>OX457135.1:18371440-19695388 GCA_949752895.1 Dendrolimus pini
CAGCCACTGATAAAGTCGCGGCATAAATTGTAATAAAGAAATATCAACAGTTTTCTAACATCATTTTACACTTATAAATTACTTTTCACTAAATTTACATAAATTTGAGTTTAAATATTTACTATCATCTGTGACAAAAAATACTGGCGGGTAGAATGCCACAGAAAAAGAAATTTACTTGACGTTTCATATATCACGCATTAAATAAGTTCATCAGATTATGGTTTAACACCAGATTTCGGAGAAGTAATTGTTTGT
The DNA here is from genome assembly GCA_949752895.1 of Dendrolimus pini. Classification (NCBI taxonomy): domain Eukaryota; kingdom Metazoa; phylum Arthropoda; class Insecta; order Lepidoptera; family Lasiocampidae; genus Dendrolimus; species Dendrolimus pini. The sequence goes on from OX457135.1 coordinate 18,371,699, forward strand.
TTAATAGTTTTTATTAACTTTCCTTATATTCAAAATGAAAAGCAGAGTGTTAACCTCGGACGGAATTCCTATTTAGGCACTCGAACTATTAGCGCCAAACCATCTCATGCCTAAATAGCCACCTCTCGTGTAACAATCTACTATTGCTTACTCTGCGAGGTAGGCCACCAAAGTATAACAGTATAACTTACTACGAATATCCACAGAGCTATCAGTTATTCAAAGCCAAATATTCGAGTTTCTCTGAAGAACGTATTTAGTCCAAGACATTACGACCAACTGCGTGTTAGTCCATATACAACCCTAAATTATATCCTTATAGACCCAGTAGTCACCGAGTACTCCATTGGTCACGGGCAGAGGCTGGATAAGGAAGGTGGGACACCTACGTCCAGTAGAGGACTTTAATCGGCTAAAGAAGTTACCGAGAAAAACGACGGCTATAATGATAACATAAAAAATTAAAGACAAGTAGTGGATCTTTAGAATTGTAAAGCACTTACGAACAGTTCAAGCCGCGGTCTCCATAAGTCATAATGATTAAGCAGACTGCAGCATTGAAGCTGATAAAACTACACGAAAGAAAACAGGAAACACTTAAAATTTTACAAAGCGTAAAAATTTCTCGGATATATTTGTTTAAAAAACAAAATAGAAGTCACCAATGAATCTTTGGAGAAAGGCGACCAAAAGAATTGCTTACAGAATAACAATCAATTCGATATCCTCGAACGTACACCAATGTTTAATATGAGAGCATTTAAAGTGATGTGCTCGTTGATATTGCATTATTATCGACGGTCGAAATTGTAGTTAATATTTGTACACACTTATTATATTGGACTGATTGCATACAAAATGCCATGGTTTTATGAAATTAAGTCATTTTAAATTAAAAACTTTGAAATCGTGTTATTAAAATTATTTTAGAAGTTTTGAACAAAGATAGAATTCCCTTGTAAAGAAAAACTACATTCCTATACTAATAATATAGAGGTAAGTTTATGAGTTTGTTTGTAGGAAGTAATCTCTTGAACTACAGAAACGATTTTGAAAAAAAAAACACCGGTCGAAAGCTATATTATTCCTGAGTGATATTTTTTTTCAAATTTGGCCCGGGCGAACGAGATATACCAGTGTCTACTACTTTTATTTATATTTTTATCAAAAAATTCCGCCTGATTGATATTCAGCGATATAGGATATATTTGATTGTGACTAATAATATATTTGAATTTTTTTTATGACTCCGCGAAGTGGGCACGGGTCAGCTAGAACCATTATAAATTGACAAAACAATACAAATTCAGTTTATTTTTCTTTATGTTCCCCTTTTGCGGCCATGCGAATGAATCGATTAATCAAGAAATTTGTTATACTGTTGATAATACACCTGAAGATAGTAATAACTTTTATTACCAAGAATGGGTTAGTAAAACAGAATGTACCGAATATCATAAAATGTTATAAATATACTTTGAATATGGAGAATGTACAAAGGACACTTATTATGGCGAAAAAACGGACAACGGAACAGTTTCTCATTTACTATAGACCCGATTTGTACAAAAGCAAAGCCGCTTGAAAAGCTCTAGCCTTACATAATTACTTTATGATTATTTGATGTTTTGACGGTGTCAATAATATTGACAGAATAACATAGCTTTGAAGCAGTAATCTAGAACAAATTTATTGGTTTTGTAGAGTTAACAGGACGAAGAACGTATTTAAATCAATCTAGCATAATGAATGCTGTTGTTCCAGCTCTGTCCCATCCGGCTTGAGTTGTATTTAACATTTAAATAATACTAAAATAAACCACACTTATCGATAATTTAAAGCCCTTCTCTAATGACACTCACGTACAGCCCGTCCGGCTGCAAATGCGAAGCGCGCCCGAAGGCCAGCGAGTACGTGCCCATCGAATAGGGGTCACCGACGACGCGGATGTGGCCCGTCTGATGCGACACTTGCACCCATAGACCAGGGCTGATAGGCAACCTACTTAAGGTACTGTATGAATTTGGAAACTTTTTTTACAGTTCATGCATCCGACGGAAAAAAACACCTAGCCCTTGCGTGTCAACGACAGTTTATGTTTTTGGAACCTTCCGAAGTGTTTTGTAAGTTTAGAACATATTTTATGTAAGTATTGCTACTAAACTTTCGTCTTACTTAAAAAAATATAGATAAAAGAGATTAAATCTGATTAATAAAATTTAATCAATATGTAGCGACTAGCGACATATAATTATATAGACTAATAACTACTGTTAAAATGGAACAGTCACCTAAATCTTAACTGAGAGTTATTTTTATTATAATTATACTATAGTAGAATTATTTTGTCCGTGCAGTTTGAGTAATAAATAATCGGAGTAATTCGCTCTCTCTTCCACTCACGGGCCTTATGGGCGGGCATAGTGATTGCGCATTATTGTTGTCGATAAGCGTTATCGATAGTGTTTTGGTTTTGTCATTTTGTGGGTTAGTGATAAAAATCAAAGAAAAAATGAATGTATTAAAATAAGAATAATAATGATTTAAAATAAATTATTAATTAGGTATCTATGTATTAAAAAACTATAAGTACAAAAGTTAAGAATGTAACAAGTTATATTAAAAATAAATATAAATATTTATATCTAAGTTTAAAATTAACAGCAAAAAAGTTAATAATGATTTTTATAAGAATGATAATCTTTTTTTGATAAGAATGAGTTTTTATCGATAATGGCGTTGCGCCCGCGCAACATGCTCACCGCCCTAACCGGGCTGAGGCCGAGTTTGATTTATGACCGAAACTGCACGCACAAAATAATTCTACTATAGTCATTTATAAAGCTTACTTTGTGCCAACGCAGCCCTAATTATTCAATATTGAAAACATGTGTCGTCGGACAAAGTCACCATTTGCATAGATATCTTCATATTGACCATATTGCCGTCTTCTTTTGACAGACTGTTTTATTTTTCACAGAACGCGTCGCCTCCAAAAATATTATCCAGATGGTAAATAAAATATTAAATTATTAAAACCTTATTTAAATACATGCCGTATGTAGAGACCATTTTTAAAAATATGACACTTTATTTAATGCCTGAGTTTATAATTTATTTTATTATTATTCTTTCGCATGTATATTTATTCACATTCTTTTTTATGTTTTTTTTAATACATATATATAAAGAAATAAACACATATCAAAAAAAAATTATTATTCTTACTATGGCTTGAGTATACAATCTTTTTATCCGTGCAGGAACGGAGAAACAATACAAAGACCTGAGGCCAGCTTCCAGTCTCCGTTTAGAGAGCTGTACCGCATAGGTAGAGCACCTTTGGTGTTAGAAATGTCCATAGGCGATGGTAACCGTTTTCCATAAAGTGGGCCCTCTAGGTATCTGTTGAACTCATTCAGTAAAAAAAATGTGAAGTACATAATACGGTAGTTGTCAATTTATTATGGTCTATTTAGCCAAAATATTAATATTTCAGCAAAAAAACAACATTAACATATTTAATTTAGCAATTTTATAAATATTTTGATATTTCGTAACAAAAACGCGTCAAGCTGTCATGCTGTGACGTTATGCGTCTCGCATAACGTCACAGTATGCAAAACAAGCATCTGTTTCATTGAAGTGTTATCTGAGAAGTCATTGATAACTTCTTGTGTTTTGCACACTATGACGTCACGCGCTCTGATCGGCGTTCATTGTCACGTGGCTAATGGCTGCAATATAACAATTTTATTTCTCAAAAATATCAATTAATATTTTAGTTAAAACAATATATTTTCGTCATATTTAGATCGTAATCTACGATATATATTAAAATCAGTCTATATTTTTTATACTGTCAACTACCGAATTATGAAATGGAACCTAATAATGCACTAACATAAAATAATTAATATTATAAAATTCTAAATATGCCGAGTCTGTACATTGAAGCTATTAAAAAAAACTCCAATAGACTATAAAAATAAACGATGGAGAACGCGATGCATTTTTTTAGATCTCTTATCTGTTAGTTCGGGCGGGATTACCTTAAAAACGACTGGGTCTAATTCAATGTGGTTGCTGATCGACATGCAATCCTTAGACTTAAAATCTGCGCTACTTTTTTAACCTGGGAATTCCGCGGATTTTTTTGGGAAAAATTTAAAATGGCCAGATTAAAAAAGAAAAACGAATTCCAATCGCAAATTTAGTTAATGTAATAAAATGTGTGATATTTTTTATCCCGAGAATCCCTAGGAAATTTTCCCGGCAGCGGTTAGATGTTGTTCGGATGCATAAAAATTTGCTTATTCAGATTAGTGTCCACTAAACCGATAGCTTACTTTCTTTTAATGCTGCGATTACGTTGTGTCACCGGGAATCCGGCGAAAATTTCAAGTCAAGCGTGGACGAAGTCGCGGGCATATCCTAGTATAAGATAAAAACTGTTCAACAAGAAAACTAATTATCCGAATCAATTACTAATCAACGTCTTTTTATATAACTATACCTGTAGCACTATAAATCAATGATAAATCCTATTCAAAAAAAGTATTTTAAAAACTATTCTACCACCACAGCTTTTACGATTTTATTAATTAATTTGAAAGAGTTGTCCAATTAAAAGTACTTAGTATGAGTTACATCACATGTTATGAAAGTGATTAGTAGTTACACATAAAATCGAAAGTTTTGTGGAGGTGCCGGGCCATTGAAGTGTGAGATCCGGTCATTTGTGTACTACCAAATTTGATAATAGACTACACCACACCGCTTCTCAACCTGGTCGCGACCCTTATGAGGGTCGCGTTTGTTATTATTGTTACAAGCTACAGGACTCGAATTAAAATGCCGTTAGAATTATTATAGAATTTATTAGAACTATACAAACACGTATAACACAGGTACAAATATAACTGGTCACAACCAGTACAAACTGCACGATCCAATAACACGCGCAAAGTCACTATATCGCTTATCGAATGTTCTACACACGTCTTGATTCTATCGTAATCATCGCTTGACTGCCTCAACCCCCCCCCCCCCCCGTTTTCTACTAAGCTGTACAATACAACAATCGACCGCGTGGACTGAAGTTTCCGAGAAACCGTAATCTGCACACCTGCGGCCATAAACAAGAACAATAACAATAGGCTATTGTCTAATCACAAATTTTAAACACAAAGTAAATAAAAGATGTCCAAATGCGGGAAAGTTAATAAACCAGGTGTGCATGTACTTTGTCGGCATGTAATATTATTAGAGGGTAACAGTCTGTTAAAAAATAGGACCTATATAAACACCTATATAAGCAGTGAGACCGTCACAAGATATTTTATTTATTTAATTTTTGGTTTTTTCACGAGTCGCAACATAAAAATCGTTGAGAAACAATGAACTAGAGTAATTTGCCAAACTGGAAGCACCCATATCCCTGTAACCTTAGCGTTCTTGTATTTGCTGGTAGGAAAACATCGCCCCCATGGGTCTCATGGTCATGACATTATCATGAAAGCGAGCTAATATGTTCCCTATGACGTTGAGAGTACAATATTTATTTGAGCATTTTTTGTAAACCCATATCGGAGCGCTATGGGAAAACCGCATAAGGAAATTAACTCCACACCTTGCATGGTGAAAAAGTCAACCATCAATGTTTGTTTTGCTTAGTACTTAAAGGTCCAACTCTAAAAGAACTTGTCGCCCTTCGAAAATTCATTAACACTGGCATTTACGTGGTCCCAAATTTTAGGTCGTTTCCAGTATTCAAACAAATTAGAAAATGTATGGCTTTTCTAATTTATATCTTTGCTATTGATATTCCAGTAGTCATTTGTGTATGAATCAATAAACAAGTCGTATATTCAGTTATTTTAAGTTACTAAAAGACGAAAACAGTCTCTATAAATCCATACACGAAACTAAGGTTTACTTGTTTATTTATATTATTACATACCGACAAAGGTAAACGCACACCTGACTGTCATAAAGCGCAGTTTATTACCTTCCCGCATTCTGGAATTCTATTGTGTTTAGAATTTGTAATTAAGAAAAACATTATATTGTTATTTTACTTCTTTTATGGCCGTCATTAGGCAGGTTAGTCGAACTAATTCTTGTCGTTATTGTATTGCGTCGAAGCTTGCCAGGTATGGCATCGGTGCATTATAAAACAATGGCCCAATGCAGAGGGGCAGTCAAGCGAGGATTACGATACGAGCAAGACGTAGATTCGATGAGCGATATAGTGACGGACTTTGCGCGTGTTATTGAATTGTGCAGTGTGTAATAGTAGTGTGTAGTTATATTTGTACCTATGTTATACGTGTTGGTATTAATGTTTGTATGTAGTTCTAATAAATTCTATAGTTATTCCAACGGCATTTTAATTTAGAGTCCTGCAACTCGAAACAATATTTACAATAAAATATATTACAATATATTTATAGTAGGTACATTATTTGAGACAATGAGTTGACAGTTTGCCCCCAAACTAGGACAGGCCTGTAGTTTGGGGGACACATTCGGCTAAGATATGTGTTCAATATTTTTTTCATTGTACATTGTAAATTAATTCATTAACCAACATTTTTTTAAAGAATTTAGGTGCACTTGCGTGCGTACGTATGTGTTAAAGGTGGGTAAAGGCATTTCTTACCTTGAGATTTATCGTGACAAGATACATGCAAGATTGAAATAGGTCATTTAAAAGTCAAATTTCCTTCCTTTTTGTCCTACAACATCACTGCAGCCCGCAAGACCGGTTCGTGAGTCATGTTAATAACGCTTCCCCTCCGGGATATTCGTGATGCCTATACTCCAATATAGATATTAAACTTAAAAATTATGATCTACTTAGGCAGATGCCTGGTTGGTGGGTAGTTTTATATGACCAAATACTATTCTTCTACGGTGTCACATTTTAAAATACTGGGACAGATTCCAGTAACGTCCAGGTGATAGCAAATGTCGTAAACATTATTTCTGAGTGTTCCCTAGCTATCAATAATTCGGCGAGGTTTGGATTCACTGAGTTAAACGACCCAGGCTAAGAATGTAAAAAACATGGCGTCGTTGTCAAAGAAAAATATTAAAATCTTATCTTATACTAATACATAAAGCTGAAGAGTTTGTTTGTTTCCTTGAACGCGCTAATCTTAGGAACTGCTGGTCTAATTTGAAAAATTCTTTCAGTGTTAGATAGCCCATTTATCGAGGAAGGCTATAGGATATAGCCTTCCTCGATCATCACTCACTCATCACGCTAAGACCAAATAGGTGCCGAGCACCAATGAAGCATGTTTTAAATTCGGCGTTTTTTTTAATTACTTTATTTTTACTATTCCACGCTGGCAGAAGCTAGTAAACTTATAAAAAAGGTACAAAATAACGCTACTTTTTCGTTATAGTTGTATGAGAAACTATAATACAAATAAGTGAATACTTTATAAATGATATCGGAACTCTACAATACCACATGCTGAAAGTTCAAAATCTAAACAAGTTTAAAAAAACCCAGAAAGTTTCTACACATTTTACTAGTCATACAAACATGATTCTACAACTACCTTTGCAATTTACGACTGTAAGAAATGGAATGAAAGCCGTCCGGCACTACTATAATTTAATTTTGGTAAATATTCTGCGGTCAATTGCCTTATAAAATCTTATAGCAAAATATCATGCAAAGAAATCGTTGCTTTGAAATTTGCAACAGGTGTTCACCAATAACTTTCTGTTTTATCGACCTGGACTTGGGAGTAACGTCCTTTCTGATAAGTAGCTGCTGCTATCGATGAATCATACAATGGCAGATTATTCCTCCCAAGATAATGAAGACATTCTGCTGATCCCTCATGGGCCTAAAAGAAAGTGGCAAGCGAAGATCTTTTTTTATTTATATTACTTGTCTGTTTATTTCTTTTCATAAAACTATTTATATGCAGTCGATTTTGGTGCTTTTCAGTATTGAAAAATTTATGGAGAAGCTGCTGCGGGCTGCGGCCAAGGGTTACTTATAAATTTTGTTTCATTTTGCTTTAAGTTATATTTAGAAGTATTTAAAAGATTCTGCTTTCGGATAGTCATTTCTTCAGAAGACGGTTTCGTTTCTTTAACGTCTACATACTAACATAGTACTAATACTACTTGTACCTAAAGTAGAATCTTCATGATTTTCTATAGCCGTTTTTATTGGAAATAAAGTTTATTTATTCTCTCTTTTCTTTCACCATATCCCAATAACTTGGGGTCGGCACAATATGACTTTTCCTACCACACTCTCCTATTCTGACATGCTCGTACATCTTCTGTCACACCAAATATCATCATATCATCCTTCACACAATCCATCATCTTTTTTTTGGTCTACCCTTACATTTGTACCCATCATTATTTTTGAAACGTGACTTTGATCGCTCCTCATTATATTTTATGCCCATACCAACTCTTTCTTCTTTCTCACTTATAATTAAGTTTATTTATTATAAGCACTTAATTTCCAGTCTGGGTGTTTGTGTATTTGTCATTTGTAATATCACCGCAATATAGTTAGGGCCTTTCCTTCGTGCAGAGAGTTGTTTTTAATTATTTATTTTGTTTATACTGATACTGAGGTACATACATTGTAAGTGACAATAAGACGACGGATAAAATATTCATTATATTTCAATTAGCTGTAACTGTTCATTGCTTCTTTAGTAAATTAGTAAACTTATCACGTACATTCTTAAGCCTATAGTAATAAGTACTAAATTAGCTTACAATACGTGATATTTAAATGAAAGACGTACTAACTCTGCCATTATGACTGTAGAGCTTACGTCACACTTGATACGATTCAAATTGCCACGACACGTCCAACGCACGTGCATAGCAATATATATGGAAGTGCGAGCTTCCTGCAAGTTCCCATAGATACAGCACGTATGTACCGTAATTAGTACAAACTCACGTTTTCCTAGAACGGTTCACAAGATTTATTTATATGAGTTCAGAACATCTGGATGAAAATGTATTTAAAAATGTATTCGGCCCCTTTGCTTACAGAGATTTTTAGAAAACTAGTGGGGATGACTCGTGTCTATAATTGCGTATTTGTTTACGTGATAAATAACATTAATGTCAGTTACATTTATACCACACCACGCAGAATCACATAATGAATCCGTTAATCAACGTTACCTAATAAAATTTTAACTAACAAATTACATTTTTCAATTCACGTTTGAACGGAGCTTTGGTGTGTGTAAAATATAAACTGTACCAATGTTGTATATTTGCTGATTTCTAATGTCCCACTGTGTAGCGCTATATAGCCTACATACACCACATACACATATATAATATTATTAAATTCTAAACATGCCGTGTAAACATTGAATGTATTAAAAAAACCCAACTGGAATAGACTATATAAACAGTGCGCGATGCAATTTTTGAAGTTATACTTCTTTAGGCGCGTTAGGGAAAATAATGAGAGTAAATTTTTACGATGCGCGCGCAAACCGTCACACGAAAAACCTACACCATGAAGTTAGCTATAGTCAACCGACACCCTGAAGTTAGCTATAGTCAACCGACACCTTGAAGTTAGTAGCTATAGTCAACATTTTAGTTTTTCTTTTGTTAGTGTCGTTTTTTTATCTTGTTAGGCCAAAGAAGTATAACTTCTAACGCATGTACATAAGTACACACACACTTTTTTTTTCTTTTCTGTCTGTTCGGGATACACGTGGGAACTGCTGGGTTGATTTCGATGCGGTTTGCACTGATCGACAGCTAATCCGTAGACTTAATTTCCCGTTCCCGCGGGAATTTTAATTCAGGCGTGGAATAAGTCGCTGGCATATCCTATTTATTTACACCTTATTATTATTTATATATGCCTACACCGTCCTGTCAAATTTCATCCATATTGACTCGATACTGACAAAAATAAATGAATAATTTAAAAAATATAAAAAAAACAGATGGATGAATGGATGGTTATGCTATGGTTACAAACCTTTACATGCCGCGACTTTACGTTACAATCTAATCGCTATTAGCGTTTTCTTCAACACAACCTTTGGATGGATAAATTTGATGAGAACAGTGGTATACTTCATTATACTCACTTTAACGAGTCACTAGCTTATAATAAAAAAAACAGAAATATATACATACATATAGCATACAGGATATGAATGGATATGATGAGAACAGAGGATTTAGTACAACAAAATATTTACGGAGCCCTAAAAACAAAAACAATAATGCGAGAACTATAAATCCCATAACATCTGTTGAATTCTCGACGCATTGCGCACTGCATTTACTATACCAAACAGAAACTAGAATAAGTAAAACAGGACAGATTTATGCTGCACTTAATATAGCACACTGTGACTAAAGTATTACTCATAGAGTTCCCAATATAGAAATCCATACACATAAGCAAGGAAACTGATTTTACTTACAGTTAATATTTCCTGTTTATTGGTATAACGTCATCCTTCAGAACTTTGTTAAAACTTTGTTATTATCGTATTTTTAAGCCTATACAACAAACTCCACGTCGAAGTTGTCGAATGAAAGAAGTACATACATACATACATAACTTCACGCCAGGTCCCTTGCGGGGTAGGCACGAACAACAAAGAAGTGTCAAAGGAAAACATTATTAAAAAACTGATTATTTACGTTTTAAGTACTAATTTACAAATATTAAACTAAACAGCACATTCGAAGAAGATGATAAGTGTCAACGAGTATTGTTAAAGTTTTATTTAGCCTACCGCCAACTTGTTCCTTTTAATTATTTACTTTTAATTTTGTTTATGGTTATTATTTACTCTATGGGAGCCTAATCTAATTTACCACCGCTTCACAACATGTTATGGCTTGAAGAGAAGAAACCGCACAAGAAACTCTTCAGCAAATGCTTAGCTCTAAAAAAAAATATAATATTAAAATGTGTGGAAGGAAAAATAAAAGAAATTATCAGTCAAGCTGGTTTGTGTTCCGTTGCACGTATTTCAATAACTTGGCATTGTAAATATCTTTAAAGTACGATTCCATTGCGATAGTGTCAAAAATGCGTATTCTACTAAAACTACAACATCTTCACGATATACTCGTGGCGGAATAATAGTAGTGACAATTGGTATTATCATTATCAGTAATGGCCTTATCTGAAATGAATATTGAAAACGTAGCAAAGTTTTAATTTCGAGAATTTTTGCTTATAAATATTTATAAAGATCACAGGCACACTCTTGGTATTACTAGCATACCGAAATCAGGCAAACGTACAACTGATAAGATAGTGTCAAACGATTTTGATGAGGTAGTAATAGAAGAATTGGACCGCTGTTGGGAAGCCTCCAGCGGCTCCAAGACGACATCACCAGAGGGACGTTGCCCTCAGAGTTGATGCCGGAGCAAAGAGTTTTAACTCAACACCCCAACGACGAGGGTAAAACTATTTGTATATTATAAATATCAGCTTATCGGACTGTTAACTGATTCTGTACAATATAGTTTCTCAAATTACGTATACCAAGATTAGCTATATGTATGCCGGCTTTAGTTCAGGTACAATATATGTGTATAGTTTAAACTTGAAACCATAATTATTATCAGAAAATCAGTATTAACATTGTTGTACAAGGCAAAAAACACTCGTTATGAACATATAAAAATGTATACAAAGATAACAGTAGCCTTCAATTCTGTACGACATGAATAACGTATAAGGCCTTACTCATAGTGCTTATTTTGGAAACCCATAAGCTCAGAACTTTTGCAAACAATAAGGACATTGTTGACTTATTTTATTATTTTGGTCATACAGACACAGACGAGTCAGGTCGGAAGAATCTACGTATTCATGAAAGTTTTGCATGATTTTTACGATCTATTGAGGACCTGCATTAAATTTAAAACTCTGTTATGATATTGAAGAAGAATAGTATAACTAACAATCGTCAAATAAAAGACGTATTTGTAATTAATCTTCTAAGGGGCCATCCACAAATAATGGCACACGCATCGCCCTTCCATGATACAGCTGGTCACATTCCTAAGACTCCTCCTAAAACTAGGGAGAGTTTGACAGCATCATATTTTGCATCAAGCAATTATTAAATTAAAACAGCAGCTCCGTAATTAGCTTAAATATATTAGATTTCGAAATGTGTCTTCATTAATCAATCAATTTAGGACCCCCTCCCACCCCTTGTCACACTTCGTCGATCACTTTACTTCCCCCCCCCCCCCTTAACGTGGATGTAATTTAGGAATGGTACCTAAATACAATATGCCTAGATGGAGATCCAAATCATTCTTCTCTCGCTTTTTGAGTGATTAATTAAGACCTATTTTAGACCAACGAAGTCAAAAGTATTACATTAACAAATTAAAAATATTAGCTGCATGAATAAAACAGTTGAATGGTTTCACTTGTGAATTCATACAGGTTGTAATGTATTCGTCTAATAAATTTTATCTGATGATTGAAAAACCGGCTCTTAGTCTATCTATATGTTATAGTCAAACATCGAAGCACTGGCACTTCTAGGTTTGACTAGTCAAACCTCAGGTCTGACTTAAAGTGACTCAAAGTCCAAATAAACGGTGTTTTTCTGCCTTTGACTAACGAATTTTTGTCTTATCTAGAAGAGACTAATTTATAGAGTCATTAAACAAATGTAACAAGAGCAGTAAGAATCGACGTTTGACCGAGTCTGCCTTAGTCGCTTCTAGGCTCGACTAGGCAAATCCCGAAAAGGATTATTTACGTGCGAGGTTTGACTAAAAAGTTAGGTACTTCTACGTTTGACTAACCATTAGTGAATTCGGGTTTTGATATAAAATATTTATAAAATTAATGTGACGCCGGCAAGCATGTAGACGGCGCACTCAGTGGAAAGTGACTACCGTCGTCTGTAAACGTTTTCAACACCAGGGACGGAGTCAACGCGTTACCAGTTTTTGCGATGGGATAGAATGGATGGGATAAAAGCGATGGAATAAAGAGCATGAGAGAGAGAAGATGGAATAAGGGGAGACAGAATCTCACTGTACGAAACACGTTTAGGTCAAAGCTTACCGTTTCACGTCGATATTCTATGAGAGCATGGTATTACAGGAATCAAGATATCCCAGTGAACTATAATCGGGATAATGATTTAAGCGTGGCTTTACGGCGTCAAAATATATACAAATAAATAAAATTTGTAATGTCAATATCAGTTTGTAATGTCAAAATGAAAGCTTTTTACTAAATGCATATAAAACTATATACGGTACTTATATCAAAGAAACAATTTTTAATTTTTTTGTCTGTCTGCTTGTTCCGGCTAACCTCTGAAACGGTTGAACAGATTATGACGGGACTTTCACAGGCAGATAGCTGATGTAGTAAAGAGTAACTTGGCTACTTTTAAAATTAGAGTTCTGCGAAAAACAATCCACGCCGACGAAATAGCGGGAATACCTAAAAATGATAAGACATAACACTAAAAGAAACGACGTTATTCATATAGATTTAAAGTAAGTTTAAAGGCTTGTTTATGGTTTAATAACCAATAAGAATTCAAACTTAATCTAACTATCAATGAATAAGACCATTAGGATTCAAAAGATTTTTGGAGTTCAGTTTTAATGGGAATTTATAATTACTGGTCTATGTATAAATACAAACATTATATAGAACATGTTTATTATATTAAAATGATCTACAACTATCATTGTAGCTTGTTGCTTTGTAAACAATATTGAACAATAGGCAACTAAACAATGGCAAAATTCCTGATGATGTGGTTAAATTAGCCAATGCGATATCGAATATCAACTGTTGATACCGAACTGCGAGCAGTTTTACATGTAGCATGTAAAACCGCTCAAAACAGCTCCAATAAGGACAGGTTTACATTTACGCACGCATATTAATAACTTTCTTAAGACCTTAATTGAGAAACCAGATATTGTAAAGAGTACGGGATTCAAAATATGTTGCCACCTGCCGAATAAATACGCCGAAATAATTGCAGGTGCTACTTCTGACGGATGTTTATAGCATTGTCAAAAAACTGGACAAAAATTAATATGTAATTTGAGAGTCCTCGTGTTTGTAATAGGTAAGCTTGCGCAATTTCAGGGCCTAGCAAACGCATTCTTAGAAATTTTACCCCATCGTATAAAAAATGACAAAAACTTCAATGATATGCCATTTCATTTATAAAGCTTATTAGGAGCAATACTATATTTTGATAAAGTTTTCACATGTTCTGGCAAGCAGAATAGATAAGCAAATACCTAGTAAGACGATAAATATACAAACTTTTTTTTTAAATAATAATGTCAGTTGCTAGATTTTGAAAGTGTACAGCTGAGGTGATAGATTAACATCTCCCTACTACTCTACCGTTTGCCAGCGATGTGATGATATATCACTTCAATTCCCTATGGAGTTACGAATAGGAAGTGACGATGGATCTCAACTGGCGACGATCCGAATAAATCTAATAAGAGTTGACAAAGATGGTTTGGGGATGTAGAGAGAATGGATGAAAGAAGAACCATAAAACAAAGATATAACAGAAGAGTGAAAAGTAGCGGTGGTGCCGGTAGATCGCGATGTGTATACCATGATTACAAAGTGAAGATATTTTGTGGAAAGGGCAGGTAAAAAGTACCTCAAACATATGTTCAATAATGAAGAGATTGATGAAAGTAGATGAAGTGTGGCATAATAGTCTATTTCTAAAAAAATCTATTTGCCCGTTTCAAAATCAATATCCTGACTATAAACACGATCATAAAGGATTTGTGTAACCATATTTTTAGCAAACTCTCTACTCTATAGTTTACTACAGGGAAAATAAAAAAGAGAGCAGCAAAGCGGACCCCGGTGTCCGCAGCAAACCTTCACTGGGAACCCACCTAGCTTATAAGACTATGATGATGTACAGTTGTTCTTACCAAAAGTTTCGTGAGTTTTAGAGACAATATCGTTTGTATCTTAAATTACTGATGACGCTGATGTTCTAGTCAGCAGGCAAGATCACTTTCAGTACGATATACTGTTGAAATCTTTCCAAGCACCCTCAAATGTGCCTCCCCTCTAATAATGAATTCGCATCAGAACATTAATCTAATCCTATTGTGTTGACTTTATCGCCCCACTCACAGTAAATACGCCGCAAGGTATTGATCGTGCCAGCTGCGTTTAACAATAGTTTTTAAACTTGTACGTTTTGGATTAATTCTGTTACTTATGCAGCGACAGAATTATTACGTAAATGTAATATTTATGTCCTTAAAATAATGTTTTTAGATGTATTTTATTCTGATATTTCAAATGTTGAATATGTAATTAATGACAGGCTTATATTTCTTTATTTCTTCGATGAGACGCTGTTAGTATGTTAAATTTTGGATATATAGGTAGATAAATAATATCATCCATAAAGGTTGTGATGCAATATACAATTTTTTTATACTATGTGTATGAGGTATACTTGAATTCCAACGTATTCCAAACTGTATTAGAGCACTTAAAGGATATTATAAAAAATATAGTTACTCAGGAAGGACTCATATCAAACCACCGGCCGTCAGGATGTTTCAGATGTGACAGACAAAATCGTTTCAATGACACATGTGTAATTGCATAACCATATAAACCGTGGTAACTTAGTAATTAAGGCAAGCGAGTCTTCTTCATTAACGGCGATGCGATTCCTGTCAGTGCATGGACCACTTCATGATGTGTGATGACGTAATGCATTTTATTACAATCATCACGTGCAGTCAGTCAAAGAGAACATGAAGAAACTTGCACATCAAGATTGACAACGTATTAATCCACCTTAGCTCAAATTCAAGTTTTTATTCAAAATAAGTTCCACTGGAGAACACTTTTTGAAGGTCATACATATAGGTTAAAATGTAATTTTACTACCTAGTCTATGTACACCGCTTCGCAACGTGTTCTTGCTATTAAGGAGAAGAAGCGGCCAAGAAACTCCCTAGCAACACGTTTAGCTAAATATTGTCCTTCTTCATATCTCTCTTATTCTATTTATATCTCAAGTGCTTTTTTTTATAAGTTTTATATAGAAGTATGTTACAGAATTACTTTTGAAGAATTAATGGAGTTGTAGCAAACAGTGCATATTCAATAAGACAGAGACACAATAAAAGTAAAGAAAAATATTACTATAGTTATAATAAAGACATGACGTACTACATTTTTTTATTTGTTTTGCTGCAACATCTTTATATATATATATATTTCTTGTGTGCGTGTGTATGTCACTGAACTCCTCCTAGACGGCTGGACCGATTTTGATGAAATTTTTTGTGTGAGTTCAAGGGGATTCGAGGATAGTTTAGATTCACAATTGGACCCGTTAGGTGGCATTGCAATCGGTTTCAAAATTTTTTTTTTCAAGACAGGACGTCATCTGCCTGGACCGCTAGTATCTCCATAAATTTCTTAGATAGAATTATATGAGTGAGTCCATTCCCTTAAAAATCGAGCTCAACAGTAAGTAGTAATCAGACGTCTCTGAATTAATATTATTATACAACTATAAATGTGTGAGTGAGTACAATACTCGTTCTTATAAATCAATCGAAGTTGTCAAAAGAGTGCCAAAACCCCGCCGGGGCCCGGAAACAACGAAGGATACAAAACAGACGTGTACAGATTTAAACATAAACCAAACCAAACTGCTTCCTCGTATAAATAAGCTTACGAAAAACGACCGTAACTACTCATATTTAGCTAAGCTTCAAGTGGTAAAAAGGCATGCATTACTAATACATGAATATGAAAATTAACCTATACTAATGATTAGTTTTTGGGAGTAAGTTGAAGGTTGATGTAGTGCTATGAAGTTGAATGTCTTAAAAATATTGGTAAATAAATTACTCCATATTTTTACATCAACACAAAAATGAACTTAGACTAAAACTATATCTAATTATGCACAAAAGGCGGTCCTATCACTAAAAACCATTATTTTCCAGACAACCCCAATATGTAATTTATTAACTACCAGAGTTTGCCCTGCTGCTACGCCGCGTGTCAAGATCTAGGCAATAGCTTTTGTTTTACTAGCCCAAACAGTTAATTCAGTTTTTTACATATAATAATAACAAAGAAACGAAAGATAAAGAAGAAAGGCCTGGACTTGACTCTTGACTGGAGTACCATACCTAGTGTGATGTTTGATGGGACAATCATTCCTTTTAGCGATAAGGTAAAAAACCTTGGCATTATATTTGACAGTGAGCTGTCTTGGCGACCTCATATCACCGAACTAAGCCGACGGCTTTACCTCTCATCCAAATCCCTTAGAAGGTTGAGCAATTTCTTACCCACTACCACCAAAATTAAGCTAGCAGAATCCTTATTACTTCCTATTCTTGATTATGCTGACGCCAGCTATCTAAATTTAACCCAAGAACAACTTAATAAACTTGAGCGCCTCCAAAATTTTTGCATAAGGTTCATATTTGGACTACGCAAATATGACCATGTCTCTGAATTCCGAAAAAAACTCAAGTGGTTGCCAATTCGATTTCGCCGGAATACTCACATCCTTGCTTTTCTCTATAGTATTTTATTTGTCCCTAGTACTCCTGATTACCTTAAACAAAATTTTGAATTTCTTTCATGCTCTCATAATTTACGCCCTTCTACTAAACTTAAATTGAACACTCCTGCGCATAACTCAACTTTTTATAACAATTCTTTTACTGTTAAGGCTATACAGCTCTGGAACGCGCTTCCTGTTACAATCAGACAAGCAAAATCGCTAGCGATATTTAAAACTATGATCAAAAAATACTACCTGTCGTTGGAATATGATATTTAAATTCATTTATATATTTTGTAGATATGTATTTGTATGGTATGTATATTAAGTATATATCTATGTAATATATAAAATTTCTTTATATATGTATATATATCATTTATGTATTTATTATTAAAATGTAAGTAGTTCGTACTATATGTTACGTATACCACCATCGCCATTATCATCTCAATTCATTCCTGGGGTTGTCTGGAAGAGATCGCTTTTTAGCGATAAGACCGCCCTTTGTACATAAGTAGATATAATTTTAGTCTTTAAGTTCATGGTTGTATTGGTGTACAATAAAGTGTTATCTATCTATCTATCTATCTAAAGGCCATATAGTCTAGAGGTCTAAACAACTACCCAGCAATGCATAGAGGTGAGTCAAAGCCAATGTGATTCGAAGTATTACAACCAATGACATGTTGTTTATGACAACATAGGTATTTGTTAGTGAATTAACAAAAACCCGACTGTAGCGCCACCTATTTAGCTTATCCGTCTATTCTATAGAAACGACAACTTTTATCGGGATAAGAAGTATCCTAAGTATTGATTTTGGATATAAGCCAGCTCTGTATCAAACTTCATTCATATACGTTCAGTAGTTTGCAAAAAAAATACGACAGCAGCGCCATTTTTTTGTATATTTTCGTCTATCCCACGGAAACGACTTCATTTATCGGGATAAAAAGTATCCTAAGTTACGCCCCGGCATATAAGCTAGCCCTGCGTCGAGTTTCATTTCAATTCGTTCAGTAGTTTTCATGTGATGCTCTAACAGACAGACAGATAGACAAAAATTCTAAAAATTGCATTTTCGTTTTCTACTGGTCCAAATTATCCCCCTTTGATTTTTTCACATTTTTAAACACTATGTAAAAACTTGAACCATTTACAGATTTATTTATAATATAGATAGATAAATGAAGTTTTCAATATGAATTGTTTCAAGTAAGAACTATATTTGTGTAGAAAACACTACAATTGGCTTGTCACGTGGTCAAATAACTTCGTCGTCTCGTGCGTCAAAAACTTCGACGAGGGCGTACGGTCTATTTACTTTGCTTGTTCTTCGTGTAATAAACATCGGAAATGTCTACTGAACCTAATATCTTATGTCATATAATAATTTATGTAAATGCAAGGTTATGAGAGATTAAACATATTTAATAATACCAATCTTCTACTTTAATTTTTTCGAATTTCTTTTGAGCCTACTGAAGGGACTAGTTTCACTAGTTCAATTAACTAGTTGGTGCAATTTAACACATTTCTGTTGAAGTACATGAAATGTATTAAATTCCAATTTTATAAAATTAACTTCAAGAAATTTATATGTTCTTGTCCTCTCTTTATTGTTTATGGCTTTGAAGAGGAACCGATACCGATGTTCACGAAATTTGGCACAGACTTTCTTTAGAATAAGACAAAAAGAAGGTAGGAACGGTGTATAATACCGGTGGGACATTGAAGACTCCTGAAAATCGGCTTCAGCAGTTACTTGTTACATGCATAATATCAAGCCTGTTTACCATAAGGGTAGGCAGAGACAATGGATCTCGACTTGTGACGATCTTAACAAACGACATTCGCTTCATCTACTTTCTTTAACCTCGTCATACATGCACGTTTATTTGAGCTGCTTTTTACATGACCTCTCTTTAACACTTCTGATATTTGATCAGAGTGTGTACGTATACGTCTCGGTCTACTGGCAGCAACACTACTTATTACACATAACTTTTATACACTAATGAAGACACATTTAGACACAGTCACTAATATTTATTTTAAAAGCTCACTTACATACATATTATTACGTAACAGAGACAGGATATTGTTAAAACAGGATAAATGTAACAAACAATAGTAACTACTAATTAATATTTTAGCTGAAGGATAACTCAAATAATAATAGGCACTCATTATATGTATAGGTATTATAGTTGTTTAAACCGATTTTTACTAAGCTGATAGAATAGTATAGAATTATACTTTATTGCTTAACGCTAAGATACAATTCAAGAAGTTTAAGTACAGAAGACAATAGGCGGTCTTATCACGAAAACCAATTTCTTCCAGACAACCTTAGGATTAATTAGAAAAAAAAGTTTAACATGTGGGTTTGGCAATATAACTAGAAAGAATAATATAGTATATATATAAAATTTTCAAATGGCAACTATAATAGACATAGAAATAAGATAAAAATATAGATATGTATAAATAATAATAATCATAGTGATATTGTACAGAATTACGTAAATATGGGAGACATAAAAATGTGATGATTGTCTTTAGAGAGAGATATTATACTATATATTATATCAACAAAATTAAATCAATTTGGTCAATAGGCACAGAACTGAAAGGATACGACGATATTTAATCACATTGATGACTCAATTTCTGTGTTTACACGGATCACTTTCGTTGCTTCATCCAAATTGGAAGACAGGAGTGAACCGTGTAACATAAACATTATAGACATACAGACTTTTTCATATAAAGTTAGACGAAGCTTTTCGGCTTCTTTAAAATACTCGTAAATCATCCAAAAGTGTTATTCATAAACATTAAACATATACTAGCATTAAAACGGTCTAAAACTTTCGTATACGTATGTTTAATTTACTCAATAGTCAATTTTTTTATTCATAATCGTACGTACATTTTATCTAAAACTCTTTCCTTATTTAAAATAGCTTGGATCCTTGTTTACCGCTAATATAAATCTAGAGAAATTGGCCGATTTCAATCAGCTGTTTACTATTGACATTTGGTTTTTCCTGTTTTTGTATTGTTACTTATTTTAAATCGGTTAAAATATACATGATTCCTTTTACCGCACACTCGTGTAGGTAGTTGGCGGTAAAACGATCCGACGGTCTGTGTCGTAACAAGATACTTGAGTGCTTATTAGCTCATATTACCCTTCTGGGGAGACGGCACACATCATCACGTAGGGTTTCTAAAATTATTATGTTTCAAATCTAATTTCTCTGGGAATGGGGTAGACAAAATCTTGTCCAATTTTACCATATGAAGATACAGTCTAAATATTGTTACGACTTACACAGGACTCGAGTTAAAGTGCCGTTGGAACTACTATAGAGTTTATTGAGAGAACAAGGATTAGTTCGACACTAATGACGACCATAAAACAAGTACAAAAAAAATCTACCTCGTGCACTGGGGTTTCCGAGAAACAGTAATTTGCACACCTGGCAATTATTCCTGCGAACGGCCAACAAAGTCGAAAACAATAACAATAGGCTATTGTCTAATTGCAATTTTTAAATACGAAGTAAACAAAAGAACTCCGAATGCGGGAGGGGCAATAAACCAGGTGCGAGTTTCTTTGTTAGTATGTAACCATATTCTCTGCCAAGAGAACCATTCGTTCAAATGTGCTCCTCATGTCCAAGAAACATCCCTTACTTCGACGTTTGACATTCCTTCACCGAAATTGATCGTTACTACTAATAATAATATTCTTATTTCCTCTTATTTTATGTCTTTGTCTTAATAAGCACTGTATGCGAAAACTCCATTAATTGTTCGAAAAGTTTTTTTTATTTTATTGCAGGAGTTCAACAGACAGGCAGATGGCCCACTTGATGGAAAGCGGTTACCATCGCCTATGAACATTTGCAACTCCAAAGGTGCTACAAATGCGCTGCTGCACTCTTAAGGGAGACTGGAACCCGGTGCCGAAACACAACTCAAGGTTGCTATGGCGACATACATTAGACCAGGGGTGGTAGCCATCCAGTCGGGCAAATGCCCTACCACCTAGCTGTGGGTTGTTTTGTCGCCTCTTACGACAGGGCGCCCGGCCGCAGGAAATTGTATTCTTTCTCCGTTCCTGCACGGATAAATTCTGTAACATACTTCTGTATAAAACTTGAGATATAAATAGAATAAGAAACATAAAGATAAACAATTTTTAGTTAGACGTGTCGCTGAGGAGTTTCTTGCCGCTTCTTCTCCTTAACAGCAATAACACGTTGCAAAGTGGTGTACATAGAATAGGAAGTAAAATAAATTTTAACTTATATTTATGACCTTCAAAAAGTGTTCTCCAGTGGAACTTATTTTGAATAAAAACTTGAATTTGAATACACTACACTGCTGTGCTCGTGCCTCCCATTTTTATAACGAACAGTATACCCGCCACTCTTGTCCAAGGCGGATTGGCGGGTTTCATATGTCAGTTATCTGGATCTGCAGGTTTCATCGCGATGGTTTCCTTCACCATTAGCAAGTGGTAATTATAACAATATGCATATTAGTTCAGACAGGATCAGGATTCGAACCCACGCGACTTAAAACGCCGTGGTAGCTTAATGGTGACTGCACGCGAACTTAGAACTAGGATAATTGTTATCTCAAAAGTCTATATCACAATTTTATTGAAAAATGAATTTAGTTTTCATTAACATCGGCCCCGAGACTTCCTTGAGTATTTGTCGCTATAACTTATGGTTTCGGATTTCACCACAAAGGCCCCCTTGAAAAATTCGACTTGTATGTATTTTCTTATTAAATTCAATACAAATATCCATTACGTACTGCATAAATTAAAGAGAAAAAGATTCTGTTTAAAATAACAAAATA
Organism: Dendrolimus pini; assembly: GCA_949752895.1. Classification (NCBI taxonomy): domain Eukaryota; kingdom Metazoa; phylum Arthropoda; class Insecta; order Lepidoptera; family Lasiocampidae; genus Dendrolimus; species Dendrolimus pini. Next base: position 18,394,186 of record OX457135.1, read on the forward strand.
TAAGGACTGTCTGTACAATGTCAATACGCTTACTAAAAAGTGGATCTCGGCATTTGACTCGGGAATTACTTGATTCTTTCAACTCGAAGGTTGCACCATGTCTCCGGCTAAATATAGATTTAATTGCAAATGTCATTTCAAAGTTAGTTCCGATTAGCTTTAGGGAAGAACGTCAATAAAAATATTTCATATTCATTTAAGGCCTCCCTTTCGACTTTTGGCGAAATAAATAGCTGAATTGATCACATTTAGAAATATACGTTTCTTAACATTCTTAGAATTATTACCCTAAAATATAGAACTAAATTAAGTTTGGTCGTTTGTTTATTACATACCTATAGTATTGAATATGAACCGATATTCTCGATATTTACTATACTCTTTCCTTGACGATAACAAATAACTATAATCCTATAAAGCACAAGATTCCCTGCAGGGTATGAAGCTCTTGCTCCTAAAGTGCAAACGAAACTAATGTAAGGAGGCTTGCCTAAAATTAGTGGTAATCTAATATCTCGATGCTTCATTCTCTGCTGCATTTGCTGAACTGCATCCATTTGGTACCTTCGCGAGACGTGTTATTGTTAGTTACGTATTTAGTGTGTTTCATTTTTTAAATTAGTTATAAGTCTGGTGATGCGTTGTCAAATAAATGGTTTTGTTCTTTGTTTCATTCCCAGAACGTTGCCGTGGCAATGTTTGAGTTGAATAACCGTTAAAAATAAAATGTCATTCCTCCATATGCGACCTAGTACAGTCGAAATGCATTTTTGATTTAAAGGAATTAATCAGTATAATTTGACGGTTTAAAAACCAGTGCTCTTGTGGAATACAGATCCAATAAAATGTTCCATGTCCTCATAATTATCCAAACGTGGTGGACATGAAGGATGACAGACAGAACTTATGATATCATCCGGGAAATCATGAGGTCATCTGTCACAGGGGCGGCTCGAGACCGTACGCACGGTTTACCTACGGCGGCAAATTTTAGGGGCGGCAAAAATGTCTGCAAAAACGCTTGACTATTAAAGTCCAAAAAACACAATAATTGAATAGTGATTTCTACAAGTACATACAACACCAATAGACGCGGTTCACGGAGAAGAAAGCTAGACAGAAGACTTCTTTTAGTTTCCTAAGGCTTCGGTGAGGGTGGAATTTTTCAAGTTTGCCTACGGCGACAAAAACGCTAGGGCCCAGCCCTGTCTGTCACCATATATCATACGCAATAGCGCTTGTATAGTAATATAATTTCATTCATGATTCTACGTGATCAGGCTAATAAATGATGCGGATTAGTATAGAAAATAGGACTGCGCCAATGCCTTAAAATATTCTTTGTGACATCAATCTATATCTGTTAAGATTAATACATGCATTATTGGGAAAATGTGGATATTAATTTAATATGATCATCAAACCAAACGTCTGCTTAAAAAGGACAATTATATTATTCTTTTAAAAATAATTCAATACGAATTAGTACATTTAACAGAGAAACGCAAATTTTTGCGGTAACAGTCTCCGCGATTTTAACCGCAACACAAAATTATTAATAGAATACTTATACATATAGCTATAGAAGCATTACTTCTCTATTGTGTATAATGGTTTCTAATACTGTTACATATATGTATGTATGTTTATATTCTCATATGTATATATATATATATATATATATATATATATATATATATATGTTTTGTGCCTAAATAAATAAATAATAATTCTCTCGCTTTTTTACGTTTTATTATTTACGACATATAGCAAGCAAGCAACACAGTAGAACTAACCGACAAGGCTTATACATAAAAGTACTGTGACATTCCTTGCTAGTATTTTTTCTTTTATGCTTACGATTTAAAGCAGCATTTGTTAAATGCATGTGATTGTATAACTATTGTCAGCATCTCAAAATCCCCAAAACTATCTATATTCTGTATCTAACCTTCATAAATTTATTCATACTTAGGCCATTGTTCTAGAATACTAATTTATTTGTTTTTTATATAAAAATATAAATTAGTCAATTATTAAGTCCGTATTCATAAACAAAATTTTCGCAGCTTTGTGCCCGGATGAATAAGCCGTCCTGAGTAAAAAATATGTTCGAATACACAAGGCGTTATAGAGTCGAGTGACATTTAAAATTTACCGGTTATCATCTTAAGCGTCGCATCAGAGGCATGTATGATTCTAGAACACAAGCTTTAATATAAGCTGTTGGTCGCAGTGCACGTCAGACGTTAATAAATCGATATATTTCTATTATGTTAACGAGGCTGAAACAAACCGTATTCCCTAGGTTTTAAAAACACCCGTTGCCCCACTTTGGCCAGATTATGCGAGATCTAAATATAGTTGTGACTTAAACATTTGTGAGGGAATTCAGCTTTTGGGGGTTCAAAGACCTCGCGAACCGGCCGCAAAGCGATAAAGTATACCATTTTTATGGGAGAACCAGACCGAGTCGAAGTTCATGAACAAAGCAATGGAACGGTGTGGAATAATGATGAAAACAATATCGACTTTATATAATTCTTTTACCTGTTACAGACGATAACATGTACTCGTGTAGTTAGTAATGAAAACAAAAGTAGTGCGCAGGAGTTTAAATGGTTTTAAGTGTAACTAGGGTAGAGAATATGAACAAATATTATTGTGTAATGAGCATTAGGATATCCTATATAATAGGGACGCAGGCCGTTCAAAACTTATAAAGAAAGGGAAGAAATTGAACAATAAGCAAAAAAGTATATATATGCATGTGTGTGTCAAATACATGGTAGTGTATGTAATGTTTTTTTTATTGATTTAATATATTTCTAAGGATAATTTAAAAAAATAGAATTCGTCGCTTCTTCTCTATAATATAAACAATAAGTGTGCGAAATTTCATACTCCTCCGTCCGTGCAATTTTCATAAAAAGGGGTAGGTACAAAATTTTAGCTTCATGTATAGATATATAATATATAGATACACCTTAGTATAATGCATATATAAGATGGTGTAAATTAAATATATTGCCAGTGGTCTTACAACAAGGGATACTGAAAAGAACTATTTCGTCACCAACTGCCCAGACGTATAGCCATGGAAAAATAACAAACATACAGTTACTATTGCATTTACATCAGTGTGGATAAGAGTCCAGAGCACGCGGTACATCGAAAAAAAAATAACAACACATTGCAGTGCAAACTTGATTAACTTAGCATGTAAGGAATAGACTTCCAAACTCGCACATGATCGCCGTCATATAAAGCTTCATCCACATATGTATCAATTTGCGACATCTTTTCTGCAACACCACAAACATTAAATCTAGATCAAAAAATTAACTATGTCTGGAATGCACTACCACCATATAATTATTATGTGATCTATCGCTAAAACAGATTCTTCACACTATTTTACTGTTAAGTGTATATTAATAACAATATTTAAATGCAGCATATTTATATTCAAATAGTTAAGTATTTTGTTGCATTACAAGACGTCTGCATTCTAGTCTGGAATTCATTTATCACGGCAGTGTACAACAAATAATATTGTATTCTATTACTACTCTATTCCAGGTTCTACTTGCAGGGTCCCAATTCTGCTATAGCCATAATGCCGGTTGGTCGAACATTGGCGTCAAAATGGTTGCCTTCTGACACCATTGTAATGGCAGAATTGAGGTACTAGGCGTTTAAATAATCTTAGTATCCATTTTCTTGCCTCTATTGCTGACTCACGTAAAATTTTAACCGATAACAAGGCAAATCAATGGATGGTAACAGCAAGGAAGTTCCTCGCACCGCAACGACGCGGCGCGATTTTCATAGCTCTGTGGATAGTACCTTAGATATAAAAAAAGACGGTGTGCGTCTTGGGACGCCCGACAGAAGTGATAACTTAAACTAATCTAACTTGAGAGAAAGGGAAGCCTGGCAGACTGGCGCCGTAACGCGTTACGCAACGAAGCGGTTTACCCTCCCATAAGAAGTTATCACTTCAAAAACCGGCCTGGGGAAACGCAAGATAAATCATGCAACGTTACTGTAAACGGACTGACCAAATAACAAAAATGTGGACCGAGCCTAAGCAGTTCTCGGTTAGGCTGGCATTCTTCCAAGACTATAAACGCATCGGCTCCAACCTGAGACGCAACTTCCTTATCGAGTCATTTGACAGGTAAGATAGAGATATAAAAGTTCTTTTCCTAATTAAAATTCACATCAATTTATAATTCCTTTGAGAGTTTCTTTTATCTCTTGCCGTAGCAAGCTTCGGATTTGAAATTATTGTTAAATTTTAATTACAAACTATTGGGCTTTAACGCTACAAAAATAGAACCACAGATCATATCTATTTAAAATTAAGACTTAATTAATTATTATACCTTATTTTCCGTTTTTGATCGATTATTCAATAACCAAATAAAAACTACTCATAGAATAAAGTATAAATATATAAAATGTCAGTTGCATGAATAGAACAGTTGAATGGTTTCACTTTTGAATTCAATCAGGTTATAATTTATTCGACTGATAAATTTTACCATTAGAAATCAGAAATTATTTATTCATAACAAAGTTACACGTCAATTTCAACATTAATTCACAGGTCATAAATAAAGTAAAATTATGTCTTGTTATGGGATATAAACTCCTCATGATTATAGAAGGTGTGCTCGACTAACCATTTCCTGAGCCGCCATTACATTGTACAATCGGCGCTTAGTTAAGAATATACCTTTTAAATAATGAAAACGTCAAAAAGAACATACAGGTGAGTTGTATTTAGGCAACAAGAATTTTGTAACTTGTCAGAGTTTACAAGTCTCGATTTTTGATATTTCACGTCGCGATCCCCGCTGGCCCAGAGGGCCACAATTCTGACCGAGATTCACCCGAGTGCAGTGCATGATAGGGCGTCCCCCGCAGGCGACGCTCACCGATGCGCCCCCGTCGGTGTGAACTCTCGCGCATGCGGCGAAGGGGGCCGCCACCCTTCACGCAGCGCCAAACCTGGCGGGTCGAGAGGAGCAGAGTGCCGTATAGGCACGTGGAATGTGAGAGGTGGAATGAAAGATAAGATGGACGAAATGATTGATATAATGAATGAGAGAAGCCTGGATGCCTTATGTCTGACAGAGACAAAGCGGAAGGGGTGTCACGTTGATGACCTCCCCGGTGGCATGCTTGCTCTGTGGTCCGGCGTGGACCTGGACGAGCGTGCAAGTGGGGGGGTAGGCGTCGTACTCTCATCCCGCTTTGTGTCTGGAGTGAAAGACTATTGTCTGGTGAACCCGAGACTTCTTTGGGTCCGTCTAAAGCTGGGGATCACGCGAGTTTTTCTGGTCGCAGCTTATGCTCCCGTAAGCTCAGCGGATCCCCAAGAACTCGAGAAGTTTTGGGAGTCTGTGAGAGAAATTCTGGATCTGGCTGAAGGGAACGAAAGACTAATTATGTGTGGTGATCTTAATGGCTGGGTGGGGACCAAACGAGACGGCTTTGAGGCTGTCCTTGGACCCTATGGCGACAAGAGAGCGAACGAGGCTGGTAAGCCAATCATAGACGTATGCATGGAAAGAAACTTGCTTGTGTCGAACACCTTATTCCATCATAAGGATATTCATACGTATACATGGAGAATGAATGAACAGAAAAGTATGATTGATCTGATTTTAATAGATAGTCGCCTCCGAAACACAATAACGGATACAAGAGCCTACAGAGGCCCCACTCTTGGAACGGACCACTACCTGGTGATAAGCCGGTTTGTGGGCCTTTTCAAGAAGTGGAGGCACTGGCGAGAGCGTACCAATTTCAGGGAGCTTGAAAGAATAAAATGTGAAAAATTGGAAGATGTTAGTATAAGGAGTATGTATGCGCGCCTAGTCGAAGAAAGGCTTGCAAAGGCGGACTTCTCCGACTTAGATGTGGATAATGACTGGGATAGTATGAAAGAAAGTATAGTGGAAAGCGCAAAAGAAGCATGTGGATCCGCAAAGAGGCATATAACAACGAAAGGTGACGAATGGTGGGACGCAGATGTTAAATCTAGCATAGAGAGAAAGAGAAAAGCCTGGCTGGATTATATTGCATCTTTGCATCAGAATGACAGTATGAAAGAGATGAAGAAAGAAATTTATCGCCTCTGCAAGAATGAAACCAAAGCTTTAGTGAAAGAGAAGCGTGAAAGAATAAAATTGAAAGAAGAAGAGAAGCTGACGGAGAACTTCGAGGCGAATACCAAACTCTTTTGGAGAGAGGTTAAGAAGTCTCGAGGTTGTTCGTCAGCTTCCAGAATGGAAAGAATAAAATCTAAAGCAGGGGACATTCTTGCTAACCCACAAGAGGTTTTAGCGCGATGGAGTGAATATTTTAGAGAAATGTATGATAATATCTCGGATGCTGGCACAACGACTGAGTCTGTGACCGACTTCGAGGAGTCAGCATCCGAGATCACTTTGGAAGAGATCGAATGGTCGATAAGAAGTCTGAAAAATGGAAAGGCAGCAGGAATCGATAGTGTGTCTGCTGAGATGATCAAATATGGTGGAACCTGCGTCCGGGACGCTTTCCTGTCCTTATGCAACTTGTGCTGGAGGACGGGAAAGGTTCCCAAGGACTGGAGGCGCGCTGTCATCGTGCCCTTGTATAAAGGCAAGGGGTCACGTATGGAGTGCGCCAGCTACAGGGCCATCAGTTTGATCAGCACAGCATCTAAAGTGTATGCGAAGATTATTGAAAGGAGAATGAGAGTGGTATCCGATGGATTACTGTGGGATGCACAAGGGGGCTTCAGAAATGAAAGGGGATGTATGGATCAAGTTTTCTCGCTCCGCAATATCGTGGAGAAGCAGCTGGCTATGGGCCGGAAGGTTTTCTGCGGTTTTGTGGATCTAGAGAAAGCATTTGACAGGGTTGTGCGGAAGGACCTCTGGGACATATTGCCCGGATATGGGATCAATGGCCAATTGCTGCGTGCTGTTCAGTCCACTTACGAGGACTGTATGGCATGCGTGCGGGTGGACGGCAGCCTGTCGCCCTGGTTTGACGTCAATATTGGCGTCCGGCAGGGCTGCGTGCTGTCGGCTTTGCTGTTCATCCTATATCTGGACAACTGTCTCCAGAGATTAAGATTGATGGATGTTGGGGTGCTGTAACGGTCCCGTTTGATCAATTATTCATGTTAAATTTTTTGCTTGAAACTAGTAATTTTATCGTTATTTCGAGCCTTATAGCGACATCTGTTATTTGGCGATAATGTTTTTAGTAATAGTGCAATCGTCATTAATTTGGTTGAACCAGTATATTGGTATCTTGACAATAAGAATATAGTTTGGTTTAGACGTGTTTGGATAGATGGCGTTGGTTCGCTTTGGAATAATATTTTTGTATGTCTGTCTATAGCCAGTCCTTTTTTTGAAACACTGGTTGAATATTAAAAGTAAATTCTGTTAGATTTTTGTGCGTAGAATTTGGATATTTTTGAATTGAGAACAATCCGAGGCTTGTTGGAAAGGGCTGCTGAGGAAGCGAGACAGTCGGGTCGACGTCGTTAACGTGTCCGCTTTGGTCAGCGGAAGTCCGTGAAAATAAAAGAATTTTAATAAATTCTAGTGTGTTAAGATAGAAGAGTTGGAGATGAGAAGCTTGGATGCAGTGATTTAAAATGATTTATTGCCCGCTCGCGTAAAAATATATTAAACCGAAAATAATGATTTAAAGGTCTAAAGGTTTCCTCTAAAGAGTGCTAGCCTTCAGAGTTTGAAACCTCGCGTGTGCAGTGTCGTGAAGTGATAAATGTGAGTGTAGTGTGAAATTATTGAAGATGGTGCTGGGAGCTGAAATTTGAATTCCCGCGCTTGAGGCGGCGTGTTTCGTCGGCAGTCCTGTTTGTTCCTGTTGTCTTCGAAAGCTAAGTGGAATTTACTTTAATTAACTTGCAATGTACATTTTAGTAATTTATAAAAATTACTAAGAAATTATTTACGAAATTTTAAAACAATTCATAAACTTTTTCTCTAAGGCAAATATTTCAATTCTGTGGAAGCCGCCATGTTGGTTGATTCTTAATTGTCAGTCTGAAGTGTGGTTATATTTAAAAATTGTTAAAGATGTTTTGATGTATTATATTGCAAGTTAATACTATTAATATATGGATGGCTTTCTATTTTTATGATAATAAACATTTAACACAGGTATGTGAAATATTGAGACTTATAATCACAAGGTTCCCAGACCTTGGTAGGTTACTTTGCTCGTTGGATTGATACTACAATATGGCTTTCAATGTTTAGGATATTAAACATTTAACATAAGTATGTGAAATGTTGAGACTTATAATCACAAGGTTCCCAGATCTTGGTAGGTTACTTTACCTGTTGGATTGATGCTATAATATGGCCTTGAATATGATTAGATCTTTGCTATGCGAATGTGTATTTTAATACTTTTATTTCAGCTAATAAATCTCTTTCTTTCAGATGGTTAGTTGGATTTTGTCTTTGTGTGTCTGTTCTTTAATATTCTTATTTAATTTTTGCTTGCAAATATTAACTTGAAAACCATCCATAGGTTAATTTATTTTCTATCTGTATAAATTTTGTGTTGTTCTTATAATAATTGATACAGCCGTTTTCTAGTGTGAACTAATAACTTATTAATATTTAACCAAAATCTTTATTTTCGAATAAGTACTTATACCTCAGAGCTGAGAGTTCTAAAACCATTTAAACTAATCTAAACCTATACATAAATCTATGAATATAGACATTATATCATTATAAATTAACTACTAGAACTTGATAGTGAAATACATGAAGAATTATAACCTTAGCGGAGATAAAAAAATAGTTTTCTTTTACACGAATCAATCCTTCTAGGATTGTAAAAATAGTATTAAATGTTCAATATTTATGTGTATGTATATATATATATATTTATCTGGATATTTATATGTTAACATGTCTGTTTGTTTGAAAGGTAAATAGTTTGAGATTAGACTGTTTACATAGGATGAGCTTTATAAGAACTCTATTCAATTATTTGTCTTATGTATTCATATAAATTTTACACATAGTAAGAAATAACTTATATACACACACTTCTAATCAAATGTGAGGTGACAGAGGTGTAAGAATTCCAATTTCAATCAATGAATTTTAGAACAACTGTTTAAGTATTTACATATATTTATGTATGTATTTGATAATTATTGTTTTCTTATTAATGTATTTCAACGTTGTCTAATTACATAAAAGATATTAGACTTGTTAGGTGGTTGTTACCTTTTATTAAAGATTTTAAACTTATAAACATTTAATTTAATTAACTGAATTTCATAATTTATTTTGAACTTTTAATAGTCCAATGGACTTTGCTGAGTTGATTTAATGCAACTTGTTTTCTATTTTTGATTACTTTATTATACTTTCTTCATTGATATTCATAACAGATCTTCATGTTATATCTTGAATGTATATAAAGGTTTTTAGTGAGTTTTGAACAATTAAGGATTTCATCAGACACTCTTTTAACTAAGATGTGGTTTAAAGGACTGATTAAATAATATTCACTTAATAAAATTTCTGAATTTCAACTGTGACTGACGCGCTATATTTTAAAAAAATTGAATTTCTAATTTTTTGTGGATAACATGTCAGTTTAACTGGAGTTATTATTTTACCAATGCAACTTATAGGGTCTATTCATTGGGGTTTCAATTTGTTTATGATCGTTTAAATATTATATATTAAATTTATTAATACAAGTTTATTTGTAGCGGAAGTGGATTATGATTTCATTATAATTTTCTATTAAAGCCATTATTTGTAGGTTTAGTGTAGAAGCTTGTGGGACCTTAAGGAGCAGTTGTATTTCAGGAGCTGGAACAATAAACTTTATTTCTTTTAGGGTGAATTATGGATTCTTTTGTCAAATCTTATAAATGGAGACTTAAGGGAACTGTAAGCTGAATAATTGAATTCTAGGGTGGTTTGCTGCAACACTTTAGTGATTTTATGAGTAGAAAGGGGGTGTGTTTGTTTAAGTTTGTTCGATATCTAACTAGATTGATAATTATTTGAGTTTCAGCTGGAGTCTGGAGTATATTAGTTCATATTTGAAGTTTGCTTTTGGGGTTATACTATATCTTTTATTTAAGTATTTATGTATTTATCCTATGGAATTACATGATAACATTACACTATACAACAATCATGCACTCTATATGGGAGGGCTAATTGACTTTAGAAAAATTAAAGTTTATTTAATTTTATAGGTTTTTAATATTTTAAATACTTTCTTGTTGAGAGAGTCTACTTTGGCACTTGGCTTTGTTTGGTGCAAAAGAGTTGTTGATTACAATTTAATTTTTTATTAGAGGTTTCTTTTGATTAGTTATATTTTCTTAAACTAGCAGTTCTACTGTTATCAAGTGTGTATAAAATAGACATTTAAATATGATTACAAAATGAAGTGACGAGATGTTGTTGATTACAATTTAAATTTTATTAAAGGTTTCTGTTGATTAATTACACTTTCTTAAACAAACAGCTCTACTGTTACCAAATGTGTATAAAATAGGCATTTAAATATTATTACAAAATGAAGTGATGAGGGTGAAAGCACATATTGAAGGTTTCTATGAAGATTCAGATTAGGACCGGGTTTTATGAGCTCTGCAACCTTGGACTAATGGATTCACGACCCATTCGTTTATTGTGGCAACGTTCCCTTGGATAATTTCGTCAATTATCAAGGATTATCGCGCGTACAGCTTTTAAGCAAATTTAGTTTGTTTTTATAATATGTGTATTCACGAGACTAAAAATGATTTCACATATTAAGATTAACTGAATTGGTAACTGAAGGTCTGGAGCCAGTTAAGCCGCGGATCAGCCTAGAGGCGCGTGGGCACTTGCTTTTAGGGATAAGCTACCGTGTTGTAGGAGGATCAATCGTATCAAAATTTGTTTTCTTTTACGATATGTGACTTCATGAGAGTCTTAGATGTAGTTAGGCCAAGTGGACTTGACTGAATTAGAAAGGATGATTAAAGATATCTACATTTGAGCATTGTTACCAATGAAGACATCTTTGATGCAGAGTATCACCATTTTATGTTAAATATAACTCTAAACTTTACTTTTACGGTGCTATGCTCTCATCTTCTGGGTGCTAGGGTCATTAGACGGATGTAAGGATTTGCCAAATTCACCTTAACTTTCAATTTCATTTTAACCTTCACGGCGAACCTGAAACCTGTCTTTGACAAGGGAATCTCAATAAAAAACTTACTTTTACGGGGCTATACTCTCATCTCTTGGGCGCTAGGGTCGTTAGACAGATGTAAGGTTTCGCTAATTTACTTTAATTTAAACTTCATTTTAACCTTCACGGCGAACCTGAAACCTGTCTTCGACAAGGGAATCTATTATATGAGTGAAGTTGTCTCTCGCCAAACTTTAATTTAAAATTTACTTATAATTCATAGAGAGACATTCTGAAACTCTTACTCTGACAATTTAGGGATGGGAATTTTATGAGATGTAGAGAGTATCACTATTTAAACTTCAATTAACTCTTATTACTGCATCAAGAGAGGTCTTTGAGGTGACGTTCCTCATAATGACAATTTTATATGATATTTTGGAAAGGTGACTTTAAGATGAAATGTTCACTTAAGTCTTTTGGCGTTTCCAACTCATTTTACACACAAGGCACTCCAAATGAGTTTCTTTTAAATGGATAGATCGTACTGCTGTGAGTTTCTTGTCGGCTCTTCTCACCAGCAATAGTACGTTGTGAACCGACGCTAGTTTTAGATAATGTTTATAATTGATTCAATAAGTATTAATTAAAAAATTGGAGGTTCTTCGTTTATCTCGATATGAGCTCTTTTACTGACAGCTAACGCGGTGGCATAATAATAATAAGAGAGGTGGTTAGGTGGGGTGCCTACACAAAATTATATAATTTGTTATGAATCTACATTAAAATATCCTTTGGCAAAATAAAGGCACGGGCGTACTCAGGCGATGAGCTTATGTCATGAGTAATACATTTATCATAATTCATAGAATGCATAGCATTTTACACTTACAACATATTACTACAATATTATATATATATATTTTACATCAACCTCTGAGAGTCTTCCTGTCATCTGTTCAACACTCTTATATAACCTACCTTGTGAACATAGGGTTAACGGTATTACGACGAGGGTTCCTGCTACTAGATGATTACGATTTATGGCCAATATTACAAGATTTATTCTATGAATAAATTTTATTAATTTCTACTTTATAAATATTTTATTTCTCACTCTATGCTTCGGCTTGAGTATGTCATCCCATAGTCTTTAGACTCAAAAGGGGGGTTCGTTACAGTGCGGATGGGTGATCTAGTTGTTAGCACTTTGCTTTATGCGGATGATGCCGTGCTTTTAGCCGAATCGCCATCAGAACTGCAAACACTAGTCACGATGATGAAAGATGACTGTCAGGCGAGAGGCTTACATTTGAATTCGAAGAAAACAAAGGTTATGGTGTTTGAAAGAGAAGAAACCAGAACGAATGCAAGGATAATGGTCGATGATGTTATGCTGGAACAAGTGAATGAGTTTGTATATCTTGGATGTGCTTTTAGCAGGGATGGAAGGTACACCGCTGACATAGAAAGAAGAGTAAATTTGGGGAATAGTGTGAATGGAGCGTTAGGTAAACTTCTAGGCGCTAAGAACCTCAGCCAGAAAGCCCAGCTTGCCATACACAACGCGGTGCTGGTACCTACGCTCACGTATGGAAGCGAGAGTTGGGTATGGAACAGAGAGCATGAAAGTAGAGTAAACGCGGTCGAGATGCGAGCACTGCGCAAAATCTGCGGAGTGACGCTCGCGGACCGCGTTCGTAATACCGAAGTAAGAAAGAGAGTTGGTCTGAAAGAGAGTGTCGGGGTGAAGGTAAGGAAAGGAATGCTCCGGTGGTTCGGGCATGTGGAAAGAATGTATGATGAAAGAATGACTAAACAGATATACAATGCAAAAGTGGATGGATGCAGAAGTCGCGGAAGGCCACGACACACCTTCCATGATCAAATTGATCGTGTATTAGCAGAAGGTGATGTCAGGAGCCTTAAGAACAGACGAGCGTGCATGACAAGAGCTATGAATGTCAAAGAAGCAAGTGAGGTGTGTAAGAATAAGCCTGTATGGCGCTCTGTTGTTCGTGCCTACCCCGCAAGGGACCTGGCGTGAAGTTATGTATGTATGTATGTATGTAGGACCCTGAAAACTGACTGTCACCATCGCATATTAGAATAAACTTGTAAAATCGGTAACATCGTGACTATAAAAAAAACACGTCAAACATGAACCATAAAATTCATTGCCATAGGCAATTATGATTATTGTTCATTAAAAAGATCAAAGGTTGCTTAATTAAGTGTTAACCGTAATTAATGTGTTTTGCTTGCTTAATAAAATAATATTAGTAATTACTACACAGTGTAATATTTTTGAAAGCTAACGTTGGGATTTTAATGTTGGTAAAAGTTTTATGCTTTATGTTCAAAAGTAATATAATGGAGATAAAACACCACTTTTTTAATAAATTTGTTTTTAAAATTAAATTCGTTTACATGTTTCATTGTGATATAAACACATACCCATCTGTCAACTATTGATAGTAAGCAACATGCGACAACAATGGCACTACCATGTGTATGCAGTTTATATTAATTAAACAATTACTCAGATATGTATTAACGCGTAGCTGGTTTAATAAAGGCCAGTATAAAACAACGTTAGGAAGACCCCACAATGAGATTTCAATTGAAAAGGAATTCTAAATATCAACTTACTTAACACAAGCCACTTTCTTGAATCATCTAACTGCCGTAACACGTTTAAAAGCGGTACCTAGTACTGTAGAGTGGGAAATATATTGATTTTAAAATTAAATACAAACTAGACCAGGGTCGATAAATTTTGAAACCAAAATAAATAATAGTAGGATGAAAGCCATTGGAAAAGGAAGAGAATATAACAAAAATGAAGGGAATAATAATTTACGAGCGATCTGAGGTCGGGAAGTGGAAGGGGATGTAGTTTTGCCGGAAATAGAGATAAACCGTTTTTCACCCTTAAAAACTCACCCCCTTCCATTTCCCGACCTCAGATCGCCCGTAAATTATTATTCCCTTCATTTTTGTTATATTCTCTTTCTTTTCCAATGGGTTTCATCGTATTATTATTATTAATATTTCACTTTTTATCATTTTCAAAGGCTTTAGCACTGGTCTTAACTGTCATATGAATTGAAGAGAACTTAATGGGTGAAAAATTTGAGTCTGAAAGAACAACGTACTCTTCAGACGCCGGTATCACTTTTATCCAATGGTATTAATGTTCCAGTTATAGTAGAACGATCTCTTACTCATTATGCTTTAGCACTGGTCTTAACTGTCATATGAATTGAAGAGAATTTAATGGGTGAAAAATTTGAGTCTGAAAGAATAACGTGCTCTGCAGACGCCCGTATCACTTTTATCTAACGGTATCAATGTTCCAGTTATAGTAGCACGATCTCTTACTCATTATGCTTTAGTAAGAAAACCTATACTGAAATGCTGTGAAATAATGCTTATGAACGAAGTGTCACTGTATTTAGGATATAAGGGCAGCTTGCATGACGTTCCTTAATTGTATTTAAGGAACACTAAACGCATTTAACACCCCTAAATACGATAAGCGTCTTGCACAACGCTAAATTTACCGGTAAATACGTTTACAGAACTGTCAAAGTTAATCATCCAAAAATGGGTATTTAACTGCCTTAAACGCGTTTAAACATTGTCACTCGTATGTCTTTTTGAAATTGTCACTTATAAAAAGTCAATTACAGATTGTCACTCGTATATTATTTGCTTTAATTATTTATCTCAATTCTAAATACCCATTATTCGTACAAACTAACATGGTAGCAGAGTAATAAAGTTAAGGAATTGGATCCAGTAAAGATATTGTAACTAGGAAAGAATAAATACAATATTCTAGCATAGTACTCGACCTGACGTTCACAATGGATAAAGCGATCGCAGAGGCTTCAAGGTAAAAGTAATGCACCTAGATGGTAAAAATTATAAGCCTGGCGGTATCGTATTAAGACAGCGTGCAGGGCAATATCCGGCGCTGAAGAAATTTTGCAAGGAAAACTTCAAAAGCCCGATGAGCCTGCAACATCTGATGGTTCAGATGCTAAAGCCAAATATGAAATAAATTTACAACAATTTCTAAAAATTGACTGTGCCGTTTCAACTCTGGTGACGACAAACATGACGGATGAGATTCTAAAACAAGTTATGCGATATAAAAGCGCTTAAGAAGTGTGGGATGAGCTAGAACGCCTATATAATGGAGGCAGCGAAGACAAACTTATGATCTTTGTCTACAATTCTTTGATTATAAAAAGGACCCTGAACGTGAGATGGGAAAGCATATTATATTTTCTGCATTAAAGAACATTTCCAACAAATCTTTTCATAAATTAATATTTATTATTCTTTATGAAATTGTAAGTTATTAAAAAGTCAATTACAGATCATCACTCGTATTTTATTTGCTTTATTTATCTCAATGCTAAATACGCATAAAATCGAAAATAAAACCGCACAGCAAAAGATCATTCTTCAGGTTGCCGCCAAAAATTCCGAAGTAAACTTAACCAAACGAACAAAATTTCAAATGTCAATTTGAGATTGGCCAACTAAAATCCTTTTTACGCAGGAAATAACTAACATTAAAGCTAAATTTCGTGTGTTTGATCGATAAAATGTACCGCCACGTGAAACGGAACACATCTGGCTGTTTTACCGATGGTATAAATACATTTTACTAAATGACATGGGAGAGTGCCTCATGCAAGACAACATAAATGCATTTACTATTAAACGCGTTTAGAGAGTAAAATAAAATTAACTACTTTCATTTAAAGACGATCGTTATGCAAGCGGGCCTAAGTATCAATATTAAGATAGATAGATAGATAGATAGATAACACTTTATTGTACACCAATACAATCATGAACTTAAAGACTAAAATTATATCTACTTATGTACAAAGGGCGGTCTTATCGCTAAAAAGCGATCTCTTCCAGACAACCCCAGGAATGAATTGAGATGATAATGGCGATGGTGGTATACGTAACATATAGTACGAACTACTTACATTTTAATAATAAATACATAAATGATATATATACATATATAAAGAAATTTTATATATTACATAGATATATACTTAATATACATACCATACAAATACATATCTACAAAATATATAAATGAATTTAAATATCATATTCCAACGACAGGTAGTATTTTTTGATCATAGTTTTAAATATCGCTAGCGATTTTGCTTGTCTGATTGTAACAGGAAGCGCGTTCCAGAGCTGTATAGCCTTAACAGTAAAAGAATTGTTATAAAAAGTTGAGTTATGCGCAGGAGTGTTCAATTTAAGTTTAGTAGAAGGGCGTAAATTATGAGAGCATGAAAGAAATTCAAAATTTTGTTTAAGGTAATCAGGAGTACTAGGGACAAATAAAATACTATAGAGAAAAGCAAGGATGTGAGTATTCCGGCGAAATCGAATTGGCAACCACTTGAGTTTTTTTCGGAATTCAGAGACATGGTCATATTTGCGTAGTCCAAATATGAACCTTATGCAAAAATTTTGGAGGCGCTCAAGTTTATTAAGTTGTTCTTGGGTTAAATTTAGATAGCTGGCGTCAGCATAATCAAGAATAGGAAGTAATAAGGATTCTGCTAGCTTAATTTTGGTGGTAGTGGGTAAGAAATTGCTCAACCTTCTAAGGGATTTGGATGAGAGGTAAAGCCGTCGGCTTAGTTCGGTGATATGAGGTCGCCAAGACAGCTCACTGTCAAATATAATGCCAAGGTTTTTTACCTTATCGCTAAAAGGAATGATTGTCCCATCAAACATCACACTAGGTATGGTACTCCAGTCGACCTTGTTAAGCATCCGTGAGCTACCGATGATGATGACTTGCGTTTTTTCAGGGTTGACATGAAGCCCAAATGACTTGCCCCACTGCAGAATGCGTTCAAAATCTAGGTTTATGTTTGAAACTGCTTTGTCTAAGGTGGCAACAGGTGATTGCGTATAAATTTGTAAATCGTCTGCATAGAGGTGATAGGTTGAAGTGAGTTCATTAGAGATGGAATTAATAAAAACAGCGAACAATAAGGGAGAAAGCACGCCGCCCTGAGGAACACCAGCAGTGAGTTCACACCATGACGAATAATCATCCTCGACGCGAACCCGCTGCCGGCGGCCATACAGGTAACTGTGAAACCAGTCGATTACTGTAGGAGATATGTTAAGAGAGCTTAGAATACCAAGTAATACATCAAAGTTAACATTGTTGAAGGCACTGCTGAAGTCCAGTAGCGATAGCACAGTCAATAAACCATTATCCATACCATAGCGAATGTATTAAGTATATCATTTTCTCATCAAATAAATATTTTAAAATTAATTTACAGATCTCAAATATTACTAGAATCCCCAATAAACGGTCATGACTCATGACCGCTAATTTAGGTACTAAGCCTAGTGGAGAAAACTCTTTCTTCATAGTCACATTCGACAGTATAATGAGTTAGAGAGTTGGAATGCGAATCTAGAACCAAGTGTAAAGAATATCAGTAGCCAAATTATATCTTATAACACAGATTTTTAACTCCCACGGCCATCTGTTTAATACTCAAGACAGTGACGGTCCTAGTTTGCATTAGAATATCTGTATTTACAAATCAACTCGCGATTAGGAGACCAACGATCGCCTAATCTAAACATATTATACTTTAGGTATATTATCGAGCCTTTACCGCCATGTTATGGTAAGCGACATTTGCACCTAAGTATATTTTTGCTTGTACAGATGATTCGAACGATTATTTTGTTTAATAATAGTTTGGTGCAAATGTCGCTTACCATAAAATGACGGTAAGGGCTCGTTACTTTCAACGCCGAATTGTGTCGCACCGAGTTACCAGAAATACAAAATAATAAGATTACGAATATTAGGATATGATACAGAACCCAGATAATACCAGAAATACAAAATAATAAGATTACGAATATTAGGATATGATACAGAACCCAGATAATACTCAAGACATTGTCGATCCAAGTTTAAAATGACAATATTTATTTCCTAAGAAACTCGTGTACAATTTGTAATCAGTTGCTGGAATCTTCTCTTAAGCAAATTTTACTTGTATCGGAAGATCCCACTCTTCCATACCCTAAATATTACATTGTTTGTAAGTTTGCATTAGAACATCTGCCCTTCACAAGTCAACTCGCGATTAGGAGAGTAGCGACAGCCTAGTTTATAGATTTACATACATTGAGTATATTGTTTCAACACTGAATACCTCCAAACTGCTCCGAGTTACCGATAAAAAAATAAGGTTACCAAATATTAGAATATGATACAGAACCCAGATGCAAAGAACACCCTAATCAATTAATATCTTGGAAACAGTTATGCAGATTTGTAACTCCCACGGACTCCTGTTTAACACTCTGAAAGTGTCGATCCAAGTACGTATAATATCTGTATTCACAAGTCAACTCGCGATTAGGAGACCAATGATCGCTAACTCTAAACATTTACATAGTTTAAGCATATTTTTGGCATCGAATGGTGCCCCGCTCTGAATAGATATTACTTACTTTGGCTCTCTTATTCATTTCTATTGCTTCTTTACGGGAAATTTGCCGATAGTTTTGAGACGTAATCTCTTGTAATTAATGTCAATTATTAACCTAACTGGCGCATTCATATTAAATAATCATTTTCATTGTTATTTATGTGCCAGATATTTGGAGGGCTTGCGTGGGGCCATGGGAAGGCCAACACGTAGAGGTTCACAAATTTAATGTAAACGTGGCGTGACACTGACCGGCGATTATCCCTGCTACACCATATAACAAGGACAAGCCCCGGCCAGTGTAGGACTATTGTCGGAAATGAGATCAGAAAGTACCGAGCTATTGGGGTAAACTGCTAGTGGTAGTAGCGGTCTGGGAAGATGGGGACTATGGCACCTGCCCTTCACAATGCTCGGGGAACATGGAAAAATGAGTAGACGGTGATTCACCACTCCCTATTTTTATTATTGTTATGTTCTTTGATTCTGGAATATAAACGGATAGCTGAAGAATGTAATTTTGCAAACATTTATTATTTAACTTTCCTGAGAAGTTTTAATATAATTTCGACCGGATCAATAATAAATAATATATAAATAATAATCAATCAATCAACGTTAAATCCTAGTTGCATCTGATGTTTACATTTTGTAACCCAGTATTAGCTCTCCTACTTTTACCTCCTTCACTTCTGTAGTTTTTATCTTCATTATTGCTAGTTAAGAGCTTAGGAGTGGAGATCGCGTCTTTGTAAAGTAGTGCAAGACACTTTTCAGCCCGGTGAACCAAGGATCTGCTATTGTTACCGCACCGGTAAGAGGTGGGTGAGGAAAGAGCAGAACTTGGATATGTGCAGCTAGGAAGTCAGTGTTTAGCAGTGGACTACGAATGGCTGAAGAATAACATAATATAGCACCAGATACTTGACTGTATTTAAGATGTCGCTTATAACCTCAAAGTCATTCTCTGTGCAATTATCGCAAACCTACGTTTCATTCGTCGAAGTCATGGTAGGGTAGTGGCTAGCGCAAGCGTCCCAAACTCAAAGGGCGCGGGTACGATCCTGGCCGGAACGCAAGCACCGCTTATTCAGTTTTCTGATCTAATGTGCATATTGTTACAATTACTACGTGCTAACAACGGTGAAGGAAAACATCGTGATGCATATCGATATAACTTATAAGCGATGTGTCAAATCTGCCAAACCGCCTTGGACGCCTTGCCCTACAATGGGAGGCTCGAGCCCAGCAGTGGAACATTTATGGGCTGATATTATTACAGGTTTCATTATCAACGTTTACGTGTTCGGATGTATTGTAGAATAATAATGCATCTACTCAGAATTGTTTCATATACTTAATAATCAATTTATCTTATTTCTTACATTTTTAAGCAACCTCTTGCCTTTTATGAGTGTAACAATACCTACCTTTGAGATGAGTCTACATACAATCGCTGAGCCATTAATCATAGATGTAGTCAGACTCGAAACTTAGTCATTGTTTAGTTTAAATTCTAAGATTAACCGGGTTGTTGATTACGCTATGCTAAACATGTGTGTAGTGTATAAGGTAAAATCTATTGGACGTGTCAATTAACAATCTCCAGTACAAAGTTTTGACTCTCTTGTCCAGATCGTAATAACATTAGGCAACCAAAAAGGTTTAAAGCCCCTTTAAAAATAAAAGCAAAAATAATAATAGCAAACAAACAGTCACGTTATAATTATATACCGATGTTAAAAGCAATTTATATGTTGTGTGGGTGGCATATTACTATGGGTAATATAAAACGGACACCCAGACCATAGTAAATAACGGAAAGTTAATTTACGAGATTTAACATGTTAAGAATCGAACCCGGAGCCTCTTCACTGCGGTGAATTACGCCGACAGTCTCATTAAAGTAAAGCACAGATGCTGTCATATTTGATTGCATAAAATTATGAGTTCATTAAAACGTATCAGCAAATATCTATTCAGCTAAAAATTAAAGAAATTATTAATGTCTATTTCATACCCCTTTGAGGTACGAAATTCATCTATAAAGTATCTATAAGTGTAATTTCCCCTCAAGAGTTATATTCGTAAAATCACAGTTTTTGGATCTTCTTATTAGATTTTATTACAGAAAGAAGAATGCTTACAGCTGCACAATGTATTGTCGCTTCATACAGCCCCGCATTATTATTGTTTTTATACATACCTTACGGAAACAATCAGGGCGTACTACTCGCCGGTATTTCGATTTAATAAACACTATTCACTCTTAACACAGCACTTTAATTAATGTTTAAATAATAATAACATACAGAAACCGCACAGTTGTTTTATCAATTGTTTGTTTATCAAACGATTGTATTATTATTGTGTTTTTTCGTCGCGGGGTTGTCAGATGCGTCCTTGAGGGACGCGATACGCCATGTTGATATGGGGACGGGCGCGTGGCGACTGCGCGCGGGCGACCCCTCGCGTGGCGCAAGCGCGGTGCGTCACCCTAAATTATTTCACTATCCCAGACTCCCAGCCAGCCAGCAACCGCTATCCCGTTAAAATTGGACCCGGATTTACTTCCTACACCCCATCCTCATTATTTGAACAGATGTTAGATGAACTTTTATACAAAACTGTATTCTCTTTTTTACAATCTATCAATAGATAACGAAGCTTTGTTTGCATGTTTATATTCTTAATTGTTCCTTCTCCGTGTGATTGAACCGAACTAGTATAGTTTGTTATTTGTATATATATACTAGCTGTGCCCGCGACGTCGTCCGTGTGGAATTTGTTTTCAAAACCCCCGAATTTAAAACATGCTTCATTGGTGCTCGGCACCTATTTGGTCTTAGCGTGATGAGTGAGTGATGATCGAGGAAGGCTATATCCTATAGCCTTCCTCGATAAATGGGCTATCTAACAATGAAATAATTTTTCAAATCAGACCAGTAGTTCCTGAGATTAGCGCGTTCAGTCAAACAAACGAACAGACTCTTCAGCTTTATATATTAGTATAAGATTTATACTTTTAATGAGAAAATTTTTAGGGCATGAACGAATATTGAATCTAAAATGATTCCAGAAATGGGATAGGTACCTTCCGTGAATTATAAAACCGAAATTCATACAAGCCAAGTATCACGAAATTTTATAGGTACTTTTTCAGAGTCTAATAGTAACTACTTCTGAGTTTGTCTTACGCTTTTGCCTTATAAAAAATACTCTTTGGATGTTGTACACTCTTCAGGGTCGTGGACGTAAACTGATTTTTATTACATTCCGTAAAGGTATAGGGTGAAGACTGGAGATAAAAGCAGAATACGCCTTATCTATAAAATTGTTCCTGCCCCACAGAATTATGCGAACCAATTAGATTATAAAGAGTAAGAACAAATCAATATAATTTTTTAAGTTTCAAATTCGAACACGGAACGTTAGATAGTACTTAACCCTCATATTCTAGACCGGGACTACCCTTGCCTAAGGCTAGCAGTATGAGGTTGTTTTAGTTAAAGTGGGTGGGAGCCTGGGGGTGCTCACGGCAGCCGTAGGTTCAAACTGGCCCTACGACGCCGACGCATCCTCTGACGGGAGCGGAGCATGGATTTCCGCTCACGCTCCCGTTCCGCCTCATCCTTTGCGAGCATGACACACTCGCCAAAAAAGGAGACTGCGTCCCATCCGGTTGAGCTCCTGACCACAGTGCGAACCATGGCCGGGAGCAAGAGGTTGAGTCCGGTA
The DNA here is from genome assembly GCA_949752895.1 of Dendrolimus pini. Classification (NCBI taxonomy): domain Eukaryota; kingdom Metazoa; phylum Arthropoda; class Insecta; order Lepidoptera; family Lasiocampidae; genus Dendrolimus; species Dendrolimus pini. Next base: position 18,416,670 of record OX457135.1, read on the forward strand.
ACGGCGTTGAGGTTTGGACGCTGCTCTATCCAGGCAGGACACGCCTAGAGTGTGTGCAGTGCCGTATCACTGGTCGCCGATGTCACAATGATGGCACCCTGACGTCGGCTCGCGGCCAAGGCGACAAAGGTACCTCCCGAAGCAGCCGTGCGCCGATAGGACCTGTGTCAGGCGAAACACCAAGGCGCCATGTCATCTATTTTAATATGTAATTTGTCCTAATATAGCTGTTACCGTAAAAAATATTGAGATTGTAAATTGTCGATATATTATAAACGGAATTATTAAAAAAGACAATCAATCAATCAAAAACTATTTATTGTGCACCAATACAAAAAAAGAACGTACAGACTAAAACTATTCACAAAGGGCGGTCTTATCGCTAAAAAGCGATCTCTTCCAGACAACCCCAGGAATGAATTGAGAATATAATGATGATGGTTGTATACATAATACATAGTACGATTTCTTACATTCTAGTAATAAATATATAAAGACTTGTATTAAATTAATGAATAAATATTACTTGAGGCAAACCTGTGTCCTAAAGTCTCCTATAACCACCAGTATCCATGGAAACTTGCACAATATTGCAAACCATAAACGAACAGATATTGCTAATTACAAAACAGTAAGTAACGTAAATTAATGTGTATTATATTTATTATAGTCTTATTAGTACTTTGGAAATTTTATAATCTTTTCGCTTTAGTCGATGGTTTATAATCTCACTATGACGTGCGGTTCTTACAATATTCCGCAAACAGAACTATTATTGGAGTTTTTGGCGGGAACGTTCATGGGTCATATTACTGTCCAGTTTTATTTTCCAAAAATGTTTAATTTTAGTTAAAAGTGGACAATAGATGTAAAATATTGCTTTCAGTGAAATACATATATTCGAACTGCCCAAAATCTTCCTTGTTTGGCGGCAATCAATGACCTAAAATTTGGCTGAGACTTTTCGTTTGCAGATTAGGAATTTCAAAACCTCAATATATTATGTACTAGAATGCTTGACAAGTCGTGCAGAGCTAAACCTATTTAAGAAAGGGGAAAAGAGGTATCACTGGGATCCTCCATATTGGGTACTCGTTTCCTCGTTTTGGCTTTAAATAGGTTTGGGTATATGTGATAGTTAATTTTTCAGGAATTGAGATATTTTTTAAATAATATTTTCACTGGGATGTAACAAATCTGAGTTAACGACTAAAATACTTACAATTTTAAGCTAGCTTATATTATAGAGCTATAGTGTTTTTAATCAGATTTATTGTTCATTATTAAGTATAACTTATATAGAAAGAAAAACACACTTAATTTCTGTGATGTATTTTTAATGATTTCTGTTATCGCCATCTATTAATAGAAAACGATACTTGTTTTTTTATTATTATGTTTATATTAATTTATCTTTAATTTCTTTCTTTCTTTAAAAATTGCTAATAAACATATTACAGGTATAATGTTTTTTACAAAATAAAAAGTCCTTTGTACGTAAATAGCGGTCGTGTAGAAGTGCAAAGCCAGATTTAAAAATAATAAATCTGACGTATGATAGTACAACTATGACTAGGTTCCACGTGAGAGTTACAACGATCGCAATTTTTCCTGTTCCACTTGCCTGCGGGCGTTACAATCATAAACTCCAGTGGAACGGATTATGGAGCGCTGATGTCATTAACCACGAAAGACACAAATAAAACGAACCAACGATGTACCAAAAATTATATCGATATTTTTTGGTACATCGTTCATAAACCAGTTTTTTTTTAAATCGATATTTTACAATTGAAAATATCATTGTTTTGATTTAAATGTCTATGTTATGTTATTATTTTGAACTTAAGGCATAAAAAAACGATATCGTTCATAAATATGAACGATATAGTTTTTTTCGTGAAATATCGATAATTTTTCAATAATTGCAAAAATATTGATTTAATGGGTGGAAATATTGAACTCTGGAAAGAAATATCGTTTACAATTATGAGCAATATATTACTGATTTTCGGAAAATATGGATATTTTTAAATACAAACAATTACAAAAAATATTGTTTTGATAAATGATGAGGGTGCGGTATAGATATACGGCACATTTATTTATTACTTGAGATTAATTTCGAAATGAATGAAATAAATTTTGGGTTGTTATAAAAAAAATAACCACGAAGGCTAAGGCGGGTGCGAAGCGAACCGGAGCACCCGCCTTAGCCTTAAATAAATAATAATATAAAATATAAATGTGCATACCCCAATGATGATTTTGAAATTTGACAAGAAATATCGTGCATACATATATTGATGATGATTGGTATATATATGACTGTCGAGAAATATCTATATTTTTCAATATTTGTAAAGGCTACTAGTTTAATGGATGAACATTTAAAATTTGGACAGGATAATTGTTTATACTTAAAAACGACATACTGATGTTTTTCAGTAAATATCAACATTTTCTCGTTATTTGCAAAGAGTATTTTATAAGTATGAACGATATTTCAGTCGAATGTTAAAAAATATCAACCTTTAAATCAATAGCAATCGCAAATATTGAAAAATATCGATATTTGCTGACATCAATATATCGTTCTAACTATGAATTCCGCTTGCCTGCCGGCGTCACAATCGTAAACTCAAGTGGAACGGTTAATCGACCCACATCTTAACATGGGTTTTTGTGAGCTCTGTGTGAGCGAAAATCATGACGTCATTAGTGACGTTTTCACCACGACCATAACGACCACGGTCGCCTGGTGGAACGGCAGACGGAGGGAGCCTTTTGGGCGTTGTGAGATACCAAAGGAAAGCGCCCATGGTATGTGTACATAGACTAGGATGTAAAATTAAATTTTAACCTATATGTATGACCTTCAAAAAGTGTTCTCCAGTGGAACTTATTTTGAATAAAAACTTTTGAATTTGAATATTTGTGACAGCAGTGTTGCCAGATGGGGGGATTCCCTGCAAATCGAGAAATTTTGGAGATTTTTTAAGTACCAGTAATTCATCTACAAACACAATTCTCCTCACCACAATCATTATATCTAAGTTATAATACAGTATTATTACTTAATCTTAGGATTATATTTTACTAGTGAATCATACTTCAATTCAATAGTTCATTTTTATAATTCAATTAATTCGTTCGTTCGTTCATTTACTTCATTTATTTATTACGCCGTCTCTACTCGTATACGTCGTATCCTATAGGCTATGTTCCGTTAGACACTCACAACGACCACAACAACCGCGATTTTTCCCTTTCCTTATATACTTTTTGCTAGCGTCACAATTGTAAGCTCAAGTAGAACGGTTATTCGACCCACCTATTGACACGGGTCGTCGTGAGGGTCCTGTGAGCGAAAATGATGACGTCATTAGTGACGTTTTCGCTACGACGGTTGTTTTGCTTTTTAATTTCTCCTTTAAAATAAGTAAAAACTGTTTTGGGGTTTTCTTTTCAAAAAGCATAAATTTGGGGTTTTTGAAAAAAATTTGGGGTTAATTGACATGGTCATCTGGCAACACTGTGTGACAGGGAGCTACAGCGGGAGTTTTTGGCGGGAACTGAAAGGAGAAGTTGTGCTGTGCAGTTTTATTTTCTAAAGATGTGTATAATTACTCTAAAATGAACAATAGTTGCAGGATATTGATAGTTTTTGAGTAGAAATTATGTGTTTTTGTGAGAAATGTGAACTGTATAGTCAGATGTGATCTTTCGAGTTTTCACAAGAACTCCAATGAATGGCGTCGGTTGTAGCCTGCAATACAACTACGCTACTATACGAAGACCTATTAATTAACATGTTTCCGACTGAAAGACTTTGATTCTATGGTCATGAATAAATAATAAATATATATCTGGCTTAAAGGCCTAGTTGCCAAGCCATAAATATTATAAAATATATATGTATATATATATATATATCGTCGGGAGCTACAGCTGTTCAAAATAAAATGCCTGATGATAAAAAGTATAAAACTCCTTAAATGTTTGCATTATATGTGATACGAATTTTATATAATTGATAAATATTTCCAGGGATAAACGAAGTAATCCAAAAGAACAGCGAAGACCTAGGCATGGACGTCATCAAGCCCAAGCTGAAAAGAAGGTTGAAAAAAAGCCTGAAGAACCAAAACCTGCGCCAAAAGGTTAGCTTATTTATTTATTAAATTTAAATAGACTAGTCTAGATTTTTATTTTGAAATTTTCTAGGAGCTTCCTTGTATGTGGACAAGTTATTGGTACCATGATTTTTCTAATGCCTTATATTCTAATTCCAATCCTGTTCTGGTAATTTGATAATTGAAATTGTTTCTATTGTTAAAATTTAACATGAGATCATTGATCTATAACAGCATCCATATATACTCAGTACTTCCTTTTCTTGTAAGTGGGTACTATCAATCAAAGTTAATGATTTTTGTATAGATTTATTTATTATTGACTCCAACAAAGAACCTCTTTATCCTTAAAAGTTGGGATAAATTTCCTTTTAGCTGAGCATGAACATAAGACACCTAAAGCTATTCTGAAGAAACTATTACAGTCTTGGGAGACTAATAGTTTCTTCAGAAAGTGTATTCAAAATATATGAAAGAAAAACAATTACATTAAAAACTATTTTTATATAATTACAGTATTACAAAAACCAGAATATGAAGCCCCTCCACCGGAATTCTATAAAAATCTGAAGAGGGAAACCGATGAGATCCTCAAAATCACTGAAGAGGAGAGTACTAAATACAAAAAGAAAGAAATTCAAAGCAATTGGGGTAAATATGAGATGCCAATTGAGAGCTATGAAGAAATAGAAGAGCAGGAGAACATGGGGGCTGATTATGAGGTACAACATTTCAGCACCATTTTTTTTATTAATAAAATCTCTCAATCGTAATTTTATCGAGTCACAGACAAATGTCACAAAATTAAGCTTTATGATACAGAACCGATGACATATAGAGCAGACTAATCCTAGACTAAAGGTCATAAATATTGGCAAAAAGTGTAGGATATTTTAGCCCAGTAGATAGCTTTATAGCCCTTTGTACATAATTAGATTTAGTTTTAGTCTTATTCATATTGACATAGTAAAGTTTGAAGGCTTCTTTAAGAACCTTCAAGCTTACTGAAAATAAGACAGTTAACCTATAGGTTCATTTTTGTATTGGTGTAGAATAGAGAGATATCTATTTATTTATCTGTAGCTGACTTGCACAAGATTACTGTAAAAACTAAATAAGTAAAGCAGAGAAATACAATATGTCAGATTGGGGAGGCCTAATCTAGCACCGAATTGCAATTAGCTGACAATATATATAAATGTGAAATGAATGATTGTTGTTGCTTTACTGCTTTACTAAATTTTAATTGATCATACTAAGGCCATTTCATAGTGTTTGATCCCACAGTATAGGATCGCCTCTCTGGCAGTATGTGGCAGCATCTTCCAAAGTTTGAGAGCCTGCACTGTAAACTGTGTACTACTTACTACTTTTCTAATAAAGACAACTGGGATTTCACACATTCTATAATAAATTATAGGGATATATTGATTTAAAAAACTTAGATGAAGCCTATTATCATTCCCGTGGTTGTATACAAGAAATAATAATTCATACAGTAATTTTTAAGTACTATTCCATTATAGTTGAGTTTATACTACATAGTTGTTTCAACAATAGAAATTGTCACAAGTCAGAGCTGATTAAATCATGTATAATATTATTTTTAGAAACTAATACAAGCACCTTTATCAGTGGGAGGCCATTTTCAATTTAAACATGAAAAATCCTGGGATCTTAATACAGCTCCTACATTATATGATAAATATTTTGAAATCAATATGGACAATCTTAGCTTAGCTCTTTCTACAATACCGTTCTACCAAAGAAATTCTATTGATAAAACAATTTTTACTGAAAGTGATATGCTAAGTATGAATAATCGTGCCACTAGATTTAAGCAAAAATATTACAATGATAAAACTTATACTACGCCAGAAATGGAAGCTTCTGAGCAAATCCTTAATAATTTAAAAGAAAATCCAAATCCTCAAGACAATAAACTAGAAGAGAATACAACTACTGATAATAATGCAGACTGCAATAATATATCTAATACAGGAAATCAAGATATAGTTATTGAAAAAATACAAGATGAATCAAAACAGATAGTTGTTATGAAAGACACCATTAAAGATGAATTGCCAACTGCAGTGCATGTTAAAGTAGATAAAATACCAATAAATATTGTAAGTGAAGATAAATTATTGAAAACTGAACGCATAGTTACTAGAGTTGAAAGCATTGAAGAAATTAATGACAATAAGAATAAGGTAGCTAATGTTAAAAACGAGGAACAAATATCTTCTAAACCAGAAATACAAGTGCCAGTAATAGATATAAAAAGTTCTAAAACAAATAATACAGATATTGCTGAATCTCAAATGGTAGATAACAAAGAGATTGATTTTGATGACTTTGTATTTGGAAAAGTGGAAAAGAAAATCCCTAAAGATCCAGTTGTCACACCTGCTCCCGCGTTTCCTATTCCAAAAGGTAATTTAAAATTTCATTTTTACTTAGATACAAGTCATCAATATATATTTTATTTAGGTTATATATAAAATTCACGTGTCAGTGCTTGTAACACAATTCCTCTGAAACGGCTTGATCGATTCTTATGAAATTTTGTGTGTATATTTAGGTCTGAGAATAGGACGTAAAGTATTTTTTTATACCCGAAGTGATAAGGGTGTTCCACCCCAAATTCTTTTAGCGTAATTTATATATGATTCGGCATTAAAAAATACATACAACCCTAAATTTCATCCTTCTACAACCAACCCTTGTTTTTTAATAGCAATATGAATGAGTATTGAAATAATCTTCAACTCTCAATGGTCGATAACATACAATGAATTTAAAAAATAATGGTTGGTGTTTTGTAATTTTTAAAGGTCGTAATCGTCGACAGCTCTCCATTCCTCTTTCAGTCACAGACCACATCCCCACACACTTACCTTACAATAAGTTAGTTATTAACCAAAATATTCACTATAAATAATTTATATGGCAAAAAACGTTTGTCGCGTCAGCTAGTAATATTATAAAATTATAAACACGAGGTGTCTGTACATTTTATTTTTTTTAAATTAGACTATAGAAACGACGGAGAACATGATGTATTTTTTTTTAGATTTCTTGTCTTTCTGTTTGATTCGGTTACATAAGGTTTTAAATAAGTAGATATTTACTCAAAATTGTTTTAACGGACTATAATACCGTCGCGCCTGGGCTGCCTACAGATATCAGAGCTAGTTCATAAATAGTAATTAGCAGAAGAAAACATTTATTTTATACATTCGGCCTGAAGCGGCCGCTTCCGCAGATTCGTAATATGAACATGGCAAGTATCAAAATAAAGTGGAATTTTATGCTATTTTACCTACCAGTATATCTAGATACTTGTCAACTTCAATAAAGCAATTATCCAAAAACGCCCGCTTTAGGTCCTTAGATTTCCTTTTTTTCAAAGTTGGCAACTGCCAATCCAATTTTATATAAAAACACCTACGTATGTTATAGAGGCTTTTGCAGACTCATAACTATAAATTTTAGTTCCAAGGGTAACTTTAAGGTAATATAAGGGAATCGTACAATAATAAACATGGAATACTATTTAAAACATTTATTTATAAAATTACAGTTACACAAACACCACCGGAACCGAAGAACAATCCTGTTATTGAATCTCCAGAAGACCTCGAGAAATGGCTTGACGACTTCCTCGATGGCTAACATATACAAAATGGACATATTTTGTAAAAAAAAATATGACACATAAATCGAAATAAAATGTTTAATTATCATTTGCTACAAAATTCATTTAATGATTGCAGAGAGTGAAACTGAACAAAAATTTCAACATTAGGACTAATAGTCACCAAATATACTGTAGGACTCATAATATGAACAAAGTTGCACTAGTATTGTTACAAAATTAAATATATTAATGAGGACTTTCTAATACAATAATATGCCATAAGTCATCAAACTTCAATTACAATTAGTATACATATTACACAAATTTGCTTTTTACAATTTTCACTTACAAGTCCATATATCAATTAAATATATTTTACGAACTTAATAAAACACAACACTGAACTCACTGTTATTCACTTTGCAGTCATATGTTCGATGGTTCTTGGTGAAGACAGGAAAGATTTCACACGATGTACTTCTGCCGTGATCTGCTGTGCTGCCATGATACTTGTTGCAACCACCATTTCACATAATCTTTACTAATCGTTTCTTGAATAGGAGAGCCTTCTTTGTTGGGAATAATTTTACAACACAGATAATGCTTGCTCGTAAATTTAAATACAAATAAAACAACTTCTGACTAAGCCTAACTTTATTAAAATAGGATTTTTATCCTTTACATAAAATCTTACAATTTATGTAATTCCTTCCCATAATTATGACTACATATTGAGTGCATTACTAGTAACGATAGTAGTTCTGGTACTGCTGACCGCTAGCTGGACCACCTCCTCGACCGCCATAGTTGTAGTTATTGTTGGGTTGGGTCCACCTGTTGAACTGGTTGCTGTGCGAGGACTGCTCCCCATCAGATTGTTTCAAGGTTTTCGCACGAGCTGCCAACTGTGACACTAACTGAGCTGGAGTCATGTGGGCGATAGACATTGTAGCTCCCTCACCTACACTGCCACTTGGATTAAACACTGCCTTAGAACTCAACAATTCTTCCTCGATAACTTGCGTGTGTACCGAACTACTAAAATATTTGGTGTCGATTGAAGTACTTGCTTCACATTTTTTAGTGTACTCACGTATGTCACACACATCACAATAAGGCTTCGTCGTTTGAACTCCTGCATCCTTCATGTTTTTTGAGGAACTCTTACTTCTTGTAACTACAGTTTCGAGACCGAGTGTTGCAATGATGGTATCAATCAGACGCTTGTTCCGCTGCTGTGCCATTGAAGAATTGTGCATGGTGTAGTTGAAGTCGATGTGAGCTTGTCTTTTCAGTGGTGAACAAAATTTTTGCGGTAAACTCTTCTGCTCTGTTCCAATAGTTTTCATATTTACCACCAAGCGTCTGGGCAGAAGTAATTTCGACAATTTTGACACCAAATCATGGCATCTGTTCAAAACTGCAAATACAAAATGCACACTTTTCAAATCTTCTATCAATATCTTTACACTGGGCATAAAAAATGACAGGTAACAGCTTTTATATTTCCACGGACACATTTCTTTACAGGTAAAATGAGAAAAATTATCAACGAAATAACATGTAAATAGCCTGTTAAACACTATGTACCAAAGAAAACACATAAACCAAGAACATGACAAGACCAATTACCATTTAGGTAAATAGTATAAACTTCCTTTTGGTCTGTTTACATATATATGTTTTTTGCAATAAATTGAATTAATGAAAAAACCTACCCTTAACTCTTGTCTGAGTATCCATTGTGTAGCTTACCCCTGAAATCACACATGCATACATCATTAATAATTATTTATGCAACTTCATACATTAAAATAATTAGATTGTAATACAACCTTTATTAGGTGCCAACTTCAGATAATCTTCTTTGGAAATCTTCCCTTCTTCATACAGCTGAAAATATTCAGAATTTAATCCATAAATTCAAAAAACATCAAATTAATTTATCCACATAATATAAAAGTTGATTACTTTTGCCAAGCCATCTTGTGGGTTTGAGTATTCTACTAAATGCTTTGGTGGATTTGTGGGTTGGGAAGGGGATGATGATGAAAGTTGGGGAGCAGGCACCATAGAAGGCACAGTAGGGTTGGGCGGTATAGCCAGTGGAATAGCAGGGGCAGGACCCATTAGTGACATTGGCATGGGTTGTGGTACACTGATGTTCATAAGCCCTGGTGGACCCCCATAATCATATCCACTACCATAATATCCACTGTACACTGGTTCTTGAGGAGCCATAAATGGGACACCGGGTGCTGCAAATTGTCCTTCTACATTTGGGTAAGGAATGTTGGAAGGATGGTAAACATTGTCTGCACTTTTGGGATACAGAAAATTGTCAATAATATTCCCGATGGATCTTGAGCGTGAACGTCGTAAGTCTCGACGCCGTAATGGTGACCTAGACCGACGTGATATTTGAGGTGATCTAGACCGACGGGGCCTGTATGGTGACCTAGATCGGCGTTGCCAACGAGGAGGGCGCCAAGCTGGACTGTGCCTTCGGATTGGGCTATGATGTGGACTTCGCCTTGCAGGGCTTCTTCGTGTTCTACGAGGACTGTGTCTTAAAGCAGGCCTAACACTTGACCTCGGGCTAGTTCGTTGGCGGCGAGGGCTTCTTCGGGGGCTCTTACGAGGACTCCTTTTCGGACTACGTTTTTTGACAGGGGATTCACGTCGCTCCCGGGAGCGTTTTCTCTTTTTTTCAATTTTTTCTTCTACAACTTCAAGTGGCTTCTTTTCAGTTGGTTTTAATGACACATCTTCATTAAAATAGTCGTCGAGTTCCGTGCCTGGCGGTCGCAAGTCGTCTTCTAGATGTTTGGCCAAATACACTTTTACTTTTTCTTCTTTATCTCTTCTTATAGCTTCATTCGTCTTGTCAGGGTCGCGGCGGCTGCCCGGTTTTATAAAATCGCTTAATCGACTGCTACTTGTTGAACGTTTTAGCGGTGATTTTTCTTTCGGCGATTCGTGTTGTGAACTCCTCGATGTAGGCCTGTTTTTTATTTCGCTGATTAAATCGCGGAGATCTGGCTTCTGGCTTTCGACAGGCGTAGCGTCCTTAATCGGGCTTTTATTTTTTTCCTTTTTAAAATCCCAACTATCAATAACACTAAGACCTTCTATAAATTCTTCATTGGTAAAATCATCGAAGAAATCGCTTGGTATGTCTTCAGTGTCACCGGCTTCTGAACCTTTATCTTTTGACTCCTCCATCGTAACGGTATGAACAAATCAAAACTAAATAAAACAGTTGCCAAATTAGTCAAAAATCTAATTTATTCTTCTGGCTTTTCAATTAAAATAACAAATGTACAACTCCAATTAGCAAATATTAAAAAAACATTTGATATGCATAGCATTCCAAAGCATGAAGGCGAAGCAAAAAAATGTCAGCATTAGCAAACGACAACAATCTATGGTCACTGATAAACACATCAGTTTGACAGTCTGTTATCTATGATAGAAATAGTAACTAGCTATTGTGAAAAAACCGATATTTAACGGTTGTTCACATACTAGCTATGAAAGTTATCAACCTCTTCGCCGACTGGCCAATGCGTAATTGCGTAGACAGACAAATGATTGTCGAATAAAACCGCTACTGACACAATTACGGCTTAGCCCTCAGCAGGTAACCAGTTGGTTGGCGAGTTATTCACCCATTAACCAAATAGCGAGATATGTTTTTTTGCCAGCTGGGTTGTTTTATAATTTTAGGTTGGTTACACGGCTAATCTGTGGTACGACCATGGACAAGAATCTGGTTCTTGACCATGGAAGAAGTATATTCTGGCATAATTGTCTTGAAACGGAAACTTTTTCTTTTCGACTAGCAACATTTATAACTAGTCTGTGATTCTGCTTTGATATATGTTGCATCCCGACTGGATGCAAATGCGGCCTGTGGGTGGTTTTCAGAACTTAGATTAGTTTAAGTTATCTCTTCTGTCGGGGGTCCCGGGACGCACACGTTGTTTATTATTGAAATAAACATATACATCATAGGTTATGCAGAAAAAATGCACGTGTTGGAATTGTATTTGTTATTGTAAAGTAACCATATGACGGAAGTAGTACAAGGAACAACCAACAGTCTACAAGCTAGTCTACAACGAGAGTCTACAACCAACAGTCTACGTTCATTGGTCGAACAGAGCTCTGTTGGACAAGACTCGCATAGTATATCGTGGTCGATAAACGCGCTATTCTTTAAGTCCAAATTGCTGCTCGACACCTGACAAGTGTGGAGAAAACTCTTGGAGTTGTCAATATTTCTGTGTCTTATTGTGCTGTATTTAATATTGTAATTCTAGTGTAATAAACTTTGATCATTATATTTCAGATTGTTATTATTTAGCTAATACACGCATGTCGTAAATGAAACAACCTGTTGCACGATTTTTTTTTATTGCCTGAAGCAGGCAAACAGGCGTACAGCCCACTTGATGAAAGGTGGTTACCGTCGCCTATGGACGTTTGCAACACCAACGTTGTTGGTGTTGCAAACGTCCAACGTTGGGCGTTGCCGGCCTCTAAGAAATGTTATAACGCCTTTCTTGAACGACCCCATGTCGTAGCGCAGAGGGAAAACCTCGGCGGGAAGTTCTCTCCAGATCATTGTTGTACGCGGTATAAACGTTCTAGAGAACCGTTGCGTAGTTGAACGTGGGAGCTCCAGGAAATGGGGGTGAACATCCCGTCGATGTTTGACACAGTACCTCCGCTGTGATAACGTTACAAATATAGGCCGTTTCACACAGATATGGTGATGGGTGTAATGCGTTATTTATAGTCCAATTGGGTCACAATCAATATTTTTTGACATTATTGCAGGTGAAGCCCCCAGTATAAAAATTGGAGTTGCTAGGGTTTAAGAGTTTGTGAAAGTGACGCCCCTATCATTTTCTACTTTAGTCTGCCACACTTCAATATACGAACCTTTTTCCATGGCATTGGCCTCGATGTACTATTCGAAGGTTTAGTATCAGTAATACAAGTAGGGATGTGATAAATCGATATTTAAATATCGTAAATAATATTTATATTATCGACGATATGACGCTCTTTGCGAGCAATTTTTTCCTAATGATTTTTTATAAATTATAATTTTTAACAACGGTACAAGAATGACACTTAATATCTCACTAGCTTCTGCCCGCAACTTCGTTCGCGTGGAATAGTAAAAAAAAATAAGTTAAAAAAACCCCGCGATTTTGAAACATTTTTCATTGGTGCTCCACTCCTATTGCTCTTAGCGTGATGGTTTATAGCCTATAACCTTCCTCGATAAATTGGATATCTAATACTGAAAAGAAATCAAATCAGACCAGTAGTTTCTGAGATTAGCGCGTTCAAGCAAACAAACAAAGAACAAACTTATCAGCTTTATATATTATATATATGAGATTAAACTCTCACCGGCACCACACCCTGTCAAAATATCCGCTTCTATTATGTTACGTTGCAGAGAAATTACTTTTAGTCTGTTATAAGCTGTTAAAGTAATTAAAGCTTTTTAACTATCCCACGGGAACTCGGTGTAATTGCACACACTAACGTGTAATTTTACTTACACGATGTGTTAGTTTAATTTTGCACATTTGTACAAATGAACAATGGTATCATACAATTGGTTGTAATGTGATCTGTGTTTTCAAATATGCGCTTTTGAGTTATCATAAGAACTCCGTACGCGTCAGTGATAGACATACAATTTTGCACTTATAAAAATACATCAAGGCAAGTATGTATAGACTAGGGTCCCACCATGTTACTGCGGCGAATAAAACGATAGCAAGCACATAATAATGAAATTAGTGACGTTATCGTGGCGAGTATAACAACCGTAGTCGCTATGTGGAATGGCATACAGAGCATTTTGGGCGTTGTGAGGTACAAGAGGAACGCGCCGATTATAAATGTGGTGTAGCAGTTTGGGTACCATGACTTCAAATAGCGTACTCGAAAATCCGTAGCTTTTATATTTCTTTATTTCTCTTCTAACATGAATTTTGTGGATTGGGTCCTTAGCTACAAAACAAACATTTGTTTTGTAGCTAAGGTTATATCGAGTTCGGGTTTATACTCGATCACCAGGAAGTTCGCCAGGAAGCAATGTTGCCATAGCAACGATTGTTTCAGATATATATTTAAAAACTTTATACAAACTTATCAATGTTTTGCCTCTCCATATATTCAATATACTCTTTGGTTTTGCCTGTTTGCGAGAACACAGAATACTTGGCCAAATTGACATTACGAATGATATATTATTCTTATTACCACGACCATATGACCATAACAACTGCGATCGCCAGTTGGAACGGCTGACGGAGCATTATGGGCGTTGTGAGCTACAAAGGAACGCGCTATGGTAATTAATGATGAGAATACGCATTTTTTTTGTATACTATATATTATATACCATTCGTGCAGGAACGGAGAAAGAATACAATTTCCTGCGGCCGGGCGGCCTGTCGTAAGAGGCGCCAAAACAACCCACAGCCAGGTGGTAGGGCATTTGCCCGACTGGATGGCTACCACCCCTGGTCTAGAGTATGCCGCCATAACAACCTTGAGTTGTGTTCCGGCATTAGTGGCCAGGTTCCAGTCTCCCTTTAGAGAACAACAGCACATTTGTAGCACCTTGGTGTTGCAAATGTCTATAGGCGATGGTAACCGCTTTTCATCAAGTGGGCTGTCTGCCTGTCTGCTGGACACTTGCAATAAAAAAAAACTTACTATAACTTCAATCCGGATCGTGCGGCTCCTTTTTGCGATTAAACATAAAATAAAACCAACATTCTTAATATTACACAATATATTTAAAAAATGATACATCACGATTAAATCGTACATAACATCGAGGTATGTTGATCGGATATTTAACACAGCCATAATATCTGAAAAAGATCATTATAAATTCATAAATACAATCGATACATCTATAATTCTATATTAATACGTGAAGCAAACACTTAGTATCCCTTTTTACGAAAATTGCGCGGACGGAGGAGTATGAAATTTTGCACATTTATAGTTTACTAGAGTTTACCCCGCGGCTGCGCCGCGGGTTAACCTCTAGTGCGTGTCTCTTGTTTATAGAGCAAATAGGCCAAAATGACCAAATAGGCCAAAATGACCAAAAAGGTCAAAATGATCATAGAGGCCAAAATGACCAAATAGGCCAAAATGACCAAAAAGGCCAAAATGACCAAATAGGCCAAAATTACCAAAAAGGCCAAAATGAAAATTATCCCTTGTCCATCCTCAGTATTGAATTTACATACGTACCGAATTTCAGCCAAATCGGTCCAGTAGTTTTTCCGTAAAAGCATAACAAACAAACAGACAAATATCATGTTATCCCGGAAACTATCCCATTTTTCGGGATAAAAAGTATCCTATGTTCATCCTCGGTATCGAATATATATATATATATATATATATATATATATACTGAGTTTCAGCCAAATCGGTCCAGTAGTTTTTACGTGAAAACGGAACAGACAGACAGAGTTACTTTGGCATTTATATATATATTTTTTTATTGCCTTAAGTAGGCAAACAGGCAGACGGCCCACCTGATGAAAAGTGGTTACCGTCGCCTATGGACGTTTGCAACACCAGGGGTGTCGCCAACGCGTTGCCGACCTCTAAGAAATTTTATAACGCCCTTCTTAAAGAACCCCATGTCATAGCGCAAAGGGAAAACCGCGGCGGGAAGTTCCCTCCAGATCATTGTTGTACGCGGAATAAATGTTCTAGAGAACCGTTGCGTAGTAGAGCGTGGGAGCTCAAGGAAATGAGGGTGAACATCCCGTCGCTGGCGAGCGGTGCGGTGGTAAAAGTGAGGCGTTGGCACCAGATCAAACAGTTCCTCGGAACACTCTCCGTTGTACAGGCGGTAGAATACGCAGAGAGACGCAAAGTCTCTTCGAAGGCTAAGCGATTCTAAGCCGCCTGTTAGTATGGGATCGTCGACGATACGAACGGCGCGACGCTGGATGGAGTCGAGGGGGTCAGTCTGGTAAGCTGGTGCTCCAGCCCATAGATGTGAGCAGTACTCCATATGCGGTCTGATTTGCGCTTTGTACAGCGCAAGTCGTTGCCGCGGAGTGAAGTACTGCTTGGACCGGTTTAGCACACCAAGCTTTTTGGAGGCAAGTTTAGCCTTGCCTTCCAGGTGACCCCGAAACTGCACGTCGTTCGTTATGTCGACGCCAAGGATCCCGATACTATTGGAGATAGTAAGATGTGTTCCTTGGAACTGTGGCGCAGGGACAAATGGGGTCTTTTTGGCAGAAAATGCGCAGACCTGTGTCTTCGTGGGGTTAAACTGGACAAGATTTTGTCGTCCCCATTCAGAAACTCGCTCCAGGGAGTTCTCTACTTCAGACACAAGTCTAACCCGACTCTCTTCTACTAGCGACCGAGGAGCATTTGCGCGACTGGTGTATCTGGCGTCACCGGTACTGTCATCCGCATAGCAATGAATGTTCTCTATAGACAACAGGTCATTTATATGCAGGATGAACAGTGTCGGCGACAACACGCAACCTTGTGGCACACCAGCATTGATAGGCTTGGTGGATGAGCAGCAGCCGTCGACAGCGACTTTGATGCTGCGACCACCAAGAAAGCTGGATAGCCACTTGCAAAGCCCCTCGGGTATCCCGTATGATGGCAGCTTCGTGAGAAGTGCCCTATGCCTATGTATTAATAGGGATAGGGATATAGAGAAGAAACGACGAATGATAATATTTACACACACGCATATATGAGTCGTATAATTCCAATACCCGCAACTTCCTTAAAAAACAAGACTGGAGAGGTGTGTCGTTACAACTTTTTTGGTCTTATAATTTTCCGTCTAGCCCCCTTTCGCCATTCGTACCGCGCCATAAGGAACTACGTTCCAAAATTAAGTTATGCATGTAATATTTTCTTAAGTTTTCGCGACTTATATACATAATAAAACTACGTTTTAACGGTTTTAAGCGCGGTAATTTATTTGATTTTGGTTTATCCGATGTTTCGGCCGCTTTTCAGTGGCCGTGGTCACGGACGACAAAGATGACATTTGTCTAACGTGTATTGTCAAAGTTTTATTTAGCCTACCGCCAACTTGTTCATTTTAATTATTTAGTTTGAATTTTGTTTATGGATACTATTTACTATATGGGAGCCTAATCTAATTTACCACCGCTTCACAACATGTTGTGGCTTGAAGAGAAGAAGCGGCGCAAGAAACTCTTCAGCAAACATGCCTAGTTCAAATTTTTTTTATATAATATTAAAATGGGTGGAAGGAAAAATAAAAGAAATTATTAGTCGAGTTGGTTTGTGTTTCGTTGCACGCAAAAAGAGCTCACAGTGTCTTGAGGTCTGGCAGTTGGTTTTTGCTGGGTTTCCTTCCACCCATTTTAATATTATATAAAAAAATTTAGAACTAGGCATGTTTGCTGAAGAGTTTCTTGCGCCGCTTCTTCTCTTGAAGCCACAACATGTTGTGAAGCGGTGGTAAAATTAGATTAGGCTCCCATATAGTAAATAGTATCCATAAACAAAATTCAAACTAAATAATTAAAATGAACAAGTTGGCGGTAGGCGAAATAAAACTTTGACAATACACGTTAGACAAATGTCATCTTTGTCGTCCGTGACCACGGCCACTGAAAAGCGGCCGAAACTTCGGATAAACCAAAATCAAATAAATTACCGCGCTTAAAACGTAGTTTTATTATAAGTCATGCATGTTTCTGGATAGTCTATGAAATTTCTCGTATGTCATTTTGTTCGTTTTATACCTAAAACCGCCAACTTCCAACTAAATTTGACATCAAACTTTCGAATTTGTTCCAAAATTCGAGATATTAGAACACTTTTTTGCTTTCACTGAAAATATGTTGTGTGTGGAGTTGGCTGATATTGGAATTATACGACTCATATATACTCTTTTGTTTATTGTTGCCTTGGCGAAATCTGTGAAATTATAGAATATGGAGGGTAGAGGTAAGTCTATAAGTACATAAATGTGTAAATCTAGTATGGGGGATCAGTTGAATACGTGTCCACCTGTAAACAGCATATTATGGACCGAAAACTCGTCAAAATAGCACACTAGTGTAGGAAAAAGAAATTATATGAATTTAGAAGTTATAAACGTAGTGAAGTGTGTTGGGTTGAAATTTAAAAATTATAATTTGGAAAAGTATTGAGACTTTCTCGTATTGAGATGTATGTATATAAATTTTTGAAACCTATTTCATTAATTAAGATAACTAACTAAATTATCTGAAAATTCCACCATAAGGAGACATGGAATAGTTACATTTTCGTAAAATGCGCGGTGACAAAGAGGAAGTCTTTCTTTCCTTCTTTATACTATTCTCCTACTCTAATTATTTGTGGCGCTATTTTTAAATACTTTCCACTTGCTATTATGGCGCCATCTTAATTTGCTGCCCTTCAGTGGACACTTTTTAATATACTGAGATGGTTCTCCTTACCTCTACCTTCCATATTATAGAAGTATAGTCTTTGACATTAATTATTATGGTCGAATTTCGACCACGGGCGACCACTAGTAATTATAGTTCTGCATATATTTGCAGAACCGCAGTATTACTGTGATAACTTTTTACTGAATCAAAAAATATCCAAGTGCTTGCGAGAACAAATTATGGTTTCGAAAACGCTATCATTCAGATAGTTACTATTACTGTTATAAGAGAAATCGAACTTTCTTTCGTACTTTGACTAAATTTTAGCCGTTAGATCCAGCAGTTTCTGAGAATGAAGACTGACATACAAATAATCGAAATGTGTGCTGGGACAAATAGATTTTAACAGATTTGAACTTGAAGGTAAATTTCTGTTGTGATAAAATCACGAGCTTTTATTTAAATGCTAGCGATAGCTAACCATCCAGCGCCACCTACCGGGTGTAATTTCGAATCCAGACAATTCTCGAAACCACTTGAACATACACACAAAAAAAAACATCAAAATCGGTAGAACCGCTTAGGAGTAGTTCAGTGGACAGATGAACAGAAGAATTCTATATATATAAATAGTAGTGGCTATTGGCTCACATACTCGGGTACTCCAATGATGTGGGTTCAATTTCCGGCTTGGAAGTATGCGATTTTTCTGATCTACTGTGCATATTAATATCACTCTCATTTGCTGACAATAATTTCATCGCGATGTAGAATACATCTAGACATAAACATAAATCTATACATAGGGATATTTCGATGTATGAAACCCGCCAATCTGCCTTGGACAAAGTGGTATATTGTTTGGTCCCTTAATGGAACGACTCAAACCCAGCAATGGGTTATTCATGATCTCACATTAATTATAAACTCACTTGAACAAAGCCCTACGCTTGAGGATTTTTCTTCATAAGCTCGAGGTCAGCTTCAACCATGTCTTTGACCAACTGCTCGAAGGTCACCCGCGGTACCCATCCCAACTTCTGCTTGGCTTTTGCTGGATCGCCCAGTAACAAGTCCTGAAATCATAATAGTAACCAAATTATATGCAAATATTCACTAAAAAATACCTAAAAGTCTTGCAGCCAAGACATGTAATAAAAAAAAATATTCTACAGCCATACTAATTAGCATAGGCGCGTAATAAGAACAACGCATGAGATGATAATCGACAAAATTAAAATGTCGCTTAGCCTTATAATATTGTTACAACTTAGCCAAAATCCCACGGAGCACACCAGCCTGCCATAAAGCAGGGTTTTATTACCCTCCGCATGTGGAGTTGTATTTACTTCGTATTAAAAATTTGCAATTAGCTAATAGCCTATTGTTCTTGTACTTGTTTATGGCCGTTCGCAGGCATAATTATGCAGGTGGGCAGAATTATGTTTTTCTGGGAATTGTGCCGACAGAGGCGCAGGTGTGATTCGTGGAAATCATTGTTTACACGGTCGTAAGCCGAGTATAAAGGGGTGCCCGAACGGAGAGATCGGCAGTCAAGTACCAGTATATATAAAGTACTCTGTGCAGTTAAGCGACGACTACGATACGAGTAAGACGTTTGTATACTCTCGATTAGCGATATAGTGACGGATTTTGCGCGTGTTGAATTGCAATGAATCGTACAGTGTGAACTGGTTGCATCCAGTTTTATTTGTATTTGTTTTATACGTGTTTGTGCAGTTCTAATAAACTCTATAGTAATTCCAACGGCATTTATTTTAATTCGAGTCGAGTAGCTCGTAACAATATCTTATGCGTTTTAGGATGTTTTATAAATAGGTGTTTCAAAACTCTTTCCAGGCCGGTAGTACACTCTCTATCAGGTGGGCCATCCACCTATAAAAATCCATCCACTTCCCGCTATAGAAACATTTATTAAGAGCAGTTTTAAATCCCAAACAAAAATATTCATAGAAGAAAGTATAATATGGAAAAATTAAAAATGGCAGTTGCATTAATAAAATAGTTGAACAATTTCACTTTGAATTTATTCAGATTATAATTTCTTCGACTAGTAATCTTTATCTGACGATTGAAAAATTGGCCTTAAGATAATTTTTTTTTCCGCACCAAATAGAGTGACACATATATTATATCAATAAATTATAAAGGAGTGGGCGTTCAAATGTCTTTATCATAAGCTTACAATATATAGAAATAATTTTGATATATTTCACTCTTTACAGAAATGAAATGAGAAAACAGATTAGAATGTTTAGATAAGAAGCATTTGATATGTGTAGGAGAAGCATATGGAGATGGACTGGACATACGACAAGAGAAAAAGCACTATAAAATGGACAATAATGGGTAACGGCGTGGATATCACGAGATGGGAAAAGAACACGTGGGAGACAGTATAAATATTAAAGGAAGTTGTAAGTCCAAAGGACAGGGATGCGCTACGGTAATCTTTAAATACTAAATATTTAGGAAACTTAATTGTAAACATTGATTATTAGCAATAAAGGCCGTTTTGATTTTGATTGTAGGAGACGCATGGAGTGTATAAGTTGGACAGAATGAAGAAGTATTCGCCATAGTAAAGGAGAAGCGCACAATCTTAAATAACTCTGGAAGAAAGAAGGGGGAAAATGTTTGGCCATTTGCTACGACTCACCTTCTTAAGCACGTTAAACGAAAGTAAAGTGGAAGTAAGGAAAGGGAAGTAAAGGCCAAGGCATTCATGGGTAAAGGAAAAAGTGGGTATTGTGTTGTAAATAAATAAAATAAAACAAGTGGCCCTTAATAGAGGAGATTGGAGGAGGAGGCTCCTTCGGCAAGAGTACAGCCCTTAAATGACGTCCACATTTGCAACGCTCGTACAAAATCTACGTGGTTTCGGCGTTTTGTAAGATAAGGTATGTAGTAGATTCCATTGTTAATTACTCTATTGCAGTTCATACATGAGATTATAATTCTTATCTTCTTATGGAGACATAGAGGCTACGTTCCGCATGAAGCTCACAACAACCACGCTTACGATCGCGATTTTTACCGTTCCACTTGCTTGCTGGCGTTACAATAGTAACACAAGTAGAACGGATTATTGTGGTTGCTGCGTAAGCGACAATGATGACGTCATTGTTTATGTTTTCGTAGCGACTGAACGGCTGAAAGAGCATTTTGGTTTTGTCAACTACAAGGGAAACGCACCCAGAGAGAATGGATGAAAAGAGGCTGACAAAACAAGTGTATGGTAACAGTGTAGGCGATATAAGTTGGTGCTGGTTGACGGTGACTTTCCGTTTTTTTTATAGCCTGAAGCAGGCAAAAAGGTAGACGAGCCACCTGATGAAAAGTGGTTACCGTCACCTGTGGACGTTTGCAACGCCAACGCGTTGCCGACCTCTAAGAAATTTGATAACGCCCTTCTTAAAGAACCGTATGCGGAATAAATGTTCTAGAGAACCGTTGCGTAGTTGAGCGTGGGAGCTCAAGGAAATGGGGGTGAATATCCCGTCTCTGGCGAGCTGTGCGGTTGTAAAAGTGAGGTGTTTGATCTGGTACCACAGATCAAACAGTTCCTCAAACACTCCCCGTTGTACAGGTGGTAAAATACGTAGAGGGACGCAAATCACCATGATCAAATCGCGCCTTAAGTGCCTTAAAGAATGACCGAATGGCCAGGTGAAAAGCATTTATAATAAAAGTGTATGTATGTAGCGAATAATGAATGTAGATGAAGCAAAAGATGTATGTCAAGAGTATACTATGAGTAAGTGGAAATCCTTTGTCTCTGCCTAACCCTAAGAAAAACAGGCGTGATAATATGTATCGATGTATAATTCTTATCGCATTATAACCTGTAGATGTGCATATATTCTTTGAGGTGTTGTGTACGGACACATCTGTTCTATTAATGGCCATGAATTTTATTTCCAGATTGCCCTCATTTACGTAATGAATATCAACATCTTGAATCGAATATCACGATGGTGTTAAGGTGTATAAGTATCTTTAATATTTTCCGTATGTGCCGGATAGATACATTTGTTAGAATGATCATAATTTTATTGCAATTTAGAATATATTGCTACGAGTTGCAGGACTCCAATTAAAATGCCGTTAGAATTACTATAGAATTTATTAGAACTATACAAAAACTATATAACACAGGCAAAAATATAACTGGACACAACCAGTACAAACGTAATGCATGATTCAATAACACGTGCAAAGTCCGTCACTATCGAATGTACACACGTCTTGCCTCGCTTGACTGCCTCACCCGTCCGTTTGGACATTGCTTTATACTTTACAAATACAATATGTCTCGACACACTACTCGACCGCGTAACAATAATTTCCAAGAATCACACCTGGCTATTGACTATCATAAACATTACAATACACAATGGGCTGTTTTTCTAATAACATTTTAAACACAAAGTAAACAAAAGAAGTCCCAATGCGGGAAGGTAATAAACTGCAGGTGTGAATTGGTCATTGTCAGTTGTAACAATACATTTGTCTAGAATGATCATAATTTTATTGCAATTTAGAATATAATAATCCAATAAATGTTAAAAACCAACTTCAAAAACGAAAAAACTAAAATGTATAAAATAACTTATATCTTAAGCTATTATTATTAATATATATTATCTAAAACATCTTAAAGTCGGTGCTTAGTAATTTTTAAAATATAGTAATTTTTATGTTTTACTTTGCACCGACTTCAAGATGTTTTAGATAATATATATTAATAATAATAGCTTTAGAAATAAGTTATTTTATATATTTTAGTTTTTTAGTTTTTGAAGTCGGTTTTTTTAAACGAAGTTTTTAAAGTTTATTTGTTACTTTTTAGTGTCTAGCTATGTATGGGTGGACCTACGAATGGTGCCGCGCTTCTTAAAAAATATAGGTCCCAAGAACCGGGAACAAAAAAATGTTTGTAAAATGAAAACTACTGGGCCAAACTATGTCAAATTTTTAGGGGACCAATTGGAAGCTATTCCGCGTCGAACAAAAAAAGAATCACGTAAATGGGATCATAAATGACGGAGTTATCGGCGATCATACATAAAAAAAGCAAAAAAAAAAAAAAAGATCCCGACGAATTGAGAACCTCCTCCTTTTTTCCAAGTCGGTTAAAACTGAGATTCAAGAGGTGTACATAGATTTGAGCAGGTACTCGAGGCATCGGGAAAAAATGTACAATTATTCTGTAATGATATATTATTACTAAATCGTAGATCTGGCTGAAGGGCAGTGGGTTTAAATCGAAACTAAAATTTTTACTTATGCATGTTACAACCCTTAAATTATTCAATTCAAGACAAAAATAATTTTGCAGAAAATGAAAAACCGTAAAATGTTTTTACTGCAAGTGCAAATAGGATTAGATCTGTACCCCGTGAACGAAACAGGCTAGTTCTTGTGCAGGAACCAACATCGCTATCATCCTTAATCATTGATACTTTGGAAATAATTGATATGTATTTATATTTAGTCAGTAGAAGTTTAGTTTTTTATTTATTTAGTCGGGGCTAAAACGAAATATTTCAAACGCCTCTATCAGTTTTTATCGTCAAAACGTCCTTGGTTTCGTTTGAGATATTTGATTATTAGCATTGCAAGAGTTTTATCATTCGTCCCCGTTTTTAAATTAGTCAATTAGTTGGTTCGTGTTTTCCGTCAGTTTTGGAGTTCCTAAAAGGCGAAATGATGATTTTGTTGAGGAAATAGATCGCCATCGAATGTCCAAGCGGAAGAGGAAGTTTTTATTTCTTTACAATAAGGTTAAATACTTTGACATTGACAAACAATATGGAATACATAGACTCTCGAGTAATGGCGGATCTTGATTTTCGCGTCGGTAACAGGCTTAAAATATAACAAGCTATGGGTGATCTCTTCAAAAAGGGCGTAAACATAAATTTAAAATCTCCACGCGGTAGGCAACGCATCGGCTCCCTCAGCGTTGCAGATGTCCATGGGCGACGGTAGCCACTTGCCATCAAGTGGACAAGCAAAAACATGAACTAATCTAAGTTGAACTATTTAATATTGAAATTGTTTAACTTGAGAAAAGCTTGGTTATTACTTAAATTGTATGCATTTTAATATGATAATGTAAGGAAAGGTTATTTATGAATCAAATCTTTTATTGATTTTAAAATATATTTAATTCTTAGTTACAATTCTTGAATATGTTGCACATTAGAATTTTGTGTATGTACATTATTAGTATCATTATTTAATCTAATTACCGAAATACGGCTAGCGCTGTGGGTTAGAGTGAGAGAGGAGGAGCCTGCCTACCGCTGCCGTATGCGGGAGAGAAAGGGAAGCCAGACAAACTGGGGCCGTAACGCGTTACGTAACGAAGCGGTGTACCCTACCATAGGAAGTTATCACTTCAAAAAAGGGGTTCTTGGCGGGAACTAAAAGGATGCTGTCAGTTTTATTTTCTAAAAAAAGTGTTAACTTACTCTAGAATGAACAATAGTTGTAGGATATTGATAGTTTTTGAGTAGTAACTATGTGTTTTTGTGAGAAATGTCAACGGTATAGTCAAATGTGGCCATTTGAGTTGTCACAAGAACTCCGTTGAATGGTACTATAGTAGAATTATTTTCTCCGTGCAGTTGGGTCATAAATAATTGGAGCAGTGAAGCGAGTATTTCGCTCTCTCTTCCACTCACGGGCTTTAGGGATAGGCATAGTGATATGCATTATTGTTGTCGATAAGCGTTATCGATAGTGTATTTAGTTTTGTCATTTTGTGGGTTAGTGACATAAATGAAATATTTTTTAGATAAAACAACGTATTTATTAAAATAAGAATAATAATGATTTGAAATAAATTATTAATTAGGTACTTATAGTTTTTTAATACATAAAAAAAATACATAAAAAACTATTATAAGTACAAAAGTTTAGAATGTAACAAGTTATATTAAAAATAAATATAAATACTTATGTCTAAGTTTAAAATTAACAGCAAAAAAGATAATAATGATTTTTATAAGAATGATAATCTTTCTTTGATAAGAACGAGTTTTATCGCTAATGGCGTTGCGCCCGCGCATCATGCTCACCGCCCTAGCCGGGCTGAGGCCGAGTTTGATTTATGACCCAAACTGCACGGAGAAAATAATTCTACTATAGCTGATTACCTACAGTTCAGCTCAGGCTTAAGAAAATGAAGAAACTATATTGTAAACTAAGATCTGGCTTAAAGGCCTAGCTGCCAAGCCATAAACCTAAATGAATCACTTCAAAAATACAACACAATCCATACTCACCACTTCCGTGGGCCTGAAGTACTTGGGGTTGACCTTGACGAGCATCTGGTCGGTGTTGGCGTCGTGACCGGTCTCGTCCACGCCCCTGCCCCGCCACACGACCCCCCTGCCCACGCACGCGAACGCCTTCTCGACGAACTCGCGCACGCTGTGCGCCTCGCCCGTCGCCACCACGAAGTCCTCGGGCTCGTCTTGTTGGAGTATTAGCCACATCGCCTAGAATTATTTTTTATCCGTGCAGAATCCAATTTTCTGCGGCGTGTCGTACGTAAGAGGCGACAAAACAACCCACAACCAGGTGGTACGGTATTTACCCATCTGGTTTTTTTTTAATTGCAGGAGTTCAGCAGACAGGCAGACGGCCCACTTTATGGAAAGCGGCTACCATCGCCTATGGACATTAGCAACACCAAAGGAGCTACAAATGCGCTGCTGCCCTCTTAAGGAAGACTGGAACCTGGTCACCAATGCCGGAACACAACTCAAGGTTCTTGTGGCGACATACTTTAGACTAGGGCTGGTAGCCATCCAGTCGGGCAAATGCCCTACCACCTGGCTGTGGGTTGTTTTGTCGCCTCTTACGACAGACCGCCCGGCCGCAGGAAATTGTATTCTTTCTCCGTTCCTGCACAGATAACATGGATTTCGGTATTCTGTTAACTCTAATGGCGTACCCGTAGTACGCCACTCTGTCTTAATAAGGGAAAACTCGCAAAATAAATGTAATTTTTTTTGGTAGCTTTTCAATATTCATTTCAGCGGACGCTATTAGGTGATGGTAACCGCTTCCCATCAGATGGGCCGTCTGCCTGTCTGCTGAAATCATGGAATAAAAAAAAGTA
This sequence comes from Dendrolimus pini, assembly GCA_949752895.1. Lineage (NCBI taxonomy): Eukaryota > Metazoa > Arthropoda > Insecta > Lepidoptera > Lasiocampidae > Dendrolimus > Dendrolimus pini. Next base: position 18,443,064 of record OX457135.1, read on the forward strand.
TTTCCTTACCGACTTTGATTTGAAGTGTTATTTTCAACTTTGATCTGCTTAGAATGCTTTAACATGCATCGAATCGAAATGCCGTAGTGAAAGTTTAAATTGTGAAAAATATTACATAGATAACACTTTATTGCTCATCAAAGAAACAATTACAATAATGCACTATAACAATATTGTCATGGTAAATACAATAGGCAGCCTTATCGCTTAGAGCCTTAGAGCAATCTGTTCCAAGCAACCTAACTTACAAGAATTTTCCAACTAATCGGGCGATGTGGCTCTTTATTAACTCTTTATTATACACCAAAGCATAGATAAACAGAGATATGTACTTCGGTGTTACTACAAGTTCATCGTCTATTGTTTTTTGGGGTAACTTCTTGTTCTTCTAATATATGTATATGAATTCGAAATAATCAGTCAGTATGCATATGAAATTGCATATTGAACATTGAAATAAGATCGATTTATATACTTGAAATCTTTTGTTGGCTTGAAAATCATAATTTGCTTTATTGTGACTGGCTCCAAGACAGATAACGGCTTTTAGAGAAACAGGAAACAGAAATTGAGAAAAAAATACCTATATTATTATATAGATAAGCTATGATCTTTGAACTATTTTATATAATGAAACCACTAAGTACGAGTATAGTAGGCATATTGGCACTTACAAAAGTGTTGTTTGTTCGGGATTCACGTAAAAACTACTGGGGTGATTTCGATGCGGATTTTGCTGATAGACAGCAAATTCTTAAGATTTAAAATCTGCGCTACTTTTTATTCTGGGAATCCCGTGGGAATCTCTCCGGAAATAATTTAAAACAACCTGGTCTAAAAAAAACGAATACTGATATTTTTTCCCGGGAGCGGTTTGCAGTTGTTCGGGATAGCTACGGTACTTTGTGTCCCGGGAATCCCGTGGGAATTACAAGTCAAGCGTGGACGAAGTCGCGGGCATATATCCTAGTATATACATAATATATAAACTCTTTAGATTTATTATATAAGCAGAAATAGGTCTAAATCCGTTAAAAATCAAAGCAAACAAACAACTAAACAAAGTATTTATACCAGTGATTCCCAAAGTGGTCTATATCGACCCCTAGGGGTCTATGATAACCTGCAAGGGGTCTACGTCAGCGAAAAAAAAATTTGGGGTCCATGAAATGAAAATGGGGGTCCACGAGAGTGGATCTCAACACATACACTGATAGTACCTATTTACTTACATCATACTATCTTATAATATCAAAACATATACATTATTTATAAAAGTACCTATAAAGTAAAAAAATTATTATATATGTTTATAAAATTGTGTAAGTTAATCCATATGGTGACATAGAAGAAACGAATGTCATAATACAAGAGGAACTGACTGAACTAAGTACAAACTAAGAACTTAAGGTTCAGTTTAAAAACGGATATCAGCAATTCTGGCTGCAAAACAACACCCGTTACTTATCCCGTAATATGGAATATAGCGAGGAAATTTTTAATTTCCTTTCCATCGTCATACCTAGTGGAAAGGGGGTTCAGCGCTGTTACCAATCTCCTAACGACAAAAAGAAACAGACTGGACATCATTAGCCGAGGAGATTTAAGATTACCCTTACAAAATTGACGCCAATTGTTGATAATTTATAATTAAAGCATCAGGTTCATCCTTCTCACTAAAAATATTGACTTATTGCTTATGTTATTTTATTTATAGTTTATTATATGTTTATTTAATGTTACGTATATTTTACATAACAGAAACAAAATTTTATTTTGAGTAGTTTTAATTTAAATTCAATTAATAAATGTATAAATTAACATATGTTTTTACTTTAAGTTTTTAACACTAACTTCACTACAGTTAGAAATTTACAGGAAATCAATATCAGGTAAGTAGGGGGTCTACCCAACACGGAAAAACATGGCAAGGGGTCTACGACACAAAAAAGTTTGGGGAACTCTGATTTATACCTTTCTCGTACCACAACAGATCACTACAATTTGGAGGATTCCACAAAAAAAAACTAACAAGAAAATAAATGATAAATATTAAGTATTCAGCTGAGAATTCAATTCCTATGTAGTTCAATGCAGGGAAATCCTATCTATTAAACCAGTGTTTTTCAACCTGTGGGTCGCGACCCCTAAGGGGGTCGCGGAGCCTTGCTCAGGGGGTCGCCGGCAAAAGGCAAAAAGGAAAAGGCAATTTAAGTTTATACCTCATACTCAGGTACTTTCTAAGCTCAGCAGCGTTTTGCAGAGTAAAGGCCGTAATAATGAATATAGGTAACAAAATAGGGCAAGACATAAATAAACTTTCATTTAAATGACTTACTTTTTGTCTGTCAATGGCCCAAGAGGGTCGCCAAAATTTATCAACCTGTAAAGGGGTCGCGTATCCAAAAAGTTTGAAAAACACTGTATTAAACCGACCGTGCAGTACTTAACCTAAACTTACCTCAACAAAATCCTTGGCATGTCCCCAATCTCTTTTGCTGTCCAAATTCCCAAGTTCTAAATATGACATTAATCCTAATGTGATTTTAGCTACACCTCTAGTGATCTTTCTCGTCACAAAGTTCTCGCCTCGTCGCGGGCTCTCGTGATTGAACAATACTCCGTTGCAAACGAACATATTGTACGCTTCTCTATAGTTAACCACTATCCAATACCCATAGAGTTTTGCACATGCTGTGGAGGGTACAGAAATTACAGTTTTAATTTTGCAGCAATGGTCTTCTATAATGTCCGTTTTGTCCGCACAGGAAAGAAGGAAGAAAACAATTTCATGGGCCGTCTGCCTGTCTGCTGAACTTATGCAATAAAAAAAATATCCAAGATTCCGTGCACCATGATAGCTAGGTACAAAGTCAAACGTTGGGTCAAACTAAAGCCATTTGTGTTTATAAAAATAGGTCATCTCTCCTCTAAGAACTAATGGTGTCAACATAAGCTACGCAGAGAGGAGTTAATAAAATAACGATATAGCATTGGGCATTTAAAAAGTATCTTTCTCGTTTGGTGGAAGCTAGACTTATGACCGGCACGAAGCCACGCGTTCGTGTTACACTGGCGCCCAACGTTCGCTGCATAACACAATATAAAATATTTATAGCCGACTTGTCTTATGAAAACTACGGATTCTTTATTCTACTGGGACTATGCTATTTTCATAGAATTTTAAAAATTAATATTCATTATAATACTATAAATGCTCCCACAGGGAGGCTTTGTGGCGAAGGCTTAGGTGAGTAGCGACACCTCGTACCTGACTCCGGGGGCCAAGACAAGGCCCCCAACCTCCGTGCTTGCCTTAACCAGCCGGCACGGAGTGGTGATCTCTAGAGTTAAAATTCATAGATAATATTGATAAATGGCATCACGTCAGAAGTAGCTTCGGTGAACCTGCAGCCCACCTCTCTACACCCCTTAGCCACTCACACCCACGATCCCCCTGTCTTCTATGGGTATTTTATGGGGCCCATGCAGTGGCGAGTCACCGTCTGGCCATTTTAGCCACGTTCTTTGAACATTGCGACGGGCAGACGCCATAGTTCCCATATGACCAGATCCCTAGTACCACTGGCAGTTCACCCCAATAACCCGGTACTTTTTGGTCCGGGCCATTTTTATGGCCTATGGTCTTGAAAGACATACAGTATTATAAATGCCTTTGTAATTGTCTACCTGAAATACTAACGTACCAATTTTACTGCAAATTTGTATGTACATTTATAGTCTCAATACGGAGAATGGACATAAGATACTTTTTATCTTGGAAAAAGAAAATAACTTACCATAAGGTGATCTTGGATAAAATGGTGTATTTTCGTTCTGTGGCACTTCAACTACTTTTCCATACAACTCAGACGTGGACGCCTGATAGATCTTCGTGCCCTTTTCAAGACCCGCCACTCTCACCGCCTCCAATAGCCTAAGGGTGCCTAAAGCGTCTACTTGTGCAGTATATTCGCTCAGTTCGAATGATACCTTTACGTGGGACTGCGCACCGAGATTGTATATCTCTTTGGGACGAGTCTAAAATAATACAAAATTAGTTTTAGTGAAATAACGTTTAGGTATTTTAAGGCTGTTTTCGCTACATCTGTCCATCGCTCGACAAAACATCGACCTGTGAGTGTGTACAGAAGTTGCTTGGTACGCAGGAATGACGTTATCACTCGCGATGTGGGCATACCCACTGTTGAGGAGTTTGTAGCGATGATAGTACGGCGATTGTTTGACTGTTACTCCACGGGATTGCCCCACTACATGCACGTCCACCAGACCATACACGGACCTGGCTACGGAGTCCTCATGATCTGATACGTTCACCCAAACAGGGTGATAGCGCAAGGTCACAACCGTAGTCACAGGTGACCAGCTAAAGCTCGAGATGGCCATCGAATGCCAATGGATGGCCAGCTAAGCCGCAGAAGCCACCGCAAAGCCCTCGAAGGCCATCAGACTCCGCAGATTGGCCAACGTGAGCTTGATGCAAAGCTATCGCCATGCGGGAAATGCGGCTTCAACTCATAAATACTTACATAACTTCACGCCAGGTCCCTTGCGGGGTAGGCACGAACAACAGAGCGCCATACAGGCTTATTCTTACACACCTCACTTGCTTCTTTGACATTCATAGCCCTTGTCATGCACGCTTGTCTGTTCTTAAGGCTCCTGACATCACCTTCTGCTAGTACATGATCAATTTGATCATGGAAGGTGTGTCGTGGCCTTCCGCGACTTCTGCATCCATCCACTTTTGCATTGTATATCTGTTTAGTCATTCTTTCATCATACATTCTTTCCACATGCCCGAACCACCCGAGCATTCCTTTCCTTACCTTCACCCCGACACTCTCTTTCAGACCAACTCTCTTTCTTACTTCGGTATTACGAACGCGGTCCGCGAGCGTCACTCCGCAGATTTTGCGCAGTGCTCGCATCTCGACTGCGTTTACTCTACTTTCATGCTCTCTGTTCCATACCCAACTCTCGCTTCCATACGTGAGCGTAGGTACCAGCACCGCGTTGTGTATGGCAAGCTGGGCCTTCTGGCTGAGGTTCTTAGCGCCTAGAAGTTTACCTAACGCTACATTCACACTATTCCCCAAATTTACTCTTCTTTCTATGTCAGCGGTGTACCTTCCATCCCTGCTAAAAGCACATCCAAGATATACAAACTCATTCACTTGTTCCACCATAACATCATCGACCATTATCCTTGCATTCGTTCTGGTTTCTTCTCTTTCAAACACCATAACCTTTGTTTTCTTCGCATTCAAATGTAAGCCTCTCGCCTGACAGTCATCTTTCATCATTGTGACTAGTGTTTGCAGTTCTGATGGCGATTCGGCTAAAAGCACGGCATCATCCGCATAAAGCAAAGTGCTAACAACTAGATCACCCATCCGTACCCCAACATCCATCAATCTTAATCTCTGGAGACAATTGTCCAGATATAGGATGAACAGCAAAGCCGACAGCACGCCCTGCCGGACGCCAGTATTAACGTCAAACCAGGGCGACAGGCTGCCGTCCACCCGCACGCATGCCATACAGTCCTCGTAAGTGGACTGCACAGCACGCAGCAATTGGCCATTAATCCCATATCCGGGCAATATGTCCCAGAGGTCCTTCCGCACAACCCTGTCAAATGCTTTCTCTAGATCCACAAAACCGCAGAAAACCTTCCGGCCCATAGCCAGCTGCTTCTCCCCGATATTGCGGAGCGAGAAAACTTGGATATTATTGGAGTTTATTTTATTTCTTATTTCAACTGGTATCTGGTTTTTTAGTCTTGGGACTAGATAATCTGTTGTTCTTGTTCCATAAAAATTTGTAGCGTTATTAGTTATTATTTTTTTATGTTTGACGTGTCGCGTAAATTTACCGTGTGCTATTTCGTTTTCGTAGGCAGAGTAGTTTTCAATTAGAAGCTGTATATTAACTTTACTATTGATAGGGGTCACATTACAGAATTTAAATAAGCCATCTAGGTCTGTTTTGTATTTCGCTCGTATGTTTTTTGGCACTATAGTTTTTAGTATTCTTATTTGTAGGTTCAGTATTCGATCTAGATAAGTTTTGAATGTTCGGCCGTAGCTGCTAAGTCCGTATAATATAATGCTTTCTGCTAGAGATTTATAAATATTTATAATTATTGTATAGGGAATTTTAAATTTAATTATATATAATTTTGCTAGGATGGCTCTTAATTTATTACAAACACTATCAATATGTTTCTCCCAGTTAAAGCGATGATCTATTATTAGTCCGAGATATGTCACTTGGTTACCTTGCTCAATAGATTTACAAAAACACTGAGCCGGTTTCTGATGCAGGCATTTGTGATCATGAGCTATTAATTTGATATCGGTGCTATATTTTAGTTTTGTTTGAGAAGAACACACATGTAGTAACTTCGTCTTTTGTTGATTTAGAACTAGACCATTATCGTGCGACCATTCAGCAACACGTGTGAAATCTTCTTGGAGTTTGCTCTGGGCAGTTAAAATGTCTCGATCTGACACTACTAGACATGTGTCATCTGCGTATTGATATACTTTACAGTGTTGTATTATATTTACCACATCGTTAACATAAACTAAATAATGTAAGGGACCAATAACTGATCCTTGGGCCGTTCCTTCAGTAATAATCACACTGTCACTAAATTCTGAGTCTACTTTTACATGGAATGATCGATTTTTTAAGTAATCGGTGCACCACTTGAGTAAAGGTCCTCTAATACCATTTTGTTCCAGCTTTTTCAAAAGTATATCATGTTTTAATATATCAAACGCTTTACTGTAGTCTATAAATACCATTAATACATGTTTCCGATCATTTAAGCATTCATTTACATAGTTTGTAAAGTGAGAAAGGAGTTGAGTTGTGCTTTTTTTTGGCTGAAAACCATATTGTTTATCAGATAATATAATGTTTTTTGTAAAGAACTCGTGAAGTTGACTGCATATATGCTTTTCAAAAATTTTGTTTGTGATTGGTAATATTGTAATAGGGCGATAATTACTACAGATATCTTTAGGTCCTTTTTTATATATGGGTCTCACCACTCCTGTCTTCAGTTCGTTTGGATAGATACCTTTTTTAAGACTAACATCAATTAGTTTCGTTATAGCAAGAGTTATGTTTGCTGCGAGTAGTTTTATGTCGATGGGTCGCAGTTTATCGATTCCTGGAGATTTATTTTCTTTAATGTGACGTATAATATTGTAGACATTTTTTGGGTCGGTTTTTGGTATATGCATTGAAACATTAGCTTTATTTCTGTAGGTACTTTCATCTAAAAGCATTATGTCGCAATTTGGGATTGTACCTTTTGCAGTTTGTTGAAATTCGTGTGCAAATTTATTCGCAATTTCTTTGGCATTGTGTTTTTTAAATGATTTTTTAAGAATGTCATCAATGGATTGTTTTATTCGCCCACTTATGCTGTTCAAAATTTCCCATAATTTCCTCATGTCCCCTTTGTTTTTCCATATATCTGTCTTAATATGATTATTTTTAGCCCTTTCTATCAATTTCGTAGATTTATTTCTTAGTTTTATATACTCTAATTTTAATATTTTATTAGTACAGTCTTTTTTTAATTGTATGAATTTTTTGTCCCTTTCTATACATATTTTTTTGATTTCATCTGTTATCCAGATTTTGTTATTTCTTCGAGTTGGGTTTATTTTAATTTCGAATTTTGTTTTTTCATAACAACTGTCAAATGTATCTTTGATAAAGTTATATATTTTGTTTGGACATTCATAATCATTTATTTTCGACCAATCGGTGTTATTGATTTCTTTGATAAAATTTGAGCTATTAATCCTTGTTTTAAAAATTGGATCAGCCTGTATATTTCTGTTGTCGTAACAGGTTATCGCAGTCAGTCGATGATCCGCTAGAACAGTACCGATCGCCGCACAGTACACATTGCATTTACACCTCACGAAAATATGATCAATGCAACTTTTGGATGTTATTTCTTTCCTTTGTTCGATTCTAGTGTAATCAGTAATGCCACATTCAAACCCGTATTCATATAGTGAATTTAAATACTGTGTTAGCGTATTGTTTTTCGTTTTTAAGTCTATATTTATGTCCCCTATGAAAATAACATCCCGATGTGATAAGGTTTGTAGGAGTGATTGCAATTCTTTTACGAATAGTATTTTGTTGCTATTTGGTGGTCGGTATACTGAACATAAATTATAATAGGTGTTTTGTTTCGTTTGTAGTGTACCCACTATGCACTCAAATTGCATAGTAGAAGTGTTTATAATGCCAAATTGATGACTATTATGTGTGTATATAATTATGCCTCCTCCCTTTCGATGTGGTCGTAGTTTAGTGTGCATATTGTATTGCGGCAAGTTAAATAGGGCGCTTACATTATCAGAAATACCTACCTCACTAAGTACAATTACATCAATTTTTATTGTAGATGTATGTAAAATAACTTCTAGTTTTGGAAAGTTTTTAATAATAGAACGAATATTAATATGAATGCAGGTCAGCGTGGTACTTCGATGACATTTGGGTATAAGTTGAAAATATGAGTTTAAATCTATACAATCATGAAGTTCCTTAATATTATCTAAGTTAAAATCCATTATAGTCTAAAGTGATGTTAAAAGCAGATAAAATATCAAATTTTAATTTAGTTTATCGCTTGTAGTTGTAGATTGGCAATATCGTTTTCACTACGAAGGGTTAATATTTTACTGCCTTCACTTTTTCGAACAAGTACCTTTCCATTCTTACACCATATATACTTGTATGAGTCCTTTAGTGCTTGTTTGGCCATCCAAAGTAGATTCTTCGAGTGTTGTGTGAGGGCAGGTCGCACAAATAGCTTATTTCTAGATTTTGAAGCTTCTATAGCGGGGGCTACATCAGAGGCTATTAGGCTTTTTGCTCGAGCAGCTGCTATCCAATTGGCTACACTCAGTTCTTCTTTCATCTTTATTACAATACTTTCCTGTTTACCTTTTTTTGTGTAGATACGGGTAACCATCTTAACATCCTCCACTTTCATGCTTAGTTTAGATGCTAAGTTTTTTGAGATATCCTTAAGGTTTTCGCCTTCACACATAGGAATTCCAGCAACTTCGATCTGTTTTGCCAGCTGCTTTTGTTGGATGATCTCGGATGCTGACTCCTCGAAGTCGGTCACAGACTCACTCGTGGTTCCTAGTGCCTACCTCTAAGGCCCCAATCTCCTCAATTCGATAAAGAGGAGGAAGACCCTCAACAACCTTCCATCTTTATTTAAGTATACTTTCAATAAAAATAGGTCTGTACAACATTCATTAAGTAGTTTTTGAGATATGGGATATTTTTTAATAACATATTGTTTTATACACAAATACTTTTTGTGTTAGAGACAGACACCGGGGTAAGTCTATGAAGGCTTATTTATATCTTTAGGTATCGAGACCTTAAAAAGATACTTATAAAAATATGTTTCAATTACTATCTAAAGTTCATAATTCCATATTTCAGGATTACCTTAGTGTGACAAAAGATTTCTAATAACAAGATACCTTAATCAAAAGAACTTAAAAATACAATTATGGATATCACTTAATAACATTACTATGTAATTGGAAAAGTTAGTTTCTTTGGTATTGACACTATGTATTAATTTAGATACGTTATCGATATTTAGATAACGATCTTTCGGTATATTATTATTCTTATCTATAAATATAATCAAAACATAAACAAAAGAACCCGATATATCGAACTTTTAGACAAAAGTATTTTTGCCTCCCAACATTTTAATATCTGGATTACAACACTACGGAAATATATTGCATGACGTTGTATATGTCAGTTGATGCAAAAATTCGTAAAACATCGTATCAATCGAAAATCAAAGTCGATCAAAAATCGTTTTCAAAATTCGATTTGTAGCCTACTTCTTCGGAAAACTAGCTATCGTCAGCCAATCGCTTTCTAAAGCTGAAAATAGGCATTCGTAAGTTTGTATGTTTTGTGAAACAGACACTTAAAGTTGTAATTGCTAAAACAAATAAATTAACATAAAAATAACTATTAAACCTGTAGTTTATGACCACTTATATTGTATTTTACTAGTAATTATTATTGAAAGTACGTCATTAAATAATTTGAAGACCAATAATTATATACTGATAAGAGGTTCATATACAGTCATACAGGCTTTTCCTTAAAGTCCAATTTAATAAAATATACACCCACATCTTTATTCTCAAACATGTTAATTAAGAGATTTGAATGATTGAAATTGTATATATGTTACGGCTAATACCCGAAGTGCGGCTACACCTAGTTCTAGCCGGCTAAAACTAGGTGTAGCCTCACTTCGGTTTTTAAACCTAGGTGTAAAAGATTTGTTCACGGCTAATATTAGGTGTAGCCGAGGCGTCTTTCCATTCTGTACAAGGCCAGAACGCAAGGGTATGAAACTAATCACGTATAGATTGGAAATAAGTTTTTTACGAAGTTCTTCCAATCCATACAAGAGCAGTACGTAAATACTTCCAGTACACATAGGGACTAATCGTGTATGTTTCGGAAAATTATTTTTGGGTGGTTATAAAAAAATAACCACGAACCTATTTCAAAAATGAAACATGTCACTACAGACCAACAGACTCCACGTAGGATTGGCTACGTCTAGTTGTAGCCAGCATAAAGAAGGCTATACCTAGTTATACCTAGTTTTAACCAATTGAACTCGGCTACACCTAATATTAGCCGTGAACAAATCTTTTACACCTAGGTTTAAAAACCGAAGTGCGGCAACACCTAGTTTTAGCCGGCTAGAACTAGGTGTAGCCGCACTTCGGGTATTAGCCGTGTCATATATATCTTTTAAAGACCTCAGATAATATATAAGATATTAGTTAGTCCTAATTATATGTTGACTAGGCTGCGGGGAATTATCCGTTTTTAAGGAGGTGTAATCTGCCATGGACACCCTACAGCTTGGGGATAATAATAGGGTAGTTTAGAGTTTCCTATGACATGCCCCGATCGGACCAACCAACTAAACCATCACAGTGTTCTATCTGGACCCCGCCTGGACCTCGGTAACCAAAGACGCAATCAAAGGCCCTGACAGGCATGGAGGTTACCATTTTTTTAAACGACGGAAAATTCGAATGAGGCCTATTCACCACGACGGGAGCACGATGGGTGCTTGGGGTTCGCCATGTTGGAGTGGTAATAGCATCTTCGAAGAAACTTTTTGTGTTAAAGATTAAGGCTGTGGCCGAATGCGTATTTAGAGCGTTAAAAAATAACGTCACGTTAGTGAATATACATACGTTATCTGTCAATATTTAACGTCTTTAACAATGTCGCATCTCAATTGTCACAGATGCGGCGACGGGGCCACATCTGCGGAATAAGGCCTATTATACCTTTAACTTTACCCAGATGAAGCCACATCATCCCAGAAAATTATTCAAATTATATCGCTTCACTGAAAAACTGCTTGATAAATAATTTATCAAACTCACAGAAATAAATAAATAAATTATACAGACAAACGCACATATTGTATATTCTCAAATTAAGCAAGTTACGCTTGTATTATGGGTAATATACAACGGACTACTCTGAGCCCGATCCCAGACACCCAGACCATATACGGAGAAAATTCTGTACAAAATAACGTTTCCCATTTACCTAGTACCATTACCAGTATATTTACATTTACGAACCCGGAGAAACAATTAGTTATTGCAATTAATCCCTCCCCTACTACTTTCAGCTATATTACTGGGTTCTTCAAAAAGGACAGTAAAGACTTAACCTCATAACGAGGTAGACAATCTTTAGGTGTTGCAGGCAGTAATCACTTATCACAGATAAAACCTGTATCAATTTGCTTATCTGCAAACATAAAAAGCACAGCCCTCCTATTTTCTAAGTATATATATATATATATATATATATATATATAATCTAAGTTTGTTTAAAAGTTTTTATGAGGTATTCTCTTCACAGGCACAAATAAGTTAAAAAAATCGATATTAACAAAGGATACTTTTTATCGTGGCTCATTCAAAATTCCAGTACAATTAGGATCGATAATTTACGCGAGTGAAGCCAGATGAAAATTCCTAGTCAGAAATAAAGTAAATAAACCGAATGTAGTTTATGGATGGAGCATAAAATATTATGAGGCAGGTATTGCAAAAAGAATTATGCAACACACCTAAATTGTTTACATAGCAAACACAATATGAATATGCATTGCATTAAACCTTGAAACAAATTTACTTTTAAAGGTGCTGCGCTAAATGACATTATACGCCGGGCTCTTGTCAAAACCAGACCATTTTAGAGCCAAATGGACTGTGTCCCGATGATGGCAAGAGACCGGACGGGATGTCTTTGGTGCCAAGGAAGATGGGACCACCATTAGTTTGGGACGCAACGTGCGTTGACACTTTGGCAGCGTCCCATCTTTCCGATACGGCTGTGGTAGCTGGTGCAGCTGCCGCACGACAAGTGGACTTAAAACGCCGCAAATGTGCATCCGTTGGTAGTGGATACATATTTGCGGCTTTTGGTGTCGAAACTCTCGGGCCATGGCCAGAAGCCCATCGCCTTTATCGAGACCTATCAAAACGGTTGATAGATGTCTCACGAAACCAAAACGCTGGCCTGTATTTTGGGCAACGCATAAACGTTGCCATACAACTTGGTAATGCAGCGAGCGTTTTGGGAACGTTCCCAACTGACGGTGATTTAGGAACTATTTACTATTTGTAGTTTTTATCTGTTATAAATTAAGTTGTATATTTTTGTATTTTTAGAATAGGTAAATTATATAACATAAATTCATGTACAGTTAAAAAGAAACAAATAAAACTTTTGAAGGCGTGTAATAGTTTGTATCTTAACTATATCTATACATATAAATAAAATTGGAGTGTCTGTTTGTAATATTGAAATAACCGCTTTTTACATGCGTATGAATATATATACGGTATATACACCAAAATAACACTTTTTACAAAAAAATTCTGTCTGTCTGTCTGTTTGTTCCGGCTAATCTCTGAAATGGCTGGACCGATTTTGACGGGACTTTTATTGGCAGGTAGCTGATGTAATAAGGAGTAACTTAGGCCACTTTTATTTTGGAATTATGTCGATTTTCAATCACCCAGCCACCCACAGCTAGTCTACAATATTATAGAATTCTAAAAATGCCGTGCTACATTGAAGCTATTTAAAAAAAACAACTGGAATACACTATATAAACTGACGGGGAACACACTTATTTAACATTTCTTGTATGTTTATTCGGTATTCACGTAAAACTACTGGACCGATTTCGATGCGCTTTCCGTTGACCGACAACAAATTTTTTAGACTTAAAATCTGCGCTAGCTTTTATCCCGGGAAACCCGGGGAAATTTTCTGAGAACGTTTGAAAATGCGCGGTTAAAAAAAAAAGAATTACAATGTGATTTTTTTACTGATCAATACAAAATTTAATGTTATAAAATATAAAATGTGTGATATTTTTTATCCCGGGAGTCCTGTGGGAATTTTCCTGTGAGCGATTTGAAGTTGTTCAGATGCATAAAAGTTAGCCTATCCAACAGTTTCCACTAAAACCATAGTTTACGATTCGATTTTTTTTAATGTCGCGATGCTTTGTGTCCCGAGTATCCCGCGGGAATTTCAAGTCAACCATGGACAGAGTCGCGGGAATATCCTAGTAAACATAAGAGCATGTAAAATATATACATCCCTATTAATATTATAAATGCGAAAGTAACTCTGTCTGTCTGTCTGTTTGTTCCGTTTTCACGTAAAAACTACTGGACCGATTTGGCTGAAACTCAGTATATATATGTTTTCGATGCCGAGAATGAACATAGGATACATTTTATCCCGAAAAATGGGATAGTTTCCGGGATAAAAATATATTTGTCTTTCTGTTGTTATGCTTTTACGGAAGAACTAATGGGCCGATTTGGCTGAAATTCGGTACGTATGTAAATTAAATACTGAGGGTGGCCAAGGGATACTTTTCATTTTGGCCTTTTTGGTCATTTTGGCCAGGTGAATCTTCCGTGGGAAAATACATAAAAATGTAATAACCTGTAGCGCTTGCTCTATAAAGAAGAGACACGCACTAGAGGTTAACCCGGGGTAAACTCTAGTATTATATAAGTACGATTTATGCTTAATAGACACACATATAAATACATTAAATTGTTTTAATCAACAATTAACTTTCTAAACTGCACTATATAAGGTTCATGGTTTGTCATGAGTTACGCCTTACCCATGTACCATAGTAGCTAAAAATTGCAAACTCTTCGCACTCCATTTCAAAAACTTATGGATATATTGAAAATTGTTTACGACACTTGTGTAGAGAATTTATTGCTCTAAAACTTTTTCTATACTAATATTATAAAGAGGTAGTTTGTGACATTGCAGGGGGTAATCTCTGGATCTATTAAACTGATTTTGAAAATTATTTTACCAGTGGAAACCTACATTATTCCTGAGTGAGTGATTATAATAAGTATTTTTTTTTTTTTTTGATACCCAGCAAAGTGGGCACGGGTCAGCTAGTAATAAAATATATTTGTATAGGAAGCAAGATATTTACAAAAACTATTTATCGGAATCTTTGTCCTTGAACTTGACTTTCAAGATAATAAATAAATTCATAATTTATCAGCTTTAATTCTGATGATGAAACTTTTCATATAACTGAACTAACATAGAATAAAATTCAAAGAATTATTTGTTTTACAGTTCAGCAGACAGGCATACGGCCCACTTGATGGCAAGCGGTTACCATCACCTATGGATATTTGCAACGCCAAAGGTGCTACAAATATGCTGCTGGTTTCTTAGGAGAGACTGGGACCAGGACCAGGGGTGGTAGTCATCCAGTCAGGCCAATACCCTACCAGCTGGGTTTGGGTTCTTTTACGGCCCCATTCCTTCATGAAGATAATGTGAAGAAGAATATGTGATAATTGTTCATTGCTTAAATATTTATATAAGTTTAGCTAATATTAGTCAAAATAGCTATTTAACAGTAAGGGCCGTCCAAAAATATCTTAAATATATCAAAGCTATTTGTAGGTGTAGGCTTTGTAAGGTGACATTCGACATTTAGGACCCCTCCTACCCCTTGTCAAACAATGTCATACTATGTCGTCCGCCTGCCCCCCTAATGTGTAATTTGAGGATGGCCTCTTATAGGGTAAACTATATCATAGTTCACCCAAGGCTTGGCAGCCAGTTAATTTATTCGAGCGATATTAAAAAAAGAAAATTAAATATTTTGTAGCCATACAATAATATTATTATTAACATTGTAGGGCTACAAAATAAAAAAATATTAAGATTTTTTAATGTTTTTAATAAAATAGTAGCACCCTATAATGGTAATTCTATTTATTTAAGTTTATGGCTTGGCAGTTAGGCCTTTAAGCCAGATCTTAGTTTACAAAATAGTTTCTTCATTTTCTTAAGCCTATGTGTAGCACAGCTGAACTTTGGTAATCAGCTAGTGCCATTCAACGGAGTTCTTGTGATTTTACTATACAGTTCACATTTCTCACAAAACACATAATTACTACTCAAAAACGATCAATATCCTACAACTATTGTTCATTTTAGAGTAATTTTAAACATTTTTAGAAAATAAAACTGCACAGCACAACATCTCCTTTCAGTTCCCGCCAAAAACTCCCCAATAATGGTATAATTACGCCTATTTACTAGGTGAGTGCGAATTTTAATCGAAAATAAGAATAATATAAATAAAATTAATAGCGGGTAGGCGAAGTGTTAACCGTATTGAAATTTGCTCTTAGTTATTTTACTGTATTATATTGTAAATAAGTGTGTTTTAATGCAAAAAGTTAGTGCTAATTAACATTTAGTCCTTCTAATACCCGTTAGTATATCAATTTTCCTCTAAACAACACATAAATACCGGCTAAAGTGACACCATGGATTTGTTTGCGAAACTGTCATCTAACATAAACGAGTTGGCGAGTTCTTTTGATTCTCGAATGAATGTTATGGAAAGTGAACTAAAGAAATTCTCCAGTGGTGAGTGCACCGCCTATAAAAGCCTAGAAGCCTTATCACAGGATTTTATGAACTTCAAAAATTTTGTATGGAAAACTTTGGCTATAATGAGAACTCAGTTGGAGCTTACATTCCAAGGTCTTGACCGTCAGGAGACAGCCTCTCGTAGGAAGATATTACTTTTCCATGGTATGGCTGAAAACCCTGATACAGCTCTTGAAGAGTCAATTCTTCAAATACTTACTAACAAACTAAAGATATCAGACTTCTCTATTAATAACCTATCAGCCTGCCATACGCTTGGTTCGAATACCACTAAGCCCAGACCTGTGATGGTGCGTTTTTCTAATTTTAAAGACCGTCAGCTAACTTGGAATGCAAAAATTCTTCTCAAGAACACTGGCATTACAATCTCAGAATTCTTGACCAAGTCTCGTCACGACCTCTTTACTACTGCCCGTAAACACTTTGGATTGAGACGTTGCTGGACTTCTGAAGGCAAAATAACCGTCCTGTTGCCTGACAACAAGCGTCGTCGCATCGAAACATCAGCTGATTTAAAAAAACTAATCGCAGAGTTTCCTATATCGCAACCAGCTTCGGACACGGAAACCCGTAGTGGCGCTGAGGAGAAAGGCAAAATCACCCACGGCACTGGGAACACAAAAACAAACAAGGCTGAAATAAAAACCAGACGTGGTGTAAAATAATTGATTTGCATGGATCACAAAGACTCCACAATTATGCTCCTACATATATAAACTATGTTCACTTTATTATACTCTAATCTATCTCTTTACTTTGTTCAGTTATATTATTATGTAGAATGGTAAATAAATTAGTATCTTAAATTGATATATGGTTATTATAATAGTTGTATTATTTTCAAGGTTAATAGGTATGAAGAAAAATAATATATAGTAAACTCATTTGCCTATTATTACTGTTGTCTGGAATTACCATTGTCAGCGTTGTCTTTATATAATAAGTGTATATTGTTTGTATACATGTACATTAAAGCAAGTGGTATTATTTAAACTTTTATTTTTTGTTGTTATTTATAACTTGTTTATTACTATAACTAAGTCTCAATCCTCGTGAAAACGATTGAATTCAATTGTTCTTTCCCTCTTTTATATGTAATACCGTCTGGCAGGTTTTTTTTTATATTTAGTTTTACCTATGTACATGTATGCAATACAACGAAGCGGCTCGATTGTTGTAGCTGTTTATAAGTTAGTATGAATACCTAACAGTATTTCATTTCTGCAATAACTTTTTACATTAATATTCGTAAACAGCCGAGCCGTATCTTGTTTTTCCTTTTAATTTTGAGGTATTTTTGTTTAATTATTCCTATTTTTTTGTAAACTAGCGGGTGTGAAGGTATATATCTTGTTTTTATTTGTTTATATTATATTATTTATTTTATTATATATATTTTTTTATTTATTTATTATATTATTTTATTTACTATATTGTCACAAATCATGGATAACATAATCTCATTTGATGATAGTTTTTTATCCTGTTCTTCTTCTTCTTCTTGCTCTTCTGAAAATGAATACTCTAGTGCAATCGACGACGACTCTTCTCTCCTACATGATCAGCTTGAAAACAAATTATCCGGATATTTTAAAAATTTAAACATAATCCACATTAACGCTCAAAGCGTACCCGCCCACTTTTCCGATATCTTTTCCTCGTTTCAAGACAAGTTTATTGATGCTATACTCATATCGGAATCCTTCTTGAAACCTGGTTTACCGTCTTCTCAATACTCTCTGCCTGGCTTCAAACTTATTAGAAACGATAGATTAGGGAAACGTTGTGGTGGGGTGGCCATTTACCTACGCGCGGATATACCCTATAAAGTAGTTGATCAATCACTAGGTGAGTACTGTAATTTTGCAGAACATTTATTTATAGAAATTACAACTAATCACGCAAAATTTTTATTAGGGGTATATTACCCTCCCTCTCTTAATGTTGATTATTTCTCCTCCTTAGAATCTAAATTAGAATATTTTACTACTCTCTACGATCATACTATTATACTTGGAGATTTAAACACTTGTCTCCTAAAAGATGATGGGCGGGCAAAGAAATTAACTTCCCTAGTTTCTTCTGTGAACATGCATATTCTTCCTCTCACTTCCACTCACCACGCTCCTCACTGCCCTCCGTCTTTGCTCGATCTTATTTTAGTTTCTAGCCCTGAACACGTGGCAACTTATGGTCAAATGTCTGCTCCCTTCTCATACCATGATCTCCTTTTTCTATCGTACAAAGTTCGTAGTCCCAGACGTAACCAGAAAACTCTTGTTCTCCGGAGTTTCAAAAATATCGATCTGGATATCTTGAGGGCTGACTCGAATAACATTGATTGGTCTCCTGTCATCAATGCTGATGTTGTTGATGACAAGGTAGCCGCCTTTAATAATATTGTAACCTCCCTGTATGATACTCATGCCCCTCTTAAATTAGTTAAGGTCAAACATGCTCCTGCTCCTTGGCTTACACAGCCTTTGAAGAAGGCTATGTTAAAGCGTGACAAGGCTAAGCGTCTATATAAGCGTATTCCCACTGACGAAAATTTAAATAGCTATAAGAAACTTCGCAACCGTTGCACAAAGCTATGTAGAGATGCAAAAAGAGCTTATATACACAATACATTAAACAACTGCAGCTCTTCTCATATGTGGAAATTTCTCAATTCTCTTGGACTGGGCAAGACTTCTTGTGAGCATAATATCTCTTATGACTTGAATGCCCTCAATACACATTTTTCTAAATCTCCGAGTTGCTTAAAGGAACAAACTAAGCGTTCCACTATTGATAAACTATTTCGTCTTAATAAGCCTTCTTGTCCATTCTTTTCATTTAATGAAGTAACTGAGAAAGAAGTTATCCTTGTTCTAAAATCTATTTCCACCAAAGCTGTAGGCGTAGATGGTATTCATCTTCAAATGATTCAGCTACTATCTTCTGAGCTAGCCCCAATTATAACTCATATCCTGAACCACTTCTTAACTTCAAGCTCCTTTCCTTCGACCTGGAAAAAAGCTTATGTGCTACCTCTCCCCAAAATCACCAATCCTACGAGTGCCTCACATTTCCGCCCTATGTCTATACTGCCTGTGTTATCTAAAATATTAGAAAATATGGTGCATAAACAACTTACTCAATTTTTAACTCAATACAACCTATTAAGTCCATTTCAATCGGGGTTTCGTGCTGGACATAGTACAGTAAGTGCTCTAATGAAAGTTTCTGATGACATTCGTCTTACTATAGATAACAAATGCCTCACTATACTGGTGCTATTAGACTTTAGCAGTGCATTTAATTCCGTTAACTTTGATATACTTCTCTCCATTCGGTCCTTTCTTAATATCTCAGTTCCAGTTATTGCCTGGTTTAAGTCGTATCTCTCTGGTCGTTCGCAGTGCGTCCGTTCAGATGAGTCTTACTCTGACTGGTGTGACATCACTGAAGGCGTACCACAAGGAAGTGTTCTTTCTCCTCTTCTATTCTCGGTCTTTATTAATTCTATTACTCAAGTAATCTCTTCCCACTGTCATCTATATGCTGACGACCTACAGTTGTATCACCACTTTAAAACAGATGAAGTACATAACGGAATTAATCAGATCAATACGGATCTAGACAATATCAACACATGGGCAAAAAGTTTTGGTCTCCTACTTAATCCTTCTAAATCTCAAAATTAAATATCATACATCAGTCAACAATTCCCTCGGTAATTTTAAATGGAGCGCTGATACCATATTCCAGTACCGCGAAGAACCTAGGCGTAATTTTTGACAGTAAGTTATCATGGGTCAGTCATGTAAATGAAATTAGCAAAAGAATCCACTTTTCATTCCAGAATCTGAAGCGCTTGCAAAAATTTCTTCCTTTTAATACCAAAATTATCCTGGCTCAATCTTTAATGCTACCCCTTCTAGACTACGCTGATGTATGCTTCCTCGACACTTCTGAAGAACTCCTAAACAAACTTGAACGCCTTCAGAATTTGTGCATACGATTTGTGTTTGGGCTGCAAAAGTTTGATCATGTTTCCAAATTTAGATCACAACTCAAATGGCTCCCGATTCGCCGTCGGCGTGATTTTCACGTCGTTACATTTCTATTTAAAATTCTACATAATCCTCATTTTCCCTCTTACCTTCGCGAACGATTTGAATTCCTAGTTCCCCCAGACATGTCTTGCAGAACCTCTAAATCTCTTCTTCTTAAAGCCCCCATACATTCATCGGCATGTTATAGCGGTTCGGTTTTCCGTTCAAGCAGTCAAACTATGGAACGCCCTCCCTCATGCGATACGTGATAGTCCGTCGGAACCCATTTTTAAAAGAAGAGTTAAAGAACACTATATAACCTAATCAACTGATATATTATATTATATATATATATATATATATATATATATATGTGTGTGTGTGTGTGTGTATATATATATATATATGTGTGTGTGTGTGTATGTATGTTAAGTTTATGTATGTATATCTGTATGTAGTTTATAATGTAATATTTATTTTCAATAAGTACTTTTATAATAATAAGTTTCATGTACACAACCCTGCCTCTTGTCTTCCCACTTTCACTAGACCCATAGGTTTGCTGGAAGAAAACTCTTTTTAGGGTTAAGCTCGCCTTTGTACATCACCATTATTTTATACTTTTATTTGTAACTATTTTGTGTACAATAAAGAATATTTGATTCAAAATTCGACGAATTATTCGAACAATTCGCGAATTATCGAAATAACACTGGATTTTCTATTGTTTCCAATTTGAATTCCATTACATCATGTACCAAAATATTATACTTATGAATAATATAATTTTTGATTAAAAATAAATGACCCAGAGAAAATAATTGCTCAATATATATGTATATATACACTGACGGACTCATAAACTGCATCAAAGTAATAGACGACTTTGAAATAAATATTTTAACCAAGTATGCAAACTTTCTATACAGATTTAAATTGAAACCTCTAGATTGGTTCGTGAACTTTAAAACAGCGTAGGGTCATATCCTTAAGTTTAAGTTTGTGTACTGGAAAGGATCTTAAGACTTTTTTTGAAGAAAAAACAGAAATTTAAGGAAAATTGGTTTAATTAAAAAATTGGTTTTAACAATAGACACTAGAAACTAGAACTAGAACTTTATGCAAGGGTTTATTTATGTTTTAATAAGGTGTATTATCTCCACGTGCCCTTATTACGGATTCTAATCGGTTCCGCATAGATTTTATTAGGGTTATTAAAAGATTTTGCGGAATATTGTCCCATTCTTCTGAAAGTGCTGTTCTTAGTGCTGCCACTGTCGTGGGCAAAGGGTTTCTCGCATATACAGCTCTTTTTAAATTGTCCCAAACATGCTCAATGGGATTAAGATCCGCGCTGCGTGCTGGCCAATTCATTGTACGTATCCCAACCTCTTCGCAATATTGTCGAACTTGTGCAGCAGCGTGCGGCCGGGCATTATCCTGCATTAAAGTGAAATTTTCGCCTATGAATCCCATGTAACCCACGTGATCTTCTAAGATCTCTGTTATGTAGCGATGTGCAGTCAAACCCCCTCTATTACCGTTTTGACGGACCAAGTCTATGAACACAAGTTCTGTTCGCCCGTTCATCGATATGCCACCCCAGACCATACACGAACCGCCTCCAAAAGGAACACGCTCCTCAATGCAACTTTGAGCATATCGCTACCCACATCGACGATAGACTCTTCTGCGACCATCTGCACCATATAAACATGTCCTACACTCGTCCGTGAACAATACGGAGGTCCATTGCTCTTCTGTCCAATTCAGGTGATCACGCGCAAATCTTAAGCGAGCTTGTCTGTGAGCTACAGACAACTTTGGACCATTTGCTGGTCTAAAAGGGGTGATATCCGCTTCCTTTAACCTTCTTTTTATTGTTCGTGCACTCACGTTTACTCCACGCACTTCATTAAGCTCTGTTTTGATGTTAACAGATGTGAGGAAACGATTTCGCTCGAGTCCTGCCTGTACCACGTCTCCTTCTGTAAGAACCTGTCTCCACAAACCTTCTGTATATTCTAGAAACCGTAGACTGGTTTAATATAAATTTCTACCAATTGTTCGTTGATCCAAGCCCTCCCGCACCAATGCTACAATTTGAGCCGCTTGTTCGGACGAAGTATCCATATTATGGTCCAAAAACTCTCGATGAGTTAAAAAACTAACCCAACAATTCTGCTGGTAACAATAATTCAATTGAAAATTTAAAAACTTCGTTTAAAAAAACCGACTTCAAAAACTAAAAATCTAAAATGTATAAAATAACTTATTTCTAAAGCTATTATTATTAATATATATTATCTAAAACATCTTAAAGTCGGTGCTTAGTAATTTTCAAAATATAGTAATTTTTATGTTTTACTTTGCACCGACTTCAAGATGTTTTAGATAATATATATTAATAATAATAGCTTTAGAAATAAGTTATTTTATACATTTTAGTTTTTTAGTTTTTGAAGTCGGTTTTTTTAAACGAAGTTTTTAAATTTTATTTGTTACTTTTTAGTGTCTAGCTATGTATAGGTGGACCTACGAATGGTGCCGCGCTTCTTAAAAAATATAGGTCCCAAGAACCGGGAACAAAAACTACTGGGCCAAACTATGTCAAATTTTTAGGGGACTACATGGCAGCTATTCCGCGTCGAACAAAAAAAGAATCACTTAAATCGAATCATAAATTTCAGAGTAATTGGTGTACATATGGAATGGAGTGAAAATTATTTCCATGAAAAATGTTCATAAAATGAAAACTACTGGTCCAAACTATGTAAAATTTTTAGGGGACCAATTGGAAGCTATTCCGCGTCGAACAAAAAAAGAATCACGTAAATGGGATCATAAATGACGGAGTAATCGGCGAACATACATAAAAAAAAAAAGCAACAAAAAAAAAAGATCCTGACGAATTGAGAACCTCCTCCTTTTTTCGAAGTCGGTTAAAAAAAGAATAAAAATCAATGAGAGTCAATTTAAAACTTTGCTATAAATAACACGCAAATCTGATACTACGAGTAAATTCTTTTCCCGGCTATATTCATTTGTTTTACTGCAATTCTATTTTTAAATTTTCCTTTTTTTGCCATTAAGAGCCAGTTTCTCCATATTTATATAATTTAATCGTAGTAATCGTATAAAGTTTGCATACTTATTTAAAAAATCATTTCTAAGTAATCCTGAACTTTGATGCAGTTTATGAGTCCGTCAGTTTATATATATATATATATATATATATATGTTCATTTATGTCAATAACATAAAAAATATAGACATTAATATTGGCAAGAGATCTTTTCAATTTATTTGGGTTTTTATAATTATTAATTTCCATTTCAAAAAATCTATAATGTATACATGTTTTGAAATACTAAAGAATTCGTGAATAATATTCCGAAAAAAATCGAATTATCAAAAATTTTCGAATTATTCTATTTTTATTCAAATTATTCGGGAACTTTCCAATTATCCAATTTGAATTTCGAATTGAATACTAATTTTCGATTCGGAACAATTAATTTGTAAGTTCAAATTATTTGTACACCCCTACTATCTACATTTTATCTGCCAGGATCTTACTATTTATTATACCATATGAACCATTCCATCATCCTAAATGGTATGGCAAGTTTCTGCTTTCTTTATCTCTATTCCTTGTTGTACACAAAACAATTCCATATAACTTGTATCAGGTAATATTAGTCTCAGGTACTTACTTTGCTAATAATACTAATAAGGCAGGTTGTATCTGTTAGATCTCCATAGTGTAAATGCATACGGCCACCCGTGTGACACGCTGGCTTCCCATATAAATGCTGTATGCGTCCCGTGTTAAACGAAGATGAACGCCTCAAAACTCCATGGACTTCATAACCTTTGTCTATAAGGAATTCTGCTAGGTAGGATCCATCCTGTGTAATTAAGATATATTTGAATCTGTGTTATTATTCCCTTATACTGTAAAATTAGTGTCACATTTTAATTTTTAAAACTAATGCTGTTTTTACATAACTTATTCAATTAAATTTTGAATTAATTAATTGAATTTTGGTACTCAAGTAACTAAGTTCAGTAGTTAGTATTAATGCTAAGCTATTGACTTTATATGACAAATATGGAATTTCACTAATTATACTTTACTAGAGATTTTCTCACAGTGACCTACTAGGTCTACTTCCTTGCTGAGAATTTAAAAAAAAACTGACAGATGTAATTAATAATTAGAATAATATATTTATCACATATATGGTTGACTTATAATACAGATTACTTGTAACCATTATGATGTCTTAATAGTTTTGTAAAAACCAAGACATGTTAGACAGCTTATTTCTCTTGTAAAAAGTGACTTTATATGGATAATAATTTGTTAAGTTTTACGAGTGTTCTTTAACTGTTGCAATTTTAAGCAATTAATAATTCCTCCTAATGTACCTGCACATATGTGCTGTAAACCAATTTTAGCAATTCATTAGTCTATGAATATTTTAAGCAGTACAGAGCTAAGAATGCATAGCAAGCAACACTCTGCCTTTTGCACTTGTAAAGTTCAATATAGATTATGTACATGTCAGAAACCAGTCTGACTTATCTGCACAAATGAAGACTGCCAATCAAATTGTTGTGTAAATCTGTAAGCTTATTAAGTATAATTACAGACAACTAGCATATAATATACTGCAAACCATGTGTGATAGGTATAAGCTGAACCAAAGATAGTAGAGTAGGGCATTTTTATTTTTCACAATTTAAGTTTTTAAATATGCAAACATTTTTGTCTGAATAGATAGGATTAAATATGTAGAATTAAGAAAATATATATATTGCAGGGCTTTTTGTAGTCCATTAAATAAGTTTTGATTACAGTAAAAATGAGTTTATGGTTTATTTTAGTGAAAACCATACTTTTACCATGAATAAAACAGCAAATAAGCTTGCTGTGAAATTATATATTAATTAAAACTTATCATTAGTATGAAATAGGTATTTTAAATATATATAGGTATTCAATAGTATATAATATATTGTAAAACAATATAAAATATAAATTTCCCAAAGAACACAAGGTCACATACTTAAGGAAAACTATAAAAATGAATGATTAATATTTTTTAATAACAAAGAATTGGAAGTTCTTTATAAGCACCTACTTCTTAGTAACTTTGTTATAAATAAAAAGGGAATTGCCCAGTATGTCATAAAATGATTTACATACCTGTCCAGTAATGCCGGTAATAAGTGCAACTTTATTATTATTAGTCGAACTTGAGCCTTCGCCAGACATTGCAGGTTTTTTAATGTGTAAAATAATCTTTTAGTCAAACACGTCCGCTCTGTGGGCCGGCTTGTGATAAGCTTATCATAACAACGATGAAATGATTCAATTAAAACTCAAACGCTAAATAACAATACTGATAACGCAAACACAGCATTGTATCGAATGTTATTGTATTAAATATTTGTAAAGTAAGGAATATTCAAAACTAGACGAACATTGCCAATTCCAATGAAATTCAATGAATACAAATATCACAGACACAGAGTATCACAAAAGATAAAGAAACCCACCAGACCCCAGACGCAATATCGATATTTATGATCGATATATCGCTTTTCATGAACAATATGTATGTATGTGACAGTTTATATGCAAGAAGCTTAGCTTCTTGCCTACAATAATCTGAGTTCAGTGAGTTTCGTGCCTTAAAAGCCTAGTTGTCAAGCCATAAATGCTTTAAAATAAATCAGTGAGTTTCAAATTCAATGAAGTTAGGTACATAGTTATGATAAGTTATGTTTTTTAGCATGACTGTCAAAACTTAGGCCGTGGTTAACGCACGCGTTGGCGATTTTGATACTCCTAAATATTAGTTTATCCTAGTTTTATTGATAATTTCTTATTTAAATTTGTTCTGTGTGTCCTATATATATGTAGTTAACGTTTTATATGTGTTATTCCATTCCTTTAATGATATTTATTCTTTCTTAGTGATTTTTTAATCTACCCTCATAAGGTAAGTCCTTACTAATTTATTCAAATACCCAATTTAGGGGTCTTCGACTATGTCGAAGATCCCTCCCGGTCCTCCAGACCCTCCTCTGGGCTCTAAAACATGCAACGAACAAATGGAACAGGAGCCGTGTGGCTCTCGGTCGCGACCTGCAGAAATAAGAAAACGTCCTGCGGTTGACGAAGTATCGAACTTTCCCTCGAAAAAAGCACCATTGTCGTCAGACCTTAACTCAGACAAATCTTTATGGGTTCATCATTCTGTAAATGCACCTTACAAGTACTCGTGTGAAGATAAAGGTCCGTTTTTGGTCCACGTACAGAGAATAGAAAATAATCCTAGCTCTGGTGCTACTATAAATAAAATAGCATTTGGTAAAATGATGGTTAACGCAAATGTTAGCAAAATAGTACAACAGGGAATCAAAAGTGTAGGTAGAAATAGAATATCTGTAGAGTTTCTTTCTGCTCAAGATGCAAATAACTTTGTGGTTAATCCAACTTTAACAGCTGCTCAATATAAGGCTATTATCCCAACTTTTAATGTCTCCCGTATGGGAGTGGTTCAAGAAGTCCCCAAGGACTGGTCCATGGAAGAGTTCGTAGATCAGGTTGAACTCCCGAATTACTGCGGGCAAATTGTTAAGGCCAGAAGGTTCAGTAGGAAGGTACGACAGCCAGATGGCTCCATAGATTGGACACCAACAACAACAGTAGTTCTTACATTTACCGGACAGATCCTCCCTAAACACATTTATTGTTGCTACACCTCAATACCAGTCACACCTTACCAGTTACCGACAATACAATGCTTCACATGCTGCCGCTTTGGACATGTAAGCGACAAATGTCGCTCCAAGCCCAGATGCTATAAATGTGGCCAATTACACTCTGGTAACACTTGTTCTGTTGCTCCCGAAAATACCTTTTGTTGTTTATGCAAAGGGTGCCATTATGCTATCGACAAGAACTGCCCTGAATTGGACAGACAAAAATTTATTAAAAAGAAAATGTCAGAGGATAATATTTCATATTCAGAGGCGGCAACCCTCTTCCCTCCCTCAATTCGGTCTTTCTCAGATGTTACCCGTACAATGTTTGCTCCAGCAAAATCCTTCCCAACCCATTATACTACAAGGCCCTCACGGGACCATAACTCCCTTACCCCTTCGCAAAATTCTCCAATAACTACCACCTACAGACGCACCACCTATACCTCCCCCAGACCCCGCGCTCCTTTGGCCCCTGGTTATGACAGGGATGCTCACCGATCCATAATTTCCCAATATGACCCTCCATCCTCACAAAACGGGGTTGCCTTAAGAGGCAATACAAACAATGATAATAATGACAATCTTATAGACGGGCTGCTCACCATGCTTATAAATATAATATCTAAATTTGATGATCACCCAGCACCGTCCAACGTAGCCTCCAAATTGACCCAGCTAATAAATATTATTTCTAAAATTCAACCTCATCCAGTGGAATAGTCGTAGCATAGCCCCCAAAAAACATGAAATTTCTCAAATGATGTCTGCCCATGATCCCATCGCTTTTGCTATTTCGGAGCCGTGGCTTGTTCCGGGTTCCCACTTTCGAATACCTGGGTACGCTTGTTTCCGTGATGACAGAGACGATGGGTATGCTGGCTCAGCTATATTGATAAAGTCATCACTTGCATATTCTCTTTTCCCTCTTCCACCTTTACCAAATTCTCTTAATGCTGTTGCTGTTAAAATTCACAATTATAATTTAACTATATTGTCTATATATATTCCCCATCCTTCTTCCAATTTAATCCCTGTACTTGAATCCATCTTCATGACTCTCACTACTCCTTACCTTATTTTGGGAGATTTCAACTGCGCTCATTTGTTGTGGGGCAGCCCTTATTATGACTCCTTTGGGTGTGATCTTGTGGACATTCTGGATAATCTTAACATATGCATCCTAAACGATGGCTCTCCAACTCGCAGAGTCGCTCCAAACAATCAATCAAGCACGCCCGATCTCTCTTTTTGCTCTCCAGACCTTTGTTCTGTTGTATCATGGTCTGTTCTCGAAGATTCTCATGGCAGCGATCACTTACCTCTTCTCATTTCTTTTCCTCACCTAAGTGTTCCCGTTCGCCAGTTCTCACCTCTCTTAAAATACAACACTAATAAGGCGAATTGGGACACATATGCCATAGAAAGTGATCGCCACACTAATTCAATTCCAGAAATTTCTGAATCAAACTTCGTACATACCTATGACCAACTAATTAATGATTTGCTTACGGCTGCTCATCTGAGCATCCCCCTTAAAAAAATCGGAACCAAAAAACGTTATTCTCCACCATGGTGGGATGACGAGTGCACCTCCATGTTTCAAAACCGTAAGGCAGCTGAATCCCTATATAATTCAGATATGTCAATATCTAATTATATAGAATATAAAAAGGCTATGGCAGCCGCTAAAAGATTTTTCAAAAAAAAAAAGAAATTGTCATTGTTTAGATTTACAGAGACCCTAAATCCACAAACTCCTTCTTATATAGTATGGAGGACCCTTAAACGATTTCGTGGTTCCTGGCACTCATTTAATCCCTCCTGTAACGATAATTCGGTCTGGATTTCTGACTTTGTTAGTCAACTGGCCCCTCCTTCTGTTCCTAATTATAACTCTCTCCCATCTCCTTACCCCCTATCTTTTCCTCCCCATAAATTTAACGAACCTTTTACTATGTCTGAATTATCCTGTGTTTTCAATCGACTTAAAGACTCTTCCCCTGGCTTGGACGGTATTCCATATTCCTTCCTTACCAAAGCTGGATCCTTCACTAAGACCCTTTTTCTCAATTTTCTTAATAAGTCCTATGAATTAGGTATTATACCAGACTCTTGGAAATCGCAACTTATTAGTCCCATTCTCAAACCGGGTAAAAACCCTTCCTTGCCCTCTTCCTACCGTCCTATCGCATTATCATCTACCCTTGCTAAGGTAATGGAGCACCTTCTGAAAAATCGGTTAGAATGGTACTTAGAATCCAACAGCATGCTCTCAAGCACTCAATACGGGTTTCGCAAAGGCTCAAGCACCATGCACAGTCTCTCTATTCTTACCACCGATATTAGGATTGCTCTATCCAACCGACAAATCCTGGCGGCCGTGTTCCTCGACATAACTGCCGCGTATGATAGTGTTCTTCTTCACCACCTCAGGCAGAAAATGCATAAGCTGAGTGTTCCCGCGAGGTTAGCGCACTACATATGTAATTTTCTAATGGATCGTTCGGTAGTAACTAGACTAGAAGGCTCTATTCACTCTACACGTCGGACATGGAAAGGCCTCCCCCAGGGCTCAGTTTTGAGCCCATTGCTCTACAATCTTTATACCTCAGAATTAGATCATACTGTAACGTCCTTTTGTAACATATTACAGTACGCTGACGATATAGTTCTCTATACATCAGCTGATACAACAGAGCAGGCTGAATCTATGTTGAACCGCGCATTGTACTATTTGTTTGACTGGCTAACGGAACATGGACTAGATTTATCACCAGATAAGAGTAAAGTAGTCGTTTTTACACGTAAACGAAACCCGTGTAACGACCGAGTGATTCCAGTCTGCGACAGTGTTAAATTTTTGGGTGTATTTTTAGAATCAAAAATGACAGGACTACAGCATTTGAATTTTATTATAAAAAAGACGGAATCAAATTTAAATCTTCTTAGATGTTTGTCAGGAGTCTGGTGGGGTGCTCACCCATATTCCCAAAAATTAATATACAATGCTATAATCCGTAGTATTTTAGACTATGGCTCTTTTGTTCTTCAGCCCTGTTCAAAAACAGCTCTTGTTAAACTAGACAAGCTACAGTATAGATGTCTCAGAGTGATCCTGGGTGCCATGCGATCATCTCCGACCAATGCACTACAGATAGAGGCCTTAGACCCTCCTCTTCAAATTCGACGACAATATTTATGTGATCGTTTCTTATATAAAACCTGTCAGATTTCTTCTCACCCTTTAATTTCTAAAATCAAGTCCCTCTCTGCCCTTACCACAAACAAC
This sequence comes from Dendrolimus pini, assembly GCA_949752895.1. Taxonomy (NCBI): domain Eukaryota; kingdom Metazoa; phylum Arthropoda; class Insecta; order Lepidoptera; family Lasiocampidae; genus Dendrolimus; species Dendrolimus pini. The sequence goes on from OX457135.1 coordinate 18,473,319, forward strand.
CCTTACTGGTGCCATAAAGATCTTCCATGTCTTATTAAATCTTTTAGAAAATTAGACAGATTAAATACTCCGCTTTTCCAATCCCATAAACTAGCCCCATTTAGTACCTCCTACGAAGTCTTACATTTCCACCCTAAAGTTTTATTACATTTTGGCATCTCCAAACACGATCCTAGAGCAAATGATTTTTTCAACCTACGGCTTGCATCGGAATGGTCAGACTGGTGCCCAATTTATACTGATGCCTCTAAACTGTCCGTAGAAGGCTGTGTGGGTGCTGCTGTCTGGTGCCCCAACTACAGGCTAGCACTGACCTATAAATGTCCTATATTTACATCCATTTTTACTGGTGAAACAATAGCAATTTTGGAGGCAATAAAGTTTGTTGTCGCTAACAAAGACAGGATACATAAATGTATAATCTTTTCAGACTCTCTAAGCTGCCTCCAAGCTATCCTCTCAGAGGATTTAACAATTGGCCTACGTTTCCCTTTGATTCTTAAAATCAAGGAAAATCTCGTTCTGTGCCAGTCTAACAGTATAGATGTTGTCCTAGCTTGGATTCCTAGTCACTCAAGTATAATCGGTAATGAGACCGCTGATGAGTTAGCGAAAAGTGCAATAGTCTCAGGGTGCCTAGATCACTCCCGACTACACCCTCAGGACCTCTGCTCTAAAGCTCTGCAAGACCTTAAAGGGGAATGGCTTATTAGTTGGACAAATTCCAGTCTAGTCAAAGGGAAATTTTATAAAGATATTTCTCCAGAGATACCCACCAAACCATGGTTCTATAATAAAACTACGTTTTAACGGTTTTAAGCGCGGTAATTTATTTGATTTAGGTTTATCCGACGTTTCGTTACGACGTTACGACGACGTACAAGTTGGCGGTAGGCTGAATAAAAACTTTGACAATACACGTTTGACAAATGTCATCTTTGTCTTCCGTGACCACCGTCACGGACAAACTGACAAACGTCGGATAAACCTAAATCAAATAAATTACCGCGCTTAAAACCGTTAAAACGTAGTTTTATTATGTGTACAAGTCGCGAAAACTTAAGAAAATATCATGGTTCTATAAATTCCGCAATGCTGACAAAAGACTCACCTCAGTGATTTGCAGGTTGCGACTGGGTCATTCGTGTACCCCTGCTCATCTTTATAGGATTGGAGTTCGTGCCTCTCCAATGTGTGAATGCAATACAGAGGAAGGTTCTATTGACCATATATTTTTTAACTGTCCCCTTTACCCCACATCCCTATATGATATCTTACCAACTAAAATCCCAAGACCCACTAATATTAAAACTCTCCTTTCCCGTATATGTAGTCGTCTTATATTTAATGCTCTAACCAAATATATTTCCGTTAATAATATAAAACTATAATCCTTTATCAAATTTTATGTATGTATCTAAATTTAAAAATAAGTGATGTCCTATTTATGTATATACTGACATTGTTTCAGATGGTGGCGGTGAACTAATATTTTTTTTTTTTTATAACTGATGGCTGCAATGCCGTTTATGCATTGATTTTGCCAATGTCGAGAGTAAAGGAGTGAACTAATACTAGAACAAGTTTTTATTTGTTTTCCCCCCTTTTTTTGTGTTTTCTTATCTATCTGGTCATCGCCATAAACGTTGTCTTTTCCACACCTGACGTTGGCAGTAATGGTAGTTCGACCAAGAACAAGCCTCTTGCCAAAAAAACAAAAAGTGAAGTGAAGTTTTTAGCATTTTGTTTTCGTTTTGGTAAATGTAGTGTGAGAAGGAAATAACTTTAAAGCTACTTCATTTATTTTTAATCTTATCAAGAACTAATGTCAAAATTGAATATTCTAAAGTGTAACTTGTAGGATTAATTTGTTTAATTTGCCGTTTTTATGTGTGATTTCACCTTTCAATGATATATTGCCTAAAGATTATAGTTTAAAATATAACCTAACTTTAAAATCTAAGTCCAAAGTTAATTTTGTGAAATATTTTTTATAAAGATTTGTCACAATGCCCGATATCAAGATCACGCCTCTAGGAGCAGGCCAGGATGTCGGCCGGAGCTGCATATTGCTATCTATGGGAGGTAAAAATATTATGTTAGATTGTGGAATGCATATGGGCTATAATGATGAGCGGCGTTTCCCTGACTTCTCTTACATAGTGCCCGAGGGTCCAATAACGAGTCAGATAGACTGCGTAATCATATCGCATTTTCATCTCGACCACTGCGGCGCTTTACCATACATGTCTGAGATGGTTGGATACACTGGTCCTATTTACATGACACATCCAACAAAAGCCATAGCGCCTATCTTGCTTGAAGACATGAGGAAAGTTGCTGTGGAAAGGAAAGGCGAATCAAACTTTTTTACGTCTCAAATGATAAAAGACTGCATTAAGAAGGTTACTGCTGTTACTTTACACCAATCTGTGATGGTTGATAATGAATTGGAGATTAAAGCATATTATGCTGGGCATGTCCTTGGAGCTGCCATGTTTTGGATCCGTGTAGGGTCACAGTCAGTTGTATACACAGGAGATTATAATATGACTCCAGATAGACATTTGGGTGCTGCATGGATAGATAAATGCAGACCTGACTTATTAATAACAGAGTCCACATATGCAACTACCATTCGAGATTCAAAGCGTTGTCGTGAAAGAGATTTCCTTAAGAAAGTTCATGAGTGTGTGGAAAAGGGAGGTAAAGTACTTATTCCAGTGTTTGCTTTAGGCAGAGCACAAGAACTTTGTATATTATTAGAAACATATTGGGAAAGAATGAATATGAAGTACCCAGTATATTTTGCATTAGGATTGACAGAGAAGGCAAATAACTATTATAAGATGTTCATCACTTGGACCAATCAGAAGATTAGAAAGACATTTGTACAAAGAAATATGTTTGATTTTAAGCATATTAAGCCATTTGATAAGTCATACATTGATAATCCTGGTGCTATGGTTGTGTTTGCAACACCAGGCATGTTGCATGCTGGCTTGTCATTGAATATATTCAAAAAGTGGGCACCATATGAGCAAAACATGGTTATTATGCCTGGTTTCTGTGTACAAGGGACTGTGGGTCACAAAATCTTGAATGGAGCCAAAAAAGTTGAATTTGAAAACCGTCAAGTGGTTGAAGTCAAAATGGCTGTGGAATATATGTCTTTCTCTGCTCATGCTGATGCCAAAGGTATAATGCAGTTGATTCAATATTGTGAGCCTAAGAATGTATTGCTGGTACATGGGGAGGCACAGAAAATGGAGTTCTTAAAAGATAAAATTGAAAAAGAATTTAAGATTAATTGTTATATGCCAGCTAACGGAGAAACCTGTACAATCAATACTCCAGTAAAAATTCCTATTGATGTTTCCTTAAGGCTGCTTAAGGCTGAAGCTGTCAGGTATAATGCTCTGCCTCCAGATCCAAAGAGAAGAAGGGTTGTAAATGGAATACTTTGTGTCAGAGATAACAGGCTTTCCTTGCTAGATATAGATGAGATGTGTGATGAGATTGGTATAAATAGGCACATTATAAGATTTACAAGTACAGTCCGGTTTGAAGACCCTGGGCCGGCAGTCAAAACTGCAGAGAAGTTAAGAACTTTGTTAGCAGAAAAGCTTGAAGGCTGGACCATCACAATATCAGATGGAAATATATCAGTTGAATCAGTGCTTATTAAAGTAGAAGGAGAGGATAATAGTACAAAAAATATATATGTGTCTTGGACAAACCAAGATGAGGATTTGGGAAGTTATATATTAGGTTTATTACAATCAATGGTTCAGTAAATTTTGTAATTTTAAATAATTGTAAAGATCAATAATATTTTTATTAATAAATTAGTTTTAGGTAATAAAATTATTTTATTATTAACTGCACCATGTTATATCGTCATTGCATTTTCCTTGATACCATAAATATTGCAGTCTGTTTGCTTCATTCAAATTCTTTATGTATTCCTCGTTTAGTTTTTTCTGTATCTGTAACAAATGAAGTCAAAACACAATAATTATACTAAAAACAACTATTTTGTTTTGTTTGTAAATGTAGTGAGTAACCTATAATTTATTAGTCGCAATGGGGAATCATTAGCCAGGTTTAAACTGGTGACATATTAGCAACCAAAGTCGTATAACTATAAGGATCTACCTAAATGGCTTCGCTATATCACTCGCATATTACCATATTTTATACATACATACATACATTACATACAAAGTATTTACATAGGTACAACAAATGTATATTACACAAAACTTAATAAAAAAATGACAAATTGAGTTATATGTAATACATTATACCTCAATGAAAAGTTACGAATATTAGCAATAAAATCGTTATGATTCAGACAAGAGTTCATACATATTTTTTTTTTAAGTTTTGTCTAACTGTAATACGGGTTTGTCGTTAGTAAATTCGGCGAATTTGAATCTTCAAAGATGTGATAATGCGTGAGCGAGATAGCGAACTCCATTTAGGTAGGTATAACGCCCTTAACTTCAGTGTTGCCAGATGGGGGGGATGCCCTGCAAATTCGGGGATTTTTTTTGACTTCGGGAGTGAAGATTCTTTGGGGGACTTTCGGGGGGAAAAATTTTTTTGTTGTGAGAAATTTTGGAGAGATATTTTAAGTATCAATAATTCATCTACAAACACAATTCTCATCACTACAATTATTATATCTAAGTCACAATACGGTATTATTACTTTATCTTAGAATTATACTCTACTAGTGAATCATACTTCAATTCAATAGTTCATTTTAATAATCCAATTCATTCGTTATTTTTTTATTATGCCGTCTCTACTCGTATGCGTCGTATCTCATAGGCTACTTTCCGTTAGAGACTGACAATGATCACGTTCACAACTGCTGTTTTTCCCGTTTCACTTATTTGCTGGCGTCACAATCGTAAACTCAAGTGGAATGGTTATTTAACGCACCTATTGACACGGGTCGTTGTGAGCGCCCCGTGAGAGAAAATAATGACGTCATTAGTGACGTTTTCGCTACGACGGTGGTTTTGCTTTTTTCTTTCTCCTTTAAAATAAGTAAAAACTATTTTGGGGTTTTTTCTCAAAAAGCTTATTTTTGGGAATTTTTGAAAAAATTTGGGGATAATTGTCATGGTCATCTGGCAACGCTGCTTAACTTTTAAACTATGAAATGAAAAATCCAGAAAAACATTAAGGTTACGTATACGTAATGTTTATAGTTAATGTTTGTTTGTAACCAACGAAAATTATTAAGAACAGTATCCATTGAGTAATTTTTTTTTTTTTTTTCATTTAAGTTAGTGCTTTTTTTTGGTCCCGTAACCAAACAAAAACAGAGGGAGGAATGTTTGTCAATTCTTTGGAACCGTTGTGTGCGGACGACCAAACGTTACCTAATTTATTCCTTTTAGTGTTGTTACGGCTATTATTGTCACTTTGTCAATAAAATATATGCTATACGCCTATTCATTTTAGTACGAAGTTTTTTTATGCCACCCCCACTGTAGTTTCTAGTAAATGTAATTTGGTTTTTGTTATTCAGCCACTGTTCAGTCTACATGATTACGGAAGACAAAGATGTCAAGTGTCAATGAGTATTGTTAAAGTTTTATTTAGCCTACCGCCAACTTATTTTAATTACTTAGTCTTAGTTTTGTTTATGGTTATTTATTATTTACTCTATGGGAGCCTAATCTAATTTACCTACCCATAATTTACACTACACCAACAAACAAAACTAAAACTAAATAATTAAAATAAAAAAGTTGGCGGTAGGCTAAATAAAACTTTAACAATACTCATTGACACTTAACATCTTTGACTACCGTGATCACAGCAACTGAAAAGTGGCCGAAATGTCGGAATAATAAAAAAATAAATAAACTATCGCACATAAAACCGCTAAAACGTAGCTTTATAATAAAAGGAACTTTACAACGTTACTTACCATACTTGGCGGGACCAGTCTTCTGAAATCTCCTCGATGCAAGAATTCTCTATGCGTTCCAAGTAAGCTGTTTCTCATTCTAGCAGAAATGCAAGGTCTACAAAGCCCGCAAATTTGGTCGGCACTGCAGTTTTCTTTACATATTGTACTACATTCTTTGCCCCAAACTCCGATGTTCTTTTGTGATGACACCATGTTCTGGCTCGCTGTACGTTCTCTGTAAAAATAAATCAAGTCGATGGAGAAAAGAGCCAGGAGGCTGATCGGCAATTACTACCATCTTTTTGATGCTTGACTTCAGCGGCTTAAGCATAGACGCAGAGTTGCATAGTTGGTGTTCTAACGGATACCCTTCGCGGAGAGTTTCTTAGAACTGTACGAGCTGGTTCTCCCTTCTTGTTTTATCATAGAACAACCGGACCTACCAACGTTAATTGGTGGAAACACCACCAGTCAGGACGAAGCGTTTCGTTTCATCGTTTCTGGTGCACACCGCCGAAAACGTGTTTTTTTTTTTTATATCTATGTATAATATATGTATTATAATTATTTTGTATGTCTTCGAAGACCACGGGCCATAAAAATGGCCCGGACTTTTGGAGGGCTTGCGCGGGGCCATGGAAAGACCAACACGTAGAGGCCCTTTGACAAACTTAATGTAAATGTGGCGTGACACTGACATTATCCCTGTCTACACCATACAATAATGCACCCAAAGACAAGCCCCGGCCAGTGTAGGACTATTGTGGAAAATGAGAACAAAAAGTACCGGGCTATTGGGGTGAACTGCTAGTGGTACTGGGGGTCTGGTAATATGGGGACTATGGCGTCTGCCCGTCGCAATGTTCGGGGAACATGGAAAAATGGGCAGACGGTGACTCGCCACTCCCTGCATGGGCCCCAAAAAATGCCATAAAAGGCAGGGGCAACATGGGTATGTGTGGCTAAGGGGTGTAGAGAGGTGGGCTGCAGGTTCACCGAAGCTACTTCCGACGTTAGACCATTTATCACTTCCACCCCTGGAGCTTGAGTCTTAGCTCTAGCGATCTCCACTCCGTGCCGGCTGGTTAAGGCAAGCACGGAGGCAGGAGCCTTGCCTTGGCCCCCGGAGTCGGATACGAGGTGTCGCTACTCACCTAAGGCTTCGCCACAAAGCCCCCCGGCGGGATTATTTTATTGTTATATTTATTAATATCTATTTCAACTGCACGCCGACGTTACCTGTGTAATAAGATCTTGTCCATCCAAAGGTTGCCTGGAAGAGATTGCTTTTAGCAATAAGGCCGCCCATTGTTCTACCTTTTAGTAAATAAGTTTTTTGTACATTTGTATTTTTTCCATGTAATGTTGGTGTACAATAAAGAGTATTGTATTGTATTGTAAATTGCCAGAATCAGTTTTTCCTGACAAATACGGGTACTATCTAAAAGTCTGGAGTGTATAGGTATCTTCTAGTAAGCGTGCTCTACCCTAGACCGCGTCATCACTCAACAGCAAGTGAGACCGTGGTCAAAGGCGAACCCATACAATCATAAATAAAATGAGTTTCAATAGTGACCAAGCATCTCGGTGCCTTTTTTACGTCTGCATGTTGCTTTAAAGTTCTTTAAACCAATAGCTTATTCGTGAAAACTACTCATTGGCTTTCTCTTGTTAATTATAGTTATCTAATCAAATTTATTTAGCTGTAGGATTTCCATAAATAAATAAATATTACTGTTACCAAAATCTTTTTAGGTAAGTCAGAAACTGCTTTAGTGGCTCATTGGATAATTTAGGTATGTAGTTGTAATAATTTAACTGCTTCGCAAGATGCCTAAAGGAAAAAACAGCGTGTATCTAGGGGCAGGGGTCAATAATATTTAATCTATAAATACATGATATATATTTACCTATTTCTTAAAATCATAAATCTTTGTTTTTCATTTGAGTTGGGTAATCATGTCAATTAAGCAGGTATATTTATTATATTAGCGTGAAGCGTGTACAATATTGACGCAAGCCGGCATTTTAGGTTATAATCTGACCAACTTAAAGAGTATTTTAAATTTACGCACAGATTATCACAGTACCGTACGACATTGCAATGTTACTAATTATTAGGGTTCCGCAGTCATTTGAACCGAACAGTAATGAAATTGTTGTGATCCGCAATGATATTATATATTAGCAAAATGTAGTGAAAATATTAAAAATTAGGTGTGGTATCGTATATGTCAGTACCGTACATAACGTGTCGTAAGTCAGGTCTTTATAAACGATGGTAATGTTATTGATGAATTTGGTAATTAAGCCAATAGACTTGAAGACTTCAAGATTGTATTTGTCAGGAAACATAGACGCCGGCAAATTATTCCACTCTTCGGCAGTGCGCACCAGAAAAGATGAAGCGAACCGCTTAGTGCTGGATGATGGTGTTTCCACAATGTTGCAGTGGCGGAAACCGGTGCGTCTGGTTGTCCGATGGTAAGATGGTGATGGAGAAATCAGCTCGTGCAATTCTAAGGAACCCTCCCGAAATGTATTCGATAGAAGACAGTTAGCCCCGCGACCTTGCGTTTATGTTCTAGACTCTGAAATCGAGCATAAAAAAGACAATCATTGCCGACCAGCTTCCTGGCTCATTTCTCAATTGATTCCAACGCCTCCAGCTGGTATTTGGCTGACCCGTCCTAAAGGTGAGAACAGTACTCCATGCAGGATATATTCGCTTCCAAAATTTGTGTGTATCCTCTCTAACATTTGAACTGTGGATTCGACACTATATAAGTTTTATTATTACCAGGTTTTTAAATCTCGAATATAAGCATTCCGAGAATACCTTTTGAATTTCAAATATGGTCTTTATGATTTTATGCTTTGTCCAAAGTCAAACGTGAGCGAAGTCATTAATAAAAAGCAAACTTATTATTTTAATCAATTACTTAGAATAAATAATCAAATTAAACTTTAATTTTAGTAGTTTGTACAAATTTAGTAATTATTTTTGAACTTTTACCAAATTTTCGGTAAAATGTTTTATTTTATCGCGTTACGTTTCCCTCGTTTTATAAAACTAAATTGAAAAGTCATTACACATGACTCTGGCTGAATGCACAAACCGTGCCAAGCTATTATTGAACAAAGAAGAAGAAGAAGAATTACCCGTTTCCCTATAACTAAGAAAATAAGAAAGGGTAAGAAACTTAAGGTGAAAATAACGATCTTTTTTAGCGTTGCCAAAAATATACTCATATAAATTACCTGCTATTACTGGATCCATGCAAGTGAGTACTGACTCCAGTCAACGAAAAAAGATTGTACAAGACTTGCTCATAGAGTAGTTGATTTGGCCGGAAATGCGCAGAGCTGAGATTAGGCGACATATTCGCCTCGAGCAAATATACTTTCAGATCTTCGTCTACTACCAAATCGAAACGCATCATTTCGAAAAAATTGTCAGACGACGGATAATGCTTTAACTGAAATAGAAAGAAGTTTTATTCTTGTAATTTATATTAAACTGGTCTAAAAAATATTAACATTTTAAGAGGTTTGGTTAGAAGTAAAATTTAATTGGTGGGACTGTTAATTTGTTCAGAAAAATAAGTTATATTATAGTACGGTTGCATGAATTATCTTTTATAACAGACTTATGATAATTTAGGTTACATGTAGGTTACATTTTAGGTTCACCCGCCTTATCGTAAATATCTACAGTATATAATAATAATATGCACCAAAGTCATGACAAACGTTTCATTTCCGAGGCCATGAAGTAAGAACAAACAAACCACCAAACATACTCGTTTTCACATTTAAATACATTCGTATTACTATGAATTTGCCTATTTACTGGATTATCGAAAAAAAATATACACTAGTTTCAGATCTTGAAATTAGATACTATATGAGCATTATAAATTTTTAAATAAAAATTTAGATATAGAGAGTATGAATATTTGTTCAAAATCGCTTCATACATTTTTATGTGTAAATGTGTGTGATATTTTGTTGATCCCAAAGTTGTGGGCGTATTTGTCATACTCACAGCTTGTATAATATGTTGTTCTTTTTTCAGTAAAATATCGCTTATTGCATTTTGTACCTCCGCCCACATGTGTGACGTGTCCTTTCCCTGTAATTTACAGTGAAAACATAGTCTATAGGCTGTCTTATTAAAGACGTGTTAAGTTGTTGCTTATACCTATTTATGTTTAAGATTATACTTTTCTATGTTGCATATGTAATGTTACGTATGAATAAACACCGCCCAGATTGTGTTAGAACTTAGAAGCAATATTATACTGAATAGAATTACTTCACTCGTTAAGAGAATATAGTAACAATTCCCAAAAATTGATTTTCATGGACATTTTAGGGATTAAGATCAAGCTATTTTTTTCGAAAGGATCAGGACCTTTTCATTTTTGTAAAGGCGTAAAATTCATATTAGGCTTGGAGCACGTAATGTCTCTAATGTCTCAAATGTCTAAAAGCTTCGGTTACCACTTTTCCATCAACCATCTGATTCTTCGTAAGGTTCAATCTCCTATTTACTTGATAAATTCTTGGTATTAAATAATTCGTGCATTCATCTTCGCTCCCTAAAGAAACATCTGTACTAATGTCACGGGTACAAAAACAAAACAAAAATAAAAAGGAAACAAACATTTTACTTTTCTATTATTATTAATTATCCTTGCAATTTTTTATTCGCCATTGTCTTGAAAATCTAAATAAATAGATGCTCTTAAAGCATACCTTGGACGTTGCATAAACATCAAACGCGTTCTTCATACTATATCCCAGGGCTGTGTAAGTGTGGGCTAACGAGGGAACTTCCCACGTCGGTAAATAATCGTCACCGATCACGTATTTATCCAAGGTTTTTGAGTCGAAAGGATAGTATTTTGCTGGACAATACCTGTAATTTAAAAATGTGGGAGGTACCATCAAGAATATTTTAGTATTTGTTTACCCGCCACTTAGCTTGAATATTTTTTGATGCGATTTAAATTAACTGTAAGTGATGGTATTACTTTTTATATTAATAAGGCCTAGTTCTTACTAGTAATTGACTTATTATACTTAATAAATTATTTTTACTAATAAAAAAGGCATTAACAAGAAACCATTGAGGAAAGTTTTTGTTGGTTTGTTGCCTTTTCTCGGGCTTGAATATGAAACAATAGAAGCAGGATGCTTTGTCCTATATTAACTGTAGCGATATATAGTATGTTCCTAAAGGACAAAAACGATGATGCAAAAACGTCAGGCATGTTTATATCTTTTTACTTTTTTAGTGTGCAAGATTAATGGTATTTTGGCGAATGTTAGTACTTAAAATAAATTTTAGTTTAATGTAATCTGGGCATTGATAATGCATGTCTAAAATCTGGTAAATAAAAATATTTTATAAAAAATTACCTGAACAAAACATCGCCTTTATACCAGTAAACTCTTAAAGGATTAACAGAAGTGATCACGACGTAGACTCCAATATCGAATTTGTGACCATCCACCAAGAACGGTCTCTGAACAAATTCCTGGACAAAACTCTCGCCACTTTTCAAATCAATTTCCGTCACGTTTCTTAAATAAACACCTCTATGTTGGTTATTCTTCTCCAAGAACCACGCGTCCTTATTCCTAGATGCGTATTCTAAAAAATCATCCTTATTTTTAGGCAGTTTAAACGCTTTAGGAATATATTTTGACTCTGATGTTGCTAAATCTACTTTACTTGTTATAAAGCCTGTACCGGGAAAGTGGTTTACTTTTTGATGTGGCCTTAACTTATGCAGATTTGGATATAACGACCTAAACGGATAGTCATGAGACCAGAGTAAATTCCAATCAGTATCATTAGTGGTTTGTTCATAATTTACTCTATTAAGAACTAAGTGTACATGTTTCAGAATTCCTTCTTTGTTATTAACGTCTTTGGAAGCAGAGTATACCCAGTATCGTTTCTGCGCTACTTGTTCTTTGTACTTTGAATTTCGATTTTGTACATTTATTATTTCTAATAGTATGGCTAATGATACTCCGATTATACATATCAATAAAAATGGTCCCAAATTGGTGTCGTTACTCGAGATATTTTTAACCTTATTTTCATCCGGATGTGTATGGATAGCTGGCTTATTGTCGATATTTTTGTTGAAATTTATCTTATTTTCATTTTCATCAGATAATTTTACGTTCTGAAAGAACAATAATTACACTATAATCGTTACGTTTCTTAAAATAGTTTTCATGTCAAGGCAGACCACAGATTTATTTATCGGGTTAGTCGAATATAAACAAACACTTGTCGAATCCTCTAGAATATAATTCAGTAAGGTAAATAACAGATACTTATTATGCGTTCCAAAGTTAAATGCTCTTCCTTATCTAAATGCCGATCGAAATTTGCGTAGGTGTAAGGGCACAAAGTTTAAACATAAATACATTTACAATAACAGGAATTAAATAATTTGATACTAATCCTTGCTATAAATAGAAAGATATTTTGGTCAAACAGGTCACAAATATAGTTTTTATAAAATAAATGTATAGGTAAAAAACTTTAAAACTGGTCACTTACACCATTTTCTTCCATTTCCATTTTCAAATTTCACTCAAACTATTTTGTTTACCGCGAAAATCGTCACGTACGAGCACAGATGATAGAGTAAAACTTAAGAATGAATGATCTTGTTTGCAAACGCAGTAGTGCGAGACAAAAGATTATGTAGTCAGTGTGTGTATGAGAGACAAAAAACACTTTCTAAAACTGCGAGCCACCGGTACCATGGAAGCTTTTTAAGGTCATATCAACGTTAATGTATGTGTTAGGGGTTGTGTATATTACTGCGCAAAACACATTTCTATGTAATATCAATATCTGGATGCTTATCCAACGATCCTAAATAATGGATATAGTTTGATGCTTTACACCTTTCGATACTTATTTTGGCTCTTTTGTCTTTGTTTAACTTAATCACTATTGGGAATTGACAATATTTAACAAAATAGTGGCGCCCGAATGCGGCCGAATAACGATGGACACCAGGCCTCCTAATTTCAAAACATTGTTTGTTACACGTTACAAGATCTTATTTGTTTGTATTAAACTTTTGTAATATGGTCTCCTGGATGGGGTATAACGCTTTTTAACCGACTTCGAAAAAGGAGGAGGTTCTCAATTCGTCGGGATCTTTTTTTTTGTTTTTTTATTTTTTTATGTATATTCGCCGATTACTCCGTGATTAATGATCCGATTTACGTAATTATTTTTTTGTTCGACGCGGAATAGCTTCCAATTGGTCCCCTAAAAAATTGACATAGTTTGGCCCAGTAGTTTTCATTTTACGAAAAAAAATTTGTTCTCGTTTCTTGGGACCTATATTTTTTGAGAAGCGCGGCACCATTCTTAATTCCACCCATACATAGCTAGAGACTAAAAAGTAACAAATAAAAAATAAAAACTTCGTTTAATAAAACCGACTTCAAAAACAAAATAATGCAAAAATTAAATAATGAAATACATATGACATAGAGAAGGCCTTAGACAACAGGAGACCCTTTAAAATTAAAAAGTAATCATTCAATATATAGATATATATTGAATGTGGGCCGTAGACTTTTTTATTTTATTTTGAATAAACAAAACGAAGCAAAGCGGAAATAAACGAGGGAGTCTGAATTAGTCCCTAGCAGATTTCAACTGACTGTGTATTCCATTGTCGTTTGTACTGAACGAGTAATGAGGTGACCGGCTACTAAGTATTGTTACCTAAGACAGGATTGCACTTGGCGGAATATCGCAGAGATATAGGTAAGAGGAGAAGAAGAATACTTCTTTCACAGATATAGTCAACATAATTTAAGACATTAACGGATGAAGTAGTTTTTACGTGGAATGAATGTGTAATGTACATATAAATAAAATCGGACCCTTGAGGCACGCTATTTAAGCTTGGTTTTAGATTGCAAATTACGAAGTAGTTATATAGCAAGCGAAAAGGTAATAAAAAAATTGTTGCTCATTTTCTCATTGTGTACCAATTGTAACAAGTCCCCTTCAACAATAGGCACTGTTACGAGTTTAGCGAGACACGAATTAAAATGCCGTTGGAATTATTATAGACTTTATTGAACTATACAAACACGTATAACATAGGTACAAATAAAAACGAACACAACCAGTCCAAACTTAATGCAATAAAAGTATATATAAAAAGTATAAGGTCGTAATTCAATAAAACGCGCAAATCCCGTCACTAATAGATTCCCGAATGTACACACGTCTCGCCTCGTGGTTCTCCCTCCGTCTCCCCATCAGGCCGTCGGTTTATACCTACAAATACAAATGTGTCGTATTGTAGTCGACGTAATCCGCAACACCTGACTAATGATTAAGCCGCAAGTGGCCGTAAACGAGTACAATGAAACAATAGTTCTCTAGAAACGTATGCCAATTAATAAGTAAAAAATAGAAGACGATCATAAAATAATTACAATTAGTTCAAATGCCGACAGGTAATAAAATAAGTATTTACAGATTAGGAGTGAAATTTGTTTTTGTCGGAACTTAAGTTGTAACAATACGTTCAATTATTGTAGATGATGTAATAATATCCGAATGACCTAAAAATGAAATATGCCGAAGTCAGGACGAAGTGGAGCAGTGAAAGTAGAAAAGGGCGTGGGAAAACTAGCCGTTGCGGCTCAACGCCTCAAAATAAGTCTTGGCTTCTGAAATGAGAATCCTCCACTTTTTCCGGTCTAGCACTGCGTTCTGTCATAGTATATTAACATTTGAATTAACTTCTTATATTGGCTATTCTTCACATCACCTACATGTCGGTTTTTCAGTTTTCCAACGAAATGTTTAATGCAAAAATACTTCATTTCAACGCACAGAGTTAGTCAGAACTTGAAAATAATTGAATATACATAAAAAAAATCATTTTTCTTATTTTGTTTGTTTGGCACGTAGTAGTACATTATTAAGTCGTCAGATGGCGATTTATCCTCAGTCTCGGCATAACAGAAAGTATTATAATTATTTATTTAGGTTTATGGCTTGGCAGCTAGGCCTTTAAGCCCGATCTTAGATTATAATATTGTTTCTTGATTTTCTTAAGCCCATACTTACTCGTATAGCTCGTCTAAAATGTAGGTTATCAATTGACGCCATTCAACGAAGTTCTTGTGACAACTCGATAGGCCACATTTGACTATACACTTCATATTTCTCACAAAAACACATAATTACTATTCAGAAACTACACAGGACAGCATCTCCTTTCGGTTTTATTTATATAGTAATATTAATTCATTAACAAAAATATTTTGTCTCTAGATATAAAGACGTAGTCATAATTACCATTATAAAAATTTCAAATTTACTATTTGAAAATGAATAAATATTTTTTAATGAATATTATTAATTTTACAAAATATTATGTCAATAGGAAGGCATTTTATATAATCATAATTATCATTTAAGAAAAAAATTTAGTTCCCGCCGAAAACTCGCAAAAAGTATGGTATCTATATATAAAAAAATCTATATTGGCGTGTTTCTACATTGAAACTATTTTAAAAAAAAACAACTGGAAGACACATGGAAACGATGGAAAACGCGATGCATATTTTTTTAGATTTCTTTTCTGTTTGTTCGGGATTTACGTAAAAACTACGGGACCGATTTCGGTGCGGTTTTCGTTGATTAACAGCAATTTCTTAGACTCAAAATCTGCACTAGTTTTTATATCCGGAATGGAATGTGACGATTTAAAATGGGTAGATTAACAAAATTCTGATAGCAAATTTTAAATAGATAGTAAAATATGTCATATATTTAACTTTTAGGAGCGGTTTGTAGTTGTTAGGGTGCATAAAAATTAACTAATTCAGACAGTTTTCACTAATGTCCGGTTTCAATATTACAAAAACGATTCGTTTTTTATACCGACGGTTAGAATATTACCGCCTGGTAACTCTACTGATGTTTCTGAACTATAATGAACTGTTCGTAGAGGGATGAGGGATTTTCTAACCGATCGGTAGACTTTTTCTATGGAAACGACAGATGAAGTGTTTCTATATTATAACCGTTGGTTGTCAACACTACTATTCGTAGGAATTGTATTACCACCCGATTTCAGCCATTAAACGATACCTTGCATTCTTTTTTAAATGCTGCGGTACTTTGTGTTCTGGGAATCCTGCGAGAATTTCAATTCAAGCGTGTACGTAGTCGCGGGTGTTAGAATCGTATTTGTTATTGGAAAGTAACCATATGACGGGAGTAGTCAATAACCGGATAGAGTATTCATTAATGTAGTAATCGGAAGTCGTATAACCAAGCCAACGGATACCGAAAATGGAGTAACTGGAAGTTGGAAGTTATACGGAAGGCGGAAGTTGATAATATGACGGAAGTGAAGTAGCACCAAAGTATTACATGATAGTGTAACTGCAGACGCACTACGAGGATCTTATAAATACTCGGTGTTCGGGCAGAGCGGGCCTAGTCTACAAACAATAGTCAACGAGTCTACAACGAGAGTCTACCACGACGGTAGAACAGAGCTCTGTTGGGCAAGAGGCCCATAGTATATTGTGGTGGATAATTACTGTCCGATAATGGCAGTATTCCTTAAGGGCAAATTGCTACTCGACACCCGACAAGCGTGGAGACAACTCTTTGAGTTATCCTAATATTTGTGTGTATTATCGTGCTGTATTTAATATTGTAATTGTAAAAGTTATAGTGTAATAAAGTTTGATTATAATATTTCAGATTATTATTAGCATTTTTCTAACACGGGCATAGCCTAGTATGCTTATAAAATTGTTGGAAGAAAACACCTTTACGTGAGTTACGTAAAACTAGACCATGACCAAGTATTTGAGGATCTACTGTTATGCTATGGAATGCCTTAGATGCCATGTCTATGTTTAACCACATGTATGTACGTATTATAATTAGCAACGTGTTAATAGGTCATTGGACTTTCATGAAAACTAGAAGTCAAAATCGGAGTAATTCTACAACATAATGGGGCCAGTCATTTTACTTGAATGTTTATAATTGCCGCAAACATAGTTGTGTAAAAGTGCATTAAATTTAAATAACTCGTTTTATTCTTGAAATTATGTAAGTCACGTCGATAACAATGTTTAACTTTTAAATTTAATTTACAATGACGTAAAGTGGTTTTAATTAAATTCCATTTACAGTAATGTAAAGTGATGTTAATTCCATTTATTATTAATCTTTTTTCGATCTATCTTTTTATTTATATCTGCGTGGAAAGTTCTTTTAACTATCCCACGGGAACTCTTTAATTTTTCGGGATCAAAGTGTTCTATGTTACTTCTAATACCTCCAAACATATATGTATAACGTTACGTTTCATGATGATCGGTTTTGTAGTTTACGCGTGAAAGCGTAACAAACAAACTTACATTCACATTTATAACATTAGTAAGGATTCTTCTGTTACGTGCGTTGACAGTGAACTCCTCCTAACCGGCTGGACCGATTTGAATGAATTTTTTAGTGTGTTCAAGTGGATTCGAGGACGGTTTAGATTCACAAATAAGCCCGGCAGATGGCGCTGCAGTCGGGTTCTAAATTTTATTTCTTCAGGGCAGGACAACGTCTGCCGGGACAGCTTGTAATATTATAAATGCGTAAGTTTATTTGGATGTTCGTTGCTCAATCACACCGGAACGGCTTGACTGATTTGAATGAAATGGAAGCTATTCCTATTCCTAGACTATGTGCTAACATAGGCAACTCTGTGCCCGGGAAAATATACGGTTCCCGGGAGACAACATTATCGCAATCGCGATTGTATTAAAATTATAATAAAATTATATTGCCTATCATTATTTAAAATGTGATAGTCTTTGAAATCTCTAGTGCTGTACCTGTAGTAGACATTTTTAAACTTTAGTAATATGAACACACAGAAGGTTCCAAAGTGGGAATTGAAATAAAAATATATTTTTACGTGCGAGCGGGGGTACCTACGCACTTATGGATTGGAAGAAAACACTAGTTTTTTTTCTAAAAGCTTTTATTGACTTACACAGCCGCACGTAATACCTCTCTGCAGGGTTGCCCCTATACGCACGACCAACGATGCACAGTCCCGATGATAAGGTGTCTCGCTCACAATATCGTCACCGGTATTGCGTAGACCATCTCCTGCTACTGCAGTGCTCATCTCCGATATAACCGCGTGTAGCTCGCTTCTGGTTCTTCCCTCGAACTACGCTACACACCTTCACTTAACTGTCCACTAAACTTGTCACTAAATTCACCACTTAACTCGTCACTGTCAACCTTCTCTTCCAACTCCTTAGTATCGCACTTGTCGCTTCGCCGTCTTGAACTTAACTCTAAACTGCCCGGTAGGTGCACCTTACGCTGTTTATATACCCGGAAAAATTTTCTGGAACCCATAATTTCGTTATTCTTTTATTTACTATCTGTCCCTTTCTAAATATCTATCTATCTCTGGCTTTTCCTTCCCGAACTTTTCTCTTCGGGAACCTTCGTTTACAAATCTATCCCTTTCTAACACCTATCTATCTCTGTGATTCGTTCATCATCTATCCCTTTCTAAAATATATTCGTCGTTGTCTTTACCTTCCAGAATGTTCTAGCTTTTTCTGAAATTTCTTAAACTAACTAGATGGTTCCACCATCATTCGCAACAATAGGTTTTGTTCTACTAATAATTTAATTAAACTCAATAGCTAAAACTAAAGTACGTTATGTGGCAGAGCACCGCCAGTGGGGAGCGTGCCTAGAAGACTGGCTGCATTGCCACGCTGTACCGCAAAACTTATTTGCTGGCGAAATATGAACCAAGGCCTTCAGAAATCTGACCACGGGTACTGTCAAAGAGTTTCTTACAGATCTTCTGCTGACAAACCCCACGGGCCCAATGTTTCAACCTCAAACGGCACAAATGTGTTGGTTACACAGTTTAAACATTTATACTAATAAGAAATAAATAAATATAAAAAATTACCTAATTAAATTTAATTCAATAGATTATCTCTGTATGTAGTCAAACACCTTATCCTTTGCTCTATAGGTTTTATAAATGAACCACAAAGTAAATAACTACGCTATTTTCATGTTATCAAATATAGTATATTATGTATAAATACAGATTTCTACCTACACGAAACTTTGGTAAATATTTCACATTAACAAAACTAACTGGGGAATTCAGTTATCGACTAGTGTTTGTCAACGATTTCTTTCTTTTGCATTGTTGAAATTTTTAATGGGAAGCTATTTATTACCATAGCAAAGAATACATTCCCATGCTATTACTAATTTTTATTATATTGAAGACATATTGTACAGGTCCATACAACTAATAATTCCTCTTGGTGTACATACCTGCGCACTAGACCGAAAAAACTAGTAACCGCAATAAAAAACGCTGACCGCTGTACTTTGATGTTGGTTGTATACTTATCCCTATTAATATTACAAATGCGAAAGTATCTCTGTCTGTCTGTTACGCTTGCATGGAACTACTGGACCGCTTTGAATAAAACTCGGTATATCTTGTTACAATTTGGGCAACCTGCATATTTGTAAACAAAACACATGTATTACCCGTCGGTGTTTGAGCTAATACCATTGAAGCGCTTTTATGACCGACTTCTTTTGTATACGTTGTGTTTAAAATTTGTAATTGGAAAAATAGCCCATTTTGTACTGTAATCTTTATAGTAGTCATTAGCCAGGTGTGATTCTTAGAAAATCAGTCTACAGACATATTGTATTTGTACAGTATAAAGCAATGCCCCAACAGAGGGGTGAGGGAGTCAAGCGATAACCACTAGCGGAGCAAGACGTATGTGCTACATTCGGTAATCTATTTAGTGACGGACTTTGTGCGTGTTATTTATTGAATCGTGCATTAAGTTTGAACTGATTGTGTTCAGTTATATTTGTATCTATGTTATACGTGTTTCTATAGTTCTAATAAGTTCTATAGTAATTCCAACGGCATTTTAATTCGAGTCCTGCAACTCGTAACAATATGTATTTTCGATATCGAGGACGACTTTTTGAACTTTTGAGACGTTTTGATACTTTTCGATGGACTTCAAGAACTTCGTTCCAATCAAAGACACCTCGTTAGTTTATATATTTTGGTCTTTGATACCTGAAGCTAAAATTAATCCTTAGTTTTTATTTAATTCTGGTGGCTGTAAAGGTCTTGCGTGTCCATCTATGTTAAATGGCGAATTTGCCACAATTTTTTTCTGTTTTCTAATAAAACTATAATTTATTTGATCAGCGGTTATATCAATCATTATTTCATGGAAATTTCATATTTTGACTGTTATACTTAGCAAAATATGACCTTTTTTTCTCCGAATTTTTTATTTTAAGATAAATGTATAGAGAATTATTATTTATTTTTAAGTCTGACTGAATAAAACTTTGAAAATGTGTATTGTTCAATCCTATTCTTATTGTCAAAGAGAATATCTTTGAGAATTTGATAGATGTTTGTTACTCCACCACGAAAAGCTACTAAACGCATTTTGATGAAACTTACAGTAATATAGCTTGTTATAAAAAAATAATATATAGACTATTGTTTATAAGATATTGTTTAAATTAACCTAAATATCACGATAAATGTCAATCTAGTCTGTAATATTATTTAGGGCACTCACCATTTATGCCACAATAACCTTTAAGTACACAAAAAACATTTGTTTTAATATTTATATAGACATTTGATTAAAGTAAGCAAACTTAGCCTTTATACGACGAAGGCTATAGTAGAGATTCGCGTGGGCCACACACACAGTTCAGATGGAAAAAATTATAGAATTCGACAAATATATTTACAATGACTACTACGGAGTTATCGAATATGGATCTAGAATATCTAAACCGTACTCCGAATACTGCTACTAAAATAACAGTTAGATAAATTCAAACTTAGGTGCTTATTTGAATTTCAAATAGCAATATATTTACAAAATGTTACGTTTCGCATAACTTGGCGGTTTTCGTAATGTAAAAATTTAAAAAGAGTTATTGGAGAATATTATTGTATATTTTTGGAAACTGGGAATTGGAAAAGAATATTGGACCGCATCGTCGCTCAACATCAGGTGCGACCAGGTCGTCTTTACCTGAGGGTGTAAGGGGCACCCGAGCTCAAAGCCTTAGCAAGCCAATC
The DNA here is from genome assembly GCA_949752895.1 of Dendrolimus pini. Lineage (NCBI taxonomy): Eukaryota > Metazoa > Arthropoda > Insecta > Lepidoptera > Lasiocampidae > Dendrolimus > Dendrolimus pini. The sequence goes on from OX457135.1 coordinate 18,494,493, forward strand.
ACCTTTTACCTACGCATGCCATGCGTATCCTGCTAGTTTTGAAAATTACTTACCATTAATTAAACTGATCCCATAAATACATTCAGTCAACAAAGTATCGGGAATGGATGATTTGTTTATGGTTACAAATTCAATTTTTCTCAATTGCGTAAAAAGTGTTTAAATGTTTTGATGATTGGATTATTCTTTGGCGTAGGGGTATGGTTTCTGAGGGGTTCTCACTCAACCGCACATGCCGTCGAGATCTCTTCCCTTGGGGCGCGTTACAAACCACCCCACGCCGGATCAGACCATGACGTCGCCGGGGGCTTAGTCCCCCGGCATTGGAAGAGGCTTCGGTAGGGTGGCCCACACCTGCCAGGGCACGCGGGGTCGGGTAGCCCAATTGCCCGTAGCCCTGGCAAAGGGCGCAGGACGGAACACCCAGGGGTTTCAGTAGGTATCCCTAACTGGGGCATGGCAATAGCGTGGCACCAGTTCTGACTGGGCACGCTAGTGCCATCCCCGATCTGGCGAATCCCACAATCACACGGGTCGCGAACATCCCCCCAGGCTTCTGTGCCTGTCGCGGCTTAGTCCTCAAACGGATTTCCCCTGGACAAAAAAAGGGGTATGGTTTCTGAAGGAGATAGATAGATAACACTTTATTGCTCACCAAATATACAATTTCAAAATATACAATTACAACATTGTCATGGTAGAAACAAAAGGCGGCCTTATCGCTGAAAGCAATCTCTTCCAGGCAACCTAACTTAAGGAATATTTAATCCAATCTGGCGATGTAGGTGGTGCAGATCATTAAATATCAAATATCATAAATAAACATACTAAAACTACATAATTTATAAATAAAATAGGAGAAGATATAATAGGAGGAGCATACTTTGAAGGTGGTAAAATAAATTTTAACACCTCAAATAGCAAGTTCAACCAGAGGAAACAACTCAATCTATAGGTACCAATTATCATTTATTTGCCAGAAACATCGAAATAAAAATAATATTCAAATTAAATGCCGCACTTAAAACCATTAAAACGCAGTTCTGATTATATGTACTAGTCATGAAAACTTAACAAATACAATATTGTTACGAGCTACAGGACTCGAATTCAAATAAATGCCGTTGGAATTACTATAGAGTTTATTAGAACATAACAAACACATATAAAACGGGTACAAATAAAACTGAATGCAACTAGTTCACACTGCACGATTCAATGAAATTCAATACGCGCAAAGTCCGTCACTATATCGCTAATCGAAAGTATTACACACGTCTTAATCGTATCGTAGTCGTCGCTTGACTGCCCCACCCCTGCGTTCGGGCATTGTTTTATACTAAACTGTATAATATAACAAAGGATCGCGTTCACCGAGTAAATCTTGCATACCTGGCAAGCTTCGACGGCTATAAAACAAATTCAATAACAATAGCATGTTTTTCTGGATTAAAAATTCTAAACACAAAGTTAAAAAAAAAGAATTCCTAAATCGTTCGTTCGGCCTCTTACGACCGGCCGATGTGCGCATTTCTTTGTCAGTATGTAACAATATTCTTTCTATATATAAGATTTTTTATTTTATTTCGTGTACACGAGACCTGAGTTGTGATAACATTATTCTCAAAGCAATTAAAAGACAAGTTACCAAACAGTAGCTAATAAAATCAATATCAGTTAAATGATATTGCAAATGTATAAGTGCACATTAAAACGGTCTGTTTGTCTGTATGCGAAGAGCATTATCTCCGAATCTCAATGTTTACTGTCCCAGCAGACAGGCTGGCGGGCGCCTCATACACTTTAAGAGCAACGAAGCGCGGAGGTATGTTACAGCTAACACTTACTTTTTTGCTATAAAGTATTTATACATGTATATAGAAGATCAGGTTATTTGAACATCTTAGTTATAAGCTGTATAAGCATGGGAATTAAAGCACTTATCAATGCGTAATGATGTAATTTGAATAAAATTTATTTTAGTCTATATATTGCCTCTTTACTTGGTTTATATTTTAAAAATTTAGTCAATACTAATAAACATAATGACATTAACAATGGTATTAAATATACCATTAGTAGTGTTCGGTTTATATATGACGGGTAGCATTTAGTTACCTGTTATAGATTCTAGTTTATTTCTTCTTGGAACATTCTTGGAATCAGATTGTAAAAAGAAGGGAGTGATTTTAAGATTTATTTTTATTATGTTGATTTTTTTTTATAATTGAAGTGGGTTGAATTATTATTATTATGAATTAATCGTGTTGAAACCTTACTGTGTAACCTACACGTACCCATACGGTGTAACCTTATTTTTAAGATTTCTCGTGGTGCATATCAATTTAGGGTTAATTTTTTTAATAAAATAAAATACACCTGTGAGTCTCAGGATGCCCGACAGAAGTGATAGCTTAAGCTATTTATACCATTTATATTGAAATTGTTTAACTTGAGAAAAGCTTAGTTATTACTTTGCGTAATACGGCTAGCGTTATAAGTTAGAGTGAGAGAAGAGGAGCCTGTCTACCGCTGTCGTACCCGTGAGAGAAAGGGAAGCCAGACAGAATGGCGCCGTAACGCGTTACGTAACGAAACGGTTTACCCTCCAATAAGAAGTTATCACTTCAAAAATATATCGCTTTATTTTAAGCCATAGTTCATTGTCTTTTTACAAGCTTTTATTTAACTTGCAATGGATGTATGTAGTAGGTTCGGGTGGAATCTTGTCAGTTAAATTTGACCAACTTACCGATTTCCGATTGAACTGAAATTTTGCACGCATATGCATATCCCGTGACAATGCAATAATATGGTACCATAGAGCTAATCTGATGATGGAGTCGGAAGGTTGCCATACGAACTCCTGCACTAAACAAGATAGACCCGTCGTGTTTGGGCTAGTTTTACTTGACTTGGCTAGCACAAAAGCTTATATTTAAAAACCTTTTTAAAAACAAGTTATTACTTTTACTCTGAATTTTGTAAACCGAGTAAAACACTAGTCAGCTACATACACCAGCGCGTGTATTGTGTGCCGTGTCGGCGCCGCGTTGTCTCCGGCGTACATCGATCGCACGCACTTGCACCCGCTAGACGTTTCCGCAGATGAGACGCGGTGCAGGACTGACTGGCGCCTCTTTCGACAAAAAACACATCTCGCATTTATTAGGCTACTTGCTACAGGTCGTTGAACTTGCTCTTTTGATGTATAAAGGAAAATCAAATGGCCGGTTCTTACTTTACTTACATTATTCTTACTATTCATTCACTTGCTTTTCTATCGATTGAATTTTGATATTACTTGTATGGACCTTATAACTTTTAGCCGATAGTAAGGCAAGTCCAACCATCAGTTAGCTAATTATTTAAGAAAGGTTTGTGTATACGAGTATGTACTGGCTTTTGACTGCGACCTCACCTGCGGTATATAAAAAACCTAATTAAGTAAAAACCATTGAGGTATCGTTTATATGATCTAAGGTAAAAACTTAAGCCTTTAGCCTTAACTTTTAGCCAAATTCAGCTACTTACCAGGGTTTGAAAACTCTAGTGTTATATAAACAATAATCAAATGATGTACTTTATAGTAAATGCATCGCTGCCTATCGATGTTGTTCTTTTCGTTAATTGGGTGTAATTTATTGGAACGAAGTTCCTTATCGCGCGTTACGAAAGAGAGCTAGACGGAATAAATTAAGACCAAAGGTTGTAACGACAGTTTTTGCTATAGTTGTAAGCCGTGCGGCGTGCGCGTATTTCTCCGTCTGTCTCCCTCTCCCTCTCTGTCTCATTATTACTAAAATTGAGCCTACTTTTTAAGTTTATATTACATTATATATGTTAATAATAAAAAAATATTATTATAACTTAAAAAAAATATTACAATTCCTTCACTAATTAATCGAAAGGAACTTCGTTCCATCCGGGTGTCCCTTAACACCTCTCAAGGTTTTTTGAATCATTAAGGTCAGCTATATTTGGTTTTCTAATTCTATTTATACTTTTGTAGTATATAATATGTACTAAAATTCACTACATAAAAATATTTTTTTTTCATAAGTGAAAAAAATGTTTAACTTGAAGTATATATATAGTTTTATTTTATTTTGGCACAGGCTCTCCAAAGCATCTATCATCTATCTATCTCATGTAATGTTTAGGAGAATAGGGCAGATGACATGCAAGTGAACTGAGACACTTTTATAATGTTACAATACGTCACTGCCTTATAAATTTTGTACGAGCGTACAAAATTATGACGTCATCAGTTTGTGCTAACTGACTCCTAATGATTCTATCATTAGGAGTCAGTTAGCAATAGTCGTGGTAGGCAGGCAATAGGCGTGGGTTCGAATCCTGGCCGGAAAACACACTTAGGTCTAATTTGCTGGCCTAATGTGCATTGTTATAATTACCACATGCCAACAACGGTGAAGGAAAACGTCGTGATGCAACCTGCATATCGAAATAACCGATGTGTCAAACCTGCCAAGCCGCCTTGGACAAGCGTGGCGGGTATACTGTCCGTTCCTCTATAGTGAGAGGCCCAAGTCTATCGATGGGGCGTTTATGGGCTGTTATTATATTATAATACTAGGATACCCGCGCGACTTCGTCCACGCTTGACTTAAAATTGACACGGATTCCCAGGTCACAAAGGACCACATCATTTAAAAAATAATGTAAACTATCGTTTTGTGAAAATCAGCTACAAACCGCCCCAGGAAAAATTGAAAAAAAATCACATTGGAAATTGTTTTTTTTTTTAAATCAACAACTGTCAATTTAACAAACAGACAAAACGACAATCAGAAAAAAAATAAAAAAAACCTTGTGTTCTCCATCGTTTATATAGCCTATTTCAGATTTTTTTTAATAGCTTTAATAAAATTATTTTCTTTCTTTCTTTCTTCTTTCTTTCTTAATGTACAGACACGGCGTGTTTAGAATTTTAGAATATTATTAAAGATAGATCTTGAAAGCAAGATGATAAGTTTCTTTTTAACGCCTGTACTATTTTATGTAAGAATTTGAGAATTTATTTTAACAAGAGTCAACCAGTGTTATGTTCTTTAAGGAGATATAGAATAAATACCTACATATAAATATTAAAAAATAATCCTGCTCGAAGGACCATACAAAAACTTGTAGGTGCCGGGTGCCGTGGTCTTCTAAGGAAACTCCGGATTTAAATAGTTAACAATATATTGATATATATTTTATTAAGGTAATTTTTCAATGCAGATTTTTAGATTTACATACATATTTAAATGATACAAGTATGTGTTTAATGGCTTATACACTCAAATTGAAAGACAGTATATACCATCTAATATCGCTGTACGGCTCAGCGTTTTGCTGACGCTGCGGCCTACTTTAGGCTACTTTAATATTATAACATTAGTATAAATAAGGCTCACAAATACTTTGTGATCGAGTTGCAATCAAGTTGCTATCAAGTCATAACATAAGAACTCAACTACCACTAAGTTGAACCCAGGGATCAGCATCCAAGCTCAACTAGTCCGAGAATAAATTACTGAAAGCAACAAGGTGTATTTTTTTTCACTATACTATAAGAAAGCACCAGCACTCCACCAACTACTGCCAGCATCCACCACTACAACCAAGTATACAAACTGTACAACCACTTCAAGTAGAAATGTGCAACTTGGGAGAATGTAGTATTAAAACCTAACGAATCGTAAAAAGAAAAACTTAAGTAGTTTTATTATGCGGATTATTTATGAAAACTTAAGAAAACACAATGTAATTGAACTTTGATAAAATTTTAATATCAAAAACTGTTGCGGACAGAATCACCCCGCTGACCTCACCCCCGTAAAACCCGTGCGCCCACGCCCCGCCTACCGCGGAAACGTAGCTCGCTCCGTTAGCTGCTAAGCGTCTGCATTTTTGTAGTACTTTAGTAAGCGCGGAGCGAGCCTACGGCAGTCCATCTATCCGTCTCGTTCGCACCTTGCGAAAACGTATATTTGTGTCCTCTCGCGCTCTTCCCGTTCGTGGAAACGTTCCCCGGTCGAGGACTCCGTTCGCGTCGAGACTCCCGGGGGACCTCTTCTCGCGTTCCCGGAGCGTTCTGCCGTTGGCTGTGCGGACCCCCGCCGCCAACGGCCAGTGTGTGTTTGTTCGCCCACCACCCCTTCATGGAGAAGGGTACCGGTGGGCAACAGGACTATTAAGAGACAGTGACTCAGTTTCGTGTTGTGTTATTTTTAGTGCTAGTTTTTAGTGTTTAAGCTATGTACTAGCGCTAGATGGCGGAACCGCCTAAAAAACCGCGACCCCCGTCTGGCCTATAGGCCGATGGCTACCACCACTCCAACTACAAGCCATGAAAGCACTCCCCCCACCGCAGGCGGGACCCCGCTCGCACCCCCGGGATATTATCATCCGTCTGGGGGCGAAAGGGGCCCGCGCCAGGTTGGGGTGAAAACCAGAAGAGCATCGTCTTCTGAAGAAGAAGATGAACCCCGGAAACGCCGTGACACGGTCAAAACTCCATCCCCTGTTGCACCAGAAGAGGGAGGCGGTGAAGAGATGGCGTCCTCTTCCTCCGCCAGCTCATCCACTAGCAGCAGTAGCAGCCAAGTTTCGGCGGTCTCAACGCCACCTTCGCGCTCCACGTCCTACGTGGAGCTGGAGAGCCTGCGGAAAACAGCCGTCGCCGAAACTGCTGACGCCGACAACGGCGTCACAGACGCCGCGTACGGCGTCACAGACGCCGCGTACGGCGTCACAGACGCCGCGTAAGGCGTCACAGACGCCGCGTACGGCGTCACAACCAACCCGCTTACGGCGCCACAGACGCCGCGTTCGGCGCAGAGGACGCCGCGTACGGCGCCACGGACGCCGCGTACGGCGTCACGGCCGCCGCCGAACATCGCGACATCGCCGTAGCAGCCCAAGGTAGGACTTCTCCTCCAAACATTACGTTCGCTGAGGTTACTTCGTCGCCACGTGCGAGTCGGACACCGACGCCGCGTCCACGCACGAGTCCGCGGAAACCCATCAGTCCGCAGCCAACCACATCACGGGCCTCACCCGGGCCAATGGCGACCTCCACGCCGGGCCAAGACGCGCAGGCTCCCCCCACCGCCCCCCCCCAAGGCTAAAGCATACCCACCGATTGTAGTGGATAAACTGCCTAATTGGACTCAGCACTTTGCGAAACTGCACAATCAACTTGGTTTTGCCCCAAATGGACGCCCCTTCGGCCAGGGGGTAAGATTCATCCCCCAAAGTCCGGAAGAATTCCGGACCATCCAAAAATATCTCACACTGGCAACTTAGGCGGACGCATCAGTACAATGGTATTGCTACAGTGCGTCCGCCGAAAAACCTATTAAAGCGGCCATTAGAGGCCTACCTCCAGACACAAACCCGGAAGAAATCCGGATGGCATTAGAAGCCTTAGATTTTCCGGTAGAACATATTAAACACATACCAGGCGTGGGAGGCAGGCCTGGATGCCTCTTCCACGCCACCCTAAAGCACCTCAATCAAGAGGATCTCGCCCGGCTGTATGCAATCACCGAACTGCTTTACATGCCGGGCGTAGTTATCGAGGCCTGGCGCGGGCAACATATTGTCGCCCAGTGCCATAGATGTCAAAAATTTGACCATTCGTCCAAGAACTGTCATAGGCCGGCCAGATGTGTTAGGTGCGCGGAGGAGCACCTAGTCACCGACTGCCCCCAACCAAGGGAGTTCCAAAAATGTGCCAACTGCGGGAAAGCACATGCGGCAAGTTATCGTCGTTGCCCTGTCCTTCTCAAGGAGCAGAGGAGAAAAAGGGCAGTTTTCCCCCCGCGCCCCCCGCCGGTAGCAAGACCCCGGCACCCACAACAACCGGGAGGCAACCGCCCCCCACGCCCATCGAGAGCTGAAAGGAGGCGGGCACAAGCACCCCTCCCCCCCGATGCCCCGTTCGAACCAGAAAATCGAGGGCAGCAGACGACAACCGCCCGTCATATAGTTCAAAGAACAGAAGAGCGGCCCCCCACTACTCTGTTACCGCCAGCTAATGACCCAACACCGAGAGGCGCCTCCCCTCCAAGCGCAAGCGCAAGTCGCACAGAGGGGGGCGCAAACATAGGAAGAGGTCGGCACCGCCCCCCAGAGAAGCTGATCAAGCCTCACGACAAAGGCAATCCAAGCAACTGCCCCCCCCAGCTCCGGAGCAAGTTGCCCCAGCCGTCAGGGAGCCAAAGCGACCCATCCAGCCACGTTAAATAGGGCAGCCGTCAACTCTAACACACGAGATGGTTGCCCCAACATTCACGGCACAAATAAAGGGCTGCCCCCACTGTGGTACCCAGGAATCGCAAAAGGGGGCGAAAATCGGCCACACAGAGGTCAGCGAACCCCTACCTCAGAGAGCACCTAGGAGTAGGACCAGGCGTACACCCGCCCCCCCTGCCCCATCACACCCGACTAATCTAGAGGAGACCAACGCCAGGGACCCACTCCAGATTATCCTCCAACGTCTGGACCGGATGGAGGTTTTCTGTGGGGCCCTGACGGACCTGATCTCCACCATCGCGACCGGGGGAGATCTGAAGATGGTCGCGATGCGTAACTTGGCCCGCCTAGAATCTGTCTGACATGGATAGTCAGCAAGCGGGCCAGTTACGAATTCTATACTGGAATCCTGGGGGGGCGGCTGACAAATCGCAGCCCCTACGTCTTCTCGCCCAGTAGCAGGATGTACATATCATCCTCCTGGGCGAGACAAAGCTAAGGCCAAACACCAACTTCCGCATCCCGAACTTCGTCGTGTACAGGCGTGACGAAGTCTCCCCCCGGGGCGTGCCGTATAGGGGGACGGCCGTCCTGGTGAGGAGGGACATCGTGCATGACGAAGTTCCCCTACTAGACTTTGAAGAGCTCCGCACCATCGGGGTGCTGGTCAAGGCGGCCGGCAAAGAGGTGAAGATCTTCGCCGGATACCGGCCGCCGGGCCCCCGACTCGTCCGCACCGACTTCAACAACATCTTTGACGGGACCACCCCCACCTTGCTGGCGGCTGACATAAGCGCCAAGCATCAATCGTGGGGGTCAAGGGTCATCAATCCGGCCGGCCGGGGACTACTGGAGATCGCCGAGGACAGTGGTCTCACCGTGCTCGGTCCGGACTCGCCGACCCATATCCCGTCAAACCCTCGCCACAGTGCGGACGTCCTGGACATCGTAGTACACCAACGCATCAGCTGCCCGGTCAACATGGAGGTGCTGTATGACCTCGATTCGCAGCACCTCCCAATCCTCGTATCGCTCGCCCTCGCGGCTGTTGCTGTGCCGCGAAGGTCGCTGAGCGCGAGGACTGACTGGGCAGCGTACGCCGATCAATTGGAGAACATTCCCCTGGGCAGGCTCTCCGCTCCAGAAGAGGTGGAGGCCGCCACTAGGCTCATCATGGAGCGGATCGAGACCGCCCGGGCCTCAGCGACTACGATGTTCACACCGCGGAGCAGACGTCCAGAGCTCCCAGCCCGGATCAGCCAGGACATCAACCGCAAGCGCGCACTCAGGCGCTTGTGGGCCAGAACCAGATGTCCGGTGCTTAAGTCTAGGCTGAATGCCTTAACAGCCCAGGTTTCGGATGCAGTGAAGACCTGGCGAGGGGAGACCTGGGAGAGTGCAATAGACCGGGCCTCCGAACACGCCACGGATCTCTTTGCCCTGAACCGAGCTCTACAAAGGACGCCCATCCCCACTTACCCCCTGCTGGATGCGCAGGGGAAGCGGTGTTTTGCTCCCGGGGAGCGCGCGGAGTTGTTCGCAGCGCACCTGGAGGAGCAATTCACACCGCACCCGATCCCAGCAGGAGTCTCGCAGGAGATAAGGGAACACCACCAGAGCGTCGTGTCGACGGTCACCGAGTTCCTGTCGCGCCCACACGAGCCTCTGGGCGGGGAGGACTTCATCTCCCCTGCCGAGGTTCGTAAGACGGTGCTCTGTCTCCCCAGACGGAAGGCACCGGGCTGCGACGGGATTCCTACGGAAGCCCTGAGGCACCTCCCGAGAAGGGGCTGCGTGGCACTCGCGCGCCTTTTCAATGGGATCCTCAGGACCAGCCACTTCCCCGACGCCTGGAAGACAGGTAAGGTCGTCATGCTCCCGAAACCGGGCAAGGATCAGCACCTGCCCGCAAGTTACCGGCCAATTACTCTGCTGTCCCACCTAGCGAAGCTGTTCGAGCGTCTGCTGCTGCGACGATTAGCTCCGCGCATTGAGCCACGCGCGGAGCAGTTCGGATTCCGCAGCAGCCACTCCACCACGCTCCAGCTGACGCGAGTTCTACATCACTTGGCCCACGAGTCAAACCAGGACAGGTGCACTATCGCAGTGTTCCTGGACGTTGAAAAGGCTTTCGACAGGGTTTGGCACGAAGGCCTCATTGCCAAACTTCTCTCCACCGAGACGCCGCCTGCGATAGTGCAGCTCGTGGCGTCATTCCTCCGTGGCCGGGACTTCTACGTTTCGGTCGAGCAGACGACCTCGCAGAAGCGTACCATATCTGCTGGTGTTCCCCAAGGCAGCTGTCTGTCGCCAGCGTTGTACGGTTTGTACACAGACGACGTCCCAACGCTCGAGGGCTCCCTAGCCCCCGGGGAGAGGGACGTCACGCTGGCGTTGTACGCAGACGACAGCGCCTTTTTCGCGTCCTCTCGCAGCCCAGATATAGCAGCTCGCCGAATGCAGCGCATGATGGACATCTTACCGGCGTGGCTTGACAAGTGGCGCATGGCGGTCAACGTGGGGAAGACTGCCGCGCTGCTAGTCGCCCGCCGGCGCATCATGCCTGAGCCACTTCAGCTTCGAGGTCAGGAGATCGAGTGGAAGACCTCGGTCAAGTACCTCGGAGTGCACATCGACAGGTCGTTGAGCATGGGCCCCCAGGTGGACCAGGCGGTCAACCAGACCCGCACAGCCAGGGCCCTACTCCGACCTGTACTTTCATCCAACTTGCCTCTGAGGACGAAGATCGGGGTCTATAAGACCTATCTCCGCTCGAGGCTGACCTACGCAGCTCCAGCGTGGTATGCGCTGTGTTCGGCTTCCAGAAAGAAGCTGCTGCAGGCGCAGCAGAACATCGCCTTGCGGGTGTGCACGGGCGCGGGTTGGTTCGTAAGGAACGACGTGATCGCCCGCGATTTGAGCATTCCCAGTGTCGAGGAATTCGTGGCGATATCGGCGCGTCAGCTATTCGACCGCGCCGACAACGGCCGCCACACGCACCTCCACGGGATTGCTCCCCTACACGCGCGACCACCTGATCACGAGACCACAAGATGGCTACCGACCCCCCGTGACCTTATCCGCCGGGATTAGGGCGATGTTGAGAGGTCGCGAAAATCTCCAATGCCGCAGATAGGCCACCAGACGCCGCAGATGGCCACCCAAAGCCCGAGATGGCCATCGAAAGCCGAAGACTGGCCAACCATGCCGCAGACGGAGCCAACGCGAAGCCCGTGATGGCCACCGAAAGCCGCTGATTGGCCGACGCGAGCCTGCCGGCACACCCCTTATGTGTCTGGCGGCTCCCGTACCCCGTCACCGGGGGGTAGTTGCCCCCCGCGAATCTAGACCGGGGCAAAGAGCACATGCTCGAGGCCCCTACCGGCTCTGCCACACAAGGTGGAGTTGATGACCAACTGAGAGAGCCTACGGCATGCGTTCGTCAGTCGAATATATACACACACAAGAAGAAGCAATACAAGGAAGACTAAGAAAATCAACAAGCATTCAGAAGACTTCAGCCAACGTGACTACGTGGATCTTGTGAACCACCAGTACATCGTGACCAGAGCCGCTTGTATTTAATCATTGTGCCTGAATGTACCTGTTGCTGTTTGCGGCGCCTAAATACAAATAAATACAGTCAACTTGCTCAGAGGTGTTTTCATTTAGGGCAATACCCACCCTGACAAAAACAAACAAATAAATCAATCTGTAGAAAGCTGAACGACGTGCCAGCTGTTATTTCTTAGTTTTGAATTAGACTTAGTAAACTAGTGTACATCTGGAACGTTTCGAGCAAACAGAAAATGGCGTACCGTTTTGTATATAACAGCATCGACAATTATAACGCAGGGTTGCTGAACTACAAATATTGCAGAAAGGACAACAAAAATTTATATGACAAAGGTTTAATTTCAGTTAAGTCTAAAAAGTTTGGATGGCTATCATCCTTCTTCTACAGCAGTGTTTTTCAATTTGTGGGTCGCGACCCCTAGGGGGTCGAAGAGCCTTACCCGGGGTGTCACTGTTGGCAACACCAACATAAAATTTTATTTATTTTTATGATTTGCAACATTGTAGTTGCATTTTTGTCCTTCCGTTTGGATTGTAGCCGAAGGCAGACGCCTTCGTATATAAGTGATTTTATCACAAGTTTTCACCCCATAACAGTGTTTTAACTTCCACCATTACATCGACCTGGGTATCCTAGGCCCACCACATCAGCGTGCAAACAATATTTATTATATGTGCGACGAGCTGCGCACAGTCACTGGCAAAAGGGCAAAGGCAATTTAAATTTATAACTCTTATTTAGGTACTGTCTAAGCTCAGCAGCTTTTTGCAGAGTATATGTCCTAATAATGAATATAGGTAACAAAGTAGAGAAAATAAACGTAGTCTTTTAAATTATTATCTTTTTGTCTGTCTATGGTTCAAGGAGGTCGTCAAAGTTTTTCAACCTGCAAAGGAGTCAAGTATTCAAAAATATTGAAAAGCACTGTTCTAGAGTATGTCGCCACAACAACCTTGTGTTCTGTTCCGGCATTAATAGCCAGGTTCCGGTCTCGCTTTACTTTGGTGTTGAAAATGTCCATAGACGATTGTAACCGCTTTCCGTCAGGTGTCTGCTGGACCCTTGCAATAAAAAAAGATTAATTTCATTACTATCCCGTGACCCCCATGGGTAGATCTCTTTTCATTAACTTTCTCCTAATTATTTTGGATCTGCACAATATCTTTTTCTTCCATATCTCCATTCTGACATACATCCTCTATCACACAACAAATCATCAGATAATCCTTCATAAAACCGCGAGTTGATAATAACCTCAAATTAAGTAATTAAAGTTCATAAAAAAAATATCGACTAGCAAGTTTGCAGGCTTAACAACCTTCAAGAAGCCTACAAACCTTTTTTTACTGGAATACATCGAATAACTAGAAATATTTGTTTATGTATTTTAGTATTTACCATATAATTATTCGATTATCTCATTGTAATTCTAGCCTACGTTCTACACAATTAAAAAATACTAGTTTTATATAGCAATTTGACTGTTAGAGTCGGTGCCGGTGACCGAGACGTGCTCACTATGACCAAATTAAAGATATTTTGAAGAAAGGTCAGATAAAAAGTAGTTTAAATAAGCGTGTATGTATGAAAAGATTAATGAAAGTTGATGAAGCGAAAAGTGTTTGTCAGGATCGTAGTAGGTAGGGATCCATCGTGTCTGCCTACCCCAATGCGAAAAAAATATCAAATGCATTTACACCAAAAACACATATTTAGAAAGTCTCACGTGAGATTGGTCGGGTCGAAGGAGGGGTTGAGCCAAATCACACAATATCTTAGCTGCGGCAGGGGGGATCAGATAGTCGTCAAAAATACCTCGCGTTCCTAAATTTATGGACACCCAAAGACATTAAAATTTTGCTAATTGGTAGACATATTATTGTTTAATTTATTTTCACGCAAAAAAGGAAAAGGATGCACAACTAACTCATAACATGTTTTAACAAATATATAGTTTAAATTGAATTAACCTTAAATGATTTTGAGAAGGTTAAAGAAAATATAGTATTATGGGGATTGATGACAGACACCCAGACCAGAGTAAAAATTGGAAGTTCGTTTGAAATATCTAATCTTGACAAGAATCGAATCCAAGGCCTCTGCGTATCACTGTATTAAAGTAGATAGATTAAAGTACACAGTACAGGCGACGTGGCGTGGTATACATCTATTGACAGAATAGGGGCTAGTAATACAGGGCTGTACAACCATAAATACATTTCCACGAGTAGTCAGTACTTGAAATATACGCATGCAATATTGAGTCATTTTTTTATAGTTATTCTAATCTATAAAATTCTCGTGTCGCGGTGTTTGTACTTAAACTCCTCCTAAACGGCTTGACCAATTCTCATGAAATTTTGTGTGCATATTGGGTAGGTCTGAGAATCGGACAGCATCTATTTTTCATCCCCCTAAATGTTAAGGGTAGTCCAACCCTATTTTTTTTTTAATTTTTAGAATAATGTTTATTTTGTTATGATACAGCATTAAAAAATACGTACAAGAATATAAACACATATAACAACATAAATCTGTTTGAGTACCATCAGCCGCGCGGAAGTGAAAAATCGCCGCCGGAGTGTTGGATTCGCCAGGTCGGGGTGGCACTAGCACCTTACGTGTGATGTGCTATTGCCACGCCACGGTTAGGGCTACCCACTAAAACCCCTCGGTTTTTCTTCTATGCCAGGGTTACGGGTACTTGGCCTAGCCCCTCCGCTGGCCCTATTATCCATGGTAGAGGGCCACTGTTTACGGGGGTATCACCTCTAATGTACGAAGTGGTACGGCTCTGCTTCCCGGGGCTTAGTACCAAATCGGCGCACTAGGATGTTAGAAAAGTTTAGCTACGTTATACATCCCTGGCATTCTAGATATATGCTGTCATAGGGACCCAGATAGGTTTAGTGGGTAGTTTGTTCGGCCTCCTCCCTTAATGGAAGAGATCCCGTTCAGGGCCGCCGTAAGCGGGCGTGCAAGGCGTGCACCGCACACGGGCGGCATACCCAGAGGGCGGCAAATCGAGCGACTCATCACGTAATTCAAATCATTTTCATAATACCCACCATAAGTTTAATGTTAATACCGCCATCTATTGGTGTTTATGGGTGTTGTGTCCCAACACTAGATATACTGTATGCACATGTTCACATCAGTAGCGCGTCCTCATTCAATCATTCATTATGTTAATTTCCAATTGTAACAACTGTACATTTATATAAATATAATTAAATAAAAGTTCAATGCTAACATGTGTTATTATTAAATTCAAGTACAATGAATACAGAAAATAACAATTGGCATCCGTTAAAATTAAGATGCAAGTAGTGAATCAGACATTGACGGTATTGATTTATTTAATAAAATCAATGCATTAAAGTTACATTTTGCAGAAAACCTGTCTAATTAGCCACAAACCCTATTACAATATCTTTTTACCAATGATTAAATTTCAACATTTCCGAACACAGCGCTAAGAATATTACACTACCGGTTTCAGTTCCATATGGTGAAAGAACCTTATCAAAATTAAAAATTATCAAAAACTATTTAAGATCAACAGTGCTTCAGCAAAGACTAGTTATTTAGCTGTAGTTTCAATTGCACATGACATTTTAGACAGTTTGGATACAAAAAACTCGGTAGAAGATTTCGCAAATATAAAGACAAGACGAGTTAATTTTTTGTAGATAAATATTTAAGTATATAGTTTTATACATCAGTAAAAAAACTAATAAGTACTTAATTAAAATGAATGTTTTATCAATATTGCTTTTCTTTTTCCCACCATAATGAGAAAACATTAATAATTCTTTTTTTTGACAAAACTCAGAGCTAGTCATAGGGCGGCATAATCGGTATTGCACGCGGGCGTCGAAAGACCTAGCGGCGGGCCTGATCCCGTTTGCCGTTTGGTGCAAGTATCCCAAACGCACACGAAGCGCGCGGCACTAGGTGACGCTTTTGGTCTTCCCGTGTATCCAAGACCCATGTGTGTGTCACAAGAAAAGACATTCCCTGAGTTAACAAAAAAAAGCCCCTCCGCTGGCCCTGGCAGGCGTTGGCCTAACGGCCCCATCCCATACCCATTGCCGGATAAGCCTCTTTGTACCAACAACAGATTATATATTATTGTAATGTCATTCAAGTTAATTTCTTATCAACTCTAATGATTCAAGGCTAAATAATACTAATTACGTAGGTATCTATCTTCTTTGAAATCTCTTTATTGACCATAACTATTTGATCTCTATCAGTTTGATGGATAAATAATTTTTTTAATGATCCACTACGACATTGTTTTGTAATTACACCTGCAGCAGCAATTTCTCCCTGTATGGTACTTCACATAAATAAAATAACTTAGTGCTACATAATCAACAAGGTTAAAACCAAGTATATGTACGTCCAAAATCTGTCAATACAGAAAACAGAAAACCTTCGGAGATGCATCTTCGAACATGCTTAGGGTTTTACATATTTTCGCGTAGCAGTTAAGATTTCTGTACCTATATAGAGACTTAAGTTTAATGTTCAATATATTAAGCATAATTACGACTAGATAACATCACACGTCTTATTTTTGTTACGGGTTGTAGGACTCGAATTAAAATGCCGTTGGAATTATTATAGAATTCATTAGAACTATACAAACACGTATACCTAACACAGGTACAAATATAACTGTACACAACCAGTCCAAACGTAATGCAGGATTCAATCACACGCGCAAAGTCCGTCACTAACGTCTTGCTTCGCTAAACTTTCTCATCTCTTTATTGGGGCATTGCTAAATACTATGCAAACACAATATGTCTTTACGGCTGCGTGGACGAATTTCTTAGAAACACACCTGGCTAACGACTACCATAAAAGATTACAACACACAATGGGCTATTTTTCTAATCACAAATTTTAAACACAAAGTAAACAAAACAAGTCTAAATGCCGAAAAGGTAATAAAATGCAGGTGTGAATTTGTCTTTTGTCGGCATTCAGGTTGTAAGATTATGTACTCCCCTCGCAGCGGTTGAGCCATGGGCTCTCGCCAAGAGTTTCACGGGTACCGACGTCAGTCGGGGTCCCGGAGGCTCAGATATGCGCAAGATCTCCCGTAAATACCGCTGCAGCGGCCCTCCAGCATCTAGGGAGCAGAGGAGTCTCCACCCCTGTTGACGAAGTGAGTTTGCCCTTCCCGGGGCATTCTCAAGCACTGATGCGCTAGGATCTTTTACTATATGCCCGGCAATACACTAGGTCCCTAGCTAGCGTGGGCACACCACACAATATATACATATCAACCCCCACACTGTACAAGTATAAATCCTTGGAATTATCAACCCTTATTCATTTACAGTGTATGTATATTTTTAGCTCTTTGAAACTTTGTATTCACCCTAAGGTTAACATTTCTGAAGCGAAAATTTCATTGAAATTTAATTGATGTTTTGTTTTTAGAATTTACGTGGGTACAATAATAAGATAATCTTTAACTCGGTTTGTTTGACTGAGGAAATATAATTAGGTATTGAATGAAAGCAAACGTAATAATTATGAAAAAGTTGATTTATTATAATTATTATAATAATTATTATAATACAGTTTACAATAATTACAAGCGATCACCAAACGGGGTGAAAGAAAACGGCGTAGTATTAAATTAATTTAGGCCATCTACGCACGGCTTCGCGATCGCGTAGGACGCGCGGCGTGCGGGCGCGCGGCGGCCGCGAACCGTCGCACCTTTGCGCAAATAGAACGAGCGACACCGACCGACACTGACATGTTCCAGCCTAGAGATACGGAGAACTGAACGACACTCGCGGCCGCCCGGCGACGGCGACGGCACGGCGGCATGAGCACCGCGGGGTGGTCCGCGCGCGATACGGGCACGCGACCAGCCCTACGTAGACAGGGTTTTATTTATAAGATTTTAGGATATAGTCTTTCGAACGCGAGGAACAAAATATTACACAAGTCGAGAATATTATTTATATTCGATTCGGATTAAATCGGATTCGAGAGCGGCAAAAGCGGACCGCGGCGCGGATGCGCCGGCGGCGGAAGGCGGCGGGCGACGCGGGCGGCTGGCTATGTACAGGGCCGCTACGGGCAATCGCACTCCTCGACCACCATCTCGGGCAGGTCGCGTTTGATGATGTTCGAGTCTGCGCCGAAGTAGATGAGCGACAGCGCGGAGAAGCGCACGGGCGCGCAGCACGCGGCACGCTCCAGCCGCGCCGCCTCCACCACCTGCGAATGGTAGTTGAGGAAGGGCGCACACGCGCCGCGGCAATAGTTTGCATAGTAGCCCTCCGGCGCGACGATCCAGTCGTCCCAGCCGAGCGCGCGGAAGCTCACGTAGTATGTTTGTCGACAGCAGCGGCCGTGCTCGGTGGCGTCGCAGTCCAGGGCGCGGCGGCGGCGGGCGGGCGGCGGGCGCAGCCGCAGCCGCAGCAGGGGCCGCAACGCCTGCGCCCCGCCCAGGCGCAACCGCACGCGGCCGCCGCAGCCGCTACAGTCGAGCAACAGCCGTAGCGGTCGATACGCGCCCTCGGCCGCCCAACGGCGTGTGGCGCGCGTCACATCGATCCGTTGCCAACCATGCGAGGGGTCGCGCTTGGTTGCGCCGGCGAGCTCACCCACGGTCCCGTTGGCCCCCACGGTGAACGCCCATAGCGTGTAGCGCAGCGGGTGGTGCGGTGCATCCGCCAATGTCTCCGCGCGCACCATCAGCTCCGCGGAGGCCACCGCCAGCCCCTCGCCCTGCTCCGAATCTGCTTCCGGACCCAACCGGAACTCGATCAGTCGTTGCCCATTAAGGGTCTTACCTGCTAAACAGTAAACCACAAACTTTTTAAGAATTGATCTACTGTAGTCGAGAAACGTTAACACCGGAACCGGTTAATGAGAGATGTATTCGCTTCTCACCAAAAACGTTTCTTCGTTATTTTATTAATCCCTACAATCTATCGCAAGCGAAATGACCCACTGACTTGAGTGCTGCGGTGGCGGTTGGTAGGGGAGGAAGGACATATTCGATGGTTCAGAGTGCACGCGGTGGTCGCTCTTGGCTGTGAGCTGCACTCACCCTGTCGTCGTGATCGCAAGATAATCTTGATCTTGAGATCACGCAGAGTTGGGTTTGCGCTTTCCGCGTATACGTCTGAATAATTATAACAAAAAATGAAATGGGAACTTTAACATGTTTTGTAAAACGTTTCAAAACCACCGCAACTGCTAACACTTAATAAAAACTATAAGAACGTAGTAGAAATGTGCCAAAAATACTGGTTTTCCTTTTGTACTGGTCTCAGCTGGCGGTCTTAGGTCAGCTCATGTCGATGGTTTCCCTCTGAAACAAAAAAATACAACAATATTGTGATCCATACTAGGAAAATTCAAAGTACATTTAAAATGTTTAAGCGTATGATGATGATAAAAGTTTATTTCGGATAGACTCACTTACATTTGCTACTTTGCACTTAGGGTATACTTTTCTAAATCTCTTATTTGAACAGGTTTTTAGTACACATAAATACTCTGTTGTATTTTGTGGAATCGCGCCAAATTCAACGAAGGTTGTTGAGTGAAAACGAGCAAATACTTCAAAGAATTTGGCAAGTAAACTACATAAGAAAGCTATTCTTTTAAATGGATATAACAAAAGCATTTAACAAGCAATCAAACTTAATTAAGATAAGATAATTTGAGTGATTTTTTTAATAAAAATGGAAACATGGCGCATTTTACAAGTTCTAGTATTACTAGTAGTATTTAGTATCAAAAATGACCGATCTAAAATAGTTTATCTGTAAGATTCTTTCTTAACAACTAGAACTTTGCTAACAATCCTTTTCTGGGATACAAGTAGAATTCTGTAGGGGGTTGGTTTGTTGTGTTATACTTTGATGTTAAATAATATTACCCTGCTGGATGGGATGAATTACCACTGGTGAGAACCCATGGGTGAATGCTAAAGCTAAGGATAGAGGAATACAAATAATATGATCGATACAATCATTTAACTCACAGGAATCTTTCTTGGCTACATGATATTATCATAAATCTATTTTTGATTTGTCATTATGATATTTCATGAGCCTGAACTTAGATCCTTAGGGATGCGGACCAAAGTAATCATCATTCTAAGGGTATCTCCTATATCAATCAATACGGGAAATATCGTATTGATTTTGGATTCATTCTTTGATGTGCCCAAATTGTGCCGACTCTAATTATTTGGGATATGGTGAAAAATAGGAGAGAGAGAGTTATGACTAATAACATTTGTGAGATTTAATACAACAAAAAGCTCGTGAAGTTTTTCTATAGACTTATAATATAGAGGTGTGTAAAAAGGGCCTAAACAGATTCTTAAAGTGTCATGAAGGTTGGCAACGTATCAGCTCCGTAATTGCCCAAGGACGGTGATGCACACTTACCATCAGGTAGACAGTTTGATTACCTACAAACATATGTAAATGTAAACGTGTTGCTGAGGAGTTTCTTGCCGCTTCTTCTCCTTAACAGCAATAAATAACACTTACTTTGAATAAAAACTTTTGAATTTGAAAGTGGGCACAAAACGAATTTAGATTGAAAGCTCTAAAATCTAACAGTAAACAAGTGAGTGTTAATCAATATTGGAAAGATTTGTATAAGTGCATTTAATGAAATATTCATGGGGAATGGTTAGATGGTATAAAATTAGCCATCGCAATGGATGCGGGTTGAATTATTGACTGCAGTGGATCGACCGGCCCCATGTCGCCTCGGCCCACGGCGTATCACCTTTGCACGCTTATGCAACTCACCAACACGCTATTGATTTGGGTTTTCTTTAAGACATCTAACCCTCTCGGAAAATCATATTAGTCATCGTATTATTAAATATCATGTTCAGGGACTATTGCTAAGATTGCGTGCGGTCACAGGCTACGTTATCATGTCCAGCTCCAGAAGATCACAAGCTCAAATCTTTCTGATCTCAAACACTTATGAAACTACTGTTACGAGTCGTGAAACTCGAAGTAAAATGCCATTAGAAATACTATTATCCCCGCAAATTGGTATTGCGCCGGAACCTTGTCAAATTAACATTCACGTGACGTCATCCGCAACTCGATATGTAGACGTACTCGGCGGCCAGTGATGCTAACAGTACTGAGTATTCGGCTACGGTTACATCACCAAAATGGCGGCCAGGCGCAATAGCAATTTGCGGGCATAATATAGAGTTTATTAGAACTATACAAACACGTATAACACAAGTACAAATATAACCGAACACAAAAAGTCCAAACGTAATGCAGAAGGTCGTAATTCCTTAAAACGCGCAAAGACCGTCGATTGTAGTACATACGTCTCGCTTCGCTCGTGGTTATCGCTCGACTGCCTCCTCCGTACATCAGGGCATCGTTTTATACTGTGCAACTGCAATGTCCCCGTATCTAAGTCGACTTAATCCGACACACCTGGCTAATGACTGCCATAAAAGATTACAATACAACAATGGACTGTTTTATAATCACAAATTCTAAACACAAAGTAAACAAAAAGAAACGACCATAAAAGAAATTAAATGTTATTAGTTCAAATGCCGACGGGTAATAAATGTGCTTTGTTTCAGATATGCAGGTGGATTTTGTTTTTGCCGGGATCAGAGTTGTAACATTATTATTCAATATCATGTTCAGGGACTATTGCTAAGATTGCGATCACCATCTCAAATCTTTCTGATCTCAAACACTCATGAAACTACTTTGTTTTAACAATATATTGTAGGTATAGACATACTTAGGCATACCGAGTAGTTTCTGAGTATCACAACTGAGATAATACAAAGTCAGACGTGTAGAAAACAAAACGACTTTATCAGAAAGGCTTCGCAATGTTAAAAACCCTATATTTTAGAAGGATTCCCCAAAATCAGCCCCTTTAGGCTCTCTAGTAATGGAAGGCATAAAGAGTTTCCTGCAAATTTCTTGGTAGAAATTCAGGCAGGCATTTTTTGATTTTTTATGTAGAAAAATAGTACCAAACATTCAACCATAATTTTATTACTAGAAACATCTTTTGGGTTAATACAGTCCAAAATTGAAAGTTTTAGTAAGCTTCTTACAAATTTCATATTTAAACAAGGTATCCGTAATGTAATAATATCTCATACAGAATATACGAAAAATTTTAAGTAATCAATTCTCCTGACGACAAATTTATTAAACTAACTATCAACTTAACACTTTAATTTGTTTTCTTTTTTTTTCACGGTATTTACTAATTACTTAAATTTATAATACTTACTATAACATTCTAGAAACGCTGTGTCTGTGCGTTGAAGTTATTAAAAAAAAAACTGGTTATGTATATTCTAGAGCAGGGGTGGTAGCCATCCAGTCGGGCAAACACGCTGCCTGCCTACCTGGCTGTGGGTTATTTTGTCGCCTCTTACGACAAGCCACCCGGCTGCAGGAAATTGTATTCTATCTCCGTTCCTGCACGGATAAGATTTAAAATCTGCGCTACGTTTTGTTCTGGGAATCCCGCGGAAATTATTCGGGGAATGATTTAAAATAGGCAGATTAAAGTGATATCTAATCCCAATGTGATTTTATTCACTGATCGATAGCAAATTGTACGTAACAAAATGTCTGTTATTTTTTATCCCGGGACTTCCCCAAAAGTTTTCTCGGGGGCTGTTTGTAGTTGTTCTAGTGCATAAAAATTAGTTTATATTGTATATTTATATATTAGTTTATTAGTTTAATAATAATAAACATATAATTAACTCGTCTATTTCTTGGGTTAAGGGCAATGACATTACCCCGACACAAAAATTCCAAAAATTCCCCATGAACTCGGCTTACCCCTGTCGGCACTTAAATTAATTCGGCTACGCTATACATCATGTAATTCTTTACCATAAACGTCAAATCACCAATTACACGTGAAAATTATGTACTAAAGCGACGTACAGACCGGTGGAGGAATATGAATATTTTATACGACAAAATGTTTACTGGTATGTAATTAAAACTATTTTTATGGTTATTAAGCATGATTTCTACTATTAATATTTTTGAAGTTAAACTTCTAAAGAAGTTTCTTTAGAAGTTTCTATTATAAGTTATATAAGTTAGAATTCTAAAGAATACATCGAGAGGACTAAGCTTGCGGGAGAATGAGATACGAGTTTTACATTGTGCCGCACAGATTAGAAAGCGAATAAGACCGATGATTAAACATAGGTCCGATTTGGACCGAAATAAAACTGATAATATTTTTTAGACTAAAACAGAGAAAAAATTGAAGTTATATTTTGATTATATCCGTTTTTTCCATGTTTAATTCGTGATTTTGTCTAACTTGTGAAAATATAAGATCATGTTGAATCTGTAATTATACAATTGTTGTTTGGATGCGTAGTAATTAATCGACTTCTGATATTGATTGCTGCGTACGTGGGTCAAGTGTTTGTAGTACATTGCTCTCAAACAGTTCAATAACAACTGAAAACTATCCAACAAAACTTTATTATATAGTATTATATATAACTTTTTGTAATTTAAATGTGAAATACTTTTATTAAAAATCAAGTAAGTGCTGCTACGACTTAAAAAAACCCAAAAATAACCAATAAGCGAGTATAGATTCTAAAAACTTTCTTATCAATTAAGTTGTAAAAAAGGGTAACGAAGGAGTCCTTAAAGTTGTTAAAAAAACAAATTAAAAAAGAACTACTTTAAAAAAATAAAACATGATATCAAGAGAATCACGAGCCATATTAAAAAGGGTTTTTACAGAACATTGTGTATCCCAAGGCTTAGCCAGTTACGCTATGTTATGGGTAATATACAAGGGACCACTCTGAGGCTGATCCCAGACACCCAGACCATAGTATTTTTTAACCGACTTCGAAAAAAGGAGGAGGTTCTCAATTCGTCGGGATCTTTTTATATATATATAACAAATAGGTTTGCGTTTGACCACGATCGCCGGATCCAAGCCGGATGATTATGAATCTGTAAATAACGGAAAATTGGTTTGCGACATGTATCATGCCTGGAATCGAATCCGGATCCTATGTGTTACAGTGACGTAGGCCAGCTTAGCCCACTGAACTACAGGGGCCGTCAACAAATACATTACAAGAGAAAAATAGGGATTAGTTAATGATGGCTTATCATCATGCCTAAAGCGGACGAAACGCTATGCTTCCACTTTCATCATAAGCACCACTGAAGAATAATTCGTGGTAGCATAATGGTTAGCGTAGGACCAAATTCAGAGTTCAGACTAAGGCGGGTCACTTCAGTGAAACAAAAAACGATGCTAGATCGATACAAAACTTATTCATATTTGCTTGCATACTTATATTAGTAATATGTAAACCATACCGCGATCTATTTGTTGAGTGGCGCCATCTATCGATGTACAAAATAACTTTTGCCGAATACTTACAATATTATTGTAAGTACTCGCGTTAATAGCGCACGCACCCCAGACTACAGAACAGCGCGGGTTCGATCCTGGCCGGAACGCATGCACCGCTTACACCTTTTTCTGACCTAAAGTGCATATTGTTACAAATACCACGTGCTAACAACGATGGAGGAAAACATCGTGATGCAACCTGCACATCGAGATAACCGATATGTCTAACCTGCCAAGCCGCCTTGGACAAGCGTGGCGGGTACTGTCCGTTCTCCTTTAGTGGGAGGCCCGAGCCCAGCAGTGGGACGTTTATGGTCTGTTATTATAACCACTGAAAAGTGGAACTCTTTACCGTCGTCTAGTTTTCTTGAAAAATACAATCTAGGTGTCTTCAAGTCTCGCGTGAACAGGTATCTTCTTGGTGGGCGTGGTCCACCTTAGACTGCATTTCCACCTGACATCAGGCGCAATGTCTTCCAAACGCGAAACTGAATAGTTAATATATAAAAAATGACAACAATTTTAGAAACTTCTTATAGACACGCCTTAACATAAAATGATATTATACACGAGATATCGATTATACACGAGCATAACACCGGGAGTCGAATAAAAACTCCAATAAAATGCTGAAACACAATAAAAAATCACACGTAATCGACGTAAACGAAGTAAAATGCTGTAATACTGAAGAAAGTTTAGTCACAAGAGTTCACAAGACCATGGAATTTTGACCTGACCTCGTTACACTGGTTTCGCTTGCTACCAACATGTTTTATACATAATGTCATATTTAATTTTAAGCTAATATTTTTAAATGTTTTTATTTTATTTATACAGACGGCCCACCTGATGGAAAGCGGTTATCGTCACCCAGGAACATTTGTAACACCAAAGACTACCTATGTACTGCCGCTCTCTAATAAAGGGAGACTGGAACCTGGTCACTGTTATTATGGCGGCATACTTTAGACCAGGTGTGGTAGTCATTCAGTCGGGCAAATGCCCTATCACCTAGCTAGCACTTTAGCGAGAGATTTCGCTATGCTACATCGAAGTGTTGGAACTACATACCGCCACCAATAAGGAAACTGTAGTTTATTTTTGGGTTCCAAAAAGGAAAAGAAAGGAAAAGAAAAGGAAATTAAAGGAAAAGAAACAGGAAAAGAAAAGGAAAGTCAAAGGAAAAGAAAAACAAAGATAAAAAGATTACCTCCTCCTTTATTATCTCTGTGTTAAAATTAGATTAAATATAAGACATGAAATGAAACGTTGAAAAAAAATTCCTATTTGACCACCAAATACACCAGAGAGACATGATACAAGTATTTTGTACTTATAATAGTCGAATGGTGTGTCATAACAAACCACTACTAGTATGTAATCTTATGTCTTGTTCGTGTTGGCGAACGAAGAGGTGTCTGTCCGTTTGTTTTTATATTTTTTCTTTTATTTGTAATGATAAGTTTGATTATATAAACTAATTGCAGTTTTAAATAATATGTAAACATTGTGTGTACACACATTGCATAATTTGCTTTGTAGATGTAAGCCCTGGCATCACTTACAGGTCCTTGCGGAAGATCAATGCTGATTGTAAAACCAGCATTATGCTGAGCATGGGTCTTTTTAGGACACCATAATAATTGATGTCATGTAACTATTTTGTCTTTTTATATCTTGTTTTAAATAAATATTTTCCCTTCTTTTTCTTTCAATATTCAAAGACCATTCTTAAGTGGTAGAGCCATGCTGAAATCATTATCTTGATTACAACCCTTAGGACCGGCTTGATCGATATGATATTACGCTCTTACAGAATGTCGCCGTGAAACGATTAGTCTGGAAGTGTTTCGTGCGATGAGTTAGTTTCGATAGCCCCTTCCTCCTCTCCATATCCCAATCCCGTATTCCGGTCCAATATTCCAACAACATATGAAAACAGATAAAAAGCATAATAGATACAAATATCGTACTAGTAAGTAAGAATCCATGTATTAGAATATAAGATTGATTATAAAAGAAAAGGAAAAGAAAAGAAAAGAAAAAGAGAATAAAAGGAAAAGAAAAACAAAGATAAAAGATTACCTGCCCCTTTATTATCCCTGAGTTAAAATAAGAACAAGACAAGAAAAGAAACGTCTCTGTCTTGGCCAGTGACGGAGGAGTAGATGAATAAAAAAAACCCATATTCCAATCCCATGTGCAATCCGGTCTATCCTATTCCTGCTGTATGTCCACTCTTATTCCAATTAACTAAAATTATCGAATTTAACTACCCATAGAAATGTATGTATAAAATATTTCTACATCTTTGTATTCCCGCTTTCCTAGCAAATAATTGCTTTCTTTCAATCTCTTTCGTCGTTCCGTTCGTTTTGGGGTTTAGAACCTTTTTCTTGTTTTTATATATTTAAGTGCATTTTCCATTGTAAGTACCATTTATTTTGGTCTTATATCCGGGGGATTTTTTAACTTACTTTTTTTACTATTCCACGCGGACGAAGTCGCAGGCAGAAGCTAGTCAATATAAGTAAGTTAAGTTTTCTTTTATTGTATTAGCCCTAAAGAATCAAAAGGATTAATCAAAAGGAAGCTCCAGCAGAGGCATGAGTGGCATTACTGAAGTCGAAGCAACAGAAACTATGATTATACTAAGTACAGGATTTCTGCACTTGATCCTACAGTAGAAATGTTAAGGATATTTATTCACCGCTTATTTTAGATTACCCAATCAACACTCGACAATTACGAGTAAATGTCTGTTTAGACAACCTTTGAATATTAAATGTTATTTAATTTTCCTTAAAATATCTTAGTTTGTTTCGAACTTATAACAACGCTAAGATTTGCAAACGTACTACTAAGAGAGAGCTGTGGAAGTTAATTCGAACAATCGGTCGTGTATACAATTATTTTAGTAACAATACAAATCCTAACTTAGAAAACCGTAGAATAACAACAATTGGGTACTTGACAGTCAGAGGTCCAAAGGAGACGGATACGCTTTCATACATTTTTGGGCCCAGATCGTAAAAAGATATTTTATAACTCAGGAAAATCTTGGGCCTAACAATAGAGGAGATGGTAGCTGGAAGCTCCGAACCATCTTGGAAATAGAAGACCTCATGGCCAAGCCCAACATAATTGGGAAGAAATCTCACTGTCTCCGCTGGCTCGCTCATGTAAAACGGATTGAGGAGTTTCGCGGAGTAAAGAAAACCCACTTGGGGCGACCAGTCGGTCGGCGACCGGTTGGTCATGTCAAATTTAGCCGATATTAGGCTAGCGACCAAAAGACTGAATCTGGGATCAGTTTGGTCCATTCATCCTCAACATTCTGAGTGTGTATGGACCAAACTGACCCCAGATTCGGTTTCATCGCATTGAAATACATAGGAATAGATGAGACTGGTCAAAAGTACAGACCACTTTGTTTTTGTGTTACCATTAACCTTGGTAATTGTGCCACGGCAGCTAACAAAGCGGAAGTCAACCTTCACAATTAGTAAAAGAAAATAGCTGCTATTCGTTTTGAATGCATGCTTTGTTGAGCCACCTAACAACCAATATCGCTGCTACTCTATGAAAGATTAATCGATCATGCCGAGGTAGTCTGCTGCTACATTTTACCAGGTCGTATTAAATAGTGTTGGGTAGGATATGATTATACAATTTGTTAGTAAGAGTTACATGACGTTTTGTACTGAACCAATACTTTCAATTTATCTACTGTTCGTATATAGATATATCTAATTTGTAATATCATCATATTATATATGTATATATACGTAGACAGTAGTTTGTTTACATTTTATTTTAACGGTAATGATGATTGTGATTATATTGCTTCCACCAAAAAACGTATATTTAAATTTCCCTTAAAATCTCCGGATTGCATGGAAAAGATCGCTATAAGCGATAAGGCCGCCCATTGTATGTTCTAATGTAAGTGTATCCATATCAATTGTTTAGATTTAAGTTTATGTAATATTTCATTCATTCATTCATCGTACCACTTTAATGAGACGAGGAGATTTGTACGTTTTGTACCGCGGTAGTACATTTATTGAAGGCATGAGGTCGTGGAGGCGGTGAGCGTCATTGCCTCATTTGTCTCGTTCAAAATTGTTAGTTTGGAAATATTTGTTAAGAATCGGATTTGATCGGCCTCGGTCACCTCAGCTTAGCTAGCAGTCGTACTATGACATGTCATGTTGTCCCTCTTTGTCATATGATATTCATATGAATATCCGTAGAGGCGTTATTGGCTGTTGTAGCACAAGCCTCGGTCCGTCATTCCTCTTACGTTTGAGGAGTGAAAAGTAGCGCGAAAAAATTTTTGAAGTCTTACATTTTCAAATTTTGAGCCGTATAAATGTATTTTGTACGGTACAATTGTACTAGCCCACACGTGTACAAGTGCATCACTTGTCTTAAACATAATAAGCGCCTGGGTTTAATATCAGATGGGGCACCGTCACCACCTTTTACCAATAATAAAAAATATTATTTAATGATTAGGTTTAATTTTTAAGATTTCCTAGGTAAAAACGATTATTTATAAATAAATAAATCGGCAGAGACACACATTGTATATCTTCAAATTAAGCAAGTTACGCTTGTTTTATGTGTAACCAGCTTCTGTTCGCGACTTCGTCCGCGTGGAAAGGTTTTTTAACTATCCCACAGGAACTCTTTAATTTATCGGGATCAAAATTATCCTATATGTTGACCAGGGATATAAGCTACCATCATACAACATTTCATATAAATCGGTCCAGTCGTTTCGGAGATTAGCCCGTACAAACAGAGACAAAAAATATGAACAAAATTTAAATTAGTTCTATTTCACTTCTTACATCCCCTGATCCGGTTTTTAGCATTTTTTTCATTGTACGACCTCTACAGTTTTATTATATGTATAGATATATATACAACGGAAACTCTGGAATCGATCCCAGACACCCAAACCATAGTAAGTAACGGAAAGTTTGTTTACAAAATTTACCATATTTTATTTATTTATTTTATTGCAGAGTTCAGTAGACAGGCAGACGGCCCACCTGATGGAAAGCGGTTACCATCGCCTATTGACATTTGCGACACCAAAGGTGCTACAAATGCGCTGCTGCTCCCTGGAAGGAGACTGGGGCCTGGCCACTGATGCCGGAACAGAACTCAAGGTTGTACCATACTATGCCAGGAATCAAACTCAGTGCCTATACGCTGTAGTGAGGTCGGCCGG
Source organism: Dendrolimus pini (assembly GCA_949752895.1). Lineage (NCBI taxonomy): Eukaryota > Metazoa > Arthropoda > Insecta > Lepidoptera > Lasiocampidae > Dendrolimus > Dendrolimus pini. The sequence continues at coordinate 18,524,024 of OX457135.1, forward strand.
CAAAGGCTTAGCCCGCTCAACCACCGAGGCCGTCGAATTTTTATGCATTCATCGTGTCTTTCTGTCACGTATATATGTCACAGTTATTTGTTTTTAGAAATTATTGAGTTTATATAGGTGAAATTTGACAGGAAGATCAAGTATATTTGGCGCTAGACAATGGTGTAGTAAACTTAACGCTGAGGGCGCACCTGCGATAATGTTACAGTTATAAGCCATTTCATGCAGATGTGGCGATAGGTCTAATGCGTTATTTGTGATGCAATATTCTATTTAATTGTTAATGACGTTATATATTGATGCTGGGGCTTCAACTGCCTTAGTGTCAAAGATTTCGGCTGTGTCTGAAGGCGTCTTAGCGTTAAAAAACAACGCCTGTAAAGCTTAGCCACATTATAGTATATATATATAATACTTACGTTTTCTGTTAAAATTTAACGTAATTAGCAATGTCGCACTTTGAACAACGCACTAAGACCATCGCCATATCTGCATGAAACGGCCTAAATCTTTAACACTAACGCAGATGAGGACACACCATTAGAGATAGCGGATGTGTGTACACTAATGTAGCTATTCATTAACGGTGTTATTTTAACTTTATTCAATATCAATAACTTTAACACTCTCGCGGATGCGGCCCCAGCACAATTTTTAAGCTACATAGTTGTGGGTCACAGTCGTCAGACCTTTATAAACCATTAGGATGTCCTTTAATGACTTATTTATTTAAGACAACCGGATGCTGACCGATTTACGCACTCTCTGGGCCGTCACTAGGAAACGGCACGCATCCATCGGGGGCGATAACGCTAGCAATAGTATGCTTTGTTTGCGCTCCGTCCGCGATGGCGTGACACAGAGGAGTGTGGAAGACTCAGAGCGATGCCGCACGGGCGAGCAACCTCAATACCCACTAAAAACCCCCTCCTCCCTGTCGACCCTGCGCTTTGTTTGTGATGGAAAGACTGAGATATAGAACATAGTTACGCAACAGTCGATCCAGCGCAATAAAGTTCTGCGGCCTCTTTTAGAGACATTACTGCCTCACAGAAAGTAACCGCAGACTCCCAGCGGTCGTCGCTGTGCAACATGGCCGTTACCAAGTCGCCAAGCGATCCGACGGCTCCTACGTGCGTCTCGAGCTCGAAACGCTGCGGCGTCCATGCAGCGCACTCGACAAGCGTGTGAAACGCCGTATCGGGTGCGCCGCACTGGCGGCAGTCCGGAGAAGGCAAGCAGCCCACAATGCGAAACAGATACTGGTCGAAATAACCGTGTCCGGTCAGTATCTGTGTCGTCCTGAAGGTCAGGGTTCCGCTGGTGCGGGTGACCCATCTCTCCAGCTGTGGCTTGATTGCATCCACCGTAAAGCCGCCGGCCGCAGGGTGTTCGAGGTCACGAGACCATTCGACGAGGCAGCAAGCGGTTTCCCGCTTCCTGACCGTCTCTAATTCGACTTGACAGAAGGTCAGTCCTCTAGCTAGGGCATCCTGCCGGGTACGCCGAACCCTGGACAGGACGTCTACCTGGAGATGCCAGGGCAGCTCGCCTGCCAAGAGAGTCGCCGCCGTCCACGACACTGTGCGATACCCCCGTATGGTCCTCACGGCCAGAACTCACGCTGCGCGCGGTGCAGCAGGGTTCGGTTGTGGCGGTGAAGCGAATCGGACCAGACGGGCGCACCGTACAGCGCCGTACTCCTCAGGATGCCGGAATAAAGATTCCGCGTCCCACCCCCCGGCCCCCCCACGTTAGGAAGAAGCCTGGAGAGTGCGCCCGCGGAATTCACGAGGTTGGGAACTAGCTGCTCAAAGTGCGCTTTGAACAGCCATTTCCCGTCTAGAACTAGCCCAAGATATCTTTTTAACTATTATGTTTCAACTTCAACCAACTCTTTCTTACATTAAAAAATCAGCGAAAATTAATGTTTATATGTGAAAGTTTTTGCCAATTTTTATTAAGCCAATAAAATTTCATAAGCCGTGATAAAGTTCCTTGATCAGGATTCGAAGATTCCTAAAGATTTACGTCCGTTCATCATAATAAAATTATCGGTAAAAATTTGACAAAAGCTACATACAATCAATGTCAAAATTTAACCGATGGCAAGGCAAGTGAATTGGTGGTTGGATATAAGAACCGGCTATAAGCGACTTTTATAGTGACTTAAAAACATGTAAGTATATAATAATAATTCTTAATGAAAATATTATGGAACACTATTATAATTTTATGATAGTTTTGGAGTCAATTTTTTATAGATTTATGTTATTTTGTAAGTCTAGCTTTATTTATAGTATAGTTTAGTTTATTTATTTTGAAGGTTTTATTTGTAAGTACGTTTTATTTAATTGAAATTATGTGATTATGTTAAGTTATGATTTATGTAAAGGAACGCAAACGCAAAAGTAATTAATTAATAAATTTTATGGAAACTTAAAAGAATAAAACAAGTACATTTTATAAATAAACAGATACAAAAAGTAGAAAAATAGCCTGAAACTTTAAGCGGAGAAAACGATCCGAAGGGAACTTATACACAATATTATTGTCTTAAAAGCCTGATTTATATGTCCATTAGTTAAGTAGCGAGTGAATTTGCTGAACTGACAGAACTTAACTCAAACACACGTCTTTGGATAGAAATTTAATTAAGTGAGTAGTTTAGTTAATTAATAATTAGTTAAATTAAGTAAATTTGTTTAACTTATCAATTAAACAAATTTACTTAATTTAACTAATTATCATAATCAATCTGTTCAAACGATGATAACTTATTCACGAGTCAATTTATTACTTAAATAGTACAAATACAGATCAGTATACACAGCACTTTAATATTGTCAAAAAAATTTAAATAATACGTTGTGTGTACTTTAAATTTTTTTTTTATCAATTACTATCTATACCTTTTCCACATTTAATTAAATTTTATCTTAAAATTAATTATCTATTTACATTAGGATTAATATCTAATAAATATATAAAACACCTAAAAATAAAATTTCATGCCGTCGGCGGTGTTGTATGTGAGGAGCGTTACCAAAATGCTGGCCGCTCTGTATGGCAGTGCTAATGCTTTATTCGACTATTTTGAATTTAATTATACACTTTAAATGTGGTATTTTTAAGTATTATCCATTAAAATTCGATCACTTTATATTTTTTATAAAATAAATAATAAGAAATGGAAGTAGCATAACTTTTTCAATTACAATGAAAATCACTAAAAACCTACAATTAAAATGGGCTTAGTACCTACCTTTCATATAGGAAAGTTTTCGTCGATCGGATGACGTAAAAAGTTTTCCAACATGGCGACGTGAAGCCTCCGCAACTGTCTGTGGTTAACTGAATTGTTTTGGGAAAGCCCTCCCTCTTATATAGACCTGGTTTGGGGTGAGTTTGAGTCACACATGGGAAATATTATGGAATTTTATTTCGCAGACTTGTTGTATCGTAAGACTTTTGCAATATCATGAATAAGGCCAATTAGTATTTGATTACGAATCTAATATTTCTTAGTAGATACTTTAATACTTAAACTATGTATTATGTATTAAGTATAGTATATCGATTTTTTTTTCTACAACCTGTAACTTTTAAATTAATTCAAGAAAATATCCTGTTATCTAGTGTTTTAAGCTTTTTCGCTTACCCCACTGGAACGCAAGTTCGGTTTCCGTCAGGGTAAATTAAGTAAACGAACCTTCTGTTATTTACTGTGATTTGGTATTTATGATCAGCTCCTTGTAAGTATGTATTATATGTATATATACATATCGTATACACATAAATATACATATATGTGTATATATGTATATTACCCATAAGACGAGCGTTACGTGTTTAGCATAATTATTATTAATTATAAATAACATATACGATATGCTCTGCCGTTAATAACATTAAAATATCTAAAACGAAAAAAGTGAAATTCAGTATAAATATATATACAATAACTGTTTATTCATAAACATTATATATATATATATGTTTATAGGAAAGTATATGTATATAAATGCATACATCTGTTTAATATGTAAGGGGCCATCCAGAAATTACGACTCACGTTAAGGGGGGGGGGGGGCTTCGAGAAAGTGACAAGAGGTGGAAGGGGTCTTAAACGTCGTGGCGTCACATTGCATAATGTAATAAATATATTTGAGTGTTAAAACACGAAATTTGAAGTATTAACAAAAAAGTTCAAAATGTTTTTTTTCATTTGCCGCCGAAACGCTTGGACCGTGGGGTCCTGAGGACATGAGCCTCTACTACGACTATTGGTAGAATACAACACAAATAAGTTAAGTTTTCTTTTATTGTATTAGATTATTTATAAATGTCTTCATTGTACTTATAACAAATCAAGTCGGTAACGCACTAGGACATTACTAATACATGATCATCGTTATCGAGCTGTTTGAAGTAAAATAAATGCTTGTAAAATGTATCAATATATTATAATACGTGACGTCCCGAAGCTTAGGACCCCTCGCACCTGTTGTCACACAATGTCACACTTCGTCGAGCGACCCCTAACCTGTGTCGTAATTTATATATTATGGCTCCTATAGTAGAATTATTTTGTCCGTGCAGTTTGAGTCATAAATAATCGGAGTATTTCGCTCTCTCTTCCACTCACGGGCCTTATGGGCGGGCATAGTGATTGCGCATTATTGTTGTCGATAAGCGTTATCGATAGTGTATTTGGTTTTGTCATTTTGTGGGTTAGTAATAAAAATGAAAGAAAAAAAATAGATAATACAATGTATGTATTAAAATAAGAATAATAATGATTTAAAATAAATTATTAATTAGGTATCTATGTATTAAAAAACTATAAGTACAAAAGTTAATAATGTAACAAGTTATATTAAAAATAAATATAAATATTTATATCTAAGTTTAAAATTAACAGCAAAAAAGTTAATAAAGATTTTTATAAGAATGATAATCTTTCTTTGATAAGAATAAGTTTTTATCGATAATGGCGTTGCGCCCGCGCAACATGCTCACCTCCCTAACCGGGCTGAGGCCGAGTTTGATTTATGACCGAAACTGCACGCACAAAAGAATTCTACTATAGGTGGCTAGATACCAGATCCAATAGCACCCGTATTGGATTTGACCTATTGTTGAAATACAGGTATAAAAATTATTTATGTCACAATGTAGTTTAATAAGTATGTTTATTTATGATATACTTGATGATCTGCACCATCTACATCGCCAGATTAGGTTAAATTATTCCTTAGATTAGGACTTTTAGCGATAAGGCCGCCTTTTGTTTTACCAAGTAACTATTGTCTTGTTGTGCATTTTTTTTGGTGGACAATAAAGTGTTGTCCATGTCTATGTCTATTTTACACAATATAAAATAGATTTCATTTTAATTGAAGCCCCTTAACACTTGTGAGTAATTGATCATACTTCCATTAATTAAGAGAAATACAAATAATTACTTCTAATTACTCTTTTGGGATTTTTGGCGCGACGGTTCTGTAATTAGGGCTTAATATAATTAGAGGTCATGGTTAATGTACAAACTCGTTGGCCGTTTGGTTTATACCGGGTTTCTATGTACTCTTGTAACTTACCGTTAGGTTGATAGAAAATTTAGAGTATATTTTTTTAATTGCGTGTGTTCAGCAGACAAGCAGACGGCCTTATAGAAAACCGTTACTATCGCCTGTGGACATTCATGTCAAATTTTATAATATGGAGCCTATGTCACATTTTGACAAGCAGCAGCATGACCTTGGCAAATCAATTGTCCATGTACGTACCGAAATTAAACTTCGTAGATGCATATACGAACAATTTTAAGTTTCAAATATTATCACGTAGCAGTTAAGATTTCTGTATAGGTAATCTTAAGTTTAATGTTATATTAATTAAGCAAGTAAATGGATCAGTATGGCGATCAAGCGAGGAAACGTATCAAGCCTTCTGGGCACCATACCCATAGAAGATGGTGATCTAGGCTCAGTATTCTACTTATAGTCTTGAGGGACTATGGGTAGAATACAATACAAATAAGTTTTCTTTTATTATATTCGATTATTTAAAAAAATAATAATAAATAAATACCTTTTTTTTAAATAAGTTCCCCTGGAGAACACTTTTTGAAGGTCACACATATTTTATAAGCCAAAACGTAATTTTACTCCATATTCTATGTAAACCGTTTCGCAACGTGTTATTGTTGTTAAGGAGAAGAAGCGGCAAGAAACTCCCCAGTAAGTAAATACATTGAGAGTATAACGACTGTCGTCTTCTTTTGTACTCCTCTCTCAAGCGGTCGAGCCTAGCTCCCGAATGACGATTGAGCCATGATCTTTTGCGCAGTGGTGCGTCACCCCATTCAATTTGGTATCCATCATCGACGCACCTCATTACTTTTTTTAAGGGGGGGGACATGCATTTCTCACACTTTACTAGAGATTAGACCAAAGCGATGAGAGGTGAGCCAAGAATAGCTGCCAGAGTATAACCACCCTCCTCCCATGTGCCTCGCGCTTATGTCAGGAAAAGCGTGAAAATTAGAACGTAGTTACGCCCACGTTGATCCCAGCGCATCAGTGCTTGAGAATGGCCCGGGAAAGGCAAACTCATTTCGTCTACATGGGTGAAGACTCCTCCACTCCCTAGATGCTGGAGGGCCCCTGCACGCACCTCATAACTTACAGCAACACCGACAGTGAGCATTGAAAAAAAAGTCGAAATTTTGAACATTGGATCTAATCTGGATATTACAGGGACAAGTGTGTTCACAACCTTTGTATGTTACACTGCGATTTATAAGGAATATCACTATTACAAAGTACGTGTACATATAGTAGTATAAGGGTGTGTGCATAGACATTTGACCGACTGTTAAAATAAAATAACCAGTGTTTAGGCAACTTTTAGTGTTCACCACAAAATAATCCATGGTTATCGACGACAGTGAGTTGGTTAACTTAGACTGGTGTGCACCGAAATTTAACCGACGGTTAACCAAAAATAATCACTGTTTTTCCATACATTTTTGGCGATTATTTTATTTTAACCATCGGTTAAAAGTCGGTGCACATCAGCCTTAAACGAGCAAATCTGAGCCGTTTAAACACCGGTAAACTTTAATCGGACTTTTGAAGGAACTTTTTTATGCAGTTTGCGTAATAGTCTTGCTACTGGTGCCGGTGTTTACTTATGTTCCACTGTTATTTTAACCAAAAATTTGTTTATTTAATAATTTTAGCATTGAGTAAAATGCTGCCTGCTTTAAATTTCATAGTGGATCTTCTATGTTAATATAAATTCGCTAGAATATCTACATAATATAGACATAGTTACAAGGAGGCCTCGAATTATTTAAGAGCGTCGGAATTTCTTTGAAGAAAGAATATGATGAAGTACCGTTCGTAACGAGAATTGCATGTATACATCTGTCCGTTTGTTTTCAATGACTTGTTTATATTTCATAACCAGATCAGTCAAAATCTGCTTCTCACTGTTACAGAAATTTGCTGTACGCTTTTTCTTTTCTTCCATGTTTGTAATCTTTTCAATCAAAGTTTGTAATACTATATTGTTTAAAATTTGATACGTTAACCGACATCCACTACGTAAGTACTGTGAAGCGAATGACATAAATTGCCATAAAATATTGCACATATCTCGTCAAATTGAATTAGACGCCTCCGTCATAAAATACCATACTAACTCTAACTTAACTAACTTCTAAATTTTGTATTATTACTTTTTAAGCAACAAATTCGTAATGTCATTTAGCTTTGACGGATTTTGCAGACGCCAATTGACTTTTTCATTTAGTCTAATTATATCATCAATCTATTCATTCGCCATTCATTCAAAAACGCCCAAACCGCTCGTTTACCTAACCGAAAAACAAAAGATGTTGGTGAACACTAAAAAAACGCTCCTCAATTATGTCGACCGTTAAGTTCTAATCACCTGTTTAGTTAATTCTCTAAGTGTACACAAGTAGGACTGTAGTACTGATTTAATTTTTACCTTTTATGTATGTTATTCAAAATTATTGAGCACAATGAGTGCCCACAAATTGTTTCAAAATATTAAAAAGTCTGGTAGATACAACAGGGGACCGGAAGGCTGGAGCTTACCTCGCTCAAAGGATTAGCCTCTTTATCGAACGAGGTAACGCTGCCCGCCTTCTAGGTACACTGCCAAGTGACAATAGTCTGGACGGGTTTCAGTATAGGTTTGTATTTTTTTATTATTCTATTTTTAAGTTAGTTTTATTTTTAGTAGTTTCTATAACCAAACATAATTCTTTTTTTAATTGTTTTAGATGATGTAACATAAAAGATGATAATTATTCAATTATAAATAATAAATATATATCCTATCAAATATATGATCAATAATAGTAATAAAATAAATATATTTTAAAATGACTATTTTAAATTTAAAATATTTGTATTTTTGTTTGTTCTTTGTTCAAGAGATTAGGGAATAATCGATAAACATAACATTTGGTATTTAAATACTTTCGATAATAAAGATGAATATTGGATAATAATATTATTTGACAAAGTAAGATAATTCATATTCACAGGATAAAAATTCTAAAATTACGCGAGCAAAGGTAAATTAATTGATTGATTTATAGGTTACATAAGTTTTTCACGAAAAGTAGGACAATTCCACATTGATATTGGTCAATGTTATTATCACACTTAAATTCAGGTGGCAAAAGACTAGACGGAATGTCGTTGGTGCCACGGAGGATGCGACGCCCACTAGTATGTGATGCATGGGTACGTGGCTTTCGGGGTCGAGACCCTGGGGCCGTGGGGGCCTGGAGCTTATCACCTCTATCGAGACCTCTCAACGCGGCTAATTGCGGTCTCGCGTGACCAAAAGGCTGGCTTGCACCTAGGGTAACGAATCAGCATTGACGCGGAAAAGCGGCCAGCATTTTGGGCACGCTCCCCGCCGATAGCGATTTGGAGTAAATTTTTTATTTATGTTATTTTGTAAGTAGTTTTATTTATAGAATACCCTATATATTTATAAATCATGAACCAAAAAGATGCATTTGTATTTATTTTTATGTTTCACGTAATTTATTAGCGATGTTGTAACAGTTACTATGGAAGAAACTCAGAAAAAAGGATGACACGCTGACAAAGTTGATGCACACCTGGTTTATTACCTTTCCCCGCATTTTGACTTCTTTTGTTTACTTTGTGTTTAAAATTGTAATTAGACAATAGCCTATTGCTATTGTACTTCTTTATGGCTGCAGATGTGCAGATTACGGTTTCTCGGAAACCAGTCCACGTGGTCCTTTGTTGTATTGTAGTTTAGTATAAAACGATGCCCGAACGTAGGGGTGAAGCAGTCAAGCAACGATTAAGATACTAGCAAAACGTATGTAATACATTCGATAAGCGATATAGTGACGGACTTTGCTCGTGTTATTGGATCGTGCAGTTTGTACTGGTTGTATCTAGTTATATTTGTACCTGTGATATACGTGTTTGTATAGTTCCAATAAATTCTATAGTAATTCCAACGGCATTTTAATTCGAGTCCTGTAGCTCGTAACAATACGTTTCTTCTCTCATCAATTCTCATACATCATTCTTTGGGAGCAAAGCCGCGTGGAAAGCTCTTCTGCAAAGTTCGCAATACATTATAACAAGCAATCTCCTCAGGGCGTAAGCCTTCTCATATCAAACAATACTCAATATCAATACTCAAACATTTGTTGTAAATAAAATAGGCAAAATTATACATGAAGATCTTGATTATAATCTGTAATCTGGGTCAAACAAAGTATGCCTTTGGCTCGCCGCTAATTCATTGACCCTTAACACATCCAAAACCATATTTGTTACCTTTACTCTGGGAAATATTTCTATATCAAATCATCTATTAATAGCTTATACTAGCTCTTTAGATAGATATCTATTTACTATGCACCTTTCAGGTGATTGGATAAGTAAAAGACATAAAATACTAAGGAGATATACTTGATGAAAAGCTGTCGTTGCAAAAACATGTTTACTTCGTATCTAAATCTATATAAATTAATATTTGTTCACATTTTTTTTTTGTATTCCAAGGAAGTCGTCCGTACAACAAAATTAAAAAGTTATGCCATATTTAATATATCAAAAAGAGATAAGACAATTAATTTGTAAATTCTTTAAGTCTTTCTTCTTCTTTAAGACTTCTACTGAGAAGCTAAGAAACCGATAACAATTGCTGAATGAAAATTAGTTTTTACTCTTTTACTCACACTAACACTTTACAGACACTGATGCTCCCATAGCCAGACACACTTGTAATTATAAATAAACACACACACACACACACCCTAACACACCTTTTTATTTTCTGTTATTGTAGTGCTCAATGGTGGTGGTTAATATAGTAATAGGGAGGCGAGAGCCAAGAGTACCATCAGACAGGGTTTACCCAGTTTGGACTCCTGTCTTTCCCACTTGAATGAAGTTTTTCTAATAAAGACTCTATATATTTTGTTTTTTTTGTGGGAAGTAAATAAGTAAAAAATAAAATAATGCTTTATTTTGAAATATATCTGGGTATGGCAGTATCGTGTGGGGTATTTACTTTAAACGCCTGTCACGAATTGTTTGTTTGTCTGAAGTCCTTGATAAAAATATATTGGCATTAATTTTGAAATTTAGATTTCAATGTTATCATAGCTGTAAGAATATTGTCGAAACGTTTATATTGATGCTTAAGTGCCCTCATAGAATTTTAATGAATTCTCTTTACGTAATTGAGATTTTTATGAATAGGAGCAATCGTAGCAGCGTAGCGCGTAGGCGCGTAGACATTCGTAGCCCAGTGCGTGCTAAAGACACCATTCACTGCCCACGTCTTGACATAAGTATCTGGTTGTTAAGGCTGCTGTTACCACGAAAGGTTGAAAGTGGGGTACAAGCGAAACCATTTTCGTTGATATTTAACGAACAGTAATTTACCAAAAAAAAAAATCTTTACGATTTGAGACATAAAGTAGTTTTTTGGTAATAATTCCATAGTTATTTTAAGTTAAGAAAATTAACCAAATCACCTCCAAATTATTGACATGCAACCATTTAACTCCTTCAATTTTTAACAAAACAGGATGTAAAATATTCCAACTTTGTAAAAGGGAAATATTTTGGCTTTATTTTTTTTTAAATACTATTTTATTTTATTCACAATTAAATAATAATGCATCTGAAGAACGACCGAGTTTATGGAATCCCCGCTATCGCCCGAACAATCAGTACCGAAAAATCCTCAAAGACGTTCGCGTTGTTATAAGCCTTAAATTAGCACTAGTACGTGATATTGCTTATGATTAACCGTATCAAAAATATTATTAATTTTTAGAATTAATCTAAATATTTATATCGCGTTTTGTTAAATAAATGATTATTCTATGATAAGGGTTCAAAAAGTATATTTATAATTTCATGTGGATGAATGACATACGCCTTATTAAGAAGTAATTTCAACTGATTAAATTAAGTTTTTTTATAATTCTATAATATCAAAGGCTCTTTATATAATTTAGTAAGGTGATAAATGTAGAGTAGAAATAAAAAAAAGAACTTGAGATATAAATAGAATAAGAAATATAAAGAACAACAATTTTTAACTCGTGTTGCTGGGGAGTCTCTTACCGCTTCTTCTCCTTAACAGCAATAACACGTTGCGAAGCGGTGTACATAGAAAAGGAAGTAAAATTAAATTATAACTTATATCTATGACTTTCAAAAAATGTTCTCCAGTGGAACTTACTTTGAATAAAAACATTTGAATTTGAATAGGCTCACCTATGGTCGGTTTCTATATCTTAATATTCATTCCATTGCCTTACCGTCGATTGCGTTTTAACATTAGTTGTATGGAGATTATGTGAAATTATAACAGATAGTAAGCCAAATGTACGGTCGGTAAGATATAGAAACTGGCCGCTAGTGGAAAATTGTTACTTTTGCATTATTAAAGACATCTGACATTGCCAACCGGTTGAGGGCCTTGAAGAAATTTTAAAACGCTTTTTGTCTTACGTAATTTTAATTGTAATAGTAAGTTCATTTTATTACAGCAATATTCTCCTTAACGAAATGCATGTAAAATCATATAGATAAAAAAGTTTAGAACTAACCGTCCAAAACCGCAGCCAAGAAGCAAAGCCCCCAATATTTATTTAACGGTTGCGTAATCCAGGATGGTGTTTCAATCAATCGTTGGCATCGTCCCAGGACGGGCCCGTCTCGGTGGCGCCAGACGCACTCCGCCGCTGAGACAATCGAATCCGCTCACAAATGTCGTAAAGCCAATGCAAATATTTGCCACCATTATATTCGGACTAGCTGTGGCCGCGACTTATCTCGCGTGGGATTCGGAAAAATGTTGGGGTACGCTACTGGGTGATAATAAATAATAAAGGTAATTATTCTCTGTATTTTATTGTTACAACCAGAAATAAATAATTCGTCTTAATACAAAGCCTATCTTCTTCATTGCACCAATCCGCCACAATAGACTAGTAAACAAGTGCCTTTTGGACCAACTTTATTCAGCAGTCTCCGAAAATTATAAATGAGGTGTCATTCGATTCGAAAGTGCATCTAGATGATTTTTGAAAAAAATTAAGTTCCGCTTGCAAAAATTGTAAAAGTTATTAACAATTAACTAAAAAAAGGGGGGTTTAGTTTTTTGCAAATATCTCAAAAAGTAATAAAGATGTAATGTATATACAACGAAAATTATTAATAAAAAAATGAATAATAAACATTTTCTAATTTTTCCAACGGGGTTCTATTCTAAAGCCTTTCAAGAATTGCTCCAAGAAAGGAAAAAAATCTTAAATTTATAGTTTAACAATTATCACACTTGAAATGTTCATGTTCAAGCAAAAAAAATTATTAATTAACTATTGAATAACTAAATGAAAAATTGTTATAAAAAAAATTCAAGCAGATTATTGTTCATTCGTCTATTCAGTTAGTCCCTGAATTATTTCAATTTTTTATTTTCATATTTAGTATGTTTAAATAATATTTATTCATTAAAGGGCCGATGTGGGTGTGGCTTGCGAGTACCCGTTTTCAGCCGTATTTTCATCCCTCTGGGAAAATTATAAATTGTTTTTATTTTTATTTATTATGAATTGATTGATTGATCTGACAGTTTCGGGAGTCAAAACTTTTTTTAGGAAATTTCCTCCTCTTTTCGAATCTTTTTTCAAATTTGAAAAATCTTTATTACTTTTTGAGATATTTGCAAAAAACTAAACCCCCTTTTTTTAGTTAATTGTTAATAACTTTTACAATTTTTGCAAGCGGAACTTAATTTTTTTCAAAAATCATCTAGATGCCATTCCGAATCGAATGACACCTCATTTATAATTTTCGGAGACTGCTGAAAAAAGTTGGTTTAAAAGGCACTTGTTTACTAGTCTACAAACTTTTAAATTAAGAATGCTGCCTGCGCAATACAGGACAATCATTCAACGTAGTATTAGTGCTGTCACCGCAATATAGCGAAATGATTGTTGGAACAAAATAGAAATAAACCATAATAATTTAATTTAATGCTCATAAACAAATCCTAGTGAGTGTGTGAGCTCCCGGAGGATGATTACAGTGTGGCGGTGGACTGGTGGCGAGGTAATTTACTTTCCCTTGCTTTCTTATTCCACGTCCCTTTGCATTCCATCAGGCCCATGCAGGCCATCGCATCGCGCCTGCACTAAGCAAGTTACGATTGTATTATGGGTAATATTCAACGGACCACTCTGGTGCCGTTTCCAAACACCCAGACCGTAGTAAATAACAGAAAGTTCATTTCCGAAATTTGTCAGCCAGGAATCGAATCGAAGACTTGCCCGCATTACCACAGAGGCCGTCAAATTAATTTCATCAAAGTAACAAAAAGGCTTCAACCTACATTGTATTTAGAAAGGAACCTTGCATGTTTGAGTGCGACTCCCAGGCGACCATTTTCACTATTTTTCTTTGTGTTTATTTATTCGAAAACTAATTTATGAGTCTAAATTTATAATGAATATCGCTTAAAAACGTAAACAAATTGAAACTTTAAGTATTTGAAACGCTGTGATCCTTTGGGTAAATTTAATTAGCCATTTTGCTTGCTGAGTGAAAATTTATATTTGACCGGACTAGGTGACCTACAAATACATTGATGCTGGGACGTTCTTCAAGTTTCACCTTATTTATTTACCATCTATACTAATATTATAATAAAGAGGTAAAGTTTGTGACTTTGTTTGTTTGTAGGAAGTAATGTCTTGTACTACTGAACTGATTTTGAAAATTCTTTCACCCGTAGAAAGCTACATTATTCCTAAGTGACATTGGCTATATTTGATTGTGATTAATAATATTTTTAATCACTTTATTTATTCATTATCTATATATTAATATGTGATGCAAAACGTTGTACCCCATTTTTACGAAAATTGCGCGGAGGAGTATGAAATTTCGCACACTTATAGTTCATATAGAAAAGGAGCGACAAATGCTAATAATGTTTTTTAATTATTCATAAAAAATACATTCAATCTATAAAAAAACATTACACATACTACCATGCCACGGGGGACCACTAGTAGTATTCTTTAATATGCGTACCTTAAAAGTAAAATTATATTAATAATATAACATAAAAAGTACAGTTATCAGTTTTATTGTTATGAAGGATTTTTGTCAGAAAACCTTTGGATACAAAACCAATTTTGCATAAAATATACATTGGTATATACTTGTGTAGGTATTTAAGGTGTAGTAATTTACTGGTTACCGTACTTGCCTCTCTTTCGACGCGGGTTCAAATCCTAACCGAAAAGCGTGCATCACTTATGTAGTTTTCTGACTCAATGTGCATATTGTTAGAACCAAGGCGTGCCCACGATGAAGGAAAATATCATGATGAAACCTGCACATCGAGATAATCCATGTATCAAACCAGCCATATACTGTCCTTTCCCCCTAAAAATGGAGAGACCCGAACCCAGAAGTAAGACGTTTATGGGTTGTTATTCTTATTGTACGTGAGACTTGCCCATCCAGCGCTTAACCAGCGAAGGAAGCTGGAAGGCGTCCGAAAATCTTGCAATAAATATAAAAATTAATTTGACTCTAAATGTCTAGTCGAAATAAACAAGCATTTTCAAAGACTATAGGTATTAAATGCATACAACAAATGAGTTTATTTGACAAGCTCAAGAGCAAAATTTGCCCCCCGGTGTTAGTCTGAATGCAACTGTATCGTCTATTACTTATTATAGATGATTACAGTTATTCAGTCGAATAAATTTTATATTTAAAAAAACTTTCAGAAAGCACGATATCTCTTTTTATATAAATACATCTTTTTTTTAGTATTCCATAGCAATTTTGGCAGAACGAACCTTAGATGCAATTGTCAGATCCGTCCTCTGTCTTTCTATGTCATAATCATCCTTCTCGAAACTAGTGGGTCTAAGTGGTTAGTTTTACATAATACTTTCTTAAGTTTTCGCGACTAGTATAAATAATAAAACTACGTTTTAACGGTTTTAAGCGTGGTAATTTATATGATTTTTATTATTCCGACGTTTCGGCCACTTTTCAGTAGCCGTGATCCCGGAAGACAAAGATGTCAAGTTTCAATGAGGATTGTTAAAGTTTTATTTAGCCTACCGCCAACTTGTTCATTTTAATTATTTAGTTTTAATTTTGTTTATGCTTGTTATTTACTCTATGGGAGCGTAATCTAATTTGCTACCGTTTCACAACATGTTGTGGCTTGAAGAGAAGAAGCGGCGCAAGAAACTCTTCAGCAAACATGCCAAGCTCTAATAATTTTATATTATATTAAAATGGGTGGGAGGAAAAATAAAGATAAATTATCAATCAAGTTGGTTTGTGTTCCGGTGCGGTGTTTTGTCACCTCTTACAACAGGCCGCCCGGTCGCAACAAATTGTATTCTTCCTGCACGGAAAATAGTACTAAGTCAATATCATCCATCTTACTTAATTAATAAACTCATATGCCGGTCTGATAAGAAACGTATTACGTCGGTAATCTGTGCTTTGGACTCCCAGGTTATCACAGTGTTACGAGTTACGGGACTCGAATTAAAATCGAATTAGAACTATACAAACACGTATAACACAGGTACAAATATAACTGGACGCAACCAGTACAAACGTGATGGTCGATTCAATAACACGCGCAAAGTCCTTAATTATATAGCATATAGAATGTACCCACGTCTTGCTCGTATCGTAATCATCGCTTGACTGCCTAATCCCTCCGTTCGATCATTTTTAACCGACTTCGAAAAAAGGAGGAGGTTCTCAATTCGTCGGTATCTTTGTTTTTTTTTGTTTTTTTTATGTATGTTCGCCGATTACTCCGTGATTTATGATCCGATTTACGTGATTCTTTTATTGTTCGAAGCGGAATAGCTTCTAATTGGTCCCCTAAAAATTTTACATAGTTTGGCCCAGTAGTTTTCATTTTATGAACATTTTTCATGAAAATAATTTTCACTCCGTTCCATATGTACACAGATTACTCTGAGATTTATGATTCGATTTACGTGATTCTTTTTTGTTCGACGCGGAATAGCTGCCATGTGGTCCCCTAAAAATTTGACATAGTTTAGCCCAGTAGTTTTCATTTTACGAAAATTTTTTTGTTCCCGGTTCTTGGGACCTATATTTTTTAAGAAGCGCGGCACCATTCGTAGGCGCACCCATACATAGCTAGACACTAAAAAGTAACAAATAAAAAATAAAAACTTCGTTTAAAAAACCGACTTCAAAAACTAAAAAACTAAAATGTATAAAATAACTTATTTCTAAAGCTATTATTATTAATATATTATCTAAAACATCTTAAAGTCGGTGCAAAGCAAAACATAAAAATTACTATATTTTGAAAATTACTAAGCACCGATTTTAGGATGTTTTAGATAATATATTAATAATAATAGCTTTAGAAATAAGTTATTTTATATATTTTAGTTTTTGAAGTCGGTTTTTTGAAACGAAGTTTTTTTATATAATAAACTATATGTCTCGACACAATACTCGACTGCATAACAATAGTTTCTAAGAATCATACCTGGTTAATGCCTATCATAAACCATTACGATACACAATAGGATGTTTTCTAATTACAAATTTTAAACACAAAATAAACAAAATAAGTCCAAATGCTGAAAGGTAATAAACTGCAGGTGTGCATTTACATTTGTCGGCATGTAACAATAGCATACGAATGGTGTTAGAATATGCAAAAAGACGTGAAATCTCTGCAAAGGCCAAGCGTAAGTTATCTAAGCCTTCTGTGAATATAGGATCGTTGACAACGCGAACGTGAATTTTAGACCGTAATGAAAGAAGCAAAAGTATTTTGAAATGTTTTATTTTATACTTTTTAATATACATTCATTATTTCGAATACAATTTCAACAACTTCATGTCTACTACTAACATTTAGTACACAATTTTAATAATTACAATTATATTGTATATATTTAACTGCCTATATTATAGACATTCATAAAATAGCACTACATCTCACAAAAGGTGAAAACATACCACCCTACAAACATTGATCAAATGAAAACAATATATCACAATACAATACTATTCGATTTTTGGGTAAACAGCTTTGTTCGCAACTACAATTTTTTAAGTTCTTCATTTTAATATTTCTTTGATTCAAGTGATCATTGTAATATTATACGTCACTCGTAAGATACATACACCTCAACACAAATTAATGGATGTCACATACAATAAATAAAATAATAAAAGTGTTAAATTTTAAAAATTAAATCTAGTAATTAAGCTTTAAAAAAGGGTACGGAACTTGAGTCCGTAGAGTAGTTAAAAAAAAGCCAAAAAAAGTGATCATTTATTGGAGCAAAAATGAATAGAAAAATGATTTAGTAAGAGTTTTTAAAAAAGGTTATTGACAATGAAGCCTGCGGGACTTAAAATAATCACCCTATTTTTTATATTTATTGCTGCTAATAGATTTTTTCTTTTATAATATTTAACCATTAAATGATTGTTAATTCGCCATTTTGTAAATAGTAAACTAGCTTAATGTAATCTCGCCCTTATTAGTTAAGAGCTGCCGTAATAAGGCGGGGAATATCAAAATATACCTTACCAAAAAGCATGAAGTTATCTAAGCATGTACATAAACAAGCCTTGTTTTTATTATTTATCATAATAAAATTTATGTACCATAAAACAGTAAATGTTAAAAAAAATGTTTATTAAAAGACTCTAAAGTAAAATAAATCAAATATCATGTAGAGAGTATAATACAAATATTATATAAAATTAATAAACAACATCCTAAAATACAAATAACAACTACAGTTATATTTTTGTATAATTCACATATAAAGTACATAGTATACACATTTTGTTATAAATAATTCAACGCCCAATAATACATTTGAGCGACATTTTCATATATATTCGATATAAGCTACGTATATTATTGTATTTTGAACAAATTCTTATTTAATAATAACCATAATTCACACGTACTAATTATTAGGCTAGACATCGCTTGCGCCTTCAGCGACATTTAAAATTATAGTCCAGGAAAATTAGAGATAGTCAGCTATAAACTTGTACAAACCTTTATTTTGGTACCCTAAAACTTGTCTCAAAACCTACCTACCTATCGTAGAGTGACCGTGACTAGATTTTTCAAGATTAGTAGGTAAGTATTATTAAATGAATAGATACTGAATTATTGAAAAAAAAATTAAGCATAACGCAAGAGTTCATAAAAAATGCTAATTATTTAGAATATTTATTAATAATTTGTAATTTTTATTAAGCGTGTTTTTAATCGGGTCTGCGCGCGTTCTGCCTCTATCTATCTCGAAAATGGTTCAAGATATTAAAAAAAATGTTGAAACAAAAGTAGTAGAGAATTTAATCCTCTACAATATTCGTAACACATACTGTAGCAGCTGGAATTGCTGAATCGGAAAAATAGGAATCGACGCGGGGTTAAGTCGAAGCAGGCCAGTCGCTTACTCACGCCCGTCTCGTCACCTTGTATTAAACGTGTAACATTATTATTAATGATAATTCAATAATTATTGTGCGTAATTGAAAAGGCCTGATCCCAAGACTAAAGTACACTTAGAAGAACACTAATAATACAAATAGCATAAAACCCAAAGAAAACGAGATATTTGCAATAAATGTGTAAAAAATAGTATTTTGACCTTCGCATATTTAGAGTCGCGGACACCCTGGGATAGATAGGTTTTGACACAAGTTTTAGGGTACCAAAATAAAGGTTTGTACAAATTTATAGCCGACTATCTCTCATTCCGAGATTCTTGCCCTAATTTGACTAATTTTCCTGGACTATTAATACAATTCGTGTGAAGTCTGATTTACATTGCCATTAGTTAAGTAGTTAGTTTATTTGCAAGACTGGCAAGATAAAAAGATCAATTTTGCAGTCAAGTAACAAGTTGTCTATTAAGTAGATATTTATCCAAACGATTATAAGACATATTCTTAATTTAACTAACTATTCTTAAGTAATGAAAACGTGAATCAGATATTTATGTTATTGAAAGTAATTAATATTCTGCTGTGAGTACCGACTGGACGAGTTTCCAATTACAGATTATTTTACAGAAAGATAAAATAATTTCATAATTCATTCTGTTATAATAATCTGAGCAATACGATGGTAACCAATTCAGTGCAATCGAAATTAAACATTTTGTGGGTTTTTTTATACATACGTATATAACAGAATTATGGGTATGTTTTATGTCGTTTTTAATTTTTCGTGTGACGTCTCGACCACTTTAAATGAAACCAAAAACAGCTACTGAAAAGTTTGTGCGAGTTGAATGTTTGACATTTTAGCTACTTTGATACTGTCAAGTCTACTGATGAGCTAATACTGCAATATTATAGATCTATATTCTAAAGTTTAAAGTATCAATTTCATGGTATAGTCAGCACCATGACAGACAACGCGTTGTGGGGTGGCGACACGTTGAAAATTGGTTCGCCGGTCTCGTCGCAATATTCGGAATAGACTACTCGTTTCAACTCTTGTAGACCTAGACTCTTGCAGATGCGCTGCGAGTAAGCTCCTGTGGCGTCCACTTTGAACAGCTGAAAATAGATAGATAGATAACACTTTATTGCTCACCAAAATAAACAAATACAAATACACAATGCATAATTTCAATACTTCTTGCAAAACAACAGGCGGCCTTATCGCTAAAAGCGATCTGTTCCAGGCAACCCAACTTAAAAAAGATAGGATCGTTAATTTAAATATATGTACTTGCACTTATTTATAAATTTAATATATATATATATATATATATATATATATGTCGGAGGGAAGCTATGACTATGACGATATGACGTATTGTTGACTGGATGTATAACGCACAATATCATTTGTTTACATTATAATCACTTCTAAAATTCTTAATGTAATTTAATTAGATTTGTTAATGTTTCTATAACTTCAAGATCGTTCTAACCTAATAAAAGTTATGAATATTGCAATTTAATAAACGACCAATGAGAGCAGAGCATGTCTAGAGCGGGGTCAGCGCCCTCTATACTTTGAGTAATATCTACTTTGGTAGACTGAGGAGATTTTGTGACACATTTGGTTGGTGGCTACAGGTCGAGTTGGACCTTTGAGAGTTTTAAAGAAAGTATTGAAGTTGAAAGTATGAGCGGGTGCCCTGAACCCGCTGCTCGGTCTAAACTATGTCATAATGTTGATCAAATCTAAATTAAAAGTGTATAAACCGTGGCTATTGTGTTTTATGCTCGCATTTTATCCTGATGATGCCCACTAAACCTGCAATAACTAAAGATGTCGTGAGAACGAGGCCGTTCTGCGACATATATATATATATATATATATATATATATATATATATATATATATATAAAGTATGTGTCGTATCTTTATCATTTTTGGAAATTGTAATATATGTAGATTCGTTTCTGGATGCTGATGAGGTGCTTCAATGATTAGTGGAATGTTATAGTATGATTATATGAGTTTTATTTGAAGATATTACATGTATGTGATTATTGTATGCGTCGTCGAACGGTGTGTGGCGGATTGCGCCGCCGCAGCGCTCCCCTCTCTTCCCGACGGAACCGGTTGGCCTTAACATTATGCTTTACTTAATAAGCTGTCGTGCCAAATACTTTCACGTTTAATTATTCAAAATAAGAAAGGTATTTTAAAAAAAAACAGGCAATAAAAATAAGGAAAATTTTTTTTATAATCGAAAGACAAACACTTCAAATATTCACAAACTAAGCAAGTGACGTTTGTGTTATGCTCAATATACAACGGATCAATATGTGGTTGATCCCAGACCACAGTAAAGAGCGGAAAGTTCGTGCATGAAATTTACTATTTCAGGAATCGAACCCGGTACCTCTGCGTTGGAGTGAATTATTCGGGCATAGCCGACTGAAGCACAGAGGCTATCAAACTTATTATAAAGACTTATTTATTCATTGATTGGATCTAAAAAAATATGTTGTGAAACATAAAACGTCAAGAAGAAAAATGATATGTGGTGTCTAGAATAATTTAGATGATATAATTATAATTTTGTATATTGTTTATAAATGTACAAAATGTATGTTTATAAAAGACAATCCACAATCTCGCGACAACCATGCGATAAAAGAACGTCCGTCCGTCCGTTTTACATTCGCATTTCTCGCCCTTTTATTGCGTCGTCAAGAAAATGTGGAGCGTCTATAATAAAGACTATGGGCGTTACACCTACGAGTATAAGTATTAACTCACCTTAAATCCTTGGTCCTTGGCAAGATCCACACTCCTAGCCATTAACTCTTTCGCCAGACCCCTTCCCCTTGCTTGCTCTGACACCGAAATGATCCTGCATTCCAGGATACGATTTACCTGTGATAAATAGGTGTTTCGATTATTACCATAATACCTTATAAAATATAGCATTGTTTTTGGGTTCTATTGTTTTAGGTTTTACATAGTTAGATGAATTATTAGTTTGAAATATGAGATATTCTTGATTAAAACGTACCTAACCTGAATTTAACTTTAGGATAGGGTTTTTTTTGCTTAAAAACATCGTTTACATAGATGTTACAGTTTAAAAAAGCACACGACATGTTCTTGCCAGATTGGTGTGCAAATATTATCAAGTAAATAATTTTGCTTATTAACCTAATCATAAATCACATTATTAATTCTAATTGTCGAGAAATTAATTAAATTACATAAAAAAGTCATAATTATGATAAGAGCATGGAATGATATTTATAACTCAATTAAAAAAAATAGAATTACAAAGAGCAATAGATGGGTGAACCATCCGCTCGCATTGTTAGCTGCAAGCGGTTATTTTTTAATCTTCGTTCGATTTTGCCGTTCCAAGTAGCTTTCTTCACGCAGTAATGATCAGTGATATTGTAGTCAAAAATTAATGACCTCGAAAAAAAAAATGGTTCAATGTTTTTATCGCATAATTGAGTCGATTATCAGAACATGTTGCAAAGAAAACATCATTTCGATGAAGAATGCAAGTCACATAAGCAGCCGCCATTACGTAAATTTTATCGCGAACGTTTCTCTATTATACCCCTTGACGTATAATGTATAAGTAGCTTTTTTTATTGCAGGAGTTCAGCAGACAAGCAGACGGCCGGGTAAATGTATAGCTTTCCGGTATACAAATTTTAAGTAGCGGGGTGGTGAAATGGGGAGGGGGAGTGGCATACTTACCTTTACTACAACCTCTAAGGTCCGGAGACCTTGTTTTTTTAATAAACATAACCTCACTTATTTTTTCGCTAATATTGCACTTCTATCATAAGTCCAAAGTTGAAAAATCTTTTCAAAGTCCAAAAAAAAGCCAGTAATCAACATAAAAAGAACCAAAAACCAGCTTAATTGGATAAAAGTGAAGAAAAACACAATAGAGCACATTTACATACAGCACAAGAGTAACCATTCAAAATGGCGACCAATAAAGACGATTTTTTAAGTAGGTAATCACATTTATTTATATTTAACCAATATTAAAGAAAAAATGTTCTGCAATGTACTTAAAAATTGATATCATTAATATATTGATTTATTGTGATATTAAAAAAAGCAACTTGCTAGTCGTCTACTAAATTGATAAATAAAACAAATGCTTTATGAGACTTTTCAGGCTTCGTACTGTTTGTGTGTATAAAATAAATAGTAAATGGTTACAAGTCAGTCCTAGCACTCGCCGGCCGCTGGCGCGGCACAGCGGCCCGCGAATTATTCAAATCACGCTTTCTTGTTATCAAAAGTGACACAATTTTACAACAAAAATAAGTGAGGTTATGTTTATAAATTTAAAAAAAACTTAAAACCTCCGGGCCTTAGGGGTTGTAGTGGGGGTAAGTATACCTCCCCCCTACCCACTACTTAAAATTTGTGTACCGGATTGTTAAGGCCTATTTAGGCACTCGAACTATTAGGGTTCTCGCTACGCTCGTGCGCCGAACATTCTAATGCCTAAATGGGTCACTTCATGCGCTACATTCGTTTATACGCTACATATTTAACTCATTATAGAAATGACGTTATAATTTGCAACGCTCATACAAAATGTACACTGCTTCGGTGTTTTGTCGTTACAACATGCCGAAGCAGTCTAGATTTTTTCATCTTTGATCAATATTATCTCAGTCGATTTGTCTGCCAATTATCCTATTTGGCAAATTGAAAAGAAAAACTCACCTGATAAGTATTAAACAAATCAAGATCTCGGCTAACGGTGTACAGGATGGTGAATATCTTATTGTACTTCTCATCAGAAGATTGCTGGATCTTTTCAATGGACTGCTCAATATCTCCGGGTCATAAGATACCGTTAAGGCTTACTCCCAGCACCTGGAATATAACATACCATACGCCTTTTAAGCTACGTCATTATCAGCCTGCAAAAGTCAATCATAATAGATGTGTATCTCAAGACCATGGGCCATAAAGATAACCCGGGCGTTTGGACGCCTTACGTGGGGGGCCAGGGCAAGGCCAACATGCCCTTGACAAATTTAACGTAAATATGACGTGACACTGGCCGGCGATTATCGACAACCACACCAAAATGCACACAAGGACAAGGTATGACTATTGTAGATAATGAGAACAAATGTACTGGGCTATTGGGATAGTTCCACTAGCTTAGTGCTAGTGGAACTATCCCAACTAGGGGTCTGCGAAAGATAGTCTATATAACTATATGAATACTATTTGAATTTTATTTATTTAAGGCACGCACCTTACACACATTATTATGTTACATGACAAATCATCCAATGTAAAAGTTATGATGTGTGAACATATTTAAGGAGTACACAGCATTTAAAATTCAAATGTCGTCAATGAACTAATAATTTAATTAATTATGATTAATATTATACATAGGCGCAATTAGAATGTCAAGTAAATAAACAACGTTAAGAGATTATGGGATTTAAATTCGAAAATGCAGTTTGGAAGTATTACAAAGTTTATTAAAAGTACGTAATTCCCAGTTCTTACAAGTGCAGCCGGATACAACAAAGCCAAACCGTAAGGAAGAAAACTGTTATCACATAAATCGCACAAAGTTCGTCGTTAAAAGATTCGCTCCGAAAGTGCATTAAGTAACGCTTCGTTTGCAGTCAGAATACGACTGGCTCATTAACCGACTGATCGACCCTCATTCATTTGTAATTTAGACATGGCCTAGCAAATCGCCTACTAGTTGTTTTGTCGCCCTGATAGGCCTCCCGGCAGCTGGAAATTGTATTGAGTCTGCTTTGTGCACGGATAAGAATACAATCAAAAAATTCTCACCATGTCTCCTTCCATCGCAGCAATGGACAGCCCATCAGCCATCGTGGCGGCGCATAACCTCTCCAGCGCAGCGTGCGATTCCCCCCTCTGACAAAGGGAGACTGCCTTGTTCAGAGGTTCATCCGCAAAGAAGCTCTCTCGTAGGTGCTGGAGCACCGCTTCGCTCATCGACGGTGTTATTATCTCGTAATGCGCCATCTGTAGACAAATAATGTAGTTTATAAATATAGTCTACCAATAATATGTATAATATTTTATATACTGAGATTTTTAAATAAAATTAACAGTTTACTGCATTAATTAAATTAGGCTATTGCTATTTCATATGCTATGTGTTTTCATTATATTATAGGAGGACCTCCGTTATAGGGTAAGACAAAGCTGTTCTTTTTTCGTGTCCTTTTTATTGTTTAGTTCTTTTAATATTGTTACTGGCGAGTGGGGGGGGGGGAGTTGATACTCGGTAACCACTCTATCGAACCATCCAACCTATTTCAAGTCAAACGTGGCCGAAGTCGCGGGCTTATCCTAGTATATTAATATAAATGAATCCTTGGAATGTTCGATCGCCCTTGACAGGGCCACCGCCGCCCGGGACGAGGACTTATTACGAAGCCCAGCCTTCAGCCCCCAATGGGGCTTACAGGCTTGAAAAATTGCATTAGAGCATTGAGTTCAAACTATAGTTGTGTATATTGTGTGTAAAACATACTATGTATTATGAACGCCTAGAAACAAAGTAGTCTCGAACGATCCTAAATTATCGATTATTTGATTAAAATGAAATCAGCTCATAAACGTTCCACTTCAGTGCTCAGTTTTTTGTTAAATCTGAGTTTTTTCATTCTGTTTCATATGTCTCTCTCTCAAATCTACTAAATTCAACGATTTCTTATTACTAAAATATTAATAACTAACATACTTCAACATGTGATACATATTATTGAACAGTCAAACGAACTTACCTGTAAGTGAAGTTCGACTGCAATTATGCGACTCTTGTTTCGTCTGAAGATGATAGTGGACAATTGTAGTATCGGCTGAAGTCTATGGCATCACATAAGTTTAAAAAGTAAAAAACGTAGCATATCCTGTTCCTCTTGCCTGTTCCGTGCATTTGTAATTAACTTCATTTATTTTACAGTAGATAACTGATTTTACAATTTGGGTATAATAATATATTTATTTATATAGGGTAGGGTGGGACCCTATCATCTTCAGACGAAACAAGAGTCGCATAATTGCAGTCGAACTTCACTTACAGGTAAGTTCGTTTGACTGTTCAATTATACTCCCTTGTTTCGTCTTCGATGATAGTGGACAATTGTAGATGTTCAAAGACTAGTTGTAAAATCAGCTCTTTAATTTGTCACAATTATGTACATATTGGTACAAAATTATGTTTTTATGTCCTAAGCTTATTTATAATCACACAAGGAAAAAGCTTTTTTTTTTTTTTTCAATTATTCTAAAAATGTTAATAAACTTATTGACATGATTCTTGGTATTTTCAGTATTTTCTACATCTATATTAATCAACATAATTAACAATCGAACTAAAAAACAACGTTATAATTAATTAATATCTACTTAGCACTATTAATTTATTCAAATACTGCTTGAGAAAATGTTGTATTATTAATAATGGGTCTATTATAAAATGTAGCAAAAATATTTGAATTACCCGTACAACCAGTCATCTATGTTAATGTCTCTCTTGAAAGCCACTGAACATATGCATGGCGAGTGCTATGTGCAGTAAATACAGTTGTATCTATACCACTCTCTTCCATAACTTTCTTTATCCAACAACTGATGTACTGGCTATATTGATTTTTTATATATCAGTGACTGATTTTAAAATTCTTATGAAGTTTTCTGGTAGAGATATAAACAATAATGATTTTTTCTTAAAGTTTAAGTACCTAAATAATTTTCATATACTCAATCACTGCTCTTGCAGCACAAATATTTACTTGCTTATTAAAAAATGGTAATGTTAGAAGAAGTTCAAATCTATTAGCTGCTGATGTTTTCACATATTTTTCTATTTTAATAGTTATACAGTCATCTTTAACATAGATATTTTAAAATTGCTATTAGAGATATTGTCTGAGCTCTTTGGCCTGTGGCTTATGCTAATAATGACAGTCTTTTTTGTCTTAATGTCTAAATAATTAGTGTTAAAATAATAATTTTCTATATAGTTCCATAGTAATGATCCCATGTATTATTATGTTTTAGTGTTGTAGGTTTAAGTCTGTAAAAAACCTGTAAACAACCTTTTAATTTTGTCATTGTTACCTATGTGTGAACTGATAAATAATGATAATGCAGACCTAATTATGTTTAGTCTACCATATGAAAGACCTTTAAATATTTTGATAATTTATATAATAATTTGGGATGTATTTGGTAAGTATATACTTAAATCATTTACATGGTAATATTTTTCTTTTGTTCAAAAATATTGTAAGTATTGTTTTAATGTATTAATTGAAAAAGATGATAACATAATGTCAACTGCTTCAGAGTTGATTCCTGAACCTATATAACAAAGCTTCCCTGTTAACACTCCTGACATCAATGATATCTTTTGATGAAGAGGGTGTAACAATCTCGAGTTATGTATTTGTAATCTTTTGTTGGTTTAAAAAAATTTAATTTCTGTGATTACAAGTTTACTGTAAATTGGAAACCAAGGTTGCGTTATCCAATATGGCGCTATGACAACACCTAAATTAATACTTTAAGGAGCATAGAGAAGAGAGGAAGAGTATAAGGAATATATCTATCCAGCATATGGTTAATGCATCTACTGTAGCTGCTTTGGAATTGAACGCCAAGACACATATTGAATACTATTTGTTCTTGATGCAAATAAATCTATACTTGGGTTGTCAGAATATATGAAAATATTTGAATCCTAATTCCCACTCTGTAATATCTAACTGCTTTCTTAATTCAAAATCAGCAGTAGCATTATCTTTAGTGTTTATATATCTAGTAAAAACCCAGAAGTTCCTATTTTCACACCATAGCCAAATAATGTTATTTATGTTGGTGGATATTGTACTCCTCCTTATCTATTCAAATAAGATATAGCAGTGATGTTATCAATTTTAAGTAATATTTCATAACCCCCAAGCTATTTTGTATAAACATTTTAAGCCAAAATATGCTACAAGTTTCAAATAATTTTATATATAATTCACTTTCTAACAAGGTCCAAGATCCACTTGCAGTTTTTAAATTACATATACTATATATTTGTATATATAGTAAATTTAAACATATTTTTTCTTATAGACATAGTCGAGTTCATTATGTTTTTTAACCACCAATTTTTTTTATATATTTTTTTGCATAAATTGTTAACAATTGTTACAGATTCATTAATATTTGATATTTTAGTTTTTAATTCTTTAGTGTATACAATTCCATATTTTATTGCTGGGCAAACAGAAATAAGGGTACCTATACTTTGGCTAAATACATACATGTATCTTATTGTAATTGACTTTTGTTTTATAGTTTCCAAATTTTTTTGGTAAGATGTACCAACAGTTATATTAATTGAATTGAAAACTAATCCTAAAAATGAAAAATTTTGTTTGAACACAAATTCACATTTGTCTCTATATATGAGAAAAAACTTAAATTATTAATGTGTGAATGTTGTATTTATATCTGTCCAACACATTGTAGATGTTTTGTCTATTAACAAAAAATCATCTAAATAAACTATTGAACAATACCTTTTTTATAAAGGTGAGCTATCACTGGTTTCATGATCTTGGTGAAAATGAATGGTGCTGTACATAACCCAAAAGGTAGCACATTAAATTGGTAGAAATTTCCTTCGAAAGGATCTTAAGGTACTTTCTACTCTTTTTATAGATTGATATCATGTATTAAAAATCTTTTAAATATAGTGAAGCAAGATAACTGTTCTATGGTCATCTAATTTGAAATGTTCAGTGGCAATGAACATATTCAGTCCTTTAAGGTTTAATATAAACCTAAAAGAACCGTTCACTATCTAAACTAAAAATATAGGTGAACAAAATTGTTTAATTTTGGTATGCTTAATTCTATAGCTATTTTCTCTAGTAGATTTATAATTTCAAGACAAATATGTTTTAGAACACTTTTTGAAAATTATTATTCAAATAAACTGTGCTTTGGTGTGGTTTTGTTTTCAATGAAACACTATATATATATATATATATATAACCTTTAACCCATTTCAAAATGGTATTGGTAATATTTATCCATTGATGAGTAAAATACTCTAATAATAACCTGCCAACGCTCACCTCAATAGTTATTTCTTGTTGTTAGGTTTGTTGATTCCATTTCTTTCAGGAACATTTTGTGTTGGTGTTCAGCCCCCTGTTGTCCATGGTTTCATGAGTGGATAAGGAGGGCCCCGCAAGTTTAAAGTTCTCTTGGTTGTTTTTCAAGTTGATAAGATGAGAGATCTTCGATCACGGGTGTCTATAAATGAGAAGTGACAGAGCAGTCTGCAACTGTCATTTATCTTCTTGAACATTTGCTTATTTTCATCAGAATGTTCTATTGAACATAAGTGTAGGGCATTGCCTAGGTATGATGGAATAGTAGAAAACTTGTTTTTGTTAACTTGTTTTTCAATTATTATGTCCCTCTTCTTTGAGGTATCATTTATGAGGCAGCCTTTACCTCCAGATTTAGCTTTGGGGCTGACATTAGTGGATAGTCAACAACTTGTACATTATTTTCAAATATTTCTTCTTTCTCAGTTTTCTTTAAACCATTTTTCTTTTTGTGGTATGGTTACACCCAGTGGGAGATACATTATATGTAATTCTTTTGTTAATGGGTTATCTTCCTGGTTTTCAGGTTTTCCATCAACTAATTCAATGATTTGTTCATAAGGCAGACTTTATGGTTTCTTATTTTCAATAATGGTTCGATCAGACTCACCTGGATCTGTAAAAACCCATACCTTCTAGTGATATTATATTAAAGAAAAAAGTACCTAGTTTAAGTACTTGAATAATTTATAATCACTGAATTTTTGGTCATTAAATATGTTATGACCACTTTAGGTTATATAAAGTAATATATTGATTACTTGTAATTTACCATGTACGTTCCCACAGAACGCCCTAGGTATATTTTAAAAATTTCTAAACCGTATACTTAGATCATATAAACGTCTGACCGTATAAGTTCCCGCAGAACTTCCTTGGTTGTATAATGACCATATGCGATCCCACAGAACGCCCTAGGTCTATATTTAGTTTTAAAGAAAAACCATTTCACATGTTCTTTAGTTTCACATAGTATTTATAATCACTCAATTTTTGGTCATTACATATGTTATGACCACTTTAGGTTATATAAAGTAATATATTAATTACTTGTAATTTACCATATACGTTCCCAAAGAACGCCCTAGGTATATTTAAAAATTTTCTAAACCGTATAAGTTCCCGCAGAACTTCCTTGGTTGTATAATGACCATATGCGATCCCACAGAACGCCCTAGGTCTATATTTAGTTTTAAAGAAAAAACCATTTCACATGTTCTTTAGTTTCACGTAGTATTTATATACTTTTTGTTAGTTTTAAATGTTATAAAATAACAAACAAAGAAAATGGCGATCTAGTCGAAATACGCACCTTCGTCGTCGGACTCAAAATTAGATAATCTTCGAATTTTCTTTTCGAGTTTTCGAAGTTTTTTATATAATCGTTCTCTCTTTCCTTCTGTTGATGTTTTTCCCATGGTAAATTAGTTTTTAAACAATATTCTTGAATTATTTCGTTTAATGGGAAAAATAACTAATGTGACGCCGTTTGACATAAAAACCGAATGAAGTTAATTACAAATGCACGGAACAGGCAAGAGGAACAGGATATGCTACGTTTTTTACTTTTTAAACTTATGTGATGCCATAGACTTCAGCCGATACTACAATTGTCCACTATCATCGAAGACGAAACAAGGGAGTATAATTATGTATATAATAAAATATTGTAAAACTATTTAGTCCTGGCAAATTATCGAGAGGAGTCGAGGGGTAATTAACTAAAGAGTGCTGATGTAGCTAGCTGAAAAGCAATCGAATCTAATGGCTTTTGAAAGCTTTCAATCTTGTTGGTTTAAAAAATACAAGACTCAAGCAAGTGGTATTCGTAAATTTAATAAGGTACACTCGTAAGTATGTCCATACACTGCCAAAGATGTTGTATTTATTTGAAATACTAACTAAAATACCTATTTTTATTTTTAACACCACATATTTTTGTATTTTACAACAACAAAAAAATTGTCTTTATTTTTTTCAAAATAAACTTCACTTTGACCGAAAATTCCTCTTTTGATTTTTATAATCAGGTAATCCCTTTACAGATTGGCAACCCTAAGGAGACCGTGGTGAGGAAGAGTGGAACTCGTTTAGCTATAGAAACAGCTATGCCTATCCTAACCAAGAATACCCACAAGAACACCAATATGTTCCTCCCGACATCCATTGTTCAGGGTGTGCGCCCCTTAACTGTTGTCCGCATGACTATAAACTTACAGCGGTTAGACATCGTCATTGGAGGCCCTTTTACGCTGCTGTCTACTGTGGCAGGAAAGGAACTACTCGCTGTCCCGCATTGGACCATAATCACTCCTGATATTAAACGGAGATATGGTCTAAGATTCAGGACAATTACCGAGTAGGACGTAGGTCCATATTCATAGGGACTTCGAAGACACCGTAAGATATAGCGAAAATTTGCTAAGTTAGACGATTGTAGCCGAATATATAAATTTATACAATTTCTACTGTCACAGATTATTTACTATGTACATATTTGGTCAATACAAGTCTGTTACGTCTTTGTATGAAATACCACAATGACAATAATTAATCACCGACTACGAGGTTCGTTAAGCACAAGGATGTCGTGTTCAGACAGTGACATGAAACTACAAACAAATGGACTGGATAATAAAATATTTAATAAAAGGAATAGTGGTGAAATATTCACTTCTAAAAGCATTAAAAATGTGCCCGTCTTGCTTCTAAGCCTAGCGACACACCTGCGGAACATACCCCGCGGAAAGTGAAGAGACGAGACGGAAGGTTTGGCACTAATCGGAATTTCTGCTGATTTATCATAACTAACTAAAAAACATTCCGAGCGTATTTAGCCGAACTTTCCGCATGATACGTTTCGCAGGTCTGTTGCTATACTAACTTTTGAAGTACATATAAGATTGAAAATTCTTTGCAATTTAAACAGATAAAGCCTAACACTTGCAACACAATTTGATTTGTAAAAGAACTTTTGAGTAATCATTGAGATATTGGATATTTTCGATCATACACATTTCTAGGATTCTGTAGATAGCGACAGAACAATGAACGGTCATTGTCTGTACGGATCCATTTACTGTACGTAGATTTATAATAAACATTTGGCCGATTTTTGTACAAAAAACTAATTCTTCCATAATTCTATTTACTGTTTACTAACCCACATAATTTTGCAATGTTTTATTGTTGAGCATTATTGTTTTAGAATACGGATCTTAAGGTCTAGCGCACTTTAAATTTTATTATAGCAAGGTATAAAATTTAAATCGTATGCAGAAATAAATCCATGTTGCACAGTCTTGTAAATAAATATTTTCCTCAAATTTCACTGAACGTTCATACCTATATCAAGTATAGTGTGGCGTGTACTCACTTCACTCGGCATAGGGATGACATACAACAAATAAAACACAATCTCGGAAAATCGGGGAGATTGATACATGCCATGGGACCGTTAATTTACAATGAATTACCTAAAAAGATAGCGAAGTCACTATTCGTCGGATAATTTAAAATATGGCACCTAATGACCTAATTTTATTTATGTGCATAATTATTACAGTATAAAAAATGACGTGTAATTATTATGAATAAAAGATTTTTGATCTCAGAGAAAACAGCTAACCGCAAAATTCTTCACGTACGCATGGCTTAAGTATTACAGTTGGAAGAATAAATTAGGCGACCTGTCCAAACGTTTTAACACCTTCTTGAAACGGAAATGGAATTCTTTATCGCACCATCCGTAAAAAATACTATAAAAAATGACTTTTAACTGCCAGCAATAAAATCTGGGATAATGTGATCGTTCGCACCTCCACGGCGCGGTTCTTATCGAGGGGGTTTCGCCCAAAGGCCGGGGGTGTAAGGGGCGCCGGAATTCCTTCACCTCCCAAGGACAGACGAGACGATATTGCAGCCATTAGTCAGAATTTTTGAATAAAAATTCAATATGCCCAATTATGAGCGTATTCGTGCACAAACTTACTGAATAAAATCCTAATGTTTAATATGATCTCTATGCACTATACAGATGCATATAGACTCTGGAAATGAGATCCATTCTTGTGCGGAGCGTGTAATAAGGGTTGACCCGAAGCGCTTTTTTCGTATGTGTGGTATCTCCATGATATATCGGCGCCGCATACCAGTGTGTCTGGTTGTCAAATAGTGGAAGGCGAATGGCGTGATCACATCGCATAACTCCAATGCACACTTTCCAAAGTGTTTTTTTTTATTGCAGGAGTTCAGCAGAGAGGCAGACGGCCCACTTAATGGAAAGCGGTTACCATCGCCTATGGACATTTGCAACACCAAAGGTACTACAAATGCGCTGCTGCTCTCTTAAAGGAGACTGGAACCTGATCACTAATGCCGGAACACAATACAAGGTTGTTATGGCGGCATACTCTAGACGAGAGGTGGTCGCCATCCAGCCGAGCAAATACCCTACCACCTGGCTGTGGATTGTTGAGTCGTCTCTTACTGCAGACCGCGGGAAATTGTATTCTTTATCCGTTCCTGTACGGATAGTAGTAGCACGAGTGTATCCATCCGATAGGAACCCGTTAGAAGCAACCCTGCGTCGATGTTCGAGACTTTGAATGTTCTCATCGATTAATTATCAGCCTATCAACTTCCGCTCTCTGCTCGATCGGTTCCAGTGCTTCGAGCTGGTATTTCGCTGAGCCATCTCGAAAGTATGTCCACCATACATTCTCATACTTGTTCTTTGTACAACATCAGTAGTTTTGGAGTTTTGGAGAGAAGTATCGTCTCGCTTTAGAGTTTATGTCCACAAATGTTTTGTGCAAATGAATTAAATAGCTTCTTCTATACACAGTTGTTTTTGGTTAAATAAAACAAATACATTAATATGATACGCTAAGTGAAGTGCTATGATTCAATTGAATTTGTTTGTTGTTGGTAAGCGTAGAATAAGTTGTTTAGCTTTGGAATACACAACACATATTTCTATACAGATTATTATAATTTGTTATGTGTAAACAAAATCCTTAATACTATACTTGTTTTTCAAAAGCGTAGGCAGAGAGTGATCTACTTCCAACGATTGTAGAACGATATGCATGAATTAAGAAGCCAGTTTAGTTTTTGTTTCTGCAAAACTGCCAAGTTAAGCCCTTAACCCCAGCTTAGGCAGTCGTGACAGCCATCCGCATACATATGGTCGATTTCTGTATCTTACAAACCGTTCATTTGCCTTACTATCGATTAAAATTTGACTTAGCTTCATACAAGTAATGTCAATTTCAAATTCAAAGGGGTTTGGGTTTTGTTCGGAGGTTGGCTTGATTTTTTTTATGAGCGGCCACTTTTTTAACTATTGCTATTTAGTAGTTCTATACTTGAGATACAAGAATATTAAAAAAACTTGGTCCTAAGTTATATCGAAGCCGAGATATTTAAGATCAAAATCGTGCTGCGTGATCTTAAGGTATCAGTTTTATGCAAGGTTGTTGTTTTTGCAAGATTCATGTTTTTGTGAATGACTTTTGAAATAATATAACATATGTAATTAAAGTGAACTATTACCCTAATTGAACATGTTTGTTATTAGAACATAGGTACTTGTACACATAATAAAAGGTAGTTGTTCTTAAAATTACATTGCTATACTTACTCATACATTGCTATACTTATACTTACACAAAACCTTTTTACAATTATATTTCTTAATCCAGTAATTACATCCTACCACTTTAATAACCGGTCAATAATCGACACCTTATTTAAGAATATATATTCTAGTTTGCAAGTTAGCTGGTTACTTAACTTATCCCCGAGTGAGTTTTGGAAATTTCCTTGATTTGACGTATATTTTATTATTCCAGGAGTAACATGACATCTAGACCATCGTCAATATTAGGTACATTTTAGTTCATAACTCCAATTTTACATTTCAGTGTAATAAAATCATGACTACTCAAAAATAAAAAGTACTTTTAGTTTTTGAAGTCGGTTTTTTAAACGAAGTTTTTTTTATTTATTTGTTACTTTTTAGTGTCTAGCTATGGGTACGCCTACGTAAGGTGCCGCGCGCCTTAAAAAATATAGGTCCCAAGAAACGGGAACAAAAAAAGTTCGTAAAATGAAAACTACTGGGCCAAAGTATGTTAAATTTTTAGGGGACTAAATGGCAACTATTCCGCATCGAACTACAAGGAATCACGTAAATCGGATCATAAATCTAAGAGTAATCGGTGTACATATGGAACGGAATGGAAATTTTTTCATAAAAAATGTTCACAAAATGAAAACTACTGAAACCTCCTTTTTTTGAAGTCGGTTAAAAAAACTATTTGGGTGATAATTCTCTAATCTCCACGCCCTAATTTGTATTAAAATCGTATAGTAAATACATACAAATGTAAATAAAACATTCCACCCTTAATTTACTGTTACATTAAATTTATTAGTTATTGATTGCCTTCGACCTGAGTCGGCCTTTGTTTGTACAACAGAATGGCCGAGGTAAAGTTCAGGGCTATCATATAAAATAGAAGGTCTAAAGCTCGAGGAAATGTTAATAAAAAATATGTAGGATATGTGAAATGTTTTAAACCTTATTCCCACAATTTATTATAAAGTGTAGGTATCCTAGTGCTTTGTTTTATTGTATGGTAGAATGGAAGCGGTTACCATCACCGTATGAACATTTGCAACATCAAGTTGTGTAAGCAAAATACCATTGTGCTGCCGAACTCGTATGGAGGACAGGAACCTGGCTAATACCAGACCACAACTAGAAGTTGTTATATCGGCGTAGTCTAAACCAGATTTATATTGTCACCTCTTATGACTTCTTTTCCGCTCTGATAGTGTATGGCAAACTATTTAATGATACCGTAATCAGCATTTTAGACTAGTGTTACGCGATGTCCATCACAGCAGTTATGAGAACCATAGATTATATTAATATCACATAGATAATCTTCATAGATAATATTATTATTTTGTAGGGTAGTTTTCGTAGTATTTTCGTATAAAAGGCAGTGTGTCGTGTAGACGGTATTCATTTGCTTACTGTGTAGTAAAGGGGAAACTCTGCCCAAATAGTTAATATTAGGTATATTTGGTACTTTTTTGCCCAAATCTCTGCAAGGCTGTTTACACTAGTTTGATAAATAATTAATTTAATTCTCAACATCAACATAACCTTCAAGTTATGCTTGTATTCATGAATTTTCAAATATAAAATAATATTTGTATCTAACCAACAAAATTAAGTTGCATAGCAGAAGTACGTAGTCTGTAGTTAATATTATAAAGAGGTAAAGTTTATAAGTTTGTGACGTTGTAGGGAGTAATCTCTGGATCTACTGGTCTGATTTGAAAAATTATTTCAGTGTTAGATAGCCCATTTATCAAGGAAGGCTATAGGCTATATATCATCACATTAAGACCAATAGGAGCGGAGCACCAATGAAGAATGTTTCAAAATCAGGGGTTTTTTAACTTACTTTTTTTAA
This sequence comes from Dendrolimus pini, assembly GCA_949752895.1. Classification (NCBI taxonomy): domain Eukaryota; kingdom Metazoa; phylum Arthropoda; class Insecta; order Lepidoptera; family Lasiocampidae; genus Dendrolimus; species Dendrolimus pini. The sequence goes on from OX457135.1 coordinate 18,560,817, forward strand.
CTACTTTTTTTTTTAGATACGCCAATAAAGCGCATTACGTTGTTACGATTGTGTTATTGAAAACACATATTTAATATACAAGTACCTAATTTAATGACAATATGTTCATTCAAACCTGCCAACCTGCCTTGGACAAGCGTAGCAGGTATACTGTCCGTTAGAGGTGTGTAACTCTTTACTGAACCGACTCACTGATCCGAAACATTTAGGTGTTCCAAAAGATTGGAACATCAACAATGTTTCAAATGCTTCATTTGGATCTGGAACATCGCGATCTCTCTGACTCTGTTCAGCGCTATCATGTCGCTTACGTGTGAGAGAGACCGACCAGAGCATAATGAATCACAGAGCAACAAGCGAAGAGAGAGCAGGAAAACAATAAAATGAGAATGAGATAACAAATGAGAAAATACGCCAGCTAGCCTAAGCGTCTGGCCGCCAGTCCTAAGCCTGGATAAAGTATGACGGTAAATCGTTTTTATTGATGATCTCACAATTTGTAATTTTTTCAAATATTACTATGTATATTCATCTTTTTTTCAACCTTAACACCGTCTGCCTCAATATGCCTGCGACACGACATATATATATCTGTATTTTTATCTGTGACAAGTTTGACACGATGTTTCAAATGAAACCGCAGCCCGTTTCTCAGCCTCAGTCCGCGACGTACCATAACAAGACAACCATGATTTTATATCTTTGACTCAATGTTCCAAATGTTCCAAATGAAACATATCAGTGATCCGGAACATTTTACTGTTCCAGATACAAATGTTCCAATCGCAAAAATGTGACATTTCTCCCACGCCTACTGTCCGTTCCCCTAGTCGGTGGCTCGAGAGCACCAGTGGAACGTTTATGGACATATATGTTCATTCCAAAATCTATATAGATATAATGAACATATTTAAAAATAAAGGTGTATTCACATTTATGTACTACAGATCAAAATTATTGCAGAAAGTCAGTTTAAGAAAATCATAAATATCAACATTATACAATGATGTTACGCGGGGAACAAATGTCTAGACACGCCGCTTCCGTCAGCTTCCGATAAAGGGGTATGCCCAAAAGATGGCTTTACGTCGTCAGGGATAATAATTATGCGTGCCAATCTATAATATTATAAAATTCTAAGCTTACCGCGTCTGTACATTGAAACCATTAAAAAAAAACAACTCGAATACAACTATATAAACGATGGAAAACAAGATGCAACTCTTTTTAGATTTCTTGTCGGTTTCTTCGGGATTGACGTAAAAACTTGTGGGGCGATTTTAATGCGGTTTTCGCTGATCGACAGATCATTCTTAGACTTAAACTCTGCGCTTTTAAACCCGGGAACGGTTTGTAGTGGTTCGGGTGTGTAAAAATTAGCTTATTCCTACACAGTTTTCACTAAAATGATAGCTTACATCCTTTTTTAAATGCTGTATCCCGGGAACCCCGCGGGAAGTTCAAGTCAAGCGTGGACAAAGTCTCAGGCTTATCTTAGATAAATAATAAACGATCCTGAAGGCCACACAAAGTAAATAAGAAGTAGGAACATGGGCCTGCACTCCGAAGCGGGCGCTCTGAACGCAACCGGGATTTAACACTAGCTTAATAACAATACTGATTATAAAATTAACGTCGATTTGTATGTAAAATATTGTGTAATCATATTTATGTAATCAACATACATAAATGACATTATTTCGTGTTATAATAACATCGTTCGTATAAAAGGAAATAATTTAATTTTTAACGGTATGTGATAAACCATAATTCAAATAATTAAATTGATGTTTTGTCTGCTATGCTTGTATTATGTATTAAATAAAATGTTAAAATGCCTTCTGTTTACTAGTTTTAAAATTATCTCTATGTAAATAATGTTAGTCTCTATAAATAAATAATTAACGAATTAAATGCACTGAAATAACCCTATTTCGCGACAATAACAGAATAATCAATGAAAATGATTAAACACATTCAATTAACCAATTATACTATTACTACAATGCAATTGTATCAATGCACAATGGAATCAATCCGATCAGAATAGTACAATATTATCAATGTTATCAATTTCAAATAATTGGTTATAAGTACCTTGATCTTTCATTTAAATAAACAGAACGTTTATAGGTTTTTAAAGACAGATCGATTCATATAATTTAAGATATTGTGGTGAATTTGTGTTTAAAATAGAGGTAAGTGATAAGACTTACCTCGTGCGCCTCCCACGGCTGCTCGGTGCGCACTGTGATAACAGCCGCCCTGACGCGCCGCCCGCCCAACGGTCATAGATTAATAAACAGATAGGACAAGTTACTAACTTGTGTCGGAACATCCAAAAACTTGAAAAATAATTATACGACAAGGTACGAAATATTTATTAAATCTGTATTCAGCTTTCGCTTCAAAGGACTTGATTGTATGATGAAACTTGTATTGACAGTAATTATGGGTCTATCTAGTTTGTGCTCCTGTCTTTCCCACTTTGATTAAGTTTCTCCAATTTTGTACACTATTTTCTGTTTTTTGTGGGAAGTAAATAAAAAATCGACCAAGTGCGTGTGGAACCATGTACATTAAAGGTAAATAAGGTTATAAGTGGAAGTTAGTTAGGTATTTTTTCATTCTTTCTTGTTCAAGTTTTTGTTGAAAGTATTATTTAAGCTATAATACTTTGACTATTTTTATAATTTTTCATTTCATGATTCAAACTTAATACAAAAGGCTACATACACAATTTTTACTACTTTGGTAGCGAATAGCGTGCCACCTGTTGAATATAGACGGACAGATTCCTCATGTCTCATCGCTCTATATCTCGTCCCTATGTTATCTTGTTTATCTCTCTATCCGATATCCTATATCTCTTTGTCGGATCTTAAAAGCTAGCAACGCGTTGATGTTGCAAATGCGGTAACCACTTTCCATAAGATGATAAAATATGAGTATATAAAAAGTCAACATGCCTTTTCGGTGTTACGGCTTTTCCAGTCAAATTCATCAGAATGTTGCCGTTAGGAATATATATTGGACGCGTCGCCTCTACTATCCCTACTTGTGTATACGACACTACATCCATCTAATTTGTGTAGAACAGTCGGAACTTTTCTTGATATCCGCTCTATTTCCCTCAGCTACGACGAAGACAAGGATTTAAAAGAATACTAGATAAGTTTATGTTTAATAAGTTTTAGGCTGCAATTTCTGTACATTATTTTTTCTTAGGATCTTGGAAACAAGACTTTTGCAATGATTTACACTATTAATTGGACCTACTTATGCAAATTGGAACCAACCCACATACTGACAGTTTTGAGAAAAAGCCGTTTTTATTAAAATTTTGCAAACAAATAATGTGTCTATATTTTGGAAAAAAAAATTAGAATATTGTACATTAGAATATACAATATTGTAAATATTTTTTTTTGCAAAATTTTATTAAAAACGGCTTTTTCTCAAAACTGTCAGTATGTGGGTTGGTTCCATTTTGCATAAGTAGGTCCATTTGATGTTTAAATATCTGACAACTTCAGACACATGAAATGTTTTATATTAATCATCTAGAGACACAATTTAACTAAAATTTTACCCAAAAATTTATCTTGTAATTAAAAACAAGGTATAGAGTTTTATTTTATAATACATTTAAGAAATGTATTATAAAATAAAACTGAAGTCATAAGTTGATATTTGAAATGGTGTATCTGCCATTAAATCGCGGTTGCTTGATGATTGTAGTGATTTTCCGTTTAAAGTCAGAAATATGTTTCGAATGCACGAAATATATCTGAATGATATCTCACTTTTGTTGTAAGGAGCCTCCTTGCACGGGTGATAACCAGAGTTTTCTTTCGGACTCCTTTTATACTAACTGTTCTTTGTGTTTTTAGTAATATTGTATGTAGCTGGTATGGATTAAACATCGACTACCTGTCCCGGCAGATGTCGTCCTGCCCGGAAATGCTTCAATCGATATGCCGACAGCAGCGCCACCTACCGGGTTCAATTGTGAACCAACTCAGAAACCTTCTCTGGCTCATGCACAACAACTTTCCTAAAGATCATTACATGATCAAATGTATAGTTTACGATTCTATAAAAGACATACAGACAAACATTCATTTTTATATATAAAGATAAATTTTCATTTAATAATAATCAAGTATCCATTTGTGTATCGAATTCTTTTTGGATTGGTCAAATGTCGGAATTTAAGTTTATTTAGAACAAAATATTTTTGTAACAGTTTACTTATAAGACCTGGAATATTTTGAAATGGATAATTTTTATAGATCTATTAACATATAAGAAATGAGGCTTATCAACTCTACCGAGACCTTTCAATGCGGTTGATAGGAGTTTCGAGTAACCAAAGGGCTGGTCTGTATTTAGGGCAACGGCTGATCCTTGCCATTCAATATGGAAATACGGCCAGCATATTGGGAACGTTCTCCACATCTAACTTACAATTTTTATCATATGTTTATAGTAGCTTTATTATATAAGTTTATAATTTAGTTTCATTTATAATATCGTTTTATTTTAGTTATTTTTAGGGTTTGGTTATTAATAACTCTAGTCTGTTAACATATAAGATATACTATAAATATATAATAATATCTCATGATAATGCTTTCATCAAATGCGGACAATTAAGATATGGCAAGGTTTTTGGTTTTGTATGCCTCATCTTTTCTCTTTAGATCTGTAAAACCTTCGGAGCATACAAAGTTCTATTGGAAATAGAATAAGTGAATGTAGTAAGGTTGTTAGGCAGGAAAATGGAAATTTAACGCAGAGTATGGGTTTACTTGATATTTGTTTAAATAGTTATTTTCTTTATTTGGCTTTATATTTCTAAGTATAAATTATATTATCCGTGCAGGAACCGGGTAATATAACTTCTTGCGGCCGAGCGGCCTGTCGTAAGAGGCGACAAAACAACCCACATCCAGGTGGTAGGGCTTTTGCGCGACTGGATGGCTACCACCCTGGTTTAAAGTATGTCGCCATAACAACCTTGAATTGTGTTCTGGCATTAGCGACCATGTTCCAGTCTCCCTTAAGAGAGCAGCAACGCATTTGTAGCACCTTTCGTGTTACATATGTCCATAGGCGGTGGTAACGGCTTTCCATCAAGTGGGCCGTCTGCGTATTTGCTGAACTCCTGCAATAAAAAAAATACCATCCCTGGATTCCTGAATTCCTTTCGAATCGCTTACTCAAATTGACAAGTTGTGTTCACAAGTTTTTATTAAGTTTCTTACATACAATTCAAGAGGTACCTGTGATTTAAGCATATGCTGGCTTACCTCACTGCAACGCAGTAGGACCGGCGTTTTAAATTTCGTAAAAAATTTTTTTCTTAATTTACTATGGTTTGGGTGACTTCGGTTGTATTACCTATAATATTAGCGTAGCTTGCTTAGCATGGGGATATAGAATGTATGTGTTGTCTGTCAATTATTATTATCTTCCTAATCTAGTACATGATTTCGCCGGTACATAGCTTGTTTTCCCTGGTAAAGAAATCGAACGATACATACTGAAGATCTAATTTAACATATTTTGGACAGATCAAGTAAAAATCATTTAAATAAACGTGCATGCATGAGATTAATGAAAGTTGTTCAAGCGAAGTGTTTCTCAGGATCGTAGCAGGTGGAGAGTCACTGTCTCCGCCTACCCCAATGGGAAACAAGAGCGACAGTATGTATATGTATGTGATGTAATTCAAAACGTATAATAGTATCTACACAAATTATTTAGAACATCTTAAAACTCTCGAAGAACTTAAGGAGGCACTAGTAAATAAGATTAAATTTCTAATAAATAAATTAAGACAAATTATTATCAGCTTTAACTCCTCGCAATAAAATTCAAAGTTGCTTGTAACGCTTATCTGCTGTGAGAGAAAGTTGTGCTTATATTGAAGAGGAGGGAGGACTGGTGTCGCCACTCCACGCGACCTAATAAGGACGAGAGGGATTTATAACAAAGTCTAAATTTCATACAGTTAAGCTAGCTTCTTTAAATGTCAGATATAGTTGTCAAACTCTCATATACCAAAGAGTACATTGGCTTGTACACTTGCTCTTGCTTGTAGTGGTGGATGCTGGCAGTTGGCAATTGGTGGAGTGTTGGTGCTTACTTATTGTATAGTAGGGTGAAAAAAATACACCTTGTTGCTTACAAGGAATTATTCTCGTAGTAGCTAGGATGCTGATCCCTGGGTTCAACTTAGTTGATAACAACTCTTGGTTGTTTGTATCAATACAATAGCACTTGTAGGTAGGGATGTAATAGCAACTCGATCACAAAGTATTTGTGAGCATTATTTATTATAATAATATTAATGTAGTCTAAAGTCGGCCGCAGCGTCAGCAAACGCTGTACGTTGAACCGTGCACATATAATATAGTTTTGTGGGATATAGAATAGAAAAAAGATATTAGCTCTTGGAGTCGTGTAAATTGTGTAGTCGTCATTTCTCCCCCAATGGCGACGTTAGACCTAGAGCCGGGAAGTGGGACTCGCCAAGAGGTTAACAATTTTATTATAATATACATTTCCTTACGCGTGAGAAGAACGATGAACCAAGAGTGACATCTGCGCTATCAGTTCTATCACTTGAAGCGGAACCTTTTTATTTTTTTATTGCACGAGTTCAGCAGACAGCCAAACGGTCCACCTGATGGAAAGCGATCAACATCCCCTATGAATATTTATATCACGAAAGGAGCTACCAATGTTTTGCCACTCTCTAAATTGAGACTGGCACCTGGCCACTAATGCTGGAACACAATTCAAGGATGTTATGGCGGCATACTTTAGATCAGGGGTGGTAGCCGGGCAAGTACCCTACCACCTGTAGTACCTCGCTGTATAATTCATACAATCGATGTTCACAGCTGGATGTTGCAGTCAGTCTACCCCTTACATTTAGTCTTTTTCTTAAATACAACTTTGCTCTTTGTGTTTATGACAAATATCCATGAGTTTTAGTTCCGTGCAGGAACGGAGAAAGAATACAATTTCCTGCGTTGGGGCGGCCTGTCGTAAGAGGCGACAAAACAACGCACAGCCAGGTGGTAGGGCATTTGCCTGACTGGATGGCTACCACCCCTGCTCTAAAGTATGTGGCCATAGCAACCTTGAGTTGTGTTTCGGCATTAGTGACCAGGTTTCAGTCTCCCTTAAGAGTGCAGCAGCGCATTTGTAGCACCTTTGGTGTTGCAAATGTTCATAGGCGATGGTAACCGCTTTCCATCAAGTGGGCCATCTGCCTGTCTGCTGAACTCCTGCAATAAAAAAAAGTTTTAAAATAATCTTCAATCCGCCTTTTTTTGAGGAGAGGTATGATTAAGGACTACTCATTGCGAGGTAATCGCAGTGTCTTAGGGTATTTAAAGATTTTACCATCAATAGTTTTTTATATCATAGTATTTCTGGGACATTTGTATACGCCATAGACAATAATATGTTACTGCAGGAAATTCTGTTAAGTTAATGTTTCAAACTATTATGAACACGAGTCTTCAAAAAAGGTAATAAGAGTAATACAGGACTGAAATAAAATGTATTTATTTGTCATGTCTATACTCTTCTTAAATCTAATTACAATAAATTTGGTCATTATTAAATATATTCCAATACTTTATTATATAAAATAGCTAAATAATTCATAATTACACTAAAATAAATACTTAAACACTACACAAAAAGAATTTTAGAATCTTAAATTTAATGCAGTGGTTACAATGTAAGCCGTTTTATCGTAAAACACTAGAACTCATTCGTTTTTTAGAAATGTATATCTGGTTTAAAAGATAACATTGTGGTTGGTAAAACCACATTTTCTAAGGTTTGAAGTAAAATACAGTGTAAACTCCATGTAAAGTCACTCGATTTAACGATAAACTTCCTTAAGCGTCGAAATCACTTGGATGTGATTGGTTTAGCTTGTCTAATATATAATGATTCACTTTATATAGCATTACACCCACTCTCAATAACGACAACAATTAAGTAATAAAAACTACCTTTAAGTAGCCAAAATTAGTAAAAACTGCGCAGCAGTATATGACGTTCTATTATCGCTTTACTATACTAGCCCGTAATAAACTCGACTGTCGGCATTCCTTTATCACCAAGATGCCTCAATATTGCAAGATATGAATAAAATAAGTTAAAAAAAAACAACACAATTACTGGCGCAGCAAAAAACGTCAGTCAAAAATAACAGACTTCTCTCCATTTAACGACCACTCTCTATAACACCATAAAATGCACTGTCCCTTCGGTTTCGTTATATATATATATATATATATATATATATATATATATATATATATATATGCATGACAAGAGCTATGAATGTCAAAGAAGCAAGTGAGGTGTGTAAGAATAAGCCTGTATGGCGCTCTGTTGCTCGTGCCTACCCCGCAAGGGACCTGGCGTGAAGTTATGTATGTATGTTTGTATATATATTTATATATATTATATAGAGTTTACACTATATATCCAGTTTAGGGCTCCAAGTGCAAGTCAAGGCGCTTCCTTTAAAATGTATCCTATGCTACCGCAGCGCCACCCTTATTATCCACGTTTTGACGGACATTTTCAACACCGATGGTACATCTTAACTTTACTCTCCATACTTACTAGTTTATTATAAACTAGGCGATATTATTCCATAAGTATTCTTCTTCCATACTTATAGCGTTCAAATTTAGCTATAGTTCTGTCTGAGCCAACAACTAGATAAGCTCCATAAAAAATACACTTTTTTTATAACAGAACGAGTATTTACGTTGAGTTAAAAACACTGACATCTACTATTACCACTGGACGTATTGCTGCCGTTTCATTTTTGTGCCTATTCGATTGACACCATTTTGGCGTTGAAAGTTGAGGCTTGGTTTTTAAATTAGGTTCCATGTAACCTAATTTAAAGTTTACATATAATTTAATTCAATAAATAACCTTGAATAATACCAAACTCTACAGTGTTGAACCCCAAATGATTGGCGTCCTATATTGTTTTTACAAGACTAGAATTTTCCCGCGACCTCATCCACGTTTGACAGGTAAAGTGGATTACAGTTATTTTGCTAATAATTAAAACAAAAGGGTATTTTCAAAACGGTAATGGATTTTTTGTAGGAAATTACATGAATGCCAAAGAATTACCGAAGTACATGAATTCATAAACCACTTCAGAGTAAAAACCCACAGGATTCTTAGGACACAAAGTATCGCAGCATTTAAGAAATAATGTAAGCTATCGTTTTACTGAAAACTGTGTCGAAATAAGCCGCACCCAAAAAATTTCAAACGGCTCCCGGGTAAGCCCATTACGCAGGATAAAAAGTACCGCAGATTTAAGTCCAGGAATTTGCTATCGTTCAACCAAAACCGTATCGAAGTCGGCACAGTTGTTCTTACGTGAATCCCGTGTAAACAAACAAACAAAATTCTAAAAAAATGATTGCGTCGTGTTCTCCGTCGTTAATATACTCTATTCCAGTTGTTTTTTTGTTAAATGGCTTCAATGTCACAAGGCATTTTTAGAACGTTATATTATAGATATTAATAAAAAAATACAATACAATCATGTCCCCATACAATAATAATATCATTATTAATTTATCGTACATAAATTCAAGATAAAAACACTTCAACAATTGTTTTACTTCGGCAGCGATTTGCAATTTTACTTCTAGTCCTTCAAATATATGCTTTTCATTTTGCAGCAGTCCACTAGTAATACTAGGGGTAGTACAGTAGTTATAAAATTACTCTAACATCTCAATTTGTACAAAGCTAAATCAACAAACTAATAAAACTTATGGTGTAACTAATGGAAATGTGTAAAGTTATATAATTCAATCACACTAAAAAACAAAATTGAAGTATATATTGTATTCCTATTTATGTAATGCTTGAAAACGACCATTTTTTTTTTATCTGTTAGTTTGTATCGAATAGCTTCCGACATGGATCAACGGATTTCAATAAAAAAATTAAATATTATAAGGCGATAAGGCCGCCTATTGTATCGCCTAGAAAATATTGTAAATATTGTCTGTTTTGTAATTGTATGTTTTGGTGTGCAATAAAGAGTTATCTCTCTCTCTCTCTAAATATTAAAATGAAAATTTCATCTTAAATTTTCAGAAGATATGTAATTCTACTCTGCACTTGCCAACATATTATTTCTTGCATGTATGTCTGTTTAACACCACAAACGAATCCGACGACACCAAGGCGGTATCTTCGTGAAGTCAGCCATAATTCGTGGGGGGGGGGGGGACAAAGATAGATACACATACATACCAGTACACAAAAAGAGAAGGAAATATGCATGTATCAAGAATGTGCACTTTGAACATGAGATAGGGTTACCACGACTCAAAAACTATTGTTCAGCATTAAATAACAATCAGTTGTTTTAATCATAACACAATCAACCACCACAATAAGTTACATGCGGATTGATTCTGTTGATTTCTCTCTATATATGTACATACATCAACATACCACTTATAAGTGTATAACTTACTGCAACTGCCATCCCAAAGTTCCTAACATAATTTCGGTTTATTTTTTGCGGTTCTAATTATCATACCTAAAGAAGTTATTACTTACACTCTTAACGACATACTTAATAAGGCAAGTACTGCCAGTTGTGTTCAACGAGGCAGTTTTCACTATTCTACGTTATACAACAATACTCCATTGGCATAAAGAACGCGCCATCGCCCACCAAGAATAAAAAAGAATAGACCTGTGGCGCCATCTACCTATGTACGATTTGACACTTTTCCGATGATACATTTTATACCAGGCAATTGTCAACCTTAGTAATCTTCCATAATTGTGTGTAATCTCCACAGTTGAACATCTCTTAAAATCTCTGAGCGCGACCGATAATTATATTTAGAAAACAGTATTACTAAACAATATCAATAGTAATATCTCCAACAACACCGTTCTTATCGCAACTATTGATTGTTATTTTGACTTTACCATCCTTCTTCTCATTAAACTCTTCTTGTATATTCATATTTTGCAAGGACTTGAGATTTGGAATTTGGTCTTCTTGGAAATGTGGGTTTTGGCCGTTGGCGAAGTGCACTGGGTAGTGGCGCTTTAATTCGGTCATCAGTCGAAATTTCATATCGCATATTGTACACCTGTAAAATAATAATATGTTAATGTATTTCTTAGAACTTTGTTTTTCTTAGATCATTTTAGTACTTCACACCGATTTCACACTTACAGTGTAAACTCTATATAACGACACTGAAGGGACTGTGCATGTTAAGGCGTTATAGAGAGTTGTAGTTTTGTTTATGGTGATAAAGGAAGTATTTAGAAATTTCGGTGTTCCGGTATTTCAAACAGTCAACAACAAAGCACAACAAAGTAGTCAAGTTTATTACGGGTTAGGATAATAAGGCGATAACAGAACGTACACTGCTGCGCAGTTTATACTAATTTTGGCCTTAAAAATACTTTTTATTACTTAATTTAGTTGTTATTGTGAGTGGGTGTAATGGTATATAGAGTGTATCATGGTATGGAAGACAAGCTTTATTTTTATTTTTTTCTTTACCAGGGGAAATCCGCTTGAGGACAAACCGCCGCGGGGGAAGCGCGGTGGAGCGTGTGGGATTCGCCTCGTCGGGGTGGTACTAGCACTCCCGCAGGAATGTTATTGCCACACCACGGTTGGGGATACCCACTAAAACCCCTGGCTGATCCTCGTTGCGTCCCATGTCCGGGCTGTGGGCTCGCTCACGCATTCACCTCTAGCCCGGACGGACGATGGCCGGCCCGGTCGCGGGCTGGCCCCTCAATTATAAGCTGGAGAACTGGGTTTCTCCGACTACCTCGGGTCTCACCACGAGGTAGCGCATGGGTCGGTTCGCGTCCCTCCTCTCCGGCCTTTGTGTGCGGGGGACCTGATTCCCGTACAGGTCCCCCGCACGGCCGTAGCTTAGGGCGGTTGGAGGTCGTCGTTCATGACCCTCCGTCGCCGCCGCCGGTTTTGGCGGGGGGAGAGTGTGGAGTGTTTGTCGTTAAATCGAGTGACGTTACATGGAGTTTACAGTGTAATTACATTATTAATGATGAAATATTAAGGTACAAAATGTTTAAAATTAACCATCTATGGCCGGTTCCTATATCTAACTATGCATTGACTTGCCTTACTATAGGTTGAATTTTGACATTAGCGGCCTTGTTCATAGAGAGTTAGAGTAAGTTTGAACGCTTCTTTAATAACTATAAAGAAGCGTTCAAACTTACCATAACGCTCTATTAATAACGAGTAACGAACGAGTAAATTTTTCTGTCGCGTTTCCAATGACGAAAAATTTATTCGTCGTAAAACAATAATCCTTACTCAAATCCATTTTTTTATTTCGGCTAGCAACATTCGCGGTAACAATTAAGGGGAACCACCGCCGGCCAATGCCAATAGTGAGTTTCAATTTTTTTTCAAATCCATCTTTTTGCGTTCTCAGAGGGCCTCCCAAAATGTATGTTACCCACATGAAATTTAAGTCTTGCTTCGCCACTCTTAACACCTGTTCTTTCATATGCAAAATACACTCTTCTGGTAAATGAGAAAAAAACTGAGACATATAAAAACATACAGAAAAATGAATGGATGGATACTAATGTTTAATAAAGAATTTCGTCTTTGTCCAAATGGGTACGGAACCCTAAAAAAGAAAAACATAATATCTCACCCGTAAATATTCATGCCGACATGCACACGGGTGTGCTTCGCCAGGTCGTTGCTCTGCGCGAACGCGCGCTCGCAGTGCTGGCACTTGTACGGCTTCTCACCCGTGTGAGTGCGCTGGTGACGCTTCAGGTGATCTTTCGACGTGAACCTAACAATTAAAATTCATTTATTTAACAAGAAATATAGATATTTTTCTTAGTCTAAGATCTGAACCTACATCCCCCTTCACCGAGCTGATAATAGAATTTAACTTATTTTATAATAAATTTGGTATATTAGAAACCTTCTTATTATCTTGATGTTGCAACATTTAATAAAAAATTTAAAAAAAAAATCCGTCCAGGATTTTTTTTAGCAAACCCATTTTTAATATATTTTCTAATATACCTTTATTATACAGTAAGTTTTATTCTATTATCAGCTCGGTGAAAGTCGATGTAGGTTCGGATCTTCTACTATTTATTCCGTGCAGGAATTGCACATTTGCACTTTCATGTTGCAATTGTCCATAGGTGACAGAAACAACTGTAAGGTGGGTTATTTAACTGCTGCAATCCATCAATAAAAGATACGATAAAAATACAAGTGTTGTCTTAATATAAAATAGAATAAAAATAGCCTTTATTTCCTCTGACATTTTTTCTTTTCAAGCTGTCAAGTTAGTTTGCCTCCTTGGCATACGCCTCATCCTACCTTTAGAACACGCCATTTTTTGGGAGATCATATTCTCATCTTTACCGCCTTATTAAAGGATTATAATAGTTACATAATTACCGAGGGGTCAAAGTCTATTTGTTTCAAGTGATATTTCGAAAGTCTCAGAAGAAGAGTCTAAATTGTCATTCCGAAATAATTAATATCAGAATAAGCTACAGGCAAATGCGGCCGCATTTTGCTAGCCAAGTTTACCTCATAGTGCACGTGTCGCAGCCGAAAGGTCTCAAGCCTAGATGTATGAGTGAGTGTTTCTTGAGGGAGTTCGGTTTAGTGAATGTGGCGCTGCACTTGTCGCACCTGTATGGATGAGCCTCTGTATGGGTCGCAACGTGCGCTGTCATTTGACCTTAAACAAACAAGACGGCATATTTGTTATGTTAGTGGCCTATGATAGTTGTCCTCCCTTGGAATAGAATTCTCATGTTATTTCTGCGAGACAGTGATGTCTCAAAAGGAGGCCGCAGAACGAGATAGGGAGAGAGGTGCACATGCGTCTCATGGGTACCATGGGAGGAGGGTGGTTTTAATGGTGTATTGAGTTTTCGAGTCTCCATACAAGGCGGCGATTTGACTCTGGTGCCCATTCGTGGTGTCACCTCTCGTCGCTTTGGTCTAATCCCTAATAAAGGACCCCGGTAGTGTGCTAAACGCATTTGCTCCGCCTCAAAAAAAGAGAATTCTCATGTTTGGATTAAGCTCAGAACAATAATTTACAACTACAAAAACCTTGCTACAATTAAATGAACAAAGAAAAAGTTTTAATTGAAAAAATTGTGACGTACTTTGCCGAATTAAATGTACTATCTTAAAAAAGAATTTGTAATTTGCTGCATTTTCAGGAAACAAGGTTAGCACTCAGTTTATTGTTGACTAACAGCTCTTTTATTCATATAAAGTATTATAAAGGTATAATTAATACACGACTATAAATAAAATGGATGTGCTAGAGCCATACTGGAATCATTACCTCTCACTGAGCCAGCTAGTTCAGTGTGATACCAGACTCTCACAAAGTATATGTGTTAAATGACCCACTAGGCAAACAGTGAGCAACTTACTGTTTGTTGGCCGAATCTAAGCAGTTTATTGGTGGCTAACTCAATGTCGAAGTTAGCAGTGAACTGTAGCTTATTAGTAGCAAAGCGCTTGCAATCTCTTGGGAAGCAACGTAAATACATTATGCGCAGTATGGACACCCAATTTAAAGACTCAAGGGAGGCAAACTGGAAGCAACCAGTTAGCCGCTCACTGTTCGTTTAATAGGGGCATGGCCATACAGTGGGATTTTAGCAGTCCACTTTTTCCTCGTGCAATGAATTGGCATCACCACTGATATTTCAAACTGCTAAAGCCAACAGTAATCACTGTCCATTAGATGCACTGTTTTCCACCTTCAGGCAGATGGACATTTGCAACATCAGGGGTTACCGACTTTTATGAAATTATATAACACCCTTTTTAAAAAACCTCATGTTATAGCCATAGCCATAGCAGCCATTACACACTCAATCTAGATTGTGATCCTTGAGCGTGATCATTGATCTCAATCCAGATTGACTGTGTAAGGTATGTGATTGACGGATCGTGAATTCTGATCAGAAAATATCCAGATTTTTTAAATCAATGATCTCGATCCATTGATCGCGATCCAGATTGATCGTGTAATGCAGACTGACGTAATTTGAACTCTTACGTTCAAATTACGTCAGTCTGCATTCGCACCGCGATGGAGTCGGACGACAGACGTTATGCCGGCCCGGCCCCCAGTGCCACCAACGTCGAAAATGCCGATCCTTCATCCTGTAGTAATTTGCGTAATCCCCCTCCTCTTCAGTACTATGAATTTCATCTAACAAGTTCAAATGTGTATAGATGTTCCTCTTTAGTAGCCATGGTTTAACCCAATGTTTCCTCTTCACGCGTTTCTTCAGAAAACAGCAATAATTATTGCTGCACGAGCTTTTTACTTATTCAGATCCATTTAGTAGTTGTGAATGTGTGTGCATTTGATGGTATCGAACAGTGGAGTGATATAGATCATATCACGATTGACCATCTAATGTCGCGACCAGCCACGCCAAGATTCGTCAATGGTGACAGATTGTAGTAGCAATCTGTCACCTTGCTTGGATCATGATCTGGATTGAATGTGTAATGGCTGCCATAGAGTAAAAACCGCATCCAGGATGTGCTAAGTGTTTGTTTTGGTCGAAGGATAAATAAATAATTCTATAGCAAATACCTTTAGTGATGAATTTCTTTGGGCACAAATTACAGGCGAAAGCTTTGATCCCCGTATGTCGTAACATGTGTTGACGTAAATTAGAGCTATTCGTGAATCCTTTGCCACATTCTGAACATAAGTATGGGGTCTCTCCAGTATGAGTGCGGAGATGTTCTTTCAAGCCTGATACTTGAGAAAATGCTGAAAAGTATATTAAAATATTTAAATTTTTAATAAAGCTGCCATTAGTTCTAGACAAGGTGTTTAAACTGCTACCAATCAATACTTTCTTTACTCAGTTGAAGTGATATGTATTAGTATGTAAGCCTTTCTAAAATAAATAAATAAATCTATAATAATCGAATATCAAGTTGATGTTGGACGGGTGCTCTTAAAGTTTGAAAGTACCTTTGTTACAGTAGGAACAGACATTTGTTTTGTTTCCGTCATGCTTATTCATGTGCTCTCTTAGTTGATCTTGTCTTGAGTACCTCTTGGGACATTTTTTACATTTAAAAGGCCTCACATTGCTATGTAATTTCATATGTCTTCGTAACAAATTCTTCAAAGCAAAACTTTTATCACAAACATCACATACAAATACATTTTTCCCAGCATTTTTATTACTTTTATGCTTTTTTTTATGCATAGCTAGTGAACGTCGTTTTGGAAAAGACAATTCACAATCTGGACACTGGAATGTTTCTTCATGTTTTTCAACTTCAGTCTTTATATGGCCTTCAGTATGTTCTAATAACAACTGTTCAGTAGCAAATATTAAAGTGCATATTTCACATTTATGTTGGTTAAGATGTTTTGTAAAATGTTCATTTAGCAAAAGTTGTGTATTAAATGATTGAGAACATACAGGACATGGAAATGCTTCTACATTAATAACATCATGGGAAGCTAGATGCTTCAAAAATTTAGTTTCTTTAATAAAAGTTTTCTGACAAAGCTCACAAATGTAGCCCATTTGTGGTTCATCTTTTAAATAATCATCAATACTGTCATCTTGAAAGTTAAAATAATCATCTGTTTGCGCTTGTGATCCTACGTCATGGATGTCTTCTTCTGCTTTAGGTTTAATTTCAAGCTCAGTTTTTATGTTAGTTTCAAGCATTCTTTTGAACTCTTCTTCATTTCTTGCAACTTGAATACGAAATGTGTAGAACACTTGAAGCAGTCTTGTGCAATCATTGCATAGGTTCTTTGGTAATTCATCTTCTAGTGACACCTGTAACAACACAAATGTTTAATAAAAAAATGTGCCAGTTTTCTTAAGTCTTATGTTTGTAGTACAAAGGGTTCTCAGAGAAGTTTATTAATATTAAAATGTTCAATCTCATTAATGAATTCTCATCCATAGAAATCCTATTCAACCTTGTAGACAATTCCAAGGAACTCCCTGCATTGTCTACAGCGGGATTGGGATCCTTGGCATCAATGTTGAGAACTATTTTAGGATCATCTGAAGGGCAAAACAGATATTTAATCTAGTTCTGATAATCCCATCCCTTGGGGTAGGATTCACTATGGATAAGATTTCCTTGAGTGACAATAGTGGAAGAATACTATAGATTGTTTATTCCACATACAATTATTGTTTTGAAGTAAATTTTCAACAAGGTTTTCCTTCTACACTATGATATAATGGTTATATAAGGATGTTATAGAATTATGCCTATATGTGATGGTCAATGTCATAGAACTAGTAATACTAGGTGCTGTTTGCCACAAATAAATTTATATTTGTGTTTAAAATACTAACATTAGGCCTGGTGACTGCTTTTCGTTTTTATGTTTGTTTATATGAAGTCTGCATAAGTTGTTATATTTTTGTACATAATGAGTCCAGAATAAGAAAACAAATTTGCAGATATATTAATTAATAGAAGAGATCAAATTCTCCTTGATCTGTCATGCTATATAACTCCAAACGAAAGTTCTGTCTTAATTAACCCAATTAAAATTAAAAATACAATGAGTTTAAATGAAGTAATATATAAATACTTTTTGCATTTACTCAGTGACACTATTAATCATGATGAAACTTAATAAATATACATAAAATATATAATAAATATATATAACAGACATGTTCTAGTTCCAAGATCATAGCTCTAATAATGATAGTCTGTTAAATAACAGTTTAATATTAATAGAGGTCAATAGTCTGACTAGTAGTCATTTGAATGTTAGGAAACCAAGTTGTAAACAAAATGACTTCAATGTTTGAAAATTCTGTTACCTGAGTACCAGTACACTCCGTAAGGACTTGTAGTAGTTCTAAGTCGCAATTATCATCAATTTTTACGAAAGTATATAAATTTACTAGATTCACACTCTCCTTCATACATGTCCGGCACGATGTCTCCATATTTACAGCCGTTTTCATTTTTTTCCAATATCTAATACTGTATACAGAGCCATAAGACAACTTTGACTTTGTTAGTTTTTAATAAATACACACAGCAACTATTTTATTTACTTAAAATACACAACGGGATAATCAGCCAACCAGCAAAACAAAAACATCTATCAAAAGAAAACTCAAAACTGTCAGTGTCATTTTTTTAATGCATTTATGGCTTGGCAACTAGGCCTTAAAGCCAGTCAAACAGTGTCAAGTGAAGTATGAAATACAAATATACAATAAAAAAAACTACTGTCAAGATAATTAAAGTCTTTTTAAAACCTTCCTTTTTTAATCCTTCTGTAAGTCTGTCTTTAAAGTCAGACTTACAGAAGGATTAATATCTTATATGCTTTGACTCCATATAAGAGAATATAGACATTGATTATACCGTAATAAGTCTTATTTATTACGTTATAAATAACGCCGTTAAAGAATAGCTACATTAATTATACGTACATTCAATATCTGTCAACTTTTAACGTTATTAACCAATATCACATCATAAGTTGACATAAATAATAAATTAAACCCATTGTTGTATACGTTTGCGTGAAGCAGTCGATAACACAACATCATCCCATGGGGGGGGGGGGGGGGAAATAACATTAAGGCGCTAAAATGTACACATAACAAAGGCCAAAGAATGTATTTCATTGGCCTGTGTAGGATTTAATTTACATAACATAAATTATAAACTAGTTTAATGAAGAAATTTATAAATAGTCCAATACAATAAATAAAAAAAATGGAGCGTTGATGTCATTAATGTCATACGCAAATGTCATTTGTTGATATGAAAATCGCGCCTTTTTCAATGTGTACAGTTGGCTGATTTATGTTAAAAGAAGTACACAGGGTGGACTCCACCTGTATAAAGAACCTGAAATATGCACATAATATATGACTGACATCTTCGTATAAACATATAAAACAAAATAACTATAGAATTTATTATTTAATATACCTTCACCTACTTGAGTTTCAAAGTTGAGATCACCTGTGTTATTACTTTCTTCAATATCAAGAGTTTCTGTATTAACGTTATTTTCATTCACATTATTAAACGAAGAAAATTCAGAATTCTGAGTTATTACCTTTTCGTTTAATTCTGCAGCAAAAGCTATGTCTACAAACAATGAATTTCTCATTAAATAAATAATTATATTCAAGTCAACGATAATGAAAACTGATTAAAAATAAATTATGTAAATGTTAATAACAAATAGGAAAATGGTAGATGGCTGTTCACAATACATTAAAATTAATTATACAAAATTTATTTAACGTAATTATACCTACCTACCTAACCTGTAATCGCACGTTGAGCTTCTGCTGGAGAAACATAAGCTTCTATTAAAATATCTTTCTCCGAGTCAAAGAAAGATATTTTTTCGTTCGCTATCTTTATTTCAAAATTCGCGCCTTTGTCAACGTATTGACAAGAGAGAATTAATGCTCTGTGATCAACGTCCACTTCGACCCACCTTTTGACATGGGTCATCGTGGGCGTCGTGTGATCGAAAATGATGACGTCATTAGTGACGTTTTTGCCACGACCACAACGATCACGGTCGCCTTGTGGAACGGCTAACTGAGCATTTTGGGCGTTGTAAGTTACCAATGGAACGCGGGGTATGGGTAAGGTGCCCGGAAGACTGGCTACTATCTATGGATGCTATGTATCTGGCTACGTTTCCTCGCTGGATCGCCATACTGATCCGTAGTCCGATCCGAGCTAAGCGCCAGCCTTATGATCACCTGAAGAGTTAATGGTAATTTTGATAAATTTTGATAAAGGCTTCTATTCTATTCTATTTTTGGCGATTTGGCTCCAACGCTACTGGCGCTGATTCGGCCAATGTCACAGTAACAGAGAATGTCAGGTGTGGGTTATTGGCAATAACAGCTCGAAAAAAAAATTGGTCGGTTTTCTTTCCAGTCGTAACTTCTGTGAACCTAAGGACAACACAACATAAACAGAGTTAATCTAACTACCTTATAAATAAATGTTATAAACTTACATAATATATTAACAGATTTTTTTATTGGCCAGTGCTAAAAGGAAATTTATGTCGACAGGGCGAGGGAAATCTCCTGGTAAAATATCGTAGAGTGGAATAATAATTTTTTGTCAGTGAAAAAAGATGTGCTCCAAAGTACCCTCGTCTAAGCCGCACTCACAAAGGGAATCATGCGGTTTAAACTTAAAACAAATGAGTGTGAAAAAAACTTTAAGAAAATCGCTATTAACTTATAGATTTATGAATGTTTTCAATTTCCTGTTAGTGCTTAGATCTTTCGGTCCTTTTAATTTAGTTAGGTTATTCGTAGAATGATCAAAACTTTTACATGGCAGATAGCACTGCTAGCATTCTTAAGTTTTTGCTTCACATAAATTTGTTTTCTAAGTTATTTATATATAAGTAAATATTTATGAAAACATAAATATTTATAATAAATAAATATTTTTAAATATATATTTGAATACATTTAATTAAGACTTTATAATTAACCAAAGTAAATGGAGTCGTTGAAAAAATAAGTGCCAAATTACGAATGTCAATACTTATTAATGTAGTTAGGGATGCTTAATAAGATCTTATTAAATTGAGTTAATCGATACCTTGACGATTAATGTATCGACAAACCCTACGTAAATAAAATTGTTAAATGGAGTAAAGCATTCTTTACAATGATATGTGCGCTAACTTATGTAGTATACACATTGATTGCGTCTGCATGGGTAACAACTGTTCCCAATGCAAACTATTTCAACGTTATTACATATTTATGTGCTATATTTTACGGACTAATATGTATTAAAAAATAATCTATTGTTATATTAAGACATGTAATGGATTTTTTTTAACAACAACAACAAATCATAATGCACAAATATTCTTAACAATTTAAACATTGAAAGCTGTGCAACTTTTTTAAATTGTACTGTAGTTTTAATTATTACTTACAAAATCTAAGAACTTAATCAATATAAAAACATAATTTAAAACAATAAGTTAATGGCAAGTTTACTGTTTGGGTCCAATAAACAGAAGAGATAGTGGAGGGTGCGAACCAACTCCGACATAGAAAACCTCGTGGCCGAGCCTAAAATAATTGAAGAGAGAAAGGCTCAGCATCTCCGCTGGCTCGTAATCTAGCTAGCTGGATCGGTCACGTAGAACGGATGGAGGAGGATTGGAATGTGAAGAAAGCATACTTGGGGTGACCAGTCAGTAACACTAGAAAGATAAGAGTGGATCACCTGAACGAACTTCACAACTGAGAAGACTAGACACTGTTCAGGACAGAGGAAAGTGGCGCGCTTAACATACTTAAGTATATATTTGTATATGATGACATTCTTTTTATTGATAAAAAAACGTTAATAAATATTACATCTTTCATTCTTTCAAAATAGATCAAAAATATTTTGTTTACGCCAGTGATATTATGATCTAGAATGTTGTCGTACCTACGTCTCACAACACGACTCGCTTTTGCTTTATAGGCTCTTGAATGGGCTATAGTGAGAGTTGTCGGCTCAATTTCTATTACGTGTCGCTGCTGAGCTAAAGGAGTAGTACAGTTCTATAGAGCGAATGAGCTATATCCCTCTTTACTTTTTAACTAGCCGTTTTGGAGAAATTAGCCGTTTTGTTAGCGGACGTGGGACGTGGGTCCGCTACTTCGGAGACTTCTGCATCTCATCCTTGTGATGGTAAATCTTAATATGGTATAAAAGATTTTATACTGATTCCCAAAGCGGACCATCATGCCCACATGTGCAGTCCTAGGACTAAAATGAGAACCATATACTAGAATGATGATACCCCTCCGCTTTATTATCAAATAAGAATTAAACACTAGAATGATGATAACCCCTACTCGCCTCTACTCCTATTTATTAAAATAAAAATATTGTGTACACGACTCCCTGCGGCACGAATAAACCCATGAGGTTTCTGTGCCACAGTTCAAATGTGATTTCTAATGTATATGAATGTAAGCATATTGGATAATAAATTAAAAAAATATTCCAAAATCGCCTTCCTTTAGATTTTACTATGGGAGATTCCGTCTATCTGTTGTTAGTCACAAGATACCTATGCCTAGAATTATCCTTAAAATTTACAAATATCTGACAGGATTTAATTATCGATTATTCGATACTGAAATGGGTTCTACATTATGCAGTATTTACATGGTCGATAATAAACTCATTGTACCTGCCATAGATAGCTCTCTGCTCGTTGCTTAGCATTATTTTGTTATTAATGACAATATAAAAAAAAAGAGTTTTTGGCGGGAACTGAAAGGAGATGTTGTGCTGTGCAGTTTTATTTTCGAAAAATGTGTAAAATAATTCTAAAATGAACAATAGTTGTAGGATATTGATAGTTTTTGAGTAGTAATTATGTGTTTTGTGAGAAATGTGAACTGTATAGTCAAATGTGACCTTTTGAGTTGTCACAAGAACTCCGTTGAATGGCACTAGCTGATTGCCTACAGTTCAGCTGTGCTACACATAGGCTTAAGAAAATGAAGAAACTATATTATAAACTAAGATCTGGCTTAAAGGCCTAGATGCCAAGCCATAAACCTAAATAAATAAATATCAAAAATACTCAAATGAAAACCATTTTTATTTAATCAAATATAATAATATTTAATATTTCTAAATAAACATGCATAGGTATTCAAATCAAGTGCCGACTTTCGTCATATTTGCAACTTATTTAACTTCTGGGATAGTTTTCTGTTTGTTTTATTAAGTGGATTATTATTAACGATCTACATGTAGTTTTGGACTCTGGCGAATCCATTAAGGAAAACTGCTTTTGGATATCGAAGTTACTGATTTATATTATGTGATCTGTAAATCTGTTTAATTCGACCGACCAAACACACTATTAGATTTTTATATCAACACAAAATTTGATGTGCAGTGATATGTATTAATGAAAATTATATACAATTTATAAATAATATGAAATTTTATTTTAAATACAGTTGGAATTCATGGTGGAAGAAATCTCCATACCTAAGCATACAATATATAGAATATCGTTCTTATTCATAGACAGAGTAAGTTTGAACGCTTCTTTAGGAACCATAAGCGTTCAAACTTACTCTCTATGAATAAGACAAAGTGTATACACAAACACGCTATACGTACACATACACACCCAAACACATGAACACACACACACACACACATTCATATATTAGGTACGTTCATATACGAGTTAGCGCCATTAATATTCGCTAGATGTGCTAGTAGTATGATTCTCCCGACTGAAGACTCTATCTCCATATATTCAACGTACTCTGTGAAGGGAATGGGCACGGACTCTATGATAAAGGCTTATGTCCTCTGTGTGTGACTGTCAATGTCATGAAATACTGTCAAATGTGCTTAGACTAAGCAAATGTGTAATACTGTAAATGTCATAAATCATAATGTAAAACTGTCAGTATCAGAACCGTAGACAGAATAGAACTATCAGATCAATTTCCTAGAAAATAAAAAAAGAAAGGAAATAATTGACAGTTATTTTTGTACTATTGTACACTTTTTAATTTTATAGGAGTTTGAAGATTACTGGCTAGTGGCATCATTTTCGTTAAGTAGGTCAAAATGGACGATATAGTGTTTATCGGTAATTGGATTAAAGATAGAGTATTGGGTTCTGGCAGTTTCGGGACCGTAGTACTATGGAGACACAAAAAAACCGAGGAGAAATTGGCAATAAAAACTTGCAAATGGGGCGATGAGCTAACCGAAAAACATAAAGAACGATGGACTAAGGAAGTGGAAATGCTACAGAGTTGTCAAAATCCTAATATTGTAGGTACAAAAGAGTTGCCTCCAGAATTTTTAAAGGGCTTAGAACGCGCTAACCCATCAAGATTACCTATACTATGTATGGAATACTGCAGCGGTGGTGATCTGCGCCAACTACTTAATAAACCAGAGTCTTGCGGTGGACTACGTGAGTTGCAAGTGCGTCAAATACTCAGTGACGTCAGAAACGCGATGCAGTTTCTGCATCAAAACAAAATTACACACCGGGATCTCAAGCCTGAAAATGTTGTTATGCATGTTGCAGACATGGCTCAAACCGGTATTGGTGCGCAAAGGTTGGGTAAAGTGGTTTACAAGCTCATTGACTTGGGATATGCCAAAGAAATTGATTCAAACTCTGTATGTGCCAGTTTTGTTGGTACCCTACAATATCTTGCTCCTGAAATTTTATATAGTAAAACATATAGTAATTCAGTAGACTTCTGGTCATTTGGTTTACTTGCTTTTGAAATAATATGTGGGAAGAGACCATTCCTGCCATTTATGGCTCCAGTACAATGGATGCCACATGTCAAGAAAAAAGTTCATGACAATATATGTGTATATGAAACTTTTCATGGGGATATTGAGTATTCCAATGAGATTTTCCCAGAAAACTACATAAGTAAGCCATTTAAAAAATTAATTGAAGAGTGGCTAAGAATTGCATTAGAATATGATCCAAAATTAAGAGGCAGGGATTCACCATCACGAGTAACATTCAACATACCAACTGAACAAAAGGAAACAGCAAGCAAAATTGTTCTATTTGATGTCCTTGAAAAGATATTAGCAAAGAAAATTATTAAGATTTTCTCAGTTGCAACTTTATCCCAATTAGCTTATGAAATTAATGAAACTACTACAGTTAGAGGTGTAAAAGCATGGATTTACAAAGAAACTAAACTACCTAGCAATGATCAGATTTTAATATGCCCTTCATCATATGTTGAATTGGGAAATGAAGAAAATATTCTAAAGTATTGGAATGATACATGCAATACTATGCTTTATCTGTACAGTAAATCCTTTATAATTAAAGATGATGTGAAGCCAATTGTACCTAAAGCTGTTCAAAGGTGCCTAGAACATCCAAAAGCATTTTATAATTTCAAAAACAGTAACAATTTGTATAAAACTAGCCTCTATTTTGTTATGTCACAGGCAGAAATGTATGATTCTTTAATCAATGGCTTATTAGTTAGAGCAGAATCTTTGAAGTGTGAAGGAAGGCAATTGTTACTTAAGCATAATTCTGTGGACAAAAGCATGGGCAACCTTCTGGCTAAGGCAGAAACTCTTAAAAAAATGGTAGATATAGGTAAAGACCATGTAACTAAACTTAAAGAAAGTGGTACTGGTACAAATGTGCTTGGAGGTTTTGAGAAGAAATTTAAAGATGCAGATGATATTGAATATAAAATCAATAAATTACAGACTGCATGGAATGTGTTATCTACTAGACTACAATCTGCAAAGAGACGCTGTAATGAAATAATTTTAGATGACCTTAAAAACTTTGTTGCCAAACATAATTACCAAACCATATATGCTAATGCATTCAAAGAATACATTGTATACAGAAAGAGTGAGGCTTACAGCGAAAACAAAGGAAAAGAGATGCAATATGAGGATATAATAAAAATCTGCTATGACTGCCTTAAGCTCAGAATTAAAGTCTGTCTTGAAATAAAACAACAAGTCTTTGTATTGAAACTAATGGACTTAAGTACAGAATTTTCATTGATTGCTGATATTGTGAATAATGCAGAAGACAACACAGATATTTTGGCCAATAGAGTCATTAATGAACTTGAAGAATTGACACACTGTACATGGACCACAGTGAGTATTTTAGCTAGAGATTCTGAGCATTTGGCTAACATACCTTATAGTGTAGTATCTTTTGAGAAAAGAGACTTTAAGATTGGAGATGTAGTTTCAAATCATTGCATAAAAGTAGTGAACAAAGCAGAAGAAAATGTTGAGTTGAAATCAATTATTGAAGACAGCTTGAAGTTAAGACAAAACCATGTGCATTTATCCCAAAAGTTATTGTCAAACAAACAAATGTTGGAGAAATCTATTTTAGATTTCAGCTTTTTACAAGATAATAATAATTAGTTCATGGTGCTATTATTATAAAATTGTCTGTGCCTTATATATTAAGTACATTAATAATAGATGAAAAATCATTTTTTGTGTTGGTGTTAAGATTTATAAAAGATAACCATGGTAACTATTTTATACATAATTAAGAAAAACTATTTCTGTCTTGTTAATTGTCTATTTAAAAAAAAATTATTTACATTTAACTGTGATTAATGTAATTGGTGCTTCTATATAGTAAATATTTTTAACAACACTTCATTTTAGATGAGTATGATAGTTTAATTAACTTGTTTTTTAAAAAGGTTGACTGTGTAGAAAGTGTTTTCTAATTTTTGCAATAAATAGTGACCCATATTGCACAGCTAATTTATAATAGATACTAAATATTATGACTATGCCAAATTCTTACAGAAGACTGAACAAAACCTAATAGTGCATGAAAAAATGTCTGTTACTAAGGGTAGCTAAAAATTGTTCACTCAAAGTTTGAGAAGTGTTATGACATACAATCATTAAAACCCATCAAATAGAATTGATTAATATTTTGAAGATACTAAATCTTAAGTTTTGGTCCGTTCAATTAATGTCGTATCTACTATCTTACTTTAGAAAAAATAGCTGCTATTTATTATATAATATTATAGATTACATAACAAGTAATAAAACTATCATACAACCTCAATGATGGAGCAATTTATTATGAAAATTTTCATTTAATTTACTCCACATTAGATAAAAGTCCTTTTTTATGGACTAAGCTATGATTATGAGATTGTTATAAATATACTATAGTAGGTATATAATTTGAAAGAAGATTACTGTTATCTGTGCATGTTATAAATGCTGTGAACTCCTTATACCCCATATCTAATCATATTTAACATAATCTTTGCATTTTCAAGTTATGCACCTATTATAGGTAAACTCACCTATCTAGCAGACTGGATATGCGATGGTAGTTACGTTAGTAACTATAGGCCCAAAGCATTTGTGGCAACTCCACATGTGAATGCATCATTGATCTTGCAGCTTCTACTAGAGTTCTATTTTCACACTCGCTTACACCGTTCTGTTCAGGCGTATACGGCATTGTCGATCTTTGTATGATCCCATGCTTGTGTAGAATATCGCGGAAATTCTTATTGTCAAATTCGCCTCCATTATCTGAGAGAATGGTTCGGATTGTACGACCAGCTGTTTTTGTTTCATCTATGAAACGAAGTAGCATGTCTTTGACATCTGATTTTTGTCGAATAAAATACACGTGCCGAAAACTGGAGTAGTCATCTTTGAATAATACAAAGTATCTGAATTTCGAGAAGCTCTCTTCGAAAGGACCGCACACATCTGTATGAATCAGTTCACCTACCCTTGTTGCTCTTTCTCTCTTACCGAACTTCAGACGATGTGCCTTGCCATATATGCAGCCTTCACATTTGAGACCATCGTAAGGTATGTCTATACCTAACTCCCGCTTCACGAGGCTTCTGACATGTCTTGGGTTCTGATGTCCAAACCTCTCGTGATAAATCTGCAATAGGTCTTCCTGTGACGTTACTACATTCACTTGAATATGGTTGGCTGGGATTATTGCTTTCAGATCAAGCTTATATAATCCTCCATTATATTTTCTGTGTCCCACAAGGCATGTTTTTCCATTTACTATCAACTTGCACTCTGTTGAGGTTGAAGTAAACATGCTGTTTGGAATTTTGTCTTGTGCAGCTAAAGCCGAAAACAAGTTTCTCTTTAGTGATGGCACGTACCATACATTATCAAGTGTCATTATTTCCTTTCTGCCATTGATTCTTGATTCGACTACGACCGATCCTTTCCCTTTTGCTGGAATGGTAGTGCCGTCTGCTGTGGTCACTGTGTGGTTCAAATCAAAATCGGCAAAATCTTGAAGAATGTCACTCCTGTTTGTGATGTGTACCGTTGCTCCATTGTCAACAAACCAATTGTCCCTATCTGAAAGCCTTTCAGGTGAACATGTGTTGACAACCATCAATGTTATGTTCTGAACTTGTGGTGAAGTGTTTGTTCCACTTTGTGAAGGCTTCGGTGGTCTCCCGTCACCTATCCACTTAGGGCAGTCTCTTACCCAATGTCCTTTCTGAGAACAATAGTGACACTTCTTCGCTTTTGGCTTTTTCTTCTGCACAGTCTTATTTACAACTAGCGCCTCTTGACTAGTGTCGCTTTTAACTTTGAGTGCCCTCTCAAAAGCGCAAAGATGGCTTGTCAGATTTTCAATGGTTCGATCAGCTTTCGGTTGTAATAGCCAACTGCTTTTAAAAGGAAAGAAAGATTCCGCAAGAGTATCCAGAATTTTACATATTAATAGTAACTCAGGTAACTCCCTATTGTTGTCCTTCTTTAACTCAATATTCAGCTGGGTCCAAATATTTTTCAATTTAGACATATGTGTGGCTATGTCATCTCCCTGATCTTTCTTATGACTGAAAAAGCTCATACATAAATTGTATGCTTTATCCTCATCAGTTCCATCAAACAATCTGTGTAATTCAAGCCATACCTCTCTAGCTTTCGTAAATCTCATTACTTTCCTTAGTGTTTCTTCGTGCATATTGGTCGTTAGAATCAGAAGAGCGGTCGCATCGGCTTTTATATACCGTTCTAAATGGGTATTAAACGTTCCAATGCCATCTCCACCTTCAACTGCTTCTCTACTGGGAGGTAGGAATGCGCCTTCGACTACCTCTAACGCTTGGGGTACAGTGCGTAACAGGCATCTGACCTTATATTTCCAAGTATCCCAGTTGGACTTGCCCTCTAACAAACCAATCTGTATTTTCCCAGTGACACTCTCCATCCTTGTGCTGGGCCCATAACCTATTATAGGTAAACTCACCTATCTAGCAGACTGGATATGCGATGGTAGTTACGTTAGTAACTATAGGTCACTGGTCACTGTATATAGATATTTGATAATAGTTTTTATTGCACATTTAACACATGTAGAGATTTTAACGTTTTAATGACACTGCCAAAATATTAACTGTTATTTTGTAGTTGTAGCTAGGTAACCAATATATTTGAATTATGAACACTAAAGTTTTTCTTTAGGGCCAGCTACAACTCCAACAGCACCTACTATTAATAGTGACTAGGAAGCCTGGACAGTGCCTATACACCCTATATGGCTTAGAGTAGATAGAAGGCTAAGTATGGAAGGTCGAAGGGGATTATTTATGGCTGGACTTGGACACACAATATTGTATTCACCTTAAATACAATTATGATGACTATTTAATTTTTGGTTACTTTTTTATTCACCTGTTTGTAACTTACATTATTTAGTGCAAAAGTAAAATTATGATAATCACTTACTATAGTTTTGAGTTAAGAAAAATACTATTGTGCGGCTTCATCTATGATAATGTTAAAGATTTGGACTGGCTAT
Source organism: Dendrolimus pini (assembly GCA_949752895.1). Lineage (NCBI taxonomy): Eukaryota > Metazoa > Arthropoda > Insecta > Lepidoptera > Lasiocampidae > Dendrolimus > Dendrolimus pini. The sequence goes on from OX457135.1 coordinate 18,590,327, forward strand.
ATGCATCTTATTTAGTGTTAAAAATAACACTGTGAATGAAAAGTCACATTAGAATTTTATATATGTGGCAATGGAAGTGTGTATACATATGGTACAGGTATGGAGACCACGTCTCGGTAAACGTAGTGTTGGACGCCCTCCAGCCCGATGGACCAACGACCTATGCAAGGTCGCCGGTAGGCGCTGGATAAGGAAATCGAAGGACAGGGATGAGTGGCGCCGTCTTGGGGAGACCTACGTCCAGCAGTGGACTGCAAATGGCTGACGCCCATACATATGGTATCTGTCAATATTTAATATCATTACACAGATCATTGTTGTCACATCTCAAATAATGCATTAAACCCATCGCCATTGTGTGAAAAAGCCTACAACTGTAAAATTATCGCATATGAAGCCTCACTATTATAAATATTGCAATCATTTTAATTGCTCTTGATGTTCTCAGAGTGTGATAGTGAAGGCCTGGTATAGTTGTTTTGTTTACTAATGTGCCAATGATCAAAAGTTTTTTTTTATGTTTGTCTAGTCGAAAAAGCTTTTAACATTTTGAAAAACTAATGTAAGTTCAGTGCAATAATAAACTTATTTTAATTAAATTATATTGTTTTAATGTCAACAATGTAGGTAAACAATAAGAAGTAATTAATATGTTATTTCCGGCTCACATGAATAAAACAGGAAAACAATTATTATATTTTAGTTGTTCAACTAATGACGTCCTTTGTGTGAATTGTAACAGGATAAATTTACAAAATTAAAGTGCCTGTAAATTCTTGAAGCCAATTCTTAAACTTAAGTATTATGTTTTTTAATGTTGTAACATCTCCCGGTGTTTGCAGATATTCGTCTGGGGCAAACCTTGGTTCTGGGCCTCCACTAATGTGCAACCAGATTGCAAATACTGCGTCATCTGTATTCGTTACATTGCGTCGACAAAGTCGTGCTGTATTTTGACAAATAGCTACTAGAGCACCCATACTTCCTATTGTGGCACCTCCGGGTCTTTCTCTACGTGCTGCTAAGAAATATTCCTTCAGCAGAGTCTCGGCGGGTTTATCTAGAAGTACTTCGATACCTGCTACTAAATCAATGAAAATCATCAAGTCTTTTAAAGCCTGATCTTCTTTACTTACTTCCGAAAGACCAGTAGCTCTTTCTAGAATAAAATTTGCTAATTCATCAGTATGCTCATTGAAATCTCCTCTGCACGTAGTTCCAAAGACAGTAGCGGCGTTATGTAATATCATTTTCTTATAATCCATTCCTTGAGCCCAAATAGCACACTTTAGTTTAGCATTGCTTTTATCAACAAGTATTTCTCCACTTTCCACAGCAGATAGAACTTTCAAAATTACTTTTTGATGATAAAGGTGCAAAGGAAAAGGCATTACGCAGATTCCAGAAGAACTTGCAACCAAAGCTGTTGACGCATCACAATTTGATGTACTCAGATAGACAAAACTATCTGTTAATCTTAGTGCTTCTTGCATGATCTCGGTAACATAAGATGTATCATAACCAGCTGCAAGGACGTGAACGATACTGGAACCAGTAATCAAATGGGCTTTTACGCTAACGAGGCTCAATAAAAGGCTGATTTTAAGATGCATAAAGCAATTTAAGGGACAGACATTTACACCAATACCCGATGCTAGACAGTAAACGAACTTCCAAGACACGCCTTTGCATGCATTGTATAAATTCTGAATGTCATTAGGAATTGGGCTTGTGTATGGAGCCGCTAACAGGTTTACTTCTTGTAATCCCCATACAGCTGTTAAATTCTTCAATACAACTGCATGTATATGATATCGTGAACCAAGTTGAAGTTTACTAATCAAATCGTCTACAATAGTGAACGTTTTTGCGAGTAATCTGTCTTTTAAGACGACTGTAGCTATTACTTGTACTCCACACTGCCGCATTCCGCTATTTTCAAATAAAACACTTTTACATAAATAACATTTAGGTGGCGCTTTAGGTATGTATGGAAGAATTACTTCATTTCCTTCACACTTTTCATGACAAGACCAAACCGAATGGTAAACGTAACTTTCAGGTTTAGATATTGATAAAAGAAGTCCATCAAATATTACGAGGCCGTTGTAATCCTTCGGATTAATTTTTACGATTAACGAAGATACACATTTCAATCTCAACGTAACAGCAACTTGTGATTTTTTTATATTTTCTTTATTTTCATTTTCTATAGACTGCATGCAAGTAAACAATATGTCGTTACAAGCATTCTGAAATTTCAAAGGTTCTTTCAACAAAACATCAGCTAAATCGGGGATGCAATCAATTAAATCCATGACATCAATTTCTAATTCAAATCTTAATGGTGGGAATTTGCATAGGATTCTTTCATTTACATTTCCTAAAAAGTTTTCGCATGTAGATTTCATTTGATGCAAATAGCTCCTTTTATCAAAATATAGCAATAATTTGCATAGTGTATCCATTGCCATTACTATACACAGATTTTTCGAAATTTTATAACACAGCTTTTTTAATTATTCAGAATAACGTTTCCCGCTAAAATATTATATTCTTCTTCTTCTTTGTTCAATAATGGCTTGGCACGGTTTGTGCATTCATCCAGAGTCATGTGTAAATGGCTTTGCAATTTAGTTTTATAAAACGAGGGAAACGTAACGCGAAAAAATAGAAAATTTTACCGAAAATTTAGAAAAAAAGTGTCAAAATAATTACTAAATATGTACAAACTACTAAAATTAAAGTTTAATTTGATTATTTACAATAAATGAATTTAATACACTACATACATCAAATTTACAATCCTTAAGTAATAAAGACATAGAAGTAGGAAGAGGAACGGAAAGAGAAATTAAAGAGTCGTAAAGGGAAGTGTGATCATAGATAGGAAAATATTATATTAATTTTTTTAATGCATTAATTAAGGCTTGGCAACTAGGCCTTTAAGCCAGTTTTATTTTTTAACAGGGCAATGGCATAGAGTATGTTAATACAATAGCAGATTACTATATAGGCGACCATAAGCAATAGATAAACAAGGCCGATTTTTTATAATAAATTCATAACTATAAATCGTGCGCAGGTTTGCCGATGACAATGTTCTTAGTACTACTTCTCCATATATTCAATGTACTCTGTGGTACTACTTAGACAAGCCCCGGTCCCCGGGAGTTTTTGGCGGGAACTGAAAGGAGACGTTGTGCTGTGCAGTTTTATTTTCTAGAAATGTGTAAAATTACTCTAAAATGAGCAATAGTTGTAGGATATTGATAGTTTTTGAGTAGTGATTATGTGTTTTGTGAGAAATGTGAACTGTATAGTCAAATGTGGCCTTTTGAGTTGTCACAAAAACTCCGTTGAATGGCACTAGCTGATTACCTACAGTTCAGCTATGCTACAAATAGGCTTAAGAAAATGAAGAAACTAAATGTATATTAAAAACTAAGATCTGGCTTAAAGGCCTAGCTGCCAAGCCATAAACCTAAATAAAAAAATAAATAAAAAAGCCCCGGTCCCAGTTACAGGAAACGGGAGGGGTGCCCATCGGGAAACCTTCTTATAATAAAAAAGCACGATAAGCGCACGCCTTATAATAAAAAAGTAAAAAGGGTTTTTTACTAAGTAAACAATTATTTATTAATCGTCTACAAAAGTCAATCTGATTGATTATTTAGGTACAAAAACAAGTTTTAAACATTACTTAATCGTTTGCGACATCAATGAAACACCTACATACTGTTTTACTAATCTTGTGATACCCACGCTTTTGTAAGCTGAAGTAGTTTTGTGGCTCTTTAGCAAGGTCAATAAACAATTCTTTTTACAAGCACCAAAGAGCGGAAATGCCGAATCCGATATGCAAATTATATCAAAGATATACTTTTACTACCAATGACTTACCGCCTTGTTCATTCATTGTGACCGTGTACAGGTCGACGACAAATTTGCTTAATTATTCTCCTCTGGATAATAATAACTAGGACTATTAATTAATGAGTAGCTATTATAATAATTTCAACAGCTTCTTACACAAGAAACGATATACCTGCAATGGGTGTAGTATCCAAAAAGGATTGTTGGCATTTCAGAAATGTTATTGTTATAATAATAATTATGTACTTCCATATCAAAATTATCAAATCAGAAAATTTTGAAGCTTTGAACGTACATGATTGAAAACTGAATTAGGGAGCCACTTACCTTACTACACAATATTAATAATATGCACGTAGCTTACAACAGCTGTCATTATGATCTTAAAGTCTAGTATAATTTAGGGTTATAAAGGGTAGATACTTCCAAATAGGGTATATTTATTCTTTATACTTTTGATATATGCCACTTCATACAGACAGCTTGTCTAACTAGATATTTTGTAATTGACGGACAATTTCTGCCTATATCAACAAGCTAAGCACATTTCACATATAATATGTTATGGATAATACACAATAGACCACTGTGGTGCGAATCCTGGACATTCTAAATAGCCAGCGCTTCCGATAATAGCGCGAAGAGAGTTTTAAAATTGCATTAAGCGCATCATGTCGCAAATTAGTGTGTGACTGTACATGAACGAAGCAAGCAAGCAAAGTGGGCGGAGTGAGCGTATTTTTCTTGCGGAATTCGGGCGCGGGCGGCTTCGCCCGCGTGGGGGCTGAGGCGCAACGGCGTGCGGCTGTGGCTGCGGTTCACTCCATGCCCGATCACGAAAAGTATCAGCTGAGGCCGCGAGCAGCGCGCGCTCGCGAGCCGCGTGCCCGCCGCACGCCGCAACCGCTCAGCAAGTACAGGCGGAAAACTGCAAACGCCAGGGAACGCAGTAGGATGCGTGAGATCAACCGCGCCTTCGAAACGCTTAGGCAGGCTGTGCCGGCATCCGCTATCACTGGAACACCCGTGCCCTGCGAGAAGCTTACAAAAATAACAACTTTGCGACTCGCTATGAAGTACATCACAGCTCTTTCAGCCGCTTTGAGGGACTCTTCGCCTGAGAACGAGGCACGGCCGGAGCGCTGGCCGTCACCCCTGTGCTCGGACCTCTCCGAGTTCTCCACGGAACTGGAACAGGAAACCCCCTCGGAATTCACGGAGGATTCCCTCTCGCCGTTCGACTCGTTCTTCGCGGAGTTCGACTGCGACTATATAGACAGGACATTCGCGTGACAGTGCAGTGTTGTGATTAAGGACTGCTTCTCTCTGAATAGGTATAATCTACATTGCCATAATATATAATTAATTTAATTATTTACTCTGTACGCGAGATAATTTTGAGATTTTATTTATTCCTATTATTTTTTAATAAATTTTAACTGTTATCGTTATAGCGTATTTTTTTACTATCATTCTTAATCAACGAGACAAAAATATTTTTTACGCAAAGTTGACTATCAAACCTACATAACTCCGTATCACATCTTCACACTTAAAATCTTGCCATTAATCATTTAGTCCACTTGTACTGGCACGCAAGGACATCTATTATCTAGATATGTCCAAACAAGTTTATGTTTGACTGTCTCAGAGCAATTTTCTCAATCACAACACCAGAAAGAATAGGTCATCGAACAATCAGAATTTCCGGCGTTTCCAACAGCCTTGGGAGTGAAGATTAGTCAAACTAACGAGTATTTAATCGAGAACAATCCTCGTATTCAATACTCCCACACATTTTCCTATTATGGCATTATTTACGTACCTAATTAACAGGTGACTAAACCGCACATTATTCGTGATTCAACTAAATGAAAATATAATTCAGAGAATAAATAAATAATATGCGTGTAATTCTTATAACTATATAGACTTATAGAGGATAAATTGTCACATCACTAAACAACGTTCTTGTAAAATCTGCTTGTTGTAATTAGCGCATTGTAATTTTACGTTATCATCATATATTTCAGGACAGAATAAAAATTCAACAATCCAATTGCAGCACTACTCACAAGTAGGATTATTCATAAACATCGGGAAGTTTCTGTGTCCGAATGGGAATCTCCTCGACGAATTGGAAGACGGAACGTGAAAAGAACACGTTCGATAAAGTATTTCCGACAGGATTTGTTAATAGCGTTTCACGCTCATAGAATAGCGTTTACCGACGGTTGTGAATAACCCTACGGGTCCACTTGTGAATCTATCGTATACCGACACCCACTGAAACACAACATTTCTTGAAAATAGGTGCAGTGGTTAGGAGAAGTTCAGTGACATACACATGTACACAAGAATTATATTTATATAACAGTATATATACTACTAAAAGTCGTGGTAACGTAATGGCTAGCGCACGTGTCCCAAACTCAAAGGGCTCGGGTTTGATCCTGGCCGGAACGCATGCACCACTTAGGCAGTTTTCTGACCTAATATGCATATTACCACATGCTAATAACTGTGAAGGGAAACATCGTGATGTAACCTGCACATCGAGAAACTGATGTGTCAAACCTGCCAAGCCACCTTGGACAAGTGTGGCGGGTATACTGTCCGTCCCCCTATAGTGGGAGGCCCGAGCCCAGCATTGGGACTGTTATTATTATATATACTAGCGAGCCCAGCAGGCGTTGTCCAGCGCTTGAAAAAAACTAGAACCCGATTGCAGCACCACCCGCCAGGTTGTATTATGAATGCACACCATCCCAGTAACCATTTCAATACACAAAATAATCATCAAAATTGGTCCAACCGTTTAGAAGTTCAGTAACGTACACACATGCAGAAGAATTGTATATAAAGAGAGTGCACTAATGTCTCCTTCTGTGGTTAAGCGGGCTAAGCCTTTGCCGGCCTACCTCACTGCAACGCAGAGGCTCTGGGTTCGATACCTGGTATAGTAAATTTCGAAAACGTAAGTATTTTCTCCGTTATTTACTATGGTCTGGGTGTCTGGGTTCGGCCCCAGTGTAGTGCATTGTATATTAGCCATAACACAAGCGTAACTTGCTTAATTTGGGGATATACAATATGTGTGTTTGTCTGCCGATTAATTATTAAAAAAATATTATTATTATTAATATATAATTTGAAAACTGCTTTGTAAAACTTCCTTGTCATTCTGAGATCTCCCAAGCAGACATGACCTAAAACAATTGAAAATTGATCATATTCTCATTGTCTGCGCGCTGTAATCACGTTGATAAGATACGATACGGATAATACAGTTCATTACTACAATACTCCTTAGTAAAAATCAAAATATCACTATAATCCAGTACAAATGGGTTTGGGTAAATTTGTTCGGATGTTGGCTTGATTTTTTTTATGAGCGGCCACTTTTTTAACCGACTTCAAAAAAAGGAGGAGGTTCTCAATTCGTCGTGATCTTTTTTTTTGTTTTTGATATTCTTAATGTATGTTCACCGATTACTCCGAGATTTATGATCCGATTTACGTGATTCTTTTTTGTTCGACGCGGAATAGCTTCCAATTGGTCCCCTAAAAATTTTACATAGTTTGGCCCAGTAGTTTTCATGTTATGAACATTTTTTATGAAAAAAAGTTCCATTCCGTTCCATATGTACACCGATTACTCTGAGATTTATGATCCGATTTACGTGATTCTTTTTTTGTTCGACGCGGAATAGTTGCCATTTAGTTTCCTTAAAATTTGACATAGTTTGGATGCGTAGTTTTCATTTTATGATTTTTTTTAATGAAAAAAAATCCATTCCGTTTCATATGTACACCGATTACGCTAAGATTTATGATCCGATTTACGTAATTCTTGTTTATTTTGATGCGGAATAGTTGCCATTTGGTCCCCTAAAAATTTAACATAGTTTGGCCCAGAAGTTTACATTTTACGAACATTTTTATGTACCCGTTTCTTGGGACCTATATTTTTTAAGAAGCGCTGCATCTTTCGTAGGTTTACCGATACATAGCTAGGCACTAAAAAGTAACAAATAAAATAAAAAAACTTCGTTTAAAAAACCGACTTCAAAAACGAAAAAACTAAAAAGTATAAAATAACTTATTTCTAATGCTATGTATTATTATAAATATAAATTATCTAAAACATCTCGAAGTCGGTGCAAAGTAAAACATCTGTACTGTATACTTATATCTACTGTATAAATGTAATCGCTGGCCGCAAACTTAAAAAATCAAGCCACTTTTACCCAAACCCCTTTTATATTGAATTTTATTATCATATTTACCTGTTATCATAACCTATTTACCTAGTTCTCTCGCTAAAGACCCGGGGCTTGATTCTGCTATTTGAATATCTTGGTGTTGCGAAGGTATTTGAATTATTTACAGAGAAAATATTAAATAGATCAAGACAGAAGATACAACAGGAGACTGGAAGGCTGGAGCTTACCTCGCTCAAAAGATTAGCCTCTGTATCCACCGAGGTAATGCTGCCAGCCTTCTAGGTACAATGCCCAGCGACAGTGGTCTGGTGGGGCTGGACGGGTAGGGATAGGTTTTTATTTTAATTTTAGTTTTTTTACTCTTGTATTTTTAACTTAGGTTTATTTATAGGATATATTAGTTTAGTTTTCGTATATAATTTTCGTCATATTAATTTGGCTATCTCTGGCCATAATAAACCTATCATCAATATACGTGTTTTTATAAACTTAAACTACATAATTATAAATTAGATATAGGTATCTCATCTACATACGAACAATACGACAGAAGCTTATGTACCTTCTATCAGTTGGAAAAATGACTTGACATCTAATTAATATTTTCTTTGTAAATAATTCTATCCACAATAAAACAACTGTTCATTTAAAGATTTTTATTATATTAATTTCACAGTATTCGCAGTACGATTCCGTTGCGATAATGCCAATAATTTTTATTCTACTAAATATACAATATCTTCTCGATATCATCGTCGCGGCAGAATAATAGTGGAAAAATTGGTATTACCATTAGCAGAAATGGCGTCAGCTGAAATGCAATTATTTCAATTTTCGTTAGCTTTCAATAGCTAACGAAAATTGAAATAATTTGTTTCTCGAGTATTCGCTTGTTAATATTTAGAAAGATACGAGTGGCGCGCCATTGCTATTAACAGAATATCGAAATCATATAAACATACGATTGAAATGATAGTGTTCGGCGATTTCGATTTTTGAGTCCATGGATTTGACAATAATTTTATCCGGATATATATAGTTTTAAAATAAATGCCAAAATTTGAAATCCCCGCGATATCTGAAGTTTATATTCATAATCTTCTACAAGATATTGGAACGAAGCATAGACAAAGTAAAGGAAATTCCTGTTTTAATATCTAAAATGAAAGAAAGATAAAAAATAGATCTATGTATCAGATACACTTTGGGAATTTCATCAGAACTGCATGAGCTAGTCCCCCCATCGCCGTTTGTACCATCGGACAACCAGACGCACTGCTTTCCGCCACCGTTATTATGACGTAAACAACGCTAATTAGGACCAAGCTCTTCGCTGCATTTTTCCTAGTGCGCACTGCCAAAGAATGTAGTAATTTGCCGGACTCTGTTTTGCCTGAAAAGTACAATGTAGGTGTCTAGGTAAGCGTCATTCACAAGTTAAACACCGGTTGAACACGAACATAAGAAAAGCGGGTAAATTCACAGTTAAGATTTGCTTAAACAATAAAATTCACTTAACCATAAACTACTGAAATAATCGACTTTGCCAATGATGCGGAATGATTGTTGATTATGTAAAATAATAGGCGCATAACAAGGAAGCGTGGGCACACCCGCCCATTGGCACATTAAAGTGCCATGTCGAAAGAACTTAACAATGGCCACTGCTAATACTTATTGATTATCAAACTGTAATAAATCCCATGGCATATAAAATTAAAGCTTTTATACCCTATATATGTTCATCATCATCCGAGCGTTAAATCCTGGTTGCGTTCGGAGCGTTCACTTCGACGCCCAGGGTCCGCTTTCCTACTTTTTCTACTCCACTTCGCGTGGTCTTCAGCGTCCCCCGTTTTGAGACCATTGGTACGCATGTCATTCTTCACAACAACGTCAAGCCAACATTTCTTGGGCCTTCCCCTTCGACCGGGACCTGTTGGGTACAGGTCCCGGTCGTTATATACGTTATCGTATTCAAATTAGAAGAAAATAAATTGGGTGTTTCGCAGTCCGCGTAAAACGAAGGGTTATTTCAAGTTATGTAGCTATGGAAGCATAAAAAATCATTAAATCAAAAATACGAAGTGCAATCCAATTTCAATCCATGAGCCTCTACCAAAATTTATCGAAACGACTCATAGACTCTTCAGGTGATCAGAAGGCTGGTGCCTACCTCGGCCAACGGATCAGTATGGCGATCCAGCGAGGAAACGTAGCCAGCCTTCTGGGCACCTTACCCATAGAAGACGGTGATCTGGGCTCAGTATTCTACTTATAGTCTTGAGGGACTATGGGTAGAATATAATACAAATAAGTTACGTTTTCTTACATTGTATTCATTAATATAATAAATAGGTATATATATAATGTAAAAAAAAAACAATTTTCGTTCAAACTGTTTTTAAAGCTCTATTATATATCTCTATATTATATAGCTCTATGTCCCTACAACCCTATTCTTTCAGAATTTTTCAACTTATAGTTTAGAAGTTACATTGAGGGATTTCATTCATTTTAACACTCTGGAGCTAATATTTGTTAATTTTATAAAACACAATATTAAAGAAAATTGCTTTCCAAGATCTAACAATATGGCCTCTGTGGTTGACTGGGCGCTAAGCCTTTGCCGGCCTACCTCACTGCAATGCAGAGGCTTCGGGTTCGATGCCCGGCATGGTAAATTTCGGAAACGAATTTGCTCCATTATTTACTATGGTCTGGGTGTCTGGGATTGGCCCCAGAGTAGTCCGTTGTATATTAACCATAACGCAAGCGTAACTTGTTTGATTTGGGGATATACAATATGTGTATTTGTCTGCCGATTATTTATTATTATTTAATATCGCACAGGATTATGTATATATACTGTTTTGTTTTTACCCTTAGTTATATGTAAGGCATTCACTTTAATCATTCATTCGTATCTTTTTTTGCGTATTCACTATAATTTTGTAGGCCCGCGGGTTGCATGTGGCCTGCCGAGCTTTTGTAAGTGGCCCGTAACTATTTGTCCGGCATACAAATAGTTATACAATTACATTAGAAACACCTCTGGTATTGCAATAGTCCCTAGATGATGGTAACCAATTTCCATTAGGTGGGTCGAAAGCCTTTTTTATACTCTGAAATAAATATACACCTAAATAAATTTATGATGAGGCCCGTAGCACCTTATCTACATCTATGTGGCCCTTATAAGAAAAAGGTTGAGTATCGTTACGCTATACAGACTACACTTTCGACCTGTCAAATACGATCTTGTTTTTAACAAGGCGTTCCATTTGAGCTCATAACGCCCGAAATGCTCACTTAGCCGTTCCACAAGGCGACCGCGATCGTTGTGGTCGTGGCGAAAACTTGACTAATGACGTCATCAATTTCTATCAAACAACTCACAACGACCCATGTCAAAAGGTGGGTCGAATAGCCGTTCCACTTGGGTTTACGATTGTAACGCCGGCAAGCAAGTGGAACGGGATAAACAGGAAGCGGTCATGAACGTGGTCGTTATGAGCCCCTAATGCAACGTAGCCATAGTTTTCAGGAAAAAATCCTAAAAAGGCTACTTACTATTAAGGCCTAATACTAATAAATAATAATATGTATAAGACATTGCTGTAAATTTAAGTAGTAAATATTAAGTAGTTAATATTTTTTCATATGACATAATGGACTTGGAAATTAAATATCTGGGTAACACTAACTTCCCCTAAAACGATACGGTAAACTATGTAGGTATGCTTAATGATTAATGTTCAAGTACGTCAATTGATTATAATATAAAATGGTAATGAGTCGTCTTCTTCAAATTTAACACTAGAATCATATAACTTTGTTTCACAATAATAACCCACGCATCGATGCCCTCTCATTGTTCCACACAACTTACCACGAATGCGTTTTTTGCCTCTAAGTCATTAATTTAGCTTTAAATTTCTTTTTACGCGTGGGTTTTTTTAGAACTACGCAATTGTATTTTCAAATTCGAATTCGAATTCTTAGCAAATTGTAATTATCGTAAGATGACCGATTTATTTTCAGAAAATTTAAATTCGTTTGAAATTAACCATAGTTGTAATGTAGTTTTTGGCGGCAACTGAAAGGGGACGATGTGCTACGCAGTTTTATTTTCTAAAAATGTGTAAAATTACTCTAAAGTGAACAAAAATTATAGGATATTGATAGTTTTTGAGTAGTAGTAATTATGTATGTTTGTAAGAAATATGAACTTTGTAGTCAAATGTGGTCTTTGGAGTTTTCACAAGAACTCCGTTGAATGGCGTTAGTTAGGTATAGCCTACAATACAACTACGCTACTATACGAAGACTTATACATCAGAATTGGCTGTATGGACTAAAGATTCATTTGCCTGCCTTTCTGGCGAATTCTACTACAATTCCAGAGTTGTAGAATATTATTTGTTTTAAACAACATTTATGTTTTCGTGTAGAAAACCTAAGCTGTTAGTGAAATATGACTGCAGATTGCCATAGAAAATCAATTATCACATCGGATAAGAATCTAGAATCTGAGGCATTGTCCAGGGTGGATTGGCGGGTTTCTTTCATCCGTTTTTCTAAGTGCAGGTTTCATCCGGATGTTTGTCTTTCCCTTCACGCATACTTTTCATTTTAATGCATATTTTGTAATGCAGAGATTTAAATATATGTAAAGAATAAAAATAAAACCATAAACAAACATAAAAAAATATTCTCCCACAACAAACAGGCGCGACGAACCGCCGTCGTTAACCACTAAGCTGCCACGACTTCGAGCCTAATAGAATGATATCCCATAAATACTATGGCATACAAGCAGACAATTATGACTGGCACTTGAAGGCTTACTAATTGGATAATATACCAAAAGTGGCAACTGTTTACCATTAAACGTAAGTTAATGGTAAACTTATGCAAAGACGCGATCCGCTCACAGCAGCAAACGGAATATAGCGAGGTGGATACACATTTAATTCAATAAGGGAGCGGACAGTTTAATCATAAACTGTCCGCTCTCAGCTGATGCTGAGATACTTTCTATAAACTTACAGGACGGCGTAACCTCATAGATTTAGCGTGTCTACTTTTGACGTCATAAGTAGGTACCTCCTACAAGTAACGCCTGGTCCTGGCCCGGTGACTTCTCACCGCGCGAGTTTCATTCGCGTGAAATAAATTCTGAGGAATGCATTTAATCTAGGCCGCACTGCGAATTATTTCGCGCGATTTTTATCTCATTTTTATGAAATTCTCGATCGGATAGTAATTCATCGCTCCATTTTAGAATGGGCGTTCCTATCGCGACGATCTATCTCTAAACAAAGAAAGAAAATGTTAATTTGAAGAAGTAACGACAAGTAAAATAACTTGTTTTTTAAAAAGGTTTTTAAATACAAGCTTTTGAGATCCTGGATATCATTTAGCAGCAGACTCCTAGCCAAGACAAGTAAAACAAGCCCGGACTCGACGGGTCTATCTTTTTTAGTACAGGAGTTCCTATGGCCACCTTCCTACTCCATCATCAGATCAACTCCATGGTACTATATTATTGCATTGTCACGCGATACACATATGTGTGCGAAATTTCAGCGCAATCGGAAACGGAAGTTGGTCAAATGTAACTAGCAAGATTCCGCCCGAACTTACCTACAAACATCCATTGCAAGTTAAATAAAAGCTTGTAAAAATGGCATATTTTGAGAAATGATTGTACATCGCATTTTTAACAAACAAAGTTTGTACTTAGCTTACTGCTGTGCCGAAATTATATCCGACACAACGCTGATTTTCAGTACAAACCTTCCTTTTAGCGTGGTAGCAAAACGACCCAAAAATATAATAATTATATTTCTTAGTCATAATCTCTGTGAGACCAAAAAATATTCGCAAACTGAGATACTGATCAAATGCGAACCTATACCATCTTAATAAAGACTGCAAACTTAATATTACACACAATACGACTGCAGGGTGAATCACCTTTTCCTCCCGAAAAAATATTTATGTTGTGTGAAACTTATGCAACGTCGTCGGTGCAATGCGATAAAGAATCAGCATCCTGCATCCCGGCTCATGCCCATTTCGGCTAAAGCGGATTGCTTTCCCGCCAAATACGGCGGCCATGACAGTCTACTGAATTATATGTCATATGACATGACATGCGCACTGTAAGTGATCGCGAATTATATTTTAAGGGTGACTGAAACATATCCGGTAGAAGTTGCATCTGCTTTTTGTTTTGTATAAATACGCGCCAGCAGGGATCAGTCTGTAGATAGCTATCCTATGCATGTAAATGTAATTGTTGGGAAAATTATATTTATATAAATGAAATGAAGAGGTGGTATTGGAAATTAATAGGTTACACGCATTATCGTTTTTACTTACAGCGATAACGATGTATATTCTTAGAGTGGACTTGAGAATTTTTTTGTAAGAAAACGTTAATAAGTTTATTATATGCAAATTACTTTCCTTTTAATTATGTTGATAAAAATCAAATGACACCTATGGATCTTTACATCTCTATTTACTATTGAAATTTCTTTTTCTGACAGATAAGTTATCAAATATAACTTACAGCGACTAATCGCCGGTTTCTATATCTTACCGACAGTGCTTGGTGTTTTTTTCTTTGCTTTAAAAAAATAATAGCATCCCATAAACTTCGCACTGGGCTCCGACCTATAGGGAAATCGACAGTATACCCGCCACGCTTGTCCAAAGCGGCTTCGCAGGTTTGGCACACCGGTTATCTCAATGTGCAGGTTTGATTAGGATGTTTTCCTTGGCCGCTGTTAACACGTGGTAATTGTAACCTTATTATTGGTTTATATTTGTCATAAGCTCCACACAAGTAATGTCAAAATTCAACCATTGGTCTTTACAAAATAAATGAATACTAAAGTATAGGAACTGGCCATAAGTCTACTGTGGGGCTCTGTAGCCCACGGATAAAAGGCTGGTTCGATGTCAATGGGCTGTATAGTGGAGATATGCCGTATCCTTGCACTAGAAAAGCAGAAGCTCCACCATCCTTGCGAT
This sequence comes from Dendrolimus pini, assembly GCA_949752895.1. NCBI lineage: Eukaryota > Metazoa > Arthropoda > Insecta > Lepidoptera > Lasiocampidae > Dendrolimus > Dendrolimus pini. The sequence continues at coordinate 18,605,476 of OX457135.1, forward strand.
CCGCCCTCTCCTGGCTCGGTTCAGGTTGCACACAGAAACAGCACACGGCACTATATTCCACTTTGGAGCTAACACTTGTACAAAGTCTTAACCATAGCAAAAGTTCTTGGCACCGCCAGTAATCACAAGTTGTAGTTTTAGAAAACTTAACAGCGCACGGCGCGTTGTAGTTCTTGTCAAAACTTGAATGTGAGTGTCCAAAATGGCTGCCCCTACCCTGCTGTCCATTGGCAGTCGCCTCACACAGAAAGAGGGTAGACAGCAAAATTCATGGAGCAATGTTTTACGTTCTTTATACTAGGCAAGGACCGAACATCTACACAGTCCTTAACCCTTCCCTCCGTCGACAGCTATGCATAATACCGTCCATCAAAATCGTTCGTAACATATTGATTAAACCATTGACATCCCAAATGTGGAAAGTAGTTCGCCGTACTTGGCAAACGATTGGCAACACTCTATTAGGACTAATTTTCTATGCTATTGTACTTTTTGTGATCTGTGGCCGAATTATGCTATTACAATATCTTGACGTTGCGAAGATATTCAAAGTACGATTCCGTTGCTATAGTGTCAAAAATTAGTATACTACTAGATTCACAATAGCTTATAAAGATCGTCGCGGCAGTAGTAAAAGCAGAAATTGCATTAGCCAAAATCTTGAAACTTTTAAAATTAGTATGTTTGTTTCCATGTTTTGAAATGAGTGGCAAATTTTGAAAATATGAGGTTTTTTTTTCGAATAGTTAAAAAAAGTTTAAGCCAACGTGATAATGCTCCCAGCCTTTTGGGACACTCCCATTACGTGACAGTGGTTTCAATTTTTTATCTATAGTTTTGATTACTTATTTTTTCCATAGATTAGATTAGTATGAGAAAAATTGAATCAAAGTGGTAAAGGATATCATTCAGAGCAATTAAATTAAAGTTTTAAAGAATAAAACGATAATTGTTTTGAAGGATATTCGTTGAGCAAGTACTTATTGGGGCCGTGGACAGAGAGCACTGGTCGCAACTGGAGGAGGCTTTTACCCGGACGGGGGGGTCCAAAAATATAATAATAAAAAAATAATAGACAAATCAATAAAAATAACATTTTAAAATTATTGTATGACATGATTACTATGGACCAAATACAAAGGCTTTTTTATTTAAGTACTTATTGAGATATGGGGTATTTTCGAATAAGTTCCTAAACCAAATGGCTACAACAGTGGACATCTGTCCCTGAAAACTTCATAATTCACTTCTCCGACTTTATGATAACATTACCAATTAAATTATAAAAACAAACATAGGCTTTAATTTGCATTTAAAATAAAAAAATTAAGTGACCCAGCGAATACTTAGCAATTAAAATAAATGACTCATTTAAAGGAAAATTATTTATACAACGCGCTTTGAAACCGCTTGACACGAATAATCCGATTACAGGTTAAATTTATAAAAACAAGTCATAATAAAATGTATGAAATACTTGTAACTAACTGTAAGCAATCAATTCATAGAAATCACATTGAAGTTGTTTACAATTGTCCTGTGATTCAGCATAAGGATGAACCTATTGTGACGATGTGATGAGTTGTGGTAATTAACTCCTTCTCCCACTAATAAACAAGACTTTCATTTGTCATAGCCGAAAGTATTAATGAATGAAAACTCTTTATTGTTCACCATAAACTTAAATCTAGACAATTGACATGGATACATTTGTATTAGAACAATGGGCCTTATCGCTTCTAGCGATCTCTTCCAGGCAACTCAGTGTCTAAGGAGATTTTAAACGAAATTTAAATATAAGATTTTTGGTGGTGTATTATAAAAAATAAAATAAAAAATATAATATAGTACGCTATACTTATTTATACAGATATACATATATAAATATATAATCTATACATATAATAAAATTGTAGAGGTCGAATTTCTGTACAATGAAAAAAAATGCTTAAAACGAGTCAGGGGGATGTAAGAAGTGAACTAAAACTAATTTAGATTTTTTTCGAATTTTTTGTTTGTCTGTCTGTTTGTACCGGCTAATCTCAGAAACAACTGGACCGATTTACATGAAATGTTGTATGGTGATAGCTTATATCCCTGGTCAACATATAGGACACTTTTGATCCAAAAAATTAAAGAGTTCCCGTGGGATAGCTAAAAAACTTTAATTACTTAAACAGCTTATAACAGACTAAAAGTAATTTCTCTGCAACGTCACATAATAGAAGCGGATATTTTGACAGGGTGTGGTATCGGTGAGAGAGTTTTATATTATATATATAATATATAAAGCTGATAAGTTTGTTTCTTTGTTTGTTTGCTTGAACACGCTAATCTCAGGAACTACTAGTCTGATTTGAAATTGTTTTTCAGTGTTAGATAGTCAATTTATCGAGAAAGGTTATAGGCTATAAACCATCACGCTAAGAGCAAAAGGAGCGGAGCACCAATGAAGAATGTTTCAAAATCGCGGGTTTTTTTTAACTTAATTTTGTTTTAACTATTCCACGCGAAGGAAGTCGCGGGCAGAAGCTAGTTAGATATATGATGATATTATAAATATATATACATTCAAACAATAGATACATTAATTTCATGCACCGAATTTGATTTAATGGACCAATAATGGTCAGTGACCATACTTTGAAATGTAGTGATTGATTTAGCTTGTCTGATTGGTAAAGGGAGGGAGTTCCACAGGCGAACAGCCTGTACGGCAAAAGAATTTCCTACCAAGGTAGAATTGTGTGCAGGTATTTTTAATAAAAGATTTTCATTTGAGCGCAAATTGCAGGAATGAGATTGATATAGAGAAAACTAAAAAGTTCCTTTAAATATTGGGGAGAAAAGGGATTGTAAAGGATATTGTGTAAAAGTGAGTGTAAGTGAACATTCGGGCGAAAGTATCCGCTTGGAGTTGTCTGATTACAGGGATGAAAGCAGTACTTCTCGTCCCTAGGGAAAAAAATTCCCTGGTGTCAAATTTATTTACAACTATGCGAACCATAGATAGTACATGCGACTCATATTTCAACATTTTTTTTACAGCCACTGTTAAATCGCGGCGTAAATTGTAATTAAAAAATATCGACGATTTTGTAACTTCAGTTTATACTAATAAATTTCTTTTCACTAAATTATTATTTAATTTTCATTTTTAGCTAAATATTTACTATCATCAGTGACAAACAAGACTGGCTAGTAGAATGCCACAGAAAAAGAAATTTACTTGACTTACTCTTCCAGGCAACCCTTGGTATTAATACTATGTACGTACTTATGTTTCATTTCTATCTTATTCTAAGAAAATCTAACGTCTTCTTGATAGCTATTTTTTTTATTTATATTATAGTCGTCACTGGGATGTCAACCTAGGTGCATCCATTTACAAATTTCCAAAAGCTACTTATTTCTAATGGCCTAAGCGCACCGTTCGTTTTTTTATTTATTTTTTATTGCAGGAGTTCAGCAGACAGGCAAACGGCCCACTTAATGGAAAGCGGTTACCATCGCGTATGGACATTTGCAACACTAAAGATGCTATAAATGTGCTGCTGCCCTCTTAAGGGAGACTGGAACCTGGTCACTAATGCCGGAACACTGCTCAAGGTTGTTATGGCGAAATAATGTTGCTTTTGACAAGTGTATTGGAACTAATATTGTGACGAATGTTCTACGTTATCCAATTCATTAGATTCTAAACGTAGGTCGCTCATATCCTGTGACTTGTGGAACATGATCCATTTTCCAAGAAATTATCCCATAATCATCTCCGCTATCAAAAATCATCATCGAAGAAGTATTCAATCTTCATATCTAATAGAAAGAATGAAATGTTCGGCTCATTACCAAGGTCTTAAAAAGAAACAAACTAACTCCCAAACAAAGACACTTTCACATTCATATATAAATGTATATAATATTTATAACAACAATAAAATATGATTGTAACCGCAAGGAGGTTAAAGCAAATATCTCATATATACTCGTCAGCCCACGGAACCACCCACGTTGTGCTCGTCCCCTTTGCGTCATGCCGATAGCAGGAAATACTTTAGAAACAAATCTGCTACCATTTATAGGTATTACGATGTTTCAAATATGTTCGTCTTAAATACTAAGGCTCTTGCCATGCCGCCTCCGCCAGATCTCGATAGTAGATAAAGGCCCAAGAAATGCTGGCTTAAAGTTGTAAAGGATGACATAAGTACCAATGGCGTCAATACAAGGAAGGCCGTGATCGCGCGAAGTAGAGAAGAAAAATTTGGAGCGAACCCCAGGCTGCTGTGAATGCCTCTAGGATTTAACACTCAAATAATAATGATGACTTAGACTTTATAGATGTTCCAATATTCTGAATCAGTGTTTGTGAAAAAATATCAGCCAAGTGCGGTAGACCTCACAAAATTGAGGGTTCTGAATAATATATAATAATAAACGTCAATTTTTCCGTGATGTTGGCAGTGGTATTCTACCGAGACTGACCTAGTTGCTTTAATTAAAATTAAAAAATTATGCAATTTAAATTCTCTTTGATAATTTTTTTTAGAAATGATATTGTGTTAAAATTAAATGAACGTATTAATACAACTGGAATCAACCTACAAAATGAGCGAAACTGAGTTACGTCCAATGTACATAAAACAACAAACTACACACTATAGCTCCTAGGTGTTATAGTGTGTAGTTAGTGAGCCAAAATCTACCCAGGTCCCCAGGAAGTGGGGTTTTTATTGACTGAATTTGGCCAAAAAAAGGAAATTGTATAGTTCCTTTATATACGACGTATACCATACCTCAAGCTACGGAATCTTAAGAATACTGAAGGTTTATAAAATTAGGGCTATTAGCGCTGTTATCTAGAGAAAAGAAAAATGGACTTCTATTTTTCTCCTCGTTCAGAACAGGTTAATCCTTGTAGAGTAACTAAGTTAACTAAAATCTTTTGTGCCACTTAACATTCTTAGAAAGTTCGAAGTTAATCTATAAGTTTGCTTTTAGTATGTGTCCTTAGCGGCCGCCTTTGAGACTAGCACCTAACCACTGCCGCAACATACTTTATTCAAAGAAAATTAGTCACATAAGTATTACCCTCGAAGGCTATATTTAGCTAAAATTCATATTCTGAGTCATTAATTTATTCAATGATTTAAGAAATTGAATTTTAGAACTTAAAATAAAAATTGAAAAACGTTCTGCGAAATACTGCGCTGTGTTGCAAGGTCGCATGACATCACACGTGCAGGCGACATTTTTGCGACTCATACAAGCGAAGCTGCTCGGGTGCACGTTATGCTCCTAACGTAAAAAGCAATTAAGATTGTTCATTCTTTAAATTTCGTTTTTCGAACAACCAATTCGAGGAATAAGTGTTGTTCGTCATTTCATAATCCTGTTGACATTATGTCCAAATCCACGACAGGATAAAGGAAAGCGGCGAGGAAAGTTGATAGGGCGAGTATCAAATAAGTTATAATAATTAGTTTCTTAAGTCTTCGCAACTTGTATACATAACAAAACTACGTTTTAACGGTTTTAAGCGCGGTAATTTATTTGATTTTCATTATTCTGACGTTTAACTAAACTCGAAAGACTGAGCAGCAGCTACTATGTAGTTGACAGCTAAGGCGAGCCGAGCTACTAGCGTACGAGTAGACAAGCCGAGTAGCTGTCTATTGGGTAGGCAGCAGCTCGCACTATGTAAATGAGCCATATGCTTTAAAGTTTGTTGTGATATAAATAATGCAAGAGAATCACCAAAATATTTTACTTTTCTTTGTAACACACAAAGCAATATGCATCCATTATCCTTTTATATGCGAATGAAATGCGAAATGAAATATTTCGGGTGGTCTTCTTCGACTTTGCTTCATTCAAAAGCGGGTTATTGACTTCAGTTTTGAATAATATAAAGGCTTTTTGGACATTTTGCAACTTATTTTTTTATTTTATTAAAAGCCTTTGTGAATACCTATATTTTATAGCATGCCTTAGTACTGTAGTATTTTGTTCAACATTACGTAGAACATATGTATAATAGTATGCCCACCATAATATCCGCCGTCACACGCCATGGCTACTGGGAGTCTGAAGATGAAAGGGAGACGGCCGAATCACATTGAAAAGCTCCAATGCACACTCTTCAAAGTGTATCTATCCTATAGAAAACTGATAGGCTGACAACCTTGCATCAATGTTCAAGACTTTGAATTTTATTATGGCATAGCTGGTCGCACTTCATCATACAGACTATGTAGGTTTAGGTATAAGGTCCCATTAGTCGATGCCCAGCGGGCGATGGCGCCGCAGCAATGCCTAGCAGGGCGCACGCCTCACGTCAAGTGTGAGAAACATTTCTTAACCCTCACCTACTTATAAACGTAACAACCATTATAAAGTAGTTGCTATATGTATTCGACAACAATCGGGATCAAAATTGGGATCCTGTTTAAATACATCCAGGAGAAAAAACGACTGCAACTAAAGTAGAATTACAAAAAATACATTATTTTAACCAGTTACCACGTCAAGTGGGTTTTTTTTTCAGAAACAAAATTTACAAACATCGAAATTTTTATCACGTTCATTACCATAATGATGAGAGTTCATGAACTATGCAACGTTATATGATAAACACAAGCCTTTTATTTATTTATTATTATTGCAGAGTTCAGCAGACAGGCAGGCAGCCCACCTGATAGAAAGCGATTACCACCGCCTATAGACATTTGTAACACCAAAGATGCTACAAATGCGCTGCTGCTCTCCTAAGGGAGACTGGAACCTGGCCACTGATGCCGGAACACAATTCAAGGTTTTTATAACGACATATTCTAGAGCAAGGGTGGTAGCCATCCAGCAAATACCCTGCCACCTGGCTGTGGGTTGTTTTGTCGCAAGAAATTGTATTCTTTCTCTGTTTCGCGAAAACTTTCAACCCTCGTTTACATTATGCCTACTTCCACATCACCAAGCAGGAGAGCGGCGAAGAAAATGGGCTGCTAGATTATAAGATGTTCGAATGAGTTGCGTTTATATGCGTTTTCGCGTTGCCCACTTCACTCGCCACTTTACTTCTTCCTAAATTATAAACACATCAACATTTAAAGTCGTCTTACTTGTCACTGAGGGATGAAAGCAAAATTAAATTGATTTGTAAGGACTCATCTACAAATTTTTTTAAAGTGCGCCCTATACTGCCGCCTCTGAATATAAAAAATCTAAACAAACCGCCATGGGCTCGTGGAACCATAAAAGATCACATTGTAATACTTTATTTCACAATGATAAATGCGCGTTGTCCTTAACAATCATTCAATTATGCGAATTGCCGCCGAGCTTGCGGTGCGTCAACGTTTAATTTTTTATTCCTTTTATAAGCTGTTCATGTCAACAAATTATAATTTAAGTTTCAATCTAATGTTTATAACTAATGGGCTAAGCCTTTGTCGGCCCACCTCACTGCAACGCAGAGGCTCCAGGTTCGATTCCCGGTATAGTAAATTTTGGAAACGTATTTTCTCCGTTATTTACCATCTGGATCTGGGTGTCTGGGATCGGCTCCAGAGTGGTCCGTTGTGTATTACCCATAACACAAGCGTAACTTGCTTAATTTGGGGATATACACTGTCCGTCTTATTAATAAACATGGAGTAAACCTAGATTAACTTTACTCCTAGTATTATCTCAGTAGCAACCAATATCAGTATTAATATTGGAAACGTGGAATAAACAAGGAGTAGACTAATTCGACGTTAGTCTCAGAGTAAAAGTTACTCCAAGCTGCTGGGTAGTTTTACGATGGATTAAGCATAGAGTAAGCCCTGATAGCGCTGTCAATTGACAACTTGACAAATAAACTGACATCAAAATAATAAAATAACATAGGAAATAAAGTTTTATACCTCCTCATATTAAAGTTTTAGCAGCCATAAGAATACGGGTTCGTGAAGAAGTAAGTGAAATAATGATCATCTTTCAGTATTCATGCATTTCTTAATAAATTCGTATTATACAAACATTTTACTTAACAGGTTCTAGATGATGCAGGAGATCTTAGTGGAATGAGTCAGTCAACAATATCTGTTATATGCAAACAAGTTGCCTTTGGCACTAGTACAAAAGAGAGCTCAAATTCATACAAATGCCACATAGATAAGCATGTTGTTGAAGACTTTCTTGCGCTCTTCTCTTCAAGCGACATGTCTTCTAAGCGGTGTGGTAACATAGATTACTTAAGAAAATACTACAATAGTGTGACTAAATAAAATTTTATTTTAAAATTAATATCTTATATATTTTATTCATTGCATTTATCATTTAAGAGCACGTTCTTGTCGGTGGAGCCTCTTCCAATCTTCTCTATTATGGGCCAGTTGTTTTACTTCTATGTAAGACACGACACCCACTTTTTCTTTTATTTGATCCATAAATGCTCGCCTTGGTCTTCCCTTCCCTGTCCTTGCTTCCACTTTGCCTTTGATATATTTTATATATACTTTTTTATTTTAATTATGCAAATCCCACACGTTACACAATTTTTTTTCTTATCCATCCTAAGTAATTGACTTATCCTTTCCTCCTCATCCCAATTGATGGAGTGGTTACGTTTTTGACTCATGTTTTAGTGGTTTATGCGTGATACTAACTTTGTAAATGAAAGAAAAAATAGGCACTACGAAAAAAATTCAAATAAATTTTAGGTAACGTTTGTGTCGGAAATTAGGAATCATTTATCAATTAGACACTATAAATGTCAATTGTCAACATAACTTGTCATTTCCACTCACCAAATCGGTCTTTTTACTTTTAAATGATACGTGTTGCCATAATTTATTCACTAATCTATGGTGTAAGGAAAGTATTGTTACTCCGAGGATACTCCTTGTTTATTAATAACACTCTTACGACGAAGTTAATGCTTAGTTACTCCAATATTAAGTTAACGGTGAAGCAGAACACCTTAATGAAACTTGTACATCAAAAGAACAAATGTGAAATGTGTAAAACAAATTTATCAGCCCTAGGCAGGGGTGGTGCGTTATACTGTTCCCTTAATATCTACTCCATACTGAATTACGAATATGACAAATATATAAAAAATCAGATTTCGCTTAAATGTGTACGGGACCCTTACAAAATGTAATGTATTAAACTGACCATTCCCACGCCCACGATTCTAAACATAACATCGACCGACTTAAATTAGATATAGTGTCATGTTCTCCTATTATGTTAGCCATATAATATGGGCATGCGCTCATTTTTGTCATCATTTATAAGAAATACAATATGTGGTATTGATTGCGAGCTTTTGCACACGATCGCGCGTTCTCTTGATTGTGACAAAGTTATTTTTATAACCAGACTGTAGTCACGAACTCTGATGCCACGTAATAAGGTTTAGAATTGAAGTGAATTATTGAATGGACTGCAATTTTCAGTTTGGTGCGGTATTTGTATATAAATTTTGCTAGAAGGAGTAAACGCAAAGTAAAAAAGTTAAACTTATCACTCGACGGCGAAGGAAAACGCCGTGAGAAATTTAGATTACCGATGTGTACTCCACTTGTTGAACTTTGACAAGTAAGGTGAGTATACCACTCTCCCGCTTTTACCACCAGACTAGCATACGTAGGAGTTCACGCCACTGATATATTGTAGAAATACCAACTAAGCGGACAAAGCAGTATGCTGCCACTTTTATTATACGTATCGCTGAAGAGTGGAACTCTTTATTGTCGTCGGTTGTTCCTAAAACAATACAATTTAGGTGTCTCACGTGAACAGGTATAATTACAATTTTGAAATTATCTTCTAGGTAAGCATGCTCCATCTTAGACATTGGGTGCAATGTCAATCAAACGCGAACCTATACTCTGAAATGTAGAGGCCTACAGTCAGTAGTTACCGATAATTGTTATTAAACATAACATGATATGCCGACACTAAATGATCGGGAAAAGCTGAAAATAAGGGAAGCGTAAATCTTTGCTTGAAATAGGTATTAACAAAGTATTTGAAACGAGCAATTTACTTTAAGTCGTAAAGATGGCCAAAGATCGTTATATCACTTATGACAACCGCAATAAGTTGATTGATTTTTGAAATGATAACTTCATATGGGAGGGTAGACCACTTCGTTATGTAACGCGTTACGGCGACAGTCTGTCTGGCTTGAAGTTATCACTTCTATCGGTCGTCCCGAGACGCACAAGTTTTAATTATATAAATACCTCCATTACTGGGCTTGGTCTTCCCATTTTGTTTTAGAATATTTATCAGTCACTTAATAAAATATTTATCTGTGCATAATAAAAATTATAAACGATAAGTAAACTTTCAAAGATTATGTTCTTTCTGAATAATTTACATATACTAATGGCTCGTCGTATAGGGTTTGTCCACCTGACATTGTCATATTTGGAGGTGCGCACGAGCGATTCTTAGTACCTTATATTTGGAGAGGCCTAGACCTGATATCATGACACGACGTCATACTAGATTTTGTATGTATACGAATTCTTATAAATACGTATAGTCAGTGGCGGATTTGCCCTAAGGCCCAGGAGGCCCGGGCCTAGGGCGGCCAGATATTGATGGTAACAAGAAATAACACAAAGTACCTACGTAAATATTCTAAAGGCTCGCGCACATTATGGTGGGCCGCACTGCACCGCATCGTATAACAATAAATAATCTTCCTAAATCACTTTTGTACTTTTTATAAATAAAAAATAAATATAGATAATGTAATGTGACGTAATTATTTCGTTCAAGTAAATTCATTATGTACTCAATATGATGAGTGCTGAGAAAGGGGTGGCTGGTACTTACTATATGGCCTGGAGCCTAGGGCGGTCAAGACTGCAAATCCGCCACTGCGTATAGTTCATAAGAGCTATACTTGCAACTCCGGAATAGTGACGGGACGGCATACGTTTAGAGTAGATGTATGATTGTTAATGTACTACTTGTCCAATTTGAAAACCTGCCTGTAAAACTTCAAGTTAAAATTTTGTTGCGAGTCGTTTTTCCACTTATCCGGAGCGGAATTTGGGCTTCATATTCATTTTTCTAAATTGAGTTCTTAGTACGAGGTTTTTTTACTACTCAATCACGTTCATGTTAACGCAATTTTGTATGAGAATCACTTAGCGACATTTCGTGAGCGTGAACAGAAACTTAAATCGTGCGATACAAAATTGCGTTAAAAACACGCAACTAAGCACTCAGAACTTCTGAAGCTTTCGCAATCTCATGGGGCTACAGCCGAATTAAAACAATTTCCGTTCAAAATAGTAACTGAATCTTTTGCTAAAACCTACCTATACCTATATTATAATAACATCTTATACTAATCTATACATATAATAAAATTGTAGAGGTCAAATTTCTGTACAATGAACAAAATGCTAAAAACCGAGTCAGGGGGATGTAAGAAGTGAAACAGAACAAATTTAGATTTTTTTTCAAATTTTTTGTTTCTCTGCTTGTCTGCTTGTACCCGCTAATCTCCGAAACGACTATACCGATTTAAATGAAATATAGGATACTTTTGATCCCGAAAAATGATAGATCTAGAAAAACTTATAGTTAAAAAAACTTTCCACGCGGACGAAGTCGCGGGCAGAAGCTTGTAAAATATAATTAAGAACTTTAACATCCTCTTAATATCCGTTCATTTTTTAATTAGACATTTGTATCGTACTCTGAAAATAAAATATTACATACGACAAGACCAACCTACAAAATGTACAATTAATCATGTATTTTAATAGACAAGTTTTTATTAAAATTGACATGTTTTCGGCAATGCCCTTTTGTGCGCAGGTCACATGCAGATTATCATGATAGCCTTAAAGGTGATCAAAAAATTATTAAAAGTATAGCAATTAGCAATAAATTTCAAAAATTATGTCCTGGGCATGACTTCATCGCTGAAGTAATACAGTAAGGGAGTGAATAAAGAAATAAATCTGTTTAGTTGTTTAAAATACATATTTATTATAATTACTTTATAAACCAATACAATATATTTTTCTAACAAAATTGACTTTAACAAATATAATGGTTGGATGTATTAAATTGAAACTCTCTAAGGTTTTTGTATGTATATTGACTATAAAAGGTACTATATAGACTATAAAATATACTTTACTTACTACATATTATTGATTAGGCGCTTGGTTTTCCAAAAAAACTACGAAGATCCCTTTTTTATTACCTTTTCAAATTCGTGCAATGATTGCAAAAATATTTTGCAATCTTTGTAGAAAATTTATTCAAGTTTTTGAAACTCACCTTGAAATTTCTATGCAATCATTGGCTGCTGAAGTATTGATAATAAAAGACAAAATGATCCTTTTCCATTTAAAGGCCGATATTTCAACGAGATGTGCTCGTATCGATGTCTTTAAAAAAAAACAAATTAAAGCTGAATAAACAAGTTACCTGTTCCGTATAGATAGAGGCTTTGTTACGAAAAATTTTCCAAGTCCATAAACCAAAAAGGAAATACAAAAAAAGTGAATTATTTTTATATGTAGTTTTTTTTTCAAAATTACCTGTGAAAATTTCGAAAAGAAATTGAAGCTCACTTCCAAAAAATTTACACAATTTCCTTTTTTTAATTTACTGTACCTAAGACGACCATTTTTATTCAAGTTATGTACAGCTTGTTGAAAATCACCCAATAATTTAGATATTTTTTTTGCTTCCTTAATTTTTGTGCGACGTATAGTTGGCGATATATTCGCATTTCAAGTATGAAAAATTCGCAATGTTCTCCCTATTTCCTTGAGCCGCTTCACTCCAATCATGAAAAATATTGTTCTTCCTTGGCTCTAGTAAACCATTCTCTAGCGCCCTTAGGAATTCGCAATGTGTGATGTGTACCGATGTGGGCTTTTCGAAAAATAATAAATATCCACAGATAATCACACAACGAAGATGATGTCAATAAATTTCTTCGAAGTAGCAAATTGGTGGCGCAGCTGATATTGCACATGGCCTGGCTTATAAGCAATTTTAACTATAATATTAATTATATTACATACTAGCTTCTGCCCGCGACTTCGTCCGCGTGGATTTTTTTTTCATAAAAAGTATCCTATGTTACTTCTAATACCTCCAAGAATATGTGTACAAAGTTTCACGATGATCTGTTGAGTAGTTTTCGCGTGAAAGAGTAAGAAACAAACTTACATTAACATTTATAATATTAGTAGGGATTCATGTGTTGAAATATATCTAAATTAATATCTTACCATTATACAATTCTAAATCTCATCATCTAATTATACAATTACATACAATTGAACATAATGTAAGAAAACTTAACTTATTTGTATTGTATTCTACCCATAGTCCCTCAAGCCTATAAGTAGAATACTGAGCCCAGATCACCGTCTTCTATGGGTAAGGTGCCCAGAAGGCTGGCTACGTTTCCTCGGAACGGATCAGTATGGATTGCCATACTGATCCGTTGGCCGAGGTAGGCACCAGCCTTCTGATCACCTGAAGAGTCTATGAGTCCCTTCGATAAATGTTGGTAGAGGCTCATGGCCTCAGGACCCCACGGTCCAAGCGTCTCGACAGCAAACGGCACAAATAGATAACTCTCACTGAGGGTTGCATATTTGCACTGCTTGTATTAATAAACAATTAAAAATATACGTTTGAAATTTCTAATATCTGCATGGTCCAACTAAAATATGGTAACATCATAACTCAAATAAAATGATTCATCTGTCCAAACACAATATACATAACAAAAACTATTGTTTATGACTGCAATACAAACATAAATACTGTATAATATAAATACCTAAACGATAAATAAATAGATTTCAAAGCTGAAATAAACTTCATGTGACTCAATCATTGACGTGACCACGAGCCCACGGTAGTCAACCACAGTCCAAATATGGTTAGATAAGTAAGTATGGTTAGTAAGTAAGGAGTTCTTAAATTCGGCAAAATTCGGCTCAGATTTTAAAGTTTTTTTATTTTTTATTGCAGGAGTTCGGCAGACAGGCAGACGGCCCACTCGATGGAAAGCGGTTACCATCGCCTATGGACATTTGCAACACCAAAGATGCCACAAATGCGATGCTGCTCTCTTAAGGGAGACTTCAACCTGGTCACTAATGCCGGAACACAACTCGAGAGACGTTGTTATGGCGACATACTTCAGACCAAGGGTGATAGCCATCCAGTCGTGCAAATGCCCCACCTGGCTGTGGGTAGTTTTGTCGCCTCTTACGACAGGCCGCCCGGCCGCAGGAAATTGTGTTCTTTCTCCCTTCCTGCAAGGATAAAAAAGTATCCAAATATATTGCTAATAGAGTTAAATTGTGTAGATTAAAATGTTTCATTTTTAGTCCATTTTTAACTAGCTCTCAAAAATGTAGCCGGTAGTGTCATATGACCTTGTTCCTATAGCTTACCGTCCTATAGCTACCGGATTCATCACCCCCGTTTGACGAAGTGGATGTGTTCTGATTCGGGGCACATTCAGGCACTTTTTGCGCTGGACCAGACTGGGCGTAACTACGTTCTAAGTCTCAGCCTTTCCTACACAAAAGCGCGGGGCACATGGGAGGAGGGTGGTTTTAGTGGGTATTGGTTGCTGCCCGTGCAGCTTTTCGAGCTGAGCTCACACAAGCTGATCGATTGCGAGTGGGTTACAAAGCATGCAGTAACCCTATCGCATGAGATAATGGTCTAATCCCTTGCAAAGGGCCCAGTATTGTGCGTAAACAGCATTTCCCACGCCTGAAAAAAAAAGTTAATATATAGTAAGATATAGGAATAGGAAGCCGTCAATAAACATGTAGATCTGAAATATATTTTTAACGAACATCGGTTTGAATACTATCCATTGAATACTTGAGATAAAGGATATATTTGATTAAAGGTTTTTTTAAAGTGAAACTTCTATATAGACGAGGGTTATTAGGATTATTTCTGTCACGACAAAGCATTAGTTACGGCCGCGTGGAGGGACGGCATACGTTTAGAGTAGATGTATGATTGATTGTTAATGTACTTGTCCAATTTGAATACTTGCCTGTAAAACTTCAAGTTAAAATTTTGTTGCGAGTCGTTTTTCCACTTATCCGTTGCCATTCGTTTTTCCACTTGTCCGTTGCCATTCGTTTTTCCATTTGTCCGTTGAAGTTTCACTTCTACTTTGTGTCCCAGGGCACATTTCGATTTTTCGCAGGTTTACTGCAAATTATGATTTGGTTAGGTTAGGTACATTTTAATGTATTATTTAAACATATTTTATTTTATCAAAAAAAAAGTCTGAATTCGACCCGGAACCAAAAAAAAACATCCAGTCTACTCTTAACTTATACCGCCTTTCACCACGGCCATAACGCTTTTTCGTCACAGAACATTGCTAATAACCCTATATAGAAGTCTATATCGAAGTTTCACTTCAATAATATATATAGTCAAGGTGACGAAGTCTGTCAGTCAACTCCATACACCTCTCATTATTTCCGCATTTGAATAGTTACAACGACAACCACTCACTCAGTGAAGCAAAGACCATTGAATTCTGTCTTCGAATCGTAGGCGTTAAATACCGTTTATTAAGTTAAAAAAACGAGCGATGTATGAACTTACTCCTTAACGGACTTCTCCAACTTGACTATACGGAAATTTAAAAAAGTGTTGCAACTGCTTAAAATTTAACATAACCTCTTTACAGTTAGTCCCATTTTCTACCAACAACGATGCAGTAAACGAAGGAATAGTAAGATATAAAAAACCCGGCACAAAACTATCAATGTAAAGTAGTCACATCTCTACTTGTCTCCGAATAACGTATGACGATTTTACTGATTTCGCTGATCTTATTGATAACTTTATGTTGACATGTAACTGCGTGGCTTTATAGTGTTTCATATTTATTGTGTTGTTTATTACAATGTTAAAATTTATTGCGTAAGTTGCTTGTTTGAGATAAAGTTTATTAAATGCACTTAAAAGGAAATATGGGTGAGACTTTATTTTGCAAAGATAAGTTCATTTTGCTGGTCTGGCTGCTTAAGATGATAAAGATAGCATAGTAAATCCCTTTACTACTTTAGTAAAAAATACATAATAGTTTATCATATATAATAAAAATTATGCAAAAACCCTAACGGTCTTATTCTTATTGAGTTAGAGTAAGTTTGAAAGCTTGTAGAATCATAAAGAAGCTTTCAAACTTACTCTAACTCAAAAGACCGTTAAAATACATAAAGTATTGAATTATATAAGACACATAGATGAAAGTAAATGCATAATCGTATACGCATACTTAGATTTAAAATAAAAATAGAAAATAAGGAAATAGAAAACGTAAGAAGAAATAGTGTAAAAATAAACATACGAAGATGAAAAAAATTAAAATGGCATGCAAAAAATTAGATATGAAAGCTCTGACCAGTTTGACCTCAGAGACAAAAGCCAGCGATAGAAATATAATATAGAAAACCATAGTTTAGTTTAGCACCTGTTTTAGTTATTCACACCATGAAAATATCGAATACATAATCCACGGAGATAATACAAGCTTCTGGTACAAAAAATCCATGATCATCCCGTCATCATCATCACACCTACATTTACTATTACATTATGTACGTGGGACACTCAGAAACTATTGCGAAAAAGTTTTTATGTATGTAACACTGTAACACTGGACAGTTATAATCTAGTTTGAAAATATGATTATTTAGAACTAAAAATAGGTACGTTCCAATTTCAAAATTTCCCTCCACATTATTTGCGAGCTAATTTAAATGATCGTGTCTCATTGAAAAATGGATCTGCGGCGGGAGCATTTTGACGCTATGATTTTTACGATTTCAAGTGTCGCTTGAAACCGGATGAATCGTACGATAGACTTCAAATGGCATTCACGGATGAAGGCCCTTCTTAAGTACCATAGGTATATATTTGTGATAGTCCAAGATCATAAGATTTTACAACGCCGTTATAAAATCATAATAATCTATATTTTCCAATCAAAACGTGAATAGATCAATCAAGCTAGTCTATTAATTACCATTTTATTAAGGTTTTATACAATCTTTGAGACCCGACCAGGCCATAACATCAATCATTACTATGTCAGGTGCGTACCCATTGACTCTTTTGTACACCTCCCAAACGCATTCAGAATAATGCTGAATTTCCTTATAAAGGGTCTAAACGACCTGCAAATACCCACATTACTTGTTCTGATCTATTAATACATTACTCAGCGCTTCTCAACCTTATGTTGATGGAATAAAAATGTTTATAAAATTAAGACATAGCAAAGTTATATTTGTAAATTGCTTTGGACTTAGGCCTTAAGTTCTTAACGACACTAGAAATATTTCTATACTGTCCATGCTTTAAAAAACTATAATATATATTCTTAGAAAATTAATATATCTGTCTGAATTTTTGAAAAAAAGTGAATGATGCTATTTATAATTATTATAAATAACAGAGTTACTAGAATGTTTGTCTAATCAATCTGTCTGGAAATTTACCTTGAATAAACTCAGTAGCGGCTCAGCGAATGTTTGTGAAAATTTTAGGAATTAAAACAGGAATTGAAGCTTAAATTTTCGTAATTCATTTCGATACCTTGCTGGCTTCAAAAGATAAAAGTATAAAGGCGAAATTCTGCGCGAACGAATTGACGGGAAAAACTAGTGTATAACATAATAAATTTGTACAATGTGTTTAAAAATGAAAAAAACATCAAGGGGGCTTATTCGTATTCACCGTTCAAAATAACTTGATGCGCAGGGTTACCAAATTCTAAAAAATAACAGATTATTAGAAAACGTTAACTATTCCTATATTTTGTTACAATTTTCTAGTAATCATTCTGATTTTAGGTGTTTTAAGTCTAGCTTTTAGGTGTTAATATTTTTGATTGTTGGCAACCATTCTTCTTCTGCGAGCGGGGCGGTTTCCGCAACTCGACGACAAAGCGCCTATTTTGCGTACGAGAGTGGATGAGGGTTTACTCCATCCCGCCCAGCTCCTCCAGGAAGTCGACCAGCTTCTTGACGTAATGTTGGCAACCATACGCGTCAAGTTATTGTGAACGGGGTGGGGTATATCAGTAGATTTCTAAATTGTTGCTTTTAGAATTGTTATATGTACCTATCTGTTAGGAACATCACGTGATAACTGGTGAACGGATTTCAATGAAGTTCGACACAGAGCGAGCAACATCCCGGATCAATTATCCCGATGAATTACGCCATTTCCGTGGAATAGAAGAATACAGCACAGCCATAAAGATGATGGTTTGTTTGCATTTTTTGGTGCCCCCTTTGCAATTCAACAAACACGTCGACGTCACGTGTGCGAACAAAAATTCACTAGCACATGCTAGTCTTCTTTATCTTTATTCTTTACATAGTACAAAACAAAGTCGCTTTGTGTGTCTTTTTTTTTGAGGCGAGGTAAAATGCTGACCGATTTACGCACTCTCTGGGCCGTCACTAGGAAACGGCGCGCATCCATCGGGGGCGATAACGCTAGCAATAGTATGCTTTGTTTGCGCTCCGTCCGCGATGGCGTGAGACAGAGGAGTGTGGAAGACTCAGAGTGATGCCGCACGGGCGAGCAACCTCAAAACCCCCTCCTCCCTGTCGACCCTGCGCTTTGTTTTGCTTTGTGTGTCTGTCTCTATATCCACTAACTCCTAAAGCACGCAACGGATTTTTAAGCAGTTTTCGTTATCAGTTAGATAATTTTTCAATGAAGGTTTTTATACTTATATCTGTACAGGCACGAAGAATACAATTTTCTGCGGCTAGGCAGACTGTCATCAGACGCGACATATCAACCCACAGCTAGGCGATAGGATATTTACCCGTTTGGATGGCTACCACCCCTCTCCGTGCATGCCGCCCTAACAACTTTGACTTTTGTTGGGTATTAGTGGTCAGGTTCCTGTCTTCCTTTAGAGAGCGGCAGCACATTAGTAGCACCTTTGTTGTTACAAATGTCTATAAGTTGATGGTAATTGCTTTCCACCCTATTCCCAGGTGAGCTGTCTGCCTGTCTGCTGATATCATGCAAGAATATATATATCCTTTGACAGAGGCTTCGATCGTGATTAAAAAAACCTAATTAAGTTTTTATGTAAGTGAGATAAAGATACTTATCAGGGTTTGACCCTAGTTGAATGCTCTAGTTTGGAATAAACTTGTTACTATATACTTAGCATGTAAACTGTAAGTTTGTTCTCACGCGGCAGTTGCGTAGTTTGGTTTCAAATTAAATAATTATACTTCAAATTGGATGCGTTGACAAGTTAAATTAGAAAAATACAGTTAAATTAACACGACCGATTAACTTTTTAAACACTAAACTTTAAAATTATTTTGACACAAGTATGATTCATTAGTTATCTATAGACAATACTAGCTGACTCGGCGAACTTCGTACCGCCTTATTCAAATAAATTAATAAACAAACAAATTGAGAAAACATGGGAAAAAAATATATAGCCTATAACCACCTACGATTAATTCCGCGTCGACTGGTTGTGGTTTCATGATGATCGGGCCAGTAGTTTTCGAGTAGATAAATAGCCATAAACCATCTAGGAAAAATTTCGCATCGAATGGTGGTAGTTTCATGTCGATACGATCAGTGGTTTAAGCGTGATTGAGCCTCAAACGAACACCATTTTCATTATATATATATAGATTACTAAAAGTCCTAAAACCGTATTTCCTTTCACTAGCGGAACTACATCGGAAGCGAATACGGCACGCTCGCTCCCGCTTCAGTTCCGCGGGAATACAGGTCTCAGTGAAATAGGAAAACTAAAAAACTAAAAAGTATAAAATAACTTATTTCTAAAGCTATTTATTATTATTAATATAAATTATCTAAAACATCTCAAAGTTGGTGCTTAGTAATTTTCAAAATGTACTCATTTTTATGTTTTACTTTGCACCGACTTGGAGATGTTTTAGATAATTTATATTAATAATAATATATAGCTTTAGAAATAAGTTATTTTATACTTTTTAGTTTTTTACTTTTTGAAGTCGGTTTTTTTAAACGAAGTTTTTTTTTATTTGTTACTTTTTAGTGGCTAGCTATGTATGGGTAGACCTACGAAAGGTGCCGCGCTTCTTAAAAAATATAAGTCCCAAGAACGGGAATATAAAAATGTTCGTAAAATGTAAACTACTGGGCCAAACTATGTTAAATTTTTAGGGGACCAAATGGCAACTATTCCGCATCAAACTAAACAAGAATCACGTAAATCGGATCATAAATCTTAGCGTAATCGGTGTACATATGGAACGGAATGGAAAATTTTCATAAAAAAATCATAAAATGAAAACTACTAGGCCAAACTATGTCAAATTTTTAGGAGACTAAATGGCAACTATTCCGCATCGAACAAAAAAAGAATCACGTAAATCGGATCATAAATCTCAGAGTAATCGGTGTACATATGAAACGGAATGGAATTTTTTTTCATAAAAAATGTTCATAAAATGAAAATTACTGGGCCAAACTATGTCAAATTTTTAGGGGACCAATTGGAAGCTATTCCGCGTCGAACAAAAAAGAATCACGTAAATCGGATCATAAATCTCAGAGTAATCGGTGTACATATGAAACGGAATGGAATTTTTTTTCATAAAAAATGTTCATAAAATGAAAATTACTGGGCCAAAGTATGTCTAATTTTTAGAGGACCAATTGGAAGCTATTCCGCGTCGAACAAAAAAGAATCACGTAAATCGGATTATAAACCTCGGAGTAATCGGTGAACATACATAAAAAAACAAAAACAAAAAAAAAATGATCTCGACGAATTGAGAACCTCCTCCTTTTTTTGAAGTCGGTTAATAAGCGAGACTATGGCTGCGATATAAAAATGCACTCTTTTCGCTATTTACTAAGAATCAGTCACGGATTTACCAGCAGGGTGGGCAGGCTGGAGTCTAGGGCGCGAAAGGATACCGATACGCTTTCATACATTATTGGGCCCAGCTTGCAATAAAATTTATTTCATTTTATTTTATTCGGAAAACAAACAGTTTTTAACTAAGTTCATACTACTAAATATCTATAACCATTTGATTGTTTCCACATATATATAGCTATAATGCTTGCTAGTGAATACTTTACATTCTATAAATTAAATTTCAAAAAATTAAATAAAAAATGAAAACATATTATTTTAAAACTGACGTATTGAATGCAACTTGTTAATATTCAGACCAATGCTTTACCAGAACCGACTTAAGATTTTGTGGATTACTTATAAATAAAGATGAGAGTAATTTTAAAATTTATTTTTACTATGTCGATATTTTAGTAGTGAAACTTCTTCAGAATCGTTGTGATGTGAAACTCAATGACACGAAAAAGCAACACTAAAAAAGATAAACACATAAATCTATAGGACTAAGCCTGCGAGAGAATGAGATGCGAGTTTTACTTGCAGCACAGATTAAAGAGTCAATAAGACCGATGATTAAATAAGGTCCAATTTGGACCGAAATAAAACTGATAACAATATTTTTTAGACTAGAACAGTGAAAAATTTAAAGTGATACTTAAGAAGTTTATTTTAAATTATAATATGTTGACGGGTGGGTGTAGGCTAAAAGGAATTACATTTATATTAATACAAGCTAGAGAAGAATTGAGTCGTATAATTCCAATATCCGCTAACTCCACACGCAACATATTGTCAGTATAAGCGAAAAAGTGTTCTAATATCTCGGATTTTGGAACAAATTCGAAAGTTTATGTCAAATTATTTGGAAGTTGGCGGTTTTTGGTATAAAACGAACAAAAGGACATACGAGAAATTTCATAGACTATCCAGAAACATACATAACTTAATTTTGTGTGTTAAGGGAGTTGGCGGGTATTGGAATTATACGACTCAATTATCCGTACGTATATTCTGTGCAGCTTCACTTCTACTGCGTGCGAAGTGCATACACACATTTTTTTATAATTGTAGAAGTGGGTTTATTTATTTGAATGAATTAATCGTGTAGTATAGTCAAGTGTTTTCATATATTATTAATTGTTGAAATTCATTTACATAAATCGATAACTTATTTTATTTGTGATCTTATTTTTAAGATTTCTCATCTTATACTAATGTATAATGCTGAAGATTTTGTTTTATTTGTTTGCTTGAACGCGCTAATCTCAGGAACTGGTCTTATTTGAAAAATTTAAAAGCTTCGTTTAAAAAATCCGACATCAAAAACTAAAAAACTAAAATGTATAAAATAACTTATTTCTAAAGCTATTATTATTAATATATATTATCTAAAACATCAAAGTCGGTGCTTAGTAATTTTCAAAATATAGTAATTTTTATGTTTTACTTTGCACCGACTTCAAGATGTTTTAGATAATATATATTAATAATAATAGCTTTAGAAATAAGTTATTTTATACATTTTAGTTTTTTAGTTTTTGAAGTCGGTTTTTTTAAACGAAGTTTTTAAATTTTATTTGTTACTTTTTAGTGTCTAGCTATGTATGGGTGGACATACGAATGGTGCCGCGCTTCTTAAAAAATATAGGTCCCAAGAACCGGGAACAAAAAAATGTTCGTAAAATGAAAACTACTGGGCCAAACTATGTAAAATTTTTAGTAGACCAATTGGAAGCTATTCCGCGTCGAACAAAAAAAGAATCACGTAAATCGGATCATAAATCACAGAGTAATCGGCGAACATACATAAAAAAAAGCAAAAATAAATAAATAAAAAAGATCCCGACGAATTGAGAACCTCCTCCTTTTTTCGAAGTCAGTTAAAAAATACTTTCAGTGTTAGGTAGCCCATTTCTCGACCTATATATATCATCACACTAGACTGAAGCGGAGCACCAACGAAGAATGTTTCAAAATCGGAGGGGTTTTTTTAACTTACTTTTTTTTTAACTATTCCACGGGGTCTAAGTTGCGGGCAGAAGCTAGTCTTCTATATAGAGTTAGGGCTTATGTTTTCCTTTTGTAATAGTCAACTGTCGCAAAATATTTATATAACTAACATATTATTGTGAAGGCAGGCGGACAGATAATAAATACGAAGATTTTATATCTCTTAGATTTGTTATCAAATAATAATTAATACAAGAAGTTAAAACAGAATTAACTTAAAAACGTGTTTTTTATATAACACAATAACCATGTACGTAATTACACAAAGAGAATTTATTGACTAAACAATATTTCACGCTTCAAGCTTTGTAAATTATTCATGATTTTCCTCCCGTCTTAATAAGGCTAGTTAATAAAAACTTTAATTATCACAGTTAGATTCGCTTGCTCTAATTTATATACTGCACTGAACTTCATTATACTTATTGTTTAATTTACTATATTTTATTTTTCTTAAGTAAGGTAGCTTTTAACCCACTCATAGCAAAAGTTTTTCTAGGAACGGAATAAGAAGAAGAATATAAACTTCCAAAGTCATTCAAATTGATTGCTAGTGACAAATATTTATTTTAATAAGGCCTAAATTCTTTTCAGAAAAAAATAATTTATTTCCTCGTCTGCCTTACAGTTTCAATAAACCGATAAAATGCGTTTAAATTGCTATACGTAAGTATAGAACACTAAAAAATCCTATTATTCATAGAGAGTAGTAGTAGAATTCGCCACAAAGGCAAGGTGGTAGGGCATTTGCCCGACTGGATGGCTACCACCCCTGGTCTAAAGTATGTCGCCATAGCAACCTTGAGTTCTGTTTCGGCATTAGTGACCAGGTTCCAGTCTCCCTTAAGAGTGCAGTAGCGCATTTGTAGCACTTTTGGTTTTGCAAATGTCCATAGGCGATGGTAACCGCTTTCCATCAAGTGTGCCGTCTGCCTGTCTGCTGAACTCCTGTAAATAAATGTAGCCATACTCCGATTTGCAATTTCTAAAAAAAAATCTCAACATTATTACATGCTAATTGTAACCTATCGATTATAATTATCCCTATTGCCATGGCAGCAAGCGGGAAAGTGACGACGAAATCGGACAGCGCGAGTGTCAAATGTTCAAATAAGTTGCGTTTACATACTCGCACTGTCCACTTGCCTCCCCACTTTCCTGCTCGCTGTCTTAACGGCATAGTAAGCATTATTTAAACTGAGATAAGAATATGCACATTATGCCATAAAGTTAGATGATAATGCCAAATTTCTACCAAGATTCACACATCCTCCTCGATGCAATGACCTCACATCATTGCAATGAGACGCAGTTTTAGAAATCGAACTATAACAACTATAAAACATCGAAAAAGAATAATTTCTCGAATAAGTAGTAAGAGTTAGTTAATTGGCAATGATAGGGCAGCTCAGTCGACTTGAATGGACGATGGATAGGTTACACTCGGATAATTGACGCGTTAATACACCCAGACTTGGCGCCAGTCTCCAACGGAATTTCTAAGAAAATGCTCTTTATTAGGGATTCGTATATATTTACTAGCTGTACCCGGCAGACGTTGTCCTGCCTTTAAAAAATAAAAATGTAGAACCCGATTCCAGCGTCACCGGGACCAAATGTTAATCTAAACTATTCTCAAATCCACTTGAACAAACAAAAAAATTCATCAAAATCAGGCCCAGCGTTTAGGAGGAGTGTCGCGGCGCCACCTACTGGGTCCAATAGTTTATTTAAACCATTCCGGGACAAATTTCAACACATACAACAAGAACGCCTAAATTCTGGTACCCGATTGCAGCGCCATCTACCTGGTTCAAATTAAAATCTAAATCAACCCAGTAGAAAATTATAAAAATACTAATATCGCTATTAAAAAATAGGGGTTAATCATAGAGGGTTGAAAATTTAGGGTTGTATGTATTTTTTAATGCTGTATCATAAATTTTTTTTATCTAAATATATATAAAAAATAGGGGTGGACTACCCTTAACATTTAGGGGGATGAAAAATAGATGTTGTCCGTTTCTCAGACCTACTGAGTACGCACACAAAATTTCATGAGAATCGGTCAAGCCGTTTCGGAGGAGTATGGTAACTAACACTGTGACACGAGAATTGTATATATAAGATAAATTAAACGTTCACTTATAATTTTAAATAACACCATTTTAAGACGCAAGCAACATTTAAAAGATCTTTATATTTATATAACATTTATGTTTTCTGTCGAAATTCGAAAGGTTGAGTTTTACTTATGCAGTTTAATTTACAAAGGAATCTGATTACTCGTATTGAAGGGTTCCTAGAGGAAGCAAATGTCCATTATATTTGTTATTTGGCTAATATACTCTAAATATCTCCGTGCAGGAACGTAAATAGAATACTAAGTCCTGCGGCAGGGCGGCCTGTCGTAAGAAGCGACAAAACAACCACAGCCGTGAGTTGCGTTCCGGCATCAGTATCCAGGTTCCAATTTCTCCTCCAAGGCCGGCATCACATTGGCAGCACCTTTTGTATTGATAATGTTTCCAACACAGTGGGGCCGTCAGCCTGTTTGATATACTTCAGCAACAAAAAAAAATCTCGATAATTTGTAATCGATAAAACTGAAGGGATCTTCATATCTTCAAAGATACTCAACTGGTCATGTTAAAATCAGTCTTCTTCTGTTTACAGGCTTTATATTAGTTTCACTTGTATGTAACGAAATATTTCAACTCAATTTTTATCCAAAGGCCAGATTAATTCGAAATTTTGCACAATGTCAAGGACCGATAACAATACAATAATTTAATTTTTCTCTTTAAATATAGTTTAAAAAACACGCTTTTATAGTTAATCGAACTAAAAAAGAATTCTTAATATAAGAATAAAATGATTAACGAGAAGAATAATTATTTTTTACTTTTTAGTTAGATTAACTATAAAAGCTTGTTTTATTGTTTTTTTTAACGTTTTTTTTATAGTTTTACTATAATTTATTTCACCTGCCTTTTATATGCCAATAGATATTGTTAAAAAAATAAGTTTTTATTTAAAATAATTAATAGTTAATAATACAACTCTAAATTTTTACGAAGTAAGCAACACTACAGTGCACCAGTTTTTGTACTTAATAATTGTTTCTTATTTTAAATTGTAAATTATTTTAGACTATACCATCGTGTTCATATTATTTATTCAATTAACAGGGAAAACGACTTTTAGCTAAGCAAGAAACACATATAAAATCTTAACGCTTCGCTCCACATACGGGCAACGACCTAATCAAGGCTACCAAATAATTTAATCAAGAAAATACTGAGAAAATTTTTAAAAGTTACGAAAACTTCAGCAAAGTTAGGTTCGATTATTGGCCGCAAAGCATGCACCACTTAAACGGTTCTTCTAATCCATTATGGTATTTGTTATTATAATTTCTATCCGCGCAGGAAGGAGAAAGAATACGAACTCTTCCGGCTGAATAGGCGGTCGTAAGAGCCGACAAAATAATCCACATCCAGGTGATAAGGCATTTGTTCGTTTAGATGTCGACCAATCCTGGTCCAGAGTATGCCACTATAACAACCTTGAGATATGTTCTGACATTAGTAGCCAGGTTCCAGTCCTCCTGGGACATCAGCGACATATTCGTAGCATTTTTTGTGTTGCAAAATTCCATACGCGACGGCAACCACTTTTCATCAGGCGGTCAGCCTGTCTGCTGTCCTGTAGCTATAAAGAGAGTAAAAAAGAAATACCAATATCGACGGTGAAGAATAACATAAGAAGGAAACCTGGACATCAAGACAGAGGCGTCGTAAAGCGCGGGCGTTATGGGCTATCCTCTACAGTCTACACTCTACGGCCTCGCATTTCGGAAGACAGGACGAGAGAATTATTTCAGTTTTTCTAGAGTTTCTGCCTCTGTAAACAATAATGACAAGTCTGATAGCCGTTCTTGTTGGCGCAGCAGTTATGCTCAAAATAGTTATTAATCTGTAATAGATTTTGGATAACATTTTGCTTACACAGTTTCGGGGCCTCTGTAGCCTGGGAGCCCCGTATCTTTGATACGGCTGATACGACGGTACGGCGGCCTCTGCACCGCTGGCCAGTGCCAGTAGTCGGTTTCAATTGTTTTTCAAATCCATAATTTTGGGTTACCAAAGGGCTTCGCAAAATGTATGTTACCCACATGACATTTATTGCTATTGCGCCTGACCGCCATTTTGGTGACGTAACCGTAGCCGAACACTCAGTACTGTTAGCATCACTGGCCGGCAAGTACGCGTACATATGCGGATGACGTCACGTGAATGTTAATTTGACAAGGTTCCAGCGCATTAGCAATTTGCGGGGATAATAGAACTCGCTACACTCAACACTGTATACCGTCCGTTCCTCTTAAATGGGGCGCTAAAGTTCGGTAAAATCTCAAGGGTCGGTTTGCGTATAAATAAATTGTTCTAGAATACTCCAATCGAAAGACGACGAATATAATAATAATTTCGCATATTAACAATTACAGATACCCATTCATTCCACTCGAGACTGGTAATCCTGACCTCAGAAGCATGAATCATTCGACCCGAGTCTCCATTCAACACATACTGTGTGAACTTGACACAAAAAATAATAAATACAGATAATTTATCTTTTGATTTATTGATTTGTTGGCATTTTAATTAAATCTTTTTTTTATACATTCTCTATAATTGTTAAACTAGATTAAAAATTTGAGGTGGCCCGGCCGTCATACGTAATACACGTATGAAATGAAAAAATGATACTTAACACAATATGAACACCAAAATAAACTTAGGATAATACCGCTTTAGCAAAACAAAGATCGCTCAAATCAATTTAAATATGTGCCGAGTTTCTGTTTGCATTTCGGTAGGTAATTAAAATCTTTTTTTAATTACCAAGCTTCACATAAGTCAAAAAGGCAAATCATACATCAACACTGGCGCTAAACAGTACCTATTTAATCCATTGAAATCTTACAATTTACGGACCGAATATTGCATTTTTTAGAGGACGCAATTTTATTTTTGGGACATGTGTGGGGGGGGGGGGGTCAATAGAAGCTTAACCTCAAGTTTGCAAAGAAATGCAAAGCTCATGTAAAATTTCAATGGACTAATTCACGTATTATCTATGCAGTACACGAACAAACTTGCACAGGTTACATTTTTACGCTATTTTAGAAGAAAAATTACGAATTTCACCTGTAGCGAATAGAGCCTCCCGCCTATAGTAGAATTATTTTCTCCGTGCAGTTTGGGTCATAAATCAAACTCGGCCTAAGCCCGGCTAGGGCGGTGAGCATGTTGCGCGGGCGCAACGCCATTATCGATAAAAACTCATTCTTATCAAAGAAAGATTATCATTCTTATAAAAATCGTTATTATCTTTTTGCTGTTAATTTTAAACTTAGATATAAGTATTTATATTTATTTTTAATGTAACTTGTTACATTCAAAACTTTTGTACTTATAGTTTTTTAATACATAGATACCTAATTAATAATTTATTTTAAATCATTATTATTCTTATTTTAATAAATTACGTTGTTTTATCTATTTTTTTTCTTTTTATATCACTAACCCACAAAATGACAAAACTAAATACACTATCAATAACGCTTATCGACAACAATAATGCGTATCACTATGCCTGCCCATAAGGCCCGTGAGTGGAAGAGAGAGCGAAATACTCGCTTCACCACTCCGATTATTTATAACCCAAACTGCACGGAGAAAATAATTCTACTATAGTGGCCGGCAAGCCAGAAACAACTGTCAATACAGAAAGAGTGAAATATCGTCATAGAATATTTCGAATGCTATTTCATCTATTCATATAGTAGATGTTTATTATTTTATTTACTTTGGACTATATGTGAATAGTTTGCACAAAAATATATATTATTACAATGTACGGGCTATTTTATTCTAACAATAACTCGTCACACCTAAACAAACCGCTTGCTCCGAAGGCAGTGGAGTTTTATCACTTCTACAGAACGGTTCATAGCTCACGGACTACCACGCATTTACCTGGTTTACTTATTTTATGGTTACGTACCCAAATCAGGAAAGCAAAGAGCGGTTTTCACTACTACCCAACTCTTCATACTTCGTGGACCGTCACATTTACCAGATTTATTTGTTAATTACCGAACTCCAAAGTCAAAAGGGCAGATCATACAGCACCACCGGCGCCAGACAGTTACACCATGCAAAGATTACATCTCCACGCTATTTTGGCGGCAACAATACGTGATCACACCATATAAGGGCTACTTTATATGTTTATAGCACGAATTTCACCTTAAAAAACCGCTTGCTCCCAAAACGGTAGGTTTAATTGTCTATTGTTGGCTTAAATTATAAAATGAAGATAATCATTGCGTGATTAAAAGGTTGTTTGTTTATTTGTCATTTTATCTACATTTTTAATGTCCTTACTTGTTACTTTTAACTCTTATGTAAGTAATCTATAGCTACTTATTTATTAGAGTTAGCGGATATACACAGTCGCGGAAAGCGACTTGTTTTATACAATGTAAAGATTGTTTTGACGTATGTATTCTGAATTATACTGTTTTATTCACTTGACATTATTATACTTACTTGTTACACGCAAATTAAAAGCGGGAACAAATTAATCAGCTTCACTGACAAGTACCAAGACGCATCTGCGCCCTAACCAGGTCGCGAGATACCAAAATAAATTGTGAAACGCGTGAACTTTGCTAAAATTAATTACAATACAACGCTGACACAAGCATTTACGCCAGAGGCCCATGAGATGTCGCGTCCCTCCATTTTAGGAGGACCGGTCGCCAGACCTCTCCTTTTAGGGCAATGATTTTGGCTTTCCAAAACATTTGCAAGACGCCGTCGTCTTCGGGTAAGCTGATTAAATATGTGTGTTATTTTGTTAATTTACATGTCTTTTCGATTGGCTTGTGACGGGTAGGTTTGTGATAAAAACGATCTTGTTGTTAATGTTGTATTTAAAAATAACACATTAATATTAATGTAAAAAGACTAATAAGTAATTTAAATATAAACTAAATTAACTAAAAGTATTCCAATGGATCTACAGCCCACGACGGCCAGACCTTCGTCATGTTATAAAAGCTGAAAGTTTTTCTGTGGATGTCCACTATAGAGAACAACCGGCAACTTTAGAGTTTGGGTTGTGGTTACTTGGCAGGTAACAGGTAGTAAAGGTGTATAAAATAGTACCTTAATTTCGTTAAAGTATAAAGCTCATTTTTTTTATATTTCGTTCGGGATAACATTAGAAACTTCGTCATTCATTGCCGGACACTTATGACAATTGCTACCCCCTGCCAGACACCTCTAAACTTTCATAAATTTTAATTATACTTTCGTTGCAGTATAAAAGCCATATTTTATAGATGTAACATATAATTCATGTGAAAACTCGAAAGACCGCATTTGACTATATACAGTTCACATTACTCAAACACTACCAATATCCTACAACTATTGTTCATTTTAGAGTAATTTTACACATTTTTAGAAAATAAACATATACACACAGTTCCCACTAAAAAGTGTTAAAGATTTACGGTCTTATTCATAAAGAGTTATAGTAAGTTTAAATGCTTCTTTTTAAATCATAAAGAAGCGTTCAAACTTACTATAACTGTCTATGAATAAGACCATTAGGCTCTAGCCGAATGAGTCTTATTTAAAGCGTAAAAAATAACGTCGTTAACGCATTGCCAAATTATTATATATATATGTCGCAGAATGGCCTCGTTCACACGACATCTTTAGTTATTGCAGGTTTAGTGGGCGTCATCAGGATAAAATGCGAGCATAAAACACAATAGGCACGGTTTATACACTTTTAATTTAGATTTGATCAACATTATGACATAGTTTAGACCGAGCAGCGGGTTCAGGGCACCCGCTCATACTTCCAGCTTCAATACTTTCTTTAAAATACTCCATGGTCCAACTCGACCTGTTGCCACCAACCAAATGTGCCACAAAAACTCCTCAGTCTACCGAAGTAGATACTACTCAAAGTATAGAGGGCGTCTGACCCCGCTCCGCCATAAGCTCTGCTCTGATTGGTCGTTTATTAAATTACAATATTCATAACTTTTATTAGGTTAGAACGATCTTTAAGTTATAGAAACGTTTAACAAATCAAATTAATTAAATTAAGAATTTTAGAAGTAATTAAAATGTAAACAAATGATATTGTGCGGTATATATATATATCTTCCAACATTAAATGTAATTAACAATCTCGCATCTGAAATAAAACATTAAATCCATCGCCATATCTGCATGAAACGGCCTATATCTATAACACTATCGCAGATGAAGCCTCACCTTTACAATTTGTAGCACAACAATCGAGTATTGGCATCTCGTACCTGTCAGCCAGGACTTTCAGGATGTGGTTGGAGCTGACCCGAATCCTGCAGAGCAACGAGAATGCCCTTTTACTAACAATTGCGTAGGCGTAGTAATCAGCAACTCATACAAAATAACGATGATAAAATTACCGTCTCTACTAAAAATGATATTAATGCTAAATAATAGGAATTTTTGCTGCCAATTTAAGTGCCTGTTAGTAACAGCTTGTACCTATAACATATTATTGAATTTTTTTAAGAATCCCTATGCTCATTAACTCCACAGGTCTAGTATATCAGTTCTAAACATGCGCGCTATGTCATCATTACCTCTAATGGCGGTGCTCCATTTGGCTTAGCGTATTTCTTACTGTATTTGACCAACATTTGCGCCATTAGACGAATGCTTCTGGCTCGAATGCGGTACACCGCATGTGCTACAGCACTGATTGGCTAACTGAGAAACAAAAGAATATGCCCTATTATTCTATTCACCTAAGATGTATATTCGAATGTGTTTATCACACATAATATGTTCCTACGCAGTGTGACTGTCCCGCCCTCCAAAAAAATGCAACATGCTATCCCACTGGATAGTGTCTTTTCATTGATCCCCAAGCAATTTTATTTTTAAAAATGGCGAAAGATCGGCCGTTGGCATCCAACTTTTAACGGACTATAAAATGGAGGAAGTTCACAATACAGCTCTATATTTTTTTATATGTTTCTTACGCGATTACTCCGTCAGTTGTGGAACGATTTTCAAATTTTCTTTTCTTATTCCAAATAGTATACTCCTAAGGTGGTACCATTATCACCAAGTTAGAATCTGTAAGAGGATCCCAGGGAAATCGAGAGTAATCCTCGAAAAGTACAACGTATGATATATTTCATATTATATATTTTCTAAAGCTATTCAAGTATTTGCATAGGTAACTAAAAAGAAAAAAATATTTTAAGAAATATTTTTTTCTTGTACAACTTGAAGTCGGTGACGACGGGGACAAGTAAAGTATAAGAAAACTACTACAAATTTCCAAAATATACTCATTTTTATGTTATACTTCCTTTGATTATATTGTAATCAAAGTTTAATTCATACCGACTTCAAGATGCAGAAACAAAATAATTTGGATTTTTAGTTCAAAGTCGGTTGTGATAGTTAAAATATTTTTTTCGTTCATGGACACTATGTCCTTGTATGTTTTACAAGCTGTAATAAAAGCAAGTGGTACTTTATCAGGGGCTGCAGAAGTCTATTAGTAGCGATAACCCAATACCTAACATTTACTAAGTAAGTGGTAATCGTGTATCATCCTATAATCGAGCACTAGTCCTTTATTTATTAATCATAAAATATTACGTTATTATTCATTAAATAAGAAAAACGAAAAATCTGTGTAAATCGAAACGTAATCACAGGAAGTGTAACGGCACATACACACAGGCCAAATAAAGTCAAATGGACAACATTAAATTAACAATGGTCACATGGTTACAACATACATATCCATTGGTCCGTCTTTCATGGTACGCCCGAACACAAAAGGGTTTTTTAAAAAAGGTGTCATAAAATTTCTTCTAGGCCGGCAGCGCGTTAGTGACACCTCTGGTGTTGCAAACGTCCATAGGTGACGGTAACCGCTTTCCGTCAGGTGGACCGTCTGCCTGTCTGCTGTACTCCAGCAATAAAAAAAACACACATATTTACTGGTTCCATCAAACGATTTTGGCCAAGGGATTGAATCCACTATCTTTCCAATAGTTGACGTTTGCACCCTGATCAAGTAGCAATTGAGTTAATCGATATTTTTTGTACTCATTAGTTAATTGTATTAATTTAGTATGATTAGATCAGTCTCAATTGTTTTATAATACATACACGTTAAGCGAACGATCGGCCGAGCTGCAGGATCTTACTGACACTTGCTCAGTGTTGCCGGATTTATTTATTTATTTTATTTATTTATATTAATTCATTAAAAAAAAACATTTGTGTCAGAAATATAAAAATACGGATGCAATGAAGGCTCCAAAAATATACATAATACTGCATTACGCGGTGGTCTACTAAGGGCGCGTTCCTCTTGTACCTCACAACGTCCAAAATACTCAAATACGATCCACATAGCGACAATAGTCATTACGTTCGCCACGAAGACGGCGACCATAGTTAGCATGGTCGTTGTGAGCCTCTTGTGGATGGTAGCTAAGTGTACTGCCATGAAGGATAGTGAGTAAGGCCCTTAAGTGCAACGTCAGTTAACGACACACATGACATGGCATGTTATGTCAAGCTGGCAGCCGGCTGTCACTGTGACGTTATAATTTATATATCGATTTACCGAATACCGACCGAAAGTTTATAGTCTTTTATCGCTCAACTCATAAATAATTAAAATCCTAATAGCCCACAATAATAATGAGGTGACGTGGATAGTATTTAACTAATTATTAAAGCATTCCATTATCATTATAATATTCAAATAAGTGATAAAAATGGCCGGTACACCGGTGAAAGTTGGTTCATTAATTTCTTTGTTTGTAGTGTTTTATGCTATTTATTATCGGAACTACGATTATGGAGATGCTAGAATGTCACCTGTTAAAGAACATATGTTGTTTTTGGAGCGTGAGAACAAGGTTGGTGTCGGTGAGAAGCAGCCAAGAGTGGCCTTAGGATATGGGGCCTGCCATGATCTTTTCGTGAATGCAACTCAGCTAATACGATTCGAAGATATGGAAGAACCTCCACAGCATTACAATGAAATTACTACAGAGGAAGAATTCTTGAGGAGCTTTGCATATTTCTTCCAGCATGGAGCGGCTGCTGAGTATGTTCTAGTTTTCTTTATAATACTGTTAAGTGAAAGGAGCGCTGTGTTATGCCGGTTTGACACAGATTAGTTCAATAAAATATACACAATTATATATGCAGTGATATGTGTCTATGATATAATTTAAGTTATTGTTTTATTACTATAAAATGTATTTGTGTACTTATATCACCCCTGTTATTATGATGTCCATACTTAAAGATATTTCTTTACTGGGGTGTGGTATAGAGCTCATTTATTTATTATTTGAGATATTAACTGAATTTTGGGTGGTTATAAGAAAATAATAACCATGAAGGCTTAGCCTTCCAACTTAAAAAAGTTCTGATCTGTTCATAATAAATAAATGTGTCCTATAACCATACCACACCCTTAATTATATAAAAAATATATCTTTTATATTTAGAATCACAATGTTTCTCTATTTACAAAATTTCTCCCATACTACCCTATTTGAAATAGACTTTAATGTTGATAGTTATGCACATTCTTACTAAACATTTACCGTTTTTCTTTTTCAGGAGGTTCATGTCCAACTCAAAACTGTATGATGATCTTATAGAAAGAGCACTACAGATTAAAGATACAAAATGGGCAATAGGGGGGAATGCTCCATTAATGGCCCGCCGTTTCTATTTAGAAGGCTGGAAAGTGTTATTTGCAGCAAAAATGAGCAATAAACTCAAAGAATACATTCCAAAAGACATTCAAATTGTTGGTGATGAAGAAGGTGAAGAAGTAAAGGACGATATACATATGATATTGGAGTACAAAGCAGATGATCAGTTTGGTCCATATGTTGCTCCAAGAGCGAACAGATATATAATGCATAATGATGAGAATAATCCCCTTTTAAGTTCTTTAGAGAAGTTTGGTAAGGAGTTGCCAGAGTTCAAACCAGATTTACTAGTCATTAGTGGTTTACAAATGATGGATAACTATCCTTTTAAGTATATTAGTTTGGAAGATGATACAGATATAGGTAAATATTTTATAATATTATTTGAATATTTAACTTTGTATTTTTAGTAATTAGTTAGGATGCACTTTTTACTAAAAATTATAACAATGTTCAAATAAAGCACACTAACGACAAGCCTACCACAGCTGTTTTTTAAGTAGCCTATATGTTCAAATTCAATTCCAAAGTATTTATTCAAAATAAATGTTAAAATTTAAATCTACTTCCTGTTTAATATACACTACTTCGCAACATGTTATTGCTGTTTTAACAAGGATACAATTACTTTTCAAAGAATTGATGGAGTTGTAACAAACAAAAAATATTATTACCATCGCAATAATGACACTAAGAATTCATACTGTGAAAAGTCTCCATAGATTCCTTACATGTTATGCAAAATAGACAAATTATACTAAACATAGTATAAAAGGCTGGTGCGAACAGCTATGTGAATGTAGTTTTGTCATTTAAATATTCTTCAATAGTTTAGTGTTTAAATTTAATGAAGGGTAGATCTAACACTTATTTTTCTTATTTATAGCCTTTGACATATCAGCCAAAATTGTGTTGGTGTTCAATGTGACGCTAAACCTTTCTGTGAGACAACAGAAAAAGAAACAGCTGTTTCTGTGAGAATGTGTTAAATGTATTTGAAAAGCAATCAACAGATCATTCAACACATTACACCACCAACACCACCAAAGACAGAAAGTTTGGTGAATGTGTATGACTTTATGTACATGTTCCAGACCCTAATACAGATCTAAATTTACATAATATCACTTCTCATATGGCCAACACAGAAAAGATTAATAATAAATAGGAATAGGTTTGTATAATATAATAATATGTTTGGGGAACAGTTTCATACTATACTACGTACATATATACTATACCATCACATAAAGCGCTGAACTACATGCCACGTAATACGGCTGTTCCAGGCATTTGCTATGTCATGGCAAAGGAATACTAAAATTGATTAACGTTTTTGGCATTGTTATTTTCATAACCTTTCTAGTAATAACTAATTTTCTGTTTCAGGTACTACAGATGTCAGGGCAGCCCGACTGGAATTAGTAAAGCAACAGATTCTTTCACAATCACCACATGTCATGGCGCATTTCGAAATGGCCAGCTATGTAGACATTAATCTAGTAATGTTGTTAACTATGAAAATCTTGCCATATGTTGATTCAGTTGGTATGAATGAACAAGAATTATCAAATTTATGTAATGTTTTAGAATATGGAGTAGTAAGTGTTCTTTCTGATTCAAATCCTAGAGTTGCCACAGCATTAGATCAAATGCGTAAAACATTTGAATTGATCAGGAAACAAAATGTTTTGGTTGGTAGTATTAAGAAATTAACAAGAATTCATGTACACACTCTAGCGTATCAAGCTATTTTGACTGTGAAAGGTTCAAAATGGAGACGAACTGAAGCAGCGACAGCTAAGGCTTCATTAACAGCCCATAGATATGTTTGTAACAATAATGATATATCTTTAGCTAAGTCTAAGTTGTTACTTGATGATAGTTTCTCAACCACAGCTGAGCATGATAATAACAGTAGAATGTTCTTCGAACCAACAAAGCCTGTTTCGTGTTGGGAGGAAATAATATCTGGGGAAAGAGTGGAAATTTGTGTAGCTCCTGTTTTGATTTGCACTGAAGCTCAACTAACTGCTGGTGCTGGAGATAATATTTCGGCGGCTGGTCTTGTTTTACAAGTGGAGAAGTAATCACGCAGTTTGTTAAAAGTTTCTATGGCCATATACTTCAACTAGGTGGCAATGTCATTGTTAAAAATTTATTGGTAATAAGATTCACATGTTTGGTGCATATTTTACAATAATTTTAACCAAGTCTTTATTACTCTGAAGGTATATAAACATTATTTAAAATATTGATTGCTATATTATTTTAACCATAATCTACATATCGAGGGCTTCATAGTGAATGGGTGTATATGCAAAAATGCCATTTTTTTGTTGTGTACTAAAATCTATGAAATGTTACAATTTAGAAAGTTACCAGTATGCAAGTGTACCTAAATAGAAGGGTATTCCATATTTCAGCCTTATACAATCAACTAGTTTTGTTTTATTCACAATTTTGTCCCTTGTGTAAAACTGCACTTTTGTCTGTACGACCATTTGTTATGAAGCCCTCGATATAATTTCAATGTATGTATGCTAAAACATAGCCATCAGTTTGTTAAATTATGTTTTAATGTATTATGGATTTATTTAAATTATTACTTAATATAATATGCTATATCTACTACAATGCCATCTAATTGAAGGGATGTTCATCAAATCCCCTTAAGAATTTTTCCTTACATAGAAATTTGTAAATGTAGGGGTTTTAGGGTAAACTTCAACACACTATAGTAGTGTTAAGAATCAAAATAATTGTTATATAAGCTGGGTCCAGACTAGAACAAATGTTTTTTACTACATGAGGGGTCATGTCTCATATAGTATATGTATGTATAACTTATTTTTTGTAGAAAAATGAACATAAAACTAGTCATAATTATTGAAACAAATCAACTAGTCTACTAAACTATAGCTGTGCCAAGGGAACTTCGTTCGCGTTGCCATAATTACAAATGTGGCATTAAAAAACGCGATCACAGTGACATCTTTTTGGCTATATTCTTCTAATCTTACCTTACCGACATCTTTTATCGGAATAAATAGTTTCTTAAATGTTAACCTGGAGAATAAACCCCATCTGTAAAGTTTTATTCAAATCTCTATAGTAGTTTTCACGCGATGCTCTAGCACTAGCAGACAGGCAAAAATTCCAATAGTCATATATGTTCGAAATTTGCTGGTCCAAATTAGGCATATTAATATTTCTCGTTTTAAATCAATGAATTTACAATAAACTAGAACCCTCTACATATTTGTTATAGTATAAATAACCCTTTATTTATTAAACATCATGTCATCATGCATCATTGTTAATCTGATTATACTTGCCATAACATTTGTAGTAACAAATTAAAGAGTTTGGATCCAGTAATAGACCGAATTATTATGTCATTATAAGACCGAAAAATTTATATTTGATAAAAAATTCTGTTTCACTGTCCAATTTTTTTTCTATAAGTCATTTGCATGGCTTGTGTTGGATAATAACATTTCTTCTAGGCTGCAGATGTCAATAGGCGACGATTACCACTTTCTATGGGTGGACCGAGTCTTTTGTATTCCAGTAATATTTATAATAATAATAAAACGGCAGACAAATACAGACATTGTATGCGAAGCGAGTTACGCTTGTGTTGTGGATAGTATACAACGGACCACTCTGGCCGATCCCAGACACCCAGACCATAGCAAATAACGGAAAGACCGTTTACGAAATTTACCAAGCCGGAATCGCGCCCGGAGCCTCAGTGTCGCAGTGAGTGGCCGGCAAAGGTTTTGCCCGCTCAACTACAGAGGCCGTCATATGAAATGAAAATGATGTTATTATACTAGCTGTTTTATGAAACCTGCTTCATTTAAATAAACTTGTATCACCCTCTGGTCAACAATATGTTTACGAAATTCGTAATTTCGAGGCTTTTTAAAAGTTGGATTTTCAGTTTCTGGCAACATTGTCACCAATATTCTATTCTTTGATGTCTTAGTTTAACTTTTCATTTAATTAAGTAGGTGCTGATGTTGGACACATTAATAAAACTTGTCCTACACACGAGTTAACTACAAAATTGCTTTCAGTTAATAATGTGTGTGTACTTGGTGGTGTTCATTTATTGTGGT
This sequence comes from Dendrolimus pini, assembly GCA_949752895.1. Taxonomy (NCBI): domain Eukaryota; kingdom Metazoa; phylum Arthropoda; class Insecta; order Lepidoptera; family Lasiocampidae; genus Dendrolimus; species Dendrolimus pini. Next base: position 18,644,414 of record OX457135.1, read on the forward strand.
GACACAAGCTACCTACGCTTTGATCACTACACAAGAATGATTAGGAATAAGTGACATCCTAATTTAAAACATTGTAAACCACATAAAAACACGTGTTTTGTACTCCGTCCTGTGTAGTTCAACTCTAGTTTTGAGACAATATGGAATTTATGATAATATAATAGTACCGACTCCTATATCCTTATTAATATTATAAATGCGAAAGTAACTGTCTGTTCCGTTTCACTGAAATACTAGGTAGGTACTGGACCGATTTGGCTGAAATTCGGTATATATGTAATTTTAATACCAAGGGTGGACAAGGATACTTTTCATCCCGGATAATGGGATAAGTTTGGGGATAGATTTATGTAAAGATTATCCCAGAAAGTAGGATAGGTTTTTATGTTGTGATTTGCCATTTTGATTAATTTGGCCGATGTACTGTTAATACCAAAAATTGGCATAGATACTTTTCATCTGGGAGATAAGATAGTTTGATATATAAAATGAAGTGAATCTTCCAGGGCAAATATCAGTAACATAAAAATTTAATACAATGTACTTAATCTGTGTTGTAACCTCTTTAAACAAGAGGCATGTGCTAGAAGTTGACTAGTAAACTGGTACAGGTAAACTAGTATATTTAAAGTATGAATACATATTTAAAACTGCATTCTGGAAAAAAGTACTGTATAAATGAAAGCACGAAGACTAATTTAAATTAATCATTTTATATTAATATCATAAATAGATATTTTGTTCTAGAAACTATTGTAATTTATCTATCTTTCTATCCTTGGTCGGCGATGGACCGATTGTAATCATAACACCTACTTCTTGACATTGCTGCAGAAGTCATATTCATATATGTACGCTCAGAACTAGAACTTAGTTATTGTTTTCAGTATAATAAAGAAAATTGAAACGTATAATTCAATTGTCAATCGTCGTCAGCCAATCGCAGTTTTTTACTAGGCTTCCCCAAGTCCGCGCTACTCAATCCAGCGCCTACCGGAGACGTTGCAAGGCTCGTCGGTCCATCGGGTTGGATGGTGTCCGACACTACGGTTACCGATTTGTCAACATTTAAAGTGAATCTTTAATTATCAGACTGTTGAGTGCGGCAGCTGGTCTTAGTTAATGTTATATGTAGAATGGTATAGGCGGTATTTCAATAGACATTTAAAAGTCGATCTATGAATACTGAAGGTTGTTCAAATATACTTGTTTCAACTCCCAATTATTGTTATTTGATTAACCGCATGCATACTGTTTTACTGTTTATTATGAATTAACCACAATTATTAATATCAGGGGGGTGTTTTAATGATAATACTACTAGGTTTTTCTTTGGCTTGCGTGTGTTGGAAACTCTAGTAGAACCTATTTTATATTAAAGGCAAGTAAACTTTATGTTAGATTGCATTTAATTTTTATCTATGCGCTATTTACCACCGGAAGATTCACTTGATTTTGTGACTAAAACTATCCTATTTTCCGGGATAGTGTCCTCTCGACATGGAGACTAAGTTATATACCAAATTTCAGCATAATCGGTATACTTAGGTGTTTTTTTAAGTAAGCGTAACAGATGAACAGTTACTTTCGCATTTTAAATATTTGTATGGATTAAGTATTTATTATATAGTTTTTCGACCTAAAAAAAACATAAGTACTGTATTATGTCACCAATCCATATGTAGCATGTAAGGATCAATTTCTGTATAGGCATGTCAAACGTTGAACTACTAAAGGAAAAGATTGATTATATACAGTATGTGATTTTTCAAAAAAATCACTTGAGTACATATAGTGATTTTTTTCCAAAATCAGCCGGTCCGATTCCTAATTGATTTTTTCTAAAATCTAATTGATTTTTCTAAAATCTAATTGATTTTTCTAAAATCTAATGATAGTTTTCATCATCGGCCGCGAGACTCCTTCGAGTGTTGGCTTCTTTTCTATTGGCTCTTAAGGCTCACTTGAAAAATTTATCCTGTAGACTTATTATTGTCTTGCTCTTGATATAACATGTTATGTTCCTGTAATGTATATATGAAGAGCTTAAGAGTGCCATTAAATAAATTATTGTTTTTGATATTTTGTCAGAGTAAGGATCTTTCTTATGGGCTCGATTGTTTTCCCCGAAGGGTCCAAAAACATTACATTATCATTAAATATACTGCCGTTCCTTTTTGTGAAATCTGCTGATTAATTATTTAGTATTAGATAACATGGAAGAATGCCAGGTACATTGAGATCAGCGTTGCCAGACGTCTCGGTGCTGGCGGGACGTCCCGATTTTTAAACTAAAGTTAAATGTCCCGCTTACGGGGATAACCCGATCGTGCGTTCAGCGTGCTGAGGAAGCGGAATCCATCCAGTCGTAATCCACAGCTGTCCTGTGAAGAGTTCATCTTTATTAAAGAGAAAAAGGATACCTACCTTAAAAAAACTTGAATCTTCACAGAAATATTATGCATTAGTAATTCTTAAAAATAAAATAAAAAGATAAATATTCAAAAACTGGATAATATACGTTTTTTTTACTATGTCTCGCTTTCGACGAAAGAATCCCGCTTTTCTCTCTCTGGCAACGCTGATTGAGATAAACGATTATATTATGCTCTAAGGTCAGGTATAACAATGGCCACTTAGAAGCTTGACTCTGTAAGACGCGCGCAGGTTTGCCGATGACTACTTACTATTATTGTATATACTTTTGTAAAGTATATACAATAATAAATTTATTGCGTCAACTATTTATCTAACCTTTTTGTCAACCCTACTGACCGATTGATACGTGACATCATGAGGCTATCCACAAACTTTCTGCGCACGGGTAGTAGTCTGGTTCAAATGGGACGGTATGGGGAATATTACGTAGAGAAATAAATATTGTGTTTTACTATATAAATTAAATTAAATTATTATTAAATCGTAACAGGATCAAGATATATTTCATAGAAAAGTTTACGATAACGCTAAAGTTACGTTTTATATAATTATGTGTCAGCCATACCGTCCTGAGTTTATGAGACTTGAACTCTATTCCATTTGGAATAGAGTTCAAGTCTCATAAACTCAGGGCCGCGCCGCCCTTATGTGCGAAGTGTGCGGCGCCAAGACAATAGGGGCGCCGCCGTCCAAATTATTTTTGTTACACTTACACAACGTAATTATTCTTTGTAGTGGAGTTTTTGCAGTAATTGGCAAGTGGAAGGGAACTGGTTATACCTATTTAGGAAAATATTATCTAACTATATAAAACTGGAGACCATTTATTTCGGTAAAAATTAAGAAATAATAAAAAAAATAAGTTGAAACATGCAGCATCGTGAAAAAGAGGCGCTTCATAGTTTTTGCACACAGGCGCTGTGGGGGGGGGGGGGGGGGGGGTGTCGGCGCGGCCCTGCATAAACTCTACACTTGACTAGATAGCACCATGTTTTATTTTATTTATGTTTGCTTGTATAAAAAATTGTCCGCCTTATACATTGATGTATAATGTACTACGTAGTACATAATATGTTATATTATAACTCAATGATCTTATAAGTAATTATTGTCGCCCATATTCATCTACAATAGTATTTACACTAAAGATAGCTGATACGCTGCTTACCAAAACTCACTTCGCCTTGGTGTTTTATTACTTAAAAAACGAGGTATTTTAGACCAGTTTAATCAAAAAGTAAATTTTAGTCTATCATTTTTTTATAAGCTTTTTAATTTTGTAATAAAATTAAAAAGCGACTGACGAACGACCTATGGCGCCATCTAGTCATTAGGGTTTAACTTTCAGGTTTAGATTTTTTTTGATTGATTGCAATGTTTCTCTTCCATATTGTTCAATACAAATGTATGAGATTTTTGTTTGTGTAAAATATTGTTCATATTTTATATAATTTGACTTTTATTTATTTACGATCTTATTCACAGTTACAGTAAGTTTGAATGCTTCTTTAAGGGCCATATTCGTTCAAACTTACCTTAACTGAATAAAACCTTGGTTGCTAAAGTATACATTTCCGATTTAATATACTAGTGCAATAATTTCCTTTTCTTTATACAATTTAGGATCAGCTATTTTTAGACATATCAAATCGTTCCTATGCTTATAATATTATTATTATTAATTAACATTCCTGAAATTGTTTAAGGGCTTAAAGAATAAAAAACAATTTTATATAAAATGGAATTTTATTGAAAACCCTTTTTGAATATATCTGGGACACATTAATAGCTATAACTTAAGACATTCAATACAAAAAGAAAAATAAAAGAGCACACAGTTACAAGACAGTAGCCACTCACCACATACACTAAAATAGCACAATTTCAAATTTTCTATATGAAATTAATGAATATTCTGTATACATCTGGTGGGCCTAAACTAGAGTAAGTACGGGTAAGACTGCTATGCTGCGATTGACCTAACCCAGTTCAATGAGCCGGTATGTTAAGAGACATTCTAACGACATGTTTCTATATCTTACCGGCCATTCATTTACCTATCAGTTAAAATTGAACATAAGTTCCATAAGATGGTAAGGCAAGTGGATGAATAGTATATAGGAACCAGCCATTAATCTATTGGCATATAACTTACTTTAGAACAGCTTAACCCAAAATGTTAAGAGTTAATGTGCAGCCAGTGTGCTGACTATTATTTCCCATCTGCCTGGTAGAACTACAACTTTGGATATATTTCAATACGACTACAATTATTAACAACCTATTAAAGTGCATTTTGTTGATAATCCATCACCTGTTATTTACATATTATTATTTTATTGTGAAAATCTCCATGTGTTGGAGCCATTGAAATAGCTTAGGGTTTCCACTAAAAGCCAGCAGACACAGGGTGCAGGTAGGGTTGCCAACCATACTTTAAAATAATGCATACTACTTTATTTTTGGTAAATACACTTTTGCATAAAAATAAAGTATGTGAAAATACTCTATTTCCAATATTTACTCTGATGCGTAAAATGAAATACTTATATGGACAATTACTGAACTATTATCGATCCAGCGTTTCCTCTAGGAGTTCATTCAGTAATGAATCTAAAATGGCTAGAAGAAAGGAACAGGACATCTATAAATGTAATTGTTTGTTTATTTATATTTAAATTGGGAATGTGAAGATAACTTCCAAAAATTTAAGGATAATGAAAAGTTGTTAATGTTTGCTAGAAGCACACAAAAATAAGTGTCTCCAAGAGAAGAAATAAATAAAATCTTGAAAAATACTCTTTTCCTTCTCTACTTAAAAAATGTAATATGGGTAAAAAGCATGTCAAATAAACGTGCATGTATGAAGAGGATAATGAAAGTAGATGAAGCGAAAGTTGTTTGTCAGGATCTTCGCATGTGGAGATCTATAGTTTCTGTCTACCCCCATGGGAAAAAGGCGTGATAATATGTATGTATGTTATTTTTCTCAAAAATAGTTGGCTACCCTAGGTGCAGGTGGCATGTACTTTGTAGCTTAGCACCATCTAGCTGTGAAATAGGAAAATTCTAAGTTTGCGCAATGCACTAGTGCAATGGGTGAAACTTAAATTATTATAAAAGACTTTTTGGCGAGTTGCAATGTCTAGCAAAAAGTGTGCATGTTAACAAAAAATAAGAGTAGGTATTCAATTTTTAACACAAGAATCTATAAAGTTTGTAGCCTCTCTATAGTTGCAGAAGGCTAATATCAAGTTCTATATTGAATTCTGATGCAACATAAAAATGGCTGTACAGTTTGGCATATAATATATTATATACCTATAATTTGTTTATAAAAATTATTTAAATATAGATTATATTTTAACATTAGAAATAGCTAGTTTTAACCATTGGGATGAATAATAACTAATGAATATAGAGGCCCTAGAAAACTTAATTAGATTGAAACATATAAAAACAATTAAGATACTAATCTAGAATCACCCTGATACTTTTATATTTCTACTTACGGAAATGCTTATTAATTATATGAATTACAACTATTTTCTCATACCACTAAAAACATCAAATTAATAAAGCAAGGTAAAAAAATAAATATAGTATTACCACCCTACTATGAAAGTAGGATGTAAGAAAACAATTATAATAATAAACTATATCTATTTTTGGCAGATCCTAGTTTTATGACACTAAAAAAAATCTTAACTTCTGAATTATTAATTAATTGCTTTAAATAATCAAACAGTGAACAACTTTCATGTCATCAACTAACTTATCAAGTTTACTACTAACTTATATTATTTCTAATTAAATATGAAATTTTGCCAAAACTAAACTTATATGTTGGGTAACTTATAAGTCGGGTTTAGAAACAAGTAGGCTGAATTTCAGGAGTCTATCAAATTAAATACAGAAGGGTCAAGAAAGTCCATTTTATGGTTCTCAATACAATTTTAGTTTCTGGAGTTGTACAGGAATATTTAAATTTAATTTTGCATAAGTTGCACAAAATAATAATATAATTAAACATATACTATAATAACTACATTATAATACAACAAAATATTAGGTGAAACAAAACACTATCATGATTAGTTAACATAGATGTTGATGTTGTAGTTAATTTTTAAAAAATATTTTTATTTTTGAGGTATTTTTTTATAAGAGATAGCTGCTGAACTTTTACAGAGTGGAGAGTGATTAAGGGAAATTAAGTTTAGGGGTATACATACACCTTATATATAGGCATTAGAGGGTCCACCGACAAGTTGTGAATGGATAATGGGAAAAACAGAAATACATTCGATAAACAAGCTTATGTAACTTTGGTTGATAGATAAAGGTTTGATTTGTGTTTAGAAATACACTTATACTTAATACATAAACACTAAAACTTATTTTTCAGTTTTGAATTTGTTATTTTAATTTTAAAGTTATAATAATAAATCACAGTAGTGCCACTTTTTTTTTTACTATATGATGATAAATGTTAATTCGATATGTCAATAATATTCTAATATTTTTTTTAAATATGAAAATTGTTTTTTATATTTATATATTGTGAGTTCGAATTAGTAGTATGGTTTCAATTGATTTATTTATATTAAAAAAATTGATGTATGATTTGCTATACACTACTTGCTGCCTTTTTTATTACATTTCTCTTTTAGTTGTATGTACTTTGTGTTTTGTTTTGGATTTTTTGAGGACTTGCATATTAGTTATTTTTATGTTGACCACTGGACTTAGATTGCATTACTTTTTATCCGTGCAGGAACGGAGAAAGAATATAATTTCCTGCGGCCGGGCGGCCTGTCGTAAGAGGCGACAAAATAACCCACAGCCAGGTGGTAGGGCATTTGCCCGCCTGGATAGCTACCACCCCTTGTCTAAAGTATGTCGCCATAACAACCTTGGGTTGTTCCGGCATTAGTGACAAGGTTCCAGTCTGCCTTAAGAGAGCAGCAGCGCATTTCTAGCACCTTTGGTGTTGCAAATGTCCATAGGCGACGGTAACCGCTTTCCATCAAGTGGCCCGTCTGCCTGTCTGCTGAACTCCTGCAATAAAAAAAATTAAAAAAAAAAAATTAATTTTGGAGCTTGGCATTTTTACTGGACTTTGATTAGATTACTCAACTTTTTTCTCGCAAAATCCTTTATCTAATTTTTTAGGTGATATATATAAAGAGGAGGTAAATTAATGGTGATTTGAGTTAGGGATATCCTTACTTATAGCCACTTTTGTGAGGTGTGATCAAAAGTCACGATCAGTGACTAGTACAGTGAGAAGTCCTCGTCCTCCCCCCCCTACTTGAAATTCAGTCACCACTATTCCAAAGTTTAACCGAGATAGCTCTACTTTCCACTTAAAATATACATCTCAGTAATTTACTAATTAGACAAATTTTTTTTGTGACTTAAAATAGTATGTGGAAAAGATTGATCCTCGATACCGTTTCATATCCTTACTGGGGTTATTGTGAACTTGTAATACTGGTTCATAATATGCATGCATAGTAAATGATTTACTACTCAATATTGAAATTGAATTGGTTTTGGCTTACAACTTCTCAAACATGACCTGACCCTCCCAGTGCTATCTCCCAATTCAGAAAACTTGTTTCTAAACTTTAACCTATATGATAAAAAACATTAGATGTAAATTAAAAAATAACAGTCTTTACAAGCAATCACTCATCATTATCTTCAAATTTTCTTTTCTTATTTTGAGGTTCTGCTGTGGACTTGTATGGGTCGTATAGTCCGCTCTTGACAAATCTCTTTGCGGCCTCCAAATCCATCGTAGGTCGCTTATCCCGGTCTTTCACTTGCTGCCATCTTAGCATAGTCATTTTTATTCTCTGTAATTCATTTTTGATCGGATGCTTTGTCGGATCTACACCTTCTATGCGTAAACTAATCCAATGCAAGGAGTTTAGCGTGTATGCCAGGAACAAATCAAGCTCTATTTGTGCGGGTAGACTCATTTTATCGTAATGTTTCTTCAATGGCAATAACTCATCCAGCACTTCCTGCACCTCCTTCAAGTTCTTAACTAGATTCTCGCAGTTGTTCACAAAATCTGTGTCTTTTGCTAAGTCTCCATAATCTAATGTCCAATCCATTTTACTGTTTGCTATAACTTAATTATTGGAAGAAAACTGCAGCACGTTTTTTCAAGGCAAATAGTAAATGACGACTTTAACATTAATGTCAGTTCAGTTCACTGATCACTGTTCACATATTCAATGTACTCTGTGGTGCTGTTCACACTATACATTTTTTTGTAGTGTTCGCCACAATGGCAGGCAAAGGAATCGTAGTCCATATAGCCAAGTCTGATGTATAAATCTTCGTATAGTAGCGCAGTTGTATTGTAGGCTACAACCCACGCCATTCAACGGAGTTCTTGTGAAAAATCGAAAGGCCACATTTGACTATACAGTTCACATTTCTCACAAAAACACATAATTATTACTCACAAACTATCAATACCCTACAACTATTGTTCATTTTAGAGTATTTTTACACATTTTTAGAAAATAATACTGCACAGCGCATCGTCCCCTTTCAGTTCCCGCCAAAAACTCCTCACACTATACAGTTCAGTGTTCAGTAGTACTGTGATAGATTATTTATTTAGGTTTATAGCTTGGCAGCTAGGCCTTTGAGCCAGTAGTGTGATAATACACTTTGGGCGCGTTTTTTTCTTGTCACAACGCTCAAAATGCTTCGTCTGCCGTTTGTCGATTTGGTAGTGTCGAAAACTTCATGACGTCTATTTTAACCGACTTCGAAAAAAGGAGGAGGTTCTCAATTCGTCGGGATCTTTTTTTTTTCTTTGCTTTTTTTATGTATTTTCGCCGATTACTTCGTGATTTATGATCCGATTTACGTGATTCTTTTTTTGTTCGACGCGGAATAGCTTCCAATTGGTCCCCTAAAAATTTTACATAGTTTGGTCCAGTAGTTTTCATTTTATGAACATTTTTCATGGAAATAATTTTCACTCCGTTCCATATGTACACCGATTACTCTGAGATTTATGATTCGATTTACGTGATTCTTTTTTGTTCGGCGCGGAATAGCTGCCATGTGGTCCCCTAAAAATTTGACATAGTTTGGCCCAGTAGTTTTCATTTTACAAACATTTTTTTGTTCCCTGTTCTTGGGACCTATATTTTTTAAGAAGCGCGGCACCATTCGAAGTCCACCCATACATAGCTAGACACTAAAAAGTAACAAATAAAAACTTCGTTTAAAAAAACCGACTTCAAAAACTAAAAACATAAAACATAATAAAAATTACTATATTTTGAAAATTACTAAGCACCGACTTTAAGATGTTTTAGATAATATATATTAATAATAATAGCTTTAGAAATAAGTTATTTTATACATTTTAGTTTTTGAAGTCGGTTTTTTTAAACGGCAGACGAATCATTTTGGTTGTTGTGAGATACAAAAGGAACTAGTGCCTAGTGTAGAATTCGCCAATTCGGTAGTTGACAGTGTGAAAAATATAGACTGATTTTAATATATATCGTAGATTATGACCTAAATATGTCAAAAATAAATTGTTTTAACTGAAATATTAAACATTAATTGATATTTTTGAGAAATAAAATTGTTATATTGCAGCCATTAGCCACGTGACAATGAACGCCAATCAGAGCGCGTGACGTCATAGCGTGCAAAACACAAGAAGATATCAATGACTTCTCAGATAACACTTCAACGAAACAGACGTTTGTTTTGCACGCTGTGACGTCATGCGAGACGCCATGACAGCTTGACGCGTTTTTGTGACGAAATGTCAAAATATTTATAAAATTGCTAAATTAAATATGTTAATGTTGTATTTTTGCTGAAAAATTAATATTTTGGCTAAAATAGACCATAAGGCTCAAAATAATCCTGTTTCTCAAAAATTGTCAACTACCGTATTCTGATGTATAAGGCCTATTCCGCATTGCGAATTCTCATCGTGCGAGGTAAGTCCCGTGGAATGATTTTTTTCTCTCTTTTCGCTAGCACATGCTGGTCACTGAACAAATGTACACCAATCGGTTCTAGCACTCGCCGATAGCGGCGGCCCGGGCTCATACATTTTAGTTTACAGAAAACTAACCCTTTGACGCGACCTTCGGCCGCACTTCACAACCCCGTGTTTGTGAATTATTGCTGAAAATAGAGATAATATAGATTTTTTTCAATTTTTTTGTTTCTCTGTTTGTGTCTGTTTGTACCGGCTAATCTCCGAAACGACTAGACCGATTTACATGAAATTTGGTATGATGATAGCTTATATCCCTGGTCAACATATAGGATACTTTTGATCCCGAAAAATTTAAGAGTTCCCGTGGGATATTTAAAATCCTTTAATTACTTAAACAGCTTATAACAGACTGAATGTAATTTCTCTGCAACGAACATAATAGAAACGGAGATTTTGACAGGGTGTGATGTCGGTGAGAGAGTTTTATCTTATATATACATATATATATATATATATATATATATATAATATATAAAGCTGATAAGTTTGTTTCTTTGTTTGTTTGCTTGAACGCGCTAATCTCAGGAACTACTGGTCTGCTTTAAATAAAAAATCAGGGTTAGATAGCCTATTTATCGAGGAAGGTTATAAGCTATATACCATCACGCTAAGACCAATAGGAGCGGAGCACCAATGAAGAATGTTTCAAAATCGCGGGATATTTTTTACTTACTTTTTTTTTAACTATTCCACGCGAACGAAGTCACGGGCAGAAGCTAGTAATATTATAAAATTATAAATATGCCGAGTCGGTACATTAAAGCTAATAAAAAAAAACTAATAATAAAAAATATGCATTTTTTTAGATTTGTCTGTTTGTTCGGGATTCACGTAAAAATTGCTGGGCTGATTTCGATGCAGTTTTCGCTGATCGACAGCAAATTTTTAGACTTAAGCTTTGCGCTACTTTTATCCTGGAAATCCCGCGGAAATTTTCTGGGAATAATTTAAAATGGCTCTATTAAAAAAACGAATTCTAATGTGAATTTTTTGCTGATTGATAGCAAATTTAATGAATTAAAATGTGTGATATTTTTTATCCAGGGAATTATCCTGAGAGAGGTTTGCACTTGTTCGGAAGCATAAAAATTAGCTTATTCCGACAGTTTCCACTAAAACGATAGCTTAGATTTAATAAAATTATTACATCTGGTCCTCTAGTTTCACCATGCAGGCATGCAGCATTTTCGTTTGAATCTAGATTCCAATGGTCGACGTTTTCTAAATACGACGGATCTCATAACTCAAATTATGCGGTCATGCTATTTATCGTCATGGATACCTATGGTATGTATGCCTTGCTAGTCCTACTCGAGTCTAATATAACTGCACGTTAGTGCTCATAATTAGGTAGTAGGTTAGGATTTTTATAAACCTAACATTTCAATACATTTTCAAAACTCACCCTGAGTTGGGAAAATGGGTCCAGAACACCAGAAAGGTTCTCATCAATCTTGGCAACTGTCTGTAGAGTAGAGGACTCAGATACTGAAGAGCATATTAGTCCTCAATCTCGTACTCTTTAAATACCGGGTGCTTCAAAAAAATGTATACACACTTTAAACTATTGTAGTTTTCCCGCTCTACAAGGCTAATGTTATATTTCTTCGCCAGGTGCCAGCATAATCGTCCCTCTATGTTATATTATCAGTTGGAATTTGTAATATCAACATGGGGGACGTACGTTTGAGTTTTGAAGAACGTAAGCAGGTTATTAAGTGGTACTGGAAGTTTGAGAATGTAAATGAAGTTCAAAGACAGTGGAGAAGGGAGTATGATACAGAACCACCTTCAAGATTAACAATTACACGCATACGAGACAAATTCGAAGTTCATGGAACAGTGTGTGATGTGCATAAAGGTCATTCAGATCGGCCTCGAACAGCTACAAGTGATGAGTCATCAACGGCAGTCTTGGAACTGTTTCAACGCTCTCCTAACAAATCTTCAAGGCAAGGGGCACGTGAAAGTGATGTAAGTGCTAGCAGCGTGCCACGCATTCTGAAGAGAGGCAAGTATCGTGTTTACATTCCAAGGCTGGTGCAACAGAATTTCAAAATTTGTCGGGCCAGTGGATAGGACGCAGGGGGCCAATCGAGTTTCCAGCACGCTCTCCAGACCTTACACCACTGGATTTCTTCTTGTGGGGCACAGTAAAAGATGAGGTGTACAAACGTAAACCACGTAACCTAGACATTCTTTGGAATGAGATTCAAGCAGTGTGTAGAGAAATCTCATTGGACGTTTTGATACGATGTACAGAATCTGTGGTGACTCGTACTCAGAATTGTATTGATGCTGCAGGTCACCAATTTGAACAGTATTAACATTTGTTATTTATGTTTCATTTACATTGGACTTTCAGCTTTCTATTTTCCTGAAATTTAACTTTGTAGAACGGTAAATAAATTTTCTATGGAAGTTCAAAGTGTGTATACATTTTTTTGAAGCACCCTGTATAATGCAGCATTCACTTATTTCAGGAAAGAAGGCGTATAATTAAAGTCTAATTTAAAATTATAATCATTTATTAGACAACGAATTCACTGTTTTTGATCTTTAAACATCTAAGTCGAGATACATAACGTTTGCAATACATTTGGACAATAATTCATAATGATCTTATTACTAACATGAAGTTTAAAATTAATTGAAGAGGCTATATCAATCGTCGTCTGAGTATTCGAAAGGTTCGGGGGGTTCGGGTTCTTTTTCTTCCTCGGTTTTCGGCCCAAAAGCCGCCACCGGCTCCACTAAAACCTGCTCGCCGTCTCCAGAATGATTCAGCATAACTATTCCTCCAATAGTCACGTCCTTAAGAGGCATGTATCCTGATCCTTCAACAACTGTAATGCCTTTAAGCTGCTGCCTCATTACCCTCGCAGGGTTACTCAAAATCTCGAAATTCGGCTCGGGTTCCTTTTTCTCTTTAGTTTCTTTTTCATCCCCTTCCTTCTCTTCCTTTTTACCCTCTTTGGAGGACCCAGCATCTTTGTCCGATTTGCCATGAACGGTTATGTTAGGGTTCGGCGATTTCGAAGGCTTCTTTTCTTCTTCATCAACATCCATCTTTGAAGTGGTGGAGGAAGTTATACTACTCGAACCATCAGTTCCATGGGCACGCCTGCGAGCCTTAGCTGCAGCAATACTCAGCACAGCAGTGGTTACCCTTTCCCTCTCTTCGCGTTTTTTCTCTTCGAGAGGTGCTGGATACGCATATAAGGATGGTTTGGAATTGGACTTGATTTCTAATTGAGGCATCTTTAAATCGGAGTTTAGGGCGATCAAACAGGTCGGCGTGAATGCTAAAGAGAGACAATGAGCCAGTGGGAACCAATACCAATATTGTGTAAACACAAGCATACCAACGACAGCAAGCATATTCATATGTCCAGTCCTATTTTGTAGAGAGACTGTTACATTGCGGCCACCAGCATCAATTATGCCTTGAGCCAAAATGGCGCCAAATTTCGCCATTACATCTTCATGTTTATTTGATATCACTTGTGCATAAAGCTGTCGGAAATATGTGACTTTTGGGCAAAGGATTTCAGTTTGCTGGATAAGAATCATTGCAGATGCAATCAAAGCACCTTGTCGCACAAAGTTGACAGGGTCAAATTTAACCATTGGTTCTAAAAGACCGATGGCCTCGCGGTTTCCTGTACCAGCACAGGCAATACCTAAAGCCATGGCTGCACCATAACGAACATGAGGGTTGTAAGATTCAGCTAACAAAGAGACAACTGAGGGGCATTGTTCAGGTGTCCTAAAGAGTAAGAAACCAAGAGCAGTGACAGCAGCCCGTCTAACATCATCATTTACATCAGATACAGCTACGTGAAGCAAGGTTCTAATCGAATCATTGTTGCCAGTACCACAATATGCCGTGGCAATAGTGTAGCACCCAGCACGTCGCAACAATGGATCCTTGTCTCTTAATAACTGCTGGATGAGCGCATCGGCCTCTTCTAGTCTTCCATACATTGTGAAGGAGATGCCTACAGCTAAACCTCTTAAGATCTTTTCATGTTGTGTCTCTTGGGCGTAAGCAACCATATCTTCAATGGCAGCCGCATGTCTTGATCCTAACATGACCATACCCATGGCAATACCAGCAGCTTCGCCAGTGACGGCGTCATCTTGATAAAGGTTGAATTTTAACTGTTCATAAACATCTTGCCTGTGACTACCCATGGCTGCAAGACCAAGACCGAGACACCCTCCATGGCGAACCATTTCATTTTGAGCATCTTTTAGTTGAGTTAAAAGATAGTCAATGATATTTGCGCCATGATTTGCATGAATTAAACCTAAGGCATACAAGCCACCACCTTCAGAATAACCAGAAGAAGGGCCAGCTTCTTTAGGCAAATAAGACTGCATGAGAGCTAACGATTCGTTTTCGTGACCTCTATGAATGACACCAAGAGATGCAGTAACTGTTAATTTTGCCCAATTAGTTGCCCTTGCCAACCATTCCAAATTATCTCTCAAAAATTGATCACTAGTTGTTCCAGAATGCATAAAAGCATTAGCAATAACTGTTGCTGTATGACATATTGAAACTCTAATGGCATCTTTTGTGTTTTTCAAAATAAGCATATCAGCATGATTTGACCTAATTAAAAATTGTAGCTGTAAACCTATAGACACATCACCACCTAAGATTGATATTAATTTTTCTACCCTTCTTTGATGTTCTTTTTCTTCATCATTGAGACTGTCAATGTCTCTGTCAGGTTTCTTTGATTCCTCTGGTGGCTGGTCTACTTCCATTGATGACTCTGGGAAGGGTCCACCTTGTGGTTGAGGTTTTCCTCCTAATGCGCTAGGAATTGGTGCTGTACTCCTTAGAGCTTGCAAAACTCTACCTAAGAACTGTTGTGTGGCTGAATCATATAAATCAAAGCCAATTTGATATGCCATGAGGACTGATTCTTGAGGTCCATGAGTAAGTTTGTCTAAAATTTCAGCAACTGAAAGGGGATCTTCAAGGAAAATGAGACATTGACACATATTAACATAATCAGGGATATTAAGACCTCTATATAAGCCTACTAGGGAACGAAGGACTGTGCTGCGGAAGCCTTTATTTTGGAGTAGACTCATTGCAACAGTGAAGGCATACTGGAGCATACCTGAAATTAGAAAAGTCAATTGATTCATTTCTTTGATATTCTATTTAATCTATCATAGCAAAAAAAAATTAAATATATATATATATATATACATATATATATATATTTATTGTTGCCTTAATTATGTCTATACTACTGAACAGTTGACAGAACATTTGAATCTATATCTTAACTATGTAAATTTAAAAATGAACAAATCTATATTATGTTTTCCCTTTTCACAGGTTTAAATATGAAACATCAATACTATTCTGATCAGAGATAGACATAGCATACTTTTTACATTACCAAAACTCTTTTGGCAAAAATAGAACTCTTATGTTTTTATCTTTCTTTCTTATATATCATTCTTTCTTATCTTTCTTCTTTTATCTATCTAATTTTCTTATCTTTCTGTCTTTCCATTTGTCTGTTTATTTGTCTCTGTGGGTTAATCATTAATAAAAATAAATAAAAATGTAAATGTAAAAAGTACCAAAACTTTCCACATTGTTGGGCTCCAACAATGTGGAATTTTGGTACATCAATGTCTATTTCAATTGATTAATATGATTTTTAGAGATTAATTTCTAAATATACATACACTTCTCACTACTCTCAAGTTTGTAACTTTAAAACGTTAGGTAAATGATGATGATGATGATAATGATGACAATGTGAATCAAAAAGTTTTTGGAATCTATATTAAAAAATGCAAAATTTTTGTTATATCAAAAATAAAAATAAAATCATTTTTCTTTGAAAATTTAGAATTAAGCGTACCTAACTTCCTTATTTCACGTGAAAAAAAAATTTTTGTAGTCTAGAAAAACTCCCACTTCAATATCATGAAATTTAGTTCCACGAATTTCCTCTTTTAATTTTGGGAGTAAGTGAAAATCACTTGGAGCCAAGTCTATTGAATATGGTGGGTGGGCAAGGAGATTGAAGACAGCACAACAGATTGCATTGAGCGCAACTTACAATAGATGAGTGGGAGTGTTATTGTGAAGAAAAAACACACTTTCGGATTTAAATTTGCATAATGAGGGCCTAGTAATTCTCTGGCCTTTTGGCATGTCATCCTTAGAAAGAATTCCTTTACTATTCCAAAACACTGAAGCCATAACTTTGCCAGCGGTAGGAGCAACTCAAAATGTCTTAATGGATGGAGAGGATGGTCGTTTCCAAGACATGCGATTGAAATGGTGGACTCACATTTCATCCATGGTGACAAATATGAATCACACTGGAATATTTCAAGATTACCTTTTTTTCATTGGTTAACATTGTGGCACTCTTCTTGCAGATACATTTTGGAACCCCAGTGAATCAATTAGAATGGATTGAACACCACCAAAAGATATCTTTAGGATATGTTTTATAGTTATTTATTTTATAGTTTTATAGTTCGTGCCTACCCCGCAAGGGACCTGGCGTGAAGTTATGTATGTATGTATGTTTTATAGTTATTCTTTTCAGGACCAGATTCTAAATATTTTTGACATTTTATTCCATAACAGAGGTTGAATGCTGCCCAGAATACGAGTCATCTTTACAGCTTGATCTACCTCTTTTAAATTCAGCCACCATAGAATAGAGTTTGTGTTATCAAAAAACCTGACATAACATTGTTTATCTAACTTCTTTGTTTTTCCCATTATTCATTCAAAACTTGTTGGTGGACCCTAAAAACTTGTTTCGTGCCTCAAATAACAGGTCTAATGGCTATATAAAAGGCATACCCCTATATATGTAGGGTATAGCCCTAAACTCAAATTGCCCTTAATTCCATGCCACTCTCTGTCAAAGCACAGCCAAAGCTTTTTATAGATTGGTGCAGCATCAGTCTGTCATGAGCGAATGATGATGACAGATTGAATGCAACTACCATTGCTGGTGTCACATTAGGTTGTGATTTCATTGACTAAGTTTAATACAGAAACAGAATAAGTTAAAAATATATAAAGAGGATGTATACTTTTTAAATGATTTAATAAATAAGTCTGAATATCAATAATGTTTTTAACCGACTTCGTAAAAAGGAGGAGGTTCTCAATTTGTCGGTTTTTTTTTTTTTTTGGTTGCTTTTTTTTATGTATGTTCGCCAATTACTCTGTGATTTATGATCTGATTTACGTGATTCTTTTTTTGTTCGACGCGGAATAGCTGCCATGTGGTCCCCTAAAAATTTGACATAGTTTGGCCCAGTAGTTTTTATTTTACGAACATTCTTTTGTACCGGTTTCTTGGGACCTATATTTTTTAAGAAGCGTGGCACCATTTGTAGGTCCATCCATACATAGCTAGACACTAAAAAGTAACAAATAAAAGTAAAAACTTTGTTTAAAAAAACCGACTTCAAAAACTAAAATGTATAAAATAACTTATTTCTAAAGCTATTATTATTAATATATATTATCTTAAACATCTTGAAGTCGGTGCAAAGTAAAACATAAAAATTACTATATTTTGAAAATTACTAAGCACCGACTTTAAGATGTTTTACATAATATATATTAATAATAATAGCTTTAGAAATAAGTTATTTTATACATTTTAGTTTTTGAAGTCGGTTTTTTTAAATGCAGTTTTTACTTTTTAGTAAAAGCAAATATGTATACATTTTGAAGATGTTAACTGAAAATGATTATAAAAGCAGTCTAATACTTTACTGAGATATATTTAGACATAGACAACACTATTGTTCACCAAAACAAAAATTCCAAAAAAAATACACAACAAGACAATAGTTACTTGGTAAAACACCTTATAGCTAAAAGCAATATTTATTTATTATATGATTTGGTTCTAATATAATTTTATAGTACAGTTAATATTTTGCATAGTTTTAAGAAATTCATTTAAAGTTAGTCATGTATAAAGCAAGGCACTAGGTAAGATGGGTGTGATTTACATATATGTCCCCGGAATCATAAGTATTGAGGGGGAAGGGGGGAGGGGGAGGGAAGAAAACTTACCCCTTCTGCAACTCCCATGTGGCGGAAATGTATAGTTCCTGAGTTATTAATGTTTTTATCAATCTAACCTCACTTCTGTTTTTCACATATATAAGATAAATAGTGAATGGTTATATATATAATCGGTTCTGGCACTCGCCGGCCGCTCCCGCGGCACGCTCGCTTGGCTCGTGCGCTTTGGTCTAAACCTAACCTAACCGACTGTTTAAAACTCCACATATTTAAATTTTCGGATACATACAGTCTCCTATTTAAATAAATCCCGTCAAAAAACGTAAAAAAACGTCTAGGCGACAAAATTACCAGATCATTGTCGTGAATTTCAAACTTCGATAATTAATTGAATATATATTTTTTCCACTCAAAACCAATTTCAGTTGTTATAAATAAGTCTTCAATATACTCCGAAACACATTAACCATTAAAATCATCCGGGGATATATGTGTAAACCCAACCCGGTAAGATAACAAACACCATAGTTATGAAATTAAATAACATATTTTTGACCTAGGGATTGCAGGTGTAATTATTCCTCCCTACACCCCCCTCCACCCCTCCAAATACTTCCAAGGTGCTGTATATCTGTCACACCCAATGCCTTTGTTCTAATTATAACTTACCTGGTATATCATCAGATTTCATGATGGCCTGTTCAAAGACATCCATGCGTCGAGTTTCTAATGCCAGCCCCAACGCCTGTCTGTACTGGCCATCATCAAGGCATCTCTGGAACATGCGATTTACAATTGCCTCCAAGCGAGGGTCGATGGCTTCTGCAGAGCTATCTCGGAAGAGTGCCTTCCGCTTCTGCGTGTAGAAGTCGATCGCTTTGGCAATCGTAGTGTCTACATATTCGTTTCTTGCGTTTACATCAAATAAATCGCCAGCTCCAAGTGCGTATGTCAACGAGTCCTCAAAGGCACCCAAGTGATAATATACCTTGCTAGCTACCAGGGCTGCTAATTGATGCTGTGAAAATACCTTGTCTTCATGCAGAATCTCAATTTTTTCTATAGATTCCGATATTTCAGGCCAAAATTCGTCGACGATGTTGTTCAGCCTCCTTAGGGCGAACTCCTTCACTTCCGACATTGGTTCGTCGAGCAGGGATATAATCCCTGCAGCCGATGTTATATTCATCTTGATTTTATAACTTGAATATTTCTACAATTATTATTGAAGGAATTGCTTTTATGATAAATCTTCACTAGGTATCAAGTACATGAACAACACATAAGATGATTTGACAATTTTGTATTGCTCATAGATAAATATTAAATACTTTTTTTTTTCATTTATTCGTGACCATAGAATCAAAGTCTTTCAGTCGGAAACATGTTAATTAACAGGTCTTCGTATAGTAGCGCAGTTGTATTGCAGGCTACGACCGACGCCATTCAATGGAGTTCTTGTGAAAACTCGAAAGATCACATCTGACTATACAGTTCACATTTCTCACAAAAACACATAATTTATACTCAAAAACTATCAATATCCTGCAACTATTGTTCATTTTAGAGTAATTATACACATTTTTAGAAAATAAAACTGCACAGCACAACGTATCCTTTCAGTTCCCGCCAAAAACTCCCTATTAAATACTATGTAACATGTATTGCCATTAGGGTTTAGGGTCCCAGATTCAATTTTCGAAAACTCCCCATAGCCGTAAATTTTTCCAAACACTATTTCAGAAAGACCCCATACGTATTTTGGATGAGAAATTGGACAGATGCGTGTCGCTCTACTCACATTAAAGGATTTCGTATTTCCTTTATTTTTTAACCAGCTTCAAAAAAAAGGAGAAGGTCCTGAATTCGTAATGTAAATTTTTTTTTTCTATAATTTGATTATAAAACCAAAACCCATTACAAATATTTTATAAAGACATGTTTACATTTTACTTTTATTAGTATAGTTATGCTATATTTAATATTTTATGGCATAATTAGTAAGGTTATGGGATAAAAGACTAATGAATATATAATGAAAAGTTCCGCAGCACTGAAATTTTTGCCCCAAAAATACTCCCAAAATTTTTTGTCTCCAAAATTCCCTAACATAATAAAAATAAAAACGTCGTTTAAAAAAACCGACTTCAAAAACTAAAAACTAAAATGTATAAAATAACTTATTTCTAAAGCTATCATTATTAATATATATTATCCAAAACATCTTAAATTCGGTGCTTAGTCAGTTGCTTAGTAGTTAGTTATTTAGTTGAAAATTCAAAATATACCTAGTAATTTTTATGTTTGAATTTGCACCGACTTCAAGATGTTTAAGATAATATATATTGTGGCGACCGAGGGTGGAACTGCCCTGCAGCGTAAATCACTTTTAGAACTTTTAGAAAGAACTAGAAATTTCTGGAAGAGAAAGACAAGGACGGATATATTTAGAAAAGGATAGAAGATAAATGAAAGAAAGAGATAAATAGATGTTAGACAGAGATAGACGACGAAAGAAGGAAAGAGATAAATAGATGTTAGAAAAAGATAGATGTATAAACGAAAGTTCCCGAACAGAATGTTCGGGAAAGAAAAGACAGAGATAGATAGATGGGTTCTAGAAAATTCTTCCAGGTATACAAACAGCGTAAGGCGCACCTACCGGGCAGTTTAGAGTTGAAAGTTTAAGAGTTAAAAGTTGAGTCAGTCTAAGACGGTGAAGCAACAAGTGCGATACTAAAGAGTTGTTAGAGAAGATTAATAGAGTACAGAGACGAATCAAGTGGTGAATTTAGTGGCAAGTTTGGTGGATAGATACGTGAAGGAAGTGTGTAGCGTAGTTCGAGAGAGGAACCAGAGTGCGAGCTACACGCGATAATTTCGGAGGTGGTCTACGCAATATCGGCGACGGTATTGAGGGTGTGACAACTTATCGTCGGAATTGTGCATCGTTGGTCGTGTGTTTAAGGACAGCAACTCTACAGGGAGGTACTGTGCGCGGCTTTGTAAGTCAATAAAAGCTTTTAAATTAAAAACTGGTGTTTTCTTCCAATCCACAAGTGCGTACCCCCGCTCGTACGTAACAATATTAATAATAATAGCTTTAGAAATAAGTTATTTTATACATTTTAGATTTTAGTTTTTGAAGTCGGTTTTTTTAAACGAAGTTTTTATTTTTATTTGTTACTTTTTAGTGTCTGGCTATGTATAGGAGGACATATGAATGGTGCCGCGCTTCTTAAAAAATATAGGTCCCAAGAAACGGGAACAAAAAATGTTCGTAAAATGAAAACTACTGGGCCGAACTATGTCAAATTTTTAGGGGACCACATGGCAGTTATTCCGCGTCGAACAAAAAAAGAATCACGTAAATCGAATCATAAATCTCAGAGTAATCGGTGTACATATGGAACGAAAAGGAAATTTTCATCATAAAAAATGTTCATAAAATGAAAACTACTAGGCCAAACTATGTAAAAATTTTAGGGGACCAATTGGAAGCTATTCCGCGTCGAACAAAAAAAGAATCACGTAAATCGGATCATAAATGACGGAGTAATCGGCGAACATACATAAAAAAAGCAACAACAAAAAAAAAAGATCCCGACGAATTGAGAACCTCCTCCTTTTTTCGAAGTCGGTTAAAAATAAACCCGAATGGGTACAAAATCCCAATCTGGAGACACTGCTAGGCGTAACAATACCTACATTCTAAATCAATATATTACAAACATCGATATGAATGAATTTGAATTGAATGAATCTTGAAATTTTGTCTTGGATTTGTAGAGGGGCATTTTGGTGTGCAAGAAATGAAAACAAGATAATAAACTGTAAACAATATACTTCGTCATAATTCAAGTACATGGAAAATAGAGCAGTGCGCACAGACATTGCTTACCGACATACTTAAACGACTAAACGACGGGGCGGCCGGCGATGCCTAAGAGGACGAGAGGGGCGGGAGGCCGTACCATCGGTACCATCCCGGCCAGGTGGCTGGCGATGCCTGCGAGGAGGAAGGGCTCGGGAGGCCGTACCATCGGTACCAGGCGCCCGAGAAGCGTGAGGCTCAACTAGGATAACGTCGCGCGCTATAGATTCTTATTTAATTTAATATTGGTCGAACCACCAGCAGCACTGTTGAAGCTAAATCGCCAAAAAAGAGAAATAGAATAAAGAAGTAGAATTCTTTGATAAACGTATAAAAACACTCAATATTTTACAACTATCTGAAGTCTAATTTCTACTGAGATTATAAATACTAAGAAGATCATACTACTTTTTAATCAAAGAAGTTCGAAATCCCCCTGCGGACCTGACCGTTACAGTTCAAGGGATGCTGTTCGCGTTGGGTCCCAGATGAAATATCTGGGTCTAGTTCTCGACGGGATGGGATGGCTGTTTAAATCGCATTTTGAGCAGTTAGTTCCTAAACTCGTAAGGCCCGCAAGCGCCTTCGATCGGCTTCTTCCCAACGTCAGGGGATCGGCGCGGGGCGACTAGGAAACTACTAGAGCATTCTTAGAAGTATAGCCCTCTACGGTGCCCGCGTATGGTCCGTTGTACTTCACCGCCACAATAAGACTTTGTTGTGCCACGCACAATAGGTCCTGGCGTTAAGGACCATCCGAGGATACCGTACATTGTCATGGACGGAGGTGACACTCTTGGCAGGCGACCACCCTAGTTTCCAGGTAGACGTACTTGCCAAAGTTTGTCGCTCCTGACAGATGCCCTCACCCGTGGCCTGGTTTATTGCCAGGTCGAGACTCAGGCGATCAGGACGCGGGAAACCTCTACCATGGTCCAAACTTTGTCAAGAGAGTTGGTGAGTTGTGACCGTGGAGGCGGTGCGCCCACACCTGTTGCCATGGCTCGCGCGGAACCGCGGGACACTAACCTTCAGGATGACGCAGATACTTACCGGGCATGGGTGCTTCGATAAATATCTGAATCATATCGTAGGTTGCCTGCCTTCCTCTCAATGCCGCCTATGTGGCGTGCTGGACTCTGCGTTTCATACGCTGGTCGAGTGCGCAGCATGGGCACCGCAGAGATTTGAACTCGAGACCGTCGTAGGTCCGATCGATTCGCTGGGCAGTCTGGTCCAGGCTATGCTGCACAGCGACGATCACTGGGTGGGAGCGACCAAATTCTGCGAGGCAGTAATGTCTCATAAGGAGGCCGGTGAAGGAGAAAGGGAGAGAGGTGCGCATGCGTCTCGTGGGTACCGACCTCAGTTGGGGCCCCGAAGACACAAGTATGCTCAAGATCTCCTCCCATAATACCGCTGCAGGGGTCCTCTAGAATCTAGGGAGCGGAGGATTCATGTTGACGAAGTGAGTTTGTCCTGCTTCCCGGGGCACTCTCAAGCACTGACACGCAGGATCAATGTGTGTTAGGCATTAGAACCTCTTTTGTATTATTTATATTTACTTCTAATATTGTCACTGACTTGACATTGCTGTAATAAAGAAACCATGAAAAGAGCACGCTTTGTTTAAATCGCTTATCCCAATAATTTATCAAGTTTTCATAGGTTATGGGCCCAGACGCCCTATAGGTTGTAGGGAAATGTATAAGTAAAATGTAGAGAGTAATATTATTAGAAAACTATAATAATATATATAAAAATTCTGAAATACGAAAAAAAAACAAAAGAAAATGTCGGAAGGAAAATTTCCCCTACTAAAAGAAAACTATAATTTTGCCCATTGGAAATATCGAATAGACCTATTATTAGAGGAAAAAGGTATTAATTTAAAAGAGGAGATTAAGGATGATAAACAAAAACGCATATTAGATACAAAAGCTCGTGCCATTATTGTTCAATGTTTAGAAGATAAATATCTCGATATCATATCAAAATGTCAGACATCGGAAGAAATGATAAACGTACTACAAGAAACTTTTCAGAGAAGTAGCATACAAAATAAAATGCATCTAAAGAAGAAATTACTAACTATAAAATGTCAGCCGAACGAAAAATGACAAGAATTTTTTATGAGATTCGAACAAATTATAAATGAATTAGAGGCAGTAGGATGTAAATTTACGGAAATGGACAAAGTTTGTAATCTTTTAACCGCATTACCCAAACAATACGAGAATGTGATAACGGCAATAGAAACTATGAATGATTTAAATATTTCAATGAACTTCGTGAAGGCGAGACTATTAGATACGGAATTAAAAATAAAGAACAATGATGAATATAATGAACCTGAAACAGCATTTATTACGTGTTTTAAATGTCACAAGAAGGGACATATTGCGAGAAATTGTAACCGAGGAAGTGGCTCATCAGGACGAGGTCGAGCATTTCGAGGACGAGGTAGGACTTACCCAAGAAGAGGTAGAGGAGCAGGACGACAGTATTTCAATGGTAGATATGAATACCAAAATCAGTATAACAATATTATAATATATTCCTGTCCTTATGCAACTTGTGCTGGAGGACGGGAAAGGTTCCCAAGGACTGGAGGCGCGCTGTCATCGTGCCCTTGTATAAAGGCAAGGGGTCACGTATGGAGTGCGCCAGCTACAGGGCCATCAGTTTGATCAGCACAGCATCTAAAGTGTATGCGAAGATTATTGAAAGGAGAATGAGAGTGGTATCCGATGGATTACTGTGGGATGCACAAGGGGGCTTCAGAAATGAAAGGGGATGTATGGATCAAGTTTTCTCGCTCCGCAATATCGTGGAGAAGCAGCTGGCTATGGGCCGGAAGGTTTTCTGCGGTTTTGTGGATCTAGAGAAAGCATTTGACAGGGTTGTGCGGAAGGACCTCTGGGACATATTGCCCGGATATGGGATCAATGGCCAATTGCTGCGTGCTGTGCAGTCCACTTACGAGGACTGTATGGCATGCGTGCGGGTGGACGGCAGCCTGTCGCCCTGGTTTGACGTCAATATTGGCGTCCGGCAGGGCTGCGTGCTGTCGGCTTTGCTGTTCATCCTATATCTGGACAACTGTCTCCAGAGATTAAGATTGATGGATGTTGGGGTGCGGATGGGTGATCTAGTTGTTAGCACTTTGCTTTATGCGGATGATGCCGTGCTTTTAGCCGAATCGCCATCAGAACTGCAAACACTAGTCACGATGATGAAAGATGACTGTCAGGCGAGAGGCTTACATTTGAACTCGAAGAAAACAAAGGTTATGGTGTTTGAAAGAGAAGAAACCAGAACGAATGCAAGGATAATGGTCGATGATGTTATGCTGGAACAAGTGAATGAGTTTGTATATCTTGGATGTGCTTTTAGCAGGGATGGAAGGTACACCGCTGACATAGAAAGAAGAGTAAATTTGGGGAATAGTGTGAATGGAGCGTTAGGTAAACTTCTAGGCGCTAAGAACCTCAGCCAGAAAGCCCAGCTTGCCATACACAACGCGGTGCTGGTACCTACGCTCACGTATGGAAGCGAGAGTTGGGTATGGAACAGAGAGCATGAAAGTAGAGTAAACGCGGTCGAGATGCGAGCACTGCGCAAAATCTGCGGAGTGACGCTCGCGGACCGCGTTCGTAATACCGAAGTAAGAAAGAGAGTTGGTCTGAAAGAGAGTGTCGGGGTGAAGGTAAGGAAAGGAATGCTCCGGTGGTTCGGGCATGTGGAAAGAATGTATGATGAAAGAATGACTAAACAGATATACAATGCAAAAGTGGATGGATGCAGAAGTCGCGGAAGGCCACGACACACCTTCCATGATCAAATTGATCGTGTATTAGCAGAAGGTGATGTCAGGAGCCTTAAGAACAGACGAGCGTGCATGACAAGAGCTATGAATGTCAAAGAAGCAAGTGAGGTGTGTAAGAATAAGCCTGTATGGCGCTCTGTTGTTCGTGCCTACCCCGCAAGGGACCTGGCGTGAAGTTATGTATGTATGTATGTAGTATAACAATACTGTAAATTATGCAGAAGATCCTAGTAGCTTTTTATTTTCTAGTACAGGCTATTGTAATAATGTAAACTATAAAATAAGCCAGAAAATTGAATGGGTCATAGATTCAGGATGTACGGAACATTTAATTAATTCAAATTTTGAACAATATATGACTAACGTAAATATTTTATCTGAACCAATAAAAATTTATATTGCTAATGGGGATTCTCTTATAGCTAAAAAGAAGGGTACCATAGATGTAATTTGTCAAGGGAGGAATATAAAATTAGAAGCGCTATTAATAGATAATATCAATTTTAATCTTTTGTCGGTAAAGAAAATTGTTCAAAACAATTTTGAGGTCAATTTTAATAAAGATTATGTTAGAATATTCTGCTGTCGTACAAATAGATCAATAAAAGGCACTTGTGTAGGAAAGTTATATATTTTAAATACTAATGTCAATGCAAACGTGTGTAATGCAGCAAGCTCTGATGATCTGTGGCATAGACGATTGGGACATCTTAACAGAAGAAGCCTCCGCTTGATGAATTTGCCTACGAGTGAGAAACCATGTGGTCCATGTATGATGGGTAAGGCAACCAGACTTCCTTTTAATTCTGTTCCCAGGCCAAGATCTCGAAACATCGGCGAGATCATTTATTCTGACATAGCAGGTCCGATGAGAACTGCTGGAATAAATGGAGAAATTTATTACCAGGTAACAATTATTGATGATTTTTCACATTTTTGTAACACATATCTTTTAAAACATAAAAGTGAAGCTGCTACAAATTTGATTAATTATATTAAAAGATTAGAGAATAACAAACAGACCAGAGTAAATAAAGTTAGATGCGACAATGGTGGAGAATTTAAATACCGAATTTTCCAAAATTTTTGTTATGAGAAAGGAATTGAAATTCAATATACACGACCGTATTCTCCTCAGCAAAATGGTGTGTCAGAGAGAATGAACAGAACCTTATACAATCGAGCGAGAACTTTGTTGATAGAAACTGGACTACCAAAGAACTTATGGACTGAAGCGATTACGTGTGCAACTTACCAGCTGAATAGATACAATTTAAAACACCAGCAGAGATTATGTTTGGAGATAGAGATTTATCAAAACTAAAAGCTTTCGGAAGTAAAGTGTGGGTATTAACAATGCCAAAAGGGGATAAGTTAGACGAAAGAGCTAAGGAAATGAGAATGATAGGATATGCTCCAAACGGGTACCGCTTGTGGGATCCGAGTAATAATAAAATAGTAATTTCAAGAGATTTAAAATTTGACAAAAATGATATAAAATACATAGAAAACAAACAAGAAGAAACTCAACGGAGATACTTTGAAGAGGAAGAAAAAGAAGAATATCAAAATAGAGAGACAGAACAACAGTTTGAAGAAAGGGAAGAAGTAACGAGAGAACAGAGAGAAACACATATGTATGAAAGACCAGTAAGAGAGAGAAGGTTACCTAATTATTTAAAAGATTATCAAATGGAGAATGAAGGTCAAGATAATTCTTATGATGCTAACATAGCATTTTGTCTATTTAACAATAGTGAAGATCCTGAAACATTTCAAGAAGCAATTTGCAAAGGCGAAGAGTGGAAAACAGCGATTGATAGCGAAATAAGCTCATTAGAAGCTATGAACACGTGGGAAGAAGCAAAATTACCAGATGAGAAGAAGGGGATCGATACTAAATGGATATTCAGAACAAAGCAAAACGGTAAGAAGAAGGCTAGGTTGGTAGCGAAAGGTTTTCAGACAGATTCTAAATATAATGTTTACTCACCTGTTGCTAGAGTGTCAACTATCAGAATGATGCTAAGTCAAGCTGTACAAGAAAATTTACCTATTAGGCAACTAGATGTACCAACGGCATTTTTAAATGGTTATTTAAGCGAAGCAGTATATATAAAACCTCCTGAGGGTATAAGAGTTAAAGAAGGCCATGTATTGAAACTAAGGAGATCTTTATATGGTCTGCGTGAAGCTCCAAAGTGCTGGAACGAAAGATTTAATGATTTTATTGTCAAGCAAGGATTTGAACAGTCGTATTACGATTACTGTTTATATGTCAATAAAGATGTATGGATTTTGATATGGGTAGAACACAGTTTTGTTAAAAGTTTGGGACTCGTGTAAATATTAATATAAACTTTAATAATTAATTATAGAATAAATAATTACTTTAAATATGTTAAAAGAAAGTATAGAGTGTTATGTTTTAAATATTACGTGTTACAAGGGAAAGCTATTATGTTATGTTTATAAGTGCAATATTAAAAGGAATTTAATATTGAAGGGGGGTGTTAGGCATTAGAACCTCTTTTGTATTATTTATATTTACTTCTAATATTGTCACTGACTTGACATTGCTGTAATAAAGAAACCATGAAAAGAACACGCTTTGTTTAAATCGCTTATCCCAATAATTTATCAAGTTTTCATAGTGTGGGCATAACTACGTTCTAAATCTCACGCTTTTCCTACTATAAGCGAGGGGCACATGGAAGGAGGTTTTAATAGAGTATTGGCCCATGGATGACCTCTCCACATATACGGAGGTACCTTGTCGAGTCTCCACACATGCCAGCGATTGACTGCCTACTGTCTGTTGTCTGCGCTGTCTTCAGTAGCTAACTCTAATCGCTTTGGTCTAATCCCTAAGAAAGACCCCGATAGTGTGCGAAATGCATTTTCCCCGACTCAAAAAAAAAATGTTCAGTCGGTTCTTTGGTCTTACATTCTATTGAGTTGTCATATTTCTGTCAAATAGTGTCTATGTCATAAATTAACGCCAAACACTTAATGTTTTAGAGTTGCCACCTTAGGAATTTCTTTACTAGAGTTGGTGAGTTTTGACATTCCACAGAGGTTTTCTAAAGTTTGTAAACACCAGAAATGAGTAACTATTAGTAAAAAATTACTCTTTTACAATTTTGAATTAAATGATAATATAATTATTAAAAAAATAAAACCGTTAAAAAAAACCGACTTCAAAAACTAAAATATATAAAATAACTTATTTATAAAGCTATTATTATTAATATATATTATCTAAAACATCTTAAAATCGGTGCTTAGTAATTTTCAAAATATAGTAATTTTTATGTTTTATTTTGCACCGACTTCAAGATGTTTTAGATAATATATATTAATAATAATAGCTTTAGAAATAAGTTATTTTATACATTTTAGTTTTTGAAGTCGGTTTTTTTAAACGAAGTTTTTATTTTTTATTTGTTACTTTTTAGTGTCTAGCTATGTATGGGTGGACCTACAAATGGTGCCGCGCTTCTTAAAAAATATAGGTCCCAAGAAACGAGAACAAAAAAATATTCGTAAAATGAAAACTACTGGGCCAAACTATGTCAATTTTTTAGGGGACCACATGGCAGCTATTGCGCGTCGAACAAAAAAGAATCACGTAAATTGAATCATAAATCTCAGAGTAATCGGTGTACATATGAAACGAAAAGGATTTTTTTCATAAAAAATTTTCATAAAATGAAAACTACTGGGCCAAACTATATAAAATTTTTAAGGGACCAATTGGAAGCTATTTCGCGTCGAACAAAAAAAATCACGTAAATCGGATCATAAATCACGGAGTAATCGGCGAACATACATTAAAAAAAAAGATTCCGACGAATTGAGAACCTCCTCCTTTTTTTAAAGACGGTTAAAAAGAAAAAAGATTTGAAAATGAAGAATCAATTTCAGTTACCACAGCGATAGTTTTAATTATTTTCCTCTTTTTATAACAAAGTATGCCTTCAGTGACAAGACCAGACAGAAATTAATTGACCAGTTAAACAGAAGTACTTTGAATTTGGCACTATATTTTGAGACATCTTTTGGAATTTCGTGTAACTATTTTTCATTTCAAACATGACGCATGGCTGACACATCCCATAGAACGTATTTTATACTTGATCTATGCATTAGCTAAAAAATTTAATAATATAGAAATAAATTAATACTTTTTCTGTTTAAAAGTGACAATTAAAATCGAGATGTTTTGTATTTTTTTAATGTAATTTTTATTGTTTATGTTTAATCTTTAAAACGTCATGCGTTTTAAAGTTTAAACTGAGGGCATCGAGAGTAGTGAAAAGTATGCATGCATATTTAGACAATTTATCGTAAAATCGTATTAATCGATTGAAATAGATACTAGTGTACTAAGTATCTGTGAAATGGCAGAAAATGGAACTACAAAAAGCTGCCATCTTGGATTGTTTCAGTTCTAAAGTACAGTACAGTTCAACTTCTTATGGGAGGGTAAACCGTTTTGTTACGTAACGCGTTACGGCACCAGTCTGTCTGGATTTCTTTTCTCTCACGCATACGGCAGAGGTAGGCAGGCTAAGTTATCACTTCTGTCGGGCGTCCCGAGACGCACACGTTAGTTTTTTTTTGTTTAATTTTTAATGTTATATAGTTCATACAGCCATAAAAAAATTATGCAGTCAATTATTAAAGATACTCAGGAATAATGGTTAATCGAATATCAAATTACGATATACA
Source organism: Dendrolimus pini (assembly GCA_949752895.1). NCBI lineage: Eukaryota > Metazoa > Arthropoda > Insecta > Lepidoptera > Lasiocampidae > Dendrolimus > Dendrolimus pini. The sequence continues at coordinate 18,675,405 of OX457135.1, forward strand.
GAACGTCACATCTCTCAAGGCTTACCATATTGAAGTCATCTGTCTTGTGTAACCCATACCGTCCTTTTTGAAATGACGGTATGCATGATTTTATTACCCAACGATGTCATCAAAAAATGTTGTATTAACGTCAGGTTCAAATTAAGGAAAGAGCATAATATCTTGTTCGGCATATATAATGCTGATCGAAAGCATCAGATATGTTTTATTCCAGATTCAAAAAGTATACATTTTGCCATCTGACGCTAATAAAGGAGGTTCGTTTGGTTTTCTTAGCTCCAATGTTCACGTTTCATTGTACCATTGAAAAATGAAATTTAAGATGAAGTATTAAAATATACTAAACAAAATTAATGTTGAGAATGAGATTTAATTTAAAAAATATCCAAAATCTATGTAGTAACTTTTAAAACCAATTATGGTAAATTAAAATTAGTGAATTCTTTTTAATAAAAAATAAAAACTTCGTTTAAAAAAACCGACTTTAAAAAACTAAAATGTATAAAATAACTTATTTCTAAAGCTATTACATATTAATATATATTATCTAAAACATCTTAAAGTCGGTGCTTAGTAATTTTCAAAATATAGTAATTTTTATGTTTTGCTTTGCACCGACTTCAAGATGTTTTAGATAATATATATTAATATTTAATAGCTTTAGAAATAAGTTATTTTATACATTTTAGTTTTTTAGTTTTTGAAGTCGGTTTTTTTAAACGAAGTTTTTATTTTTTATTTGTTACTTTTTAGTGTCTAGCTATGTATGGGTGGACATACGAATGGTGCCGCGCTTCTTAAAAAATATAGGTCCCAAGAACCGGCAACAAAAAAATGATTGTAAAATGAAAACTACTGGGCCAAACTATGTCAAATTTTTAGGGGACCACATGGCAGCTATTACGCGTCGAACAAAAAAGAATCACGTAAATCGAATCATAAATCTCAGAGTAATCGGTGTACATATGGAACGGAGTGAAAATTATTTTCATGAAAAATGTTCATTAAATGAAAACTACTGGGCCAAACTATGTCAAATTTTTAGGGGACCACATGGCAGCTATTCCGCGTCGAACAAAAAAAGAATCACGTAAATCGAATCATAAATCTCAGAGTTATCAGTGTACATATGGAACGGAGTGAAAATTATTTTCATGAAAAATGTTCATAAAATGAAAACTACTGGGCCAAACTATGTAAAAATTTTAGGGGACCAATTGGAAGCTATTCCGCGTCGAACAAAAAAAGAATCACGTAAATCGGATCATAAATGACGGAGTAATCGGCGAACATACATAAAAAAAAGCAACAAAAAAAAAAAAAAAAGAACTCGACGAATTGGGAACCTCCTCCTTTTTCGAAGTCGGTTAATAAAGTGGCAACATTGCATATGTGTACGAAACGCAGGACGTGCGAAACATCTGTGAATTATTCATCAAACACGTTTTTGAAGAATATACAAAATGTTAGACCTATTCAGTATCTTCAGCAAAGGAGGAATAGTGCTATGGTGTTTTCAAAGTACTAGTGAAATATTCTCTCCATCAGTGAATGCTCTAATACGCAGTGTGATATTACAAGTAAGTACTTATCTTTGGGAAGCCCCAAGCTGACTGAAATTTAATATAACGCAATTACTTACGTCGTGTATGATTTGCATATTATACGATGTCCATATACATTTTGTAACATATTGTTTTTATAACTCTTTTATATACACTTTCAAATTAATTTTTTATGACCCATAAGGAACCTATTTACTGTACTGATTGTTAATATAGTAGTATAATACTCCCAAGGTGAATTTAACATGATTAAGTATTACATAGTTTCCTGTTTGATTAATTGCTGAACTAGATGCGCCTTCTTCGCTTGATTCTAATTACATATAATTTTATACAGCTGCTACTCAGATATGAGTGAATAGGGAGGAAGTAATACTTACTCCCATGGTCCGGAGTTCTAAAATATGAATTTTTGGTAAACATAACCTTACCTATTTTTCACACACATAGGGGTTGTAGTACGGGTAAGTATACCTATTGATCCACCACCCCGATTCTTAAAATTTGTGTATTAAACATCTATAGATTTATCTTTTAAGCAATTATTTTACTACATGAACCTTATTGGTATGATTATAACTATATTATGGTATTTAGTGATATTAAAACTAATTACATAATATTATTCCAGCATATGCATCCATTTAAATCATTATAACTGTTAAAACCTATGTTTTCACATTATCAAGGCACTGGCGATTTTTAGAAAAGTATTTAAATATTCCATTAATGTTTCTGTAACTATTTTTTTACCTTCTGTCATCATGATAGCTAATGCAGAATTGCATCTGGCTCAGCCTAATCTATTATTTTCTCGTAAATTAGTACAGCTTTCCAAAGTGCAACTCTGTGTGAGCCACAAATCCCACAATAACTAATCATATTAAATTTGACCTTATTAATAATCCAACTTATTATAAGTTTGAGTTATTGACTATCTAATCCTTTTATTATATCTTTGTATTCTGAGTATTCACTGTTTGCTACAACTCCATTAATTCTGTAACATACTTCTGTATAAAACTTATAAAAAATGAGCTTGTGATTTAAATGTAAAGAAAAACAATTTGGCTAGACATGTTGCTGGGGAGTTTCTTGCCGCTTCTTCTTCTTAACAGCAATAGTGTACATAGAATAGAAAGTAAAATTAAATTTTACTTTTATTATTAATGGACCATCAAAAAATGTTCTCCAATGGAATTTATTTTGAATTTAAATTTGAAAAAATCTTGAAGGAGGCCTTTGTTGAGAAAGACAAGTTGGGAAGGGTTGGCAAAATTAAATATTCAGTAATAAAGGCTATTTTTATCTTTAAATCTAAACTCCCTACTAGATTAAGGATTCTGTTATTAATGAAATTTCTTCTTTACCAATATTTTTTGTGAATTTTCTTTTGTCATAATCAATTCTAAACTTATTTCTTGGATCTAAAAACAAATTTATTGATTATAAATGAGCCTTAACTATATAATTAAACTCAAATACTATTAAGTTCAAGTACTGAATAACTAGACATATATTTTTACAACATTATCACGATATATTTGTACATTTCCAACGTTTCTGGGCTTAATCCTTCAGCTGTCATATATGTTGTTTATTAAGTTTGTATGACCTGAGACGCACAACTTGCAGTGTGCTGCACGTGATGTTAATATGTCTGTTTTAGTATATTGTTTGTTGCATATTTATATGCAAAATACGCTCTATGAGCAATATTGGCTTATACATATTAAATAAAATTTATGATTTCAGGAACGTTCAGGCAATAATTCTTTTAATCACAACTCTTTAACGTTACAATACAAATTAGATAATGAGTTTGAGCTGGTATTTGTTGTGGCATACCAGCGTATACTCCAGTTATCATATGTGGATAAGCTCCTCAACGATGTCCACCTGGAGTTCAGGGATAAGTACAAAAATGAACTGCAAACCGGAAGACATCTCATGGACTTTGACTTCAAGATGTGCTTTGATAAAGTCCTTAGGGGTTGTGAGAGCTGGGGTAAGTTTTTTATAGAATCTATCTATGTAACTCTGTCTGTCTGTATGAATGGACTTTTTTTGAGTAATCCATATTCATAGAACTTGAATTTATTTTCATGAAATCTGTTATATAAATAACTACTTGCCATGGTAGCTTAATGGTTAGTGTACATGTCCCAATCTTAGATGGGGCGGGTTCAAGTCCTGACAGGAAAGCATGCACAACTTAGGCAGTTTTTTGGCCTAATGTGTGGAAGGAATATTGTCTATTCCCCTATCAAATGGGAAGTCTGATCCCAGCTGTGAGCTGTTATTGTATTATTCTTAGCCCATTAAACTGTTAATATGTCAAACTAATTAAGAAAATATTAGTTGCTAAAACTATTCATGGCATCTTAGTTGCTTTTCAAACCAGGAGAACCAATGAATTTCAGCATTATCTATTTTAAATTGTTGTCTCTGTATCACTATTATGATCTAAAATTTTTTTCTTATAGTTACATTTTACTTCTTTATATTATATTATATTTACTTTAATTTAGGAAAATATTTCTCTTCGCTTTTTCTCTTAGTCTTTGCATTTTTTTTTATATTGAATTGGATCACATTTGCCTGACATTGCACCTGATGTCAGATGGAGATGCAATCTAAGGTGGTGGAGCACGCTAACCTAAAAGATACCTGTTCACTCAAAACTTGAGGACACCTAGATTGTATTTCTCAGGAAAAATAGACGATGGTGAAGAGTAGTTATATATATATTGCAGGAACGGACAAAGAATACAATTTCCTGCGGCCAGGCGGCCTGTCGTAAGAGGCGACAAAACAACCCACAGCCAGGTGGTAGGGTATTTGCCCGACTGGATGGCTACCACCCCTGGTCTAAAGTATGTCGCCATATCAACCTTGAGTTGTGTTCCGGCATTAGTGACCAGGTTCCAGTCTTCCTTAAGAGAGCAGCAGCGCATTTGTAGCACCTTTGGTGTTGCAAATGTCCATAGGCGATGGTAACCGCTTTCCATCAAGTGGGCCGTCTGCCTGTCTGCTGACCTCCTGCAAAAAAAAAATACAAATTACTTTTTCAGCAAAATCTCAAGCCAAGATCCCAAAACAAATGAGAACTTTTGAAGACTCCCAGAAGTCGAAAAAGACTGTTGCTTCTATGATTGAACGCAAAGGAGAGGAGAAAGGAAAGAAGTCTGGTAAGTCTTTTTTTTTATAAAATTTTGAATGACCCTATGAAGCAACCAACAATAACAGATAATTAATTTTTGGGAATGATTTCTTTGTCTCCTGCGGCCAAAATTCAGGCACCAGGGTAATTAATTTTTTGTTTTTATTATTATTTAAATGAGCATTTTTCTGGCATATGAACTTCTTAGATTTGTTTATTCTTTACAAATTAATTTTAATAATATCTCTTTTATTTCTATTTTAGTTAAAATAGTGGAAACAAAAAGCCTGACCAATGGCAAGGTACAGGAAATCCCAGAACCGGAGGATGACATGATTGCTGCAAGCAGGGCTAAGTTGGCTCAAAAACTCGCTTCAAAGGGGAAGAAAGAACCACCCAAGTACATATTTGTATTCTTCTCTTCAAGCCACAACATGTTGTGAGGCGGTGGTAAATTAGAGTAGGCTCCCATAGAGTAAATAATAACCATAAACAAATTAAAATGAACAAGTTGGCGGTAGGCTAAATAAAACTTTAACAATACTCCTTGGACAAATGTCATCTGTGTCGTCCGTGACCACGGCCACTGAAAAGTGGCCGAAACGTCGGATTAACCAAAATCAAATAAATTACCGCGCTTAAAACCCTTAAAACGTTATTTTATTAAGCATTTTGTTTTTATATTTCTTTATTTTAGTGAGCAATAAAGTGTTATCTATCTAAATTTAAAATTTGACTCATATGTATTGCCTTCAAAAAGTGTTCTCTAGTGGAACTTATTTTGAATAAATCTATCCATCTGTTTGCATGGTACCATTAGTTATTGCAAAACTACTTAGTAAGTAACAGACTGACTGACAAAAACAAGTAACTACTTTCATATCGCTTTAATAAGCCTGTTGCCTTAATAAACAACTTGTATTGCTCCTACTTTTGTGTCAAGACTACCCTCACATATTATAAATAATTAACTAAATTCATTTGAAAACAAAAAAATGGGGGTAAATGTGAATTAAATGTAATTAGTTATTTCTGTGTAAGTGAATTGTAAGTTCTTTTGAGAAATAAATGTCTTAAACCTTGAAAATAGGAAATCTCCAAAAAGCCCGAAGGCGGACCGTGTGAAACAGCCGCGCGTGTGGGAGCTGGGCGGCGGCACCAGGGACCTCCCGTCCCTGGACTTCAGCACCGACAAGCCCGAGGACGCTCATAACGGCATCACGCCTGATACACAGGTCTGCTTAACGGAATTCAGCTTAATCCTCATATAATTATAATGTACGGTTCAACATACAGCGTTTTGCTGACGCTGCGGCCTACTTTAATATAATAACATCACTATAAATAACGCTCACAAATATATTGTGATTGAGTCGCTAATAAGTCGCTATTGAGCAGCGACCAGGGATCAGCATCCAAGCCAAACTACTACAAGAATAAATCCCTGAAAGCGACAAGGTGTATTTTCTTCATCCTACTACAAGACAGCACCAGCACTCCACCAACAACTGCCAGCATCCATCCACTACAAGCAAGAACAAGTGTACAAACTGTACATTTAATGGTCATCCCCCCACAGAGTATTAAGGGCAATTACACTCAATGGATTTCTTTTAAAGATCTCTTTTTGGAAACCATTCACAACAACCCGATGATTAACAATGCATAGAAGATCAAGACTAAACTGAGAAGAGAGGTTGAATGTCTTGTACAACATCTCAGCATTAGCGCAGAACACTACAACTCATGCTGGGAAATACTAACTCAGCGTTACGATAATCGGCGACTTCAATTCACATCTTTCGTAAATACGATGCTTAATTTACTTGTCATACAACATCCAGACAGTTTCAACATAAAGAAAATACATGACGGCATTACAGAATGTCTGAATGGACTAAATAACATCGGCATAGAAACGTCAACTTGGGACCCCCGCTTACTGTACATATAATTTAAGATAAATTAAAATTTTACTGTATAATTTTTTTGCGGTAGTCAGCATATATGTCAGTTAGTATATTAAGGGATGAAAAGCTATTTGTTTAAAGCGACGTTTTGTGAGACTTAACATTTGATTGACTTTTTTTCTTAATGAGGTATTAAGTTTAAGGGAATAAATAAATTGATTTGCAATTAAAATCTGCAGATATAGTTTTTGGTTTATAACAAAATTTAAACTATTCGTTTGACAGATTTCCAAAACGTCGTTTCGAATACAGTGTGTGCAAAAGTTAAATACGTCCCTGAAGTTTGTACATGTCAATGCAAAGAACACAGTGTAATTTTCACAAAATGGTACATACATTGTACCATCCTACGAATTAATTATAGTACAGATTTTCAATAACTAGTTTATTTTGTTACGCTTTAGTTGATTGGCCAAATGACCGGCGCCATTCGCGACCTGGAGGTGGAATCCGAGGAGAGCTCCAGCGAGGAGGAAGAAGAGCAGACCACGCCTAGCCCCAAGAAGACCACTGGCATGTTCAACATATTCAAGGGTAACTTTTCCATATATAAAACACATATTTATTAATTTTTTATGGTATTGCTCTTTCGACGATGGAGATTTCGTTAAACACAATATTTTTTTTGTTCCCGGAAAATGGGACTGATTTTGAGGGGATAAGAATTTGAATCATACTCGAAAATGAATGAATATGTACAATAAGAACAGCCCACAAACATCCCACTGCTGAGCTTGGGTCTCCCATTTATAGGGGAACGGACAGTATACCGGCTAGGTTTGAACCCACTCCCAGCGTGCGCTGCCCACTGCAATAATACGTTTTTAAAGGGCCACAAATTAATATTTGATACTTTTGTTTCCTGAAGTACTTTCTACAGCTATAAGGTTTTGAAACATACATGGTAAAACCGCTTATAGAGCTTGTGCATACTTGAATATATTGCACTAGCATTTGATAGATTAATAGATAACACTTTATTGTACATCAATTCAAACATGAACTTAATGACTAAAATTATATCTAGTTATGCGAATTGCGAATTTAAACCATCTGGGAACCCACTCAAACACACAAAAACAAAATCAACAAAATCGCTCCAGGTAATAAGGAGGATTCTAGAACCCGATCTCAGCGTCATCTACCGGTTCCAACGGGTTAAAAAGTATCCTATGTACTGGTTCTAAGCTACCTCCCCATCAGTTTTCAGCCAAATCAGTACAGCTGTTCTTGAGTTATAAATAGTGTAACTAACATGACATTCTTTTATATATATATATATATATATGCAAATTTTTTATATATTACATAGATACTTGCTATACTATACTTAATATACATACCATACAAATATACGTCTACAAAATATATAAATTTGATACATGTGTTATCCGTGCAGGAACGGAGAAAGACTATAATTTCCTGCGGCCGGGCGGCCTGTCGTAAGAGGCGACAAAACAACCCACAGCCAGGTGGTAGGCTATTTGCTCGACTGGATGGCTACCACCCCTGGTCGTAAAAGTATGCCGCCATAACAACCTTGATTTGTGTTCCGGCATTAGTGACCAGGTTCCAGTCTCCCTTAAGAGAGCAGCAGCGCATTTGTAGCACCTTTGGTGTTGCAAATGTCCATAGGCGATGGTAACAGCTTTCCATCAAGTGGGCCGTCTGCCTGTCTGCTGACTTCCTGCAATAAAAATACATGTTTTCTTTAAAAATTGTTAATTTGTTCAGGTTTGGTGGGATCGAAGGCCCTCACCGAGGAGAGCATGCGTCCAGTGCTGGACAAGTTGCGTGACCACCTCATCGGGAAGAACGTCGCCGCTGATATTGCCAATAAGCTCTGCGACTCTGTTGCCATCAAGCTTGAAGGAAAGGTTTGTTATAATTTGTCTCTGTTAATAAATTTGGATCGGTAGTGGGGTTTGAACTGTTCATATGAGCAATACCGAGTGTATAAACATTTATTACAGTAAAACATAATACACAAAAAGCGCCTTTGCCTGCTAATGCGGTTTCATTAGACAGCAAAATAAATTAATTGTCACTTTTTTATTAGTAGCTGCTATTTATATCGTCACGTCCTACTGCATTTTGTATTCTAGAATTTCTAAAATGGTGGATCGGTTTCGGCGACTTGTGGCCGTCAGATGTCGTTGCTATACTTCCGTTTACCCTTAGACGGGGCTGGCACTTCTCCAAGGTATCCAGCCTGGAACCTCTACCCACGTCTACAAATTGGATACCGTTGAATTATATATCGGAATCGAATTGGATTTTTAAATGGGATTACAAAGGATTAAAAACAACGACATCTGACGACACGCTAACGCAAGTCGTCGTCGATTTGCCTATTAAACGATATGGCTACCGATTGCGAGGTGGCTAGAAATACGCCAACACACAACAGATGGCAGTACCTGTTTTCAAATTGCTATAAGCCGTGTATCTTTTACGTAACAATTTATTTTCCAATATGCTTACATTCATACACAAAAACACATTCGACCGTGGCATAGGATCCTCATGGGTTTATTAGTGCTGCTGAGAGTCATGTAAAATACATAAAAATTAAGATATATAGTGATATTTTCAAAATTAATTTAAATATATATATATATATTATAGTGTATATATATATATATATATATATATATATATATATATATATATATATATATACATACATACAAGAGAACATGTTAAGAACATGTTTGTTTATGTTATCCCTGGTCTAAAGTATGTCGCCATAACAACCTTGAGTTGTGTTCCGGCATTAGTGACCAGGTTGAAGTCTCCCTTAAGGAAGCAGCAGCGCATTTGTAGCATCTTTGAGGTTGCAAATGTCCATAGGCGATGGTAACCGCTTTCCATCAAGTGGGCCGTCTGCTGAATTCCTGCAATAAAAAAATGTCTTAACACATAAGTTATTATAATTTGTGTTATCATCATCACACTAGTATGTGGTTGTTACTTAGGTGCTGGGCACGTTCGAGAGCGTGGCGAAGACGATACGGGCGACGCTGACGGAGTCGCTGGTGCGGATCCTGTCGCCGAAGCGGCGCGTGGACATCCTGCGCGACGCCATGCACGCCCGGCAGGAGGGCCGCCCCTACGTCATGGCCTTCTGCGGGGTGAGGCCTAAATACCTACCACAATAGCAATGGCCAATGCCAAATAGAAAATATCAACTATTTACGTGGTCTAAAATAATTGAGTAAATATCTATATACTAGTTTGACCCGCGAGGTAAACTTTAGTTACAAATATACCAAATTTCATCCAAATCTATCTAGTAGTTTTCGGTAAAAGCATAACAAACAGAGACAAATATATTTTTATTTATAATATATATAGGCTAATATATTTTTTTTAATTATGCACAAAAAATACATTAAATCAATAAATAAAAAAACCATTACATACACTACCATGTATCTGACACAAACAAGCATATATACTCTTTTGTTTATTGTTAAAGTCAAATTAACAGTGTAGCCTCGGCGAAATCTGTGATTATAAAAGTAAAATCTGATAACAGAACCTTAATCAAACTTATAATTTAAATTAATTATTATGGTCTAATTTCGGCCACGGGCGACCACTAGTAATTTAGCAAATGATTCAAGGAGTGATATTAATGGATGTGTTGGTTCTCGATCAGGTGAACGGCGTGGGTAAATCCACGAACCTGGCCAAGATATGCTTCTGGCTGATCGAGAACGGGATGTCGGTGCTGATCGCGGCGTGCGACACGTTCCGCGCGGGCGCCGTGGAGCAACTGCGCACGCACACGCGCCACCTGAACGCGCTGCACCCGCCCCACCACCACCACGGCCGCGAGATGGTCACCCTCTACGAGAAGGGATACGGTCAGTGGTCACTTTCCTCTTTCTCTTTTGACCTCAAAAAGGAGGAGGTTCTTAATTCGCCTGTACCGTAAAATGGGGGAATAGGGTATAGGGGGTGAATTGGGACAAACCTCAAGTTTTATTTGCAACCTTATACCACTTTGTGGTAGGATTTAACTTTGAAGCTTGCAATATTTTTTCTATAATCTTTCAAAACTCAGTCATCCTGTCATAAGTATTTTAAAAAAAACGTACTTCAAAACATTGGGCCATTTATGATAATATATTAGGAGACTGACACTTTAAAAAATGGTAGGTGTATGTCAAGTACCTACGTACCTAACCTAAAAAGACACTACCTACCAGGTAGGTATTGTAGGTACCTGCCTATAGTATGAAAGTGTCAGCCCTAGCGAAAGGTCTATTAACCCCTTAAGCGACCCGATTGACCCCAACGCCTGGGTGAATAGACAAGTGAGTTTTTGTAACTTTTTATTATTATTCTTCAATAAACTATATCTTAATGCATTAGAAATGAAATTTTAAACTACCGGAACCATTATGATCGCCGTTTTATTACTATAACTACAAAAAAACGATAAAATCAATGTCGAATTTAAAAAGTGTTCCGATTCCCCCCATTTTACGGTATGTTTGTTATGCGATAACGTTGTCAATTGGACCTACTTATGCAAAATGGAACGAACCCACACACTGACAGTTTTGAGAAAAATCCGTTTTTATTACAATTTTGCATAAAAATATAGTGTCTATATTTTGGAAAAAAAATATTTAGAATATTGTACAATCAAACAAATTGAAACATGACCCACCATAAGGTCATTGTCTTACAGTTGTGAAATACAATTAGGTTGAAATTCGTCTGAACATACATTTCCTTGGTAACGAACTTGTTATTATTGGTGTTCTTCTAGCTGTACTTTAGTCTTGGGATCAGGCCACTTCAATTACGCACAATAATTATTGAATTATCATTTATTACAATGTTACAAGTTTAATTTACAATATACAAGGTGACGAGGCGGGCGTGAGTAAGCGACTGGCTCGCTTCGACTTGACCCCGCATCGATTCCTACTTTTCTGATTCAGCAATTCCAGCCGCTACATTATCATGTTATTAGACATTGATAGTTACTGACAGTACATTAGAATATACAATATTCTTAATAAAAAAAATATGCAAAATTTTAATTAAAAAAGGCTTTTTCTCAAAACTGTCAGTATATGGGTTGGTACCATTTTGCATAAGTAGGTCCAATTGTGGAACGATTTAAAAAAAAATGTGTACTGGCCATACGTTAAGGAATTGGATCACGTAATAATATTAGTGCCTTCTATGTGCCTTTCCTTCACACCTTTACAACTCCTAATAACCCTCGCCTTATCCCATAATTCGCCGATTAAAAATGCCGCGCCACCTAGCGGACGGCCCAGTCGTCGATCTGTTACGGCGGAACAATATCGTGCGCGTGCGCCACCCTCTTGCTACCCTTACCAAACTGCTGTGCAAATTATTAATAAAACATAAAGATCAAAAGTGCTGTGCTTCCTGGCTTTGTTTTATTAGAAGAAGAAAGACACATATTTATTTCTAATAGCGACACACAACACATAATAGTACTAACACGTGCAAGTATGTCAAATCTATAAAATTTATCATTATCTTTATAGGTAAAGACGCGGCCGGTATAGCCATGGAGGCGATCCGATATGCGTCCGATACAAAAACGGACATAGTATTAATTGATACAGCGGGGCGCATGCAAGACAACGAACCACTGATGCGGGCGTTGGCCAAACTGATAAAGGTCAACGAACCCGACTTGGTGTTGTTCGTCGGCGAGGCACTGGTCGGCAACGAGGCCGTCGACCAGTTGGTCAAATTCAACCAGGCCCTAGCCGACCACAGCTCGTCGACGAATCCCCACGTTATCGACGGTATAGTGTTGACCAAATTCGATACTATCGACGATAAGGTTGGGGCTGCGATATCGATGACATATATAACGGGGCAGCCGATTGTTTTTGTTGGAACTGGTCAGACGTATACGGATTTGAAGGCGTTGAACGCGAACGCTGTCGTTCATGCGCTGATGAAATAAACTTGATTTTTTTGTTGGATGTGCGTTTTTGGTTTCTTTTGCCAAATTACTAATTATTATCGACCTATAGTTATATTTAAGAATAAAACTATTATGTCTACCTATTGTGTCAATTAAGATTTGAGCATTTTCTGTAATATGTTTGCACCTATCTTCTTGATTTTGGTCAATTTAAATTAAAAAAAATACAATTTACTTTGTAAGACACTTACACTTAGATTTGCCATTGCTGCATTGGTCTTTTTCCAAATTATTTTCCCTACCCTTTGCTTTTGATTGTAATAATATCATAATTCTTTCATGTATTTCTATCTATGATCTTAAACATAATAGTTAAATTTTGTTGATAATGTCTTTGATTTTAATGTATTTTCATTTCTGGTTATACTGATAGCAATAATTATACTGGCGCATCCAACTTTGAAATATTTTGTTTTTCATTTATAATAGTTTTAAATATTCATGATTATAACATTTGTGATAAAATAAAGTTTTAATGGGCACATTATCATATTAACGAGTAGAAGGTATATTATCTTATATTTCCAATAAATGTTTATTTTTTATTAATTTTGATGTTTTAATGTAGATTATAATTTATTTTTTTATGTTCCATGAATTATACATGAACTGGATAAAAAGGCGCGCTTACAACTTGTTTGCTTCATAATTTAAGAAGCGTGGTTCGGCGATTAATTTGATATATGTGGATGTTTAGGTTCTTAGAAAAATGTCAACATCGATGCCTTTTCAAGAAGGCATCGTTTTTTTTTGGTGTTACCACTGTAAGACAACATAAATTGCACAACTTTTAGTGTTACTATTTGAATAATGGTTTAGTGCCATCTCGCGAAACCTTATCGTAGACAACTTTTATATATCTAAAAGCAATAAAAACAAACCCAAGTTGAAATTATGTTATGGTGCCAGCCTTTTTACAGTTCAGTGTATAACCTCGACGAGCGTTACAAAGCAACTATTTGTTACAGGGGAAATAATTTCATAAGTATATATTATTTTAGTATTATTTTCTTACAAGCAATTAATAGCTTTATTTTTGTGTCATAATTTGTTTAAAAAGGACATGATTTTCTACACTTTATTATTAAGTATTGCTGTAGACGGTTTTTATATGTCGTAAATACCTTCTTACTTTAACGCTATCAATAACAATCCTAGGAATGACATTTTATTTTAATATGTTAATTAAATTCATTTTACGTACGTAAGTAAAGTCTATGGAAACCTAATGATCTAGTTCTAATAATCTGATTAAATATGAAACTTCACACAAACCTATTAAAAACAAAGTTTTGAATAATTTGAGTTAAACAATGTTTGAAAATTTAGTGATTTTTATATCATAATGCAAGGGTAGATTGATTTATCGCTGGCCGTATGGATAACGGCATAAAATTCTCTTTATTGACAGATATTCATTCCTAGTATTTTATTGTACTCACAATACATTTCACTATTCCTTCGAAAAATTTCAGCTGTACTATTCCAATGGCGCGTTGAATGTTTTTTCTATTCTGTGTTCTATTAGATTTTTTTAACCGACTTCGAAAAAAGGAGGAGGTTCTCAATTCGTCGGGATCTTTTTTTTTTTTTTTCTTTTTTTTATGTATGTTCGCCGATTACTCCGTGATTTATGATCCGATTTACGTGATTCTTTTTTTGTTCGACGCGGATTAGCTGCCATGTGGTCCCCTAAAAATTTGACATAGTTTGGCCCAGTAGTTTTCATTTTACGATCATTTTTTTGTTCTCGTTTCTTGGGACCTATATTTTTTAAGAAGCGCGGCACCATTCGTAAGTCCACCCATACATAGCTAGACACTAAAAAGTAACAAATAAAAAATAAAAACTTCATTTAAAAAAACCGACTTCAAAAACTAAAAAACTAAAATGTATAAAATAACTTATTTCTAAAGCTTAAGCTTATTAATATATATTATCTAAAACATCTTGAAGTCGGTGCAAAGTAAAACATAATAAAAATTACTACATTTTGTTTGAAAATTACTAAGCACGGACTTTAAGATGTTTTAGATAATATATATTAATAATAATAGCTTTAGAAATAAGTTCTTTTATACATTTTAGTTTTTGAAGTCGGTTTTTTTAAACGAAGTTTTTATTCCAATTTTTTTCGAAAGTGATAAAGTATAAGCAAAGCAATACAACGAATATTAGTATTTATACGTGTCGTTTCCATTAGGGAGTATCCATACTATTCGGTACAGATTCGGCAATAAGAACAATCAGTGATATCATCCTCAGCGGCTCAATGCGTCGCATCCGAAAGCCAAGGCAAGGCAATTTGCGACCTTCTGTTCAGTGTTAAAACTCTTTGGCTTGTGGACATTGGCCGAAACCGCCGAGTAGTGTGGAGTCTCCCTTAATTTGCTAAAGAGATATTATAAGCGAATAGATAAATAATTTAACTAGCTTAAACCATTTTATAAATGTTACTTGTTCTAATTTAATTTGAGAGATGTTTTGAAGAACATTGCCCTCTAAAGCTTCCATTCTGGTACAATACTCATGCTCAAACCGACGCCTCAGATGATAATCCAGCCAAATTAAGAGTACCTTTGTATACACGAGGTCAATGGCCTAGCTAGAAGTATATGCCCCTTATCACAGAATTATGGAAGCGATGTTACTTTGTGGCTATCTTCATCCTTCGTAATGTTGTAATTACACTTTAGTAACTAAACTTACTCGTGGACGATTCTTGGTTGAGTTGCATATTATACATACTAATTATTATCAATTGTGTCGAAACAAACCTCTGTCTCATTTTATTTATCATCCTCGTCGAAATTGTAAGCAGCTTCTTTAAGTGCATCCTCGGGAAGATAATGGATAGCTGAGGCTAGAGAAGTTAACATAAATAATACCTATATTCATATCGAAGGTAAGTGTACAAATATTGATCATCGATGGATCGCCTGTTCCGATGCGGTATCATCGATATAAAAGTTGATATTATATTAAAGGTATGGGACTGAGAGATTGTGATAATTAACTTATCATGTTGCATAAGAAGTGCTGGAAATAGAAATCGATAATTGGTAATTTAGTTATTGATAGACTCTACAATGTCAATAATAACATGAATATCGATTGTTCTTATATCGTTACAACCCTAGAAGCCTATACAAAATTTAATTTTACATGAGAATTTTTGGCGGAAACTGAAAGACGTTGTGCTGTGCAGTTTTATTTTCTAAAAATGTATAAAATTACTCTAAAATTAATTGTAGGATATTGATAGTTTTTGAATAGTAATTATGTGTTTTTGTAAGAAATGTGAACTGTGTATTCAAATGTGGCCTTTCGAGTTGTGACAAGAACTCAATTGAATGGCGTCAGTTGATAACCTACAGTTCAGCTGAGCTATACTTAGGCTAAAGAAAATGAAGAAACTATATTATAGTCTAAGACCTGGCTTAAAGGCCTAACTGCCAAGCCATAAACCTAAATAAATAATAAAATTAATTTTACATATCAAATGTAATGTTGGTTTGGGCATGAGTTTTTTTTTCAATAATGAACTATTTGCAGGATAATATTTAAGTTTAATCCGGTATTCTTGCTAGTGAGAATAAAATATATAAACCTATGTAAACAGATAGGAATAAATGACAAATTCCAATAATAGCAGTAATTTTGAGTGCCTTTAATATTAAGAATGTGAGAATGCTCAGCTTATAGCTTACCGAGACGTAACACTGCCTGTTGCCTTAAAAATCAATAGATTTAACACATTGACCTCATTTTACTGTATTAATACGCATTTGCATTTTTCATGTTTGTTACAGTAGCTTGTGACCTGTTCGAATTAAATATAACTATGTTATATTACAAAAATAGCAAGTGCCTTTGCCTCAATCCTAATATGCGATCAAAATATGAATAGGCAAGGTAATAATAGCATCGCTTAGAACGGTTTGGTAATAAATTATTTTGCGTGTATAACGTTATTTACCTACAAAACAAATTTTAGTCAAATTTCGAATATTTTAACGCATTTTTAGTTACGATGTCAAGATAAAGTGGAAAGTAATTCGTATTTTGGTCGCATTATAAACAAGAAAATACATTGTAAGCTACGCCAGTAAATTATCGGAATGTATTGCGCATAATCTGTCTCGCTTTCACAGTGTTTAAATATGTATGTGCGAGCGAGATGGTCTTATTACCTTAGTAAATTTTTATTGGCGTAAGTTACAGGAATTAGTTTATTATGCTTTCGTAGGTTTCAAATTATTATACTAATGTATTATGATTATTTATATTTTTTTTGTCGTTTATATAATGTATATTTTGGATCCATACTTGTTTGTAGGTAAATAAAATCTGTAACATATATTAAAGGTTCAGTTGTGACATATCTTCTATACTTCTATATTATTCTTACAGTACATTTGTTTCGCAGATTCTTATAAAGTTTAAAAATATATAAATTATATGATTGATGTTCGTCGTTTTATTTCGTTGCGATTTTAAGATTTAGGGCCGCTTGCATGAGGTTGTTTAAATTTATTTAAGAAACACAAAATGTACTTATTTAACATCCTCAAATACAATTAACGTCGCACAACGCAAAATTTGCCGCTAAATATGTTTAAAGACTGTCAATTTGTTTTGTGCAAAACGTATTTAGGCAGTTTAATATGATTAACTAGTTTTATTTAAAGGCGATCGTTATGCAAGCGGCCCTTAGAATCTTATTCATATTAAGTTAAAGTAAGTTTCTAAAGAATAAGACCGTAAAGCGAGGGTACAGCAAGCACGTTTATGTTTAGACGTGTAAACGACTGTAAAGGAATAAATATTTCAGGTCAAAATACAGAGATGGGTACTCCAAGACTCGAGCAAAATTACGGATCGTTAATTTCTCATATTTATTTCCATAATGGAAAGTTACAAAATTACACGAGGTCTTAATTACTAGCTGTGATGAAGATTAGATACTTAACACTTTATTGTACACCATTACAGAATATCTACAAACTATAATACTACACGAGTTTACCCCGCTGCTGCGCCGCGGGTCAACCTAGTCTAGAGCATGCCTCTTGTTTAAAGTGGTTACAACATTAAATTTTTATGTTACTGCTATTTGCCCCGGAAGATTCACATCATTTTATATTGCAAACTATCCCATCTTCCGGATGAAAAGTATCTATGCCAATTTACGGTATTAAAACTACACAACAATGTACACCAAATCGACCACATTGACCAAAATAACGAAAATGGCAAATCACTAAATAAAAACCTATCCTACTTTCTGGGATAATTTTTACATAAATGATCCCCAAACTTTTCCCATTACCTGGGATAAAAGTATCCCTTGTCCACCCTTGGTATTAAAATTACATATATACCTACCGAATTTCAACCAAATCGGTCCAGTAGTTCGAAGTTAGTGATTTTTGACTGACCTTATCAGATTCCATTTGACCTATATTAGGAAAATAAATGGCAATTAGTTAGCCGTTCCAGTCGTCCTAGCATACCAATTATATCACCGACCGGATAATTAACTATTAACAATAATTATTATTGGCCTTCACCTAAACTACATCCTAATTATAACAAATAATTTTCACCATAGTCTCCCTACCTTTGACATTCGCGTGAATGGTTTGGCATGGGAACATTGTTCTGGTTGGAAACGGTTAGATATTATGGAGAAACCTTTTGAATATGTGAAATCTTTAGTGTTGTATTATAAATTGGAGACATGCTGTTGTGTCGCACCTATACGAATAGGGCTGATCTTTACTGGTTACTTTAATGCGCTTATGGCGGTAAGTTATCATTATCACTATGAAATAAAATTATTCTAAAGTTTGATTTACGTTATTAACATAAGTGTTGTGTAAAGTTAAATAATTAACTTGCAACACTGGCGAGTTATATCTTTATCTGGGAGTTTTTTTGGCGGGAACTGAAAGGAGACGTTGTGCTGTGCAGTTTTATTTTCTAAAAATGTGTATAATTACTCTAAAATGAACAATAGTTGCAGGATATTGATAGTTTTTGAGTAGAAATTATGTGTTTTTGTGAGAAATGTGAACTGTATAGTCAGATGTGATCTTTCGAGTTTTCACAAGAACTCCATTGAATGGCGTCGGTTGTAGCTTGCAATACAACTGCGCTACTATACGAAGACCTATTAATTAACATGTTTCCGACTGAAAGACTTTGATTCTATGGTCATGAATAAATTATAAAAAAAAATATCTTTATCTGGAGTTTTTGGCGGGAACTGAAAGGAGACGTTGTGCTGTGCAGTTTTATTTTCTAAAAATGTGTATAATTACTCTAAAATGAACAATCGTTGCAGGATATTGATAGTTTTTGAGTAGAAATTGTGTTTTTGTGAGAAATGTGAACTGTATAGTCAGATGTGATCTTTCGAGTTTTCACAAGAACTCCATTGAATGGCGTCGGTTGTAGCCTGCAATACAACTGCGCTACTATACGAAGACCTATTAATTAACATGTTTCCGACTGAAAGACTTAGATTCTATGGTCAGGAATAAATTAAAAAAAAAATCTGTATCTTTGTTGGGACAGAAGTTCTCCAATGTAGAAGTCGGTCCAAACGAACGACGTATTAGATTATTTCGCAAGTTAACTACTTAACTAATGCGAATGTGAATTGGGCTTAATGGATTAGGCTCGGATTTGCTTAGTTTACCTATCATCGTTGTGTTGTAAACGCGTAATAGCAGATTTTATACATCTGTTTGTTATATATAGTCCGGCACGCAGTCACACAATGATAGAAGCCAGTGGATATAACAAACGACGTTTCGTTTAAAATTGATTAAGACTAACGGTCTTATTCATATTGAGTTAGAGTAAGTTTGTAGGATCGTTTAATGTTCTTAGAGAATACTACAGACTTATTTAAACTCAATATAAATAAGACCATTAATGTCGATATTGTTTTTATAAATAAATCCAAGTGCGAATCTTAGTCGCATACAGCCACTTGTTATCAACTTATATTTAAACGTATAATGTGGCTCAATCGTATCAAATTATCATTCTAGGTTATTATTTAGGTTTATGGCTTGGCAGCTAGCCCTTTAAGCCAGATCTTAGTTTACAATATAGTTTCTTCATTTTCTTAAGCCTTATGTGTAGCACAGCTGAATTGTAGGTTATCAGCTGGTGCCATTCAACGGAGTTCTAGTGACAACTCGAAAGGCCACATCTGACTATATAGTTCACATTTCTCACAAAAACACATTAATTACTACTCAAAAACTATCAATATCCTACAACTATTGTTCACTTTAGAGTAATTTTACACATTTTTAGAAAATAAAACTGCACAGCTCAACATCTCCTTTCAGTTCCCGCACTTCCCGCCAAAACTCCCAAGATTTGTAGGTTATATTTTTTTCTACAGATAATGTGCATGGAGGCAACAGCAAACGAAAGTTTCCCTCCAACGATAGTAAAAGTACAAGAGATGATCTTGGAAGACAACGCAACGAAATCAATCCCTATTTTAGCTTATTGCATGGAATTGGGATTCAGCTTCGTGTTGTTATGTGCTATATATCGGGTATGTAAATCAAACTTCATTAAGGTTTTTGCTATAACAAAAAATGTGTGCTGGGACACATATTAGAAGTTAAACTTCAACGGACAAGTGAAAAAACGAATCGCAACGGACAAGTGGAAAAACGAATGGCAACGGATAAGTGGAAAAATGCATCGCAACGGACAAGTGGAAAAACGAATCGCAACGTACAAGTGAAAAAACTTCAACTGACAAGTGACAAAATGAATCGCAACAAAATTTTAACTTGAAGTGTTACGGGCAGATTGTTAATGTACTTGTCCAATTTGAAAACCTGCCCGTAAAACTTCAAGTTAAAATTTTGTTGCGATTCATTTTGTCACTTGTCAGTTGAAGTTTTAAATTAGGGGTCCTTACTAAAAGTCCAATAATGTAACCCAAGGTGTAAAAAAAATACCTGAAATCGCGTGCGCTGCGAAAACTATTGGTAATAGAATAAAATAATGTACTACGACTGCAGAACACATCATTATTTACAAAAAGTGTCGCGACACTATATATCTAACTATTATAGTTATGCCACAAAAAGTGTTCTTTTATTTTAAAATTTTAATTAAAATGCCGCCGCTAGAAAAGGCTCTTTATTTGTGTCTTGGTATTAGTATATCCTTATCAAAATAAATTACTTCATATTCAAGACTGCTTCAATACCTTTATATAACTTTTTGAATTATTCAATTCGGACATTACATTCGAAAGATATCACGAGTTTAAAAATGTAAGAATTAGACCACGTGACCGTGACACCTTTTCGTGAGCGAAACATCGTAAGACCCCTCTATATAGAAGTTTCACTTCAAAAAAAGTCGTTATACCTCAACAATAATGGTCGTTACGGTCAGTGCTGTCATATTATCCTATAGCTTAAGAGCCCATGACGGCCAGATCTTCGTTATTTTATAAAAGCTGAATTTTTTTTAAGATGTTCCCTACACAGGTAAGAACAACCAGCGAACCTTCCCAAGTAACCACAACCCAAACTATAGTTTGGGTTGTGGTTACTTGGGAAGGTAACAGGTAGTAAAGGTGTATAAAATAGTACCTTAATTTCGTTACAGTACAAAGCTCAATTTTTTTTATTTTGTTCGAGATAACTATAGAAATCTCGTCATCCATTGCCGGACACTTATGACAGTTACTATCCCCAGAAACCCCTTAACTTTCATAAAATATAATTTATTTATTATATATGTAACTTGGGGGGACCTATAAAAAACACACATACACACACACACATACACACACACACATATATATATATATATATATATATATATATATATATATATAGTGTTTATTTTTTAAATAGCTTCAACGGACTGACACAGCATGTTTAGAATTTAATAATATTATTGATTTCGTACATGGCGTATATATAATGGGAGGACCTATTTACTCAGCGCGTTCTCATTTGTTCTAATGAGCGCGAAATTCAAAATGGTTTAAATTTAAAATAAAGTAACTAAATGGGCCAACCACAAAAGACCGGCGGGCCACATAAGGCCCGATGTGGCCCGCGGGCCGCAGATTGAGTATAGCTGCTGTAGAGTGTTGATATTTCTCTATAATCTTGGTTATACCATGATTTCGTTGTGTAAAAAAGGTGCTATAAAATCTTCAAAGTGCTTTTGAAATTTTGAGCAGTGTTTTCTTTCAGAGTGACCTGGTTCTGATGCAAATATACATGTACTACTGTATGACAGCTATTGTAATGTCTTTGCTGGTCTACTCGATGGTCATAGCGGCCATCGATGTTCTTGTACAAATCGCCATAATTCTAAGTACCGGTAAGAGTGTTGCCAAGTTTAACCACATTCAGAAATAAATAATGTTCCATTCCTATTCAAAAATTTTGGTACTATGTAAGCTACCGACATAACATCAGGAGTGACAAGACATCCGAGACTAAATTAAAAAAAAAAACGAATATTTTATGTCAGCTCGAATACACTAGAAAGGACAATCCCAATAACTACTTTAAAGTTTTGCCTTGATGCTCGGGTTCAGTGTGTTCGCTTGATGCCCCTAGTATTATATTCTTCGTTATTCTATGTTAATTATTGTCTGAAATTATATTATTACGTGAAGCAAAAACTTAGTACCTCTTTTTACGAAAATTGCGCGGACGGAGGATTATGAAATATAGCACACTTATGGTTGGTATAGAGGAGTGCAGAATGCTTATTTTTTTTTTATTATGCATAAAAAATACATTACCCACTACCATGTATTTGACACACACGCGCATCTAATTATACTCTTTTGTTTATTGTTAAAGTCAAATTAACAGTGTAGCCTTGGCGAATCTGTGATTATAGAAGTATAGTATTGACAACAGAACCTTAATAATGTTCAAACTTATAATTCAAATTACTTATGGTTGAATTTCGACCACTGAGCGACCACTAGTTCTATGAAATATGTAATTGAAAAGACTTTTAAATTAAAAAGCATCTAGAAGTCTACGATTTAAAAAAATTGAAGTGAAACTTCAACGGACAAGTTGAAAAACGAATCGCAACGGACAAGTGGAAAAACGAATGGCAACAGATAAGTGGAGAAATGAATCGCAACGGACAAGTGGTAAAACGAATCGCAACGTACAAGTGGAGAAATGAATCGCATTGAAGTTTCACTTCTAATATGTGTCCCAGCACATATTTCGATTTTTCGCAGGTTTACTGCAAATTATGATTTGGTTAGGTTAGGTAATTTTTAATGAATGCATTTTTTATTTAAACATATTTTATAAAACAAAAAACTGAATTCGATCCGGAACCAAAAAAACCATTCAGAGTCTACTCTAAAATTATACACATACAACGGAACATAAACAAATGCGCATCTTTCATCATCAACTTCATTCGGACATCAAATTATGTTAACAGAAAAATATTTCAAAAAAAAATAACAAAAATATTTCGTTTGCTCAGTTTTAATGAAGAGGCTCCGAAACTACTGAACCGATTTGAAAAATTCTTTCACCTTTGGCAAGCTACACTATTCCCGGGTGACATAGGGTATATTATATTTATAAATAAATTAGGGGTCCTTACTAAAACTCCAATAATGTAACCCAAGGTGTAAAAAAATACCTAAAATCGCGTGCGCTGCGAAAACTTGATGATAGAATAAAATAATGTACTACGACTGCAGAACACATAATTATTTACAAAGTGTCGCGACATTGTATATCTAACTATTACAGTTATGCCACAATAAGTGTTCTTTTATTTTAAAATTTTAATTAAAATGCCGCCGCTAGAAAAGGCTCTTTATTTGTAATTTGGTATTAATCCTTATCAAAATCAATTACTACATATTCAAGACTGCTTCAATACCTTTATATAACTTTTTGAATTATTCAATTTGGACATTCCATTCGAAAGATATCACGAGTTTAAAAATGTAAGTATTAGACCACGTGACCGTGACACCTTTTCGTGAGCGAAAAATCGTAAGACTCCGTCCACATAGAAGTTTCACTTCAAAACTTCCTTCTTTACTGGATAGTATGCTTTCATGTCTAATCTTAAGTAGAAGTAAATAAGAAATTTACCATAAATAATCGGTTATAACTTTGTAGGTTTTTTGAGATATAAATCAATCGCTCGCCATCGGCTGGAAGTTCATACTCACTTCATTAATGGCCCATTCCTATATTTGACCAACCGTTCCTTGACTATCAGTTAATATTTAACGTAAGCTCCATACAAGTATCTAATGTCAAAAGTCAATTGATAGTCGGGCAAGTGAATGATTAGCACGATATAGAATCCGGCCATAATTGCGCTTGTGTACGCAACGGTTCTCAAGAACGCTTCTCTTGCCTCACCTTAGGGTTTAGAATTAGCTCCCAGTTGAGGTTTTTTCCTGAGCACAACAAAGCTAAAAAAGTATTATAAAAACAGTTTTAAGTATGTACCTATGTACAATTTGCATGCCTGACGGACAAAAACATGTGGACTTTATAAGCAACATAATATGGTATATGTATACACCATGTTTTTGAGCAAATAAATGATTGATTGGATTCTCGGTAAAGTATCATAGATTTTATGACCGAAAATTTGCTATCGATCAGGGAAAACAATACATCGGAATCCGATTGTTTTTCAAGGGGGCCACTATAAACCTCTCCAAAAAAAATATCTCGTGGGATTCCTGGGATATAAAGTACCGCAGATTTTAAGTCCGGGGATTTGTTATCGACCACCGAAAATCGCATCGAAATTAGCCCAGTAGTTTTTGCTCAAATCCTGAATAAATAGAGAATCACAAAAATGTGTAAAACAAAAGACTACTTTTATAATTTTATAGATAGATTATAGATTAAATAATATTTCCGCCTGCAGGTTTCCAGGTATACGTGTTACTTCTAGTTCGAAGCGCGATGGTCGAAATAAAATTATCAAGGAAAAACATCGAGGTCCCAACATTGATTATGAGCTCACTAATACAAAAAGAGGCAAGGAAGGAACAGGAGGAGGAAGCGAAACAGACCGTTACCGAAATACCAGAGAAACAAGAGGAAGACGAAACGAAGACTGTACCAGACATAAAAGTTGAAACTGGGGAAGAAAAGCCAAAAGAAGAAGCTGGATCTAAGAAACGCAGCATTTTTAAAAAAAATAAGCCAAATAAATAAATTATCTACAATGTTATTGTAGATGAAATAAAAAACAAAAAAATAGTTAATCGATTTTATATGCTCCTTATAGAAGTTTAAAAAATATTTTTTTAAACAAATAAAAGTCAGTTCATCTTATTGCAATAGTCTGTAATTATTGTGGCGACCTTTCCAGTGTGATCGCATATTCTTAGACGAATATAATGTAAGATGTGGAATGACTATTTATAAATATACAATACTACCTGACCCGGCAAACTTCGTACCGCCTCGGAATCAATAAATAAAAAAGCTGAATGATAATTGCAGAATGTTTCAACTTTAGTAAAAAATATGATCAAAACTTAACCGGAACGAACATCAAAAGTACATTCAAAACCAAAATATGAAAAAAACTTCACTTTTAAATTTAATTTGATTTCTGAACGACTTATAAATGTAATTGATTTCTGAACGACAGGACGAACACCCAGGTAGGAATAATTTGTAAGGGAAAGCGAAATTGTTGTTTTTATTACATTCCAAGCATTTTTTTGATTTTACTCACCTTTTAAACCTTCCCTGGACTTCCACAAACAAATCAAAACCAAAATTAGCCAAATCAGTCCAGCCGTTCTCGAGTTTAGCGAGACAAACGAACAGCAATTGATTTTTGTGTATATATAGATTAGCGGTCAAGACAAAAACTGTCCTGCTTTGAATACAATTTAGAACCCACCACCTACTGGGTCCAATTGTGAATCTAAACCATCGCGGAACCCACTCAACATACACAAAAACTTCATCAAGATCGGTGCAGGGGTTTAGAAAGAGATTAGTGACATACAGAGTAACATTACAATTTCATAGTTTAGGTCAATAATCGAGATAAAAACTATCCTAACTTTTAAGTTGGACTAAAACACAGTTACAAAATTTCATCAAGATTGCTTTAGGTATAGGATAGGTTCGGAGTTTATCCTGAACATACACCGTGACGAGATTTGTGTATATGTTTCGGAAATTCCAAAATACAACATCAAACTTAGCTTAAGATAAACCTAGACTAGTAGGGAGAGAATGGAGAATCGCGAGTATCAAAAAGTTGCGTTTACATACTCGAGTTTCTCACGTGCATCGTAACCTTATTACACGCTGTCACGAAAGTGGGCGAGTGAAATGGGCAGCTCGAGTATGTATACACATCATGCCATACATGACGTACTCCCGTTGCCTACTTTCCTCATCACATTCCTCCTTCGGGCCGTGGAAGTGAACCTAATGTAAACGAAAGGTAAGAGCAAGACCTCAACAATGTCATTGCTTACATTTTCAAAATAAAAGTCATTTATATCAGACATCGAAACATTTATTCTCTTATTTCTATATTTCTTACTTACGATAAAAATAACTTAAATAACAATCAAATGTCTTAATTAACATAAAGAAATATGATTGAAGGCAGAATTCGTTCATTTACTTTGCCATGTATTTGAAGTAACAGAAAAAATAGAGCAGCTATACTCAACCTTTTTTTATAAGCTCCACAAAGACGTATTACATTATTTAGGCGTTTTTTTTTTACTACTGGAATACACAGCAAACACACTGACAGCCCACTTTTTTATTGCATAAGATCAATAGACAGGCAGGTGGCCCGTCCTGACGGACAGCGGTGACGATCGCCTAATCTCTATTTATACATTTGGTAACACCAAAGGTGCTGACAATGCGTTGTCGCTCTCTAAAGGCAGACTGGAATCTGGCCACTAATGCTGGACCACAACTCAAGGTTGTTATGAGGGCATACTCTAGATCAGGTAGCTTACCAAACGAGCAAATAGCCTACCACATTGCTGTGGGTTGTCTTCTCACGTCTGTCGGTAGACCACCTGGCCGCAGGTATTTGTATTGTTTTTATTAATACAATACGCCAGGTTTGCCACTCATAAAAGTTCAACGGGCCGTAGGTTGAGTAAGATGAGTACATCATTTAGATGGTTTACTTTGTAAAAGTAACTCTTCCCCGCTCACGATAACTCGACGTGCAGGGTTACCAACAATCAAAAATATTAATAGCTGAAGTTATACTCAAAACACTTAAAATCGTGATAATTAAAAAAAACCTCTTATAAAAGTTAAGAATCTCTATTTATAACATAATATTAAGTGATGTTAATTTTTAAAATTTGGTAACCCTGCGCGTCTATATCGTGGACGAGGAATACCATAGATAACATATACTACTACGTAGCTATGGAGGGTAGAGGCAAGGAGGACCATCTAGTATGAGGGATCAGTTGAAAAAGTGTCCACCTGTAAACAGCAAATTATGGTTCGAAAACTCGTCAAAATAGCGCTAGTGTAGGAAAAGGAAATGATATGAATTTAACAGTTATAAACGAAGTGAAGAGAGTGAGGAAAAGTATTGAGACTTTCTCGTGTTGAGATGTATGTATATAAATTTTTGAAACCTATTTCACTAATTAAGATAACTAACTAAATTATCTGAAAATTCCACCATGAGGAGACATGCAATAGTTATATTTTCGTAAAATGCGCGGTAACAAAGAGGAAGTCTTTCTTCCCTTCTTTAATCTAGTATCCAACTGTAATTATTTGTGGCGCCATTATTAAATACTTTCCACTTGCTATTATGGCGCCATCTTAATTTGCTGCCCTTCAGTGGACACTTTTTTTTAATATACTGAGATGGTTCTCCTTACCTCTACCTATCCATATACGTAGCTTTATGTTTATATTGAACATTGCTTACAAAAACAGTATTTACTTATGAGATGAAACAACTATGTTATCAAAGTTATTTATTTCCCATTTTCTTCAGAAATCACAAAACGTTTTCATTAGGGCAAATAGTATCGGAGTTTATAACAAAAATTCCCAACGACTAATTAATATTTATTTTTTAAATACACGATTGTAATTAAAAACAAATAAATGATTAATATTATTATAATAGTACGAGAATTACGGAAGAAAATTAAATCGTAAAAAAATTAAATTTACGTTGCAACGGTAAGTTAACTAAAAATACAATCACACTATAGACAGATAGCATCCCAAAACAAACTATATTATATTTAGTTAACCATAAAGTGTATATAGATATATTTTTATTCAAAAGTTTAATAGTAAAATAGTTACCTTTTTTATAATTATGATGAATTTTAAATAAAAAGATAGAAATGTGAACGAACACGCATCCTATACACACTTCATTGAGCCTCGCGCGTAAAATACACACATTCATACTTTAAACGATCCACAACCGTCACGTATGCTATCACATCTACAGATTATATAATCTTATCGGCACCAAATTATTTAAAATTAGAGAAAGGCAAATCCGTGGGTAAAACGCAGACAGCTGTCATCTTTGTTTCATAACTTTAACGGTATCTGCGCAAAATATATATAATATGCAAGTGTTTAGTTGATTTAAACTGTATTAAGTTTCATTGAAAAATTAGAACCCAATCATAACCTACGCAGATTTTTTGGTCAGACAGAGATAAACTGCGCGCAAAGAGGGACGACGGGAAATAGAAAATTGGCTACTGACCAAATGCAGTAAGCGAATTGAAGCCGCTTGTGGATATCTGTATATTTTATTCCTAGTTAGTGAAGGCATAGGCAACTGACTAACGACACCACGAGGAGGAAAATAGTAGTTACAGATTTTGATATATTAGAAAACTGACCCAGTGCTTAAAATTATACGACAGACGTGAAAACTTTATGAAGACTAATATCGCTCGCCGAGCGAGTATAGCAGTGACGCGTTGACTAGATCTCCTTCGTTACCTTAGTCGACTCGAGCCGAATTTACCCGAACGAGCGTTACATAGCCGAGCGTGATGCGTGACGGCTGTCTCATTCAATATCCATGAAATAAAGTGCGCTGCGCTAAAGGGGCCATCCACAAATTACGTTACACGAATTTCATGATTTTTGACCCCTCCCCCGTCCTTGTTACATTAGTGAGACTAGGGAGGGCTAGTGTGAAATCGCATATTTTGCTATTTTACACCAAGAAATTGTTTAATTAAAGCAGTTCCGTAACTAGCTTAAATATTTTAGATTTTGAAATGTGACGTCACTCCAATAATAATTTTAGGATATTGTATTGTATAAGAAATGTCTATTATTTGACACTGACAAGGACCAAAATACTCATGGGTTTATTATATTTAATATTTATAATGAGAATGAAGTGAAAATAAGGAAGTAAGAAATGAAATACTTACAATAGTCCTACATTAACCGGGACTTGTTCTTGGGTACATTTTTATATCGAGCCCTTACCGCCATTTATATTTTTTGTTGTTGTAAAAGGTATTGTAAATTACTATTTTGTTTTAAGACTGTTTTTGTTTTTGATTCTGTAAGGTCTAATCCAAGTTAAACTGAAAGTCTTAAAACAAAATAATAGTTTAAAATACCTCTTTCAACAACAAAAATACACTTAGGCCCAAATGTCGGTTGGCGGTTAAGGCTCAATATGGTGTAGACAGGGATAATCGCCGGCCAGTGTCACATCACATTTAGACTAAATTTGTCAAGGGGCCTCTACTTGTTGGCCTTCCCATGGCCCCACGCAAGCTGTCCAAAATTCCGGGCCATTTTTATGGCCCGTGGTCTTCAAAGACATATTGGTGGAAGTGCACGGATTAATAACGAAAAGCCGTCTCTGGAGCCTTAACCACTGGTACTAGCCACTAGGCCCTAGGCCCCACTGCAGGCGGACATCAGCTTTTTATATGTTATTTAAAGAAAAGTGTAAATCACTTTAAATTAAATAAATGTGTGAAAAATAATTAATATATTAAACCCATAACCTTGATGAATGAAATTACTGTCAGATTTAATAGCATACATGACAGTTGTGGAAGTATCAAACGACCCTGTTGCCTGTAACACACCGCATCAACCCTGTTTCCAAAACACGCTTATAAAGTACCGAAAAATTAAAGTAATTATATTTTAGAATGGCACCTAGGCCTTTCCAGGCATTTATTTTACTTTTGACAGTGACAGTTCGAGGACTGATCAATCAGTGATGTCCTAGTGCGTTACAGACTTAATTTTTCAAATCGATTACTTTCGATTTTTTTACTTATAGTGTTGATGGTTTAATAGTTTGTGCGGTACATGACTCATAGAACATCACTTATTAAGTTATCCACAACATTAAAGTAAGAAAATTTATCATTTGTTTAATTTGGGCTTTACTGTCAAGAAATATGTAACTTGATAGGCGTGCAAACGTCAAATGTAAAATAAACTCTCGGAAACAGTATAAGATAGAATACAAGAACGATTAATGTTTCTATAAAAGTATTCTAGCAAAAACGAAGCCGACTTCAGGAGCAACCAAAAGGCATAAAATAAATATTTTTTTATAACATATTGAAGTCGATGCATTTTGCAATTTTCTTGTTTTTTTTTGTTTTAGCATGGAAAAAGAATTCTTCTATGATTTTAATTGGCACCGACTTCAAAGTGTTGTAAGAAATATTAATTTTATGCTTTTTAGTTACTCTTGGAGTCAGTTTCTTTTATGCTTGAAAACGTTTATTTTTCACCTTTAAGTTACGTACATAATATGGTATCCGACAACAATGTAATTTATACGAATCTTGAAGTTATACTGACTCCATCGCAGAAAGAATGATCAAAATAGGTTCAGAAACAAAATTTTCACATTTTCTGCCCGATTTTAATAATTTTGCTGCTATATCTTCGGAATCCAAAGTCCAATAGCAATAAAATTTATATGGGACCATATCGAAGCGTTTCTGATTCCTACTCAAAAGTTTCATCAAAATCCAGAGCCTACTTTTGTTTTTGAAAAATAACAAACAGAACATTTTTTTGTTAAGTGTATCAACAAAAATGTTTTCATTTTTCCTGTCATTAAGGTAGTCAAGAAAACTACGTTTTAACGGTTTTAAGCGAGGCAATTGATTTGATTTAGATAATTTCGACGATTCTGACACTTTTCAGTGTCAAAAACGTCAGAAGCACCTAAAACCGGTTAAAACGTAGTTTTATTATGTATACAACTAGCCTTTAATGACCAATATCCCCGTTTCATAGTTAGACCTGGTACCAGCTTTAGGGTCCAAAGTCAAATGACTAAATTATAACATTTAATCGTATATACCCAATTCATATAAATCCTATATAAAGAGAGCGAGACAACGACAATAAAACGTTTTATTTAAAATTCAACCAAAATAACACGCCATGGCATCGCGAGAGCGTGACTTATACTGCCACAACGCACATATACATATGTGCTAAAAGGAGTCAATAAGGCTAGTCGCAAAAATTTAAGAAAATATTATTCAGATAGTTACTAAGTATGCGATGAGTCAGGTTTCTCAGATAAGCGATCAGCCAGCCATTATTCTTTGTGAATAATGTTGTCCAACGAAAATGCTACTCTTTCGTTTATTTGGTCATCCTTTCTAGTACAATTCGGTCACTGAACTAGTTCACTACATTAGAACTTTTCAATATTTGGCCGATTCCTACATGTTACTACTATTCATTCTCTGGCCTTAACATCGGTTCAATTTTGACATTAGTGTGGAATGCACTGCCAGGTTACGTGTCCGTATTTCCCGAAAAGTATAATCCGGGTATCTTCAAGTCCCCGTGTGAATAAGTATTATCTAGGTAAGCGTGCTCCATCTTCGACCGCATCATCGTCCGACATTAGGCGTGAAATGACCGTTCGGTAAGATATAGGAAACGGCCATTAGTAAAGTGCAGAGAATCGGTTCCTAATAGTCCACCGTTAATGAACTAGATATAACGATTTCGAAACACTCGTCGTAAACAGAAGGAAGCAGGTTATTTGGAATAGGTAAAACAAAACTAGATTTTTATACACGCATCACGTTGTTCTGTAGCAGTTGTCTGATCTATTTCAATAGACACAAAATTGGCATGATATTGAGAATACACGAAGACCACAATTTTAGTTTAGTTTTTGAATTGAAGAAGTTATACGAACATACACTACTTTTCATATTTACTACTACTACTATAATTATAATTATTTATTCTATTTATTTACCAACAGTTTAACTGTTGGTAAATAAACTACCTTCATATGCTGTGTATTTGCAATCCCAAATACATATAACAAAGTAGCCGATTAACAACAAGTAGGGACACCAATTATTAAGTGTACACACTGGGTAATTAGTAACTGGTTTACGAATCATGGTAACTCTAATTGACTAATACACATAGATTCAAATATAGTGGGCCGGTTCCTATATTTTACCGTCCGTTAATTTGCTGTACCGTCGGTTGAAATTGGACAGAAGCTCCATACAAGTAATGTCAAAATTCAACCGGCTGTAGGATAAGTGAATAAATAGTAGATATAGGAACCGGCCATACAGTAGTCGAGTATACGTCTTACATAGGTATGTACATATATATATTTTACAGGGATCAGAGGCATTCCCTAATTTACGCACTAAATAAGTGGTTTTTAACATAATCAATCTTTGTATTTCTTATGTATAGAGAATTTTTTTGGCTACTGCGATAGATGGTTAACATTACAAATCCATCGTTTCAACAAATTATTGCGATGTTTTAGCCGAATCTCTGGTTTTTCATTAATTATACACATTGTTAGCGGCGCAAAGAAATTGGGAAATAATTAATAATGGTTTGTCATTTTATTTAATTAATAGTTAATTATTGTAAACCTTATTTAGTATTAAATTAACAAACGACGAAGGCAGTGGTTTTAACTGAGAGTATGGCAAATAAACGGTTGGTAAGATATAGAAACCGGCCATTACTGCACATAAGCATTCGTTGAAAAAACAACACGTTTCATGAATGAAATACAATGACAAAATAAATTCGGCAAAAACATACCAACAACTGTTTTAGTTCATAGTTGGAATCTATACTGAAAGTGTTTATATTATTGTCGTATGATGGCAACATCTTTAAAGGAGACGGATACTCTTACATACATTCTAGGGCCCAGATTATGATTATTTTTCTTTTGTTGATATTTTTTATAATAGTGTTTTAGTTATATTAAATGAATTAATTGTATGGTGTGTTTTATATTATTAATTGTTGAAATACATTCAAACAAGTCGATTACGGTAATCGATAATATATTTTTTTGAGACATCATTTTTAACATTTCTCGTCTCCCGGACAATAAAAAATACCGCTTTTTAAGCCCTCAACTCATTACACTTCTTTTGCTCAGAATTCCCCGTGTCCTTTGATTTTAATGACTACACACTAGTTGCCCGATTCATGCAAAAAAGGGAATATCTAGGATCATCAAAAATCGACAACATCGATAGGTTAAGATTAAACTGTAAACATTAAAAACACCAATTTCTATTATACTCCTAACGTCAAGTTTTAACTGTTTCTTAAACTTATACAAACAAGTTATCTTTTCCCCACTCGTTTCCACGAGCTTTTCTTTTTTTACACGCTTTATATTAGCTTCACTTGTATGTCAGTCAGTATGTCTGTAACCGACCCCTAAATTTGACCGACTTCCCGTTTTCCGATTGAGCTGAAATTTTGCACGTATGTGTATATCGCGTGACAATGCAATAATATGGTACCATGGAGCTGATCTGATGATGGAGTCGGAAGGTGGCCATAGGAACTCCTGTACTAAACAAGATAGACCCTTCGTGTTTGGGCCCGTATGTTTATATCGCGTGACAATGCAATAATATGGTACCATGGAGCTGATCTGATGATGGAGTCGGAAGGTGGCCATAGGAACTCCTGTACTAAACAAGATAGACCCGTCGTGTTTGGGCTCGTTTTACTTGTCTTGGCTAGCACTCTGCTGCTACATGATATGCAGGATCTCAAAAGCTTGTATTTAAAAACATTTAAACAAAAATCAACTATAAAATGAAAAATAAATAATAGTTTAAAAAAACTAAAAAAAAACACGCTTTTATAAAAAATCCAACTAAAAAAACAAAAAATAAAATTTAATATAATATAAAAAAGCGTGGGGTGTATTCAATTAATAATATAATATCTTAAAAAGCGCTTTGAATACACCCCACGCTTTTTTATATTATATTAAATTTTATTTTTTGTT
The DNA here is from genome assembly GCA_949752895.1 of Dendrolimus pini. Taxonomy (NCBI): domain Eukaryota; kingdom Metazoa; phylum Arthropoda; class Insecta; order Lepidoptera; family Lasiocampidae; genus Dendrolimus; species Dendrolimus pini. Next base: position 18,709,461 of record OX457135.1, read on the forward strand.
TTTTTAGTTGGATTTTTTATAAAAGCGTGTTTTTTTTAGTTTTTTTAAACTATTATTTATTCCTTTTAAGACCTTTCACTCGTATACATGGTCAAAGAGCTGAATCGCTGATGATGTAGATGTACTTACAATAAAGGTTTGGAACCGGTTAAAACCGGTTTTCGTCAACTATTTCGTTCGTAGTGTTAACCTTAAAGAAAGTGTTATATAAACCTGAATTTACCGGTTTATTTCGCGTGAAGAGGAAGTATCATTCTACCTATCTCAATATGTGTTTGTGTGCAACTGATAACTTGTGTCACATGGGTGCGCATTGAATGTAGATGTACTTACAATAAAGGTTTGGAACCGGTTTTCGTCAACTATTCCGTTCGTAGTGTTAACCTTAAAGAAAGTGTTATATAAACCTGAATTTACCGGTTTATTTCGCGTGAAGAGGAAGTATCATTCTACCTATCTCAATATGTGTTTATGTGCAACTGATAACTTGTGTCACATGGGTGCGCATTGAATGTAGATGTATTTACAATAAAGGTTTGGGACCGGTTTAAAATTAACCGGTTACAACCGGTTTTACTCAATTATTTCGTTCGCAGTGTTAACCTTAAAGAAAGTGTTATATAAACCTGAATTTATCGGTTTATTACGCGAGAAGAGGAAGTATCATTCTCTCTCTCTCTGTCTTCTAACATGTGTTTGTGTACAACTGATAACTTGCTGTACCACATGACTTACTTAACTGAGTGGCCGAATGCTCCTGTCTCATAATGAAGACCTGGTATCAGTTACTGGTGCAAACCTCAAATGACTGCATCGTAACGTTTATCATATATCAAATTAAGAGATTTCTTTTCTTTCATAAAAATCCCATATAAACCGAGTGAGACAACAGCAATAAATCGTTTCGTTTTAAATTAAAGCACAAATTTGTGCTAAATGTGTCGTTACCAAATCTAGAGCGCGACGGGAGTGTCAAATAGCGCAATTTGTATTAAAAAAAAGCTACCATGTTAATGTAATATTGTTACCAAAAACCGGTTGATTGAGCTTAAAGTGAGAAACAAACCGAAAAGAAGTTCCTTTATTCTTAAGCGGTAACCAGTTAAACTTTTTAACCGTGCCTAAGCTTTGTTTGCATGGCGATAAAAACCATTTACCAGCATATTTGTATAGTAAGCTCGTAAGTTAATTTAAAAGTCAAAAACTTAAAAATATACCGTAAAAAGTTATTACTCCAATATTCATAACTTTGGCCGTGTTTTCCTTTTGTAAGACTAATAAGAAGTAATCTATCACAAACGTCTTAAAGCACCTTAGCCCTTTGAGCACCAGCGTTAAATTGAAAACGATGATAAACCTAGACTTACATACTAAAATAAGCATAAATTAGATGACTTATGCCCGCACTTCACTCAAGATAGTGTTGTCGTTATTAACTGCGGCCAAATGCATCTTATTTATAGCGTTAAAAATAACGTCATTAACAATTAACAACAATATAGAATCACAAATAATGTACTAAACCCATCACTACATTTGCGTGAAATGGTCAATAACTGTAACATTATCCCAGATGAAGCAGTAGCATTACTGTAATTTCTTTTACCTTATTACTAATTGGTCGACAATTAATATTTTTTTATAATAATAATCATCGGCAGACAAACACACATATTGTATATCACCAAATTAAGCAAGTTACGCTTGTGTTATGGGTAATATACAATGGACTACTCTGGGGTCGTCCCAGACACTTAGGCCACAGTAAATGACGGAGAAAATACGTTTCCGAAATTTATTATACCAGGAATCGAACCCGGAGCCTCTGCGATGCAGTCAGATGGGCCGGCAAAGGCTTAGCCCGCTCAACCACAGAGGCCGTCAATTTGTATAGTGTTAATGACATTTTTCAACCAGTAGTAAGGTAAATGAATTAATAGTAACATAGGAATCTGGCATTGACGAAGAATAACTACTACAATCTAAAAAATAGCTAAATGCAACTGAATGCATACGATGTGCTGCCTATTTTTAATTTTATGCGACTTAAGACATTATATGTGGCAACACAAAAGTACATATAAAAGCGAACATAAAAAAAAATATCTTAGAGACAAATCTTATTTATTAATAAAATTAGAGATTCAAAATAAAAGCAATAACTTTACCAATAACAAATAAATGTATCCTATTTTAGGTTTTCATTCATAAACTTACTCTGATTTATCAGTTCGAAAGACATCAACAACTTTTTTGCAAACTAGCAGACGGCCCACCTATGGAATGTGGTTAGCATGGCCTATAGAGGATTTCGACACCTGGGGTGAAGTTAACATGTTGCCTGCCTTAAAGATAGAGGGGATGGTATATAGGGGTTGAAATAGAGGAAATTGGATAGAGGGCATCCCATCTAACCCATCGGATATAGGGGATGGGATAATAGGAGGGGATAGTGGGCAATCGGAACTCATCATATGTACCACTATTAGCTCAAGGCTACCCAATGCTACACGCCTATAATTTCGGCGTGAAACGAAAGCGACTGAGATAGCTAAAGACAGCCCTAGACCAAAGCTTGTAATTTTTTTCTCATAAAACTTTATTTGGATAACATCTGAGGGCCTAAAGCGGTCGCGTCTGGAAAATCTAGACACACTGGTAGTTGCAAGACAGCATACAGTTTCACTCCACTCCACAGATTCATATGATGAATATTACAAGTATTAAACTTGTCCTTTAGGTCTGATCTAGGGTTGTCATAGATAATTTTGCTTGCTTCTTGAATTGATAAATTAGTATAAAGATTTGCAGGACTCCGCGTAAAGATTTTTTTTTATTAGTTTTAGTAGTTAAGACCATTAATATGAAAATTGAGTCTGACATTTAACCTTATGACAAAATATCTACTTACATCAATTACTTTTTTGCTATCTATGTATCATTGAATTTTATTGCTAATGTTTAAAAAAAATAATTATAAAATTTTGGGAAAATTTGGGGGATGTAGTGTAGGGAACATGTAAGTGTATAAGGCGGTATGCAAAGGTAAGCAAAATGAATCGTGTGTGGAGAAGTATGAAAGGCGGTCGGCCACTGCGAGCCGAGTCGTGAGTAAGGTTTCGCTTTTGGGGTAATAAATTTAAGTTAAAACAATCGACTTTTAAATTACCCCAAAACCTTAATCGGGAGGAGTCACTCACCGGCGCGAAACATCTTTAAACGAAAATTCGTAAAGTGTAATATCAATTGCGATTTCATAAAATAACAGAACGACGCAGCCTCATAGGTTTTTTATAACGCTGATAGCAATACTATCAGCGCGTTCCATTAGTAGCCCACAACGCCCAAAATGCTCCGTTAGCCGTTCCACAAGGCGACCGCGATCGTTGTGGTCGCGGCGAAAACGTCACTAATGACGTCATCATTTTCGATCGCACAACGCTCACAACGACCCATGTCAAGAGATAGGTCGAATAACCTTCCAATTAGGTTTACGATTGCAACGCCGGCAATCAAGTGGAACGCGAAAATTCGCGGTCGTGAACGTGATCGTTATGAGTCTCTAGTGGAACGTAGCCTATAAATGTCGATGCAAGCCAACGTTGTGATAATCTTACAAAATAATTTTAGAAAAATATAACAAAAATGTGTTTAGGAATTTGTGAATAGTTTATTTATTAAGTCTCAAATTTTTCATACTACCCGCGAGTCCGCCACCTGGAAGTAGAAAGAAGTTTGTTGAGATATCACTAAAATGTGCAGCAAACAGCAGCAAAAAACAACAACATCAATACTCTTCATTATACAACATAATAATAATATCTCATTTTCTTATCTTAAGACTAGATTTCCCCGCGTAAAAAAACCCTAGGCTCTATGTTACTCACATTAAAACGAGATTAGGTTTTTTATGTATATTATTAGATCTGAAACTTTACTGTTTCTTGTTCAATTCACTACAATAACAAAGAGTCCATATAGTCAGTGGGGTAGCTAGCACGGGTGGCACCCGAGGCGGATATTGTAGATGACACACCTAAACTCAATCAAAACTGTTAAAATAAAATAGAAAGGTAATAATAATTTACGTTTTATTAAAATAAGAGTATTATACAAATAATTGTTATATATTATGTGAAGTAAATTTAGTTAATAAAAAATTAAAATTTCGTGCTTGTAGCTTTAACACTTGCAAGCTGCAAAATCACGTCATCGAAATTTATATATTTTGTGTTATTACGATTTTTTATAGGTGGCACCCACTTAGGGGTGACACCCGTGCGGGCCGCCCCCGCCGCCCCCTCCCTAACTACACCACTGCATATAGTACAAACAGCTGCCCAGCAAAATATAAAGAGAACGCAACCTGATCTGAAATAATACAATGAATAATGACTTGTTTCCTATGACAACGTAATTGTTAGTGAATTGAAAAAAAGCGAGTGCAGCGCCATCTATTTAGCTTATCTGTCGAAGCGACAAGATTTATCGGGATATAATGTATCCCAAGCGTTGACTCGGGTTATAAGTCAGCACTATGTCGAGTTTCATATATATACGACGTTCAGTAGTTTCCAAAAGACACGATAGCAGTGCAATATTTGTGGCTATTTATGTCTATCCCATGGAAACGACGTCATTTATCGGGATAAAAAATATCCAAGTTATGCCCCGGGATATAAGCTAGCTCTATGTCGAGTTTCAATTATATGCGTTCAGTAGTTTTCACGTAATGCTCTAAGAGACAGACTAGAGAAATATTCTAAAAATTGCATTTTCGGTACCTCCTGGTCCGAATTATCCCTCCTGATTTTTCCCAGATTTTTAAACGCATTGTACAAACTCGACCCAATTACAGATTTATTATAGTATAGATTTCTGAAAAGGTAAGTACATAAAGGTTTATGTGCTATATATGGGAATGAAGCCTTAAAAGAAAAGCAGTATCAAATTAGTTTGGCCGATTGCGTTCTGATGATTTTTCATTGAAAAATGCTCAACGATCTGGCCGTCCATGTGAGGTCGATGAGACCCATATCAAGGCCATTATCGATTCAGATCGTCACAGCCCAACACGTATTATCTTATGTATTGAAAAAGTTATACTTTAAAACAAAATACTTGTAATCCGCAAAAACTTAGTTGCCAATCAAATAATAAACTTACCTCGTCCACGCCCAACCACAGTGATGAAACCTTCGTTGTCCGTCATCTCGGGCACTTGACCGACCGTCTGCGTAACTGGCATACAAAAATAATTATGAAGTTATACATAACAACCATTTACGAAGCACTAGAGTCGATTGAGCGGAGGGCCAGGAGTCAAGTTGGCAACGACAGTATTTTCGACGACAAAACTCAAAGTCTCGAACAACGACGCAGGGTTGCCAGCTGATCGGTCTTCTATCGGACACACTTCGGAGAATGTGCGGATGAGCTCTTCGATCTGATTCCGCTATCTCCCTTCCATCATCATACAAACAGACGCACCGGCAACAACGATATATGGTGGATATTCCATCTATAAGAACAAAGCTCTTTGCATCTAGCTTCATCATATGCACCGGAAAGGAGAGGAACTCATTGCCGGAGTCTGTCTTTCCCGATACAAATAACCTGGGTGTCTTCAATTCCCGTGTGAATAGGTACCTTCTGGTGAGCGTGCTCCATCCTATACCATATCTTCGCTACACATAGGACGAGTTCGTGGTCAAACGCGAACCTAGACTACAAATAAAAAGATAACAAAATCAACACAGATTTTTTTTATCACAATTAAAAAACTACGTTTCAACGGTTTCAAGTAAAGCTGTCACGAATATTCGGACACTTTTTTAACTATTCAGTATTCGGCCGAATACTGTGTGTATTTTTTCCCTTATCTCTTTCTTTTATTTGGGAAAAATGTGGGTGTCTCTTTTATTTTAGAAATTTCCTTATGAACTCTGATAGATGTTATTTCTTATTTAGTAATATATTCTGCCTATTACAAATTTGTAAAACATCTAAAACTACGAATTTTGAATACATTAACCGTATTCTATCTACCACATTTATACATACTAACTTTTAATTCTACGTACCCTATGTATTTTGGCCGAATACCGAATAGTTATAAAAGTGGTCGAATACCGAATAGTTATAAAAGTGGTCGAATACCGAATAGTTATAAAAGTGGTCGAATACCGAAGAGTTTTAAAAGTGGTCGAATATCGAATAGTAATAAAAGTGGCCGAATACCGAATAGTTATACAAGTGGCCGAATGTCAAATAGAACCCGAATATTGACAGTATCCAAGCGTGGAACTTTATTTAACTTTTGTTTCGACGTGATGACGGAAGACTAAAAGTGATAAATTCGAAAATAACATTTGTAGGTATAATAACACTAGGTCTAGGGTTGCGATAAGCTAATTTTGATATTTTTGGAAATGATAAATCATTATATGATTTCCAGGACATCGTATATAAATGGGTCAAACACAAAAACGGAAGATAAAGATTCTATATGTACTACATTATTTGTTCTTGTATTTTTTTATTATATAATAATGTGTTTGTGGGAAATCTAATAAGATTTGACAGTCTTTTGTATATTAACAAATAAATTATTTTTAAATGCTCTCGTTTAAACCAAAATGTCTCCTACTATAGACTGTTCGGATACTGAATACCTCAGTTTGGTAGACGTTGAAAAATAATCCAATAACAAAAAATAAACTTTTTAATTATAGAAACATGTAAATATGAAAGAAATTTTCATATAGCAATCTGTGTTTGCGAATCAAAACATGTAAACATAATATTCCAACATTTGTAGTCTTCTCCTGTAGGCATGTAAAATGCAGAAGAAACTGGTTTCTCGGAACATTAAAAAAATCTTTCAACTTACAATCGGTCCTTGGCATACGCAACGGGACGTGGACCCTTTTCTCCTTCTTCGGACCTGGAAAATAGATGGGCAGAAATTAATTATTATCATACAGGAAATTTATTGCGAAGCTGACAAACTAGAAGACGGCCCATCTCATGGAAAGTGGTTTTTTTAATTTTTTATTGCAGGAGTTCAGCAGACAGGCAGACGGCCCACTTGATGGAAAGCGGTTACCATCGCCTATAGACATTTGCAACATCAAAGGTGCTACAAATGCGCTGCTGCTCTCTTAAGTGAGACTAGAAACTGGTCATTAATGCCGGAACACAACTCGAGGTTGTTATGGCGACATACTTTAGACCAGGGGTGGTAGCAAACCAGTCGGGCGAATGCCCTACCACCTGGCTGTGGGTTGTTTTGTCGCCTCTTACGACAGGCCGCCCGGCCGCAGGAAACTGTATTCGTTCTCCGTTCCTGCACGGATACCGTCGCGTGTGGACGACTGCAACAGCCTTTAGGATTGGATTAAGAGGAAGGGATAGGGAAAACTGGATATGGAGAGGGGGAGGAAATGATTAATTGAGACTGTCACTCACGCACGAAATACCACTAGAGAGAAAGAGAGAGAGAGAGAGAGAAAGAAAGAGAGATAACACTATACTATACACCATTACTGAAAACAGCAAAACTTATAGCCTAAAAATAATCTAATCTGCACAATGGGCGGTTTTATCGCTAAAAAGCGATCTCTTCCAGACAACTCGTGGCAGGAATACGATCATCCCAAGGTTAACCGTTTAATGCCGAAAAAATCAACCCATTTTCGAAATAAATAGCTTCAGTTTTTATGAATAAAGTACTAAATAATCATCTACTAAAATAGCAAAACGTGTAAACAATTCTTTAAGTTGATATTAAACTGTTAATTTCTGACTTTGATTTCGGTTGAATCAACCAAAGTCATACATAATCTTGAATCATCCAATGGCATTGAATGCTTTCGAAACCTTTCAGTTCTGTGCTTTTCAATCAAATTGATTCGATTTGATTGAACAGGCTAATAACAGCATTACAAAACAATAATCTATATATATAAAAGAAAGTCGTGTTAGTTACACTATTTATAACTTAAGGCTGTACCGATTTGGCTGAAAATTGGTGGGGAGGTAGCTTAGAACCAGGAGACGGACATAGGATACTTTTTATCCCGTTGGAACCGGTAGGTGGCGCTGAGATCGGGTACTAGAATCCACCTAATCACCTGGACCGATTTATGTTTATGTGTGTTTGAGTGAGTTCCCGGATGGTTTAAATCCACAATTGGAACCGGTAGTTGGCGCTGGGATCTGGTCGTAGAATTTTAATTTTTTCAGAGCAGGGCGTCTGCCAGGGCCGCTAGTTTTCAATAAAGTTAACAACTATAGATGTACATAGTTTCTCCGTTTAAGTTCTTTCACATGATGTAAAATAAACACAACACTTTGTATTTGACATGTTGATAAGCAGCAAGTCTCATAACATTCAATGCACCCGTTTCATATACTGATAAAACAATAGATAAACTTTATGACCGTTAACCACTTCCTGCCTGATAACAGTAGTCAATATTGTGAGAAAAAATGCCTTTCCTAAAGATATATAAAAAAAACAGACAATTATTAAATTCTATCACCACTTTACCACTAACATCTTGATTCATAAAAATAGGCCTTTCATAGTTTTAATAAAAATGCGTTTCCTACAATTGCAATATTTAATGTAATATCAATAATTGATTTATGTAATAATTTATGTAAGTAATATCAATAGGTGTATTTATATATGTCTATTAAATATAAAATATATCTAAGTAGCTGCATATCCTCTAATATTTATGTATACCACCTTTGACCAATATAATATGTTTTATTCATGCCAGGGGTTGTCTGGAAGAGATCGCTTCTTAGCGATAAGACCGCCCATTGTGCACATTTAAAATATTTTTAGGCTATAAGTTCTTCTGTGTTTTCTGTAATGGTGTACAATAAATTGTTATCTATATATCTATCTACCTTAATTTTTTCATGAAATAATAATGCCATTGTATCACACTTTAACCAACATCATGATACAAGCGTTAAATCTCGGTTGCGTTCGGAGCGTTCACTCCGACGCCCTGGGTCCACTTTCATACGTTTATATCTCCACTTCAACATCCCTAGTTTTGAAACCATTAGTTCGCATATCATCCTTCACGTCATACGTATAACACTTTCCCCTACGTACGTCCCTAATCTTCTTCGCAACCTCCGCAACCCTAGCAACCCCCTCAACGTCTATATAAGTTTAAACCGGCCAAAACACCACCAGAAACTATCCATCATTAGAAACCACTGTGTCAAAACGTCAGTGCCTACGAACCAATGCGAATCGAAAAATCCTCAGACACCCTCATTTCATCCCAAATGGGTATTTTATCACCCCAAACACACACGACCACCATCCCAAAACAGATATCTCCTATATCACTATGCAAACGCAGCATTAAACACCACAAAATCGAACAAAACCATGCATGATAACTTCTGTCTCTATTCATACTTTACACATATTAAACAGAGATCTATTTAGATTGGTTTTTTAATGAGCTAAAACACATAATTCCTATTAAAAAGCTTTATCTATAATATTATAAAATTCTAAACATGCAGTGTCTGTACTTTAAAACTATTTATAAATAAAACTGGAATAGACTATATAAATGATGGAAAACACTATTTGTATTTTTTTTAGATTTTTGTCTGTTTCTTTGGGATTCACGTATGGGCCGATCTCGATGCGGTATTCACTGATCGACACCAAATTTTAGACTTTAAATGTGGGCTACTTTTTAACTCGGTAATCCCGCAGATTTTTTCCGGGAATGATTTCAAATGAAAAAATATCAATTCCATTAAGATTTTTTGACTGACCGATAGCAGATTTTATGTAATAAAATATAAACACTTCGCTTCATCAACTTTCATTAATCTCTTCGTACATACACGCTTATTTAAAGTGCTTTTGTGGTGAGCACGTCGCGGTCGGCCGACACCGACTCTACCTGTCACATTTCTGTCATATACTTGATAATATATAAACTAACTCTAATAAAAACATTAAATGACTTTAAATCAATTATCATTTAAAACTAATTTTCCTAATTGAAATCAGTCAAATTAAACTGAAGAGTTTAAATCTTGACAGTATAGAGTTTTAACTGAGCAAAAATATGGGACTAGGAAACTGGTAATACCTTCATGAGAACTGCCAGCTACTGCCGCATCTGAATATGTTGTGCTCACCTGGGAGACCGTGCTTGCGGATGAAGGCCCTCGCTATGACAATTAGTAAAAAAAAATTATATAGGGTAAATTATACAGTTATTGGCACCCCATTCATTGATTCAAATTATTATTATTTTATTCGAACTAACTTCCACCGGAGAACCTTATTTGAAGTTCATACACATTACACTTACATATCATACAAGTCATAATTAAATCTACATTTTAATCTATGTAAACCGCTTCGCAACATGTTATTGCTATTTAAGAAGAAGCAGTAAGAAACATATAACTCGGCAACATGTCTCGCTAGTTGAGTTTTTGGCGAGAACTGAGAGGAGATGTTGTGCTGTGCAGTTTCATTTTCTAAAAATGTGTAAAATTACTCTAAAATGAACACTAGTTGTAGGATATTGATAGTTTTTGAGTAGCAATTATGTGTTTTGTGAGAAATGTGAACTGTATAGTCAAATGTGGCCTTTTGAGTTGTCACAAGAACCCCGTTGAATGGCACTAGCTGATTACCTACAGTTCAGCTGTGCTAGACATAGGCTTAAGAAAATAAAGAAACTATATTGTACACTAAGATCTGGCTTAAAGGCCTAGCTGCCATGCCATATACCTAAATAAATGAATAAATGTCTAGCTAGTTCTAGTAAAAAAAATGAAAGCTATTTGTTCTGGCGAATCTTTGAAAGAGCTACACAGATTTCGACGGGACTTTCATTAGCATATAGCTGATGTTTTTACAAGGAGTTACTTAGGCTACATTTTTTCAGGGTTCCGCGATAAAAAGAACGAAGTCACGGGCACAGCCAGTTATGAAACATATTTCGAGTAGTCGGATGCTAGAACATTTTAATTGTTTATTTTATTTTAATAAGGATCACCAACAGTTTTGTACATTTAGGCTGATGTGCACCGACTTTTAACCGATGGTTAAAATAAATTAATCGCTAAAAATGTATGCATAAACAGTGATTATTTTATAATAACCGCCGGTTAAATGTCGGTGCACACCAGCATTAATCAGTTACTAGACTTATGACTAACGTTTACAATGCAATGTAAAAACTAATTATAGGTGAACACAACTTACAGTATAATTTCTTCATTGTTATTTAGATTTTAATAATAAATATAACTTGTTATAACTTGTTAGTGTGCTGAAGTGATAAGACAATACTCACCATAACCTCGAGGTACGGAGTGGCTGAAACTTTCCTCTGTTCCTTGAATAACATAATGCTCTGAAAACAAGAAGATATACTTAAATTAATTCAATCAATATAGATTTACAGAATATAGCAGCCTCGTAGATCTTGTTTGTACGAGCGTACCTATTTATGACGTTAAATAGGTGCAATTATTGTTTGAAAACTATTAACTCTTCCTATCATGATTCATGATAAGATATTATTTTAACACCTTTTCTTTAATATATAACAATAATAGAATTTAATAAAATTACGTTTTAACGGTTCTAAGCGCGGTAATTCATTTGATTTTGAAGTGATAACTTCTTTTAGGAGGGCAAACCCCTTCGTTACGTTACGCGTAACGGCGCCAGTATATCTGGCTTCCCTTTCTCTCACGCATGCGACAGCGGTAGGCAGGCTCCTCCTATCTCACTCTAACCCACAGCGCTAGCCGTATTTCAGTAAGTAGTTAAATAATGATACTAATAATGTACATTTACAAAATTCTAATATACATATTCAAGAATTGTAACTAACAATAAAAAATATTTTATAATTAATAAATGATTTTATTAATAAATAACCTTTCCTTATCATATTAACATACATAAAATTTAAGTAATAACCTAAGCTTTTCTCAAGTTAAATAATTTCAATATTAAATAGTTCAACTTAAATTTATCCAGGTGCAGGAACGGAGAAAGAATACAATTTCCTGCGGCCGGGCGGCCTAGCGTAAGAGGCGACAAAACAACCCACAGCCAGGTGGTAGGGCGTTTGCCCGACTGGATGGCTACCACCCCTGCTCTAAAGTATGTCGCCATAGCAACCTTGAGTTCTGTTTCGGCATTAGTGACCAGGTTCCAGTCTCCCTTAAGAGTGCAGCAGCGCATTCGTAGCACCTTTGGTGTTGCAAATGTTCATAGGCGATGGGAACCACTTTCCATCAAGTGGGCCATCTGCCTGTCTGCTGAACTCCTACAATAAATAAATAAAAAAGAGTGCGTGTAACGTTCACACGCGATTGAAGTAAAACTACAGATGACGGTGTAAAATGTTCTTGAGATTCAGACATTTTCATTCAATAAAGAATCACTTATTTTTATAATATGATTTTTTTCAAATTCCTTTTTATCACTTGCACTTTTAGAAAATATTCTCTTATAAAACACGTGGACGTACAGATGCTATAAAATTAAGGTTATATTGGGTCAGCTGCATTCTGAGAGGTAGGGAGTATCCATAGCTAGAGTACCAAAATAGCTTACTTCGGTATTCCCGACTTAAACATCGGAATAATACTTACATCGACTGTACAAGCTAGTATCCTGATAAGACCTTAGTTACTTGTATGTATAATTAAATATTTATACATAATTAATTCTATTGTATAATTTTTATCACTGTATGTCTTTCAAGACCACGGGCCATAAAAATGGCCCGGACTTTTGGAGGGCTTGCGTGGGGCCATGGGGAGGCCAACACGTACAGGCCCCTTGATAATTTTTATTATTATTATTATTCAATTTAACATTTTTTACTAATTTTTGTTTTTTCAATTTTTTTTTCAAAAACTATCTATTGACAAAATCAAAAATATTTGAAAACCGGATGGCCATATTGCCGTAACGGACTTCCGTTGCATTGTCGTCCAGTTACCACCTAGTCGCGCCTAAAGAAGTTTTACTTCAAAAAATTGAAAATGACTCCGTTGGGTGCGTTGCGTTCGATGCTCGCGATGCGGCCACGCGGACGCTTTCCCACAATCTCACCTCTATGTCGTAGTCGTGCGGGACGTGCTTGCCCGGCTGCACTTGCACGTCGATGAGGGGGCAGCAGCTGTCGAGCACAGTGTACGCCCAGCGCTTGGCGCGCGATGACGTGCACATCACCGACTTGTCAATTTCCTCGTGGTGCTACATACACATTATTGCAGGTAGGTAAATAATAATATTAGTTTTTTTAAATGAATACATGTGAAAGAGACTTAGCTACCTATAATTCCTTAAGAATATAAATAGAATACTGAGCCTAGGTCACCGAAGCCAAAGTTTCCTAGTTATTATCCCCGCAAATTGGTAATGCGCCTGGCCGCCATTTTGGTGACGTAACCGTAGCCGATCACTCAGTACTGTTAGCATCACTGGCCGGCGACTACGGGTCCATATCGAGTTGCGGATGACGTCACGTTAATGTTAATTACACAAGGTTCCAGCGCATTAGCAATTTGCGGGGATAATACCTCGCTGTTGTATCACCGTACTGATCGGTTGTCCGAGGTAGGAACCAGCCCTCAAAACTTCCCAAGAGTCAATAAGTGGTTTTAAAATATCTTTCTAGAGGCTTATGGCCTCAGGTCCCCACGGTCCAAGCGTTTCAACAGCAAATGTTCAGCTGTTTCCGCCACCAAGCCGGCCTATCTAGATGTGTTGGATAAGTGTGATGCAGCCAACGTGTCCACGCAGGTCGCATACCATACCATGCCATATTATTATATATGATGAATATAATTATATTCCAATAGTTACCTAAGTAAACTTTATTAATATTTATCAATAACATTTATATAAGGGCCAATTTTGCAATCATCAGATAAAATTTACCAGTCAAATAAATTATAACCTGACTAAATTCAAATGTGTTTCACTTCATCTGTTTTATTCATGCAACTGTCTTGAACGCACGCGCCACTTGGCAGTTTTCTGACCTAATGTGCATATTTATTACAATTACCATGTGCTAACAACAGTGAAGGAAAACATCGTAATGAAACCTGCACATCGAGATAAGCGATGTGTCAAATCTGCCAGGCCGCCTTAGACAAGCGTAGCGCGGGTATACTGTCCTGTCGTACGTTTATAGGCTGTTATTACTATATACAATTAAAGAGAAATAGTATTTTTTAGCCAGTTCCTAAAATTAGGTAAAGTTTGATAATAAGAGGAATAAGATCAAGAAATGAGATCAGGATTAAAAATATCAATGTTTTTCATAATCATATTATCATTGGGATTATGAATACCGCCTTCTGATAACCTTTCTAACGTGCCTATGAGCCATATGAATAAAACTATTATTTATAAGGTACACTACTTGTCATACCAGGTTACCAACTCCCAAAGATATTAAACCGTAACGCTAAAGTCAAATACCCCTAAAATCGCAACAATTAAATACTTCGAAACTTTTGTAAAAAAAAAAACTATTTACTAATTCTAATATTTTCATAAGAAATATCTTCATAAGAAGAAAAGTTACTAATACACAAAAAATATTTATGAGCTCATAAGTAATATAAATTTTTGTCCGTTGGTAACACTGAGTGTCAAGTTATAAGTTTCAAAAACGGTGTATTAAAACAAAAGTTTCACAGTGAACACATAGCTAAAGACATAATATTCATATATCTTTATAGAGGTATACAACCGTAACACGGCGTATATGATGTAAATATAACTGATTACTGACCTTGCACCCCAACCTAGGGGTATATCTGAACACGTCCTTCTTGAGTTGGACGAGCGCCAACGACTCCTTTGGAAAACCCTCATCTTCTCTGGTCCGGATAGCGTTCATCAAAGTGAAGAACAGAAAGTCAAGCTTGTATACTCGGAACAGACTATCATCCTCGCCTGAAAAAATAGATTGATTTAAAAAATCCATTTCTTTACTTTTTAGGGTATATATTTGTTAGGGATTTATTGGTAGTATAGTTTTATTTGTAAGTTAATTTGCAATTCATCTAATAAGTAAATCTATTTAATTATAATATGTAAGGTTAATGTAAGTGATATGATAAGAAACAGTGTGATAAGGGAGCGTTGTGAATTGAAAGAAGATGTAGTGACAAGAGTTGAAAAGAGAATGTTAAGGTGGTTTGGCCATGTAGAGAGAATGAATGATAGCAGAATAACAAAACAAGTATATGATAGCAATGTGACTGGAAGAGTCGGTGCCGTTAGACTAAGACATACTCACCAAGATCAAATTGAAGATATTTTGAAGAAAGGTCAGATAAAAAGTAGTTTAAATAAGCGTGTATGTATGAGAAGATTAATGAAAGTTGATGAAGCGAAAAGTGTTTGTCAGGATCGTAACAAGTGGAGATCCATCGTCTCTGCCTACCCCAATGGGAAACAAGCGTGACAATATGTATGTATGTAGTTGTACTTATTATTTTATTAGATAATATACATAGAAATACATTATTTCAAAATGTGTGTGTGCAGTCCACACGCATTAGAAGTGGAACAAAGTGTGACAAGGGCTGGAAGGGATTCTAAATTTCGTAATGTCAGATTTCACAAATTATAAAATATACTGGCTTTTGCCCGCGACTTCATCGACGTGGAATAGTTGAAAAAAAAACCCGATTTTGAAACATTCTTCATTGGTGCTCCGCTCTTATTGGTCTTAGCGATTTAAGCATTAAAACAGGAAATTTTCTGTATTAATTAAAAACTTCAAAATATTTCCACCTCTATTTAGCATAGTCTTTAAATAATTAAATATAATGTATTATATCTCATTCTCTCGCCAGCTGTCCTATAGATTTACGTGTTATCTCTTTTTAGTGTCACTTTTTCGTTTTATCGAGTTTAAACCACAGCAATTCTAAAGAAATTTCATATCAAAAATATCTTTACATTGCTGTTTAATGATCTCTAACTAGTGATAGGCCGATTGAAATTCCGCCCTTATAAGGATAATTGGTTGGTTAACTCGTGACCATGGTAAGCCCTCGACTCGTCTACTCGTTTGTGAAAACCAACTTACCGCACTAGTATCATAATAGTTTATTATATGTGTAGACGAATGTAACCACGTTTGCGAGAAAACAGTAAAATAGTACCGCGCTTGAAACCGTTAAAACGTAGTTTTATTATTAAACAGTATAATAGGTAACGAAATTAACCAAAATATAAGTCAGAAAGTCGCAACAATCTTTGACGTTTCTAATATGAGAAATCTTTCGTCTCACTTTTTCTATGGTATTAAATAGAGACAAATGTATTCAAAGGATTCAAAGCGGTTTAGAAAGATTCAGCTTATTTATCCTCATAATGTGAAACTCCTTGGTGGAATTCTCACACTTTTTTTTCACTAAGTACCTAATTTACCGCAACTTCTCTAGTATGGTGCGTATTGTGTGGTGTATTTTTGACTTTCGAGCAGTGTATATACAAGTTACGTAAATAAGTTTGAGCAAATATGATGTAAGAAATATTTACCCGCATTTCTGCACAGTTGCATGATGAAATTCTGAATGGGCAACACCTTGTCGGGCATTGTAAATATGGGTGGTAAAGTCTTCACACTTCTGTCTTGGTTTTTCAGGTAATCTATTATGTTCGCTAGAATTTCCATATAATCACTTCTCTTCGCATCCTCATCAGGCATTTTGAGGCCTAACTCCTGACAGCCGAGTTTTACGTCAAATGCATAACCCTTTGGGATGTAACCTGTAGAAAAATGTTTAGATTACTATTTATTTCATTCTATAAACTATAAGGCATATAACTCGGACACTTGCTGGTTTTTTATGTCTTATTATTCTGTTACAACCTAGGCGCCGACAAAGACAAATTCCACGTACATATCTGTAGAAGCACATTTTATTACCCGTCGGCGATTGAACTAGTTGTAATCCCTTTATGATCGTCTTCTTTTGTTCACTTATTTA
Source organism: Dendrolimus pini (assembly GCA_949752895.1). Taxonomy (NCBI): domain Eukaryota; kingdom Metazoa; phylum Arthropoda; class Insecta; order Lepidoptera; family Lasiocampidae; genus Dendrolimus; species Dendrolimus pini. The sequence continues at coordinate 18,726,522 of OX457135.1, forward strand.
TTGGCATACGTTTCTAATAATTGTGGAGAATAGCCTATTATCCTATTGTACTCGCTCATTAGAATGATTAGTCAGGTGTTGCGGATTATTTTGCATTTGTGAAGTATAAAACGACGGGCTGATGGAGAGAGGGGGGCAGTTCAGCGACGATTACGATACGGGCGTGACGTGTGTACATTCGGGAATCTAATAGTGACTTTGCGCGTTTTTCTGAATTACGACCTTCTGCATTACGTTTGGATTTGTCGTGTTCGGTTATATTTGTACCTGTGTTATACGTGTTTGTATAGTTCTAATAAACTCTATAGTAATTCTAACGGAATTTTAATTTGAGTCCGGCTAAATTCGTAACAATTCTATTTTTAACATTATTACCATGGTATAAAATTTAAATTACTTACATTGAGTTTTAGTGGAAGTAGGGCCAATGAATGCATACTAAGATATGAGAGACCCTACTTACAATTCGTTTCTGACATACAGAGATTTTAATTGACAATTAATAATTGTTAGGGCAGTTTTCAGACTATGTGTATTGTGTTACAATAACCACGTATAAAACCCGCTAATTCACCTTAAATAAGAGTAGTAAAAAGTCGTGCTAGCGTAATGGTTAGCGCACGCACCCCTAAATCGAAGGGCGCGGGTTCGATCCTGACCGGAACGCATGCACCCCTTAGTCAGTTTTCTGATCTAATGTGCATATTATTACAATTACCACGTGCTAACAACGGTGGAGGAAAACATCGTGATGCATCCTGCACATCGAGATAACCGATGTGTCAAACCTGCCAAGCGGCCTTGGTCAAGCGTGGCGGGTACACTGTCCGTTCCCCTTATAATGGGAGGCCCGAGCCCAGCAGTGGGGCATTTATGGGCTGATATTATTATTATTATAAGAGTGGACGGTACACTGTCCACTCCCCTATAAATGGGAGGACCAAATTCAGCAGTGGTACTTTATGGGCTGTTATTATTATTTACATGTTATAGTCAGAGAACAAATTTTCAAAATCATATTCAATTAATTATCAATAACATGGTATTAATTTATTTTTTTGATTGACTGATGCAGCATTGACTCACCAGGATTAATTTCCTCAGGATAGTAGTCTTTAATACCATCTCTTAAACTAAATCTTAGCACAGTCATTTCCCCAATGAGATAATCGCTTCCAACTTTCGAGGAATAATTAACATCCATAAGGTAAATGTCGAGATCCAGTGTTGCTGTTGAAAAATTTAATATATATTATATACATAAATAAATTATATTTTAACAGTTTTAAGTGCAGTATTTTATTTTATTTTTATTCTGACGTTTCAGCCGCTTTTCAGTAACCGTGATAACGGAAAAGATGTTAGGTGTGAATGAGCAATGTGAATGTCATTGTTTAGCCTTCATCCAAGTTGTTTCATTTTAATAATAATAATAAACTTTATTTTCAGTAAAAAAAATGTGTTTGTCTGTTGACTATTTATTTACTTAATCTACCACCACTTCTCAACATAGTGTAGTTTAGATGTAAATAGTAGTAAAATTATAATAAATATATACGTGAAAGAAAAACTAATAAAATACATAAAAAATAGATATGAAATTTTATAATAGCCAATAAGAGAAAATGTATTAGAAAAGATTTGGTTTTTCAAAAAGAAAATGAAACATAAAAAGATAACCTCCTCTATTTATTATGCCTGAGTTAAAATTAGAAAATAAAAAAATACGACATGAATATAAAAGTCTCTGTCTTGAAACATGATGGAAGAGTTGATGATAAAAAAAAACAATGTAATTGAAGATAATACTTATTGACACAGCATCTTTGTCCTTCATGATCACGTGGTCTGGTCACAGACGACAAAGATGACAATTGTCGAAAATCTTAATGAGTCATAACATTATAGCTTGGAACTTGGAAAACATCAACTTACTTTGATTAAATTTTCCAAATTTTACTAGATTCTTTATATCTTCACGTTCATTATATTCCGCCTCTTTGAGTTCCCTTTCCATTTGGTCTATTTCAGCAAATGATACTCCTGTGCTGGTGTACTTTTGATCTGGAGTGTTAGTTTTTTGCTTTTCAGCTTTTGCCTTTGCTTCATACTTTGTTCTTACTGATGGTGGAGACTTCTGTAAGAAATATATTGATACACATTGTGCGGGATTTCATTCGGCATTTAGTGAAATTAATGTACACAATGTTTATACAAACATAGCCAAATACAACTAGTCCAAACCGTGAGGCACAAGATTGTATTAACATAAAACGCGCAAAGTCCAACGATGTGACATTCTCGTTCTGAAAGTACACTTAGTAATACTGCAATCGCAGTTGCACCTCAACTAACTCTTGTCTCAATGGGCCAACCTACATACAATTCATACATATACATTACATATTCGCAAAACAAACACATATCCAATATTTAATCATGAATTAAATGTGTTACTGATAATTTAAATTCCAAGAGGTAGTAAAACAAGTGTTCGCAAAAGATCTGTTTTCAATAATATTTAATGGACTTTTTGATATGATATAGCATATACAAATAGATGCATTATGTACGCTTAAAGAGCTAGACTGAATAATAAAATAAGTATCCTATGTATAAGTTAGCCAGAAATTTCAAGGATTTTCAATTAACTCTTTATACTGACTCCTTATTGTAGTTGAAGTAAAAGAATACAAGACTATACTAACAATGTCTACTGGGGCCACCCAGTAGACATTGTTCTGCCCTTAAAAATAAAATATATATAGAACCAGATTGCAGCGCCACCTATCGGGTCCAATTGTGAATATAAACCATCCCAGAACCCACTCAAGCACACTTTTTTATATTTTTATCAAAATCGGTATAACCATTTAGAAAGGGTTCGGTGAAATTCTGACAAACAAGAATTTTAGATATAAAGACTAAAATACTGCTAAAACTCCATTGTATCATCATATTTGGTATTTGGGACTTCACCTAGGTTGACAAAAAGAGATAAAATTAACCACATATATAGGAATCTGTTGTGGCTTCTAGGAAGATCATCCAAGCTATCAGTGGAAAATAAGCTACTTGTTTATAAAAGCCAATTTGGACTTATGGCATATAACTTTGGGGGAGTGCTAGCCAGTCCAATATAGAAATCCTCCAACGGTCCCAGAGTACTATATTAAAGGCACCCTGGTTCACAGCTAATACCGAAGCCCACAAGTATTCTGCAGTTCCCACAATAAGGGAGGGGATTGCCAACACCTGTATCCGATATAAGGCACATCTAATCGTTCACCCATATGAGCTTGGCCAGAAGCTGTTGCATAGAATCCCACAAAGGCGCCTAAAACGAGGGCACATTCTCAACCTGAATGCAAAATAGAGCTCCAATTAAATTATAGAAAGCAAATAATTGGATGTTCCCTTCTTAGACATCATCAAGACAACCAAATCGTTTCTTATGGAACAATATCCAATCCCCGATAGAAGGACAAAAAAAAAGTTAAACAGTGTAACACTTCAGTCTCTTGAATTTAGTGTATACTTTTGGAGGACATACTATAGCTATAGTGACTTCCGATGTAAACCTATTACGTGTAATGTGTATAGCAATTAGTTTTTATGAACCAGTGGTATCAAGTTCCTAGAACTCCCTTGCAGATATTGTGACTGGTGGCCAGTTTGTATATATTACTTGAATAGTAATATATAGAAACTGGCCACCAGTTGAATGGTTGAATTTTGACATTACTTATATGGAGCTCATGTCAAATTTAAACAAGTAAGGTAAATAATGGTCTGTAGGACATAGGAACCCCACCTGAGTCTTCACACAAGGAAGAGTCAACAAACAAATGCACAAAGGTTCATTCATAGAATCTCCAAGTTTGTTTACATTACAAATGGTCAGCAGGTGTAATACTACCCTTTCAATACTGTTAAGGTAGGTAAGCTTAATTCTAAGAATCAGTATAATTAAGTAGACATTAGGTGATAAGTCTGTGCATTTTAATCTCCAGATAATCTCTAGTAGTCTAGCAATAAATACTGTTTTTTTTTACCCTTGTCTAGAAGAGACTTTTGAGTATAGTGACAGAATGATCTCCTTTCAGTTATGCAGTCTTTTCATCATCATCATAGAATCAAGTATATATAAAAATCAGTAATTGATTAAGATTTATTTCATATTGGTGAATGGCTAAAAATATATCTTGTATTCATAATAAAACTAAGTTTTAACGGTTTTAAGCGTGGTAATTATTTGATTTTGGTTTATCCGACATTTCGGCCGCTTTTCAGTGGCCATGGTTATGGACGACAAAGATGACATTTGTCTAATGTGTATTGTCAAAGTTTTATTTAGCCTACCGCCAACTTGTTCATTTTAATTATTTAGTTTTAATTTTGTTTATGGATATTATTTACTCTATGGGAGCCTAATCTAATTTACCACCGCTTCACAACATGTTGTGGCTTGAAGAGAAGAAGCGGTGCAAGAAACTCTTCAGCAAACATGCCTAGTTCTAATTTTTTTATATAATATTAAAATGGGTGGAAGGGTCTTCTAAGGGAATGGTTCTTTTATTTTTCCTTTTACTTTGCTAACAATAAGGTATGTTTATTTATTATGAACAGATCCTAACTTTTTTAATATACATTAGAAGGCATTAGTCTTCGTGGTTATTTTTTTTTATAGCCACCCAAAGTTAACTTTATATTTTAAATAATATATAAATGTGCCGTATATCTATACCGCACCCCCGCCACATGCGAGTTGCAGAAGGGGTAAGTTTTCCTCCCTCCCCTCCCCCCTTCCCCCTCATTACTCATGATTCCGGGGACATATATGTAAACCACACCCCATTATTCTTCTGAACTTCAAACAATATTAGGAATTTGGTAAACTCAGCTTACCATTTAATTGGAGACGCTAAGAGCTGAGCTGAGCAGAGATGTGTTTAAAAAATTGATGCACATGCTCAGTCTTTCGTGAGAAATCAATAGTTTGAAGTACTACATTTCATAACAATATAAATTATTAGACCAACTTTGTACATTACTCAGTCTTACAATTATTTCAATATATTTAAATTTCTTACCTGCCATGAAGGATTTGCTGCATCTGCAACTTCTTTCATATTGGCATAGTGTATACCCTTAAGCCTCTGTTCTTCTTTAAAGTCAAGCATGTAAAAGTAGAACGCATTTCTTGGAGCTTTTTTGGGCATATTTGCAATAAATTTAAAAAGAACTTCAAAAAATCTGACCGGCTAAAGAAAATAATATTTTCAAATTGAATTTTGATTTCTGATAGTCTGAGTCTGACTAAAGTATTTAAAAGTATTTGACCATTTGATCCAATGTTGCCAACCCCAAAAAACTAAAAAATAGCAGCTCGCCAATAAAAAAAAACAGGAGAAAACAGTAGGTAAAGTAAAAAAAGGCAGATTTCATACTTTCGTCATATAATTAAAGCAATATCCAATATTAATAACAATAACCGCCTTCTTAGTTACTAGGACTCACATACATTGTTATATTAATAATCACAACATAATAAATATGTAATAAAAAAAAACATAAATCAAAGTAAAATTATTTTCCACTTTCATTCTCAATTGCCTCATCTTCAGTATTTTCATACTCATTCATTTCTTTTTTTTAAATCGTACATGTTTTTATTAAATTTCTTCATGTGCCTTTCTGTGGCTTCGCATGAGTAGCCATCGGTTATTTCGGATTTAGTAATACTCCTTTAATAGTTGTAATTGATATTCTGTTGCGTAATTTGGTTAGTAATATAGTGGTAATAGGTGCCACTGAACGCTAATTGAAAAAACAGTCAAAATTAAGAATGAAACAGAAAACAGGGACATCCATGTGAAAATAGCAAATCTACTATTAAAACAGGAGTTTTTGGCGGGAACTGAAAGGGGGGCTGCGCTGTGCAGTTTTATTTTCTAAAAATGTGTAAAATTACTCTAAAATGAACAATAGTTGTAGGATATTGATAGTTTTTGAGTAGTGATTATGTGTTTTGTGAGAAATGTGAACTGTATAGTCAAATGTGGCCTTTTGAGTTGTCACAAGAACTCCGTTGAATGGCACTAGCTGATTACCTACAGTTCAGCTGTGCTACACATAGGCTTAAGAAAATGTAGAAACTAAATGTATATTATAAACTAAGATCTGGCTTAAAGGCCTAGCTGCCAAGCCATAAACCTAAATAAAAAAAACTATTAAAACAGTAGGGTTGGTAACACTGATTTGATTACAGATCACAAATCGTTTTTATCTTGAGACAGTGCTGCCAGATGATCATGTCAATTGAGCCTCAACTTTTTTGAAAACACCCAAAATAAGCTTTTTGAAAACAGTTCCAAACAGTTTTACTTATTTTAAAGGAGAAATAATAAAGCCGTCGTGGCAAAAAGGCACTAATGAGGTTATCGTTTGCACTCACACAAAGCTCACAACGACCCATGTGGGTCGAATAACCGTTCCACTTGGGTCTATCATTGTAACGCCGGCAAGCAACTGGGACCGGAAAAATTGCGGTTATGAACGTGGTCATTGTGAGTCTCTAATGGAACGTAGTCTATAAGATACGACGTATACGAGTGGAGACAGCATAATAAATAAACGTAAACAGAGAAATCTATAGACACCGCTATAGCGTATTGCAGAAAAAATAACACGTCACTATATGTAAGGAAAAATAACCCCAAATTTGTGATAATTAGAAATCAGTATGTAAGGAAGCCTGTAAAATGAACCTGATAAATCGATTTTCATCGAAAGGTAAAGGCATGCTATGCGGAGGAGAAGACATGCTGCCTAACTCAAATTTATTGGGATGAGGACTAGAAAGTGACGAATGACGATGGATGATGATGAAGTGGTTTTAAATAACTGCCATTTCTTATGTGATAGTAGGTTCTAGCTTTGTGGATAAATAATAGAACATGTTTCTTTTTAATTGGTTTTTATTGAGTTTTTACGTTATTGTCCTTTAAATAATACAAGCATTATATGACTGTTTCTAATTTTTATCTTAATTTCAAATCCTTTTGTTGCATGATGTACACGCAGTTCAAAATAGTGCATGGAAATTGTCAAAATGTTTACTGAAAGTTTTTGATGACGGTTTTGGTGATCCATCTGTTCGTCCTGTAGCTACAATCCAATTCCAACGTAAATTATTAGGTTCAGGAAACTGCAACAAGCCAATTTTTCATATATATCATTAATTCACGATGCAGAATACATATTAATATTTCCTATAATACAGGGAATTATTTTATATAAAAGTTAGTAACACTAAAGTTTTAGGTTCAAATTTATAATTGTTATTTTTGTGCTTTTTTAACGATGAATTTATGTCTAGGGTACATTATACGCCATATATGAACATTATAAAATGTTACTGAATGCCTAGTAACTGAAAAACAGTAGTATACTTACGAATGAAAAGACAATCTTGGAATTTTCATTCCGCTATTACTTCTACACCCTTTAACGCTAAACAGCATTGAATTTTTTATTGAAAAAAGGTTGAAATAGTATGTCTAAATTGATCAAAACCAAATGTAATATAAATTACTTAACATAAAGAACTTAAAAACTGTATTTTACAGGAAGAAGATAGCTAGATGCACTTCGGCTGTCAAAGTTTGTTTCGAAAACCTGTCTGCTAATCTGGAAAAACCGTGAAACAAAAAGTAGCATTGTTCTGACTCAATCTTTATACGATATCGGCATAAGTTGCTACTTTTCTTGTGTGAATGCGACATAAAATATCTGTTTGTCTATAGGTTTCTCTGTCCACGTAAATAAATAACATAAATAACGAACGAACGAATGAATTGAATTATTAGAATAAACGATTGAATTGAAGTATTAGAATATAATTCTAAGGTAAACTATTACTACTACTGGTACTATATTATATCTTAGATTTAGTAATTGTAGTGATGAGAATTATGTTTGTGGATGAATTGATGGTACTTAAAAGAGCTCCAAAATTTATCTCGACTTTATTTTTCCCCTGAAAGCCCCTCAAAGAATCTTCACCCCGAATGTCCCTCCAAAAGGCGAAAAAACCCCGAATTTGTAGGGATCTCCCCCATCTGGCAATGCTTAATACCAACATGATAAACCTTTAATTCAAATGTTACTGTCAAACTCTGACATTTGATAGTTTATGGTTTGGCAGCTAGGCTTTTAAGACAGATCTTAGATTACAATAATTTATTTTCTCCATTTTCATAAGCGTATAATATATAGCTCAGCTGCACTGTAGTTTATCAACAGATGCTATTCAACGGAGTTCTTGTGACTACTCAGAAGGCCCAATTGACGGTACAGTTCACATTTCTCACAAAAACATATAATAACAACTCATTTATCAATATCCTACAACCACTGTTTATTTTAATGCAATGTTTCAGTTCCCGCCAAAAATCCCCTCAAAATTGTTGTCAATCTGTCAATCAAGAGGATACTCAAGAAATATTTTATTTATTGAAGTATTTAATCGTATTGATGATTGCTCTTTTATCGATAAACGATATTACAATATTATCGTATTCTTTTAAAAAATACTTTTAATATATACGATACTTTTTAAATATGTACTAACAATCAACTAAATGCGTATGAATCATACTTTTAAAATGTCTTAAAAGTAGTTTAAAAATGAAGCCTATCTTATACTAATATGTAAAGCGAAGAGTTTGTTTGTTTGTTTTATTGAACGCGCTAATCTCAGGAAGTACTGGTCTGATTTGAGAAATTCTTTAAGTGTAGATAGCCCATTAATCGAGGAAGTCTATATATCAAAATGCTAAGACCAATAGGAGCGGAGCACCAATGAAGAATGTTTTAAAATCGGGGGTTTTTTAACTTTATTTTTAATGATTCCACGCGGACTTGAGAAAGAAAGAAAGATTGCAGGACAACTTTATTGATAGAGATATAATTTAAAAATGTTATTCGTATAGGAACACAAAAGAACAGCAATTTCTGCAGTTCGGGAGGCCTGTATTAAGAGGTAGCAAAAGAATCCACAAGACATTTGGTCATCTGGAAGTCTACCACCCTTGGTCGAGAGTGTGTTGCCATAAAAAGTGTAACTTGGATTCCAGCATGACAAGCCAGGTTTAAGTCCCCCTTTTTGAGACCTGCAGCACATTAGTAAGTAGTATCTCTAGTGTGGCGAGTGTCCATAGGCGACGGTAACCGTCTTCCATCAAGTGACCCGTCAACCTGTCTGCTGTTTTCAAGCATTCAAAAATGAAAGTATTGAAACTGTTATAATTATCTAGATTTTTGTAAATATTTAGTTGTTGCAAAATTAAAATTGAACGTTAAGTACTGTATCATAGATTAATCAATATATTTGATTGCTTATAAAAAAAATCTCTTGGGTACTCGAAATATCATGGTACCGTTTACATAGTCAGCTGAAGGTCTAATTTAGACGTAGTACGCAGTTCTACTAAGATTAAGAAAAAATGCTCTTAATCATTTTTATTAACTGGATAAATTGATCAAAATATCTGCGTTGTGTATTTTCACAAACCTTTATAACTTGCAATGTTTGTATGTAAGCTTGGGTCAAAACTTACAACTAAATCCGATTCACAGCTCCTTCCGACATATATTTAATTTGGATGATAATGCATGGTTAGCTAAATGACATCATTCTAAATCCAATTGGGCTAGTTTTTTTGTGCACTCCCATGATATGAGTATCAAATTGTGTAGATAAACGAGAATATATAATAACTATGTGACTTGATCTTGAAATAAGTAAATCTAATGTATTTTATAAAATATATAAATACATCTCCAAAAGTAAGTCTCGCGAAAAGCTCTTATATTATACTAGCGGCCCGCCCCGGCTTCGCATGGGTATCCATAAATAACTTTTTGTTTAGTTTAATTTCCTATTAAGCGAATTCAAAATATTATTAAGCTAAAATTTTTCGATTTGACGATTTTCCGTAGGGAGCCGACCGCGCGAGAGAGCCGCGTGGCACTTCATTTCTTGACATTGAATCCTCTCCCAATACGAGCTAGTAACCGAGTGACGCCTATATCGCGCAAGGCGCTGCCTACCTAGATTTTTTTTCACCTTGGCTTACACTATTGGAGTTTTAGTAAGGATCCCTAATTTTTTGAATATATAACATAGCCTGTGCCACCCGGATATAGTGTAGCTGCCTGTTCTATGTAAACAAACAAATCTTTCCGTTTTATAATATTCTTTATAAAATAAACTGTGTCATTTAATAAGGATTTGATTTATAGTTATTTAGTTAAAGTTTATTTTATTCTTTTTAGAGCTTTAAATAAAAACTTGTTTTTAATAAAAAAAAATATTGTTTTATCATATTTAATATAATGTAATGAGGTAAATCATAATAAATTTATACTTAAATGCAAAAATCTTTCCGCTGTTGCGATATTTGTACGTTGTGTGATAATATATTTGTATCGCATTGCGTAATATCGAAACCACTATCGATATATCGTAATATAAATGTACATCCCTAGAACAAGCATCTGATCCAAATCTGATCTGTTGTCGTGTGAATTGGTGCTGTTTTTTTTCTCTGTTATTTAAGTAATTTTAAAAATTAATTCAAAAATCATTGTCTCCTGCACCCTGTGCTGTTTAGTGTATTATAGTTTATTTGCTTTAAATTTATCTTATTTCATTTTAAGAGTACCTAAAATTTCACGTGTTGAAGTTAGAATCGTGTCGTGTATGTAATTTTGACTCTTGGACGTCGTATTTTTGGTATGTTGTAATTCTTTGGATGCTGGGATTCGAATCGAATACCTAATCTTTGTTTATATGGAGACTAAATTATATCTGTTTATTTTATCTTGATATTTGAAACCGGTAGCCGGTTTTTGCTTAATTTACAAGTGCGGTGAATCAACGACGTGAACGTGTATGACAGTTTAGTAGGGATAATTTATTTTAAATTATCAATATCCTCGTTGTGCGGTTTACTGGTTTCGCATCTCGTAAGGACAATAAATCGCTAGCTGTTGCAATAAAATGGCGTAGAAAAGCATGTTACTACAGTACCTACACCATAATGAGTATTAGATACTCATTTATGTTAACTTGAGTTTTTGTATGTTTGTAAATAATATTAATTTAATGTTGTTTTTCGTGGTCTTGGATATATATATATACATATGCAGAACAGTTAGGTGGGGTATAGATATAGGGCGCACTTACTTTAAGTAATGGGAGGAGGTTTGGGGGAGTATAGGGAGTCTTAGTTTACCCCTTCTGCAACCCCTATGTCAAGAAAATGTATAGTTCTTGAGATATTAATGTGTTTCTAAATATAACCTCAATTATGTTTTTAATTAGCCTCATCATCATATCATAGGTCTATAGTTGAAAATCCAATAGTTACTTAAAAAGATTAAAATAGTCCAAAAACAACAAAATTGTTGATAAATTATATAAAATCACAACAAAGCGAAACCTAACATAGTCCACTATTCTAGTCATTTGTTGCAACTTTGGACTAAATCTCAGTGCCAGAACCATATTTAAAAAAATGTATATTATTTAATTTAAAAAAATAAGACAGACTTCATATCAACACTATGTTTATAGAGGAACAAGCTAGTTCAGACTCGCACAGGGCTGCCAATTTTTAAGTTTATGATGATTGATTAACTACCTTCTGGTAAATGGAGAAGTAATAACATTTTTGAAATGGATAATTTCTGTGTATATTTTAATAATCTTAGCTATGTAATGAACTCATACCTTAAATAATTAGATTAGAATTGGTCTCTAAAGACTTGCTAAGTTGCATACATTCTTCTATTAGTGCAATTAAAGTTTCTGAGCTCAATAAAATAATAATTCTAAGTCTTTTAAAATAAGTAATATGTTTGATTATTGTAAATGACAAAGTATTTTATTTAAATAAAGTTCTTAAATAGTATTTTCTTAAGTATTCAAACTAATATACATAATTAAAATTATACTTATCTAACATTTTTAAGCACTGCATTTTATTTGATTTTTTTTTTACTTTTCAACCATTTTTCTTTAGTCGGGAACCAAAGCTACTGAAAAATGGCCTAAATGGTCACTTTTGAAATTGGTAAACCCTAATTTTGATTAAAGTTCTAACATTCTATTATTCTAACATAAAGCAGCCCTTGTCTGCAGGGTTGACTGGTAGGCAAACTCGAGAAATACTGCCCACACTGAAGCTTAAAAAAGTCTTCAATGGAAAACAAATGTGACACGTTTCATTTATTAGTAAAATGTACCTATATTTTGCCATGACATTGCTCTTTATTCTAGTGGAAGATCAGTGTTGGTCTAACAGATCAACATTTTTGCTGAGCTTGGTCCATTTTTTAGTACTTATGTCTATCTTGTTTAGTTATTTTGTAGTCGTTTTCCCCATGTATTGTTTAGTTTATTACTTTCCTGTATGTTCCTCCTAAAGGTGTTTTCTTTATTTCTTCTTTCATATTGTATTTGAGAAACTAGCTGTGCCTGCGACTTTGTCTGCATGTTTTTTATTTGCAGAACCTTAAAATAAAGTAGACTAAGTTACTCCTTACAACATCAGCTATCTGACAGTGAAAGTTCTGTCACAATCGGTCCAGCCGCTTCAGAGATTAGTTGGAACGAAAGTGTGAGTGTAAGTAGTCAGACAGACATTCAACTTCTGGTATTGCTAATGTCCATAGATGACGGGAACCACTTTCCATCACAGTTGAGCCGTCAGCTTGTCTGCTGTAGTTCAGCAATAAAAAAAACAGAGCGATGGACAGACAAAAATTCTAAACCATCCGATAATAATGTCTGATTTAAAAAAAATCACGTATAGGTTCACGTTTGACCATTATCTCGCTCGATTTAAGCGGAGATATGGTCTAAGATCGAGCACACTTACCTAGAAGGTACCTATTCACACGAGACTTGAAGACACCAGGTTATACGTTTCGGGAAAAACCGACTCCGGCAGTGAGTTCCACGCTTTTGCGGTGCGCTTAATGAAGGTGGACTCGAAGCGCTTTCTTCATATAGGTGGTATGTCCACCATATAGCGGTGCCGCATGCCAGTCCGTCTGGTTGTCGGATGATGGAAGGGAGACTGTGGGATAAGGATTGAAAAGCTCCAATGCAAACTGAATTATCCCCCCTGATTTTTTTCACATTTCCATTTTGACATTACAAACAGACACTTCAATTTTATTTATCTGTATAGATGTATAGATAAACTCGATCCTGTATTTCCTTTAGGTGACCCCGGAATCTTTTGTTGCAGGTAATAAAATGAATGAGCGTTGAAAGGCCAACGCGATGAAGCGCCGGCCACAATGAAGCACCACGCCAATGGTCACATGACACTAAACAACTTCCTTATGATGTACCTGGCGAAATGGAAACGAATGGCTGTCCTCCTGCTGTTCATATGGATTGTTGTCACATACCTCGTTATATCGCCTCTCAGGTGAGTTGGAATCCGATGACAATAGAATAAAATATTTTTTATTGCTCACAAGACAGCAGTCGTGGTAGTGTAATGGCTAGCGCACGCGTCCCTAATTCAAAGGGCGCGGGTTCGATCCTGGCCGGAACGCATGTATCACTTAGTCAGTTTTCTGATATAATGTGCATATTGTTACAATTACCATGTGCTAAAAACGGTGAAGGAAAACATCGTGATGGAACCTGCACATCGAGATAACTGATGTGTCAAACCTACCAAGCCGCTTTGGTCAAACGTGGCGGGTATGCTTTCCGTTAACCCCGTATAATGGGAGGCCCGAGCCCAGCAGTGGGACAGTTATGGGCTGATATTATTATTTATATATAAGAAAGCATACACATCAAAAGCTACTGAAATTACTATCTGTGCAGGAACGGAGAAAGAATACAATTTCTTGCCGTCGGGTTGCTTGTTGTGAGACAACAAAACAACCCACAGCCAGGTGGTAGGGTATTTGCCCGAATGGATGGCTAACACCCCTGGTGTAGAGTGTGCCTCCATAACAAGCTTGAGTTGTGTTCCGGCAATACTGACCAGGTTTCAGTCTCCCTTCAGAGAGCAGCAGCACATTTGTGTATTTGTGTTGCAAATGTCTATAGGCGAGGGTAACCACTTTCCATCAAGTGGGCCGTCTGCCTGTCTGCTGAACTCGTGCAATAAAATAAAAAAAACGTTAACCGCATTCCAACTACACCACTGACGGTCTTATCGCTAATTGCGATTTCTTCCAGACAACCTTCTATAGATAATATTGTTATAAAATACTTCAGCTCGGCGCGGTTTCACCCGCGCTCTGTCCCGCTCCCGTGGTATATAGCGTCATGTTATATAGCCTATGACACACCCTGTTAACGTAGTTTTCCAACAGTAAAAGAATTTTTAAAATCGGTTTAGTAGATCCAGAGATTACCCCCTACGTCACACTTTACCTCTTTATAATATTAGTATAAATGTAATAGGTAGTTGGTCGGTATTGAGTAAATGGAGTGGACATAGTTCAAAATATACATCATTATATGTAAACAAACTTGCGTTCCAGGCAGACGTTGTCCTTCCTACCTTGAAAAAATGTAGAACCCGATTGCAGCGCCGCCTACTCGAACACACAAAAAATCATCAACATCGGTCCAGGGGTTTTGGAGTTTAGTGACATACACACTAGCATTACAATTGGGGTCAATAGTCGAGATAAAAATGATTCTATCTTTTAAGTTGAACCAAATTACGCATAGTTACAAAATTTCATCTAGAACGGTTTATTATTTTCCGAGTTTATCCGGACTTACATCGGGACGAATTTTTATATATTATATAAGATATACATGAACATACACAAATTACTGTTTACGAAATTACATTGCAACCTTTGACAAGTTTATTAAAAGATGTAAGTGACTTGCACTTTTGATGCTCATCGGTAATGCATACCACACCACAAGCTTACTAGCAAACATTTTCATACCACTACTGTACATACATTCTTCAAGTTTGCATTGCATCGGGAACATATGGATTAATGTTCTTATTTATACCTTCCTACGAATTGAATCTTGTTAATTAATCGGTTGTTGAATTGCAAACCAGACGTCGGACTTGTAAATATTGGCTCGAATTGATATTTAAACTAGTTTCAATGATGTTGTCCTTCAAAATGTATGAGGTAGCTTTAATCGGGTCGTCGGAGAATTTCTACGTATTAACGCTATTTTATGACCTGTTTCTGTCTTACCGACCATTCAATCACCTTACTATATGTTAAAGTTTGACATAAGTAATGTAAGGTAAGTGTAAGGCAAGTGAATGAATAGTGACATATAGGAACCGGCAACTAATGAGTTTATACTTTGTATATAATGTACATAAAGTATAAACTCATTAGTATGTATAAAATATAATGAGTTTATATTTTATGTACATCGATCTTCTTCAGCCAATCTCTATCCACTGCTGGACGTAGGCCTCCCCAAGTACGTGTTACATATCTCGAGCTCTCATCTTACTCATCCAGCCCCTGCAGGCGATCTTGTGCAGGTCGTCAGTCCACCGGGCTGGCGACTGTCCTCTCCAGGACTCGTTTGCTCCATCGACTGTCGGTCCTGCGACAAACGTGACCAGTCCACTGCCACTTCAACTTGCTAATTTTGCGAGCTATTTCGGTTACCTTTGTTCTCTTACGGATGTCCTCATTTCTGATTTTATCCATAAGAGAAAAACCTAACATAATTCGCTCCATAGCCCGTTGAGCGACTTTGAATTTATGGACCACTCTCTCTGCCAGTGTCCATGTCTCGGCACCCAATGTCATGATGGGTAGGACGCACTGCTCGAAGACTTTTGTCTTCAAGCATTGCGGAATGGTCGACGAGAAGACCTATTAAAGCTTACCGAATGCTGACCTGGGATGTACATAACAGTTACACTTACATATTATAAGTTTCATACTTATTTTATATATAAAACAGCACGATCTTACAATTCTCATGTTTGATATAAATATATGTGTATACTCTAGACGTCATTCGCTTGTGAATCGCATTTTATATTCAAATCTTAAGAACATACAAATATCGAAACGAAACATAAGTACTCGAAAATACTGTTTATTCTATAATTTTTTATTGAAATCATAGTTCCGCTTTGGGGACATCGACATAATTTTAAGACAGCCTTTGAAATCACAGACGGACAGTGAAAATTTAGTATAGATATTTAATAAGTATCACACTTAAATATTATGCATAAAGAGTTAAATTTAAGATTGATACGTCTTAAGGTAAATGAATGCCAAAAACGAGAATTAAGACTTAGAAAACGGCATTTGTCAGCGATATTTTTCCCCGTGCAGGAACGGAAAAGAATACTAATTAATTCTTGCGGCTGGGCGGCTGTGTTGTAAGAGGCGACAAAATAACCCACAGCCAGGTAGTAGGGCATGACTACCACCCCTGGTCTAGAGTATACCGCCATAACAACTTTGAGTTGTGTTCCTGCCCAGGTTCCAGTTTCTCCTTCAAGGCTGACAGCACAATAGCAGCACCTTTGGTATTGTTAATGTCCATGAGCGATGGTAACCACTTTCTGTGGCAGTTGGCCTGTCGGCTGTGTATCAGCAATAAAAAAAGATGTACAAAAATGCAGAATCACTTCCTTAAACCTTAAACAATAAATTTTAAGAATAATTCTGCCGCCATTGGCCGCTATGTATGCTCGTCCGCTGTAAAAATTCCAATATCCAGATACCTACTTCAAACGTGATTCAGTCCGCAAGGTTGCCGTTCATTGTTGCTGTGGTATGTCCTCCTTTTGTCGTACGTCGCTCTGAAAAAAAGAGATGGTCGGATGGACACGTAGTCTTGCATTTTTCAAGTACACCTACATACAATGCATTATATCTAGAAAAACATGATTATGTATAGTAGGGTGGTCGTTAAAAATTAAATTCTTACAGACGCCCAAAAAAATCCTTCCTTGTGACGAAAAACTACGGGAAAAATTTTACATTATTTAAATTTTGATAAAAAATCATGAAAATATGCTTATAGGAAATCAAATTCTCTACAAAAGGGTTTCTTTTGTTTTTAGATGAAGTTCATATCCATCGAGATAATCTCATTGGTAAACTTGTTAACTTTATTAAATCATTTATTTTAGCACTAAAAACTTTATTTTTCTTGAAATATGAACAATTTAGTAAATTTTATATACAATTATTCATTTATAGAGATTAAGTTAATGACTACCAAGTTATATTCGATATTAACAAATATTCCAAAAAACTATAATTTTATCGAAAAATGAACTTAAATTGGCCGCCGGCACGTGTTATTTTTGTTAAAAATCAAAAAGCAAAGTTTTTCCCGTAGTTTTTCGTCAAAAGGAAGGATTTTTTTGGGCGTCTGAAAGAATTTAATTTTTAACGACCACCCTAATGTATAGTCTGTGTGGGTGGGTCTTGTATCATAATTATTTGGGTGGGACTGTTATATTTCTACTATTAATTTAGAATGAGTAGTGCCAGCGAAACTTTTCGCGTTTTCATGACGATGTGTTTGTTTTGTAATTGCAACGGTATCACCAAAAAACGATGACGGCAGCACAAACTTTTTGTCAAAATTTGCCTATCTCACGGGATAAACGTCACTTATTTTCGTGGGATGATAACGGGATAAAAAGTATCCTAAGTGCTGGGCCCTGGATATAAGCTAGGTCTGTATCGAGTTTCATTTAAATCTGTTGAATCGTGTAATTCTCTAACAGACAGACGCAAAAATTTTGAAAGTTGTATTTTTGAAATCTGGTAGGTTGCAGAACCTCTATTTTCAGCATAACGCTGGACACTTTCAATTTCCCCTCCATATAAGATGGTTTATCTCTTTCTTTATCTTTACGATCCAAACTTACGAGATCCGTTTTTACTGGGCGATCGTCACTCCTCAAGAGTCGTCGTTCATGGTAACATGTCGAGGGCTGAAAGGTTATTCGTTTCAAGCGATATTTTCTAAGAGACTTGACATAATGGTTTTCTTGTCATAATAATGTCCTCAATTTCGCGTTCAGCATACGTGCTATTTCGACATTACATTAAAAAGATAGAAATTAATTTGTAATTAAATAATTATTAATTATTAATTTTGAAACTGGGACAAATGTTTCCCCTGGCAGTGAAAGGGTTAACTATATTTTTATTCGACATTGTAATTACAACTATATATATGACTGATATTAGTTAATTAAATTAGATATTACTCTATGGACGACATTTGAATTGTAAATGCTGTGCACACCTTTAATGGGTCCACACATCTAAACTTTTATATTAAATGGTTTGTATATATTGTTACGAGCGACAAGACTTGAATTAAAATAAATGCGTTGGAATTACTATAGAGTTAGAACTGTACAAACACGTAAAAAAAACGAGTACAAAACGAAACTGGATGCAACCAGTTCACACTGCACGATTCAGTGCAATTTAACACGCACAAAGTCCGTCACTATGTCGCTAATCGAAAGTACTACATGTTTTATTCGCATCGCGGTCGTCGAATAACTGCCCCCTCCCCTCGTTCGGGCATTGGTTTATCTAAACTGTATAAAAGGGGCCGCGTTAACCCATACATCTGGAAATGCAATAAGAACAAGGATTAAGTCGTTCGACACTAATTACAGCCATAAAATAAGTACAATGACAATAGATGTTTTTAAAGTTTAAACACGAAGTAAATTCAAAGAATTCGTTTTTACAACATGCAGCTGTGGGGTCTTTCTTGGAATGTAACAATATTAATAAATATAATAACAGCTCATAAATGTCCCACTGCTGGGCTCGGGCCTCCTATTATAGGGGAACGGTAAACCTTTCTCCTGACTTCTTTTCAAAATGTCGCTTAAAACATATAGCTTATTCTCTCCTCGATATAGAAATAAGGTTACAGTGGTGACTATGCCATATAAATTTTATGAAAAAGCCAAACGAAAATAATCTATACATATAAATAAAATTGGAGTGTCTGTTTGTAATATTGAAATAACCGCTTTTTACTACATGCATATGAATATATCGCGGGCTTCAAGCCAGAGGGGTGTTTAAGCAAAAGCCAACTTTTCAGGAGATACAAAAAACTTAATAAGTTTTTTTCAATGTATCTCTATAACTGAAAATTTGCATGTGTCTATGAAAGTACTTCCTTGATTACGTGAAATGCTCTTTTTTTAATTAACCTACTATTAAGAAAAAAACAGAGGTGGTGTATCGATAAAAATATAAATGATAGACGAAATAAAAAAAAAACGCATTTTTTTATACGCCCCTCTGGCTTGAAGCCCGCGATATATACGGTACATACACCAAAATAACATTTTTTACTATTTTTGTCTGTCTGTCTGTTTGTTCCGGCTAATCTCTAAATTGACTGGAGTGATTTTAAATCAATGAATAGTAAAAAATATAGGAACTCGGCATAAGATATAATTATATCGCGAAACTCCAATGGCGAAATAATTTTATTCTGACGTAATATTATTGAGATCAAAATGATATGTTTACATCATTTCGCCGGAAGCGTTATTTCTATTGTTTCACGAAATTATTGTCGGTTGCCCTGAATACAATGAAATCAAAATCTGAAATAGTTTTACGCAAACAATGGGAATGCAAGCGATACTTATTAAGATATATGTTATTATTTTGTTTTTCCACTGTTTAACGTCATAAATTAAATGGAAAATTGTATTAATACAAAAATAAATGGGGCAAGTGGGAGGCGGTTTAATGTAGGATTCCATAGGATGGACGTCAACTTTTTAATCTTTGTCATTTTCTACTATACTCTAAAGACACTCCATTGCAATTACTATCCGAAAAACTACCAATGCCCAGTTACTATATCTTGCTATTTAGCCTCGCCCTACCATGGGTCGAATTTTGACATTACTTGTCCATACAAGTACTTGGAGCTTACGTTAAATGTTGACCGATAGGAAGGCAAATGAAAACTCGGTAAGATATAGGAACCGGCTATGAATCCGTCTTCAAACCAAGCTCTGTCACTTTGAATTTTTCGTAATTTTCCACTTAGACATTTCAAAAGGAGGGCTTGGAGATTCAGATTTCAACACTGAAAGCGAACAGCTCCCTGGCGATCATTTAGAAACATCGTCATGATTGTACAATATGTGACTAGTGATGTGTCACAATATGTGAGAGATCTCAATACAATATTTTTCAAAAAAAATCTTCAGTTAGGCCAGCTATAATTTTCATTTCACGATTTCACTTTTCTATTGCGCAGCGGCATTATGCAACACATGTCAAATTTCCTCAATATATATCTAGTAGTAGTTCTCGAGAAAAATATGTGAGACATAACATTCTACTAAAGTTGTACGCTGAGAGCATCTGACAGGAACCCATGCGTACTCCGTGAAAAGATATCCTCAGAACCTGCCTGTATATTACATGAATATTCACCCATGCGACCTAAGCTTGAGATGACAATCCGTCCAAACGAAAAAGTATTTTTGTATGCACAACGCATCACAGGCACGCCAATTTAAATTTATTTGTTTATCGTCATAGTTTGCATATTTGTGGAAATAACCATAACCATTCTAAAAAACCGACTGAATCTTAACAAAATTTGTTTATCTGTAACATTTATGCTAATATTACAAAGAGGAATGTATTTTTGTATGTTTGTAACGAATAAACTCAAAAACTATTGGACCGATTTGAAAAATTCTTTTATCATTAGAATATGCATTATCCCAGATTAGTATAGGCTATATTTATTACTAGAAAAATTAGGGATCCCTACTAAAATTTCAATAATGTAAACCAAGGTTTAAAAAAATGGTCCTGGAGTAGATCCGGGAATGGTTTATATTCACAATTAGACCCGGTCGGTGGCGCTGAAATTGGGCTCTAGATTTAAATTTTTTCAAGGCAGGCCAACGTCTACCGGAACCGCTGACATGAAATAAGACCGTTTAAATAGCTTATTCGTGCAGGACCGGAGCAAGAAGGGGTGTCGTAAGAGGCGACAATCAACCCACAGCCAGGTGGAGGGGCATTTGTCTAGGTAGCTACCACCTCTGGTCTAGAGCATACGGCCATAATAACTTTAAATTGTGTTTCAGCATTAGTGGACTGTATACAGTTCCCCCTCCGAAAGTGGCAGCATATTAGCAGTTGCACAACATTTAGTGTTGCAAATGTCCACATGCAACTATACTTTCTATCATGTCTGTCCGCCTGTCTAAACCAGTATTCATAAAAAAAAATCGACCTCATGGTGGAACTATCATGAGTTGCCACACAGACATGGTTTCAGTCAAATCAATGTGTTTTGACTAAAGTGACCCAATAATTCCAGATGCAATGGAAATGGAGATGATGCAACAGATTTTCAAGAGAGGTTACGGACAGTTTCGGGTCAATTGGACGCTTTGAGGCAGCAGCACAGTAGACTAATAGCACAGATACGAAAGTCTTCAGGGTAAGTCAGCATTCTAAGTGGTAAGGGAAACTGTACAGCTGTTGGTAAGAGATTAACGCAGCTCCTGGTCTTTAATATAGGACGGCAAAAAGTCTATAGTTAAAAATCAATCTAAGAATCGATTAAGGCTTGTAGCAACGCCAACGATCGAGGATTTTTTGGTACAGACTTTTCATACTATAGCATCCTTGGTATTCTTGAAAATTCGTCTGAACAACGATCGCGTATATGGAAAGGGTTCCATAGGTGCCATCGTTTTCAGATGCATTATTATAAGTGGTATTTAAAAAATTATACAACCAAATTATTTATCTCTCTTTTAAATAGATATTTTTTCAGCCTGTTTTGGAAATAATCGAAGCAGTGAATCTGGTTTCATATCAATAATTTGGAGGTGTTAAATTCTTTTTCTTCACTTAAAATAACTATAGAAAAAATACGAAAAAACCCGTCTCATATCGTAAAGATTTATGATAATTTTTGAAGTAAATTACTGATCAGTTAATACCAGCGAAAAGTTGTTTTGTTTGCATTCCACTTTCGACCTTTTGCAGCAATGGGAGCCTTAAATAAGAGTCACATTTCTTTCTAGGCGCTCAATGTCATTTGATATGATATCAGTTTGGCTGCATATTTTTTTAAATTGTCCTTCTTAGCTGCTCATTAAGTTTATACTAGTGGTCGCCAGTGCTCGAAATTCGACCATAATAATTTATGCCAAAGATTATACTTGTATAATCATAGATTTCGCCAAGGCTACACTGTTTAATTTGACTTGAACAATAAACAATAGAGTACATATGTGTATGTGTCAAATACATAGCAGTGTATGTAATGTTTTTTTTATTGATTTAATGTATTGTTTATTAAATATGCATAATTAAAAAAAAATTGCATTCGTCGCTTCTTCTCTATATAAACTAGAAGTATGCGAAATTTTATACTCCATTATTATCCATTAGCAGCAGCGATGATTAGTAGCACATTTGGTGTTATAAATGTCCCTATGCGATGGTAACCCCTTTCCATCAAGTGGGCCGTCTGCCTGTCTGCTGGATTCCTGCAATAAAAAAATACTCCCCCGTGCGCCCAATTTTCGTAAAAAGGGTAGACAGTTTTTGCTTCACGTATTAATATATAGATTCGTTCAACTGATAGAGACAGATAAGGAACCAAAAACTTTGTGTAACCAACTATATTATTCAAAATATATAAAAAACCGCTTTTCTGTGTTAGTGAGTTTCTCTAGTATAGTAGAGTAGTCGAACTTTTCGAGTGTGTTGAAGCGGTCAAACATTTGACATTAATACGGGCCAAGTTAACCTTAACTTGGCCGGTATTAACAACCGTCATGTGACAGCTTATACATATGTACGCTTTATGCCTCTGCTACACCTGGGATAAAGTTAGTCACTGTCACGCATATATACACAAGTGTTTAATGCGTTTGAATGAATTGAATGCGGAATGAACAATTAAACATTGACAAATGCCGCTTCGCTCTCGTCCGCAACGGTTCTCTATAACGTTTCTCTTACGCACCTTGCGGGATTTGGAATGAGCTCCCAGCCGTGGTTGTCCCACAGCGCTACAATATTGGGGTTTTTAAAAAACGTGTCATAATATTTCTTCGAGGCCGACAGCGCGTTAGTGGGCCGAGTGCCTGTCTGCTCTACTCCAGCTATAAAAAAAGACGGTGTGCGTCTCGGGACGCCCGACAGAAGTGAAAACTTAAACTTAACGTGAGAGAAAGGGAAGTCAGATAGACTGGTGCCGTAACGCGTTACGCAACGAAGCGGTTTATTGTCCCATAAGAAGTTATCACTTCAAAAATCATGTATATACACTAATGTAGGTAATCGTTAAGGTGTTATTTTTTAACGCTTTATGTAAGTCTGATTTGGTCAGTCTAATACTAACGCAGGTGGGGCAGGTGCATTAGAATAAACTTAGATATCTCATAAATGACGTGTGAATGGGTAATCTTTTATTATATCTAATCTAAAACCTATTCTTTTCAAGTAGCTTTACAATAACTATTTTGTAACTGTCATAGTTTCTTAATAACAAAACTAGGTACTGTTCTTGTTATCAATAAGTATACGATAATAGCAAGTTTTACTGCGTAACTGCACTCACATTGATTTAATACGCAGTTTTCATGGTAATTTAATTTTATTGCGTTAAGCTTACATCGGGTTTTTTGTTATACGCTCACTACTACGGAACTTTATATATCTTGAGACGCACTTGACCGATTTTATATAATAATAAAAATTATTTTATAGTATTAGATCTTTAGACAAACGTGCACATTGTATATACAATGTACACGTGCTAAGGAATATTACTTAGCTAAAGGTTACTATATCTTACATTGATATATATATATACTAGCTGACTCGGCGAACTTCGTACCGCCTTATTCAAATAAATTAATAAACAAACAAATTGAGAAAACATGGGAAAGGGCTCATAGAATTTGAAAAACATATAGCCTATAACCATCTACGATTAATTCCGCGTCGACTGGTTGTGGTTTCATGATGATCGGTCCAGTAGTTTTCGAGTATATAGATATATATAGATAAATAGCCATAAACCATCTAGGAAAAATTTCGCATCGAATGGTGGTAGTTTCATGTCGATACGATCAGTGGTTTAAGCGTGATTGATCCTCAAACGAACACCATTTTCATTATATATATATAGATAGAAGATATAGATAGATCAATGATATCTTACTAATCATTTATAATTTGTCTTACGACCGATTAAAATTTAACACAAGCACCATTACGATATTAAGATATAGGAACTGGCCACAAGCAAGCCCGTGTTATGAGTAATTAACATTTATTAGAGACGAACCCTAGCTAGATACTCAGACTATAGTATATAATAAAAAGTTCGTTGACGAAATTTACCATACCAGCAATTGAATCCCCGGACCTCTGTGTTTATTGTCATAGGCGGGCAAAAGCTTAGACTAGTCAACCACTGACGCCATCAGATGTAACATTATGCACATAAGAATAGAGTAACTTTCTAAGCAGTGCATGATTTTGGTTTTCTATCTAACCCTAAAATTTTTATTTGTACTCCTAGGTTAAACTTCAACTTAAAAGACATAGACAAGGATACCCTGTTCCTGGACCCAGGGCAAGGACCGAGTGAAGAGTATGAGAATCTGAGAAGGAGGGTATACACCAACACAAAGGAACTCTATTATTACATAAACCATGAGCTGACGAAGATGATGAAAGAAGACAAGAGTGACGAGAGGATACAAGCGATCCTGGATCAAGTTGGCGATAGGAAGAGGTGAGATTTTTTTTTATTCATTAATATTGTTTTCACATTTTGAGATATACAAAAATAAAATAGGATTTTATGTTTAACATCAAAGTGCACCATTAGACAAGTTTCTAATATTAGATTTATCTCTCCGGGGTATTGAACCCATGACTTTGGGATCTGATGTGTTAATCAGATTAATTTTTCAGTGATTCTCAATCTTTTTTTGCATTATCATCCCTTTTATAAGTGAACAAAAATGTCAACGCTCTCCAATCACACAGTAGGCATATATACCCTGCGGAACATTAAGTAATGTCCCTAAGGATTACTATCTAAGGTATATACAACCTTTGCAAATAATCGAATAAATATTCATTCATTGTATTTGGGGAAACCAAATAACATTATATTCATAAGACTGTAAATATATTTTCAATATCTGATGTTTTCAACATATTTGATTACGTACATATATTATATCACACATTATAAAACAAATTAATTCAGTCAATTCCAATGAATGAATGAAAGGATAAAAACACTATATTTTTAACCAGAAATTAAAACTACGTTCTTAAAACTAGGTACAGTATTTGTTAAACAAAGGGCGGCCTTATCGCTTAAAGCAATCTCTTCCAGGCAACTCCCATATGATTGACTAAATTCACATCTATCTCAATTTGCCTCTGGACCCACTACCGACCCACGGAAGCTCCCAACACCCTCTGGGGGCGTTATCATTCTCTTTGGGAATCTGTGATCCAGCTTCTTGGCCCGCGTCATGAGACATTAAGGCTGGTGTGCATAGACATGTAACCGATATTTAAAATTAAAATAAAATATTCGATAAAACTATATTGATTTGTATTAACTGTCGGATAAATGCCTATGCACACCAGCCTTAGTTGTATATGTGTCACCTTATAATTGTAAAAACTGTCAATTTTGTAAGAAAGCTAATAAGATTGTAAACTGTCGATAGATTGTGAACGGACAGGAAAATGGGCCGTACTCAATAAACCGATACAGTCAGTTATCCACAACTCGTGGAGACTTGGTTTAAAACAAATCTGTTGCTTGACGCGATCTTGCAACCTGTAAAAATTGATTCTAGAAGTCTTTTTTTCGAGGGCAAATCTGATTGAGGGCTATCAGCCGTGCACGGAGGGACAGAACCCCCTAGGGGATAATCGCGGCCGGTGTGTGGGATTCGCACATTCGGGATGGCATTAGCACCTATAGGTAGAACTAATGATTGTATGGCCACGCCACGGTTAGGGATACCCATTAATACCCCTCGGTATTCCATCTTTTGCCTTTAATGCCAGAGCCACGGGTAAATGACCTAGCCTTTCCGCTGGCCCTGGCAGGCGGTGGCCCATCGATTTCTTCCAAGACTCTAGAAGTCTACTATAACACCGAGTAACCAAGGGAAGTTCCAGTTTTGCGGGTTGTAACTTGTAATTTGAAGAACAGATGTCTGAAACTACAAACCAATTACATAAATGTAGATGTTATACTGTGAACTTTATGATTAGTTCACAATTTGTCTACGGTATAAAATCTGACTAGTTAGATTATGAACTCACGGTTCTTACAACATTCTGCTGCCATATATACCAAATACATCATTCACTTCGACTTCGCCTGTTAAAAAATCGATAAGAAAAATTATTCCCAGCTATGCGTGAATCACACATTTTTTACAATAAAGTATTTATTGTATTTTTATTTCCAGTCCTTATGGTAGCAAGCTACAGATTGTCATGCAAATAGGCATAGTGGCCTTGCCATTAATAGGGAAAAATGAAACACCTAACTGTTTTGGTATTACAAAGGTTTATTTGGTTTTTTCGGAACTTCAGTTGTAACACTACCTATACTTAGAAATGTGGGCAATATATTTTAGCAAGTCAATTTAGATAGCTTCTTAAATCTCTTTTATATCTTGATTTAGTAATAATAGCTCAACTCATCACAAAAACGTTTTATCGCAATAAATGTCCAATTTCTTGGAAGAATTCACGTACACACTACACTACACTTGATACAGTTATTAGGCATTCCTACCAGAAAGAATTATCGATTTCATGGGCAAAAATGAATTCGTTGTGTTATTTGAATGCTTACGAAAACCTCTTCTTGTTTGTTTTACGGATTCTATCTGATTTGTTTGTGACCCAACAATAAAATTTAATTGGAGTTCATTAAACTTGCATGAGATTGTTGTTATGAACGATGGTACCGCCATGTAACCTTCTTTCGGCCTATACGATCTTTTCTTCACAATATTTAAATTCTTCATTTAAATAATTCAATATCATTTCATCAATAAAATAAAATTAAATACGCTCCGCACACTGTAGATATATAAAATAAATTAACATAAAATCAATATCTTCTCTTCTTCTTTTTCTTATATATAAAATGAATGTTTGCCTGTATGTCCTTTATAGAATCGTAAACTATTATACATTTGACCATGTGATGATCTTTAGCAAAGTTGTTGTGCATGAGCCAAAGAAGGTTTCTGAGTTGGTTCACAATTGGACCCGGTAGGTGGCGCTGCTGTCGGCATATCGATTGAAGATGTCCGATCGATGTCCGGGCAGGACGACGTCTGCCGGGACAGCTAGTAAAATATAATTAATATCGCTCCGCGCCGCACCGCTTAGTTGTCAGATATAACCCACACCGCAAGTGCAAAATAATATAAATATATTGTTTATAGCTGAAGAGCAGCTGCATTTCATGCCCATTAATCAGATAAAGGTGTGCTCAATCTCACATTCCCACCTAAATTGCGCGACACTTCCTTTTTTACAAAATTGACATAGTCCATTGTTATCACTAAGTCCAGCGCCGCCGCAACAAACGAGTTTATTGAATAAAACATATTATGATTGGCGTGATTACAGTGAAACAAGCAATTTTCTTGTTTGTTGAGATATTCATCTCAACAAACGAGAGAATTGCCTGCTCTTTAATGGAGCGGTGTGCTTTAACACGAATTGCAATCGGTTAAAACAATCAGACGCGTAATAGCTATAAACTTATCAGCCCCTAGGCTATTTCGGTTTGAAAGTTTTAATATATTTTCCTACTCCGTCAGCACGTGCTAATTGTAACAATATTGTTACACGCCGTCAAAGTGAATGCACACCTGCAGTTTATTACCTTTCCCCGCATTTGGACTTCTTTTGTTTACTTTGTGTTTAAAATTTGTAATTAAGAAAAACAACCTGTTGTTACTGTACTCGTTTATGGCCGCAGGTGTGCAGATTACGTTTTCTTGGAAATTCAGTCCACGCGGTCGATTGTTGTATCGTATAGTTTAGTATAAAACAATGCCCGAACGAAGGTGTGAGGCAGTCAAGCGCCCATTACGATACGAGCAAGCATGTAACAGCATTCGATAAGCTATATAGTGCCGGACTTTGCGCGTGCTATTGAATCGTGCAGTTTGTACTGGTTGTGTCCAGTTATATTTGTACCTGTGTTATACGTGCTTGTATAGTTCTAATAAATTCTATAGTAATTCCAACGGCATTTTAATTCCAGTCCCGCACTCGTAACAATATGATTTCTTTGATTTTGTATTTTGTACTAGAGTTTAAACCGTGGCGGTAGGCGCGGGGAAGTTAGGTCTACTCTATTTCAGTGAGAGCCCAGTCAGTTGTCTGTCTACTAGTCTAGATCTACAACTACTATGTCCAATATAGATTTGAAAAAAAAACGTACCAATTATATTTCGAATACAAAAGAGTAATATCAACAGGTCGTTACTGTCAGATCAAGTGAAACTGGCCGAGCTTGATGGCAACCACGAATGGCGGCAACTGGAAGCGGCCAACGTCAGCGACCTCATCCAGAGGAGGTTGCAATACTTACAAAACCCACCGAATTGCAAGGAGGCGAGGAAACTTGTATGCAGTTTGAACAAGGTAGTACAATATAATACTCTCTGATGTGGTAGAACTACGATGCAACCATTATCTTTGTTACAGCTCCTAGGGCCGGCTCAATCGGTGTGATGCCACGCTCTCACAGAATATCGTCGTGAAACGATTAGTTATGAGCTAATCGTGTTTGGTACGATGAATGAGAGTTTTTTTTTCTTTTATGTCTTATTGCATGAGTTCAGCAGACAGGCAGCTATCTGCGGGCTATCTAACTCATCCCCCTAAATCAACCCAAAGCCAGGTGGTAGGTTCTTTGACCGACTGGTTGGCTACCACCCCTGGTCTAGAGTATGCCGCCATAACAACCTTGAATTGTGTTCTGGCATTAGTAACCACGTTCCAGTTTCCCTTAAGAGAGCAGCAGTGCATTTGTGACACCTTTTAGTGTTGCAAATGTAGGCGATCCTGTCTGCAGAACTCCTGCAATAAAAAAAATTGTAGGAGGCCTAATGGCTCAGTTTTGAAGGCATTTGTTTTTGGCTGGTTAGATTGTCTTCTCATCTATCTGATGGTAATGCTTTGGTTAGATTAATTTTTTAGTGTACCTTTGTTCTCCATATCCAGCTGGTTTCTATAAAAACGTGTTATTTTGATAGTTATGTTAAACCAAAACTTGTTCTTGTTATTAAGTCATTACCTAAGAGCAGCATAAAAATATTATTTTTCCTTCCGTGCAAAAACTTGTTTCCTGTCAACGACCTTATTGGTATATTTTGTTATAATAATATGAAATGTTTATTATCATAATGTGCTTTATACAGAGTATTTATTGATTCTGTAACTTTTGAACGTAAAAATAACTTAACCTAACCTGATTGACATTTGTATTGGTTAGGACTACCTATTTATAACTAACTAGAGTTAAGTTACAAATCTGGCGAATTAAGTATCTTTCATCGTTTGTACGGCATTTTCCCAGTTGATAAGTTGTCTATTAAATACATGTCTGTTCAAAAAATGATTTAATTAATGCAAATGTGAATCAATCTTAATTAAATCATTATATTAATACGTTTAGCAAAAATGAAGCCAAAGTTTTGTACCCCTTTTTACGAAAATTTGCGCGGACAGGGGAGTATGTAATTTCGCACACTTAAAGTTTATATAGAGAAGGAGTGTAGAAAGCTAATATTTTTTAAAAATTATGCATAGAAAATACATTATAACAATAAATAAAACATTACACACACTACCATGTATTTGACACACACACGCATATATACTTTTTTTGTTTATTTTTAAAGTCAAATTAACAGTGTAGCCTTGGCGAAATCTGTGATTATAGAAGTGTAGTCTTTGGAAATAGAATCTTAATAATGTTCAAACTTATTATATTTTACTAGCTGACTCGGCGAACTTCGTACCGCCTTATTCAAATAAATTAATAAACAAACAAATTGAGAAAACATGGGAAAGGGCTCATAGAATTTGAAAAATATATAGCCTATAACCATCTACGATTAATTCCGCGTCGACTGGTTGTGGTTTCATGATGATCGGTCCAGTAGTTTTCGAGTTTACCTCGGACAATATATATATATAGATATATATAGATAAATAGCCATAAACCATCTAGGAAAAATTTCGCATCGAATGGTGGTAGTTTCATGTCGATACGATCAGTGGTTTAAGCGTGATTGAGCCTCAAACGAACACCATTTTCATTATATATATATATTATAGATTATTATAATTTAAATTAATTATGGTCGAATTTCGACCACTAAGCGAACATTAGTTAAATTAGTTCCATTAGTGACAATGCATTTTACCTATAATTTCTTAAGACTATAAATAGAAAACTCGGTCTAAGCCACTGTCTACTTACGTTACATTGGATCGCCATACTATTTTCCGAGGTCAGCACACCAGGCCTCTGATCTCCTGAATATTGGATTAATAAACAAGTAACTCTCACATGAGGGTTGCATATTTACGCTGCGTGAGTGATTCAGCTGTTTCCGTCGTTGAATCAGCTGATCTAAACGTCTCTGGTTAATGGGATGCGAGAAGCGCGCCAATAACATACCTACAATTGTACGTGTGTATATTTTTTGTGTTGTGAAATTAAGTATATATATGTAAAAAACCCACATATTGCTCTCATCTATAAAAAAAGAGGTGACCATGACCTTCAGTATTAAGGAAAACAGACACGCGTTGGTAGGAAAGTTACTCGGTTGCTTTATTACGATAAGTACCTATACAAGATTGTTGGTTGCATTTATCGCATGGTGACTTTTTGTTCCACCAAGACTTAAAAACGCGATAATCATTAAAATTATTTTATTTGGGTAACAGCGTTAATAATAGTAACTAGATTACGAGGTAAATATAAAAAAGCTATAGATAAGCCTCTGCAGATGACAAAAAAGTAAAAAAAAATATAGGTAGATACATAATGTTATGTACTTTCAGTCTGAAGTCAACTTAATCTAACTGAATATTGTTACGAGTGCGGGACTCGAATTAAAATGCCGTTGGAATTTCTTTAGAATTTATTAGAACTATACAATCACGTATAACACAGGTACAAAATTAAATATAACTGCGCACAACCAGTACATACTGCACGATTGAATAACACGCGCAAAGTCCGTCACTATAATATAGCTTATCGAATGCACAAGTCTCGCTCGTATCGTAATCTTCGCTTGACTGCCTCACCCCCCCCCCCCCCCCGTTCGGGTATCGTTTTATACTACACTAAACTGTACAATACAACAATCGACTGCGTGGACTGAAGTTTCCGAGAAACTGTAATCTGCACACTTACGGCCATAAATAAGTACAATAACAATAGGTTATTGTCTAATTGCAAATTTTAAACACAAAGTAAACAAAAGAAGTCCAAATGCTGGGAAAGGTGATAACCAGGAACCAGGTGTGCATTCACTTTGTCGGCATGTAACAATATGAATAGGACCGTTCGATTACAACTATAGCGAGACCAGCTCATAATAAAATAAAATTGTATTTAACTATATGCGATATATTTGTAATATATTTATTAGGGAGGCTGAATATAATGTGTTTTAAGAATTATATCACTTCAACAATCCTAATTAGATTCTAAATGAGAATGTGAGTTGCTTTGTTACGCTTTCACGCCTTAATTATTCAACTGATCGTAATAAAATTTTGCGCACTTGTCACGGGTACAGATACGTAAAAAGAGAGAGAGAGAGAGAGAAGTTCATAAAAAAATCCCGAGGGATAGAAAAATAACTTTGATATATTTACGGGCATACACATTGTCAGTGGTATAGAAAAGATCATAGCTACGTTTCATCTAGAAAAATGTACTGTTCCTGTAGGAAAGAATGATAACTTTCAGTCATATTCAAGTTCCACCTGTGAACTTAAATTGATTGACAAATTCTACATTGACGCTGGCAAAGCCGCGGAGAGAAGCTAGTGTTCTTATCTTATACTAATATATAAAGCTGAAACGTTTCTTTGTTTGTTTGCTTGAACGCGCTAATCTCAGGAACTACTGGTCTGATTTGAAAAATTCTTTCAGTGTTAGATAAACCATTTATCGAGGAAGGCTATATATCATCACGCTAAGACCCAATTTTTTGTAACTATTCTAGGCGTACGAAGCTAGTAAGGTAATAAAATGATGTTGTGTATTTGGTAGTTGGATAAATAATGGCCTTGTCCCGAGTCGTAATGTAGTATAAAGATGTAGTGATAACAGTTGAAAGGGGAATTTTAAGGTGGTTTAGGTGTCTATATAAAAAATGAAAGACGGTAGAATCACAAAACAAGTGTATAGCCTAAGAGACGCTGAAGATCGACCTTCACCAACCTGATAACCAGATGAGACATATTTTTTATCAAATTATATTGATTTGTAAACACGCCTTTGATAGCTTGCCAATCGAAAAGTGTTCATAGATATTTATGAAGTCTTCAAAGCATGTCAATAATATTCAATGCACGGGTTTTTACAGGCAAGCCTTATTTTTGTAATTAAATTGTTTATCTTATGATACCAATTTTTATTGGTTAATAGAATGGTGTACTTACCTATATTGACTGATCTACCTTACTTACCTGCTTGCCAGGTGCTATGAACAGAAAAAACTCCTTGTGGCACTCGGGGACTGCCGCGGTACATAGCATTTTTTTATCAACTTATGCAATTATAATTATTTATTTATTTCTTCGATATTAATTCAAGTTACACTTTTTGAGCGTGGTGACCGATAAAAAAACAAATCACCTATGTATACATATTATGTACCTACATGTATACTTACGGGGCGCACATGCGGTGAGTGTGGCTTTATAAAAATATGATAGATACCTATATACTTTCTCACAAACAGCTGCTTACGTATTCGTCCGATTTCGGAGCAGCTCGTCTCGATCCGTGCGAGCTTCGTACAGTCGTACCATATAACATACACGTTAAGCGAACGCTCGGCCGAGCTACACGGTAGGCGGAGTGGGGGGTGTTAGGTTTTATTTTTGTTACGGAATTTCTTGATTCGGTCGCCGCGCTCAAAGCCCGCGATAAAAGCTATGCAATTGCTTAATAAGTAGACAAGCCTACTAAGGCTTATTCTCCATGTTAAAACGTATCAATTGAAACTGAATTTGTTCAGTTATCAAGAGTTGAAGTTTATGAAAAAAATATTGATGAAAATTTATTTAATTTAAAATAGCCATGAACAAATTTCGATTCGCAAGCTATCATAGGCGTTTGCGGATGATACTGCCTTAATTTTTAGTGGTAACGTTTGGGATGAAACATATCATAGTGCACAACTCGGAGTTGATAGAGTGAGTGACTGGTTGCACAGTAACATGTTAACTCTTAATGTCCCTAAAACTTACGTACTTAACATCGCCTTTTCGCTAAGTGCTAATATGGCCCCAGAAACAAGTTTCTCCATCACGGCTCACACTTGCTGGCCTAAAACTCCTAACTGCATTTGTCCTACATTGCAGAGAACTGATACTATAAAATATCTTGGCATTATACTGGACCACTCATTAACTTTCAAGACACATATTGACAACCTAGTCACCAGACTTCGTAAACTTATATGCATCTTTAGAATGCTCAGACATGTAGCAGATAGACAAATACTTAAGATGGTTTATTTTGGCTTGTGCCGTTAAAAGTTACCTCCTTGAAGCAGAAAGAGCTCAACGCGCCATTCTTAAGGTGGGGGCAGGTCTTCCTTTCCGCTATCCTACCGTTAAACTGTATAAGGAATGGGATGTTATGACAGTCAGGCAAATCTTCATACTGCACATATTACTTAAAAAGCACTCTCTTATCCATTTTAATCAGGCGACTAGATAAGCGACGTAAACTAGATGTTTGTACAACTCCTTTGTTTCGTACTAGTCGCACACAAAATTTCTTTTGTTTTCTGGGTGACTTCCTCTATAATAAAATCAATACTATATTAAACATATACCCTCTTAATAAATGTACCTGCAAATAAAAAATTACAAACTTCTTGAAAACTCTCGATTATCAGTCCACTGAAGACCTCTTGTATATTCTTAAATAACTATGCTGTTTTCCACTACCAACGTTATTTCCTAATCCCCTCCATGATTAACATACTCTGACTCATTCACTCTCACTCAATCACACATACTTCCTCTTACATCACCATCACCTATATACAAACTTACCTTACACACACTACATCACACCTTTGCTGTTGAAGGGCTCACTCTACACGATTACTTAGAATAGTTAGTTATACTAGTATATTTTCTTTTTGTCTCTTAAATAGCCAACGGGTTGATCCTGGTGACCTGTACCACGGGTTTCTTTTTAACCTAATTCAGGCACCAGCCTCTTGGTTAATGTTGTTACTAGATTTAAGTTTCACTGTGTACTTAAAGAGGAAATAAAGAATTATGTTATGTTATAGGCGTGTTTTTAAATCAATATTATTTGATAAAAAATTGGTCTTATCTAGTTAGCAGTGTGAATGGTGACCTTGGTGCCAGTAGACTGCGACGTACTCACCATGATCAAAATGGTGGACGTCTTAAAGATAGGTCAGTTAAAATACGCCTCAAATAAACTTGTACGTATGAATAGATTAAACAAAGTAAAGAAAGAAATTAAAGTAAAGAAGAAATTGTTGTGCCGGAATTATGTCCGACACAACACTAATTTTCAATGCAAATCTTATTGGTGTGAGACCAAAACGACCCAATTGTTGTTCAGCTAAGTAGATGAAGCGAAAGGTGTTTGTCAGGATTGTCGCAAGTGGAGATCCATTGTCTCTACCTACAGTCCGTCTACAGTTGTCCACTAATGCACATGTCTTGTGTATTTAAAAGCCATTATTACCGGTTGACCTAATTACTTGTCCAAATAATATCAGACAATGCACCCGTTATACGAGTATACAAGGCGATATCCGTTGACACGCGAGTGGAGGTTGGTGACACCGCTATTTTGTCATCGTCACGCCAGATTGTTGAAGTTATGACTGATGGCTCAAATTAGAAACAATAGCGGGGTATTTGTTTTTGAAGTACTGTTACGTGCGAGTGGGGTACGCATTTAGGATTAGAAGAAAACACCAGTTCTTTTTAACTAAACACGTTTATTGACTTACATAACTAACGACGCGCTGTCCAAACGATAAGATGTCTTACTCACAATACCGTCACCAATATTGCGTAGACCACCTTTTGCTGCTGCAGTGTTCAGTTTCTTGGTTTTGAGATTACATATAATATGTCAGAGTTTAGCAAAATCGGTACCGTGATTTTTCTGTGAAAGTGTTACAGACAGACAGAGATGCAGAGTTACTTTTTACTCAAAGTTATCTGAGGAGACGTAGATATCGTAATATTTATTGAAAAAAAAAAGTTAAAGACACTCTGAAGAAAACATTATAAACAGATCAAGCCAATATTTCCATTTAAAAAACGCAAAAATTCGTTATGGACAAAAACAATTTTCTCTGTATCAAACGTACAAACTCTCAAAAGCTTTTTATTGAAATCGCACATTTTTATGGTGAGTTTTTCAATTGCAGATACTAAAATTGACAATTAAAAATGCCAATCTGCTCCTAGTTTGACATTTGAAAATGGTTAATTTAGTCGTCAGATTTAAAAACAACATACCACAGAGTTACATTGTAAAACGTAGCATAGTATGACAACACCAATATTTTTGTTTCATCTTTTCCTTATATATTTATCGTGTGTACTTTTAGAGAAATATTAAATGTAGTTTTATTTATCCTACCGTTTATAAAAAAAGTAGTAACAGTGCATGAAGTGGCACAACATATACCCAGGTTTTATTTTATCTTAATTATTGTTTTATCTTAATAAAATCATTTACAATACAACTCATACTTGTACACCTATCAAGCCAGTGAAACAGTGCTAGAAGTGAACCGCTATTCGGTTAATACTTGGGTTATATGAAATTTTACACTGCAGTACACAAATCGGTCGTGGTTCTCACAAAAATTATAATAGTCACGGTCAACATTAGACACAGTATACAATAGAAATATTAAAATATATATGTTCAAATTGCTTGTAAAAACTGGAGATAATGTTAGACTTTATCATTTTTGAAACGGATTTCATTTTTAACCGACTTCGAAAAAAGGAGGAGGTTCTCAATTCGTCGGGATCTTTTTTTTTTTTTTGTCGTTACTTTTTTTATGTATGTTCGCCGATTACTCCGTCAATTATAATCCGATTTACGTGATTCTTTTTTTGTTCGACGCGGAATAGCTTCCAATTGGTCCCCTATAAATTTTACATAGTTTGGCCCAGTAGTTTTCATTTTATGAACATTTTTCATGGAAATAATTTTCACTCCGTTCCATATGTACACCGATTACTCTGAGATTTATGATTCGATTTACGTGATTCTTTTTTTGTTCGACGCGGAATAGCTGCCATGTGGTCCCCTAAAAATTTGACATAGTTTGGCCCAGTAGTTTTCATTTTACGATCATTTTTTTGTTCTCGTTTCTTGGGATCTATATTTTTTAAGAAGCGCGGCACCATTCATAGGTCCACCCATACATAGCTAGACACTAAAAAGTAACAAATAAAATTTGAAAACTTCGTTTAAAAAAACCGACTTCAAAAACTAAAATGTATAAAATAACTTATTTCTAAAGCTCTTATTATTAATATATATTACCTAAAACATCTTGAAGTCGGTGCAAAGTAAAACATAATAAAAATTACTATATTTTGCAAATTACTAAGCACCGACTTTAAGATGTTTTAGGTAATATATATTAATAATAAGAGCTTTAGAAATAAGTTATTTTATACATTTTAGTTTTTGAAGTCGGTTTTTTTAACCGAAGTTTTCAAATTTTAACATTCTATAAGGGCCAAATGTAATATTATTTTTGTCCACAAGCTGCCAGCTACCATCAAAATTGTCGCGCCAAAACCAAGAGAATTGTATCGTCTCTTTTATTCTAATACAAATTGCATGTGGTTAGAGGGAGAAAGCACCAGTTCAACGTTCATTTCAATTATCTGTATTTGTGGTGGTTCCGTCTTACAGGTTAATACTAAAATAATTACACAGGTCCCCAAAAAAAATATTCTACGTGCTCGGTGTCAGACTGATTATCGGGCGTATTCTTCCCCTGAACACGAATTTGAAGTGAGAATTGGGGGTCAATGAGCAAATAATCGAGATAAGTGTTGAAAGAATGGATATGTAATACAATTTCCTGCGGCTGGGCGGCCTGTCGTAAGAGGCGACAAAACAACCCACAGCCAGGTAGGCTATTTGCCCGACTGGATGGCTACCACTCCTGGTCTAGTGTATACCGCCATAGAGTTGTGTTCCGGCATTAGTGACCAGGTTCCAGTCTCCCTTAAGAGAGCAGCAGCGCATTTGTAGCACCTTTGGTGTTGAAAATGTCCTAAGGCGATGGTATGGTAACCGCTTTCATCAAGTGGGCCGTTTGCCTGTCTGCTGAACTTTGCAATAAAAAATAAAATGAAAAAAGGATCATGTTTTTTGGGTTTTCACACAATTCATATTTAATTTTGTGGATCTGTGTTATCTTCATTAAAAAATATTTGTAGATGATCAGGACTGCTTGTTTTTTTAATCATTAGATTACAGCATACAGGTGAAGTTTTATTTATGATATCGCGTAATCTATACCGTCATTGGCACCCCTGTATAATATTTGGCGCCCATTTAATTAATACAAAGCATTAAGCAATCTTTAATATTTTGTTTTACAGTCAAATAATGGAATTAATAATATTATAGCATGGCTATAAAATAAATGATTCTTAAGATGATGATTGACAGGGAACCAATCACTGGAGGGATGCCAAAAATGGTATTGTTTCGCCCATATTAACATTTAAAAGTCCTAACAAGTTTCTTTATTATTTCTGACTGATTACTTTGAAAGAAATATTTTTATGTAATAAACATCAAAATGCGAGAGAATAAATCGGTGGAAACATCTAGTCGTGTTTGTGAGCTTTTTATAGTTAGTAATATTTTTCTGGCATGTCAATGTACTTGTGTTTTGTGAATCAAATTTGTTTTTTAGGTAAAATTTATTTTGAATCTATTATGTATTTATATGTAGTGCGTTGTTTTTAAGTCAATATATCTTTTTCTTTCTTTAATGTAGAAGGTTCTATTAGTTCTCGAATAACCCAAAACTTTAAAAATAATCCCGCTTCCATTTGTTTGATGAACTTCAGGGCAATGTTCAATATGTCTTAGAGCATTCTTTCAAACGTTATCATTGGGTCTATTACCGAGTTCAATGTCCTTGAATGGTGTGAATCCGGGTTTTCTGATCGTTCATGTTATGTAAATAAATGATAATCGCAAGTGCTAAAAATGTCGTTATCACTCCAAATATTATTTTTACGGGTGAATTTTGTTCTTTGGTCAATTAATTTATTAATCGAAGTCTATTTGTGAACATACCCTAAAAATATCTATCTATCTGTGCAGGAACGGAAAAAGAACACTTAATTCATGCGGCCGGGTGGCCTGTCGTAAAAAGCGAAGATACAAACCACAGTCCGGTGGTAGGGTATTTGTCTGTCTGGATGGCTACCACCCCTCGTCTAGAGCATGTCGTCATAACAACCTCGAGTTGTGTTTCGGCATTAGTGACAGACAGACAGCAGATTGGTAGCACCTTTAGTGTTGCAACTGTCCATAGGCGATGGTAACTGCTTCCCATCAGGTTGGCCGTCTGCCTGTCTGCTGTATTCCAGCAATAAAAAAAGGAATGACACTGCGTGATCTAACCTATCGGTTTTACTGAAACGGTTCAACAGGTCAAAGTTCTACTTTTGTGATTATAAATGTAAACCGCATGAACAATTGGCGGTCTTAAGGCTTAAAGCGATCACACTACCAGAGAACCAGAGAAAAAATACATATAAACATTTAAGTATTAGTTCTTAAACGTACGTTAAATTAGGATTCTTCATCTAACTCGTTCTCTCACAGCTTAGGATCGCGGCTTTGATTGTACGAAGTATTGATCTCCTCCACCAAGACTGGTTTTGAGCACTGGAGGCCTAAATTTGTTGACATGTCGACGTTCAGCCAATCAGCAATCTGTTCAATCCATCTGTTTGGTGATTTACGACGAGCTTTCTTGTCTTCAGCTTTCACAGTGACCACGAGTTACTTCATATTGCCTGGGGTCTTGTTTACTATGTGGCCAAAATACTTCAGTACCCGTTGTCGGTATACTGTTGGTAACCTCTGGTGATCGTCAATCTCGAAGCTCTTCCAGTAGGGGGCATTCTTTCGGGAGCTATCCACGGAATTCTTAGCATCCGATAAATTAGGATAATTATATCTGCTTAGATAAATGTAAGGAGTTTGATTTCCTTAGAGTGACGGGCTGTGAATTCCATAACAGGACAACCTGATGTTTACTTCTAAAATATTTTGCTTTACTACATATTAAACGTATAATATATATTCAATGTTACGAAAGCATCCATTGCATTTCTCCTTAAATAAACGAAGACACAAATAACTCCTTGACGTCGTATTCGGTCCAAAAACCGCGTGATCGGCCCAATTTATAATTTCGGTTACGGCATATTAATTCGGTTCAGTGATGCCGCGCTGGCTTAAGTATTTTATTAATAACATCAAACGTATTAGAAGTGGGGCTACTGGTATTAAATAAATCTCTATATGACATTCCTGAGATTTCTTCGTGTTTATACTTAGAACGAGCTGAGAGAGACAAAATTGTTTGTGAAGAGTAAAAGTTATTTTCAATTTAGTATTAATTAAATATAATTTAGTTGTCCGCATGGAATTTGGAAAAACCCCCGATTTTGAAACATTCTTCATTGGTGCTCCGCTCCTATTGGTCTTAGCGTGATGATATATAGTATATAGCCTTCCTCGATAAATGTGCTATCCAACACTGAAAGAATTTTTCAAATCGGACCAGCGGTTCCTGATAAGCGCGTAAACAAACAAACAAACAAACTCTTCGGCTTTATAATATTTTTATATTGTAATTATATTGTATGTCGAGAGCTTCATAACAAATGGGCGTACAGACAAAAGTGCAGTTTTACACAAGGGACAACATTGTGAATAAAACAAAGTAAATGATTGTATAAAGCTGAAATTTGGAATACCTTTCTTTTCAGGTACACTTGCATACTGGTAAGACTCTCTAAATTATAACATGCACAGTTTTTAGTAAACAACAAAAAAATGGCATTTTATTGCGTATACGCCTATATGTTAT
Source organism: Dendrolimus pini (assembly GCA_949752895.1). Lineage (NCBI taxonomy): Eukaryota > Metazoa > Arthropoda > Insecta > Lepidoptera > Lasiocampidae > Dendrolimus > Dendrolimus pini. The sequence continues at coordinate 18,767,096 of OX457135.1, forward strand.
GAAGCCTAAGGGATTATAATATTATAATCCCTTAAGCCTATAAGTAGAGTACGGAGCCTAGTTCCTTAAAGTCAATGGGAAGGCTCCCAGAAGGTTAGCTACGTTTTCTCGCCATACTGATCCGTTGTGTAAGGTAGGACCAGCCCACTGATCATCCGAAGAGTCAATGAGTTGTTTTGATAGATCTTTGTAGAGGCTCATGGCCTCAGGACCCCACGGTCCAAGCATACAAACAGCAAATGGTATAAACATATAACGCTCATCGAGGATGTATATTTGCGCCGCTTGAGTGATTCAGCTGTTTCCGCCGCCGAATCGGCTGATCTAGTAGTAGTAGTACAGTAGTTTATAATAAATAATGTAAATGCGTGTAGGTACTTTTCAAGTAGACATTTATTACAATTCCAGGGTTGTGGTTTCGGCTGTCAATTCCACAACATAGTGTACTGCATGATATTTGCGTATGCTACTGAGAGGACCCTAATCCTGAACTCTCGAGGCTGGAGGTACAACAGCAAGGGCTGGGAGTACGTTTTCCAGCCGATCTCCGATACTTGCACGTCCACCTTCAACGAGAAGGTTGTCCAGTGGCCTGGTGAGTTTCAAACAGTTATTTAGTGTTCTTATTTCTGAGTTATTTTGAAAATTACTGTGGTATCTAGGTTGAAAAGTTTTTGTAAAATTGGTAATCGACTAGTCTTAGTAAATGTATTCTCCAAAATTAAATTTTTGGTTAGATATCACTTGGTAATTTTTCATTTTCTGGGATAAAACTATTAAACTTTTATAATATCATTCATGAATTTCAGATCGTCTTCACGTTTCTTATTTAAGGAAAATAAGAGTTTATTCATTGTTAAGTCTTTTTTGGTTTTCAGATTCGTACGACGCGAAGGTAGTGTCGCTACCGTTCATAGATTCGTTACCACAGAAGCCCAAGTTCTTACCACTAGCCATACCGACAGATTTAGCACATAGGTGAGTTATTAAAAATAATTTTAAGGCACAAATAAAATATCCTAATAGCTCAGTAGTGATAATCCACCCTGATTTCAGGCTAAGTAAAATGAAGTGCTTGTAATAATGATCAGTGAGTTTCGGGGCCTCTAATCACTATTGTAGCAATTAATTGGTTTCATCATCCGAGCGTTAAATCCCGGTTGCGTTCGGAGCGATCACTTCGACGCCCAGGGTCCGCTTTCCTACTTTTTCTTCTCCGCTTCACGCGATCTTCGACATCACTTGTATTGAGACCGTTGGTACGCATGTCATCTCTCATAAGATCAAGCCAGCATTTCTTGGGCCCACCCCTTCGACCGGCGCATGGCTAAACATTTGTTCCCCATGTAACTAGCTGGTTTCCGTAAAACGTGGCCATACCAGTACAATTATTAACAATTAATTGGTTTATATATATTTATACTTACTGAGTTGCAGACAAATCGGTCTAGTAGTTTTTCCGTGAAAGCGTAACAGACAGACAAACAATTACTTTCGCATTTATAATATTATTAGGGATAGATTAATACTTATATATACTACTAATACTTATATAGTATGCAGTTTTGTCAATTAAAGTGAATATTTAAATAAGACTCAATAGTCACATGAAATCTGTAAAAACTCTATTTTAAATTGCTTTAAATCACATTAAGATAAAAGAATTTATATTGTCACTAAAAATATAGCAAATTTTGCCTTAAAATTAAGACTGGATACTAATACCTAGACTAGGCCAAGCATGTATCCTAAGTGTTAGTTGCTTCCAGTGACGTAATAACTATATTTACATAACAAATTAAATTTTCTACATTACTAATAAAAATTACAACAAAAAATGTGATGCAGTTCTAAAATTGTCAATGTAGCGATTTGTTAGACATTCCTACAACTTGAATTGTCAACAGAATGAGAATTCTGTGTTCTGGGGATTTAGGGAAATCTTTTCAACCAGATGTTAGGAATACGTATTATATGTGTTTTTTCTTTTTTCTCAGGATAATCCGTTTCAACGGCGACCCGGCGTCATGGTGGATCGGCCAGATTGCCAAATACATACTGAAGCCGGGACCACTCATGCAGAAGGCGATCAACGAGTCTATCGCCAAAATGAACTTCAAATCGCCAATGGTGGGGTAAGTTTGTCAGTTTTGATGGTCAATTTCGATATTGTGTAGGCGAAGCATTCTCTGTCATGATTGAATGAAATGAATGTGTAGTGAAACACTTACAAGCCAATAGATGGCGCTGTGAAATAATTGGAGACACAAGACATTTCAGACTAGTACGTAGAAAGAATTTGTTATACCAAGTAACTATCGTCTCGTTGCGCGTTTTTGTTTTTAGTCAACAATAAAGTGTTGTCTATGTCTAAAGAATATATATTTCCAACAATAGTAGTTGGACCTAGACCTGCGCAGCAGTAGCCTCGGAAGGTCTTCCCTTTGAGATAGAGGAGCATGCCAACTCAGGCCTTGAAAACATTATCAATTTTATTTAAAAATATAGGTAATTACCGGTATTTTAAAAAAAGGTACTGCCATACCGGTATAATTTTTATCGTTACTTAGGTAACATTTATGATTTTAACGTTATAATATCTTATTGGCATTTTTTTTACGTTATTTCAAGCGACGTTGCCGTTATTCGTTTTGAGAGATCTCTTAAAGCGTGATAAACTTACATATTTTCCTTACAATAAACTGGAAACAAGTTTTTTTTTGCCAACCCTAATATCCAAGAAAAGTTTCAAGAATAACAAGTAAAGAGTTTGCATTTATTTTTATAGCATCTAGCAGAATTTGGTAGAATTTATGTCTGCGGCTAGCGGACATCCTCAATGCAATTACGACTGTACGTTACCGGAACAATCAACAAACAAAATTTGTAGCGGGTAAAATAGTGAAAGACTATATTTACTGCATACATGTATTAAATGAATAAAAATTTAAAAAAAACGAGAGAGCGGGGTGAGTCTTATTGCCTTGGCAGACGTTTTGCTTTTTGTGGCCTGAAGTGTCCGCAGGTCCAAGGGTTGGTGCCGACGGTGCTGGGCTTGGTATCATGGACAGCCGGGACGACCTTCCAGGTGCCTGCTCAAAGAGTCCTCCACTTCTTTCCTCCTCCTCACAACTCAATGGCAAATTTAAAAACGGGATAAAAAAAAACCTGGAATCCACATCCAGCGAGTTAATATAAAACGGAAGCGCTTCCAAAAGTCGGCCACCTCGACAAGACGGCAAAACAAGGCAAAAGACAATAGTTGGTGAGGTGGCCAAGCGGAAGGCAGACGGAGTTACAAAATATTTAAAAGAAATAAAATGAATGAAATGAGAAAGAAATAAAAGCGAGTTTAACAAAGTGAAAATGATTTTAAAGAAATTATTAGTTCACAATTTTATTTAAAACAAATGCAAAAAGATATAAAAGTGGGCATACCCACATGCACGAATTAATGAGATGATGCGACTAAGAAGCATTCGTGGGTGAAAAAACTACAATTAACAAGCTTATATTATTGGCTTCAACACTTACCCAAAATGTGGGTTACAAACACTAATAGAATTTAAATTTAAGATAAAAAAACGTAATAATAATCTTAAAAATGTTAAGATTAGACTATATGAATCTGGACGTGTTGGTCGTTTGAAATTTCATCACGAATGAATGCCGCGAGCAACGATATGCTGTCCCATGCGTCGGCCGCGAGCCGCCCGCCGACCGGTTTCTCAGACCATGAATGATACCAAATCACGCGACGATGCTCGTGTTTCTTATTTTATTAATTATTTTTAAAGTTTATGTAATATTACGTTACAAATTTTAAAATATTATTACGCGTGATCTTACCAACAATGTTGTCTGAACGTTGGACGACCTTTGCGAGTAAAGGAGAGCGGTAATGGTAACGAAATATAATTAACGAAATATAATAACGGTAAAATTACCGATAAATTTAGCGTTAACGTTATTTTTTTTACCGGTAAAATGGGCAAAAATAACGGTAAGATTTATAAGAGATATTTATTTTTACCGATATCTGAAATTAGTATAAATAACCGATACCATATTTTTATCGGTATTTCAAGCTCGCTCCTCAATTCCTAGTCGGGTCATTTCTAAACCTCTTTATTTATTACAAATAGAACCCGAGACGATTAAAATGGATACATGTGCATTTTTGAATTGCAGAGTGCACATCCGTCGCACGGATAAGGTGGGTACTGAGGCCGCGTACCACCACTTGCATGAGTATATGGCCCACGTGAAGGACTACTATGACCAACTCGAACTGACGACCAAGGTCGACGTCAGAAGGGTCTACATCGCCACAGACGACGCCTATGTGAGTTAACAATAGTCTTAAAAGACCATAAGGTTCGATTAAGACATGCTGTGTCGAGTCCAAATAATTGGAGAAGGTGAATCTCGCTGTGTCTGCCCTACTATACTCTTCCATCAAGCTCCGGTCTCTGTCCGTTCACGGTCCGGTCGAATATTCTTATACAAGATAAAAATTCAGAATTCTCTGTATTATTATCTGCTTTAGTTCCGATCCGATATCATGCCGGTACCGGTCCCTCGAAAAGAATACTCGACGTGACTATACTCTGATTTTTAATTACCTGGACTAAAATGACAGTTGCATTCGACCTTTTTTATATTGCAAGCACAGGCCGAGTGACAGCAGGATTTAGTATTCTTTTTTCATACTAATAAAAGCGTGTTAAAAAAACTTAAAACATATAATTTTCTAGTGATAAGGCCGCCCATTGTACTATCTATATCCTTTTTCTTGGCAAAACGATTTGAACGCTAGCAACTTGATTTGACAACTGGCAACACGATTTGACAACTGGCAACACGATTTGACAACTGGCAACACGATTTGACAACTGGCAACACAATTTGACAACTGGCGACACTAAAAATATAATGTTTGAAGCTGTCGCTACTCTAGCCACAAATTCATGCAACCTCATCTTATACTTGAAAAATTTAATATAACTTCGTCTTGCAATTGCAAAAAAGTTGTTCTTCAGTATACGTTGTGAGATTTATTTATCGAGATAGGTGTGAAACTATTTTTTTTTAATAAATTCTATTTATCAATCAACTTTCAGGTATTAGAGAATGCCCGTGAAAAGTATCCGGATTACGTGTTCCTGGGGGATCCGTCGATAGCAAAAACCGCGGCCACCCACCGGAGGTTCACGACCGTCTCCCTTACGGGGTTGCTAGTGGACCTGCACATGCTGGCCATGTGCGACTATATTGTTTGCACGTTTAGTAGTCAGGTCAGTTTTAGCTATGCTCACTACTAATGTTATATTAATTAAAGTGAGTTTCTACTTTAATTATTAACTGGCATTTGCTCGCGACTTCATCCACGTTCGCCAGATAGTAAAGGTTCAATCGGTTCAATGGGTTGTTTTTGTAATGTTCAAAGTATTTTATTGTTGGTTTTATTCAAATCATCAGCTTTACTAATGAAATATTACATAAGTATAGTTAGTTTAGTTTCATTATTTTTTTTATTTAACTAAATTGGTTCGTTTTGCTCTTACGCCAAAAGGAAGGTTTGCACTGAACAACAAACAAAAAAAAAACAAAGAAAGAAACAAAGGAGAAAAAAAAATCATATTTTCTTTGTTATTGCGAAGTTGGTAAACAGACAGACGGCCCAGCTCATGGAAAGTGGTCACGGTTGCCTATAGGTGCTCACATCGCCAATGGCGAAGCCAACGCGCTGCCTGCCTATAGGATGCCATGACAAGAATGATGAAGAGAGGAGATGAGATATGGGATTAGAATACGGGGATGAGGTAGAAAAGATTGGATAGAGAGGGAAAGGAAGTGAGTCATCGGGACTCTCACTTATCGCACGAAATACTATTAGCTCAAGGCTAACCGTTATACGTCAATATTCTGTGTTTGCGTGGTATCACTCCGATAGCCGGCCCTAAGAGTTGTGATCAAGATAATTATTTCAACATGGCTCTGCCACGTTAAAAGAAACTTCAACGGACAAGTGGAAAAATGAATGGCAACGGACAAGTGGAAAATCTTCAACTGACAAGTGACAAAATGAAGCGCAACAAAATTATAACTTGAAGTGTTACGGGCAGATTGTTAATGTACTTGTCCGATTTGAAAACCTTCAAGTTAAATTTTGTTGCGATTCATTTCCTGTATCTTGTTATTCAACCTTATCGAAATAAATTACTTCATATTCAAGACTGCTTCAATACCTTTATATAACTTTTTGAATAATTCAATTCGGACGTTCCATTCGAAAGATAGCACGAGGTTAAAAATGTAAGTATTAGAACACGCGGCCGTGACGCTTTTTCGTGACGCAAAAATCGTAAGACGGGGTCTATATAGAGGTTTCACTTGAAAAACTACTTTTGACAAAGTAATCGGTTCAGGTGGGTCGCATGGCGTACGAGATGATGCAGGCGAACCGCGTGGACGCGTCCAACAGCTTCTTCTCGTTGGACGACATCTACTACTTCGGGGGGCAGAACGCGCACGACCGCAGGGCGCTCATGCCGCACGCCGCCGCCGACTCGCAGGACATCGCCTTCGAGGTGATACACTATTGTACACCATAGCACACAACTTATACACGATAAAACATTATTTATAAACGACAAAACTGTATTTATACATGACAAAACATTATTTATACATGACACAACATTATTTATACATGACAAAACCATATTTGTACACGACACAACATTATTTATACATGTGTAGACACAGGAACGGAGGATATCCAAAAATGATGCGATTTTTCTCGTTTAAATTCGTTTATTTCGTTTTACAATAATTAGTCGTTAACGCTGGTAATTTTAAACGTATGTCGTATAGTAGTGTAATGAAGTTCGTATATTTATGTAGTGAAGTTCGTAAAGTGACGTTTCTTTATATGTCACTGCTATTGTGACATTTACACATGGACAATGTCGCGATAGTCGATGGCAACGATTCTATAAGGCCAAAGGTTTTGGAGCCAGAACGTAAATTGGCTTATTGTGTCTGAATACATGACAAAACATTATTTATACATGACACAACATTATTTATACATGACAAACCCATATTTGTACACGACACAACATTATTTATCCACGACTTATAATATAATAATAATCGGCAGACAAACACACATTGTATATCCCCAAATTAAGCAAGTTACGCTTGTGTTATGGGTAATATACAACGGACTATTCTGAGGCCGATCCCAGACACCCAGACCATAGTAAATAACGGAGAAAATACGTTTCCGAAATTTACTATACTAGGAATCGAACCCGGAGCCTCTGCGTTGCAGTGAGGTAGGTCGGCAAAGGCTTAGCCCGCTCAACCACAGAGGCCGTCAAACTAACTTAACATTATCTCTACACGACAAAACATTATTTATACACGACACAATTTTATTAATACACGACACAACTTTAATTATACACAATATTTAGCGAGCCTCAAAAATTTGTTTATGGCTCTTGTTGCCGCAAAAGGTTGATTGGGGTGCAAACGAAACAACTTTTCGTTGCTGTTTATGTTTCAATGATTGACCAAAAAAAATCATATACGTTCACGATTTGAGACGTAGCTTGGTTAATTCCTGGTCTTTATAGAGTCATTTTAAGTCAAAATAAAAATTCACCAAATGTAGGTGCTAAATTATTGACATGAAACAATTTCACTCTTTCAATTTCTATCAAAACAGGATAAACAAAATATTTACATCTTTATAAAAAAGATAAATATGTTTTGATTTTATTCACAATAAAATAATAATCCATTTAAAAAGCGACTGCGTCTATGGAATCCTCTCTATGACTTGAAAAATCAGTACTGAATAATCCACAAAGACCTTGGCGTCGCTATAAACCTTAATAATGATACGTCTTAACGCCATCTAGCTTTTATACGGAATTTCATAAAAATGACAATTTCACTTTGTTGCTTATTTTAGCTTAAGTAGTTAGAGTTTACTACAGTTTTTCGTTAACGCTGCGCTATATACAAATGTTGAAACTATATAAAATATCAAATAATAATATCAGCCTATAAATGTCCCACTGCTGGACTCGGGCCCCTCATTATAAGGGGAACGGACATTATATACGGACGCTTTGGCAGTCCAAGGCGGTTTGGCAGGTGTGGACACATCGGATATCTCGATGTGCAGTTTACATCACGATGTTTTCCTTCACTGTTGTTAGCACGTGGTAATTGTAAAAATATGCACGTTACATCAGAAAACTGCCTAAGGGGTGCATGCGTTCCGGTCAGGATCGAACCCGCGCCCTTTGAGTTTGGGACGCGTGCGCTAGCCATTACGCTACAACGACTTGAATATCAAATAAATAATCGTTATTAAAAAAATATCCAAAACTTAAAGCTACACTATGATAAATATTGAGTTAAGATTTTACTGCTGACCATAAAAATTATAAAAAGTAATCTCTATTACTCTTTCTTGGACAAAATAAAGTTAAATTTACATCATCGACACATTACTATAATTAATATTGTATCATCAGGTGGGTGACCTGATAGGCATAGCTGGTAACCACTGGAATGGTTACGGAAGGGGAACCAACAGGAGAACGAACTTGGTAAGTTATACAAGCATGTATTGTTCTAATTCTACTATGATAAAACAGTTCCAAATTCACAATAATGGAAGTAGAATAGTAAAAAATATGATGGTCGCCCGGCAAAAAGTTTAAAACAGTTAAATCGTGCTGGTATCGTGCTCCTTACTCAAAGTCAACACCTTGAGTTAGTACATTTAATAACATAAGAAAATCTGAAAATGTAGGTAGCCCATGACAACCCTCTATATACTTGGTTCCTTAATAGCATATCTATTGTTGATCATACATTTTTGTTGTTGAACATACATTTATATAGTTGATCGTAGGACAAGGCTACAAGTTATTCTCTCTATAGGAAAAACACTAACATAAAATTTTGAATCAAAATTTTATTATTAAAAACATTTTTATTTATTTGATTGGTCAGAAATTGAGTCAATGATTTTTTCTAATTTTATATTCAAACAGAATATCAGAATTAAATTAATAATTTTCCAGATTTAAATATCAGTTTATGAATTTAGTTTTAAAATTAATTTCCTCAACTATTGATATCTAGTGAATAAAGTTGATCTTGCCAGCAAGGTAACACTGACGTATTGGAATTGCCGGCGTGGTTCTTCTGTGCCTAAGTTTTGTTGGAGATTATAATACTATAAATGACAGGAAAATATGTTTTTTTCCAGAATGGCCTCATCCCATGGTATAAGACTGCGGACTATTTAGTTCTATATCCATTTCCAGAGTACAAACAAGTGCCTTTGTACAAAGATACGAGACACGACTTATAGGGATACGTTATTTAACATAGTTACGCAGAATCTGTTGGCTGATCCTTATTATTCCTAGGTTTTTAATGACATTTTATGTTATATTTTCTCGAAAAATATGCATAAAAATACCATTTTGAAGAAACGTGCAGTGCTGCATAAGCCATTGATGTTGTTTAAATAATCTAATTAATAGACACAAAAAATTGTTTTGTTTGGTATATATATATATATATATATATATGAACTGTCGATATTAATAGTATACAGTATGTATATACATCTCGCGGCTTGCCCTGTTTGAGTTCTAATTTTTGTATAATTATAGTTTTGTCGGTAAAGCAGTTCTAGCCAGATTGAACTAACTTTGGACACACATTACTATTTTGTTTACATTTATTACGCACTTCGTCATTTACAACTGTTGTCATTTTTATTTTCTATAATAATAAAATATATTTATAACGTGCGAGTGCGATTTTTGTAGTTATGCCAAATGATAGAATTTTCTGTTACCCGTCTATAGGCGACTGAAATTTTTATGACTGGTAATAATATCTTTGATATTTGTATAATATTTTGAATGGAATATCGGGATCGGTTAATATGTTTAAAACGACTGCTACTATAAGAATTTTACTACAATGATATATGAATGAATTAAAGACACCAGGAAATAAGGTATTTTGCCAACAATTTGGAATTTAATATTATTTTCAAATTAAAGCTTCTTTGTTTGTAACTATTGATGCTATGTCGGTTTTTATTCATTTATACAAAATATTTTAAAAATATTAATTTCTTAAATTGTCTATAAAACTGTACGTTAATGTGACAGTTTGATGTAAATAGTTTCCAATGAAGAAGCTTAGAAGTCAACAGCAGTGTTATTACCCGATGTCTTTAACAACTTAGCTATTGCTGATGATGCAATAAACAAATAATCAATTTAGATCATTTACATTCTTCCAGTTTTTGATGTCTGTTGTTTGTGGAATTTGAATGAAAATGCGGTTATTCCATTATTTATCAGTCTTATAATTAAAATTAAGTGTGATACCATACTTATGCGGTTTGTTTTAAGTGTTGATTATTGAGTGCCAGTAACGTTTTATACTTCCAGTCTCGTCTTTTACCAGCGACTAGTTTAAAAATAAACACCATACAGTACGCGGCACGCAACTTGGCCACGTTTCATAGTAGTGGGGGTAAGTTTGCGCGTGGCACGTTCAACACATATACACACGTGCTTGTGTAGTGTCTGTGAATAACCGCGTGGTTTGGCGTCGCACTGCATTCGCAACGTGAAAAGTCTGTCCGTCTCTCTCGCGCGCGGTCAAGCTTATGAGTATGAAGGAGACAGTTGATTAGACTCATTCCCCGGGTCCCGCTTGACAACCAAAGAGGCCTAAAAAACGACTTGTGCGCGCGCATCTAACGACTCTTGCCAAGTTGCGTGCCGGGGACTGTACTATTTATGTGTTTCTCTCAGCACTATACGTTATTTAAGAATGATTTACTATTCATTTACAACTCATTAGTTTTACTACAGTGTGTTATTTATTGTGTACCCTTTAACTAGTTCACATAAAAATAATGATTTTTCGACAAAAAATTGTTCTAATTAAAATTACTATTATTAAGTACACTGTAAAATTGTATATGGATATTATATTTGAAGCAAAATTAAAAGTCGAGCTTGTTTTCTTAAGATAAGGAGCGATGGTAGCGAGCGATGTAAATGTTAGCCCAGAATGTAGATGATTACTATTGAGAAATTAAATATATTGTAAATTTTATATTATCATTTAAGAATACCGGAATGTTATATATTTTTAAAATGTTTAATAATAATTTACATTGACATCACGTCAGAAGTAGCTTCGGTGAACCTGCAGCCCACCTCTCTACACCCCTTAGCCACTCACACCCATGTTACCCCTGGCTTCTATGGCATTTTTTGGGGCCCATACAGGGAGTGGCGAATCACCGTCTGCCCATTTTTACATGTTCCCCGAACATTGCGACGGGTAGATGCCATAGTCCCCATATTCCCTAGCAGTTCACCCCAATAGCCCGGTACTTTTTGTCCTCATTTCCCACAACAGTCCTAAACTGGCCGGGGCTTGTCCTTGGGTGCATTATTGTATGTTGTAGACAGGGATAATCGCCGGTCAGTGTCACGCCACATTTAGATTTTTTCAACGGGCCTCTACGTGTTGGCCTTCCCATGAATTGTCCGGGCCATTTTTAGGGCCCGTGGTCTTCAAAGACATACGATATATATTTACATTATATCGGACCGATATCGCAGTGCTAGTTAGTTACCCGCTCGGTATAGTATGAATGGTTTAATGGAAAATGTACGTGATATTATTTTATGTTGTTACTCGACTCGTTGTCGGTCTGGTATACTGCGAAGCGTCTTACACGAAACTATTATACTACTAATGAGCATATAACCAGAATACTACTTTCGTTTTCTCTGTCTGGAATAACATTCCAATATATTTTAAGTTTTTTTAACAATTCTAAAACACATTTCATTCCTTTGACTGATAATAAAACTGCAGAAAGTTAAAATTATTTCTTAAATTTTACACACTAGAATAATAATTTTAATTAACGTTCCTTTTCGAGAATAATGTGTTATCGAGAAAATGTTGTATTTTGCTACATATATATATGTAGCAAATATAACATTTTCTCCACTTACCGATGAGATAATCAAAACTGTCGCTATTAACTTTATTTGACATAGTAAAATAATAAATTATAATGAAAAACAATTAATCTTAAAATGGGATCCGCAAAATAAATCGATTATCACTACTGTATTATTTATTATATTATCACACTACGGTTCACTACGGCACACTATACTTAGGGGTTGTCCATTCATCACGTGATGTTTTTAGGAAATTTTTAACGCCCCCCCGTGCCCGTGGTGATACGTGCCAAGAGTTTAAATTAACGGCTACCCAAAATCAGGTTTATTTTTTGGTACAAAATATCTTAGGAATTTTCAAAATATTATCTTTGAATACATGCTTATTCTAATCTAAATAAGTAATACGCATGAGATATGTCACATCCCACTTGTGATATTTCGAGTTTTTCTCCGAATCCCTTCAATCACTACTTCTTTCGATCCTCACGTGATTAATGGACGACCCCTTCATTACACTACCTCATGTAGGCTGGGGCACTTGTAGTGCAGTGCAGTGTAGTTATATTTTTCATACAGGTCTAATGTAGTTTTTTTGTTATTGCATGTTTCGAAATAACACATTGTTCTTGCAGAGAGATTTCACGTTTTTTAACAATACACAGTATTGAGTAAAAATGTGGACTTTAAAAAAGTTGTTCTATATTCTTAACTTAATTTTTGGTAAGTAAGGATTAAGTACAGTGTGTTGTTGAAAAACATAGACACAACGGCCTAGTGATAGATTTTATTTGTAAACTATCATGTTATAGTTGATAGTAGATTAATGTCTTGTGTGTATATTATGTTAATATTTTTTATATATTTACAATGACGAAAAAAATCTCAATGAATATTTAGTTCAGGAGTCTCATTTGAAGTTCTGTTTTTATTGATATGGTTATATTATTGTACAAAAAGGTATACATATTTTTTCAATTTAGTATTTATTTTAAAAGTTGTGTTTAGGTAACCCAGAAGGAAGAATCTTAAAACGGCAATAGTTAAAAAATTGTTGCTATGCGTTATTATACCCGCAAATTGGTAATGCGCCTGGCCGCCATTTTGGTGACGTAACCGTAGCCGATCACTCAGTACTGTTAGCATCACTGGCCGGCGACTACGCGTACATATCGAGTTGCGGATGACGTCACGTTAATGTTAATCACACAAGGTTCCAGCGCATTAGCAATTTGCGGGGATAATATTAAAAATTCTATATTGATGTGATAATTAATATTTTGGCGAATAATTTAAAAGATATCAACTAAATATAGATACGTATATAAAAGTAATCATATTAAAATGCGAATATATAACCAATTAGTACGTTACGAATGCATTTAAACTTTGTTAACACATGTAATCTTGTATTCAGTGCAAAAAGTATATAGTCTGCTTACGAGTACTATACAGTTTGATATATTCCAACTCAGCAGGCTGCCTCAACAATTTGATTTGTTTGACTGAGCGTTTTAATAAAAACGAAAAATCTAGGTTTAAATTGTTTCAAAATATTTTAATATCATCAATTCAATTTCGAAATCTACTAAAAAGTGCTTCCCAAAAAATGACTTTATCGACATTTCATAACTACAGTGTGAACTCCATGTCAAGCGTCGAAATCACTAGGCTTTGATATTTTTTATGTTTACTCTATTTGCGCTGTTAGAAATGTTGTTATTTGAATCATATGTTTTTTTCATGAGTAAAATTTGATATTCGCAACAAGTTGGCTGATTTGCTTATTTGTGGAGCTAACATTGATAATATTAATAAGTAATGATGAAATGTCAAAATGCGAAAGGAAACCTGTCGCGTGATTTAGTCGTGTAGTATTTGGGGGCTTTTACAGAGTTACGTTTTTTAAACGTACGTTTTTTATCGAAACGGTATGCTGGGTATACGCGATACCGAAAGCACCAACAAATCGGAAAGTGGTCTTGGTGTATACTTCTTGTTAATCATGCGAAGGTAGGAGTATGAAATTATTGTAATAGTGAATTATACTGTAGCATTTTTAGTTAATTTATTTCCGTCACAATTAACTCTATCAAACTGTTTTGGTTTGTATTTTTTGTTAGTAACAGAATTGTTGCTTGATGAACAAGGTTAACATTTCCTGTTTAGCATTTTGGTGGCAATAATCAAATTTCAAGTAGTTTGCTAATACGAGCTTATGCCGCTGTTTTATCGTAAGTGGCAACACGAAAGGTGCTACAAATACGCTGCTGCTCTCTTAAAGGAGACTGGACAATACAAGCTTGTTATAGCGGCATACGCTAGACCAGGGGTGGTCGACATCCAATCGAGTAAATACCCTACCACCTGGCTGTGTTTTGTCCCCTGTTAGGACAGACCGCCCCAAAGCAGAAAATTGTATCCCTTCGCCGTTCCTGCACGGATAAACATGCACAAGACATATGTTTTGTTGATAAAAGTATTTCAAACTATTATTTTGTTTCAGACCTTCAGTTTTTGATTCAGTAGGGTCTAATCTAACTAAAACTGGAAAGTTTAAAACAAAATAATAGCTTATGAAAAATGGCAGTAAACGCTCGAATATAATCTACACCCATTTAAATAAACAAGAGATTTTGAGGTAGATTTATTTGAAAGGTTCGCCGACCAGGGTTTTTATTATTAATCTGGTTAAAAATGGAAAATTGTGGAATATTGGTTGTTTTTAATAAAATATTATAATAATTTGTGTCGAAAATTTCTTATAAAAGATTGAGCGCTAAAGCACCATACTATTATCAACTTCCTAACGATTTTGATGTGTTTGAGTGGGTGTCCCCGGATGGTTTAGATTCACAATTGGAAACTTTAGACGCTGGGATTGGGTCCTGGGATCCTCCTAAGTCCTTGGAACCGGTTCATTGCTGTTTTGAAAAGTTTTATTGAACAATGTACCTTATTGTTATAAAAAGTTATTAAGTTTATTTTATTCGCTTTATATTATTGTACATCTTGCAGTATATATGTATACTAGATGTGCCCGCGACGTCGTCCGCGTGGAATGAAACCATCCGATTTTGAAACATTCTTCATCATTCATTATTAGCGCGTTCAATCGATCAAAAAACAAACTCTTCTCAGCTTTATATATTAGTATAACATACGGATGTGATAAGACAGCCTCTGTGGATAAGCGGGTTAAGCCTTTGCCGGTCTAACTCACTGCGAAGCAGAGGTTGCGGGTTTGATTCTTGGTATGGTAAACTTCGGAAACGAATTTTCTCCGGTATTTAAATATGGTCTGAGTGTCTGGGATCGGCCCCAGAGTAGAGTAGTACGTTGTATATTAACCATAAAACCAGCGTAACTTGCTTAATTTGGGGATATACAGTATGTGTCTTTGTCTGCCGATAATTATTATCTGTATTAATATTATAAAGAGGTTAAGTTTGTGACGATGTAGGGGGTAATCTCTACTAATCTACTAAACCGATTTTGAAAATTCTTTCACCAGTGAAAAGCTACATTATTCCTGAGTGACATAGGGTATATTTGATTGTGATTAATAATTTTTTTCTGATGCCCAGCGAAGTGGGCACGGGTCAGCTAGTTTATTATATTAAAGTAAATTCTGTTACCAATGAAAAATATAAATTGTATATTCGATAAGTGCAACTTGTGGTTTCAACTTTGAGTACTTCTTGCAATTTATTCCATTAATTTATATTTCAATTTGTAGTTTGAAGTTTGTCTCAGGTTTCTAGTGTATTAAATCTTTGTGTTTCGTGATGTTCAGAGCTTTAGTTGCTCACGTTAAAAATAACAGGTGAATTAATACTCAAAAAAACTTTAGTGATATTGCTGCAATGTTTATAATAATTGAAGGAATTAGGTGATGTGTGTAATGAAGCACGATTGCTATTTGAAGATATAATAAAAGATCTGAACATATCGGATGGCTCTCGCAAGGATCCACGTCGATCTTTAGTTGGTTGGCGGTCACATATTGCCAGAGCTTGTAATTGCTGTACTATGAGTGAATGAATGGGTGAATGATTGAATGAATGAATTAATTAATGAAAACAATATTGTTCACTATAAATTTTAGAAACTAAATACAATATTGGTTGAACAAAGGGCGGCCTTTTCTTTTTTATAGTGATCATAAAAAAAAACATTACCTGCTCAGTCATTGGTAAGCGAATCCGGAATTTGACTGTTATATACATAAGTTGCGATATCACCTGCTATTTTTAATGGCCGGTTCCTATATTACGAGTACTATTCATTCATTAGCTCTAGCATCGGTTGAATATTGATATTGCTTGTGTCGAGCTAAGTCAAGTTTTAACCGATAGTAAAGCAAATGAACAGTCTGCAAGATATAGGAACCGGCCGTACGTGTGCCAACGACTTTGTTATGTAATAAATTGATATTGTAATATGGACCTAAAATTGTGTGTATATAGCTTTATAAATTGTATATAAAAGAGAAATTAATATAAATAAATCGTAATACGTGATTAATTTTGTGTATTATTTTGTAAAAGACTAGAGCTATCCCGTGGAGTCTCCCTAATTTCCGGAATGAAAACTCCTATAAATATATCCAGGCGAGCATTTGTGCGTCTGAATGGCTACCATCGGCCATTACTATCAAAATCAGCGGACACTATCGTCTCAATCGTAGTTTTACCTGACTTCGGTATTCTGTTAGTTCCAATGTCGTGCCCGTGACAAGCCATTCTATATAAATATTTATAAGCGAAAACTCGAGAAGGAAATATTCAAAATTTTGGTTGCTTTTCAATTTATTTCTGCTAAAGGTAATACCATTATTTTCTACTACTATTTCGCCGCGACGATATCGACAAGATATTGCGAATTTAGAAGAATACGAATTTTGACACTCGCAATGAATTCGTGCTTTGAATGTCTTCGCAACACCAAGATATTGAATATAAAATTGGCCTCTAATTAGAATATGTCGTCATAATAACCTTGTATTCCGGAAGTCAGCTCGTGGTGTGCTTCAACAGTATTATTTCATTGCCTGAAGTAGGTAGATGGCCCCCTGATGGAAAGTGATTACCGTCGCCTATGGACGTTTGCAACGCCAGAGCTGTCGCGAACGCGTTCCTTCTACTCTATAAGAAATCTAAGAAATTTTATAACCGCCCTTAACAACTCCATGTTATAGCGCGAATGAAAAACCGCGCCGTGAACTCTCCAGAATACTGTTGTACGTGGAATAATTTGTTCTAGAGTACTGTTGCGTAATTGAGCGTGGAGTCCAAGGAAATGCCGCTATTGCCAAAAGGCAAATCTATCTATCAAATTGTAAGAATGTAGTCTTGTTTCTTACATTTTTTGTCTTTGTGCGTTTGTTCGGGATTCACGTAAGAAGTAAAAACTACTGGGTCCATTTCGATACGGTTTTCGCTGATCGATAGTAAATTTCCAGACTTAAAATCTGCGATAATTTATGTCTCGAGAATCCGACGGAAATTTTCTTGAGAGAGGTTTCAAATCAATCAAATCAAATATCATTTATTGAGTAAAAACATAATTCACAAATTTCTGAAACTCACGGTTTAAAGTAGACAGGTCGAAAAAAAATTAATAGATGTTCATTGATCGATAAATCTTTAGTAAAACAATTGAAGTTTAGTATGCCTTTAGTAACATTACTGATCCCGAGGTTTTCGGGAATTTCCGGGATTCATGTATATTCATACAAAAAAATCCATTAGCTTGCTGAAAATAACCTTTGATTTTATATTTAGCAAAATAACTGTAATATTTATTACCTATTTAACGTGGACAAAGTCGCGGGCAAACGTTAGTAGCTCGTATAGTTTGTTTCGTCGTCAGGTAATCGCAAGTCCACTGTAGCACGTAGGCCTCCTCAAATTTGCGCCATATGATGCTGTTCTTCGTTTACATATACAGCGGCGCGGCATGCTAACTATGCATTCAATGTCCCATTGGTACTTCATTTTACTAATGTTATTACAAGATATGTCGGTTATATTGTTCTCTATACCGTAATCCGTATATGAATTTCTGGAACACTCCTGCCATCAATGTCCTCGCCGGCCTGTTTATGAGATTAAAAATCTCAAAAAGACTTGGAAAGCGTATCACAGAACCAGAAACGCACAGGAAGTGCATTGGCGCCGATCAGCCGGCCTGGCTTGCCTGCGTTATAATTCTATAGAAATTAACTGCAATGCGAGCCACTAAACGAGCGTAGTGGCCATTATTTAATATGTAAGCTACGAGGAAAATAATGGTAATAATAATAATAATGTCTAGAATAGCGAAGTTAAATATTTGATTACTTTTTGCATTGAAGATATAAGGTATTTAGAATAATACATCGTTTCCCTTATTTAGGCCTTTGTTTTTAGTGTCATCAGGTCTCAAAATACCAAAAAAAACTATAATTGTAATCTGTTGTTTAAATGCTGGCTTACCTAGTTAATTGGAACACAGATCCTGGGTACGGTAAGGTAAATTAAATATATGTCTACGATTTCGTTGGTGTGACGGGTAGCGACATTTGCAATTCAGCAAAAAATTTATTGTGTGGTACAGTCGTTAGTCGCCCCACGACACCTTCCGAGTCGAGTCTTACGAAGTAAATTAAAGACAGTATATAATTTAACTATTTATTTCATTTTACCTCCATCATATATACCATCACAGTAGTAAAACCACATAAAACGCAGTAGTGACCCCGACATAATTTGAACATGAACATACAAAGTCGGTGTTCTTAAAATTCGCAATACGAATACAATTGTCAACGATATCTACCTGCCTCGGAGTCGCATATCTAGCTTTGACGCGTGTCATTCACCCGTTCCATGGTCGCGCCCACTTAGCGAACCCCCGGGTACCAAGACATCTCATAGTGACAATGTTTGTAGGTGACACTTATTGTTAAAAAATAGCCTACATTTTTTTTTATTGCATGAGTTCAGCAGACTGGCAGACGGCTCACTTGATGGAACGCGTTTACCATCACCTATGGACATTTGCAACACTTGCTCTCTTAAGAGAGACTGGAACCTGGTCACTAACGCCGGAACATAACTCAAGGTTGTTATGGCGACATACTTTAGACCAAGGGTGGTAGCCATCCAATTGGGCAAATGCCTTACCACCGGCTGTGGGTTGTTTTGTCGCCTCTTACGACAGGCCGCTTGGCCGCAGAAAATTGTATGTGTTATTCTGATGTATGTAAGTTATATTACTGTAAAGTTTCGTCACAATCCGTCCAGTAATCAGTAGTTTTAACTTTTCAGTTTCTAATTTTAATACCATTTTCTCCTTAATAGGATTACAAGTCGCAGTAGTAGCGTTACCTATCTGCTGGTTTAGTGGCCTCGTAAAAGCGACGGCGAAAGTTGCTTCACCAAGTCAAGTTCAATAGCACTGTATAACAGTACCGCTGTGGATAGCACCGGAGCTGCAGCGCGAAGTATAAAAAATACAACAATTACAATCCAACAGTTATTAAGAGGTTACAGTGAATGGATTAAGATGAGGGAGATTGCCACTATATTTGTTCTATTTTGTGCTGTGACTGTTGTTTTGCCGGCTAAGTATCCGCCGGCGAAATACTTGCCGAAATGGAAGCAACAGGTAACTTTCGAATTGCGGTGGTGGTTTGTGTTCTTTTTTTAAAACAAGTGACTTGTTTCTTTTTCTTTACTGTGTACCATAGATAACAAAACAGATATAGACCTAACCAACGATCAATTAAAAAAATATTATACGTATATTTTTTGTCAATTAATTAAATAAGTTAACATCTATGTACATTAAAAACATATTTATCTAACATACTTACAAATAAAACCTTAAAATTAAATAAAGTATATATAAATATAAATAAAGCTATACTTACAAAATTACAAATCTATAAATAAAAAATTGACTCCAAATCGTTGTCGGCGGGGAGCGTGCTCAAAATGCTGGCCGCATTTTTTTAATTTTTCTAACGATTAAAAGTGAACTCACGTTTTTCGTATTTGAATAATAAAAAAGTTATTTTTGCATAAACTGTAATGTAAATCAGAGAGTACTTTATATATACGGGTAATGTAAATTAAAGAAATAATAGAAACTTATTAGTTGCACTAATAATAAAATGGAAAGTACTTATTATCAATGCATAATTGCATACGTAATGTTTTAGGTCCTATATGGTGGTATCCATTATAAACGATGTACGTAATGCATTGTATCCTACTTCCGTATTACTAACTATTATTGTACCCGTGAAAGTAAGTTCGTTTGATAGAACTATTTACATTGTAAATAGGTTTGCATAACTGTCCGAAAAATATAGAGTTAGACGATATTAGACGGATCATTTAAGTTTGGATGAATTAACCTAACTATTCCATATAAACACAGACTGGATTCAATGTCATTGAATACGGTCAGGTCTTTCAACCAAATTGATAATTTTTTTAGATTAGTCTAATAGGTATGTATAATATTATAAAATTCTAAACGTGGCGTGTCTGTATATTGTAGTTATTAAAAAAAAAAACGGATGGAGAACACGATGTAACTTTTTTTAGATTTCTTGTCTGTTCGGGATTCATGTAAAAACTACTAGGCCGATTTCGATGCGGTTTCCGCCGATCGACAGCTAATTCTTAGATTTAAGCTATACGCTACTTTTTACCCCGGAAATCCTGCATGACTTTTTCTGGGAATTATTTAAAATGGCACAATTAAAAAAAACTAAGTCCAATGTGATTTTTTTACTGATCGATAGCAAATTTAATGTAATAAAGTGTGTGATAATTTTCATCCTGGGAATCCTGCGGGAATTTTCCCGGGAGTGGTTTGTAGTACTTCGGATGCATAAAAACTAGCTAATTCTGACACAGTTTTCACTAAAACGATAGCATACGTTGTTTTTAGATATTGTGTCCCGGGAATCCCACGGGAATTTCAAATCAAGCGTGGACGAAGTCGTGGGCATATTCTAGTTAATAATAATCTCTTAATAAAACTACGTTTTAACGGATTTAAGCGCGGTAATTTATTTGATTTTTCTTATTCCGACGTTTCGGACACTTTTCAGTGGCCGTGATCACGGAAGACAAAGATGTCAAGTGTTTTATTATGTAAGTCGCGAAAACTTAAGAAAATAATATCTTAGTTTTTAATATCGAAGTGAATGCAAAAATAATCGAAGCTAATCTTAATTAAAGGAATTTAGTAATTAAATTCCTTTAATTAAGTTAAATTATACTAAAAATATAATTCAAATACACGAACATTCTGTAACGAAACTGATGAATGGGGTGTAATGTTACAAACATTTAATTAATGAAATACTGTGAATAAGGGGTTGAGACTTTAGGGGCATGCCCCTAAGCCTGCCCATGGGCAATCGTGAGAATTTTGACCTCTATCGAGACCTTCAAGGCGATTGCAAGAAATCTCGCGTGACCAAAGGGCTGGCCCGTATTCAGGTCAACGTATCAGCGTTGCCATACAAAGTAAAAATGCGGCCAGCATTATGGGCACGCTCCTCCACAACCGTGCTTTATTTTTACCAGTAAATATGTTTATAGTACTTTTTATTCTTTAAGTTTTCTTTTATTTTTAACTAGCTTCTGCCCGTGACTTCGCCCGCGTGGTGCGGTTTTTTAACTATCCCACGGGAACTCTTTAATTCTTCGGGATTAAAAGTATTCTATATGTTGACCAGGGATATAAGCTACCATCATATAAAATTTCATTAAAACGGCCAAGTCGTTTCGGAGATTAGCCGGTATAAACAAACAAACCGACAAACAGAGAAACAAAAAATTTGAAAAAAAAACTAAATTAGTTCTAATTCACTTCTTACATCCCCCTGGCTCGGTTTTTGGCATTTTTTTTATTGTACAGAAAATTAAATTTGACCTCTACAATTTTATTAGATGTATAGATTTTATAGTGTAATTTATTTTTAAGGTAGATAAGTTCTTGTTGTTGTTCTTGTAATAAGTTTATTTGTTTTATAAATGTATAAATATGAAGTGTCGTGTAGTGTTTAGTGTTTTTCCCCACGGCCCACTTTCGCGGCGGCTTTCTCGCGTCTGTTATTAGAAAGTTCCTTTGCTGACTCAGAGATCATTACTCGCTGATCCTCCTGTTAGGATGTTGGGTTGCTTTCTACTGATATGGACTATTGATCGTCTTTGCGTGACTTTAATCTATGACCGGACTATTAACACGCGTCTATCTTTGATTATTTTGTGAACGGTTGATACAACCTCACGTTTATGTCTTATAACATGTAGTTGTTATATATAAGTAACTATATAAACTAGTGTTCGCCCGTGCTCGAAATCTGACAATAATAATTTATGTCAAAGACTATATATACTTCTATAATCACAGATATCATCACCAAGGCTACACTGTTAATTTGACTTTAACAATAAACAAAAGAGTAGATACATATGCGTGTGTGTGTCAAATACATGGTAGTATGTGTAATGTTTTTCTTATTGGTTTAATGTATTGATTATGCATAATTTAAAAAATATAGCATCTTCTCTATATAAACTATAAGTGTGCGAAATTTCATATTCCTCCGTCTGCGCAATTTTCGTAAAAAGGGGCACAAAGTAAGTCAAAAATTTCTTCACGTATTAGTAGGTATGTAGATTATATCTTATATTAATAATATTATATATAACTTATTTCCGCAAATAAATATTCATTCATTCATTGAAATAGTAAACCGTAGTAGTCGAGCTTTTTTTTGAATAACGAAAAGTGGATCCGATAGCTAAAGTTGAAATTAAAAAAAACTATTTTCGAATGAGGTATAAAATACCTATATTATATGTATTTTGTATTGATAAGCTATATATACAAATTAACATTAAACTACATATAAAATCTAGGGTCAGACCGCTGTCAGTTGGAAACTCGCTCAATAGACCGCCCACATTACCTCGTTGAATGTAACCGAGGTATACACACCAGTTTTTTTCTCACGTTAGATATCTACCAGGCATATGGATTGATTATATCAAGACTTGGTCTTAGAATGAGCAAGTGTAGGTAGTTCTAGGTAGTAGTAGACGAAGGGGCGCTATCTAAAATAGCATTTTGGGTTTTATAGTAATTTATTCTAGAATTTAAGGTGCATGTTGATGAGCAGGCAATTTGGTCTAAATCAATTCAATGCGATAATATTATATTGGAATTCAAAATATAATTACAATGTAGTAAAATTTATTGTTAAAGCTTTGTAATAATTAAAAACAAATGGCAGGTAAGTTTTTTGCAGTCCACACATGGAATTTAAGAAAAAAACATTTAATCGAAAATACGAGATTATTTAGAAAGTACACCATGGATTGATGATCAACGCAATAAAAATGATTTGATTTGATGAAATTAATTTTCCTTGAACGTATTTTTGAAGTTGAAATATTTTTGTACTTCATCGTTTAACTGTTAGAATTAAACATAGTCATAACTTTGGGAGCTAATATCTCGCTACCTATTGACTAAATTAAAAAGTTATTCGGGTTTTTTTTTTCAAAATCTGACTTTTGTTGCCCTCAAACTTTTGAGGGTGTATGAACCAAAGTGACTCCAGATTCGTATTCAGCGCATCGGAATACATAAGAACAGATAAGTCTGGTCAGAAGTACAGACCAGTTTTTTTGTGGGTCAGTGAATATTACACACGAGTATGTACTGCGCATTGCTGACTGCAGCGAAGGTGACTAAACCCGAAAAAACTTCTGTTTGTGTTTCATTTTTATCATAATTGTGATTAACATATTATGTATTTCCAGTGTTACTAACAGCACCTAACATTTGTATGTGCAGTGGTTTGGCCAGAATCTTCAACGTAAGGTTGGTTTGCAGGCGTGCGAGCTGCCTTCAGCCCAGAGTGAGAATAGCCACTATATTTGCGACGAGAACGGGGAACCCAAGTGCCTGCCTGGTTGGCAGGGGGACCTATGCGATGTACCCATTTGTAAAAAGGGATGCGATCCATTGCAAGGTATATAATTTAAATAACTTTGCCCTGCGATTCCTAATCTTGTTATATTTGGATTGAACATAAGCTTTAATTCTTCTTCAGGACCCACACAGTCCCCCGAGACATATCCTTCCTTCCTATAATCTTCCTTAACAAACAGTTTATGAAACGTTAAAAGTTCAATTCAATAGTTTAACTTTTTAATAAATAAATTATTAATTTTGTTTGTTGTTGCAGCAATAATATTTTTCTTTCCTTTTATTGTGACTTTCTCATATGATTATGCACTGTTCGCTACAATTTCAAAAAATTCTACAAAAAGTAATTCTGTATCATATTTTTGTATAAAACTTATAAAAAAAGAACGTGAGATATAAATAGTATACGAAATATAAAAAAAAAACAATTTTTAAGTAGACCTGTTGCTGGGAGGTTCTTGCCGCTTCTTCTCTTTAACAGCAATAACACGTTGCGAAGCGGTGTACATAGGTAGTTTAGAAAGTGAAATTATTTCTTAACTTATATATTTTAAATAAAAACTTTTGAGTTTGTATTTGAATTTAATTATATTTATTTATTACATAAATACAAACATAATTAACGCGTGTGCCCCGTGGGAGTAGGCAAAGACTATAGGTTTCCACTTGTGACGATCCTGGCAAACAACTTTCGCTTCATCTACTTTCATTAACCTCTTCATACATGCACGTTTATATGAGATGCGCTTTACCTGACCTCTCTTTACTTCACTTCTGATATTTGATCATGGTATGTTCGTCACGGTCTACCGGCAGCAACTCTACCATTCACAATACTTTAACTGTATAATAAACCTGTTTTGTGATTCTATTTTTATCCATTCTCTCTATATGTTCAGACCACCTTAACATTCCTGTATCAACTTTTCTTATTACATCTTCTTTTAATCCACAACGTTCTCTTATCATACTTTTTCTTATCATATCATTCAAGCTAACCGCACATATACTTCTCAGCTCTCATTTCAACTGCGTTTATCCTACTTATTTATTAATACTTTTTTTAATAATTTAAATATTAAATATTACGTAAAATCTACTGTTTGTAGGATGGCCTGTTTATAAATTTTTTGTCCTTCAATCTGTTTGGAAGTTTGTCTAAAATAGCTTCTGAAACGGTTCAAGGGATTTCAAATAATATATAGGGATTAAAGCAGGAACCTTATCTTACATTCCCGTGTCCGTGGACTATCAGCGCTGGTTGTAAAATGAGTATGAATAATTGAACTATAATAGATTGTTATTATTATGTTTGTTATTTGTATCTTGTTATAAATATTTTTTCGTTCTTTCTAAATTTTCCTTTTTAATTAATAGCTTTATTAAAATGATCTCTTGTAGGGATAAGATGTGAGTATGAATTTAAGTTCCGCGCTAATAATTTAACGGACACAGTACAAGAAATATATGCACGTATAGTTGTGATAGTACGGTTATGTGCCAATAAACATATGCTAACATCTAACAGTACGCGAAATACGTTATTTGCGTTTATATATACTTCAGACAGATGAATAAATAATGATCTTTGAATGGAAACCGGGTCGAAATGATTCATCAACTTTTGTCTTCATACAAAGACACAAAGAGTGTGGTTTGCCCACTTATTTTGCACGGTTGTCAATGCACTTTCACGTAGAAAGTTCAGTACTAGAAAGCTTCGAACATTTAGGTATTATATAGAGTATCTTCTTTAGTTTAAAAACGATTCAATCTTAGTATTTTCTAAAAGTCTACGTGGTTATTGAATAATTTAATGAGTCTTGAACCTGAATTAATTTTTACATGAAATTTCTTAGACTTGTTGTCGATAAACTAGAGATAAATATAGGATTCTTTTTGAGAGGAAAATTCAATGTTTCCTTTGGAATCTTTCAGGTTATTGCAAACGTCCCGGTGAATGTCGATGCAAGATGGGATTCTACGGCGAAAGGTGCAATAAATGCATACCACTGCCGGGTTGCCAGCATGGTTATTGCAACCAATCATTCGAGTGCATATGCAGAGATGGATGGGATGGGGTGTTCTGTACTGAACGTAAGTTTCTATTAAGTAATTTCTTGAACAATCTCTTGTGCATTTCTTTCGAAGCAGGAGAATTAGCCGCTCACGTAGGTACTGATGGAGTGCAGACAGGCGGCAACCTCCAGGCGTACCCGAGAGTCTAGTGCAGCCGTCACAGATTCGGATTACGAACATGAAAATTATCAAAATAAAGTCGAACTTTATGATCAACTAACAGAATATCCAGATACAGATGCGGCCGCTTTAGGCCCCTAAGTCACAGCAGGTAACAATTTAAAATGTGCCACAAAATATATCTTGCAAATGTCCACAGCGGGCTATTGAGTGACCTATGTTAGGTGTCTTTCAAATGGATAAAATCAAAAATGAATGAGCATCCGTAAGAAAACTAGAGTAATCGACAACGCCCATAAAATTAGCAAGCTGAAGCGGCAGTGGACTCACCACATCTGTCGCAGGAACGATAGCAGATGGAGCAGACGTGTCCTGCCATCGAAAACGTAATGTAGGACACTCCACAAGCCGGTGAACAAGCTGGATTAGTTGCGAGTAGATAGAGTAGAATAGAGTAGTACTGTTGTAGAGATTACTTGCGCAAGGTTGCCGGTTGGGGCTGAATGAGTATGGCGGTGGACCGGGATAATAGGCGCAAACTAGAGAAGGCATACGCCCAGTAGTGGACAATAGGATAGGCGGGGGACGAAATATTCAGAAGCGATGATAAACAATTTTCACTAAGAAGGCTGCTAGCCTGTCCGTCGGCTGTACCTAACCAAATTTTTTAACCATCTTTATCCGTATTGTTGCTTTAAATCAATCAATCAATACACTCTTTATTGTACATCAATACAAAAAAAGAACTCACAGACTAAATCTATGTCTCATTATGCACAAAGGGCGGTCTTATTGCTAAAAAGCGATTTCTTTCAGACAGCCCCAGGAATGAATTGAGGTTATAATGACGATGGACCACCAACGTCATTATAATCTAAATATACAAAAATACATAGTACAATTTCTTAAATTCTAGTAAGAAATATATAAATGCAGAATATACAGATGTTTTATATATTATACCCGCTGATACCCGACCGCTTCGCGTGCCGTAAGGAATTTCTTAAAATCCGTTCTTAGCGAAAGGAAGGTCCATGCCAAATTTCAAGTCTATAGGTATTATAGTTCCTGAGATAACGTGATTAGTCACTATACACGTGGATTTCAATTATATACATAGAAGATTATATTCTTAATACACATTACATACAGATACATCTACAAAAATATATAAATGTTTATAGATAAATATATATGTACACACATTTAAATATCATCATATTCCAAGAATCTTATACAATTATAAAAAGTAATTACAGTTCGTTAGTTTCGCTAAACTCGAGAACGGCTGGACTGATTTGGCTAATTTTGGTTTTGATTTATTTGTGGAAGTCCAGGGAAGGTTTAAAAGGTGAGTAAATATGAAAAAAAATGATTTTGAGGCGGTACAAAGTTTGCCGGGTCAGCTAGTAGATAATATTTTCTGACCATTGTTTTGAATATCGGTAGAGATTTTGCTTAAAAATGTTCATTTCGAGTATAATATCGACCGGGAAGGAGCATCATGCCGAGGTTTTCCCTTATGCTACGATAGGTATAATAGGACCACATACGAAAAACGTTACAATATTTCCTCTAGCTCGGCAATGCGTATTTTCTCTGATGTGGCAAACCTCCATATGCGTCGGTAATCAATTAACAATTAGATAAGGCTTTTGCCCGTTTACTTTCTTTGGCAAGAAATAAACTGTTATTATTTTAAACTTTTTTGTTGATCAGCTATTTGCCGTTCCGACTGTCATGCAACCCGTGGGTTTTGCGAATCCCCCGGCCAATGCCAGTGCCGGCTCGGATGGACTGGGCCTACCTGCCGGTCTTGCCTGCCACTGCCAGGTTGTCAACACGGGTATTGCGACAAACCACTAGAGTGCAAATGCTCTCCTGGGTACAATGGACTTCTATGTCAGACTGGTAATGAATTTTTTTGTTAGTTTTTCATGACTTTTATCCATGCAGGAACGGAGAAAGAATACAATTTCCTGCGTTGGGGCGGCCTGTCGTAAGAGGCGACAAAACAACCCACAGCCAGGTGGTAGGGCATTTGCCCGACTGGATGGCTACCCCTGGTCTAGAGTATGTCTCCATAACAACCTTGAGTTGTGTTCCGGCATTAGTGACCAGGTTCCAGTCTCCCTTAAGAGAGCAGCAGCTCATTTGTAGCACCTTTGGTGTTGCAAAAATATGTCCATAGGCGATGGTAACCACTTTCCATCAAGTGGGCCGTTTGTCTGTCTGTTGAACTCCTGCAATAAAAAATTAAAGACTTTTCATTTTTAACACGATGTCGACCATTTTTTCTACAATTCTTTCTAAAAGTGTCACGCGGACTTTTTGACGGAATCTGCAAGGGTGAGGTCAGGTTGTGTTATGTTCTAGAATAACAGATGAAAGTTGGCTTTACTAATTGGGTATTTTTCAAATATTACAATAAATTCTGAAACATTATTCATGAATAAGAGCTTCCGTTTTAATATCATGTTATCGAAGTTTCACCAGGGCTTGAAATACCGGTAAAAATGTGGTATCGTTATGTATGCTAATTTCAAATAGCGGAAAAAAATAAATGTCCCTATAAAACTTACCGTTATTTCTAGATATTTTACTGATAAAAAATATAACGTTAATACTATTTTTATCAGTAATTTTACCGTTATAACTATGTTTTGTAACTATCGTCGCCCTCTTTCATTCGCAAAGATTGTCAAACAGCACTGTGCTAAGAGCGCGCGTAATATTTATAATATGTAGTCGTAATAAAGTCAATTCTTAAAAATGGCAACGTCGCTTGGAATAACGTAAAAATTACGTAAACTTAAATACGTATAAAAAAAAATACTTTAAAAATACCGGTAAAAACCTACATTTTTAAAGGTAATTGATAATGTTTTCTAGTCCTGGTTTTCATCCTACTTTAAAAATATCATGATAGAAATACCATTAATTGCTGTGCAAACAATAATCAATAAGCTATTTACTTGTTAGAGCTATGACGTCATTATGTAGCACAACCGTACAAAGTCAAAAGAACTGTGCTGTGGCGTTTGTATGTTTTTTTTTTAAATTCGTTCTTATCATGGCATTTCGATGCAATTTAGGTGTGAAAACGCTTACCTAACGTTGAAATTTAATTACCTAAAATGACAGCTGCGATTGAACTCTTTTATGTTTTTTTAAATATTTATGGCCTGGCAACTAGGCCTTTAAGCCAGAACTCTTTTATGTTGCAAGCTTAGAGCATAGTGTTGTAGTTTGCTCATTCATAAATAAGTTATGTGAGTCGTTGGAACAACTCTCACAACTTACTTATGAATGAACAACATAAAAAAAGGTCAATCGCAGCAGTCATTTTTTTATTGTATGAGTTCAGCAGACATGCAGACGCCTGTTACCATCTCCTATAGACATTTGAAACAATAAAGGTACTATAAATGCGCTGCTGCTTTCTTAAGGGAGACTGGAACCTGGCTACTAATGCCGGTATACAACTCGAATCGTTACGGCGGCATACTCTAGATCAGGGGTGGTAGCCATCCTACCATCTGGCTGCGGGTTGTTTTGTCGCCCCTTACGACAGGCCGCCTGGCCGCAGGAAATTGTATTCTTTCTCCGTTCCTGCACGGATAACATTTGCATTTTAGTAATTAAAAATCAGAGTAGAGTAGATACCTATTCACTAGTGGCTAATTGTGATTAAAAGTGTCTCAGTTGATTTGACTGGCTAATATCATTGCAGCCATCTGCGCCCCTGGCTGTCACGGTGAGCGCGGTTACTGCCGTCGTCCCGGCGAGTGCAGGTGCAAAGTCGGTTGGGCCGGTGCCACTTGCGGGGAGTGCGTCAAATACCCAGGCTGCCAGAAAGGCTCCTGTAATAAGCCCTGGGAGTGCAACTGCGAGCCGGGCTGGGGAGGCATGCTGTGTGATGAAGGTAAGATCATTTAACATTTTAGTATTACGCCAAAATAGAAGGTTTGCACTGACAGTCAGCGTTGTGTCGGATATTATGTCAGCACAGCCGAGTGCAGCTGAGTGCAAACCTTGTTTGCTGAAAATGCGACGTATAAATTCTCAAAATATTTTTTTTATTTTTGAGATACTCGTTCATGTCAGTAATGTAAGTACGTCGCTATTTCTTCAAATATTTTGTTTCATTCTTTCTTTTCTTATTTTACATTCATCTTTTCGAATAGAATTACGTAACTGTCCGTCCGTTTAGAAATTCGAAAAGGCATGTAAAGTACGGCTGCACTTCTGGTCAATCAAACCAAAATTGTCCCACGGAAGTCAAACTAATTTAAAAACATAAAAAAAATTCCTTAAGATATCCTATGTAGTTCATGTATTCTTTAAAGCTGCCATTTTACGTAAAAATAAAAAGTATTTTCACTTCTTATGATATCATCCATAATTTCCGTGGCCTTAAATTGGTGATTGATCTAGTTATTTTAGGTTAACTAGCTCATTTGTATCTCAAACTCGAGTAATCCAAGTCTACTCCACACTTGTACATAGGAGCGATTAGTAACTCATCTTTTAGGTTTGATATGAGATCTGTGGCGTGGACTTTATACTAGTCGATTCCCATACCTTTAAGAAACTAGCGACTAGCGACCAAAAGGTCGAAAGCGCCATGAATTTATTGGCACTTTTCTATTCGTGCATATATTATTACCGTATTACTGTCTCTACGCTCTGCGGCTTTCCACGCGTTATTGGATGAAATAGGAACTCATAACCCGATCGGGCACCGACTTTTGTTTCAAAATATGCGGTAAGTTTGCAAAATTAAAAATAGAAATTTTAATAAGAAAATACATCTCGAGTTGGACGTTTTTTGAACAGTTGTGTAGCCTGCGCTTGCATCATACAGTCTGTTTTTCAATCGGCTTACCTTATGAACGCATGCACCACTTAGGCAGTTTTCTGACCTAATGTGCATATTGCTACAATTACCACGTGCTAACAACGATGGAGGAAAACATCGTGATGCAACCTGCACACCGAGACAACCGAAGTGTCAAACCTGCCAAGCCGCCTTGGACAAGCGTGGCGGGTATACTGTTCGTTCCCCCTATAATGGGAGGCCTGAGCCCAGCAGTGGGACATTTATGGGCTGATATTATTTATATATACACCCTAGTCGAATTTCCACCCCGCGCCACTGCTGCCTATATTGTAACTAAGCGGGTCCAGGACTACGCACGACGCATAACGTCATTCGGTTAGCCTCGTTCGTTCGTTCGGGAATTTAAATAAAAAAATCTCAAATGATTGCCATGTTTTATTTATAAAATAATCATCACGATTCAACAAGCCAAGTAACAAAAGCAGTTGAAGTATGTCACATTTATTTTTTACTTTTATTAAAACAGCAAAATACACTCACTTCATAAATTAATCACGACAATATTGCTCTTCTTTTTAGGTGTAGTACACAATACTTTAACAAACATAAAGATGTACATATAATAAGTACATACTTTAAAATGGAATACAAATTAAGAGCAGAGCTAAAATTTCAACTTGGTACACTTCCATTTATGGTGCGTTTACGAAACACGATTCCACGCCCTTAAACGCTGGACTCTTTCATAAGAACAACCGATACGAATATTGCCTAATAAAGACTCTAGATATACAGAGTAACTATCCGTCTAATTTTCTAATTTGATTGGTGTAGGGATATATTTAATTTATTCACCGCCGGTGTATTCAGTGTTAGTAGAAGTATTAGTATAGTATAGTGTTTCCAAGCGTTTATGTTACTTTTGACGTTTGCACGTCTATCAAGTTACGTATTTCTTGACAGTAAAGCCCATATTAAACAAATGATATAACTATATTACGCTCAGTAAGTCATGTAAGCACAGACTATTAAACCATCGACACTAAAAGTAAATAAAAAAAAACTTCATTTAAAAAAACCGACTTCTAAAACTAAAAAGTATAAAATAACTTATTTCTAAAGCTATTTTTAATTATAATATCTTATTTTTAATATATATTATCTTAAACATCTTAAAGTCGGTGCTTAGTAATTTTCAAAATATAGTAATTTCTTATGTTTTACTTTGCACCGTCTTCAAGGTGTTTTAGATAATATATATTAAAAATAAGATATTATAATTAAAAACAGCTTTAGAAATTAGTTATTTTATACTTTTTAGTTTTTGAAGTTGGTTTTTTTAAACGAAGTTTTTTTTTATTTGTTACTTTTTAGTGTCTAGTTATTGGTAGGCATACGAAAGGTGCCGCGCGTCTTAAAAAATATAGGTTCCAAGAAACGGGAACGGAAAAAAATCATAACATGAAAACTACTGGGCTAAACTATGTTAAACTTTTAGGGGACCAAATGGCAACTATTCCGTATCAAATTAAAGATGAATCACGTAAATCGGATCATAAATCTCAGCGTAATCGGTGTACATACAGAACGGATCGGGTAAAAAATTCATAAAAATGTTCACAAAATGAAAACTACTGGGCCAAACTATGTAAAATTTTTAGGGGACCAAATGGCAACTATTCCGCATCAAACTAAAGAAGAATCACGTAAATCGGATCATAAATCTTAGAGTAATCGGTGCACACACATAAAAAAAGACATACCGATCAAGTTGAGAACTTCCTCCTTTTGGAAGTCGGTCAATAAATCGAATGTAATCGTTTTGAAAATAAAAAATGTTCTAAATTATTACTTTTTTTTTTCTTTATTACAAAAGTGGCTTATTCAATCTATGTAAAGTATGTTAATTGAAATGTGAGTATATTTATTACACGATGTAGAATTTTTAGCAAAAATATATAGATAAGTTAAATTGATTAAAACTTATTTATAAATGAAGTCGATTTTTACAACAAATCGAGTCGGTCACGCATTAGGCCATTACTTATTGATACGTCATTGAGCTGTCAAAAGTAAAATAAATGCTTGGAAAGGGTATAAAAGCTCTAAAACTACGTGATCAATATATGATTAGAATAATGAGGTCACTCGTTTTTTTTAAAAGATAAATATGAGTTTCTCTAGCCTTCTGAGGTTTTATTACTAGAATATTTTTTTCAAATTACCTAAAAATTGCAAGTCTTGATGAGGTTCTTTTCGAGTCTTCCGATCGATTATCGGGCCAATGTGTGTAAAAGTATTTTTTGCAATACTGCTCTCCCGTAAAGCAAAAATAATATTTGCGACATGACTTACCACTATTAAATTATGTTTATAAAAATAACAATAATGCCTAACAGCGCATAAACTTCCCACTGCTGAGCTCGGCCCTCCAACTTATAGGAACAAACTGTACCTATATGCGCCACGCTTGTCCAAAGTGGTCTTTTTATGCGTGCAGGAACGGAGAAAGAATACAAATTCTTGCGGCCAGGCGGCCTGACGTAAGAGGCGACAAGACAACCCCCAGCCAGGTGGTAGGACATTTTCCCGTCCTCATGGCTACTATCCCTGGTCTAGAGCATGCCTCCATAACAACCTTGAGTTGTAATCCGGCATAGGTGGCCAGGTTCCGGCCCCGTCTACGAGTCCCGCATTTATATATAGGCGAGGGTAACCACTTTCCATCACAGTTGGGCCGTCAGCCTGTCTGCTGAACTACAACAATAAAAAAAGGTGCAGATTTGGAAGTAGATTTGACACCTTGGTTCTTTTGATGGGCAAGTTCATCACGATGTTTTCCTTCATCATTATAATTGTAAGACCATGCACATTAAGTCCGAAAACTGCTTAAGAGGTGAAACCCGCGCCCTTTGAGTTTCAGACGCGAGTGCGTTAACCATTCTCAGGTTTTGTGCATGAGGTATAATGTAGTACATATATCTCAATGGCTTTTAATACACATATGACGGGATAACATGATTTATATTTCAGGCGGATTACAGTTTATTTGTACGATCTTCACGGGATTGTTTATGAACCGATTTTCATAAAATATCTAATCGAACTTTAGGATTAACACACTTTAAATCTCGTAACAAGTTTAATATAGATGAATTTTAAAGAGATTATAATCTACAATATGATACAATTTTAAACTTCTTTTACCTATAAGCTACGATATTCCTTCTCATGATACGAATATTTTATATTTATCATAACGAAACTTAGCTTGTCGAAATTCCTTGTACAAATTTATTGCAGGTCCATTGATTTTATGCATTCGATATCCATAACGAACCAACACGTTCTTTTAATCTAAATGCTTTAATTATTAGAAATTTACATTGGATTTCGCTAAACACACTCCGGTTTGGTTTCATTAACATAAACTATTTCACATACCAACCCACATGTTTATTTTGTCCCCCTTCACTTTATAGTATGCCTGAAATAATAATTTCACGATCTGGGGATCAATTCTGCTATTCCTATCTCGTCAAAATAGCCAGAGACTATCGTCTCAATAGTAGGTTTGCCTGATTTCGGTATTCTGTTAATTCTAACGTATGCCACGGGCACGCCAACCTTATCTTTATGTTAATACGTGTATCAAAAACTATGTACCCCTTTTTACAAAAACGGTAACCGCATCAGGTTACCATCGGCCGCTGGTAACCGCATCTCGATATATATATATCAAGATTGCTGTCGGTGGGTAGCATTCCCAAAATGCTGGCCGTATTCCCACGTTGTATAATCCGGTGCCCTAAATATAGGTCAGCTTGGACCAGCAGACCTTAAAAATGTTGACCAAAAAACGTTAGATAGGAGATTTTGATAGTTAACCGTTGATACATGTATGCAGATGTACATATGTGTATGAAGATAAATATAAAAATGTGTGTTTTTTGACACGTTTTCCTATAGGACTAATTCGAATTTTTGTTGCAGAACTCAACTATTGTGAGAAAAACCCAGACACTTGCAAGAACGGCGGTAGATGCCAGTCATTAGAATCAGGCGATGGCTATTATCGATGCCACTGTCCATCTGGCGTCGAAGGTCGGAACTGCGAGAATATGCCCACAACCACTACTGCAACAGTTGCCAACGAAACAATCACTACAGAGAAAGATATAGATAGTGTAGAAACTTTAGATAGTTCAGGTGAAGAAGAAGAGGAATCAGAAATAACACCAAAAGCCCCATCAGCAAATTTATCTTCATCAACAACAGGCAGAGTGTCAACTACAACAGAACCTGCTAGAACTAGAATGAATTCCTTCGTGTCTTTGCTTCAAAATATAATTATTTAGTTGAATTTGTAGAATTTGTCCACGTTTAAAAACAAATCAATCAACATAAACATTCACATAGTCGATATATCATATACTGAATAGATTGGAGTTACATCTATTTGTGTTCTCATACTACCTATAGATAATAAAGTGGTTGTTTTAGTTGGAATTAGGAGTACATGCTTTCTGAACACTTTTATTATTAAAAATGTATAAATACTGCTTCTAAATTAAACAATAGTTGTAGGATATTGATTACTTTTAAGCAAAAATTGTGTAGAAAATCTCAATTTATTGAAATGTTTCCAACGGCCGGGCGTCCTGTCTTAAAAGGGGACAAAACAACCCACAGATAGGTGGTAGGGCATTTGCCCGTCTGGGTTGCTACCACCCCTGGTCTAGAGTATGTCGTCATAATAACCTTGAGTAGTGTTCCGGCATTAGTGGTCAGTTTTCAGTCTTCTTTAAGAGATCGGCAGGGCATTAGTGGCATCTCTGGTGTTATAATTGGTAGCCGCATTTCATCAGGTGGGCCGGGCCTGTCTGTTAAAATCATGCAATAAAAAATATATAAAAATGTGTCTTTTTAGGGTTGCTATAAGAATTTCGTTATATGGCGTTGAAGTCGTGTTTAGGACCTACTTACTATAGTAGAATTATTTTCTACATGCAGTTTGGGTTATAAATAATCGGAGCGGTGAAGCGAGTGTTTCGCTCTCTCTTCCACTCACGGGCCTTATGGGCAGGCATAGTGATACGCATTATTGTTGTCGATAAGCGTTATTGATAGTGTATTTAGTTTGGTCATTTTGTGGGTTAGTGATATAAAAAGAAAAAAAATAGATAAAACAACGTAATTTATTAAAATAAGAATAATAATGATTTAAAATAAATTATTAATTAGGTATCTATGTATTAAAAAACTATAAGTACAAAAGTTTAGAATGTAACAAGTTATATTAAAATTAAATATAAATACTTATATCTAAGTTTAAAATTAACAGCAAAAAAGATAAGAATGATAATCTTTCTTTGATAAGAATGAGTTTTTATCGATACTGGCGTTGCGCCCGCGCATCATGCTCACCGCTTTAGCCGGGCTGAGGCCGAGTTTGATTTATGACCCAAACTGCACGGAGAAAATAATTCTACTATAGTTGTTGCAAGATTTATAACATAAGGTTCCATGTTATTTTGACCTTGTCATATTCATACTCCGAATCTGCGAAAGGAGCTATTTTAATCAACCTGTTCATTACTGTCTATAATTTTCATTATGCTATTTCGTAATTATTTATTTATTTGTTTTTTTTTAATTTTTTAGACTGATTTGTTAATTACGAGATA
The DNA here is from genome assembly GCA_949752895.1 of Dendrolimus pini. Taxonomy (NCBI): domain Eukaryota; kingdom Metazoa; phylum Arthropoda; class Insecta; order Lepidoptera; family Lasiocampidae; genus Dendrolimus; species Dendrolimus pini. Next base: position 18,803,890 of record OX457135.1, read on the forward strand.
AATTATATTAAGATTGTTTGTATGAGTTTTGTGTGTAAAAATGGCTTAATTGTGTGATTGCTTGAAGATTGATTTTTTTATTTAATAAAACTTTATGTTGTTTCTTTTTAAGTTGACAATTAGTTGTGTAAATTATTTATTCTAGTTTTAATAGAGAAGATTAAATGGTATTTATTAAATTTGTGTTTTGTATTTTGTTTATAATTTTGCATACTTCATTTGTAGTATCAAGCCTTAAGCTTATCTTACACGGTTCATTTTGGATGAAGCGATCAACGTGATTCATCTATAATAATATATTAAGCTCAAGAGTTTGTTTATACGACAGACAACAATTATACTAAAAATCCTTTCCCTCAGAGTCCCTGAAATATCCCCTGATTTTTTCACATTTCACTTGATTTTAGATGCTTTAAGAGACAGACAGACAGACAAAAATTCAAAAAATGCATTTTCGGAATCTCCTGGTCCGAATAATCCCCTTGATTTTTTTCACATTTTTAAGTTAAGGATTATAGTATAGATAATTAACACGGATCGTCTTGAAAACGTATTTAAATCGTATACACAACCTTAATCTGATTTGATTAATGGTATGATTCATTACAAATTTTAATCTCGATATCCGAGTCCTTTAATGGAGTTAAATGTTGTAACTTTAGACTTTATGTTTAGTTATATGTCAAATCAGGTATATACAATTATAATTAAAGCCCATAATCGTCCCTCTGCTGGGCTCGGGCCTCCCATTATAAGGGAATGGGCAGATACCCGCCACGCTTGTCGGACAGTGATGTTTTCCTTCACCGTTTTTAGCACGTGGTAATTATAAGAATGTGTACATTAGGATAGAAATCTGCCTAAGTGGTGTATGCTTTCCGGCCTGGATTCGAACCCACGCCCTTTGGGCTTAGGACGCGTACGCTAACCATTAAGCCACTAAGCTTAATCAGGTATAGTAATTCAAGTTCTAGGTATTTATAAATGACCACTTTTTAAAGACATATTTAGGGTGACTGTAAATTATTTTCTCGTGTCCAAAATTCAAAAGACGCCGTCTCCTACTGTATTAATGGACTCTATAAGCGGGGTTCGAATTCTATCTAGAAAGCATGCACCACCTAGGTAGTTTTCTGTCTATAGGAAAAGATCGCGATGAAGCCTGTACATCGAGATAATCGCTGTATCAAACTCTCCAATCCTTTATACAATCGACATTGCGAACGATGTACAGTTCAGAGGTCATCTTGAAGGCACGGCCAAACTTGGCTCCAAGAAACTGGGAGTGCTAAACCAGTCCAAGCAGAGAGCGTCTCTCCGTGGCAACGCCTTATGCTTTACAAAGTCCGGGGAGACCGATTATGGAGTACTGCTCACACCTGTGGTCCGGAGTACCTGCCTACAAGCTTAAAACGCCTTAAACAATATTCAGCTGCGAGCGGTTTGCGTTGTCGATGATCCCAATTCACAGACGGTCTAGACACGCTTGACCTTCGGTGATACTTCGTGTCTTATTCCGTATTCTACCCACTTTACAATGGAAAATGTTCCGAGGAACTGTTTAAAATAGTGCCATCATCCTCTTTCTACCACCGCAGCGCTCGTCATCGACTGGACATTCATTCCTACTTCCTTGAGCAGCTTCGCTCTTACGCAACCGTTCTCTAGAACATCTTTATTGCGCACCATAGGGATTTGTAATGAGCTCCCACTCCTAACTGTGGTTTTGCCACAGCGCCACAATATGGAGTTTTTTAAAAACGGTGTAATAAAATTTCTTTGAGGCCGATAGCATGTTGCTAACATCTATCAAAGTTCTGGTGTTGCAAACGTCTATAGGCGACGGAAATCGTTTTCCATCAGGTGGGCCGTCAACCTGTCTGCTGTTTTCCAGCTATAAAAAAGTGGGCCCCACGCATAGTGGATGACTGCCAGGTGACAAAGAATTGTGGATACAGAGTGCATACCCAGCCGCAGTGAATCTTCAAATTAAGAGAAAACAACCAATAGGAAGTTTAAAAAAGTTATATGATAAAATAATTACATCACTTAAAATGTAATGCTTTCCCTAATGAAGAGACAGAATGCGACCCATCGAGGCATCTTACCCTTATATAGTGATTTCTAACGTTCTAGTCTGGGCTGTTACGATAGCCTACCATTGATGGTCACCCTAATGTCAGTGGACGTGCGCTAGACGCGTATGATCGCATCCGCTGTAAGATTGACCAATTCTCACCTAAATATGTCTTGGCAGGCAGTCCTGTGGATGCCGACACTGGCTTGACGGCAGGTCATATGGCACCTGTTTTCATTGATTGCTGGGACACGAGAATAAGGTAAAACTAGATCAACATATGATTCGTCATTTATAGAGATGTGTGTTAGATAAGAAAATTTAGTATATCGTGTGCACCTATCATAAAATAAACTTTATATTACACCGTACTCGACTAGCACCGAACCACCTCGCTCGCATGCTGTCCACGCGCAAACGGCGAGGAAACCACTCCGTGACAACCTGTTGCACGGACTGATTCATGTATGGACCTAGTATCAATTGCTGACAGATTACTTGGCGATTCGTGGACTACGTTCAGTCGTTGACTATGCGAGTCTCACTGTCGTCTACCCTTAGAAGAACGCGTTTGGCTCTAATAACCTGAGCCTCATTCAGATTCTGTAAGACGTAGCCATATCGGGGTAGGCGACTGTCTTGTAGTTTGTCTGCTATGTTACAGAGATGATGTCTACTGCAGATGCATGAGATTTTGACACTGACTTTCCGCGTGAGTTTAGACATCTTCCCTGGCATATTCATCTATGTAACACGCATCTTCTGTTTGAATCGTTCAAGTACAAGCAACGCTTCAATGTTACATAGAAAGACATGTCTAATCATAAATCAACACACCTATTTTTCAGATCAACCGACATTTTGAGGTCACAAATGATACTAGTCACTTCACGATACGATACACGTACGGTTTTTAAAATGAAACATGAAAATCGTTTAATAAAGCGCTCTACTAAAACAAATGTTGTGTTGCAGATGCCATTTAAGACGGATGATTACTTTCCACCAGGAAAGCGATAGGCTGAGTAATGTAGTTAGATAGGTAGATTAGATAACTCTTTATTGTACACCAATACAAAAATGAACTATTCTATATATTACAGCAATAAAACAATCTATCTTTTCTTGTTACCTAATAAAATGAAGCCTGTTTACCAATAATTCCAAGAGATATCGTTACAAACTAATCAGGATATCGTTTCGGTACATGGAGACGTGTGTTCAAACGAATGTACCTTAAGTACGTCTATATATAAGCGGTGGTTACTTGTTCTAAGCATATAGACTTAACTTACCGATCTGACCGGTCGATATTTCAAAAGTAAGTAATGTGATTTAGTGATCTCGGATTTTAGAAATTTGGAAATATGGCGCTTGTCCCTGTTTTGATGGTAAGGATATCTTTCATAATTATTTCATCAAATCTTGTACTTTTGAGATGTATATCCTGAAACCTAAAAGTCTTGAGTGCAATTTTGTACATTATCATAGATTAAATTCATATATCAGATCAGCGCTGAGTCAGCTCTTGACTGTGTCAAAATGCTGAGTTTCCAGCCTCATTTCATTATAGGGTATTCATTGTGTTGAATGAATGAGAAGAAAAGAAAGAGAGAAAAATACTTTATTTGAAGAAATAGCGACGTAATTTCATTACTTATGCATTATAATATACATAGCCTGTTTTGTACGCCGCGTTTTAAGTAAACAAGGTTTGCACTCAGCATATTGTCGGAATTATACCCGACACAACGCTGATTTTCAGAAAAAAACCTTCCTTTTGGCGTGAGACCAAAACGACCCAATTTCGTTAAAAACAATTTTATTTATTTTATTATTTAGAAAAATATATATAGCCTATAACCATCTACGATTAATTCCACGTCGAATGGTTGTGGTTTCATGCTGATCGGTCCAGTAGTTTTCGAGTTTACCTCGGACAAAGAAAACAAACTTTGCTTATATATATATATAGATAGATAGATAGCCATAAACCATCTAGGAAAAATTTCGCATCGAATGGTGGTAGTTTCATGTCGATACGATCAGTGGTTTAAGCGTGATTGAGCCTCAAACGAACACCATTTTCATTATATATATATAATAATATAAGATAGATAATATTCCCCTTCACCCTAATAGCCGATACTTTGGTCCTCATTTCCCACAATAGTAATTTTTATGGCCCGTGGTCTTCAAAGACATACATTATAAAAACAGCCATTAATTCTCCAACTGCTGGGCTCGGGCAGGAGATTACATACTTCTACTAAATTTCATTCAAATCTATAGACTCAGAAGTTATCGAGTTGGACTTTTTGGGATAACGAAAGGTCATATCATAAGGGTTTAATTTTTTCCAAAAAAAGGGTACGCAATGCTATAACCTCCCATACAAAGAATTTCAAAGAATCGTTTAACTATAATAAGAATAATCATATTAGACAAAGACTATTGGGATGTGGACGTACAAAAACTGACAACAAAACCAGAGATATCCTCATATAAAAATTATCTACTAAAACTGCTAATATACTGTGTTTCTTACGCGCATCTTCAGTGTGACGTACTGTTATTATATTACCATGTATACTATTACAGTAGTTGAATTATCGGTGATTAATGATTTAAAACGCATTACACACTATCTTACGTATAAATTAAATTCATTAACGCATTGAAAATGTAGATATTACGCGGATTTGTAGCTCTGATAACAATAATTGGTAATAGTCGCATTGAAGTTATAATAGATTATTACATGATCATTAAAATTGCAGACGCTTAAAATAATACACAATAAGGTAGACAGAGTTTGAAGGTAGTTAAACAATTAAGCTCTGATCAAACGCGGGAAGCAATCACTGTCTGGATTGACATCTCACTACACACTCGCTTGCTTTATTATAATACTAGCTGTCCCGGCAGACGTCGTCCTGCCCGGAAAAGCTTCAATGGATATGCCGACAGCAGCGCCACCTACTGGGTTCAATTGTGAACCAACTCAGAAACCTTCTCTGGCTCATGCACAACAAATTTGCTAAACATCATCACATGATCAAATGTATAGTTTACGATAGAATCGTAAAGGACATACAAACATTCATTTTTATATATAAGATTGGTCAAAAGGCATAATGAGAAAATTAATTCATTCATCAATAGTCAGGTAAAACTGATTCCTCATTAGGGAAACTTTTTTCTTGATTTCAAACATGAAGTTTCAATCCTGTCAGTCGTATGGCATGTTAGTGGAACGAAGTTCCTTATCGCGCGTTGCGAAAGGGGGCTAGACGGAAATAATTAAGACCAAAAGTTGTAACGACACTTTTTGCTATAGTTGTAAGCCGTGCGGCGTGCGCGTGTTTCTCTGTCTGTCTCTCTCTCTCATAGAAAGCAAGTCAGTTATTTTCGTTTCGTCTTTCTATTATTACTAAAATTTAGCATACTGATTAAGTTTATATTACATTATATTTGTTAATAAAAAAAAATATTATTAAAACCTAAAAAAAAATATATATTACAATTCCTTCACTAATTAATCGAAAGGAACTTCGTACCATCCGGGTGTCCTTTGACACCTCTCAAGTTTTTTTCTTTTAATTTTTCCTGAAAATATATATTTCTAAATTTAGCAAAAGACAGGATAAAAACGAAATACTGTGGCGTCCCGTTGAACTTTCGAGATCAAATTTTTCGACTATTCGCGCAAATTGTAACACGTTCGGCAAAATCTCCCTGCGGATGTCGTCTCGGTTTGGTCAGAGCTATACCGCGCAGAGTAAAGAGTTTTGGTCAAACCTTTTATTTATTCAATTATAGTTAAGGGTTGTAAGGAAAATTAATTTGAGCCCCGAAAATCTGAACTGAGCATTTTTATAAAAGGCAGGTTTTTGTCAGTCCCCGTATATTAAAGGGTCCTTTAGAGGAGATCAGAGTTTGTTGTTTGCATCCTTATGGACCTCTTAATTGTATGTAGTTTGACATATGTTGTTGATGATCAAAACTCACAGACGTCTACACACGTTTGACCTTCGGAGAGACTTCGCGTCTCTTTAGAAACTATTCAGAATAGTGTCTTCATCCTCTTTCTACCACCGCAACTCTCGCCATCGGCTAGCCATTCATCCCTTAATCCCTATTAGCACATACTTCAAAATTAAAATGCATTTGTTTATTATAATTTGTATTTCTTAACTTAAGATCGCACTCTTTAGAGAACCACTTATCAGGATACCATATGACAATTCTATCAGTATCGTATTCGAAACTAATTTAACATGGTTAAATGTAGTAATTAATTCCAAGTAAACGGTTGATTGATATGATAATTTAGGGAGACTGCTTCCGTGTAACTTATTGGCAGAAAATAGGGCTTGGTTATGTTGAAATAGAGGTCTGGTAGTGCACGTGAATTCGTGGAACATTTCCACAACATTCTTAGTTACAATTATTGCAAAAACATAATTAATATTGACTACTAGATTGTAAGGTGTGGTCTTAAAGTGAGGTTTCAGAACGACGTGGATTCGAATTCTAGCCGGGAAGTCTACACATCCTAGGCATCTGACCTAATGTGCACACTGTTTACAATTATCATCGACGGTAACGTAAAACATTGTTATGAAATCTGCACATTGAAATAACCGATGTATGAAACCCGCCAATACGCCTTAGATAACTGTGGTGGGTATACTGTCCATTCTTTCCTAAAAATGGAGGGGTTTGAGCCCAGTAGCGGGACGTTTATGGACTAATACTACATACAAGCTGTTGCCTGTGACTACAAGGGATTTTATCACTTAGTGACAATGCCACTCCCGGAGAGACACACATTAGATCAGTGCTTTTCAATCTTTTTGAATACGCGATCCCTTTATAGGTTGAAAAAATGTTGGCGACCCCCTTGGGATAAAGACAGACAAAAAGTTAGTAAATTATAAGACTACGTTCATGTTTTTATCTTTATTGTCACCTATATTCATTATTAGAACCTATACTCTACAAAAAGCTACTGAGTGTAGAAAGTACCTAAGTACGAGGTATAAAATTAAATTGTCTCTTCCCTTTTGCCAGCGACCCCCCGAGCAAGGGCCTGCGACCCCCCTAGGGGTCGCGCCCTACAGGTTGAAGAACACTGCATTAGATAATGCAAATAAAAGAAAAATAACATTTTTTAAAAATAATCGGTTAACACACAATACAAATCTTTTGCTTGCTGACATAGGGGAGAGGCCAAGCAAGATAGAGTTACAGGCACCTATGTTGTACCTTCTGTTTATTGTTCGTAAGTTTGCAGTCTGGGTACACTCTATCAGCACGTGTAAAACATCATTTGGTACAATACAGTTAAACAATTTGGTGACACAGTCTAGTCATCTATTAAATGCTTGAACCGATTTGAGGGAATATCTTCTTTAATTATGAGTTACTCATACAAAATGATTACTCCCTTCATGATTCTTCTTTATACTGTATACCTTGCCCAATTGTTAATAGGATTTGATTAGTCGTGAAAAGGTAACAAACAGACTTATTTTCATTGTTAAATATTAAGTACAGATTAGTACATTTGGCATGGATTACTAACAATCGATATTTCTAAATTATGTTCATAGCGATTATGCTTATAACAATACCAGCATTGCGGCATTCTTGCCATTAAGGGTCGATAAATATAGGAACATACCTATATAATAGCTGTATGTATAGCCTTTAGTCTCATAAGGCCAACCCCATGTCTTATCCACATAGGTATGTAAATGTAGAAAACCTTACTTTGTTTACCTTGACCTACAAGAAATTACGTGACAGTAGATTATGAACTAAAAGACCATTGTGTGTACTGCATTATGTTTTGATCTTTCTTAAATATTGGAACATAAAAAAATCAGGTTTAGAAGCATTACTCCTCTATTGTGTATTCCTAACATATATATGTATGTATGTTTATATTGTCATCTATATATATATTTAATTAAAATCCATGTGTAGTTACTCATCACGATATCCCAGGAACTACAATATCGATATAGACTTGAAATTTGGCATGGACCTTCCTTTCGCCAAGTAGAGGTCACCTAAGAACGGATTTTACGGCACGCGAAGCGGGCGGGTATCAGCTAGTCTGTAAATATACGTGTGTGTATACGTATGTATCTATATACATTTATATTCTTTTTGTACTTATATGTATTTTGTATACTGATCATTAATCATTATTTATAAATTGCACCACCGTCAGTATTGAATACCCATTAATCCCTGCCAAGGGTTGCCTGCAAGAGACCGATTTAGCGATAAGGCTGCCCGTTGTACTATCTCTTGTATTTTTCTATTTCTGTTTTTCTAGGTTTTGGTGTCCTATAAAGTGTTGCCTATCTATCTATCTATCTATAATTAATTCGTAGATCTATGTTAATAGATCTATGTTAATGATGTAAGTTATTACATCAAAAAAAAAAACTGAACTTGCTTCATTGTCGCACATGTCATTCTTTATAAAATGCATCCATCTTTCTTGTTGTTTCGAATCTTTTTTGTGAGATGATTTTCGTTCCACCTCGTTTCATTTCCAATGTTCATGTCGTAGTAATCTTCTTTCTCTTAAAAGTGACAGGTGAATCTTTGAAATAACCCTTATGTATTTATTAACTTATCCATTCCTATATTACTAATCTATCTCAAGAGTCGTCTCGGCTGGTTAGAAAAAAAAATTGTGGCCCAGTATAGTCAGTGCCCTATAATTTAATATGGTTATCCGATTTCAAATTCAGTATACATACTAGCTTCAGTCGGCCACTTCGTTATACTTACATCTTCTGAAACCTGCACGATATCGCATTAAAACATATTAAAGAAATTAAATAACGTCTGTTTTAACCCCTAAATTTTTTTCTCCATTTATTGAGCGGTTAACTGAATTTAGTCAAGACAAATCATACAGACTGACTGACTAAATTCTAGAAACCGTCATTTATATTAGTAGAAGTAGATTATAGGTACTGCGTGTAAATTAGAAGAGTTTTGTTTTAAAATTAAAGCACCGTGACCAAGTTTATTTATTAGCTGTGTATGCTATACATATACAGTTGTCCGTCTGTCTGTATGTCTGTCTGGATGTTTTGGCTAATCTCTGAAAAGGCTGGACTGATTTTGACGGGACTCTCACTGGCAGATAGCTGACATTACAAGGAGTAATTTAGGCCACTTTTTTGGGGTTCCGCGAAAAAAAAATCCACGTGGACGAATTCGCGGGCACAGCAAGTTTTAAATAAAAGTATGCTTACGAAGTTGTCGGGAACGCTAGTCGCCTATTATTTATCGTAACATGTGAGGGTATCAGGCTACATTCGCCACATAGAGTTCCGTGAGGGGTTTCTCAAGCAGCTAGCCTCGCCCCCGTTTATTTCTAGGCCCTAATGTGGAACGATATTATTAAACTGCCCGACTTGCGATATTATTTCATTTAAGTCACCGGATGTGGATTATCTAGATTATGATATTAATCGCTTTTAAAATACCAATATAATAGTATCTATTTATGTAGTCTTTACGTACTTCAGAATTATTCCATCAAAGTATTATAAAATTTCATGTAGAGTAATGAGTGGAACTCATTGCCGGAATGTGACTTTCCCGATACTTATTAATATAACCTGGGTGTCTTCAATTCCCGTGTGAATAGGTACCTTCTAGGTAAGCGTGCTCCATCCTAGACCCCATCGTCGCTCCACATAGGGCAAGATAGTGGTCATACGCGAACCAAATAAAAGAAATACACTATTTTCATGCTGTATTTTTGGGCAAATTATTGAATTTAGGTGTATTAGTAATCGCCTGACGAAGACACACACACATTGTACATTCCCAAGCCAACGCTTGTGTTTTGGGGTGATGATACACAACGGACAACGCTTAGGCCGATCCCGGGCACCCAGACCATAGTAAATAACAGAAAGTTCGTTTCCGAAATTTACTATGTCGGGAATCGAACCTGGAGCCTCTGCGCTGCAGCGAACTAGGCCGGCAAAGGCTTAGAATATAAGTCAAGTTTCAAGTATAAGTAAGCGATTTGCCGGGTGCTAGGGTATTTGCCCGCCTGGATGGCTACCACCCCTGGTCTAGAGTACGCCACCATAACAATCTTAAGTTGTGTTCCGGCATTAGTGGCCAGGTTATAGTCTCCAGTTAGACAGCGTCAGCACATTGGTAGCACCTTTGGTGTCATAAATGTCCGTAGGCGATGGTAACTGCTTCTCATCAGGTGGGTCGTCTGCGTGTCTGCTGAACTCATGCAATTAAAAAAAAAAGGTATATGGAAGTGATTTTTAGTAGTCCCTTCTTCGCGGTTGCAGGAATTATTTCATTCACAAGAGATTCGATGAGATAGAGTCAATATTATTTTATCTAAGTTATTGTTATAGTTTCGAATGATGAAGAAGTTAAACCATGACTTAATAAATCTCATTTAAAATATATAATCAACAGAACAAGTTTTTACAACAAGTATTTTACCATCCAGGCCATTCAACTCTGGAATGCATTACCACTAAACATCAAGCAGACACGATCATTACCTTCTTTTAACAGATTAGTTAAAGACTACTACATCAAGCTATAGTGTTGTTGTTTACTTTTGTATGTATATAATATAATATGTGTATTTATTTTAGTATATATATATTATCATATATATATTACTATTTATTTATTAATTAATAAACGAAATTATTGTACGAGTGCTGGTTTAGCAACTACCGACTTTTGTTGTCCTTCCTATACTCCATCGAAAGGTTGTCTGGAAGAAATCGCCATCGCAGACAAGACCGCCGATTGTACTTGTATGTAATGTTCTTGATTTTATGTAGCATTTTTGTACAATAAAGTATATTCTATTCTATTCTATAATTAATTACATATATTTGCCTAATTTATATGAGGAGCGACAAAGACGATTTTTATCCTGAAAAATAGTTTAGAGAAAATGGTTTAGAAATGTAATAGAGCGATGTCACTAATAATTAAACTCATATTATTTGTGATTTTATTTTATTATTTTTAAACAAACAATTATCTGCTGTAACCATGTAGTGAAAGTATTTCCAAAAAAACGCTTTTAAGGAAAATTATTACAGTTTGAATACTCTCCGCATATATTTTTCATAAAACACCTTTTAGGATTCTGTAGTCAAATGACAAATACAATGGATGCCTTGTCACATTGTGCTTGTAATCACATATATTTGACCGATTTTGTTCGACAAAGTCACTCTAATAATTGACTAGTTCATCTCGATTACACGAGTGATATTAGTTTTAAATCTCTTTTTCTTTGTCCACAGTTACTGCTTGTATCGAGCAGCCTGTCAACAACGAAAGAGATAATCCAAACATCGAACTTCATTGAAACGAACGGCATCAAGGACATTCCTGGAGATAAGGGCGTGAAGAGACACGTACCACTTGGCCATGGCGGGTTCGGTTATGGCGGCAATGGGGCCGGCTATGGGGGCGGCTATAGCGGCGGCTACAGCGGGGGCTATGGCGGTGGTTACGGCGGTTCTGTCAGCATAACACCCTCCATCAGTCTCGGACACGTATCCTATGCTTCTCCAGCGGTGGGTCATGGCTTAGGAGTGAGTTATGCTGGCTCAGGAGGTATTGGAGGCGGTGGCCTTGGCTTATCAGGAGCCAGTCTTGGAGGAGGTCTTGGTTTATCAGGGGGAGCTGGCATAGCATCTGGAGGAGTTGGCATAGCATCTGGAGGAATTGGCATATCATCCGGAGGAGTTGGCATATCATCTGGAGCAATAGGAGTTGGCCCAGCTGTGAGTGTAGCCGCTGCCCCTGCAGTAGCTGTTGCAGCTGGACCAGCCTCAGTCCAGACATCAGTTAATGTAGATCCAAACCCAGTTATCCTTCGTCAAGAAATACCGCGCTACATTACCAGGACAATTACTCATAACGTTCAAGTACCGGTCCGTGTGCCTGTCCCTGTTCCAGTTGACCGTCACGTACCTTATCCAGTAAGAGTACCCGTTCCAGTCCAAGTAGACAGACCTGTTCCTTACCCTGTTGTGCAAAAAGTACCCGTAGAAGTCACACGTCAAGTGCCTGTTTATTATGAGAGAAGAGTGCCATATCCCGTCAGAGTACCTGTGAGTGTACCAGCACCGTATCCCGTGACAGTTGAGAAGCAGGTGCCTGTAGATAGACCTGTTTATATTGACAGGCCTGTGAACGTCCCTGTTCCCGTTCAAGTCGATAGACCCGTTCCGGTTCCACACCCGGTAGTCGTGGATAGGCCGGTAGCTGTTCCGCAACCTGTGGTTGTTGATAGACCCGTAGCAGTTCCTCAGCCAGTAGTCGTTGAAAGGAGAGTGCCCGTAGCGGTTTCTGCACCCGCAGTTGCTTCTGGAATCGGAATTGGTTCGGGTGTTGGTATCGGTTCCGGCGCCGGCTTTGGTTCTGGAGCCGGCTTTGGTACCGGAGTTGGATTAGGTTCCGGTATAGGCTTAGGCTCTGGTATTGGTATCGCTTCCGGAGGTGGCTTAGGTTCCGGAGTCGGCTTAGGTTCTGGTATTGGTATCGCTTCCGGAGTCGGCTTAGGTTCAGGAATCGGAATAGGTTATGGCTCAGGAGTTGGATATGGTTCAGGCGTTGGCTATGGCTCAGGGGTTGGCTACGGCTCAGGAATAGGACTTTCTGGTATCTCTGGAGGAGTTATATCAGGAGGACATGTCGGTGGCCTGCCCCACGGTCTCTCTTCAGGATATGCAACCAGTTACACAAAGTCAATCGGCTATAAATCCTTAGCCGGACACCCAACTTATTCGTACCACCACTAATTTGTGCATTATTTATGTGTATTTTGTAAAATTCCATATAATTATTATTTTGGAAATAAACTGTAAACCAGTTTATATTGTCTTTTATTTAATTAACAAACAGGAAAACATTTAAAGTATTTTTTTGATATATTGCTAATACTGCTTCATTTGAGGTAATTATATAGTTATTAACTATTTCACGCTGATGTAGCGACGATGGGTTTAATGCAATATTGTTATTAATTGTTATTACAGTTAAATCTTTTTACATTTACTTTTAACGCTGTAAGATGCATTTGTCACAGTTAATAACTTTAATATTACCCCAGATGAAGCCCGAGCACATGAAGTATGCCGTAAAATTCCACTCAAATTATGTTTTATGTTATTATTTTAAAATATATATTGAAATTTCCATTGAATAAATTTACGATATACTCGTATATCATACAAATAATATTGATTGACGAAATTCAAACCCCCAAAGATCGATACATTTGCGACGAAGACTCCATTTCCAATCTTATCCCGCCGTCTCTCTTCTATATTCGGACAACCAGACCCACTGGCATGCGGCACCGCTATACGGTGGACATACCACCTATACGAATAAAGCGCTTCGCGTCCACCTTCGTTATGCGCACCGCGAAGGAGTGGAACCCTAAACCTTGGGTGTCTTCAAGTCCCGTATGAATAGGTACCTTCTAGGTAAGCTCCACCTTAAACCATATTTCCCCTCAAAATCAGGCGAGATAATGGCAAAACGCGAACCTATACTGCAATTAAAACAATATAGATTCGTTTTTCACCAGAAAAAAACTAGGCCTTGATCTAGGATATAAAATAAGGAAACAACAATTTTGGTTCAACGCCACACATATTTTAAATAATATTTATTACATATATATTAATTAATTACATAAATATATATCATGATAAAATCATAATAATATATTATTCATGAACAAAATATATTTAATGTTATATATATTTAGAACAAAATAAACCTATTTATATTATGAATTAGTCTACCTTCAAGATTAAACAACACTATAAAATATAAAAATTAAACTTAAAAAATGAAAAGCACTATAGACATATTTACAGGTAATTATTTTTAGTCCAGATCGCTTTCGGTGGAGAGCGTTTTAATTTTAATAATACTGTTAAATATAATGTTAAAATATAATACAACGTTTGGTCGGATTCATCTTGGATCCGGGGGGACAGTGCCAGACCCTGGCGAAGTCCTCGTTATTCTGGAGAGCTCCTTGTGCCCTGAACTGTTGCGGAGAGTGCTCGTCGTCGAGATCAGCTTTCAGGGAGTCTTTCGTGGAGACACCGCACCAGAGCTGATGGAAGGTGAAAACAACTTTTGTGATTTACTGAATAATGAGTACCAAGGCATTGTGTATAAATAATTTCTGAGTCTACTGCGTATTGTTAAAAGTTTAAATGCTAAATTCTTTGTTTCATTGTCACTTTCACGGGGGTAGGAGAATGTTCAAACATTGAATTTGAATTTAAAAAAAATCTGATTATGGCGATTTTTGAAATCTTAAAAGATTTAGAGCGACCTCTTAAATATTTTTTTTGAGCTGTCCTTTAGAGAAAGTTCTTAAAACACCAAAAATATCAATTTTTCACTTATGACTACAAAAAAATAGTCTGTTACCCTATCACATCTGATGGAATATTGAATTTAGCTTCAATTTCTTCATTAATTGCTGGTGGACAAAATATTAAGTGTTTTCATTTTAAATGATTACAACACGTTAAATAAATAAAGAAACATCTTAAACATATATCAGAGGTCTCGTAATATATTAATATATCTACCCAGTGATCAATGACCTGTAGTGCCTGCCGTGAGTAATTGCAGCATAACATGGTACAAATATTGTTCGATTTTTAGTTTCAAAGAAGGTAAAAATTCAACTTGTCTTAGGATTTTTCTGTCACGAAAATGCGATAGGACCGCGTGGAGGAGCGGCATAAACTGAGACTAGACGTGGTGAGAGGCGGCATAAGTTTGGAGTAGACTATGGATGCGTTTTTTGGTTCTGGATCGAATTCAGTTTTTTTATTTATACAAATAAAATATGTTTAAATAAAAAATGCATTCATTAAAATGTGCCTAGCCTAAGAAAATCATAATTTGCAGTAAACCTGCGAAAAATCGAAATGTGTGCTGGGACACAGTAGAAGTGAAACTTCAACGGACAAGTGGAAAAACGAATCGCAACAAAATTTTAACTTGAAGTTTTACGGACAGATTGATAATGTACGCACTTGTCTAGTTTGAAAAGCTGCACTTAAAACTTTTGTTGCGATTCGTTTTTGCCACTTGTCCGTTGAAGTTTCACTTCTACTATGTGTCTCAACACACATTTTTTCTAAATTATTCCTGATTTCAAAAATCTAAACATGTTTCTACATAAACATATTTCTACAGCCTTTGCTATATGCACAAATTATACCTAGTGATGTTTAGATGCTTACATTTCCAAAAGACAAGAAAAACAGTTGTTCAAAAGTCATATGCTCGAACCCGGGCAACTTCTCTTCAGGCCCGTATTTTCTTACATGGTCTTTAAGTGCCGCTATAGCTTCTCTTAGACCTCCATTATCCGCTATGTTTTCACCGAGTGTTTTTTTACCATCTACCTTTAAAAAAAATCCATACAACATAATATCCGGAGAGAAACTAATAACTATTGAATGTTGAAGTTTTGTAATACAGTTTTGTTTTTAAAGTTTTTAGTTAAAAATGAACAATTGATTTAGGTATTGATAGTTTTTTTAACAAAAAATATGTTTGTTGTGTTTGAAATCTCAATTAAAAAGGGACATGTGCTCGATCAAGTGCAAATTTTACCTGTTACCTAATTTTAAAACTTGACTTTTCATAAATGACTAAGGCTGGTGTGCACCGACTTTTAACCGATGATTAAAATAAAATAATCGCTAAAAATGTATGCATAAACAGTGATTATTTTATCTTAATCGTTGGTTAAATGTCGGTGCACACCAGCATAAATACATAAATTGAGCAGTTGTATTTAAAAAGAAGAAGAGGAAAGAAGTTAGTGTTGAGTGAATAGGGATAGCGTGAAAGCGGAGCGATACACAAGAGTTATTAAACAGGAGTAAAGATAATATGAAGTTACAGGGACGAAAGTTGAGAGATTAAATTTAAAATACGTACGTGTTCGTCAACTTCGGGCATATAATAAGTAGAATATTGGTCTATAAAACACTGCGTCATATTGACAAAAGATTCGATTGTTTCGTTAGACCACCATGGCAGCAAGTTTCCATTCTTGTCAAATTGACGACCTGAAAAGCCGATAGTCATTCGTTATATGAAAAAAGATGTCATATATAAATTATGATATATTACGCATGTTCTTTAACTATCATAAAATTCAAAGCCAATGTATGAACTGCGATTATTAAACACGAAATCAGTGCTAATAAAAGACTTACCATAGTTATCAAAGCCATGTGTGATTTCATGACCAAGTACCGTTCCCAATGAACCGTAATTCAGAGAACTAAAAGATAATTAAAAATTATAGATTTATATTCTACAAGAACAACGTTTTATTTTTAGACATAACTAATTAAGTTATGTAATATTATTGATATTGTTACCACCTTGTGAGATAGTAGTTTTAATGCGTGAACTTCTGTTTGCCAAAATTCATACGCGTGATCTTTAGAACTGTGTCCTGCGGAAACTATCCTGTTTTCTGGAGTTCCCTATATTTATTTATGTTACCAAAATATACTCCAGTATCAAACATGATAAATCAATTCATTTACCATACTATATTAAGAGTTAAAAAAGGAATTTTCACATTTATATATAAAAATAGATGAATAAAGTCAAAGTATTTAGTTTATAAGGAGTTTTACTTGGCAGCAAATGAAATACTCACTCAAGACCCAGATCAAAGAACGGATATTGCAACATTACCATCGGTACAGCTGCGTCCAAGTTAAGAATGAAATTAATTACAGTAAAAAACTCTTTTGTAGGAATTCTTATTTCTTAGCGTTTAATTTCACAATTACTAATAAAATATCTACACAATGAAACTGAATGTTTGTTTAAAAGCCAAAATTTTGAATATATTACGTCAACAAAATCGCATCATTTTGAATTGACACAAAACTTACTTATTGTATTTTCTTGGAAAGTGTGATAAGCATTCACTTCAGTAGGATCTGTTGCCCATGTAAAATTATGTCCTTCCCTAAATCTATTTAAAGCTGATTTAATCTTAACTCGTATTATATTAATCATATTGTCTAAATGCTTTTTTAATTCTATTGTAATTCCTTTATAAAATTCTTCTAATTTCCCTTCTTCGAGTAACCAGTCTGGGAATCCAATAAGAGTTTTCATATCTATTATCTTCTGGTAAGTGGCAACTTTTGTGTTATCATCCATCCATTTTGCCTTACCGACTAGATGTGATAATGCATTTTTCATCTCGTACAACATTATTTCAACCTATAACAATATTGAATTATCAAGAATCACTTTTGGAGATTGAAATATTATTATCAGAAACACAACTTCTACTAGAATTTCTATTTTATGTTACATTAATTAAACAGGATATTTTTTATCTGATCTCTATAGTAATAACCTGATTTAATTTATTTGATAATGCTAGCATACAATCTCAGACGTAGGTAAATAATAAATAATTCTTTAAGTTTGATACACTATATATAAAAATTTTCACGCAAGTTGAATCAAATGGCTAAGGAAATATCATCTAAAATAAATACCTTAGGCTTTGTGACATTTAAGAAATGTGGATCAGCAATAGCATAAGCGATCGCCATGCCAAGCATATCGTTGACGGCATTGGCGCATTGCAGGCTCCGGGATGGAAGACTAGCATCCGCAGTAGCATGTGTCTGGTCGTATACCCTATAGAATAACGTGCGGAGCTCTGTCGTCGTGTGGATTGACATTACTTCCACTATCTTAAACATAAATGAAAGAATATGCAATATTCAATAATAAAGACTTACTGTATTATCCGTTACACACAAACAGTAAACATTAATACTGAAAATCTTGCAGGAAAGCTTAAACTTATGAAAATACGTGGTTTTGTTCGCGTAAACTTTGATTGCGTATCGTGCAGAAATGATACCAAGTTACTGAGTAAAAGTGTCTAAGTAATACATATTTGCCTCCTTTCTTGAAAAAAGTTGTGGGTAAAAAAGACAAAAAGAATAATTTTAATCGTTAAAAATAAGGCTGCCTGTCCATCCGATCGTCCATTCGGAGAAATATTGATTAGTATTTTTCCGTTTCTCCACTATGCAACCTAGCTCCGCTTCAATGGACAGGCAGGTTAAGACAGTTTTTAGGATTTGATTTAAGGAACCCTGGGCATCAAAACAAACGCTCCGAACGTATCAGTGATTTAACAGTCAGATGCTGATGATCATTTTCTACTTTTAGTAACCCATGAAGTTATGTATAAATTACAAAGTATTACCTTTACCCAAATATAAAGTTCCAAAACAATAGGTGGAGTGTTTGCCACATACGCTGCCATTAGAGACATGTATTTCAAATCTGGTTCTGATACCATAACCTTGTCATTTTCAAAATCAAGTGTAACTTCACTTATATTAAAGACTCCTTCTAAATATTTTTCCCATATAGGAGTGGCAGTGCCGTTGTTGTCTTGTACTATCATATCTGTGTGTGCTTGAATTTCTGATACGGTGTATTCTGGTGTATCTAAATACAAGTCATCATCGGTCGATTCTGTGCTGTTATCTGACTCTAACTGGAATGGCCAAACAGTACTTATTAATTTTGTTGCGTCGACTACTAGTTCTGCATCTAACTTAATATTTACGCTTTAAACTTGTGGCATTTAAGCCACATCACTGCCAAATATTATAATTCGTTCAGTTCATTTCACAGGATGATTGAAGAGTATCATAATAATACTTTATATATGATATAACAATTTTCCTACTAAAATATTTTAAACCAAAATTTAACCTAAACATACAATATTACAATTTCATGTTATTATACGTGGGTGTTGATTCTAATTTTATAGATGTCATGTACCAAATAACTGTCAAATGAAAGCGTGCCCAACACAAAGTACATTATATATTGGTGTCTAGAAGACTGGCTACAATGTCAATTTGTCATGCTGGATGGAATTAAAATTATGTTTTTGTAATTAGTTCAAATATAATTGCATATCTATCATTGCTTTTCAAACATGCACTGCATGCACATGGGATAATGTACAAGTGTCGTGACCATTGGTAGCTAGCTTCATGGTGACATTTCATAGATGCTTATCGTTTATATTCGACAGTAATAACAAGATAAAAGCATCGACGTTGTTTGTTAGTATTATTAGGGCATCAGATAAGAAAGTTAACATGGAACTTCGTTTAGAATTAAAATAGTATTTGTTATTGTCTCAATATAATGTGTTATTTGTTTTATCATTTTTTATTTTTGACGTAGTTAACTATTTAGTTGCATTAGAAAAAATGAATTAGCTCAATTTGCACAATCAATACATTTATTTTTGTCTAAAAAGTCTAATAAAAAGTATTAGTTGATTAAAATGTTGCTGTAACTAACATTAATAATAGCGATGTATGTGGCAATTTTAAATTTAGGTTTGTTTTTTGTGTAATCTCAATTTTTCTATTAAATATTTTGAATAATTTTTAAATCGGACCTTTATCTAACTATACTTTAAAATCTTTGAGTGTGCTAGATAATCTAAAAACAACTATATAAATACTCACGTCATACATATCTTCATTTGTATTATAATACATTTCAGCAGCAGATAAAATGTTATCGATAATTTCATTTTCAGTTAATTTTGTCTTCACACCACTGGCTTCAACCATAACTTTAATAAGTTCAGCATAATATAATTTATGAACTTGGGCAATTTTTTCTTCATCATTACTATTTTTATTTGCTTTAGTTGGACGATCAAAGTTGAACAGTAATAACCTATTGATAACATCTGTGGGATCGTTATGAAAGTTTTTACGACCTGTATGCCGCTTTTTCTCGTTGTGACTGCTGAAAAAATCAAGCAATTTGCATTTATTATTAGTGAACATTTCGATAATCAAATTGAAATTATACTTAAATCGTGGTAGCTCAAGGTTTAGAAAATCGAGTCATTTCCAATTCCTCAAATCAAATCAATCAAATCATTTATTTGCTTAAAAACATGGTTAGTATTATATAAATATTAGATGACAATATATTGTGTAATGTTTCACATGTTTTTGCCTTTTCAGGCATGCAAATAGTAATTAAGTTGAAAATCAAGTAATCAACAAAAACATAGTATAGTCCACTCAATCTACAGACATTAATTTTACTTATTTTTCTAATATTATACAGTGATCATAGATAATATATCGAGTGCAGAGTTATTAAATGAGTTATTTAAATACAATGTCAAAAAATCTTCATAATTATCTGTCATTCAAATATTCTTGTACGCTATAATAGGATTTTTTTGTCAACCGCTCGAATAATTTTTGTTTAAACATATTAATATTATTTTCTTGCATTATATTGCATGGTAACTTATTATATATTCTTGGTGCCATCCCAAATACGCTTTTATCATATAATGCAGTGGTATGCGGAGGCATAAAAACTTTATTAAAATGTCGGGCACTCCTATAATTCTCGAATAATGTTGGGTTGTTTTTAATTAACATGATAATTTCAAAAATGTACAAACAAGGAAATGTCAATATCTTAAAATCTATAAAAAATGGTTTACATGTATCCGTTTGTTTTAAATGAAATATGGATCTAAGGCATTTCTTTTGTGCTTTAAATATTCTCTCTCTGTCTGTGGAATTTCCCCAAAATATAATTCCATATCTTAAAACAGATGTAACATATGCATGAAATGCTATTAAAAGGGAATTCACATTTACAACTTTAGACATCATGTAGAGAGCATATGAAAATTTGCTCAACCTTGCACAAACTTCATCTGTATGGAATTTCCAAGTTAATTTATTATCTATATAGAGTCCTAAGAATTTTGTGTAATTAACATGTTTTATACTTTTGTCAATATATATTAAGTTAGCTAAATCTAATTTATTATTACTATTACTAAATTTCATAATCTTTGTCTTTTCTAAATTTATTTTTAAGTTATTTAATGTCAGCCATTCTATTATTTTGTCCAAATTATTATTTAACACTATTTCAAAATTATTTAACATGTCATCACCAGCGAATATAGCTGTACTATCGTCAGCAAATAAAATCATTGGATATTCTATTGACATTGAAAAATCATTTATATAAATTATAAATAAGAGAGGCCCTAGAATGCTCCCTTGGGGCACTCCAAAATTTATCTGTCTAACACGTGATTTATATATTATTTCTTTTTTTGAGTTAGTGCAAATTTTCCTAATGTGTGTTACCTGATGTCGTCCGCTTAGATAGGATTCTATTAGATTTAGTGCGTTTCCCCGTACACCATAAGTATTTAATTTTTTTATTAATATTTCGTGGTCCACGTAGTCAAAGGCTTTAGTTAAATCCATATACATAGCAGACACGGGTATATGGTTGTCGATACATTTTATAATATTTTCAAGAACGCGATAAATAGCCATGTTAATATTTTTATTCTTTCTAAATCCAAGTTGTTCATCTATTAGTATTTTATTTTTCTCAAAATATTCTTCGAAACATTCATGTATATGTTTTTCAATAACTTTGGAGAATATTGGAATCAAAGCAACCGGTCTATAGCAACTCAAACTTTCTTTATCACCTTTTCTTTTATTCCTTTATTCCTAGGAAAGAAAATGCAAATCTATGGCCTTTTTCTACATTTATGTGCATATTTATTACAATTGCTACGTGTCGATACTTAAAATATAGTATTAAGGAAACCTGCGTATCAATAACATTTTTGAAAGACACGAATCTGCCGTATAAGCTTGGCGGGTATGCAGTCTTTTTCGGGTCTCATCATTACAAGTAAAAAGGGTGCGTATCCAAGCTCATATTATGGTACGTATTGTATACGTGTGTGGGCACGTACACACGTTTTGAAGTAGACAGAATTAAATTTTGAATTAATGTCTAATAGAATCTACCTAATTTTCGACTGGAAATGTGTCTTTTTTATATTTCTTTATCATCTAAACTAAGGACGTGAAGAAGAACAAACAAACATACAGACATCTAGACATAAGGATATTTTTTCACGTATAGATAGTTATTGTATTGAATTCCAGTAAATTATATCTTGTGATTTTATAGCAGTTGAAAAAGTGATTAATGAGATATTATACAAGTACTTTAGGTAATTAGATCTTGTACCTTGGAAATGGATTAGTCGTTTCGGGAGATCCCATTACTAATCTATACACTGTAGAATTCTTCGGGTCCGTGAATATATCAAAGCCAATTAAGACATCCATGCCCAACTGAACTTTGACTTTGGTAACCACCTCTAACCAGTTGAAGTTGTAAGTTTTATAGTCCACGTCATCAGTCAAATTTAGAAATGTAGGATACCGGGGTAAGCCCAATGAGTTTAGTATTGTTAAAATTGGTTTGACTCCTAAAGCGTCCAGGGTATCTATGAAAACAAATGGATTAATATTTAAGAATTTTAGCAATTTTAGCAGTTTTTTTAAAGTTAAAGTGGAATAAAATAGCTGCATAGATGAAGCCGTCAAACCCTCGTGAAGTTTGGTGGCTTAAAGGCACATCTAAACCTAAGATAGTTCTTCTAATTTCCTGTGCATATTGTTGTTGTTGTCTTGTCTGGTTGAAAAAGCGTTTTAAGAAATCCTGCACATAGAGAGTATAAGACTTGGAAATGCGTGGCATATACGCTTGGCAGACAGGTATTTCATACATACCCCTAAAATTTGTAGATTCGATTTCAACAACAGGATCTTTATGGGCTAATGTTGTTTATTATAAGAATGTTGTGAGTATTTTAGGTTATTGCTAGAACCTAACATTATTAGATTCGTATTGTAGAGGCAAAGTTTTGAATCATTAAGCACTAAACCCCGTCATTGCATTTTTTCTGATCCTATTCTATACTGATATCACCTAATGGGATAAATCTACATACAATAGTGAACGTTTGCTATTGTACCTATGAATTATCTGAAGCATCGTTTAACGACTAATTGTTACTCTAATCGAAGTCTGGTGCTTCAATAATATTATAGGTCACAATGCAGTGTTATATTGAAACGATATCTGATAAAGACTTCTCGAACAACTATAAATACCCATTACATTAGATCCCCTAGATAAAAAAATACAATTAGTTCAAGTTTATCTAATGTTTTTTTTTATTTGTTACCAGTATCCATACAAGCAGTGAACATATCTTTGGCCTGATGCACTGGCTTAGGTTGGTAGCTGATGTTTCTGCTTAAGAAATCCCTGACTACAGTGTAAACTTTGGTCTCTTTGTCTCTGAACCAATCGTAGGAACTGTGTGAGTCTGGCCTGGGATGATCATTAGCCCAATTTCCGCAGACGTACTGGAAATAGAAGGTGACGATTAAAGCAAAATTGCAAAGTCCATTGCTATAGCTTACATTCAATAGCTGATTTTTTGCATTTGTGTATCTTATAAATTTTATTTCGGCCTTTTTGAATTTTCAACACATATTCGGGACCTTCTTCATACAGCCCTCAACAATGACTTTACGAATAATCGCAGAAAAATTTGGTGCACTGCCACTTAATCATCGTTTATTTATTTCATCGGTTCCTTTAATTCACTAATAAATATGACCGTTAACTACTTTATTTACAAAATAAATTCCTAGCATAGTTTGCTTCATAGCTGCTAGATTCTGTAATGAAATAATACTGAAACAACATAAAATAATATCTACCTTATAAAAGTCATCACAAGGATCAGCTGTTTTATCCATAGAAAGTGCAAGGTTGGCAGCTGATCGTAGACATTCCTTACTCTCACATATTCGTATAGCTTTGTATCGTTTTTGTTTGACGTCTGTGAAATATAGAAAAATACATGAATAAATTAGCTAATAACTATGAAGAACTTAGGAAATTCCTCGCAACTTCGGTTGCGTAAATATTATCCATATTTGTATGTCGGGCATTCTGTCCTATTATCCGACATAAAAAAATATACATACACCTACATGTGTAAGATATTATAGTCCTTACTTGTAGTATAGAAAATAGTATTTTTCTTTCATGCCTATAGCACAATGTTTCTCCTTGACGGATTTTCTATCTATTGATAGAGAATGCCTCTATCGCTCTGCGGATCTATTGATCCAAAATCACCACACCTCAATGCAAGTCATCCTAGACCATGAATACCCATGACTGATCTGGGTTTATATATGGTTAATATATGACTCCAATGCAATCAACGTTGATATTGCTTTGTTGATCAAGATAATTTCAAGAGGCAGGTAGTAAAAGAAGAAATGAATGAGAAATTATAATGATTCCGTAGAGATAACGAACTTGCATTATTGCAGTATATAAAAGTAGGTACATTATGTTATTAAACCTGCCCTCAGAAGTGACATATTAGTATTTAGTTTAATGGTGCGGCTTCATCTGGGGTAAAGTTAAAGGTATATATAGGCCGTTTCGCCCAGATGTGGCGATGGGTGTAAAACAATTTGAGAGGTGAATTTGTTAATGACATGAAATATAGAGATAACGGATTTAAAGACATTAATGAGGCTATGCGTTAACTACGTTACTTTTTAACGCTTTAAATAAGACACATACGACAAACAGCCTAAGGATCTTATTCATATTGAGTTAACTCTAACTTCAAATTTACTTAAGTTTGAAGGCTTATTTAAGGTTTTTAATACGCTTCATTAAAAACCAACTTACTTCAACTCAATATGAATAAGACCGTAAATCTTTAACACTAACGTAGATGAAGTCCCAGCATAATTTTTGTCATGTTTAATGTTATCCTCATATCCCCCGTCTTAGTGATGTGATTAGGTGTAAATATAAATTAGATACTTACATAAAACAGTCATAACTATAGCTAGGCATAACAAAAGTAGCAGTAGAATAAGAAGGATTATCAGCATGATCTTGGTTTTGTGTCTTCTTCGGAATCTGAAATCAATGAAAAATATAATATTATACAAAGTATTTATTATTTGTACATTGTATTTTTGATTTATTTTTTATTGCATGAGTTAAGCAGACAGGCAGACGGCCTACCTGATGGAAAGTGGTTACAATCGCCTATGGACATTTGTAACACCAAAGGAGCTACAAATGCGCTGCTATTCCTTAAGGTATACTGGAACCTGGTCACTTATGCAAGGTTGTTAAGGCGGTGTACTCTAAAACTACAAAATAGTGGTGATGGAGAAGCATGAGCTTAACCTAAAATAGTTTTTTGCCAACAAACCTTCCAACAAAACCAAAAAGCGAGAGGGGAACAAAAAGAGATAGGTCACTAAACTACCTAAATACCTAATACCTACACTGAAGACTGATGGTATTGTACCTACTTACTGTACATTTACATATCTCTATCCATCGAATTTTCTTAAAAAATACAATTAAAACCATCTAGTTTACATTATTGCATTGCAAGTCGCGGGACTCGAATTAAAATGCCGTTGGAATTATTATAGAGTTTATTAGAACTATACTAACACGTATAACACAGGTACAAATATAACCGAACATAACAAGTCCAAAAGTAATGCAGAAGGTCGTAATACCATAAAACGTGCAAAGTCCGTCTTTCTGCTGACTGCCCCCTCCTTCAATCAGGTCATCGTTTTATACTGCTCAAATGCAATGCACCCGTATCATAATCCGAAACACCTGGTTAATGAGTCGACCGTAACGGCCATAAACGAGTACAATAAAACAATGGACTGTTCTCTAGAATAATTAGTAAACGCATGTCAATAAGTAAGTAAACAAAATAAGTCTAAATGCCGAAAGGTAATAAAATGTGTTTTTACAGATATGAAGGTGTTATTTTTGTTTTTGTCGGGACCTGAGTCGTACAAATATCTTCATCACTTTCCTGCTTGCTACCATTGTAGTAGGCATTATGTAAATGAGGCATTAGAGCTATGTCTTTTACTAGGCCATTAATATATTTAGTCTTCTTGTTTGATATACGTAATGAATTTCAGACTTAGTACTTACCTAGCCGTTCTGGAGCCTACTGCTATGAGATAACCAGAATGCTGTAAGTCATTCCCGTTTTTCAACGGTGGTGTATCGGATTTTGCGCTGGCAGTGCCTAAATAAAATAAGAATTAGGCGATTTCTGGGTAAATAATATTTTAAATACTTTTAATTAACACTATTTTTTAAATGGTGCGGTATTTTGTGTCCCGGGAATTCTAAGTCAAGCGTAAATCCTAGTTTAGAAATAGAGATATTAGACTTGTATTTCATAATTGATTCAATTTAAATAAAGATTAATTCAATAATTAAATATACACATACATACATAGATAGTCATAAATATATATATACACAGACATAGTCACATTATCACTATGCGAGCGTTAAATCCCGGTTGCGTTCGGAGCGTTCACTCCGACGCCCAAGGTGCGCTTTCCTACCTTTTCTTCTCCACTTTGCGCGGTCTTCAGCATCCCTCGTTTTGAGACTTTTGGCACGCATGTCATCCTTCACAACTTCAAGCCCAGATTGCATCGGCCTTTCGTTTCGACCGGGACCTGGCGGAGGCGGCATGGCTAGACATTTGTTCCCCACATAATTAGCCGGTCTCCGTAAAACGTACCAGCGTAAGTGACACTCTTGCAGTTTGTATGCGGGAGTTCCTGACCGGGTCTTTCCGTGTCACTCCACACATACATTGCAGCATATTCATCTCCATACGGTTCACACAGACATAGTCACATATATAGTGATACATATATACACACACATATACAAATTATATATTTCAAATTACTTAAGATATTATAATAAATGTATTTATGTTAATCTGAATCTAGCAATTTTATGGTGTATGTAATAACAGCCCATAAGCGTCAGCCTACTGGGCTCGGGCCTTTCATTTGATAGGGTTGAACGCACATCACCCGCCACGCTTGTGTGCCGCGCCCTTTGGGTTTTGGGATGTGTGCGTTAACCATTAACCTACCAAGGCTTCATGGTCTAGGTTTAGATTTAAAGAATTATTGGTCTTCAGTTATAAGCTAAATAAGTACATAATACTATAACTGTGTTACGGCAAAGTAAGTTCACGTCCCGTAAGTTAAAAATATCAAAATAATATAGACATTTGTTTCGAACTACCTTTGAAATATTTTTTAAGCACATAATGTATGAGTTCGTACATTCCCAATTAGACAGTTTATATAAAAAAATACAGAGACATCAACATTACTTGTTAAGTAAAAATAAATATACACATATATTTTATTTATATTACACATATACCCCTATTTTCTGCAGTATTGATAAATAATAATAACTACATTATAATATATAATATAATTAAATACAAATTTGTTATAAAGTAATATATATTAAAAATTAACCATAAAGTAATATTTTCATCAAAAGAATAAATAGATTTTTTGATTTTATATGTATATTATATGTTTATTGTATATACAGATTCCTATTTCAGAATTTTAAGTAAATTTTCTGTTCCTTCATAATCTTAGTCAAAACGACTAGTCGACAAAATAGGAGACCGGAGGAGGCTGGAGCTTACCTCACTCAAAGGATTAGCCTCTGTATCCAGGGAAGTAATGCTGCCAGCCTGCTAGGTACAATGCCCAGCGACAGTGGTCTGGTGGGGCTGGACGGGCTTAAATATAGGTTTTTATTTAAATTTTAGTTTTTTTACTCTTGTATTTTTAACTTAGGTTTATTTATAGGATGTTTTAGTTTTTGTTAATAGATGTTAGATTTAGATCATTATTTATTGTATTCAGCAATGATATTTATGTTACTGTGAATGTGATTAATTAATAAATTGGTAAATGAGAATATAAAATTGAAATACATCTAAACAAATCTTAGTACTATTCTTTATTTTCTTTTCTGACGGATGGACGGATAAACGGATAGACGGACATGACAATTGTATAATGGTTTCCTTTTCATCAAAATAGTTACGGAATCTTAATTCAATAAGGTAAATTGATTCGTTATTTTGTGAAATCGTTTATTTTTCATACATAATTATTTGAATAAATCCAAGGTTGCCGTGACAAGAGTTTATTGCTTCA
The DNA here is from genome assembly GCA_949752895.1 of Dendrolimus pini. Taxonomy (NCBI): domain Eukaryota; kingdom Metazoa; phylum Arthropoda; class Insecta; order Lepidoptera; family Lasiocampidae; genus Dendrolimus; species Dendrolimus pini. Next base: position 18,832,120 of record OX457135.1, read on the forward strand.
GAATTTCGGAAAGCGCTTTAATGAGTTTATACTCATTTACTTGAAGGGTTGAAAGTTCGGGATATCTTAAATCGTTGACCTATTGATTTTTAGTTTATTTATATTGTATCGAATTGTTGCTTAACCTCCGTTATATATAAGTAGTATTTGTATATTATACACGTATGTAGGTTTGTTTAGATATTTGTTTGTTCACGGCTTGGGATGACAATTAATCGGGTATGTCATCACGATGTTTTCCTTCACCATCAGCACCTATTAATTAGATTATCGAGATTGCTCAAACGAGGCATCGTTTGGGCAATCTTCTCATGCCAGGATTATTTTTTTATTTTATTATTATTTATTATATATGATATAAAACAGATTTTTGAAATTTCTTAGTCCGTCTTAGGCGTGGTGAGTATAGTATTTGTTAACCAAAATTGAGAGGCTAAAGTCCAACAGCGGAATCATTATATATGTATATATATATATATATATATATATATATATATATATATATATATATATATATACCCGCCTTTTCACAATGCTAGATCTCCGCTTAATACGATCCAGGTAAATACTTTCGTCTTCTTCCTCTACTTCTAATATCATCTACTTTTATTAATCTTTGCATGTTTATCTCAGGTCTTTTTACGGGTACTTTTTTGAAAATATTTACTATTTGATCATTGTTAGAGCGTCGCCGTCTACAGGCACCAACTTAGCCATCCACACTGTACATACATATACACAAATATACACACACATACGCACACGTACACACACACACACACACAAACACACACACACCCACCCACCCACCCACCCACCCACACACACACACACACACACACACACACACACACACACACACACACACACACACACACACACACACACACACACACACACACACACACACACACACACACACACACACACAATCAATCGTAGGCCTCCCCAAGTCGGCGCCACTCATCCTTGTCCTCAGACTTCCTCATCCAGTGTCTACAAGCAACCTTGCACAGATCGTCAGTCCATCGGGCTGGAGGGCGTCCGACACTACGTCTACCAAGACGCGGTCCCCAGTCCAGGACTCGACTGCTCCATCGGTCATCGGTCTTGCGGCATTTATGACCGGCCGAATACCACTTCAACTTGCTAAATTTGTTTAATTTAATCAGCATATGTTTAAACTTACGAGTGACGGCTGGTCCCATAACATCCCCGCTCTCGCCGGACCAAGCATGCATTTCGACGTTTACCTCTTTCTTTTTTTGAAATATTATTAATAAAGTCCTTTAATTACATATTGAATTATTTTGTCTAACTTCGCATATCTAATTGCTCTTTATTTTTATGATAAAGTCTTCCTTCTGAGAAAGTGGAATTTGGTTGGATCTTTCTTAAAATTGCATAAAGAAATAATTAAGAATTGGATTTAAAAATTAAAAAAAAATCAGACAAGTTAGAAAAAAGTATTACAATTTGTATAGTACTGTTTATGGATCTAGCCAGTGTTCAAGCGAAGTTTGTTCTGTGAAAGCCGGTGAAATCTCTTCCACTCAAGCCTAACCTAGAACCCAGAGAGTACATTAATATAATAGAAGCTAAAATCTTAAAACCATAAAAAAGTCTAGTCTTCGACTAAGACCGAGTAATAAAGTACGAGTACAACGTAAAAAGTCATATTTAACTGACCATATAGATTTTTTCCACAAACACAATTCTTGCGTAGAAAAATCTATAAAAAATGTAGACGCTAAATAATTAGTTTTTATCGCAATATTTGCTTTAAGTAAAATTATTTATGCAGATCATCATTTATTTTGTGATCAGTTAAGATTATTCATACAAATATTCCGCGATCCGGGTTATAGCAATCAATATTCTATCTTTTTAATATAACAAATAAATATACACAGCAAAACTTTACTGTCGTAGTTCCCGCCAGTAACTTTTGTAGGTGCCGAAAACTTTCAAATTTTAAATTTCGATAATCCAATCGGTCTTCAAATTGTCTATGGACATAAAATGGAAAAAAGTAATAATTTATAAATTACACATTTTATCGCAGCATGAGTTTTTATAGTCTATAAAAAAAAAACTATAACTGAATATTCATAATTGTCTGACACTGGCTAAATACACAAACCGTGATTAGTTTTATAAAAAAAAGGATCGGCGTTTTCATTCGATTATTTTCTACGCAAGGGCACCTCACTAAAGTTTTAAAAATAAATGACCACTTTAATTTTCGTCTTGAAATAAAAACAATTTGGACTATAAATAATTCTTGCGGCATGCTATGCTTGGTTGCGAAGCATTTGTGCTACTGAAAGCTTGTTGTGGTCGGGCTTAACTGAAATGTGTCTATGTTAAACGAAGGGTGACTAGGGTTCCTGCATGCCATAGGACAAATACGATAAAAATTATCAAAAAAAATAAATTGTATCGACTTGGTTAAAATTTATTCTATCTTTGCCCTGACGTAATACCTTATATAAAATTTGAGTTTTGTGGTGGAAAATTAAAGAGCGAAAAGTAATGTAAAATTAATAATAGCAAAAATACTACGTCCAGTCCGAGTTCTATGTGTAATTTTCATTAAATGAAGAACATTCACATTCTAACATTTAAAATTTGATTTTGTGCTAAATATTCTCTTATGGCTTTATAGTTTGTATTTAGTTAACACTTTCTGTGGTACTCATAAATCGAAATACAAGTTGAGTTGACATTGAATAAAAATACAATGGTTTAGTCTATCCGGAAATAGAGCCATCATAAGATTTAAGAGCGCAAGTGTAGTTAATTACCGTATTTCTTAAGAAAATTTGATGTTAAAAATCTTAAACCTTGATATTTTGAGACTGTTAGAATATTAAGTTTCAAATTTTGCCTTAATAATTTGATTGCTATATAAAAGTCACAATTACAATGTTATTTTTTTCTAGTTCCAATTTTATGCCACGACAGATCTGTTTCCGCACAGACTCTATAACCATGTTTTTTCTTTATGAATAAAATGTATAAAATTACTACAATTTTTTTGTGTTCCCCCAAAAATTCAACTTTTATTTCCAAACCATGGTGATACTAGCATATGCCCGATTCACAAGATAGTGAATCGTGATGTGCGGCATGGCACGCGATCGTTAGTGATGTGACGCTGCGATATCGATTCAACAAAGGGTGGGAATCACGATATTTATGCAATTTCTGTTGTTTAAATTTATGCGGTTATAAGTCATATGAAACTTTATACGTACATAATATTTGTTTTCTGTGTAGATCTTAAAGACAATAGTCTTATAATAAATAATAAAACTACATTTTAACGGTTTTAAGCGCGATAATTTATTTGATTTTTATTATTCCGACGTTTCGGCCATATTTCAGTCGCCGTGATCATGGAAGACAAAGATGTCAAGTGTCAATGAGTATTGTTAATGTTTCATTTAGCCTTTCGCCAACTTGTTCATTTTAATTATTTAGTTTCAATTTTGCTTATGGTTCTTATTTACTCTATGGGCGCCTAATCTGTTTTTATATATTTATATTTATCTATATTATACCTATTCTAATCTAATTTGTTACCGCTTCTAGTCGCGAAAACTTAAGAATATATTTCAATAAGTCTTATGTTTGCAAAACAAGATATGTTATTTTTTTAAGCTTGCCATGTTACAGAGTTATGTTTATATAATAACAGTAACATTTTAAACGCCTGCAGTTAGGAAAGAATTTCCTAGTTAATACAGGTTTTATCACTATATTATCTCTCTTTAAGGTAGGTGTAATTGTTGCATATACACTTTAGGCTAACATACTACCCAGTGATACATGCTGGTTAATGGAAGTGAAATTAACATCATCAGAATGAGACAAGCCACCGATTCATTCAAGTAATATATACCCGTAAAAGTGAAAATTAAGATATGGTCGAAAAACCTGATAAATTTTATTCATCTGATACATTGCTACGTGTTTATAAAGTTACAAAGACCTTTACGTGTTAATGAAAATTATTCTTTTCTTCATGTTTTCTTTACTAACCGTGTATTTATACCGTCTTATTAATTAATTTATTAAGGTGTTTTGTTACTAGACAAAAGGATTATATTGGTTTCTGGATGGCGTGCTACGATTATACATGTTTAAGTATGTAATTGGCATTGCGTGTTGGTTTATGACAAGTTTTTTGAGCTTGTCTACGTCAAGGTTATTCAGGGTTGTCCTGCGTATAAAATATTCCATTTTTGGTTAGCTTATTGTTTTGTTAACGCTTACATTGTCCTTGAAAATTATTTTATCAATAAATCTTTTTATAATACTTATGTGGTACGTAAGAGACGAAGAAACGATGTAATTAGTAAAGTAATAAGACTGGTTGACAAGGAAAAAGAATTAGTATTCTTCTTCCATTTCGATTGGACAACATTTTATTTATATTTAATTATGTTGATATATTTAATAGATGTCGACAACATAGAGAGCGACATAATTAAACACATTTGCACCTCACTAAATAAGTGATCGATATATGGTATGAATATTGCATAGATGGTCAATCATGTTTTTCTTCAAGTCTACACTTAGCTCACCTACATTTCATATGATAAATGTACACATGCAATATACTTGATTTATGTGTGTATACATGGATAATTTCCTGTAATATGTATTGATTGTATGCGGTTGTTGACTTTTAGCCTCGTTCTTATTTCTACCGCTCTTTTGTAAGATAAGACTTAATTTATAGCTTTCAACTATTATTTAGATTGAGCGATCAAATCGGGGATGTTACGATAAAAAGAAAGAAAGTATTAGGCAAGGTAATTAGGTTTACAGAAACAACAAAATTCTTAGTAATTTTGTAAATTAAATGTATCCACTTAAACCATGTTTTAAAAGATTTAAGCTTGTATTTGATGATGACGTGAGTCCGAATCCTAGCCGGAAAGCATGCTGTTTTTTCTAATGGCATATTCTTTATTCTTTGTGCACACAATATTTACAAATAAAACTAAAAAATGGTGGTGGTGGTTACAAATAAAACTACAAAGGCGAGCTTAACCCTGAAAAGAGTTTTCTTCCAGCAAACCTATGGGTCTAGCGAGAGTGAGAAAATAAAAGCAGGTTTTTTTTTTTTATTTGACTTGACTTTATGTTGTTGGTCCGAAGACCTCACAACTTTACCGGGGTCTTTGGGGCGAGCGCCTTCGCTAGGCGAAGGCGCTCGAGCCCGGGGGCAACTTGCTTGAGGGAGCTCCCTAGGGAGTTTTACCTCGGCTGGACTGTTGCCATGAGAGGGGGATGAATCTGATGATGCCCGCCAATGGGCGACACAATGAACTAATTGAGAACGGCGTCGGGTAATATAAAGCCCGAGAAGAAGGATCCCGGCGGAGCGGGATCGGCGGTTCGCGGCGGCCTACGCTATCTTACTGCCGTTTCGCGACGTGTTATGGCTGGGAAAGAAGAAACGGCGAAAGAAACTTCCCAGCAACACGCCTAGTCTATCCTGTGGGGGGGCTATGTCTCCTCGCGTCCCTCTCGAGGACGTGGAGAGATCGTGATTGGCGTTGTCTGAGACGCCGCCGTCTATGTCTGTCTGTCGGTGCCTGCCAGCCTGCCGTCCTAACCGCGGGCGGGCTGATCCGGGCCAGCCGTTTTGTAATAGCGTCGACCTTGTCCGTAAGGACATTACGCGGTCGTCGCACGAGAGCCTTTCGCCGAGGCTTGTAATCGGACGCGTATAAAAGCAGGGTTGTGCACATTAGTTTATATGGATCAGTAAATAGGTTCGTATACTTAAATTTACTTATTGAAAATAAATTTTACACTATAAACTGCATACACATAGGTCTACATACCTAGTATATACATATGTATCAGTTAATCAGGACAGATAGTGCTCTTTAACTCTTATTTTAAAGATGGTTTTCGACGGATTATCTTGGATCACGTGAAAGAGGGCGTTCCAATGTTTGTCTGCATAACAGAGAACGAACCGTTATGACATGCCGAAGATTGTATCGGGGCTTTAAGAAGAGATTTAGACGTTCAGCAAGACATGTCTTGGGGAACAAGGAATTCAAATTGAAATCAAATCAAATTCGTTACATGTTTGGCAATATAAAAATGTTATACTAAATATAGTATAAGAGGTTGGAGCGAGCTGCTATGTAAATGAAGTTTTGTCACTTAAGTATTTTTCATTAGTGTAGTATCCCTTTTGTTAGCCAGATACTTTTTAATTGGTTTTAACTTCTAATAACAACCGGTTTTTTCGTAATCAATAAAATCAAATGTATATTGTTACAATGTTAAAATTTGCATATTGAGATAACTGTTGTATAAAGCCGTCAAGCGGGTAAACCGTCCGTTTCCCTAAAAATAGAGTCTCTGCTGTCTTAGTGAGACTTTGATGGGCTAATATTATTTTGATATACAATTGAACACGATTAATTGGATAAAATGGGAAAATAAGAAACCATGTAGGTGGATATCAAGGTTTAATGGGACGTTATTGCAAAGAGGAATCAATTGGTGTTCTCGTTATACCTATTTACTTAAATATTTTTCCATGCCAATCTTCGATGATATTCTCGGTTAAATGGGAATTGATTTATTTTATTGACTATATAACAAGCTATACTAACTATCTGGACAATATTAAATGAAGCTTTGAAAAATAAAACACCAAATTTCAGTACTGAATACAATTATATATTTGCAAAACACTGACGGACATGATCTTAACGCTTATTAATAGGTTTCTGATACAAATCCATCGTTTACTTACCTTTTCAAGCAGCATTTGAGACATTCTTTAAAAGCAATTTCAAATTAATATTCATAACATATAAAAGTAAGTTCTGTGATAGATGGTGATAGTAAAAACTTTGGATAACAAATATTGTGAACGCGCCCTATGCAATTATCGATAAGTTCTAATTAGAGGTTTGTGATATACTAATGACTGATAGAGTCGATAAAATGTTATCGATATAAATGCCATGTCACTATTGTTGTCTTCTTTATTTTATGATATAATACAAAATTAGGTACTGCCTCTATTCTTCTCTTATCAATTATGAGGTTAGATATACAGACGATAGATTAATAATAATTGAAACCGTAATTAAAATTATAAAATAAATATTTACAATAAAATATATTCCTTCAAATAATCATTTACCACCCGTGGCCATATGAGCCTACGGACCAGTACTTTTGTACCACGGGCTGGGCATATGATTCAAATGCAGGGGCCGCATGAACGACGGGCGCAGAGTGGACTACTGGCTGGGAAACAGCTTGGATGATGGGCTGAGACACCACAGGCGCATGAACGACAGGCGCTGCTTGGACAACCTGCTGAGCTACTGGGTGTATCACCTGGAACATGGCAATTATAATCAAGTTTTTTAAGTAGTTTAATATTTATGATAGTTTAGTTTAATCCTTATTATTTAAAATAAGAAATATTACCTACAGAAACTAAAAAAAAAACTTTTATTTCTTATTGCATTTTTAGATTACAGATTTAGACCATCTTATAAAGCTGAAGAGTTTGTTTGTTTGCATGAACGCGCTAATCTCAGGAACTACTGGCCTGATTTGAAAAATTATTTCAGTGTTAGATTGCCCATTTATCGAGGAAGGCATAGGTTATATATCATCATGCTAAGACCAATAGGAATGGAACCCCAATGAAGAATATTTCAAAATCGGGGGTTTTTTAACTTACTTTTTTAAAAGTATTGCACTCGGACAAAGTCGCGGCCAAAAGCTAGTTAGTATATAAACGGAGTGTAGTTGTTTATTGGTAGTTAAGTTACTAATATTTTTCTTAATAAATGTATAAATATTATTTTTCTTTTGTTTTATGGTAAACTTTATGTTAGAGGATTAGATACTAAAAAAATGCATAAGCAAATTAACGATGCTTTCAAACCTGATGGAATGAAGAGTAGCTAGTGGCTGGTTTGGAGATAGCTACAGCAGGGGCAGCGTGGACTACCGGTGCTGCGTGTACCACGGGCGCTGTTTGTACCACGGGCGCTGCTTGCACTATTGGAGCAGCTTGAACTATAGGCTGTGCCACTGATATGGGCTGCGCTACCGAAAAACTTGCCTCATGGCCCAAGCCGAGTGATGAAAACTGGATCATAGATTCAATAACATGTTAATTAATACAATATAATCATATAGTCCTAATAAAAATTATTTGACAAGGACCGCAATGCAGTCGTGTGATGAGTTAAAAGTGTATAAGGAGGCTTATAAGCATTGGAGCGTTTTTTTTGATAAGGCGTTGCTTGTCTGAATAGTTAATATAAGAAATTTAATCGGGCACAGGGAACTATTTTACCACCCGCCCAATGTAGCTGAATTTCCGAATATTTTTGAAATGGTAACCTTTTAGATTGTATATTTTTACACAAATATAATCTTAGATAATTAGAAAATTATTTTACTAGCAACCCCAACCTTTCAAATTCAAAAGTAGTCAGGGTAAATTACTAGTCTATTTAAATTTATAGATGTAATCGGGCAAAGGGAAATTTTTTACCACTTTGGTTGTCCTTGAACAGGCAAAGGGAAATTATTTCCCCACCCGTAAAAGATCATTATTTGCAGTTTCAATAATTTATATATTATTTTATGTACACTGATATCCAACATGACCCAAGAAGATATACTTAAGCAATGATAAATGATTTTTTTTGGTTCTGCCCGATTAAGGGTTAATAGGAGGACAGTTACAATATCCACTAACAAATAAGAAAATTATGATTGAGTTATAGGTATACTAAATAACACTGGATGAACCTCGGCCAGTTAACGGCACATAAAATAAGCAGTCTGCAATAAATGAGGGGCGATAGTTTACTCTATTAATTTTTTCTTTTATAATTATAAATTGTGCACAATTGCAATTTACAATTAAATGTGGTTAAGGCTTGATTTCTATCAAAGTGGAGAGGAACAGAGATGACAGTAGATGCTTTGTAAATAACTTATAAAATATCTCCATTTCTACAGCTCCTCTCTTCGTAGCTTTGTCAAATATATATGTGAAGAGATATTTACGATTTTTCTGGACGTATACGCAGAGACGAGATGTGAGATGTTCTCTAAACTTATCAGTTGCCAAAATTCGGAAACACCTCTGCCACGCTAATCAGGTCATATCTCCAATTCGCATTGTTGGATATCTCCTTTACTCTCCGGTTTGGTAAATATGTCCTCTTCGCTTTGTTGGAAATCAGGCCTAAGATTTTCTATACTTACACCAGAGTCCCAACCGGATAAAAGACCACCAGGTTTCGGTTTAGCATAAACCAGCGACAGAAGACCAAATAATACCTAGAAGAATGATCAAAATTTATGATTTTTTTTTAAAATAGCTTAAGATTTGAGGTTGTAATAGATTGTAAATAATCGTGAAACGTTAATTATTAAAATGGTAATGCCCTTTAGCCTAATGGGCACGTGCACGCAAAAATATGATTAAATTTCAATAAGTCTTCAATCTTTCAATGATCTCAAGAGCTCGTTTGTAAATGGTTAGTTGATGGTATACATGCGAAGGTATGCTTTAATTCGTTTTTACCTTGGAATGTTTATTTTGGAAACGTCTTATCTATTTAAATTTGGATTTAGAAATAGAAACATTACGAAATCGTCACGTCGTCAAATAATGAGGATATATTTGCTATCAGAATTGTAGCGAAGCTCCCTTGAATATAAAATTGAATGAAAATAAAATCAAAGGTAGTACTTTAAAAATGAGGTCAACTAAAACTTGGAATCCGTTTTGTAATTTTTAAGAAAATTATGGAGTAGTTTTGATTTTATTTTTTTAGGGTTTCATGGCTAAATGCCAAGAAACAAACAGTTGACGTTAGCTAATTATTGTTCGTGGACTCTCAAGCACGCGGATTTTAATTATTGTTTAAACAGCGAATATTTGATTGTATTGAGGTTTAATGAAATATTGCAAGGTACCATAATTAAGATTTTCTTAGAAAACGTACTTAAAGGCAAACTCACAAGGCCCTTCATGGTTGGAAACCGTAGCCAGCGAAGCAGGAATGTCGTCTAGCCAATTATTGGCCTTTGCCCACCTTATATACTGGCATGGTTTCAAAGTGTACCAAAAATGCACGTCTGGCATACTTAAGGATTCGTGAATTAATTTTTAGCATTTCTATCAGACCTTTTATGGTAGAATAGTTATTAGGTCTGTTTGAAGGTAAGCGTTTATTAAAGCTTATGGTACTTAGTCACGTGTATAGTGAGGGCGGAAATTTTCTGGTTTTGGTGACGTCTGTTGTAAGGTTTGCAGCAAGAAGTGTAAGGGCTGTACGCCACGCGGCCGCGAGGGCCAGGCGGCAGCAAATCGAGCGATAAGACACTTTATAATCTTCAGTCATTAAAACATTATTTCATTAAATTTGTGCTAGGTTTTGTTGCTCCAATTAATAGTTGTTAATTGGATGCAAATCGGAACTAACATACGGGATGTAGCTATGACCGAAATGGTGTTAAGATAATTAAGATTAGCATAAAAAGCTATGGGAGACGAACAGAAACCCCTGTTTTCTAAAACTTCGCTGGATAATAAATATTAAACACAGCGTGAATCTTTTAAGTACATTATAAACTATGCAATTTAGAACCATTCTGTTTACTTAACACATTTTTAGCAAAGTTTTGCTGTTAGCAACGTGATCAGGAGTTGAAATGTTCCACTTGTGTAAAGTAATGACACACCAGCTCCTGTAACCTTGAACGTGCGGTTGCGGTTAGAGAATTTCAGAGAGATATCTCTAATCTACCTTTCTTTTAATCGTTGGGATAAAGGTATTCGTGCAGGAACGGAAAAAGAATACTAATTTATGCGGCCAGTCGACCTGTCGTAAGAGGCTAAAAAACAACTCATAGCCAGGTGGTAGGGTATTTGCCCGACTGGATGGCTACCAGCCCTGGTCTAAGTATGCCGCCATAACAACTTTGAGTTGTGTTCCAGCATCAGTGGCCAGGTTTCAGTTTAATGTCCATAGGCGACGATAACCGCTTTCCATCACGGTTGAGCCGTCAGCCTGTCTTCTGTGTTTCAACCATAAAAAAGGGCGTGTCGATGTTCCGCGCGCACTTATCTTGCCTCTTGTGGACGAGTTCTAACTTAGAACCATTTCATGTTAGGTGAATAACATCCATACAAGGGAGCTGCTCCCCTGGCTAAGGATGGGGCCTGTGGTTGTGGGCTGCCACCTGTCAGGTTTCACGGAGTTGGCCATGCCATTTACCGGTATTCCTGGCAAGAGCTGATAAAAGGAAAACCGGAGTGTTATGTTTCCTCTGATAGGAGATAACGCCGGACGCGGGTTTGTTGTAATAGGTAGATTTATACATAGATGCAATTCGTTACCGGATTTTTTGATTTAGGCCAGCGTTTCTCAAGATGGCTGTACCGCCTTGCATATATTAGTTTGATTGGGTATTTCGACTGCTAGGTCAGTGAACCTGCGAACCTACACGCTCCCACTGCGATTTCTGGGTTGTAAATAGTTTTAAATGGATTTAAAATCGGCAAATAAATTACCAAATGTTTTACACGAATTCGATTTTTATAATCACATCCAATTATGATTAATCGAATAACTGCAATATCGAATATGGAATAGAGTGATTTCGAGCATTTAATGTAAATTCCAAACAGGTAATATATACATATCAAAACCTTATAAGTAGAAAACATGAATAATTTGTACGCAATATGGTATTTAGTATTATTTATTTAGTCATTAATGTTTGTAAAATATTTCAATATAACGTGTTATGTATTTTAAATAGCACATAAACATTTTATGAATTTAATGAATATGTTTTAATTATATTATTTTTGTACTCCTTGTGAATTGAATCGATGATTAAATTATGATTTTATTTATTGACTCAAACGCACGTGCTTGCAATTTGGTAATGTATAACATTGAATACCTATGTATTTAAATTGGAAGGCCTCAGCAGACATCTTTTGAGGATTGCTGTGATTTTGACACGTGCCTAGATATACTGGTAATTGTAAGACATACGTATATATGTAAGGCATAAAGTTCCACTGTACTTTGAGAATTATTTTGTTTATCTTACGAATCTGTGTAAGCGGCAGTGTTAGACTCTCAAATCCAATAATAATGGTAAAATTTATTTGTGAATATTCATAAATTCAAATGAATAAATTAATGAAATCTTTGAAGGTTGAATAAATAAATAGATTAAATAGAGACTGACACAAACATTGTATATTTACAAGCTTAGCGAGTTAAGTTCTGAAGTGCCTTTTTCTAAGCTTGAACTTGATACAAATATCCCGAAGTATACTTAGTGTGTCCAGATACTTTGTCTTTTAGGTAACTATATCTGAACAGAAACAACAACAGAAACCCAAATCGCCTTGAACCAGTGTGGCAGGTATGCTGTCCCTTTTCTTATAGTGGGAGGCCCGAGCCCAACAGAGGTACGTTTATAGGCTGTTATTATTTTATTATTAAGGAAATTTAAATATATATTTAGGCTATTCAATCTGGCTGATTCAGTCTTATTTATAGAATGCTCTTACGCAAAATGAAACTTTGCCTTATCGGTAAATGCGTTAGGGAATGACTAGCTAATGTATTCTACCGGTCGAAAAAGACCACCCAGTCCGTGTCGCATAAAACACACCCATTTATGGTAGATTCAGATCATAGTATTGCGTTTGATGCAACCTGATTCTCACGGATGTGGAAAATTCAATAGTACACTGGGTTTTTTATACGTCTATGCTCACATGAACTTTGGATGTGTATCTCGTGGAAAGTATAATATCTTTCGAGATAAAAACTAGCCTATGTTTAGCACTACAATCGAAAGTATGTGAACACTAAATTTCATTATATTCGATTCATTCTTAAAGTAGTCAAAAAGGTAAAGAAAAGGAAGAAACAAGGACAAACATCCTCAAAAACAACTTTCACATTAGTTTGTGACTGAGACATTTTTTAGTGTTTTTAGTTTATACAGAATTATTTATTAATCGTTTGAAAGTTATGGTTAATAATAAATGAATAGAATCTTAATATATTTTCCTCTTCCTGTATGGATTTTATCAACAATAATGTATTTTTGTTTAAGGGATTAAAGTTTCTTCTGTCATAGATATATGTATAACAGTATATATTTATTTATTATTCTAATACAATTTTATTTTATATACAAAATGAAATGAAACATAAAAAATAAAACAATCTAAAGTTATGTAGCAGCTGGCCGCTAGCCGGTAGCGTGCCCAGAAGGTTAGCTGAATGGCCACGCTTGTTGGCAATGCTCATTGGCTGGGCGAAATATGAACTAGCCTTCTGATCACAGGTAGTGTCATATAGTTTCTTACAAATAAATGTCTTTAAAGAAACTCTTTATCGGCTAATGTTTGCACCATTTGACGTATTCTACTGAAGCCACTGACAAACCCCTGAGTCCTTGGAAAATGTGACGGAGCCAACACAAGTCGAATCTGCCCTAGCAGCGCTCCTGGTGCTTGCTCTTCTGCTGTCATCAGAAGCTTGAGTGTAGCGGTGCCTGTGGGAATCCCACATACACTTCGGTGATCTTCCCCGGGGTCCAAATGCAATTCCCCATCGATAAAAAAAAGACTGCCTCTAAAAACTGGAAATATTAATATTCGATAAATACCACGTAGGTACCCCATCACGATTGCATAGGGCGGGTTCTTAATGAATTTTTGACTAATATAGGGATAATTTCTTAAAGCTACGGACATTAATTAAGTGCCTACCTATTGCGGTCGATTTGAATTTCCAAGCGATGCCCAATTTAGGATTAGTGTATCGAAGTTTTTAGTCGCAATTTTTGTACTCCACCCAATGTATAATTAGTCGTAATTTCAATCAAGTTATGTCTTGATTTAGACACATGCAAATATGACCACGATATTCGAAAATACACTGGCGTCGTGAAAATATAATTTCCTAGTGCAAGGGCTGATTATAGCCAATGTTGGGGAAAGTGGAGTAGAAAATGTTAGAAAGAGGAGTCCACGACGCGAAGTCGATTCTTTAGATGCAAAAGGAATTTATAAAAATGTTATATTAATAATCATAGGAAGAGAAACACACATTGTAAAAAAAAAACAACAGCAATTCCCAATTAACACATTGTCATAACAATTAAACAATAAATTATAACACCACAGAAAGTCACAAACACATAACCAGCAACAAAACTTACACAAATACTTGTGAGTATTTGCTAATGCGCACTACCACCACATTGTATTACGTACTCACTTCACAAACTAACCAAGCCACACAAAGAGCCTAGAAATTAATAACACAGAAACGAAAAAACAACACACATGGCACTAGTTAGGTTAATACATATGTAGGTATAAGGTATATACATAAGGCACACACTGCACATGCACTTCCTCACAACACCAGCATGTAACAGACTCTACATTAATATAAGTTTGGTATTAAAATAAGAATAAATTAATATGTTATTCGTAAGGTACAACACAACACAAACATACATTCAATAAATGTTACACACAATAACAAATAAGCGAACACAAATCCTAAAACTTATTTCTAAATTAAACTGTAAAAAAGGGGTACGAAACTGAAGTCTGTAGAGTTGTTAAAAAAAACAAACACACATTGTATAGTATATTTTTCCAAGATAAGAAAGTTATACTTAGGTAATATATAACGGACACCTCTGGGACTGATTACAGACATCAAACCATAGTAAATAAAACAAACTTCTTTTATGAATTTACCGTCACAGGAATCAAACCTATTATTACTTCTGCATACTGGTGAGCCAGATTAGCAGTTTTAACAACTCAACCAAAAACGCTGTCTTCAGATTTAAAATCAGCACCGACATAACCTCATGCCTAATTTAAATTTACCTTTGACCTCTCGGCCTTTAACAACATAGCTATGCGTGTTTTTTTTTATTAAAGTTTCAATATACCTAATACCTACTACCAGGTATCGATCAATACTCATAAAAAATGCAAGCGCATCGATCCCTATCATGCCGATAAATTGTCACGATACTGTCGTCCTATTTATTGATTCAATAATAACAGTATTTAGACTGGGTCAGTATGATAATTGTACTTAATAGAATGAGGGTAATCCAACTGCCACACTCAGAGAACAAAGAATGACTTACTAAAAGAGTAATTATAATTGATTATACCTACACTACTGTTTTTTTAAGTAGTACTACAATATATTTAAATATTTATTTTAGACTAAAAGTAACTTAAAAAATATAGTTAAATACTAAAAAAAACTAGCTTATAAATAAATTACACTACAAATAAAAACTTAGAAATTAAATACTACTATAAACATATTTACAATTAAAAGATGACGCCCAGATCTCTGTTGGTGGGGAGCGTTTCCAAAATGCTGGCCGTGCGTTGATTGTCATTGCTTATTCGTTGCCCTAAATATAGGCCAGCCCTTTGGTCACGCGAGACTTCTTTCAATCGCCTTGAAAGGTCTCGATAAAGTTGATAAGCCTCACATCCCCAATGCCCCAAAGTCTTAACCCCGAAAGCCACAAATATGTATCCGTCACCGATGGATGCATATTTGCGGCCGTTTTAAGGTTTATTGAAATGTGGCAGCTCCTCCGACAGTGACGACTGTATTTGGAAGACGGGAAGCCGCCAACGTATCGACACACGTTGCGTCCCATACTAAGGGGCGTCCCATCCCGTCCCATTTATTATCGCGAGGGGCTTGAATATTAATATCTTCACAAAACACACTAGAATTCTCACTGAAATCTATTCAGCCATTTCGGAGTCCATTCCTGGCAAACTTAAATACACTGACAAACAAACATTCTAAAAATGGTCATTTTGTAATTATCAGTTTGCACTTACCGGCGTTGTATTGAAATCATTCTAAGAACTTTCTTGTTTTATTCATCTATACTAATATTATAAAGAGCTTGCCATAAACAACGCGGTGCTGGTGCCTACGCTCACCTATGGAAGCGAGAGTTGGGTATGGAAGAGAGAGCATGAAAGTAGAGTAAACGCGGTTGAGATGCGAGCAATGCGCAAAATCTGCGGAGTGACGCTCGCGGACCACGTTCGTAACACCGAAATAAGAAAGAGAGTTGGTCTGAAAGAGAGTGTCGGGGTGAAGGTAAGGAAAGGAATGCTCCGAAGGTTCGGGCATGTGGAAAGAATGTATGATGAAGGAATGACTAAACAGATATACAATGCAAAAGTGGATGGATGCAGAAGTCGCGGAAGGCCACGACACACCTTCCATGATCAAATTGATCATGTACTAGCAGAGGGTGATGTCAGGAGCCTTAAGAACAGACGAGCGTGCATGACAAGAGCTATGAATGTCAAAGAAGCAAGTGAGGTGTGTAAGAATAAGCCTGTATGGCGCTCTGTTGTTTGTGCCTACCCCGTAAGGGACCTGGCGTGAAGTTATGTATGTATGTAAAGTTTGTGAGTTTGTGACGTTGTAGGGGGCAATCTCTGGATCTACTAAACCGACTTTGAAAATTCTTTCAACATTGGAATGCTACATTATTCCTGAATGGCATAGGTATATTTGATTGTGATTAATAATATGTATTTTGTCATTTTTTTCTGATGCCCAGCGAAGTGAGCACGGGTCCAGCTACTTTGATTCATAAAGTAATGGAGATCTAACAGATATAACAAATTTAAGAATTTAATCAATCATAATTCTAGTATATGAACGACTACAAATAAAAAACATCGATTCCTCAGTAATTCAAACAGGTCAGGTAAAACTAATGGTATTCATGACTCATGCGAGTATGTACATAATTCTTTTAGGTCAGCCAAGGTTTTCAATTGATGTGATTGATGACTGCGGACTGGGGTTATGTTAGTAGTTGACCGTTATTGCGCTGGATCGACTGTTGCGTAACTATGTTCTATATCTCAGTCTTTCCTTCACAACAAAGCGCAGGGTCGAAGGGAGGAGAGGTTTTTTAGTGGGTATTGAGGTTGCTCGCCCGTGCGGCATCGCTCTGAGTCTTCCACACTCCTCAGTGTCAAGCCATCGCGGACGAAGCGCAAAAAAGCATACTATTGCTAGCGTTATCGCCCCCGATGGATGCGCGCCGTTTCCTAGTGACGGCCCTGAGAGTGCGTAAATCGGTCAGCATTTTTCCTCGCCTCAAACAAAAAAAAAAAAAAAAAAAAAGTAGTTGACCGTCGGCTAGACAGATTATATATATATAAATACAGCGAAACCTAGTTAAGTGAGACATCAAGGGACCAGTAATCTGGTTTCAGAGGTATTCCCCTTTCCCAGTGTCTCAGATATCCAGGTATAAATAAATATCCATCTTATTTACAGAGGGTTTTATTAATAGAGGTCAGAATACAGGTTATTTCAGTTAGAATAAGAATAAGTAAGTAAACGATGTTATATCAGTTACAGAGGTCTATGCATATGAAATTCACTCGATGTTTCTTAATTTAATTTACGTTTATGGCTTGGCAGCTAGGCCTTTAAGCCAGATCTTAGTTTACAATAGTTTCTTCATTTTATTAAACCTATGTGTAGCACAACTGAACTGTAGGTAATCAGCTAGTGCCATTCAATGGAGTTCTTGTGACAACTCAAAAGGCCACATTTGACTACACAGTTCACATTTCTCACAAAACACATAATAACTACTCAAAAACGATCAATATCCTACAACTATTGTTCATTTTAGAGTAATTTTACACATTTTTAATAAATAAAACTGCACAGAACAACATCTCCTTTCAGTTCCCGCCAAAAACTCCACTCGATGTCTCAGTTATAAAGGTAACTATGACGATAAATCGAAAGAACGAATCCCAGAGTTAGAGGTTTGCTTCGTCCCAGTAACAAGGGTAATTCAATGCCAAAGTGTTGGAACCTCAGAACGAGTTCCAGTTATGGAGGTTTCTCATTTATCCAGGTTTGTGTGTGTGTGTAACGTATTTTAACGTCTGCAGTATTCCATGAGCCATTCCATAGCTTCAGAATTTAGGTTCGAGTTTTCAACGATCTTCAAGTTATCAGTATAATAAATTTTAACCTACGTTCAAAGGTGAAACCTTCAACTGTTTTATTCTTGTAATATGACGCACCTGACACTTTTAATATATCCACGTTATAATCTAGTCTCTGAATGTCGAGTGTCAGGTATTCCTGCATTCCTTGGCAGTCTTCATGTCCGTGACATAGCAGACAAACTTTTTTTATTTTTTTATTGCAGGAGCTCAGCAGACAGGCAAACGGCCCACTTGATGGAAAGCGGTTACCATCGCCTATGGACATTTGTAACACCAAAGGTGCTACAAATGCGCTGCTGCTCTCTTAAGGGAGACTGGAACCTGGTCACTGCAAGAGTCTTGCTTACGCTGGTACCACTTTTTACGGAGACTGGCTAATTATATGGGGAACAAATGTCTAGCCAAGGCACCTCCGTCAGGACCCGGTCGAAGGGGAAGGCCCAAGAAATGTTGACCTGATGTTGTGAAGGACGATACGCGTGCCAATGGTCTCAAAACGAGGGATGCTGAAGACCGCGCGAAGTGGAGTAGAAAAAGTAGGAACACGGACCCTGGGCGTCGGAGTGAACGCTCCGAACGCAACCAGGATATAACGCTCGGATGATGATGATGATGATGACTTTAGTCTCTGAATATCTTTTATGTGGTGCAAAATCGGCCCGTAATCTAACATGTGTAATCTACACAATTAGTTAGAACAATTTTATGTTAGCTCATTCGAACCCAGATCATTTGAATCGAAGAACGAGAGACGCACAGAACGAATATTTATCTGGAATTCAGTGATTCTTTTTAAATAAAATAAGCTTTTTTAAAAATATTTTTAAATACAAGCTTTTGAGATCCAGGATATCATGAAGCAGCAGAGTGCTATCCAAGACAAGTAAAACGAGCCCAAACACGACGATCTATCTCATTTAGTACAGGAATTCCTATAGCCACCTTCCGATTGCATCATCAGATCAGCTGATCTGATATGGTATCATGTAGCTACATGGTACCATATCCATACCATACCATATGTCACGCGATATACATATGCGAGCAAAATTTCAGCTAAAAGATTCCACCCAAACTTACATACATACATCCATTGCAAGTTAAATAAAAGCCTGTAATTTAGGTTTTTAAGGTCGGAATAGCGTTTTGATTTTTCGTTGTTAAATTAACTTAATATACGAATAGTAGCGCCATCTGGAGCCTTGACGTAAATATACATTTAACAACTAATCAGTTGCAGTTTTATACTTAGTTAAGATAGTCCCTTACTCAAGCTAGATGTAAAGACACTGTTACCATTGAAGTTCCATAGAGGGCAGTATATTAACATAAGTAGATACGACGATCTTCCCGCAGGTTTATTTGTGAGAACATTGATTGATTCGTGGTAAAGAAGCCTTGAAATTTCCTGAAAGAAATACCTAATTGATTATATTTTCAAGGGCTGAATATTTAAATAAATGTAAACGATTTATAGACATGAAAATCGCCAAGTCTAGTAATACTGATATTACATGGTTGAGCCAATTTAGTAGATTTGGTTGAAACGCGCAGCAATGGAAGGAAACGACGACATTCAACGACATTGAGTGATTCCATTTTGTCTTTAGATGGATCACTTTGGTTGATTGATACACTGCAGACAGTACTGCGTGTAATATCGTGTTTAGGACTAAGGGTAATATTTCTAACGCTTTTTGGTGTTTTATTATTCGTATTTAGGGTCCTATTTGGACTACGCAAATATGACCATGTCTCTGAATTCCGAAAAAAACTCAAGTGGTTGCCAATTCGATTTCGCCGGAATACTCACATCCTTGCTTTTCTCTATAGTATTTTATTTGTCCCTAGTACTCCTGATTACCTTAAACAAAATTTTGAATTTCTTTCATGCTCTCATAATTTACGCCCTTCTACTAAACTTAAATTGAACACTCCTGCGCATAACTTAACTTTTTATAACAATTCTTTTACTGTTAAGGCTATACAGCTCTGGAACGCGCTTCCTGTTACAATCAGACAAGCAAAATCGCTAGCGATATTTAAAACTATGATCAAAAAATACTACCTGTCGTTGGAATATGATATTTAAATTCATTTATATATTTTGTAGATATGTATTTGTATGGTATGTATATTAAGTATATATCTATGTAATATATAAAATTTCTTTATATATGTATATATATCATTTATGTATGTATTATTAAAATGTAAGTAGTTCGTACTATATGTTACGTATACCACCATCGCCATTATCATCTCAATTCATTCCTGGGGTTGTCTGGAAGAGATCGCTTTTTAGCGATAAGACCGCCCTTTGTACATAAGTAGATATAATTTTAGTCTTTAAGTTCATGATTGTATTGGTGTACAATAAAGTGTTATCTATCTATCTATCTATCTATCTATATATCCATTATATATTATCCAATATATATATATATATATATATATATATATATATATATATATATATATATATATAAAGTGTATAGGATATTTAAAAAGACTTTACTAAAACACATTCCAGTGCTTTGATAGTCTGAACCTAGGTTTTAACACCTCTCCATAATCAAAGCACCATGTATACATCTAAGATCAACAAAAGACTACCTACCGTTCAAAATTAAGAAACACTAAATTAACCCTAAAGAGCTGAGGCATTTCTAGTGTTTCAGTGTAGGAAACATCTCGACCGATAAAACAATCAATTAATTATTATAAAAATTGTGTCATTTTTTGATACGATTGAGTACATATACATCGAAGAAATACTATTTTTATTTCTTGAAACAAAGGTTCATAGTCTTTGACGGCCTCTGTGGTTGAGCGGGCTAAGCCTTTGACGGCCTACCTCACTGCAACCCTCTGGGCTCCGGGTTCGATTCCCGGTATAGTAAAATTCGGAAAACGTATTTTCTCCGTTATTTACCATGGTCTGGGTGTCTGGGATCGGCCCCAGAGTGGTCCGTTGTATGTTACCCATAACACAAGCGTAACTTGCTTAATTTGGGGATATACAATGTGTGTGTTTGTCTGCCGATTATTATTAACTATCCTACATGTATTGAGTATTGCTGCTTTTTGTAATGATATGTAAATGTATTTAGGTAAACCAAGTAATGCGAGCCGTGAGGATAAATCTTTTGCTATAACCCCGGTGGTGGAAACTACTATTGGGACTATTGTAACTTTATGCATATTCCAGAGTCTCTTGACTTCTTCCTGTAATTCTGTATATTTACGTATTTTTTCAGTGATGGTGGATTGGATGTTGTGTGTGTTCGGTATGGCTATATCTATTAAGTATGTGTGTTTATTTTTTTTGTCCATAAGTGTTATATCTGGTCTATTGTTGTGTACAGTATGGTCAGTGAGTATAGAACGGTCATAGTAAAGCTTGTGCGTGGTATTTTCTAGTACTGTAGGGGGTTTATATTTATAGTATGGTGTGTAAGGCTCTTTATTAAGTTTATGTTTCAATGCTAGTTTCTGATGTATTATATTAGCCAGTTGATTATGCCGATGAGTATAATCATTCTGTGTTAGTGTGACACATGCTCCAGTTATATGTTGTATTGTTTCTGGTTTGTTGTGACATTTCCTGCATAAATCATTTGAAACACTTCGGTCCTTAATAATAAATTTTCTGTAATTCTTGGTGGCTATAATTTGATCTTGTATGGCACTTATAAAACCCTCTGTTTCAGGAAATAGGCCCGCTGAGCAGAGCCATTTATTAGATGCTTCTTTATCTATGTGTTGCTGATCCAGGTCTTTAAGATGTCTTCCATGTAGCTCTTTTTGTTTCCACGTATTATATTTGTCTTTGTTGTAGTCCAATGTGTTTACTGCTTCTACGTAATTGTCAGATAAGTTTAACGGAGAATATTCTTTGTCGACGTCACAAATAGCAGCATGGAGAGAACTGGACATTTTCTTTTTCATAAAAAATGATTTTAGTTTATTTACTTGTTTTTTGTGAAGGAAGCTTATATCGATTAATCCTCTTCCCCCTTCTTTCCTTTTTATAGTAAGCCTTTCTTTTGATGATTTGGGATGATGAACTCTAAATTGCGTTAAAAGTGTTCTTATTTTAATTTCGAATTTCTGTAAATCGGTCTTAGACCATTTAATTATACCAAAAGAGTATGTGAGGACTGGTATGGCATATGTATTTATAGCCTTAAATAAGTTTTTACTAGACAAATATGATTTGCTCAGCTTGTGTATTCTGTTTATGACTTCTTTTCTCAGTTGTTCCTTAATTTTACGATGGTCAATAAGCCTATTTTGTGCATATCCTAAATATTTATATACTTCTTGTTCTTCCATTGCTAATATTTCTTCAGTTTTATTTAAAATATAATTACCATATTCATTCTTTCCTTTTCGTATATTTAACCTACGACACTTGTCTAAACCAAAATCCATCCTGATGTCTTGTGAAAAAGTCTTAGTTATGTCAAGTAAAGCTGTTATATTTCTGTTACTGTCAGAGTAAAGTTTAAGGTCATCCATGTATAGTAAGTGGGTAATTTGTGATAGACTACATTTATTTAACTGAATGTCAAAACCTAGTTGAGATCTATTTAGTTCTTGTGATAATGGGTTTAAAGCTAGACAAAACCAGAGAGGACTTAATGAATCTCCTTGAAATATACCTCGTTTGATAGCAATTTCTCGGGTTGTGACACAAATCGAGCCGTTATGTAAACGAAGGGAAGTTTTCCAATTATTCATTATAGCTTTGAGAAAATTTATAATTGCAGGATTAATTTTATATATTTCTAATACTTGAGTCAACCATGAATGTGGGACACTATCAAAAGCCTTTTTGTAATCTATGTATGAAATGTATAAGTCTTGTTTATTTTTCTGAGCGTATTTTAGAGCGATGGAGTCTATAGTTAATTGTTCTTTGCAACCCATATGAAAACGTCTACATCCCTTCTGTTCTTCAGAAAGAATATTGTTGTTCTCTATGTGGCTATTTATTTTGTTTGCTATACAAGCGGTGATAATTTTATATAATGTGGGAAGACATGTTATTGGGCGGAAATGTATTATTATTATTTCAATGTTGATACTAAATGGACCGCATTATGTCGTAAGTTCCTATTATGTAACAATATACCGGGCGTAGGTTCGATTCCGCGTGGCACCGGTCACGTTCCGCTTTTACGTAACGCTATCCTTTAAGCATTTATTGTTATTTTGATTCCTAACATTTACTAATTTTAGAACTTATATCACGTGGAAACTAACTCATTAGCTGAGATAAAACCTGCCTCTATGTTCATCATACATAATTGTATTAAATATCGTAAAAAGCACTACCTTTTAAAAAAACCGAATAAGTACCTAACAAACATAACACTATATAAAATGGGCATATGTTTTAATATTTTGGATTAAAAAAATCTTTTCTCTCCAGTTACAATTGAAACAAAAAACCTCCAAAACAGTTTTTACTTATTTTAAAGGAGAAATAAAAAAAGGCCGTCGTGACGAATAGTTGCTAATGACGTTATCATTTTCGCTCATGCAGCGCTCACAACGACCCGTGTCAATAGGTGAGTCGAATAATAGTTCCATTTGAGTTTACGATTGTGACGCCGGCAAACAAGTGGAACGGGAAAAATAAAAATCGCGTTATGAGTCTCTAATGGAACGTAGCCTATAGGATACGACGTATACGAGTAGAGATGGCATAATAAAAAAATAACGAATGAATTGAATGATTGCAATGAACGATTTGATTGAAGTATGAGTCACCAGTAAAATATAATTCTAAGGTAAACTCCTACTACTACTGGCACTATATTACATCTTGGTTATAATAATTGTAGTGATGAGAATTGTGTTTGTGGATGAATAATTAATGGTACTTAAAAAAAATGTGTGCGTGTAATAGTGTACACACATAAGAAGTGAAACTTCTTTAAATTGGTTGAATAAATAAAGAAAAAGATGGCGCGTAACGGAAAAAAAGTGACCCGTAACCGAAAAAGTCCAAAATTTCTCTCGACTTAATTGTCCCCCCGCAAGTCTCCCCAAACAATCTTTGCCACGAACCTCCCTCTCGAAGTCGAAAAAACCCCGAGTTTGTAAGGAATCCCCCATCTGGCAACACTGATCTCAATGGAAGATCTTCCAGCGAGGCCAAACGTGGTAGTTCTTCGCAAGCCTAGGCCCATCTATTATTGATTGAATTTGTATATATTCTTAACACGTTTCGGGAATCGTTCGCGATCTCAATGATTGTACAGCGCTATCTAACGGCTTGTAAGTGTGCCACTACAATACTAATTTATATAAAATATATAAAAGAAAGTCGTGTTAGTTACACTATTTATAACTCAAGAATGGCTGTACCGATATTGCTGAAAATTGGTGGGGAGGTAGCTTAGAACCAGGAGACAGATATAGGATACTTTTCATCCCCTTGGAACCGGTAGGTGGCGCTGGGATCGGGACTAGACATTTATTTTTTCAGAACAAGACAACGTCTGTCGGGGCCGCTAGTATTATAATATATCTGTAAATCTTTATTTATATACAATGCTTATATATAGGTATACTAGCAGTCCCGGCAGACGTTGTCCTGACCTGAAGAAATAAAATTTAGAACCCGACTGCAGCGCCATCTGCCGGGCTTATTTGTGAATCTAAACCATCATCTAATTCACTTGAACGCACACAATAAATTAATTTAAATTGGTCCAGCCGTTTAGGAGGACTTCACTGTCAACGCACGTACAGAAGAATTATATATATAAAGATTACTAGTGCGGGAGAGGAAAAAGAAAACTTGTATGACGGCCTCTGTGGTTGTGCGGGCTAAGTCTTAGCCGGCCAAACTTGCTGGACGCAGAGGCTCCGGGTTCGATTCCTGGCATGGTATATTTCGGAAACGAACTTTCTGATATTAACGATGGTCTGTCTGGGATTGGCCCCAGATTGGTCCGTTGTTTATCACCCATAACACAAGCGTAACTTGCTTAGCTTCGGGATATACAAGGCGTGAGTTTGTCTACCGATTATTGTTAGTTTCGCTGAAGAGTGAAATTGCTTACCGTCGTCTGTTTTTTTCTGAGTCATACAATTTAGGTGTTTTCAAGTCTTGCGTGAACAGGTATCTTCTACGGAAGTGTGTTCCTTCTTTTACTGCATTTCCACCGGACATCAAACGCAATGTCGGTCAAACGTGAACCTATACAATACATTATTTATAAAAAAAAATATCATAGTAATAGCAGAACTGGGCCCCTGTTTTTTTTTCAGGAGTCCAGCAGACATGCAGACGGCTCACTAGATGGAAAGTGGTTACAATCGTTTATGGACGTTTGCAATACCAAATGTGCTAGGTACAAATGCGCTACTGCTCTCTTAAGGGAGATTGAAACCTGGTTACTAATGCCAGAACACAACTGAAGGTTGTTATGGCGACATACTTTAAACCAGGGATGGTAGCCATCCAGTAGGGCAAATGCCCTACCACTTAGTAACAAGGGCCCCAATTGTAGAAGGTCATGTAGTAGTAGGCTAGTCGATCATCTAAGCAATGAAACATGGGCTGATTATGACAAATCAGCCTGACATGTCTGCGTCCGCTTTACAAGCATGGTTCAAAGAATCATCAACGTGACTAAAATCATCAATTACAAGTCACCCACTTAATGGCTGTTACATCATTTGGATTAGCTAATCCATTGCAGGTGACACTGATCTCATTCAGCGTATAAGTGAAACATTTTTCATACATGAACATTGCGAATAGTAATTGAGGTGAAAGTAGATGAAAAAAAAATCATACATCTTAACTTTGTAGAACATCAGATGACCCCATATTAATAAGTAACGATGAAGACAAATTACTTAATTATTATTATATAGAATTTATAAAGGTAAGAGGAACCTCAATAAGTCGTGGTAGCGTAATGGCTAGTGCATGCGTCCGAAACTCAAAGGGCGCGGGTTCGATCCTGGCCGGAACGCATGCCCCACTTGGACAGTTTTCTGACCTAATGTGCATATTATTACAATTACCACGTGCTAACAACGGTGAAGGAAAACATCGTGATGCAACTTGCACATCGAGATAACCGATGTGTCAAACCTGCCAAGCCGCGTTGGAGCCCAACAGTGGGGTAGTTATGGGCTGTTATTACATAAGATAATCTATACATATATAAGTAGGCTATGCCCTCGACTTCATCTATGCTTGACGGAAAATTCCCGCGGAATTCCCGGGACACGTACCGCAGCATTTAATAAAGAATGTATGCTATCGTTTTAGTAAAAACTGTGTAGGATAATTTTTATGCATCTGAACAACTACAAACTGCTCCCGGGAAAATTCCTGTGGCATTCCTGGGTTTATATGTCAAATGTTACGCAAAATTTGCTGTCGACCAACGAAAACCGCACCGAAATCAGCCCAGTAGTTTCTACGTAAATCCCGAACAAACAAACTGACAAGAAATCTAAAAAAATTGCAACGTGCTCTCTATCATTAATATAGGATTTTTTCTAGTTGTTTTTTTTTAAATAGCTTCAATGTCCAAACACGGCATGTTTAGAATTTTACAATATTGTGGATATTTTTTGGTTTACGTTTTCTCGTGTATTTTGTAGATGGTTACTATTTTTCCAATAGATTTGGGATACAATTAGGATTAATTTCTAGCTGGTCGATTACGATCTCCTTTGATTTCGATAGATATGATAAAAAATCGACCACATAGATTTTTCTTTAGAAGTTCCAGTTGAAGTTGTAAAACAATACGCTAGATCAAACTGATTGATGATTAAAGAATAAGAAAAGAGGCAGTATTTAAATTGCATTATAAGATTCCATATAGATGACGCGATTAATGTTCAATGGCTTTTAATGACACAAGTGTAAACACAGCCCCAAGACTTGTAAAATTGTGAGAAAATAGACGCAGGCAAAATATATGACAAATTGATGTGTATGATTGTTATGACAGAGATATTACCAGTTTTCAGTGTTGGAACAAGAAGGCAAGTAGAGTAGAAACGTGTATGAGTAGCACGTGTACTTCCTATTAAAAAGCGGTCACATTGCAACGGGTTATATCATATTCCTGGTCTACTTTTTTTGTTACATTGCTTGGGTAAACGAGTGCTATAATAATTTAATATGTTTCTGTAATAGATTGCATGTGATACGAAAATTATCAAAAATCTTCAACTAAGTATGTGACAGTAACTACGTTTTTAGACAAATTAAGAGTACGTTTAATACCATCTTCAGTTGTTATACCTTATAGTAACTAAAGACTTTCATAAAAATGCAATAATTTTTTTTGATGTTCCCAACTTCTGAGTACTAATTTAAAAGATGTTAAAAGTTTTAGCATTTGCAGTAGATTTATGTATTGAATTTTGCTCTGACACAACATGCGTGACTTACGTATAGGATTAATAATTATAATATACATTACAATGACTTTATAAATTAATAGAATAAAAGAAAACTTAAACTTAGTTATATTTAGAAACTATATATAAACTTAGATTTAACCATTCTAAGAAAATAACTTAAAACCGCTTAAAAAATAACTAAAAACTTAAGGCCTTGAAATAAATTTAAACAAATGCGAATATAATATTCGCAACACAGAACGTAAAACTGAAATAATCTCTAACTGAATACAATAGCACCGGGAATTAAATTAGGAAACAATTCCTCACTTCACCTCCTAGGTGTCCCAATCTTCGACGAGTTAATACATAACTACGTCGAAGAAAATATTATTTTGTTTTCGTGAAAGTTCAGATCGTTTACTCCAAATTAATACACATATGGCCTACACTATCATCCGATACTGCCTTTTCGTGCCCAAATTTACAAACGCCCTCCGATGTTGCTAACTCTGGAAACAAAACTCTTTTTTACAGACGTTGGACAACATAGTGAGGGATACCCTCATATCCATCATAAATTTAGAAATGGACGACCGAGAATGGTCACAGTGTTCTCTGCCGGTGAGACTGGGTGGCCTCGGTGTCCGCAAAATCTCCAGTGTCGCTCTGCCCGCTTTTCTGTCATCGGCTTACAGTACGAGTGATTTAGTATTCAACATTTTACAAAAGACCAATTTGCAGTTCGAAATTCCCTATTTAAGCGATGCCAGAAGAGTATGGTCAATGGCTTGCCCTAACGTCAACGTACCTACTGTCCTTACTTCACAGCACAGCAGCTTGGGATGGGCCGCTCTGCGAACTTACGCGGGATAATCAGCAACAGTTCAGCAGAGCACGCCCGCCTCTTAGCCGTCGCTAATTAGGAGTCCGGACAGTGGTTACAAGCACACCCATCATTTTATAATAACACACTTCAGGACAATACCACATTCCGATTAGCCGCAAGTTTACGCCTGTTGCGTACCACATCACTGTCAATGTGGAGTTATGGTAGACCGATTTGGACACCACGGGCTGTCATGTTTAAAAAGCGCAGGAAAAAGATCTCGTAATGCTAGCCTCAACGGCATCATCCGCCGAGCTCTTGTCAACGTCGGCGTACCGGCCATTCTAGAACCGAATGGCCTGATGCGTGACGATGGCAAGAGACCGGACGGTATGTCACTCGTCCCTTGGAGGATGGGGCGGCCGCTAGTGTGGGATGCGACCTGTGTTGACACACGGGCGCCGTCACATCTGCCAATGACCGAGTCAGGGGCTAGCAACGCTGCCGCTTCAGTTGAAGATGTCAAACGGCGCAAATATGTAGCCTTAGGAAGGGGCAAGGGGTTACATATTTGTGCCGTTTGAGGTTGAAATATTAGGCCCGTGGGGTCCGTCGGCAAAGAGTTTGTTTAAAGACATATGTAAGAAACTCTTTGACACTACCCGTGATCAGAAGGCTGGCTCATATTTTGCACAACAAATAAGTATTGCCATACAGCGTGGTTATGCAGCCAGCCTTCTGGGCACGCTCCCCGTTGGCAGTGATCTGCTATATAATGTATTTTAATTTCAACGTCTTTGTTTTTTTTATTGATTAATATTTATTAATTTTGTTTGTTGTATTGTATTCTACATAGTCCCTCAAGACAATTATCCGCCAGAGTTAACTTGAGACCTAAGCGGAATGCGCGCTCCCCTCCCGATCTCCGCCTTCTTACCGCTCTCGCCATCGACGTGTCAGTACCTCGCGCTCTTAGTCCGAGAGAAATCTCAAGTTAACTCTTGCGGGTTGTACAAGTAGAATACTGAGCCTAGGTTACCGTCTTCTATAGATAAGGTGCCCAGAAGGTTGGCTACGTTTCCTCGCTGGATTGCGATACTGATACATAGTCCAAGATATGCACCAGCCCTCTGGTCATCTGTAGAGTCAATGAGTCATTTACAATTTAATACATCTTTTTAGAGGCTCATGACCTGAGGAGCCCACGGTCCAAGCGTATAAATTAAATATAAATGAATTTGAATGAGCCGGGAACTCTATTAATAATACAAGATCCTCGTTATGATTTCTCAATATTCTTCAAACGATACCTGGTCAAATTCAACTACCGCCTAATCCTGTGATGTTCCGTAAATTTGTAAATACTTTTTAACTTGAGCAGATTCTCATCCAAACCGTCAACTTAAGCGTGAGTATTGTATGAGAACATAAAGCAATGTAATGCTGCTAGATCTTTCTGTGCTCTTTTTGTAGAAGCGAGTGACAGCATCGTGCTTAACTGTATATAAAGAGGGATATATATTATGTAAATGCAGTTGAAATGAGAGCTTTGAGAAGTATATGTGAGGTAAGCATGAATGATATGATACGGAATAGTGTAATAAGGGAACGTTGTGGATTGAAAGAAGATGTAATAACAAGAGTTGAAAAAGGAATGTTAAGGTGGTTTGGGCATGAAGAGAGGATGGATGAAAATAGAATCACCAAACAAGTGTATGACAGTATTGTGAATGATAGAGTTGGTAACGGTAGACCACGACGTACACACCATGATCAAATAACAGAAGTGTTAAAACGAGGTCAGGTAAAAAGCATATCAAATAAACGTGCATGTATGAAGAGGTTAATGAAAGTAGACGAAGCGAAAGTTGTTTGTCAGGATCGTCGCAAGTGGAGAGCTATAGTCTCTACCTACCCCCATGGGAAAAAGGCGTGATAATATGTATGTATGTATGAATGTTATGTTCATTTAAAAAAGGATAAAAAATATTATTTTAATTCTAAAATATGCACCTTCCAAAAGTAATACAATTATATTGTTCGAAAGAATGAATACGGTATGCATATAGGCATAATAATAATAATTATAGGTAACTAGCTGACCCGGCAAACTTCATACCGCCTCAGAATCAATAAATAAAAAAACGTTGATTTCTAAACGACGGGACAAACATCAAATGTTTGACAGGCAGGAATATTTTATAATGGATAGCGAAATGGTTGTTTTTACTATATTCCAAGCATTTTTTTCAAATCTACTCACCTTTTAAACCTTCCCTGGACTTCCACAAATAATTCAAAACCAAAATTAGTCAAATCAGTCCAGCCGTTCTCGAGTTTTAGTGAGACTAACGAGAGAAATTGATTTTTATATATATACAGATTTAAGAATTCTATTTGAGTCAGGTTGCCTGGAACAGATCGCTTTTAGTGATAAGGCCGCCTTTTGTTTTACCAAGTAACTATTGTCTTTGTTGTGCATTTTTTTTTAATTTTTGTTTTGGTGAACAATAAAGTGTTGTCTATGTCTAATACGGTCTATTTTGTCTTCATAGTATTATAATGTGATAACTCAATTTTAAACATTTGGAGCTTGCAAAATTTTGGAAAAAACTGCCTCAGTTGACTGTCAACTACCTTCTTTTATATTTTTAAACACCTAATGATATAACAAACAGTACAGTTGTTGCTGTCTTTCTTAGATACAAGGATAATCTTCTGATATGAAGCAATATAGCTTTTAATTTTCTTCAATGTCAATATTTAAATAATATGGATGTACTGTTTTGCAATACACTATTATTTCCGAACTTCCAATGAATATATACGTATTTATGATAAAATATTCATAATAATTTGGATAATAGTCGATTTTTGTAACGGCAACCTTGAAATCAACCAGTTTAATGTATAATTTAATATTTTAAATAGAAATTATAACTCTAAGAGCCAGATGCTTGTGTTATTTATGCATTTTACGCAAGATTGTGTGGAAATTGATTTCCTAATTTTAATATATGAGTTCGAATCTTCTAGGAATTAATTTATTAGGTTTAACAACCGTACCGTAGCTTTTTCAGGTTTGTCTGTGATTCCAATTTATTAATTTTAATTTTTTCAAAGATCTTGTGTATTATTATAATAAGTTGTAGACTATGATTATATGGTTTTCTTGTATGTCTGTGTACGTATATATTTTTGTAACTATATGTCTATTATAATTATTTTATAATTAATATCTATTTTGACTGCACGCCAACGCTAATTATGCAATTAGATCTTGTTCAACCAAAGGCCTGGAAGAGATTGCTTTTAGCAATAAAGCCGCTCATTGTACTACCTTTTAGTAAAGTAAGTTTTCTATATACCATTGGTGAACAATAAAGAGTATTGTATTGTATGATTTGAATAGTAATTTGTATAGTCTACTGGAATGCAGAGGTCTCGAGTTCAATCCCGACAAAGTACACCCATTTTGTAAACGGTAAGCCATCTGAGATCGACCCTACAGTTCTTTGTATTTTATCCATAACAAGCATAACTTGCTTAGGTTGGGACTGTACAATGCTATACTGTTTCCAAGCGTTTATTTTACTTTGGACTTTGGACATTTTAGAAATATGTTCTTTATAGACGTACAAACACGTCTATAAAGTTCATATTTCTTGACAGTAAAGCTCAAATGAAACAAATGATATATTTGTAGTGCTTTATTGTTGGTGTTGACGTAATAGTGATGTTCTATGAGTCATGTAACGCACATACCATTAAACCAAAATCACTGTACATCAATAAATCATACGTAATCGATTTGAACATAAAAAAATTTCTACTTTAAAAAAAATACAATAATTTTATATAAATTATTTAATATATGTAAAATATGTTGATTGAAATGTGGGTATATTTATTTTTAGCAAAATATATAGGTTAAATTGATTAAAACTTATTTGTAAATGAAGTCCATTTTTTTATATAAAATCGAGTCGGTAACGCATTAGGGCATTACTAATTGATCCGTCATTGAGCTCTCAAAGGTAAAACAAATGCTTGGAAAAACTATAACGGACAACTCTGAGGTCGACGAGTGACATCCAGACCATAGTAAGTAATGGAAAGTTCATCTACGAAATTAAGCATGCTAGGAATTGTACTTGCGACCTCTTACTTTTCAGTTTCGTTTACTTCAGTAAACTAGGCAAGCATAGGTTGGATCACAAACACTCAACTAAAATGGAACACGAAAAGGCGGCAAATGAAAGAAAATATTTTCATAATACATTTTATTACAAAAATCTCGTATATTAAATAGTTTTTAGTCGACTGCGGTCGAAATAAACCCTTATTCTTTGAACTTAAACTAAAAATAAAAATATCTATATACAAAAGTGCAGTAACCAGGTACATGCGTACTTGAAGCCTCTCTCTGAACACGACATAACGAAAGAGATCACATGAATATTATACTTCAAATATACTTCAATATAAATCACACCGTTTTAAAAATAATAAAATTGGCAATGATTATACAAATAATAGAAGCGACAGTCTTTATATCGCAAATTCTACCTACATTTGTTTTATCACATGCTTGCTCGTAATTCTATATTTGAATTTATGATGCATTTATGTATTTGACCGAAATAAACATTTATTACATAAAGAGGGTAACTAGCTTTCTGAAATTATCATAGTTGTCAAAATGATCAATTATTGTTGCATGTTGTAAAACTTATGTTGGAGACAATAAGTATATTTACTTACATAAATAAATGTAAAATAGAAAAGTAATATAAATAAACATAATATTAAAAGTATTATGGGTATAGACACCCTAAACTATGTATTAAAATGTCAAAGAATAATAGTATTTTATTTTACATAAAGTTAAATACTGATATGAATGGAAATTATATAATTATATAATACGTTATGTATTTTTAAAACGGTGTAATAACATTTATGGTGATTGCACTTCAACCCTAAAATTCTCTAACCAAAAACTGCATTAATAAGTTTAAACAAAATATAGAAATTTCAATCAACATTCGTAATAAGTTTCAAGTTATGAAAAAATAGACCAACTCATATTAGTTGATCTATTATTTTTCATATCTTGAAACACCTTATAAGGTATTAGTAGGTATAATCAAACATTAAATAACAATGTTGAATATACCTTCATGTAAAAAATGAATATTTCCAAAATTACACACTCATGAATTAGTAAATGTTGAAATTGAATTATCTACATTTGTTCAAAAATATTCTTGTTTCTGTCGAAATGTCGTTCAATAATCTCACAGTAACTTATACTACATCACATATCCATACATATTGACTACGTACAAAGAACCCCGTATAAAATGGCTTTGCGTAAAATTTTGCTTGGCGTAGTTGATACTCGTTTGCTTTTACAAAAGAATTTTCATAACTTGCATAAACCGACATAATACTTCTATAAACTCTTTAAAATTTTAGAAACGCTTTAAATTAATCTTTGTCTTCAACTGATTTCTTCATTTCTTGGCAAGTTTAGTTATTGCTGCTTCCAATACAGCAAACACGTATATAATAAGTATTCATGAGAAACTCTGTAAATTGTCAATCTTTGTTGCTTTAGTACATGTTGATTAATTTCGACGATGTTACTCTTGTTGGAAAAGCTTTAGTACAAACACTTCGCGATACTATTCCGGTCATTATTTTCACTAAATCGAATGCTTAATCTGTTTTTAAACATGTTTAACAGCTTCTATAATGTCCCGAAGGAAATATGATACCGTCACATACATGGCAGAGACGCGAAGTTTTTGCAAGGATTACAGAGCAAAATCACAACGAAGTCGGAACTTTACTTCAGTGATAGCAGTGCTCAAGCAAGTTTCGAATTAGTGAAGTGGGATCGCAGAGTGTGGTTTGCTGGTCATCGTCAGTCTTTACAAGTTACGAGCAAACGAGTGATATCAAATCAAATTTACCAGCCGTGAATCTTGCCGTGGAAGCCGTGGAGATCGCCAATGAGCCCACCAGAGTACGCTGGGGCGATCACAGTCTTAGCGACGGGGACAGCTACGGGTCTGGGGACAGCCACTGGATAAGGATGGGGCACGGGGACACCGACCTGCAATGAGAAAATTATTATTTCAGTTAGCATTCCTTTGTGCAATTTCAAGGAATGCCTGGTGTTCGGTCCTTGCTTAGTGAAGTAGGTAGAACATCGCTCCATGAATTTTGCTCTCTACTCTTTTTCTCTGTGAGGTGACGGCCAATGCGCAGCAGTTGGTGCAGCCATTTTGGACACTCTCAGTCAACCTTTGACGAGAACTATACTGGCCGTGCCAAGAACATTTGCTTTCCCTAAAACTGTGGAAGTGTTAGCTCCAAAGTGAAAACATAGTGCCGTGTGCTGTTCCTGTGTGCAACCTGAACCGAGCCAGGAGAGGGCGGATCTCAAGGTTAATGGAGCTTCTACTTTTCTAGTGCAAGGATCTAGGTCGTATCTCTCTCATACAGTCCAACACAAATTGAACTAGCTTATTATCTGTAGGCTACAGCACCCCACACCTGGTCTAGAGTGTACCGCCATAAAAACTTTGGGTTGTGTTCCAGCATTAGTGGCCAGGTTCCCATCCCCCTTTAGAGAGAGAGAGAGGCAGCACATTGATAGCACCTTTGTTATTACAAATGTCCATAGGCGGGTAGCCGCTATCCATCAGGCGGGCCGTCTGCCTCTCTGCTTATTAACTCATGCAAAGAAAGATCGTCGTAGAAAAAAATCTGTAAGTGAATCATCAGTAGGGAATTAGATTTCCCTATCAGGCCCGTCAGTATTGTGATTTCGGTGTCTGCTTGCACAGGTTTTCTCTCGAATTATTCCCAAATTACCTGTTTAATAACGGGGTAGGGCACAGCGTGGGGTACAGGAACAGCGACGGGTCTATCCACGGGGACTGCAACGGGCCTGTCGACTGCCACGGCGTAGGGCTTGGGTACAGGTACAGCGTAAGGGCGGTCAACGGGCACAGGGACTCCCACCTGAAAATAAATTTTAGAACTGTAGACCTTTTCTCATCAACGTTTTAATAAATCTATTAATGTTTTACTCGGATCGGAAACTAGTTATCATAAGAAGTTTAAATTTTTATTGATAGATGTAAATTTTATGGAAGTCACATAAAAATAAATTGAGTATGATCTGTCTGATTATTCTGACATAAATACTCTTTGAGCTTGGTTAAAAAGTATTCTAAAAAGTTTTCAACGCGGTCTAACTTTCTTTAAAAATAAACTTATTATAATTATGTTTATACCTTGCATCGAAATTACTTATATACATATATTCTGGGGCCATGGGGGCCTGGAGCTTAACACCTCTATCGAGACCTCTCAACGCGTCTAATTGAGGTCTCGCGTGACCAAAAGGCTGGCTTGCACCTAGGGTAACGAATCAGCATTGACGCGGAAAAGCGGCCAGCATTTTGGGCACGCTCCCCGCCGATAGCGACCTCAAGTCTATTACGAGTGGAGACTATTTTTTACTTTTAGATTTTTATGTTGTAAGTATAGTTATATTTATAATACAGTTTATATTAATTTATTTAGAACTTAGTTTATTTTTAATTGTTATGTATATTTTGTATAATTAAATAGAATATATTCATGATCTAAATTATGTATAGATAGAGTTTAATAAGAATTTAATCTACATACTAAATTTGAAGTTAATTGATGCATACTTGTGTGACTGTGAAGAAGTTCACATTCATATTTTAGTATTAACCGCATATTTTAAAATAAATCACTTAATGTTATTGACTTACCCTGACTGGAACAGGCACGGGTCTGTCCACAGCGACTGGGTACGGAGCTGGTACAGGCACACCGACGTGTTTGGTTACAGTTGTATGGATGTTAGCACCAACGAGAGCTCCCGAAGCCAATCCACCGCCGTAACCTCCAGCTATGATAGGGCCGGCACCGTAACCAATGCCGCCCAAGCCATATCCGGACGCTAGTCCTAGTCCGCTGGCGTAACCTAAGCCGTGGGCGAGCCCTACGCCACCCAGGCCTACTCCATGGCCAATCAGTGGTGCGCCCAAGCCGTAATGTCCAACCAAGCCACTTCGCTTCTGCACGACTTTGCTTGGCTTCGCTTCAGGCTCCGGGTCAGCAAGGACCACTGCTGCGAGGAACAGAACTGCGACCTGAAAAGAAAAACATATTTATTTAGGTAAGTAAGACTGTTGTAATAAAATTATATTGTAAAAAATTTCCTTGACTTGCACAACAATTCAGATTGTGTTTTATAAAATAAATAGT
Organism: Dendrolimus pini; assembly: GCA_949752895.1. Lineage (NCBI taxonomy): Eukaryota > Metazoa > Arthropoda > Insecta > Lepidoptera > Lasiocampidae > Dendrolimus > Dendrolimus pini. The sequence goes on from OX457135.1 coordinate 18,868,809, forward strand.
CTCTTTTCTTAGTTTTCTTTTTTTGTTTACTTTATTTATAATAACAACAATTTTAATATACTATTACAGAACTGGACCATCGAGATGAATAAATAAGCGACTTAAGAAAATGGAATTACCGCGGCGGCACCTGCTCGTCGCAGAGTTCGATAAAGATGAATAAATATAATAATTTTATTAAAATAGCTGTTGCTGTTTGCTAAATGCTTGTTTTAGCAAAAGAGCATAATTACATTAAAATATTTGAAATAGAAGGACTTCATTTTGTAACCAGTTCTCCATACACATCCCAACCAACAAGAATAAGTTCTTCAACATTAGATATTATATTCTGAGATCATTATATTAATAGGTGATGCAAAAACTTTGTATCCCTTTTTACGAAAATTGCGCGGATGCAGGAGTATGAAATTTCGCACACTTATAGTTTATATTAATAGAGGAGTGCAGAACGCTAATATATTTTTTTAAATTATGCATAAAAAATATATTATCATTAACAAAATCCCTATACACACTACCATGCATTTAATACACACACGCATATAATATACTCTTTTGTTTATTGTTAAAGTGAAATTAACAGTGTAGCCTTGACGAAATCTGTGATTATAGAAGTATAGTGTTTGACAACAGAACCTTAATAATGTTCAAGCTTATAATTTAAATTAATTATTGTCGAATTTCGATCACTGAGTGACCTCTAGTAAAAAGAGAAAACAAAAGGGAATAATAGAACGTTTCGTATTCTTTTTAAAACTAAACAACGTCATGAAAAGTCGTAAAATTTATAAAAAGTTCCATTACTCAACTTCCGCGGAAATAGCGTTGCCCAAAAGTATGAACAATACAAAGATTCGAAAGTAATCAAAATATTGTTTACAATACGCCGGTTGCCAAAAGTTATGGCGCTCGTGCATACATTACGAGGTGCATACAACATTACTTTTACTCATTACGTGATATGACTTCATCGCCATAGTTTGTATGCATGGGGGTGATTGGAACGAAATTCGGGAACGTGTTCGGAATTTCTAATGGACGATTGACATATGACGAATGACGTGCGAATGTAACACTTATCGATTCGGTCTTGCGGCGATGTTAACAATTATGTTAATAATGACAAATAGCTACTCGACATGAATTTAGTAATCTCTTCAAATTAGTCTCACGCGTATCTTATGCAGTAACTAAATATGTATAAAAAAAACATATTTTACTATGAGATTTTTTTAATTAAGGACAGTCAAAAAGCCTGGCGAGGACTACATTTCAATTACATTTTGACATCAAGAATTAATTCATACTAAAATTTTGATTTATAATAAATATTTTGATGTAATAATATAAGTATAAAAACCTTTTTTTAGGTTTAATCTCGCCTTTGTACATCACCACTATTTTGTAGTTTTATTTGTAACTACTTTGTTTACAATAAAGAATAAAGAGGAATAAATAAATGGAAAAAGCTATGAATTTTGTTTGCTTTTTATTATTTTGGTGAATATTAAAGAGTATTGTATTGTACTATAGTAGCATAAAAACAGTATTTTATTGTTTGAAATATAGTTTTAGCTTACAGTGACTATTGTTATGCTTGGTGAATTTATTTGTTAGTTAATACAACGGTATTCCGTACGATTTCGCTCTCCTATACCATATCTCTATACTCCAAGGGAACTCATACATTTTCCAAAATAGAAGTATTCTATATTGAACTTTACTAAATACATTGCTGTATTCTATAGTTTCATGAAAATTGGTTCATATGTAAGGCCGCATAAATAAAAAAATCGCAATCCATATGTATACAATAGTAGTAGAATACGGATAATTCACGCAGAAGAAAGTCTTTCACATGCTATGTGTATTAAAAAAAAAATAGACAATGATGCGGTCGAAGATGGAGCACGCTTACCTAGATAGTACCTATTCACACGAGACTTGAAGATACCCGGATTGTACTTTTTGGGAAACACGGTCTCTGGTAGTGCATTCCACAATTCTACCGTACGTAAAATGAGCGTGGAGGTGAAACGTTTAGTACGCACTGGCAACGTGTCCACCGTGAAACGATGGCGTAGACCGTAGACCAAAGCGCCTTGTGGTCCAAAGATGGTATGGTGTAGGGGGAATCAGGTCGAACAGTTCAATCGCATAATATATTAAACCGTATTAATAATATTTCTGCTTGATCAACATGCCATGGTCTAATTATGCTGTTACGCATTTTGCACGCATCGTTCGTCGCAAGTCAGTTTGCACAAAGGAACTAGGATAATTGTTATGGTGGTTATATAATGATATGTAATATGGTATTATTTATAGTGGTCTATAGTATTCAATACCTTATTCAATAATTCCTAGCATTTATGTCTTTTAAAGAGTTCCTATAATTTAGTCTGTGACTAAGTAAACACTAAGTAGGGACTGTCTTCTAGAAAGCGACTAAGTTTGTATCGATTAGATTTGGCAGGAAGGTATAATCTATAAATCGCTACACAATGGTGTAGGAAAATCGTAAAAAAATTAGGCGCGACCAATATACATGTAACTAAGTGTCAACAAAAATTCAAAACAAAATGCGTTTCCTACATTATAAACAGTTTGCAATCTATTGTTTCAGACAGGCAGACGGCCCACTTGATGCAAAGCGGTTACCATCGCCTATGGACATTTGCATCACCAAAGGTGCTACAAATGCACTGCTGCTCTCTTAAGGGAGACTGGAACCTGGTCGCTAATGCCGGAACACGACTCAAGGTTGTTATGGCGACATGCTTTAGACCAGGGGTTAGCTGTAATACTGTTGTGAAATTTTAATTGAATGAAATAAATAAACAAATTCAGTGTACAATGATGTTGCTTAGTAACTTATTAAACTTTCTGCTTTAAATTTTAAACACTGGGCATGGACAAATTATCATTTTGAAAAACTTAGTGGGAGTGTTTTAAAATACAAAAAAAAATATCAAACAGTATTTTCTTAATTTTTTGTGACTAGCTCACATAATAAAACTACGTTTTAACGGGTTTAAGTGTGGTGTTTAATTTTGTTTTCTGTTATTCCGACCGAAAGCGGGCGAAAAATTTTCAGTAGCGGTGTGATCACGGAAGACAAAACAAAGAGGCTAAAAAAAGCATTAACAAAAGTCATTGACACTTGATATCTTTGTCTTCCGTGATCACGGCTGCTAAAAAGTGGCCGAAACGTCGGAATAATAAAAATCAAATACCGCATTTAAAACCGATGAAACGTAGTTTTCTTAAATATATCAAACATCATCTGTAAAATAATTTTTTAATACTTATATATAGAAATATATTTAATTAAAAAAGAAGCAAATTAGGACTTTAAAAATATGACTTATATAAGTTTAAAAATTATATTTTAAATAATAAGTCATTAATTGAAAGTTTTATTTGTGATTTATATATGAACAAGAAAGGACCAAAATCTTAACTTGATTATTCTTTAATAATTAAGAGACAGATAAATGTTATATAAATATTATTATTAATAAATGATTTAATTAATAAAATAGGTAATTTTTTTTTAAATAAAATTTATTTGGATTGTATCTGTAGTCATGTTTATTTTTGTAGATGATTTTTATTTATTTATTTAACTTGGACACATTACAAATAAATAAGTAATGACTCTAAAATGTTGATATAATTAGGTTTATTATAAAATAAATTAACATTAAATGACTTACAAAATTCTTCATATTTTGTTCACCAGCACAACACTTAACGTCAAAGTGACAGCGAGAACCTAAGTCTGTCGGCCACCGGGCATTAGTCGGTGGTGAGGTTAATACATCTTATATAAAAGTACACCCCACTATCACTATAACGCTTTTTGCAACATCGCTACATAGGCTACGTTCCACTAGAGACTCATAACGACCGCCACGTTCCACTCGTTACAATCTTAAATGCAACGGCTATTCGAACCACCTCTTGACATGGGTCGTTGTGAGCGTTGTGTGATCGAAAATGATGACGTCATTAGTGACGTTTTCGCCACGACCACTACGACCACGGTCGCCAGGTGGAACGGCAGACGGAGCATTTTGGGCGTTGTACGCTACTAAGGGAACGTGCTGGTAGTGTACAATTTGTACAAAACATCAGTGTCCTACGATTTGACATGTACTAGTACAAATGTAGCAGAGAGTTAACCCCGGCTATGTTTTTTTAATTTTTTACTAGTAAGGGGCCATCCACGAATACGTCCCGCGAATTTCATGATTTATTTGACCTCTTCCCTGTCCTTGTCACAGCTGGTCACAATCGTGAGACGCCTTCCCGTTTTTTTTTACAACGCAGGGGGAATGTCTCTGGACAGTCTTCGGGCGCTTCGCGGGAACATCCTAATGCAGCGCAGAAGCATGCATCGAAGGTGTGCAACTAGTGAGACTCCTTCCCTAATGTCACATCACGTTATTGGCAATTTTCATAAAGAAATTATTAAGTTAAAATTAATTAAAATTATTTTTTAATAATTTAAACATTGCCGATACAGAGTTGGAAATATTTTGAAGTTTTTCGTTAATATACTAGTTCGATTTTCATGTTTTAAAACTTAAAATCTATTAATTTTGAAGTGTGACGTCACGAAATTTAGGACTTCCCCTACCCCTTGTCACACAATGTCACACTTCGTCAATTCCTCCCCCCTTAAAGTGCGACGTAATTATGGATGGTCCCTTAATAAAAAAACAAATAAAAAACATATTGAAATTAAAGAGCTCCCATCTAATGGCAAGTGGTATTTGTTGCCTATATAACCGTTTGCAACACCAGGAGCGAAGCCATCGCGCTGGTAGCATTTAGGACGGTATAGAGGGAATACACAAGAGGAACAGGAGAGAGAAGATGGAATAAAGAAGACTTGTAATTTAGTGAAAACAAATGTACAACAGTGTAAAATTATGTATCTTAGAACTTTTTACTGTGGATATTCAAAATTAACATTTTTGGTGAATTTAGTTTTGGTAGGGCTTAAAAATACTTTCAACTAAAATTAGTTTCAATAATATCTGTTAAATACTTAGTTTTTGGGGATTTATCCAAATTGAATAATAACAAAAAAAACTACTAATATAAAAAAAGCCATTAGTGTAACGGAGTTTCTTAATTATAAGATTTAAATATAGGAGATAAGACAGAATTTTAAGTGATTAAATATATTTATAATATTTGTACCATATTACTATAATTAGAAGCATAATTATGTAAATTTAAATTGTGAATTGTTTAGTATGTTGTTAAATTTAAGGTTATAGATAATTATAAGATTGGCACATTAGTGTTATTTTTACTATAGGGTCAATCTTAATTAGCATTAAATAAATATTGAAATAAGTTTTTTTTTTAAATTTATTTAACAAGACAACAAAATGATTGCAACTTGTTGAATTATACATATCATAGAAAACCTCTGGGGTTTATATCAGTGAAATGGGTTTCTACGTCCGTAGCATTTGACAATTTTAACATTATATTTGGTATATAAAAGTGCATTTTAAGTTTATTTTTGTATTATATAAGTTTCAAAAAATTATACGCCGAACCAGCAAATAATTATAAAATAATAACACCTATTTATATAACTTCCATGTTTTTAAGCAATAAATTATTTTGATTTGATTTCACAAATCCATTATGATTTTGAAATAATTTTGCACTGACTGTTACGGTTTTTCACACTATAATAATTATATAGCGACTCTGAATAAATTATAATATTTATTTTCTAAAAACCGCATATTTAATTCGCTCTCAGATAACATTTGAGTGACATTCAAAACAAAATATTAGGTAAGACATAAAAAAATTCAAATTTTGAAAAACAATACATTCTATAAAGTTTCAACACTGACAATGTTTACTCTATTTACAAATGTCTTGATTCGCAGGATCTTACACGATCTCTTTATAAATTACTAGCTTTTTCCCGCGGCTTCGCTTGCGTTAAAAAATCCGACATAAAAATAGCCTATGTGCTATTCCAGACTATAATCTATATCTGAGCCAAATTTCATCCATATCCGTTCAGCCATTCAGGCATGAATGAACAACAAACATCCATCCAAACATTCGCATTTATTATAAACCCGCTGTAAAATTTTCATCGCGATATTTTCCTTCATCGTTATCACATGGTACCTAATTATGACATGAATTACTTCATTTCACTTTTTAATTTTTTATTGCATGAGTTCAGCAGACAGGCAGGCGGCCCACCTGATGGAAAGTCGTTACCATCACTTATGGACATTTGCAATACCAACGGTGTTACAAATGCACTGCTGCTCTTTTAAGGGATACTGGAACCTGGCCACTAATGCCGGAACACAACTCAGTGTTGTTATGGCGGCACACTTTAGACCAGGGGTAGTAGCCATCCAGACGGGCAAATATCCTATATATACCCGGCTGTGGGTTGTTTTGTCCCCTCTTATAATAGGCTACCCGGATGCAGGAAATTTTATTCTTTTCCCATTGCTGCACGGATAATTTTGATCGATGTCCCAATATCGGTACTAAATATGATAGAATCTTATTAGAAAACTTTACTGAAAAATCCCTAAATCGTACGTAACTAGATGGCGTCATATGTATCTCGCTTTTTGTCACCTAATCAAATAACTTAGTCCACAATTAAAAATCTCTTAATAAGTTTTTTTCAGTTTCATATTTAAACAATATCAGAACTAAATGAATAAGTTTACACACTTGTTATTTACTTGAAATAACGAAGAGTTTACGCTAGTGTCATCTATCAAACCCAGTGGAACTAACTACAAAGGCAACACACTACTGTGATTCACTCCCAGTCTTCTTAGTATTAACTTCTAGTTTGTTATTAGCCTATTTAACACTGTAACAAACGACACTTACGATTGCCTTCATATTGCCTCTGAAACACAACACTTAACTCAAAACGCGGTTCGAGTAACGGCCACTGACCATGTGTTTTGCTAATGGCCAAAGCGATTTATATAAGGCAAATCACCCCACTATTGGCGGAAGGACCAACATCAATTGGTTTTGCGACATTCTGCACTAGTCTTACTGTTAGATATCTAATTGTTTCGGTCATAGTTTAATTTGTCTGATATACAGCGTTCCAATATTAAACGAGGACTGCGTCTCATAACAAACTAAAAATGTATTACCTATATACTCCGGTTAATTTAGACATTCGAGGGTACATGAATTCGCACCCAGCTGAAAATTGGTAGGATTGTTTAAAACACCATTATAAACGAAATTGTATATTACTATGCTTTTATTAGCTTCATACGTATGTTAGTATGTAACGGAATCTTTCAAGTTAAATTTGATCGACTTTCCAGTTTCCGATTGAGCTGAAATTTTGCACGTATGTGTATATCGCGTGACAATGCAATAATATGGTACCATGGAGCTGATCTGATGATTGAGTCGGAAGGTGGCCATAGGAACTCCTGTACTAAACAAGATAGACCCGTCGTGTTTGGGCTCGTTTTACTTGTCTTGGCTAGCACTATGCTGCTACATGTTATGCAGGATCTCAAAAGCTTGTATTTAAAAACCTTTTTAAAAAAGCTTATTTTTACATAACGTTCCATTTTATCATAAGAGTGTATTTAATTCGTTTTTCAAAGTTTACACGGAGAAGGGAATTAAATCACTCAATAATCACTAAAAAATGAAAAATAAATAATAGTAAAAAAAAATAAAAAAAATAGGCTTTTATAGAAAATCCAACTAAAAAATAGAAAATAAATTTTATTAAATTTGAATTAAAAATAGTGTAAGAAAAAATTATTTTATTGTAAAAAAAGCGTGAGGTGCTTTTTAGGATATTATCAAATTAACCCTTCTCCTCATATCTGTTCATGATACCATGCACCCCACGCTTTTTTACAATAAAATCATTTCTTCTTACACTATTTTTAATTCAAATTTATTAAATTTTATTTTCTATTTTTAGTTGGATTTTCTATAAAAGTGTATTTTTTTAGTTTTTTTGCCTTACCAGGCTGTTTTTATTCAATACTAGCTTCTGCCCGCGACTTCGTTCGCGTGGAATAATTTAAAAAAAGTTAGTTAGTAAGTTAAAATAACCTCGCGATTTTGAAACATTCTTCATTGGTGCTCCGCTCCTATTGCTCTTAGCGTGATAGTATATAGCCTATAACCTTCCTCAATAAATGGGCTATCTAACACTGATTTTTTTCTCAAATCAGACCAGTAGTTCCTGAGATTAGCGCATTCAAACAAATAAATAAACTTATCAGTTTTATATATTATTATAAGATAAAACTCTCTCACTGACACCACACTCTGTCAAAATCTCCGCTTCTATTATGTTACTTTACAGAGAAATTACTTTCAGTCTGTTATAAGGTGTTTAAGCAATTAACACTTTTTTAAATATCCCACGGGAACTCTTTAATTTTTGGGATCAAAAGTATCCTATATGTTGACCAGGGATATAAGTTACCACCATACAAAATTTCATGTAAATCGGTCCAGTTGTTTCGGAGATTAGCAGGTACAAACAGACAGACAAACAGAGAAATAAAAAAATTGAAAAAACCCAAATTAGTACTATTTCACTTCTTACATCCCCTTGATTAGGTTTTTAGCATATTTTTTCATTGTACAGAAATTTCACCTCTACAATTTTATTATATGCATAGATTGTTGTTAATTTTAAAAATAAAGTATATATCGTTCTTTTAAACGTGTAAGGTTTAAAAGAACGATATATACTTAAAGTTCTTGTTCAAAATTTCCCTAAGATATTAAATTTATATACAGTATTATAATTGTCATATACATCTCGTCGTATTTTATATAGCTAATATTCTGAGATTATATACTATGTATGAATATGAACACAGAACTATTATAAATTAATTATATACAAAAAATTATCATGTGTTTTTCATATTTCTTTATTTGAAAACACTGTTCTTGCTAGCATCTAGATCAGATATCTAGATCAGTTTATCATTTGTTTTTCCTTTCTTATTGTATAATGTATTTTTTATTAATTTTAATTTTATTTAAATATATTATTTAAGTAAGTATGTCACGATTAAATTAAACAATCATACTTTTTATTCGGGTGTCAAAATAATACTGTTACGAGTCGCGTGACTCGAGTTGAAATGCCGTTACAATTACTATAGAATTTATTAGAACAATACAAACATGGAAGGTACACCGCTGACATAGAAAGAAGAGTAAATTTGGGGAATAGTGTGAATGGAGCGTTAGGTAAACTTCTAGGCGCTAAGAACCTCAGCCAAAAGGCCCAGCTTGCCATACACAACGGAGTGCTGGTATCTACGCTCACGTATGGAAGCGAGAGTTGGGTATGGAATAGAGAGCATGAAAGTAGAGTAAACGCGGTCGGGATGCGAGCACTGCGCAAAATCTGCGGAGTGACGCTCGCGGACCGCATTCGTAATACCGAAGTAAGAAAGAGGTTGGTCTGAAAGAGAGTATCGGGATGAAGGTAAGGAAAGGAATGCTCCGGTGGTTCGGGCATGTGGAAAGAATGTATGATGAAAGAATGACTAAACAGATATACAAAGCAAAAGTGGATGGATGCAGAAGTCGCGGAAGGCCACGAAACACCTTCCATGATCAAATCGATCGTGTATTAGCAGAAGGTGATGTCAGGAGCCTTAAGAACAGACGAGCGTGCATCACAAGCGCTATGAATGTCAAAGAAGCAAGTGAGGTGTGTAAGAATAAGCCTGTATGGCGCTCTGTTGTTCGTGCCTACCCCGCAAGGGCCCTGGCGTGAAGTTATGTGTGTATGTATGTATGTATACAAACACGTATAACACAGGTACAAATATAACCGAACACAACAAGTCCAGACGTAATGGAGACGTAATTCAATAAAACACGCAAAGTCCGTCACTTATTGCATTCCCGATTGTAATATGCTCGTCTCGTTTCGATCGTAGTTCTCGCTCGACTGCCTTCCCCTCCATCAGGTCATCGTTTTATACGGCACAAATACAATGTGCCCGTAGCTAAGCCGACTTAATCCACCACTCCTGGCTAATGACTAGGCCGCAAAATGCCATAAACGATTACAATAAAACAATAAGCTGTTTTCTAATTACACATTTTAAACACAAAGTAAACAAAAGAAGACGATCGTAAAAGAGCTACAATTAGTTTAAATGCCAACAAGTAATATAATGTGTTTTGTTTCATATATGCAGGTGCATTTTGGTTTTGTCGGGACCTGAGTTGTACAATATGTTTATACAAAGAGGTGGACACTGAATACCTGTGCTGTTGCGGAGTTTCTTTCGACACAGCAATATACTGAGTGCCAACCTCTAATTTTTTTAATAGTTTTAGTTATACTTTGTTTGTGTCGCATTTGGCAAAGAAACTCTATTTCTTTCTTTGTTCTTTCTCTCTTAAATCTAAAAAGTCCTCATCGATCCGATACCAGGAGAAAATTTACACGGGGTCAAAGGTCACAAAAACGGGTCTATCGCGATTTTCAGCAAAACAGTTAGTTTTATCATTAAATTAGTCCAGACAAAAATTGTCAATCAGATTATCATATATATATGTATATTTTTTTTAAGAGCCACCATATTTCAGATAGAACGATTCAAAAAGTTGGAAGAGTTATTATCGTCATAATATATAAGTACACGTATATACATCACTGGAGCTGTAAAAATATTATTGTATTGGTTACTGTAATTTACACATATAAAATATTATAAATATGAGAATATCGGGTAAAAAGAAACCCAGTCCCTCATTTTATACGCCAGTGTAACGTTGAGCAACATCTGTCTCTTCTTCACTCCTGTTTTTTCGTCAATTTGACCGAACTAATACTTAAATTATGAATAATTATGTTTGAGCCAATTTTTATTTTTACTATATAAATTATTTTATAGTGGAAATTTGATTGATATATGTATTCATTTAGTGTTTTATATTTAAGAATATTAATTATTGTATGTTTCCCAAACAAATTAAGTAAATAATATGATTTTAAGAATACATAATTATTGCGAAATTCAAATTGCGAATATAGGCAAGTTATGAAAGTGTTACAATTAGTCGTTGAGCATATCTAGATTCTTTAATGCATAAAATATACATTAAATCAATAAAAAAACATTACACACACTACCATGTATTTGACACACCCACGCATATATATACTCTTTTGTTTATTGTTCAAGTCAAATTAACAGTGTAGCCTTGGCGAAATCTTTATTATTGTCTTTGACATTAATTATTATGGTCGAATTTCGACCACGGTCGACCACAAGTTATAATAAATATTTAAAACAGTCCATTTTGTACAGTGCGATTTCTTTTTATTGCATGAGTTCAGCAGACAGGCAGACGGACCCACCTAATGGTAAGCGGTTATCATCGCCTATGAACATTTGCAACACGAAAGGCGTTACAAATGCGCTGCTGCTCTCTTGAGGGAGTCTGGAACCTGACCACTATTGCCGGAACACAACTCAAGGTTGTTATGGCGGCATACATACCAGGGGTGGTAGCCATCAAGACGGGCAGATACCCTACCACCTGGCTGTGGGTGGTTTTGTCGCCTCTAACGGCAGCGCGTCCGGCCGCATGAAATTGTATTCTTTTTGAATTCCTGCATGCAATAGAATGGCATTTAAAAAGGAGGAAAAATAAAGCGGGGGATCACGAGATTCCGAAAGTACAATTTTTTGAAGTGAAACTTCTATATAGAGGGTTACGATTTTTCGCTCACGAAAAAGTGTCACAGTCACGTGGTCTAATTCTTTTTACATACATTTTTAAACTCGTGATATCTTTCGAATGGGATGTCCGAATTGAATAATTCAAAAAGTTATATAAAGGTATTGAAGCAGTCTTGAATATGAAGTAATTTATTTTGTAAGGATTAATACCAAGATACAAATAAAGAGCCTTTTCTAGCGGCGGCATTTTAATTAAATTTTTAAAATAAAAGAATACTCATTGTGGCATAACTATAATAGCTAGACATATGTTGTCGCGACATTTTTTGTAAATGATGTGTTCTACAAAGTCATAGTACATTATTTTATTATATCATCAATAGTTTTCGCAGCGCAAGCGATTTAAGGAAAAAAAATTCACCTTGGGTTTCATTATTGGAGTTTTAGTAAGGATCCCTAATTTTTTTTGTCAATATAATATAGCCTATGCCACCCGGGAATAGCGTAGCTTGCCAACAGTGAAAGATCGTCATCGCCAACAGTCAAATCGGTTCAGTAGTTTCGGAGCCTCTTCATCAAAACTGAGCAAACGAAATATTTTTGATTTTTTTTTTTGGAAATATTTTTCTGTTAACATAATTTGAGGTTCGAATGAAGATTGATGACGAAAGATACGCATTTGTTAACGTTCCGTTATATGTGTATAATTTTAGAATAGACTATGGATGTTTTTTTGGTTCCGGATCGAATCCAGTTTTTTGTTTGATAGAATAAAATATGTTTACATAGAAAATGCATTTATTAAAATGTACCTAACCAAATCATAATTTGCAGTAAACCTGCGAAAAATCGAAATGTGTGCTGGGACACATATTAGAAGTGAAACTTCAACGGACAAGTGGAAAAACGAATCGCAACGGACAAGTGGAAAAACGAATGGCAACGGATAAGTGGAAAAACGAATCGCAACGTACAAGTGGAAAAACGTATCGCAACGTACAAATGGAAAAACTTCAACTGACAAGTGACAAAATGAATCGCAACAAAAGTTTAACTTGAAGTTTTACGGCAGGTTTTGAAATTGGACAAGTACATTAACAATCTGCCCGTAACACTTCAAGTTAAAATTTTGTTGCGATTCATTTTGTCACTTGTCAGTTGAAGTTTTTCCACTTGTACGTTGCGATTCATTTTTCCACTTGTCCGTTGAAGTTTCACTTCTAATATGTGTCCCAGCACACATTTTCTGCCTATCTGTTAGAGCATCAAGTGAAAATTACTCAAATGATTTAAATGAGAATCTACACAGATATAGCTTATACCTCGGAACAGAACTTAGGATATTTTGATTCCGATAGATGCCGTTTTACGAGGTATGGACGAATCTAAAGAGCCATCTCTTAATCGTTCGTCGTGCTTCGTTCTTAATTGCCGCCGTTGCAATTCGCCAAAAAACACCTCGCCGTCGTCATGAAAATGCGTACGAAGGTTCACTAGTTAATAATGAACGACTACTTATGAAATAGTGACTACTGTTGGTTACCTATTGTTGCTTATATTGCGGAATTAAGAGCAGTCATTAATAATTGTAAAATAGTTAATTATTGAAGCAAATATGCAAAACCGGTTTAATATTGCTTTATGCACTAGTAATCGAATTTGCAACAATTACTTATTATCAAATTATCATGTCACGTACTGTTGACATTAAGATGTATTGACGTTCAGAATTCTTTTGGAATCGAAGACGTGAGTGGATGAAGGTGATATGTCGCATATTCGGTTTTTTGCTTTTTTTTGCGTAGATGAATGTTATAAGTCGATACCAAATGACTACAGACCTTAGACCATAGATATAAGGCATATTTAAAAAATAAAAAGTTGCTAAAGGTGTTAAGTTCAGTTCAGTTTCAAATAAAAGTAAAACTTTTATCTCGATTTACTCAGAATTGGAATTATGCGACTTATAACCTTCATCCTCTCATGTCTTCAATTTATTGTCCAATATGGTTACATTATATACATTAGAAACACATTTGACTATAGCACAGTAACCTTATGGGTTTATTCGTGCCGCAGAGAGTCGTGTACACAATATTGTTATATCAAAAAAAAAGATCCCGACGAATTGAGAACCTCCTCCTTTTTTTGAAGTCGGCTAAAAATAGGAGCAGAGGCGGGTAATTGTTATCGTAATTCTAGTGCACTTATAAATTAAGGATGTGAACAATTCATGGATTGGAGGTAGAATATAAAAATAGTTTTAATTGAAAATTAGTTTTGATATGACTCCTACAGTTTTTGAGATACGAGGTATTTTTTATTAAATGTTTTTTCGAGTTACGTAGCCAAATTATAAAACAGTGGATGTTTAAGAAGAATTATCATGGGCTTCATATTTTACTTTACACTTACTATATGCAAGCAAAAGATATATCTTTCAGTTTAGGTTATTAGCTTTTGTGAATCAATTACAATTTGGGGATTATAATATAATGAATTTTAAAACTAATCAAGTTATGAATAGATGTCCAAGAACTAAAGTGATGCTGATCCCAGAACAAAATCAATAAAAACGATTTTTTATTCCTTTATATCGTAAAACACTGTTCCAAATGGTTCAAACAAAAGAGAGACAGACATATAAGTGTGAGCGAGCAAGGCATAAACTCACGTTCCACAGACGACGCGTTCCATATACCACAGTCTTCCGAACTTATACAAAAATATAAAGTGATAATATTAACCTTACTGAAGTATATAGTTTCTACAATTACTTTTATATATTAGCCAAAAGACACATTAACCATAAGGCGTTTAAATATTACATTGCTTCTAAAGTCTGTGAACAAGATACTATTTGATTTACATGGCGTTTCTATTTCAATCCTTTCACATCAATAATGTAACTTACACTCGATACTGACTCTTCTTTTATCAAACCCTGAATCCATGCACTGATGCCTTTCTTGCAATCCTTTTATGGTATAAAATAATATTAATAAAAATAACCAGACAAACAGTCAATATTGTATATCCCCAAGCTACTCAAGTTACGCTTGTATTTTTTTTTATTGCAGGAGTTCAACGGACAGGCAGACGGCCCACTTGATAGAAAGTAGTTACCATCGCCTATGGACATTTGCAACACCACAGGTGCTACAAATACGCTGCTGTTCTCTTAAGGGAGACTGGAACCTGGTCACTAATGCCGGAACACAACTCAAGGTTGTTATGGCGGCATACTTACTTTATGCCAGGGGTGGTCGCCATCCAATCGAGCAAATACTCTACCACCTCGCTGTGGGTTGTTTAGTCGCCTCTTACGAAAGGCCGTCCGGCCGCAGGGAATTGTATTCTTTATTTATATTGTGTAATATACATATACAGTGAAATTCTTTAGGACCAATCCCAGGAACTCAGACCATAGCAAATAATGAAACTTTTATTAAATTTACCATGCCAGCAATTGATACCAAAGCCTCAGTGCTGCAGTGCAGGTAGGTCGGGAAATGCTTGGCTCACTCAATCATGGGTGGACATGGTAAATATCGAACATGTCTTTTCCAGATAATTGTTTATAATCAACTTGAGAATTAAATTCCTGATATCAAGTTTATTATTGCGAGGGCGTTAGTTGCATAATTTTGGAGCCTAAGCAGTGTTTCCACATCAAGTGACTTAAATATCAGAAATATTAAACAAATAATTGATTTTTCTAAGCCAGGAAGAGGTTATTAAAACTAGTATACTTTATTACCTGTCCTCGAAGCGTATTTGCTTACTCAATTTCATGTTGATTTTGGTAAATTTACCCCTACAACGGTAAATCTATATTTCTTATTCATACTGATATATAAATTTAAGTGTATGTGCTAATGCTTGTAGGGTAGTTTGAAGTTGTTGTAGCTTAGTGACATTTCCATTGGGCGCGGTATAGACCGCCCCACGCCAAAGAGAGCATGACGATGGCAGAGGCCTCGTGAGGGGGGCCTATGCCTGCCAGGGCTGCGGAGAGACTAGGTCATATACCCGTAGCCCTGGCATAAGGCGAAGGAAAGAAAACTCAGGAGTTTTAGTGGGTATCCCTAACCGGGGGTGGCGACAGCATGGCACCAGTTCTGACTGGGCATGCTGGTGCTACCCCCGATCTGGTGAATCCCACACACGGGTCCCGAATTATCCCTCCAAGGTTCTGCCCTGGTCGCGGCTTATGGTCCTCAAGCGGATTCCCCTGATTAAAAAAAAGCTTAGTGACATTCATACACACGTCTCGTATCAATGACATATGTTTAAATACTGATCAGGAAACATTAAGTACATGTTTCCTGACAGTTTAGGCAGTTTTCTCGTTATTATCCATAATGTTAGCTCAGCCGTGCAGGAACGGAGAAAGAATACTAATTACTGCTGCCAGGTGGCCTGTCGTAAGAGGTGACAAAACAACCCATAGCCAAGTGGTAGGGCATTTGTTTGCTGGATGGCTACCACCCCTGGTCTAGAGCATGCCGCCATAGCAACCTTAAGTTGTGTTTCGGTATTAGGGGCCAGGTTCTAGTCTCATCTACGAGCCCGGCAGCACATAAGTAGCAGCTTTATTGTTGCAAATGTTCATAGGCGACGGAAACCATTTTCTATTACAGTTAGGCTGTCAGCCTGTCTGCTGTGTTCCAGCAATAAAAAAATGTTACAATTACCACGTATTGATGGTGGAGTCAAACACCGATTTCAAAGCATTTGAATTAAAGTTATAACAGCTTACAAATAAGTAATTACTTAAGAGTGTGTTGAAGTATTATTATTATACTATTGACCACATTAAATTATCAAAATTAATTGGTTCATTAGTACTTTGTTGTTACTTATAAATATTGTTTGTATTTATTAAATTATCTTCTAAATGTTACTATTTACTCATTTATAAACTAAATTAGTGCACGAGTGTTGGTTTAGCAAATGCCGACTTTTCTTGTCCTTCTTATACTCCATCCAAACGTTCTCTGGGAAAATGAATTCAATCATTCATTTCAATTCAATTCAATGAAAAAAGACCGTCGATTTGATTGATTTTATTCTTGTTCTTATTTAGCATTTTTCTACAATAAAGTATATTCTATTTTACTTTGAAAATCGTGACGTCTTGGGAAAAATTATACTGGCAACACGAGACCTGCGGTGTCCAGCATCGGCCAGTGTAGTGCGCACGCGCAAATATAGGCCGCCATTGTGCAATCCCGGATGAATGGCAAATGCCATTATTACAACAAACCGATTCGGTTAATTTTGCACTTAATTAAATAATAAGATTGGAAAGTAAGTACCTTCATGTTTGAGCTTAGATTCAAAAGGGATGAAAATGAATTGAATAAGACAACATTTTCAATTATTAAATTAAGTAAAAACTGAATTGTGGTTTTGGTGTATCTTTCGATATATGTTGTCTCTAAGTCCAGTGAATCATTCCCTATCAATTTTTATCATCTACGTTTTAACAATGCCTCCCTTATTGATAATTGAAAGACTTAACGAAAGGGCCGTATTTGCTTTGAAACTATGTATAATAAAATTTATTTATTTCAGGCCTTGACCTGTAATTGGACTTTAGTACCTGTTGCATTTATTCAATTGTAAATTGAAGTTAAACTAGAATAAAATCTCACAGGAATGCACTAATTTTGCCCATGTCGTTGCGCGTTGTCAGCCTCCATTCTACATGGGACATCTGCACTAAATCTCATGAATATTAATCCAACTATTAGGTAGATGTGTTACGATCCTCAGGGACGAGAAATACGACTATGATAAGAAGAAGGCGAGACAGATGCAATAAACGTAGTTATGTTTGTTTTTACCTACTTTTTTAGTTGATCTGTAGATAGAGCAGCGACGAATATTTGACCCTATCCATGCTTTTCTATTCATATTATGACATGTCGGCATTTCGTTTAACTGTATCAGCTTCGCGACCTTGACCGCTATGAAGAAACAAAACCCTAATAAATAAATGTCCTTCTCGTTAAATGATCAGCTAATGACAGGTTAATGAGCCTAAGCCTCATCTTTAGAAATTTGAAATGCATTATGTCTTAAAACCTAAGTTAAAACTGAATGTTTAAAATCGCGTTTAGATTTCCTTGAAAAAATATTACGCTGTTATTAATGCTTCGAATGATAGACACAATACTTTTATTATAAGAAAAACGACTGTCTTTCCGTTAGGGACTCACAGATACATGAACATGACGATTACAAAAGGCTTTTCTTGTCGAAATAGTTATGACATCCTAAAAAGCCTTTCTTATGTTTTATTGTGGCCAAATAGACAGACGGAACCAGAATCGATGCTGACTCGTTGCCAACCTCTACGATGGGATAGAGGGATGAGAAAGGGAAGGGGGGGGGGATGAGATGAGATTAGTCGTGATCCACACACGGTGATAAGTTCGTCAGTGAATTTCTCCTCGTCAAATTAAAAACAGAAGATGACGTAACAAGTCTTCTTCGTGTTTATAAGTATGTAGAGCCATGCTTAAAAGTAATTTGAATATTTAGTCAGGATCCATGACCTAAGTAGTCTCCGTGCAGGAACGGAGAAAGTATACAATCTTCTGCGGCCGGGCGGCCTGTCATTAGGGGCGACAAAAAAACCCACAGCCAGTTGGTAAGGTATGTGCCCGTCTAGATGGCTATCACCCCTGGCCGCTATAACAACCTCGAACTGTATTCCGGCATTAGTAGGCAGGTTTCAGTCTCCTTTTAGAGAGCTGCAGCGCATTTGTAGCTCCTTTGGTGTTGCAAATGTCCATAGCCGATGGTAACCACTTTCCATCAGGTGGGCCGTCTGCCTGTCTGCTGAACTCATGCAATAAAAAAAGGAGCCGTTACTGATTTCGGGCTTCATAACATCTACATATTTTTCGCTTGTATAGAATTAATACGCTTAGAACCCGAGTAGGTGCCAGTAAAGTGAAGCATTTTTAAGAAGGACCTAAAAGTATTAGTTCGCTAGTCGACACGACGGCGACATCCCGTCAGCCCGCAAGACAACGTCTCAGTGTGACGAGCTCCAACTGTTCCAATTCCGTACTTTTTAGAAAGACTCTATTAACTTGCAACATTATTTGTGCCTATGTGTGCATGCCAGCGAAAATAATTACATGGCGCTCAAGCACACATCGATTGTTTTTGTGCTTCAATTTTGAAGCACAAAAACAGAAGTACATCTCTCTAGGTATTATTACTATAAGTTGGCTCGTCTGTTAGATTTGTGTTCTTCGCGATGGCATGCTTGCCGTAAATCATTAAAGAAACAGAATCAGTAGTCTTCAGTCAGTCTGATTGAAAATATAAGTGTGTCCAGCCATTTTTACGCGTTTTCAAACACATAAATTGCTCCATTAAACAACGATAGCATGCTATTGAACGACTGTTGCAATTTAAAGTGTTATAATTTCAGTGCATTCTTTCGGTGTACATTGACTTATAGCTGAAATGATATTGAATGATGTTTCAGAATCGTGCTCATTTGTCGATGGCGATAGAAAAATGGCAGAATTATTCAACGTTAACATACCGAAGGCTTAGATGGCTCGTCCAGGGTATACAGATGGTGGTTTTTGTTCCAAGTTGTGCTGACAATGTTTCCTTTGGGAACAGAAAAACTATTGGATAATTTTTGGGGAGCATCCCGCTTTGTGGCGAAGCCTTAGGTGAGTGGCGACACCTCGTACCTGACTCCGGGGGCCAAGACAAGGCCCCTACCTCCGTGCTTGCCTTAACCAGCCGGCACGGAGTGGAGATCGCTAGAGCTAAGACTCAAGCTCCAGGGGTGGAAGTGATAAAAGGCATCACGTCAGAAGTAGCTTCGGTGAACCTGCAGCCCACCTCTCTACATCCCTTAGCCACTCACACCCATGTTGCCCCTGTCTTTTATGGCATTTTTCGGGGCCCATGAAGGGAGTGGCCAGTCACCGTCTGCCCATTTTTCCATGTTCCCTGAACATTGCGACGGGCAGACGCCATAGTCCCCATATTCCCAGAGCCCTAGTACCACTAACAGTTCACACCAATAACCCGGTACTTTCTCTTCTCATTTCCCACAATAGTCGTACACTGGCCGGAGCTTGTCCTTGTGTGCATTATATGGTGTAGATAGGGATAATCGCCGGTCAGTGTCACGCCACATTTATATTAAATTTGTCAAGGGGCCTCTACGTGTTGGCCTCCCCATGGCCTCACGCAAGCCCTCCAAAAGTCCGGGCCATTTTTATTGCCCGTGGTCTTGAAAGACATACAATATAGGTTCCATGTTTCCCAAACATTGCGACGGGCAGACGCCATAGACCCCATATCCCCAGACCCCTGGTACCACTAGCATTTCACCCCAATAGCCCGGTACTTTTTTCTCATTTCCCACACTAGCCGGGGCTTGTCATTAGGTGCATTATTATATGGTGTATACAGGGTTACTCGCCGGTCAGTGACACGCCACATTTAAATTAAATTTGTCAAGGGGACTCTACTACGTGTTGGCTTTCCCATACCCGTCTTCCCGTGCCCCATTATGGCCCGTGGTCTTTAAAAACATACACATATAGATTGATAATAGGAGCTGATGAATAATAAATCTAGAACATTATAAACGACTTGAAATAACTGGTTTGAAGTGAACTTTCTTACTTAACACTGCAATAGATTATTTAAATTTACTTGTTATTACATTCTAATTAAACATATTACTTATTTACGCAACAATTGACTTGTTTTGATTTTATGAAACAAATTTGAATTTTGAAGTTTAGCAATTGTATGATCTACTTTTTAAATATGATTTTTTATCATTAATGTAACTTGTCATAATATATTCCTAAGTATTATTCATGTTGTAAAACGACCTTGAAATAGTATTATAATGCAATGGCAATGGTATCGACAGAAATTCGGAGAGATATAACTCCAAAGACCATTTGTAAGTTTTGGCCCGACGCCAAGCAACTGAGGTTTTGTGGTAAGTCGAAAAGTCATTTTCAGTTTGGAGTTGAGACGTTGAGAGTTTTAAACGTGTTATTTTATTTTATTTTTATTTCAACGTTTCGGCCACTTTTCAGTAGTCGTCGGAATAAAAATCAAATAAAATACCACGCTTAAAACCGTTATAACGTAGTTTTATTATGAGTACTGTGCTGCGAAAACTTAAGAAAATACTATGAATAATTATGTTATAAATAATTATATAAAGTTTATAGTTTTATGTCAGAATTCTGTTTGTAAAGCAAATCAAAATAATTTGAAGTAAATTGCTACATTTTGTTTTTCTATAGGACTTTGATGTTGAAGATGATTGCTAGTGGGTATTTTACCTATGATTAGTAATATGTTTATAATAACAGTATTTTTTTGTAAATCAAAATTTAACGATGATAATGTAATTGTTACGTACACATAAATATAACACATACGATGCATACCAGCCGTGGTGCTAAGTGATTACTGCACTCATGTTACAATTCAAAGGACGCAGGTTCTAATCCTGGCCGGAAAGCATGTACCACCTAGGTAGTTTACAATAACCACGTGTTTCCGGCGAATGAAAAATTGTGATGAAACCTCCAGATCGAGATAACCGACGTATCGAATCGGCCAATCCACCTAAGACGAGCTCGGCAAATTAGTGTTGCAAGCGCCTATAGGCGATGGTACCCACTTTCCATGAGCTGGGCCGTCTGCCTGTTTGCCAGTTTCGTAACGTCGTCAGTAAAAAGAAATGTATATCACACATATGTATATATATATATATACACACATACACATGTGTCTGTGTGTGTGTGTGTGCGTGCGTGCGTGCGTGCGTGCGTGCGTGCGTGTGTGTGTGTGTGTGTCTGTGCCTCTGTGTGTGTGTGTGTGTGTGTGTGTCTGTGTGTGTTGTGTGTGTGTGTGTCTGTGTGTGTGTATGAGTGTGTGTCTGTGTGTGTGTGTGTGTGTCTGGGTCTCTCTGTGTGTGTGTGTGTGTGTGTGTGTGTGTGTGTGCGCGCAGTTTACACGTAGAAGAAGTGAAACTTCAGAGAATATACTCACAAATAATTCTCCTCTAACTTTTATTAATATAAACATAATTCCCTTAGCCTACATCCGTCAACACATTATAATCTTCTTTATATATAAAAAGGAATGTTTGTCTGTATGTCCTTTATAGTATCGTAAACTATACATTTGATCATGTGATGATCTTTAGCAAAGTTGTTGTGCATGAGCCAAAGAAGTTTTCTGAGTTGGTTCACAACTGGACCCGGTAGGTGGCGCTGCTATCGGCATATCGATTGAAGCTTTTCCGGGCAGGACGACGTCTGCCGGAACAGCTACTTCAACATAAATCAGTTTAAAATTGTCACTGTTTTAGTAAAAAAAATATTATTATTATTCGGTCCAAATTGAACCTATGTTTAATCAACGGTTTTGTTGACTCTCTAATCTGTGCTGCACAATCTAAAACTCGTATCTCGTTCTATCTCAGGCTTAGTCCTGTAGATTTGTATATATATATCTCTTTTTCGTTTTATCGAGTTTCAAATCACGATTCTAAAGCAGTTTCACTTCAAAACAAATCTAGCTACAAACAAACTGATGAAACTATAACACCTAAGTTACAATGGCGGGTTACAAACATCGATACCTAATCTATACCTTGCTTTCTTACGAAATAAATTTTCGTAATCTACGGAATATATTTATACCTTAATATTTAACTTTAGCTATTCCTTAGGTTCACTAATGGCCGATTCCTATATTTTACCATTCATTTCAACATTGGTTGAAATTTTACATTACTTGCTTATGTCAAATTTTAACACATTGTAAGGCAAGTGAAAGATCGGTAGGATGTAGGAACCGGCAATTAGACATTTAAACATCATTAAATAGTCTAACAGATTGGGAAAATCGTCTATCAGTCTGTCTGTCTGATTGTGAAATTCAATTTTTTTTTATTGAGAACAACCAACAAATCATGCACAGGTACATACATCTGTTTATATTGTTACACAATTTTCTTAGTCTAAGTGCAGACTTAATTATAGGTTGTCACGTTATGCTGAAATCATCATCATCCACATCATTCATCAAAACATATTTTAAGGAAAAGAATGTGTATGATGGTTGTACACATACACCTTTAAATGTATGAATGCATTTTACAATAGGGCATAGAAATACAGCTCGAATTGAACACTGTTCTCATAGAAAAAGGTTTGACGTTTTGTGAGAGACTAGACAATAATGCGTTGTATAATTAATAGTAAATGCATTGTTTCATAATGCTATACGCTATATTGCAACAATACGAAATAATTCCTTAGAAGGGAGTACTAAGGATGACAATTATTTTAAATTTTTATCCATGCAGGAACGGAGAAAGAATACAATTTCCTGCGACCGGGCGGCCAGTCGTAAGAGGCGACAAAACAACCCTCAGCCAGGTGGTAGGGTTATTGCCCGACTGGATGGCCACCACCGCTAGTCTAGAGTATGCCGCCGTAAGAACTAAGAACCTTGAGTTGTGTTCCGGCATTATTGACCAGGTTCCAGTCTCCCTTAAGAGAGCAGCGAGGCATTTGTAGCACCTTTGGTGTTGCAAATAGGTCTGTTATGGGTCTGCCTGTCTACTGAACTTCTGCAATAAAAAAAAACGTGTGCGTCCCGGAACGCCCAACAGAAGTGATAACTTAAATAATCTAAGTTGAACTATTTAATATTGAAATGGTTTAACTTGTTGTGCTTAGGTTACTTTATGTATATTATATGATAATGTAAGGTTATTTATTAATAAAATATTTTATTGATTATAAAATATATTTTATTCTTAGTACAATTCTTCAATAAGTACATTAGAATTATGTGTATGTACATTATTAGTATCATTATTTAATCTAATTACCGAAATACGGCTAGCGTTGTAGGCTAGAGTGAGAGAGGAGGAGCCTGCGTACCGCTACCGTATGCGTGAGAGAAAGGGAAGCCAGACAAACTGGCGCCGTAACGCGTTACGTAACGAAGCGGTTTACTCTCCCATAAGAAGTTATCACTGCAAAAATGACCAATAAAAAGGGTAAGTGTTTGACATTCCGCGCACAATAAAAGGAATGAATAAATGAATGAATACAGTCTCAAGACTCCTTTAAGGATTTTTCGTTATTTAGTATACTTTAGAATTTGACCTTACGAAAGTACGAAAAATATTAAGTAAATGCACCGTCGGAAAAAGCCCTCTTATAACATAAATTGCGTATACTCAAATCTTGCAACATCGACGTGTTCGTATTTGAAATGGCCCTTTGTGATGCAGATTCGGCGATACAATGTGCATTTCTTTACTTTATTACCTTCTTTTAACGTTTTATTGTCAGGAAATGAGACGTGATCTACATGCCATACTTTGAGGTTTATTACACTGAATTTAACACACACTGACTTTGTTTTTTGAGTAATAATTTGCAAAAGAAATTTATAAACAATCGAATACAATAACAAAAAAACTTATTTGTATTGTATTCTATCGATAGTCCCTCAAGACTATAAGTAGAATTCTGAGCCTAGATCACCGTCTTCTATGAGTAAGGTGCTCAGAAGGCTGGCTACGTTTCCTCGCTGGATCGCCATACTGAACCTTTGCCCGAGTTAAGCACCAGCACCTATTATCATCCGAGTCGATGAGTCGTTTTGATAAATTTAAAATTTTTGGTAGAGGCTCATGGCCTTAGGACCCCACGATCCAAGCGTCTCGACAGCAAACGGCACAAACATATAACTCTCACTGAGGGTTGCATATTTGCGCAACGTACATACATACGTTGAAACTGTTGGACATACCGTTTTTGATAAAAAAGTTAATATCATAATAAAACTACCTTTTAACGGTTTTAAGCGCGGTAATTTATTTAATTTTTATTAGTACAACGTTTCGGTCACTTTTCAGTAGCCGTGATCCCGGAAGACAAAGATTTCAAGTGTCAATAAGTATTGTTAAAGTTTTATTTAGTCTACCGCCAACTTGTTCATTTTAATTATTTATTTTAAATTTTTTTTATGGTTATTGTTCACTCTATGGGAGCCTAATCTAATTTACCACCGCTTTGCAAAAAGTTGTGGCTTGAAGAGAAGAAGCGGCACAAGAAACTCTTCATCAAATACGCCTAGCTTTAATAATTTTATATATATATAATATTAAAATGGGTGGCAATGGGTAAAAAGAAAAAGAAATTGTCAAACAAGTTGGTTTGTGTTCCGGTGCACGCAGAAAGAGCTCACAGTGTCTTGATGTCTGGCAGTTGGTTTTTGCTGGGCTTGGGTCTTAATAGTTTTGATGATCGGATCCCAAACACTTGCTAACCATATTCCCTATTGAAATTTGGTTGTTTTTTTTTATTTCAATAGCCTCACGCATCATTCTAGGTATGAAACGATTCTCTTTTACTGGATCATGGTGTAAATGACATTGGTCGGAGTGTTTTATTTTTTACCTATGAACGTGCTTGTGGTATAAAAACTTGTACCTAAACACGTGGGCGAAGTGACTTCAAACCCCTAATTTATCCTAAATTACTTATATAATTGACGTTTATTGACCACCAAGTTATATTATGCCCATAAATCTTCTATTTAGTCTTCATAGTATAGAGTTTTGAGTACTTCCTAAATGTAGACCGAATTGCGTGCAATAACGGTTAATTTGCATTTTGGACTTATGTATCAATGCAATATTTCTGTTTATAGAACCATAAATAACATCGGTTTTGAAAGGGACAACGGTTCCCACAGTGGCTTTAATCTTGATTACAATAGTTTTAATAGTAAACGATGTAAGCGCCTTTAAGTATGCAAAGGAAAAAAGACTTTATGCCCATCATAAATGTGCGTAATGAGTTAAAATCTGGCTGAATAAATACTGCAAATTCCTCTGGTGTTAACTATACTAAAGGAATGTGTAGATGCTCTACTTTCAATGACGATACCTAAGATTGTATTGTCAAGTAAATACAAAGTTTCGTATTAAGGATGATAATAAAATTTTGTTTCATAATGGAATCTTACATATTACTTATTGAAAGTCATGAGTCTACTACCAGCACTTCCAAAGGAATGTCTGTTCCTGTTAAAGTAGAAGAAGCGGCGTTACAAACTCCTCAGTAGCATATATTTACTTTCTAATTATTATGTATAAATACATTCATAGTCTTAAAAACTTACAAACAGACGAGCGTGCATGACAAGAGCTATGAATGTCAAAGAAGCAAGTGAGGTGTGTAAGAATAAGCCTAAATGGCGCTCTGTTGTTCGTGCCTACCCCGCAAGGGACCTGGCGTGAAGTTATGTATGTATGTATGTACATTCATAGTCTTTAAAAATGTATTTCGAACTAATATAAGGTTTAACAAAGTAATTTGTATGAATAATCACTGAAAGCGCTTCGTAGCGATCGAATTATTCGGTGTGGTTGCCTAAAAATATTTCGTAGTTTTTTTTTTTTTTTTTTTATTGGATGAGTTCAGCAGACTGGTAGACGGCCCACTTGATGAAAAGCGGTCATCATCACCTATGGACATTTGTAATACAAAAGGTGCTACAGATGCACTGCTGTTCTCTTAAGGGAGACTGGAACCTTGTCACTAATGCCGGAACACAACTCAAGGTTGTTATGGCAGCACACTTTAGACCAGGGGTGGTAGCCATCCAGTCGGGCAAATACCGTACCAACTGGCAAAAGAAATCTCGCACAAATGTATTAAACTTGTTTACTGAAAGCTCTTGATTGGTTACCGGAATTTTGTTAAAGAGCATTATATTTTGCACGCGAAACTATCGTAAATGTTATGGAGCCTACACATGGGAGTTTCAAATTTATTTTTGTTCCTAGTATTTTTACAATGTAGTAGGTACATCACCTAATCTGTCTGACTTAATACATAGCTGTTGCTATGACCGAAGTCGATTCATGGCTAGTTCCTATATTTTATCATTCAATCACTTATCTTACCTTTGGTGAAATTTTGACGTTGCTTGTATGGAGCTTATGTCAAATTTTAAACGTCAGTAAGGTAAATGAACCTTCGGTAAGCTATATAAGAACCGGCGATCAGTGTCATATGATGCCAATACTGTTGCATTACCATGCCGTGATAAAACAGCTTTTCAACCGTTCTATTTGCTGCTTAATGATAAAGGAGATCCAGAATGGCGCCGATTACGACAAATGGCGGAAACATTTCTGTGTCACACCGGCAGGATAACAACGTAACCACACTTACTTAATAGTCATACTCAATACATATTATTCATACCTCTAACTAGATTTAAATGTCTTTATAATACATAGTAAAGTAGAATAATTTTGTAACATAATTCTTTTGATCATACGACCAAAAGTATAGAAATACATTAAAGAAAAAATAAATTTTCCTGCGGTCGGATGGGTTTCCTGTCGTAAGAGGCGACAAAACAACCCACAGTCACGAGGTAGAGCATCTGGATAGCTACCACCACTGGTCTAGGGTATGTGGCCATAATAACCCTGAGTTGTGTTCCGGCATTAGTGGCCAGGTTCTGGTCTCCTTTTAGAGAGCGGCAGAACATTGGTAGCGCCTATGGTGTAGCATGTCTATAAGCGACTTTCCATCGGGTGGGCCATCTGCCTGTCTGCTGAACTCATGTAATAAAAAAAGGGAATCAATTTTTAAACTTGTGTGCATAAAATTATATAGTCATACATTTGGTTTGCGTCTGTGTGGTTACAGTTGTATCAATTGGAAACCATTCCATCTCTATAGGCTTCTTTACGAACCTTTAACAAACTTACTCTAACTTAATATGAATAAGATCGGCAATATTTAACGTAATTATACTTTAATTTATCATCTAGTACGACCGATAAATAATTAAAACATGTCTTCAAATACCTAGACTGGTGTTAAATAACTCATGCATGTTTAATTTGGTGTTACGTGTTCGCACGGGTGGTCTGCGTGAGCTGAGTTGCCGGCAATATCTCGAAAGACAGTAATTTATATATTCTCTATACAATTGTAGGAAAATGTGTTAGCATACTTCTTGGAACTATATAATTACTTGATTTAGTCTTGTTATTGCCTAAGATACTCTCATGTACGGACTTATACACTACAACACATCCAGAACTTGGCAGAAGTGTACTAAAGTTACAATTTAAGTACTTTAGTGTCATTATATAATATAGAATCTTTTGTATATGTTAACGATGGGGTATGCTTTTGCGCATATCCTCGGGCCTCGACGGAGGCCACGCTGAGGTGCATGTGCGACTGCCGACGGCCGGCTCTGCGCACTTCTTCTCCAAACAATGAGTCGTGAGAGACTACCCACTAAACCTTCCACCGTTTCGCTGCGTTTTTATAAGGCACTATGTGATACACCGTAGACATTAACCCATGACGCGTCAACGCATGCCCTCAAAAGGGGTGCGCCTAGGATCAGGGCACCCAGTGACTTAGGTGTGGATTGCTAAGAAGGTGCCCCGGCTTTGATCCCGCCCCACTATGTCACGGGGAGGATACCTCTGGCGCCCCGCTTACCGCCATCTCGTCGTTCTCCTGTTGTCTTTCAGCCACCTCCTTCTGGGATATAGCCCTCGCTACACAGCATCTCGCCCACGACGCTGCGCAGCGAGTGGTCCCGCCCTAATCCGGCCGTCAAAGTGTGCCTGTGGGGTCTCCAGGCTGGACACTCCTCTAGTGTGTGGAGTGCCGTATCTACTGGCATGCCACATTTGTGACGGGTCGAGGTATGTTCCGCCTCGCTATCTGACATATATACATATCGAAGCAACCGTCCCCGGTTAGTATCTGTACCATTTTTTATCATTACCCTCTCCTAGAATACTTCGGGGAGGGCTCTGATCTTCAGGCCGCTGCAAGCGCTGCAGTATTCATTGTTTCTCCCTAAGCAGTGGAGTGTACATAAAGCGTTTCCACCTCGCAAAAAAAGGAACAGTGACAATATTCGTATGCGTGTACGATGTACGCTTACGTACCATATCGAGTTTGAATGTCAACGTGACTTTTGTATGAGATTAACCTAGTTTTGCGATTCTATGATCTTAATAGTTTCGAATGTTAGATCAAGTAAAGATTAGTGTAATATTTTTGGTTTTCATAATAAATAAGACATAAGTATATCAAAAAATGTTATTAAAATAGATCACGGCGACTACCGTATAACCATAGACATATCTATGAGGATAGCCAATAAAATCATCTCGGTCATCCTTTTATCACCTTAAGCTAGGATCAAGGGAACCCTGCCAAGGATCGCGGAGTGGTCAAGCCTTTTGCCGTGACATAAAATGAACGAAGAGGAACACCGAGGGGCTTTAGTTGGTATCGTCGATTCGGGTGGAACCATTTCTTCGAAGATACTATTACCAGCTCAATATTGCGCATCCCACACCCCTCCTCGTGTTGTAAAATAAAGTTCTGTGGCAACATCTTTTTTATTGATGACGCAGGGGGAATATCTTTTCTTGGGACATCATCTTCGGGCCTGAGGCGGAAGGTTCATCCCCCCGTGACCTCCGAGCAGACAGGCTCCGAGCAGGACGGGGAATGGTCGACTGACAGACTACCCACTAAACCTAACCTGCGCCCCTATCCTATGCACTTGAACGGGGTGCCACAGGAACTAAACCAAACCATCTGTGACACCCCAACGCTTGGGGTCAAACAACAGAGGGGGAAGTTCATGATTCCCCAATGCCCCGTGTGAGGTCACACCTAACACCATGATCTTGAAAGGAGCGAGCTAAAAACCTGTCTGTTGTACTTCAGCTATAAAAAGAAATATCGATAAATAAAATTAAATTCATTTGCTCTGAATTATTTATGAGATAGAAAAGCACGCAATATTATTTCAAAACATCTAAACGTGGCTTTGAGAGTTTAAAGTCATTTTTATTATTTTATTCAGATTCTTTAGGTCAAGGCAGATGACGGATGTTGCCGGTTTAGCTGATACCGATCAATCTAATGCGATTTGCGTAAAGATCCGGTTTTTCAAGCTTTCGCAATTGTAACCTTGATTAATACGAATCGGAAAGCCAAGTAATCCATTTCTTTATTTTACGTTTAGACATTTTTTCCCTAGTTTCCATGCGAAATAAAACAATTATTTAAGAATTAATAAGTTTGATCTGTATGGTTTAATGTGTACTTGGGTTCAGCCCCAACGCTGTCTGTAGTATATTATCCATAACATAAGCGTAAATTTTTTAACTTAGGGATATACAATGTACCTGTATGTTTGACAGCCGATTATTATTATAAGGTTATCAGCTATATTTTTTTGAGGCCGGGGGAAATACCTTTCGTACGCCACCGGGTCCTTTACTGGGGATTAGACTAAAGCAACGAGACTTATCCACTGTAGATGACGCAGATGACAGAGTCGATCGTCGGCTTGTGTGGGCACGCAGCAAGGTACCTAACGGCAACCCATAGGTCACTACTCCTCTAAAACCCCCTTTCTCCTATGTGCCCCGCGCTCATTAAAAATTCGGGCTAAATTTCAGTAACGAACTTTCTGTTATTCATTTATGTTATGTTTGGTCTGGGTGTCAGGGATTGGCTCCAGAGTGGTACATTGTATATTACCCATAACACAAGCGTAACTTGCTTAGCTGAGGATATACAATGTGTGTTTGTCTACCAATTATTTAAAAAAAAACAACGTTACCTTATTCCTTGTCATATCATTCATCC
This sequence comes from Dendrolimus pini, assembly GCA_949752895.1. Taxonomy (NCBI): domain Eukaryota; kingdom Metazoa; phylum Arthropoda; class Insecta; order Lepidoptera; family Lasiocampidae; genus Dendrolimus; species Dendrolimus pini. The sequence continues at coordinate 18,899,332 of OX457135.1, forward strand.
TTACCTCACATATACTACTGAAAGCTCTCATTTCGACTGCGATCATCCTAGTTTCGTGCTTCTTCTGCCATACTTAACTTTTACTGCCATAAATTAGTGTTAGAGTAAACACCCCCGAGCACAAACTACAAAAATATAGTTTGTAGTAATAAAAGTCGGTCCATTTGAAATACGTCATCCAAGACATACTTTGCGGTTGACACGTGTTGCTTTAGCAACAACGTGCAAGGTTCAGATCACGGTACCAGAAGAGCAGTTACATGACCACAATTAGCATGCGAAGTGCGCACCTCATGGGCAGAGTATTGGGTCAGTTGTACGCGGAAGATATGCTGTGTTCGGTATTTTAGTCAGGCCTTATAGGATTTTCGTAAGTGCGAAAATGAGGGGCCGAAAGTTTTTATAAATAAAAATTAGGTTTACACCATATGTAGCAGAAATTGGCAAAGAAATTTTCTGGTTAGGCAGGCACTTTAAAAGGTTCCATACAAGCGATAGGAGTTTAGTTTATTCATTGATAAATTTTGTTATATATATTTGTCAATTAGCTACGAAGTCCTAAAAAGTATTTAACTGAAAATATCCCATATGTCATCAAATTACAAGTGAGTTTTCCTTGTGTAAAGTTATGACAACGTAAATGTGTACGTTTGTACAAAGACTCTTTTTACTTGTGTAAAGTTATGACAACGTAAATGTGTACACTCGCACAAAATCTCTATGGAGATTACAACTTTTGTAAGATGATATCTAACGTCTCAGTTGAATTGACTGCTCGCTCTACTATTACATTTTTCAAAAGGAAATTCCTATCGCTATATCTGACCAAAATAAAGAATTAGATACTAATTTGTAAAACACATGACGACATAAATGTAGGACAATAAAATGTTTTGGATAGTAATTTGGGTAAAATCGTACTGCGATCTGAATTAATTAAAGTTCATTAGGATTTGTATTGTAAGCCTAGCAATAGTATGCATTACATTCTAATTTATTTGTATTCATTAACAGATTTTGTTATGTTTTTGTGGTAGTATTCGATAGGTATACGACTGTCGAATCTATTAAAATTTGGTACCCTGTTTTTTTAATGTTCACAATAAAAAAGTTTTTATTATGGTGTCAATTCGAATAATTTAAATTTATATATTATATGTCATATTAGAGAATAATCAGTCCGAATACATTAAAACAGAAAATATTAATTTCATTTTTATGATTCATTCTTTCTCTACAAAAATGTGTTGGTCTATAAGTCTAAAGATCCCCCGAGTTCAATCCCCCTAAGGCCCGTGTGCGCACACCCTGCACCATGAGTAAGGCCGGCTCTGACTCTTCAATCAAATGACCTAATATCGTAGCTCATAAGGAAAGCTTCGGTGGGACGTTCTATTGTTGCTCTATTTACGTTTCTAGCCAGTGGCAAGTATTCTACTAAAACAGTCTAGACTAGCAAACTCGACCAAATTATTCGTGTACGAACGGAGAATTAATTCTAATTTTTGCAACTGGGGGCTTTTTATAAGAGGTTAAAAACAACTGCCTGCCAGGTAGGGTATTTACTTTTCTGGATACCTATTGCTTATCATCGCCTGGTCCTGAGTAGGCCACCATAATAACCTAGAGTTGTGCTTCAAATGAGTGGTCGGCTTTCAGTTTACCTTTCGAAGCTAGCAGTACATTTGTAGCACTTTTGCTGTTAAATGCCAAATTGTCAATAGTCGAACCATTTTCTATCAGTAATTAAATATATATATATACGTATACCACCACACATTCTTATATATGTACTTTTGGATTAAATGAACATTTATTATTATTATTATTACCACCATCGCCATTATCATCTCAATAAATTCCTGGGGTTGTCTGGAAGAGATCGCTTTTTAGCGATAAGAACGCTCTTTGTACATACATAACCAGATATAATTTTAGTCTTTAAGTTCATGTTTGTATTGGTGTACAATAAGTGTTATTTATCTATCTATCTAAAAAAATATTTATTTATTTAAATATTTTCTTTTCATTTCTTCCATTATTTGCTTATGTTTGTCACTGTATAACGACACACTTGCAGAACGTACTACGCGGAAATTTCGGCGACTGAAGGATCGGCGCTGATGCATCGTCACGCGGTGGGAATTCCGCTCATGTATCATAGGTTATTTAAAAAATATTGCGAGAGTATATAGCTGAGCTTACCGCCGCCGAACGTCCCACAGGTGCAGCGTTAGGCTAGTGGCAGATCCTAGTGGGCGACCAGCGCAAGATTTATTTAGTTAAAATTTTAATAAGAACTTATGTCAGCGTGCAAAAACATAGTCTGTAATTCTAACGATGAAGGAAGAGTCTATAAATTTTCAGCATAGCCTGTTTGAAAAACTTGGTCAGGGAAATGCCTTCACCTTATATGCGCTATGTGACAGATCCACATTCCCTTTTACGAACGATCTCAGATTGATACGTAACTGGTATTTTAAGGCCTGGCTTATATAGAAATGTTTTAACTCGTACCTATTTGATTTTTAACAATAAAATTATTTTCTTAAGTTTTCGCGACTAATATACATAATATAACTACGTTTTAACCGTTAAAGGTTTTAAGCGCGGTAATTTATTTGATTTTGGTTATTCCGACGTTTCGGCCGCTTTTCAGTAGCTGTGGTCACGGACGACGAAGATGACAATTGTTCAACGAGTATTATTAAAGTTTTATTTAGCATACCACCAACTTGTTTATTTTAATTATTTACTCTATGGGAGCCTTATCTAATTCGCTACTGCTTCATCGAAACGTCGGAATAACCAAAATCAAATAAATTACCGCGCTTAAAACCGTTAAAACGTATTTTTATCAAATAAAATTCTTTACATTAATTATTTACCTCAATAAAAAATCTAACTTTTAATTTCTTAATATTTTTTAATTTATGCCCGATTTCGAAAAAATATGTTAATTCTTAAAATGTCAGTAAAAGCGATAGAGGTGTAACTTATGGCGCCATCTAGTGGTTAGTGAAATGAAACTTCTTAAAGTCATACAAAAGAGTATTACGTCATAACTGAACAACACGATACATTGTAGGGCTATAAAGGCCCGAGACCGTGCTTCGAAAAATGTTGCCAGAGAGTTACAGAGGACGCCTCGAAGAGGCGTAATGCCTCAATATTTATGGCCGAAAATAAATCGGCAAGCAGTCATAAATTCCTCCCCTTGTTTTCTCACTCTCGCTAGACTCATAGGTTTGCTGGAAGAAAACTCTTTTTAGGGTAACGCTCTCCTTTGTACACCACCACTATTTGTTAATTTTATTTGTAACTATTTTGTGTACAGTAAAAAATAAAGAAAATAAATGGCCCATTGAAATACCATATTTATTATTTTACTTTTATCATTTTACGATAAAATATTTTGAATAACTGTTTAAACAATTTATTGTGCACTACTTGATTCGTTTAAGATATGAATGACGTCATAACTTAACCTTCAACGTTTTTGAAGATGATTGTAAAGAAAGTGTCTCAATTGACTGTTGTCAACTATCTCGCGTCTCACGAAACAGGTTCTGCAGCAAAAATGGAATTAATTATACTGATCAGCTCAGCCACATTATTCTGTTGCTTTTATCAAGTGTTTTAATAAAAAATATTATATTATTATTTTATTTATAAATCGGAATCTTTGTAAAATTATTTTATTTTTCTAGCATTTCGTTACACGACCGTAGCGCCCCGTCTACGGCACTTCTTGAGCGAAACATAGTCTACCCTATTATTAGAAGCTTTTATTTAGCTTGCAATAGATATATGTAAGTTCGGGTGGATTTTTGCAAATGAAATTTAACCAACTTCCCGGTTTCCGATTGAGCTGAAATTTTGCACGCATAAGTATATCGTGTGACAATGCAATAATATGGTACCATGGAGCTGATCTGATGACGAAGTCAAAAGGTGGCCATAGGAACTCCTGTACTAAACAAGATAGACCTGTCGTGTTTGGGCTCATTTTACTTGTCTTGGCTAGCACTCTGCTGCTACATAATATCCAGGATCTAAAAAGCTTGTGTTTGAAAAACCCTTTTAAAACAAGTTTTTATAATAATATTTGTTATACACAAACGACTCTGCCACGATTATGTCGCTGTGACAAAACAAGTATTAACACATTGCATTACGAATCGTCGCGCGTCGCTTAGTCCGAGCTGCAAAATATCGAGCGTAAATGCATCGGTTTTTATATTACAGAAATAAATCCGCCCGCATGTGAGCCAACCATATTTCAATATCGTTTGAATGAAGGCATCCCATTTTTGGGTTGCGAACCGTATTACGTAGCGCTCCGGTGACCAACATCCCGTCGTTGCGAACATATTTTGCACCGATACCTCTCCATCAAAGTTCCATTGCATCATTATTTCATATGCGTACTACTAATCAATGAATAATTTATTTGAGCAGGCATCTCAACATTTCTATTAATGGTAGTAAATTATTTATTTACAAATATTACAAGCTAGATGCTATCTGCCGTTTCGTCAGCATTTACTTTTACGTATGTATGTATTTGTTGTATTGTTTGAATGAAGTAAAAATTCGAGCGGCAATTTTTATGTAAACTTAATTTTTATATTAAGTTAAACTCTTCTATCAGCACCCTTGGATGCCAATATAGACCTAATAATTTACAAACTATATCATGTTAATGAATTATCGACTATTATCTGTTGTGTTGTCCAAAGAGTAAATAAGTAAATAAACTATAATCCAGTACTTTACCATCCTCAGGATGATTTTGCAAAACCAATGAAACATCACTTTGGCTAGTCCCCCTAATAATATCTAACAGCGGAATCACTCAAGCGGCGCAAATACGCAACCCTCAGTGAGAGTTATATGTTTGTGCCGTTTGCCGTCGAGACGCTTGGACCGTGGGGTCCTGACGCCATGAGCCTCTACCAATATTTATCGAAACGGCTCATTGACTCTTCAGGTGATCAGAAGGCTGGTGCCTACCTCGGCCAACGGATCAGTATGGCGGTCCAGCGAGTAAATGTAGCCAGCCTTCTGGGCACCTTACCCATAGAAGACGGTGATCTGGGCTCAGTATTCTACTTATAGTCTTGAGGGTCTATGGGTAGAATACAATACAAATAAGTTAAGTTTTCTTACATTGTATTCAATAATATGTAATTTTATAATTGTTCAATGTATTAAATTATTCAATACAATTTTATGTCTTACTAACCGGTAATTTACCTACGAGCTGTTAATATTTGATTTAAGCTCGTTACAAGTAACGTCAAATTTCTGCTTATGGTAAGGCGAGTGAGTGAATAGTAAAACATGAGAACACGCCATTAGTCAGGTTAAGAAATATCTAAAGATATAGATATACCAATAAGTAGAAAATGGTTTTTATTGTTTATTCTATTTTTTATTCATTTTAGGTATATGTATCGTGTGATATTCTTATATCTTATTTATATGTCTATTTAATTTGCATACCACCGTCATACACTTGTGAAATTCCCTTTCATAAAATCCAGAGCCCGGGTTGTCGGGAAGAGATCACTGTAAAGCGATAAGGCCGCCTATTGCTCCCACTTTTACTGTTTAATGTGATTACTGTAAATTGTTTATTTTAAGTGTATGTGGTGAACAATAAAGTGTTTTCTATTCTATTCTATGTCTTAAATTAATTATTTAATAGTTCTTAAGTTTTCAAGACTACACATAATAAAACCACGTTTGAAACATAGAGCCGTGATCGTGGCTACTACAAAAAATATATCTCACCGACCTTCCATTTGTTTTACTATTGGTTAAAGCGATAAGCTCCATACAAGTAATGTTAAAATTTAAGCGATAGTAAGGAAAGTGAATTAAGAGTAAGATATAGGAACCGGCCTTTGAATGATTACTGGTATAGGTAGAATACACATTGTAATCCGTTAACATTAGTTAGCCTAAACTTTCTTTACATAATACATTATCAATATACGTTATATACGTGAAGGAAAAACTTTGCACACTTATAGTTTATATAGAGAAGAAGCGAGAAATGCTAAAAAAAAAATTAATTAGGCATAAAAATACATTAAATCAATAAGAAAAAAACATTACACACACTACCATGTATTTCACACACACGCATATATACTCTTTTGTTTATTGTTAAAGTCAAATTAACGGCCTTAGATCTATCTATTTATCTATCATTATAGAAGTATATAGCCTTTAACAACAGAACCTTAATAATGTTCAAACTTATAATTTAAATTAATTATGGTCGAATTTCGACCACTAGTTTTCATTAATATGGCATATAAACACGTAAAGTTTAACGAAGATAATTAACTCTTGTAATTACTTAAGTCATTACTCTGTATCGCATGTAAACAATTCAATAATAACCACTATTATGCAATGTCCAGTCAGTCATAACATGTCGGCCTGAACTGGATTTACTATCTCGTCTAGTTTCGCATACCGCACTAACTCGTCATGAAGGCAGTGTGCCAGCGGGCAACACTACTTCGAGTTGTTACTACCCCTTTATATTTTTCACAAAAAATATTAAAAACACCACGTGATTGTTAAAAAATAGCCATTAAAAAATTTCCATTCGTAAATATATATAAAATGGGTTATAATAATGTTTTATCAATAGAAAGAAAGAGTCATGACAGCTCAGCGTTTAAAACAGATATGTCTAATTTTAGTAAAGTGCATTAAATCTTGGAAGACATATAGCGCTTAGCTCGTTTTGTATATTTACACAAACATAACTTAGAGACAGTGGAGGAAAACATTATAAGAAAATCTGCACAATAAGATTAAAGTCATATATAATATCTATCTGCTAATACGCTTTAGATTTAAGACAAAAATCTCAGATAAAATGTAATACAGAGTTACATGGTAGGTCTTAATTTATGACTCAAATAGCGCATTATATTATTTGACAACTACTTAAAATTATTTCTATGAATAATCATAGAAATAACTGTAACTAGTTGTATTTATAGTATTATACTAGCTGTATAAATTTTAATATAATTATATTACATATAAAATAACCGGCGTTAAAATAACATTATTATCTAACTTCTAAAATTTTAATTTATATTCATATTGTAGTTTTTGACAAAACAGTCCCAAATTGTAAACAAATCTGATTAACCTTATTAATTTTTAAACTATTTTCTATAAAAATAATTTTAAATAGTAACATGTCAAAAAGTAAGAAACGACTGACCTATGGCGCCATCTTGTCATATAGGATTGAGAATGTTTTCAGAGTATCGATTTTAGGAGGCGATATGAATGAATGAAAACACTTTATTGTTCACCAAAACTACGTTCTTAAAACTAGGTACAGTAAATGTTGAACAAAGGGTGGCCTTATCGTTTAAAGCGATCTCTTCCAGGCAACACCATAAACTAAGGAAAAATTAAGACAACAGTGGCAGTAAAGACAATAAATAGCATGAAACATTCCGAGAATAAATGAAAAATAAATAATAATATATTTTATATACTATACAAATATAGGATATATCACACTATATATAAAATCAGCAGCATGTTTTAGACTTGTGAGAACCAAAGATATTTAGTAACCATCAGTTTAAAAGAAAATAAGCTTTTTTAAAAAGATTTTTAAATTCAACCTTTTGAGATCCTGCATATCATGTAGCAGTAGACTGCTAGCCAAGACAAGTAAAACGAGCCCAAACACGATGGGTCTATCTTGTTTAGTACAGGAGTTCCTATGGCCACCTTCCGACTCCATCATCAGATCAGCTCCATGGTACCATATCGTTGCATTATCACGCGATATACATATGCGTGCAAAATTTCAGCTCAATTTGAAACCGGGAAGTCGGTCAAATTTAACTTGCAAGATTCCACACGAACTTACATACATACATACATCTATTGCAAGTTAAATAAAAGCTTGTAATAAATGGATTTAGCTTGTCTGATGTTGAGTGGCAGTGAGTTCCATAAACGGACAGCCTGTACCGTGAGAGTTATTAACGAAGGAAGATATTCTTTGTATTCTTCAACGTCGATGTAAAGCAGACGTTGTAACAACTCTTCACAAATACGTACAATTTTCACGTCTGGAAGGGGTGCGTACAAGTCGTAAGCCATACCGGGGTTCCGCCTCGATTGCTAGCCAGTACTCGAGGTAAACACCAACCACGTGTTTTTAGTTATAAATACGATAACTTGCATTCAAATAATCACACTTTCCTTTCACGTTCGACGACGAGTTGTCTCGTAAAGAGTTCTCGATTTCAAGGAATATGTCTCGGGTTTATGTAAGTTAGATTCATTAATCAAATTTAATTTACGTGATTAATTAGGCTGTCATATTATGGTAGTAAAGTATTTTTATGACTTAATTATTATTAAAGTACTTCATGTTAGGGTTACAACATAAGCTTTACACTTATGTGCACTAAGGGTTTTTAAAAAGTATTGTTACATGCCGGCAAAGGTGAAAGCACACCTGCCTGTCATAAAACGCATTTTATTACCTTTCTCGCATTTGGAGTTTTTTTGTTTACTTTGTGTTTAAACTTTTCAATTAGAAAATAGCCTTTTGTTATTGTTTTCGACTTTGTTCGCAGGAATAATTAACCAGGTGTGTAGATTACGTTTTCTTGGAAAAACTCAGCCCACGCAGTCGATTTTCGTATTATACAGTTTACTGTAAAACAATGCCCGAACGGAGGGGTGGGGCAATCAAGGGGTTACGATACGAGCAAGACGTAGATTCGACGAGCGATATAGTTACAGACTTTGCGCGTGTTATTGAATTGTGCAGATTGTACTAGTAGTGTTTAGTTATATTTGTACTTATGTTATAGGTACGTGTTTGTATAGTTTTAATAAATTCTACAGTAATTCCAACGGCATTTTAATTCGAGTCCCGCGTAACTCGTAACAGTATTATCAAATGATTGATAATTAAGTTACAATGGAAAGTTATTCAATGCTTAATATTTGTTGCATAAAATATAATAATATGTGTCCCAAATTTTTGTACGTCGAGAACGTCCTTAGCACTAGTTGCGTGTCCATTTGCTTCCATTTGACAGGAACGTGCATTGATTGTAGCATTTTAAAAACATAATTAATATAACAGTATTACTGATACGGTAATACTAAAAAAAGTATATCTTGGACAAGATTCTTTACTTGCTATATTAAGTACAAGACATGTTTTAAATTTAATGTTTTTAAATTCTTATTTTTTTGCAGATGTTACTACTTCTCTGTGCTCACAGCACACTCAGCTCCAAACCACACACGGAACAATCAAAAAGAAGTCTCAGTGGCGGAGTCATAGCCTCTTCGGGATACGGACTGGGATCCCATGGAATATCCTCCGGTATTGGACACATATCATCAGGCTATTCTTCTGGATTATCAGGCTATTCTTCTGGATTATCAGGCGGTATCCTGTCTTCAGGGTTCGGCGGCGGGTATTCCAGCATTGGCTCTGGAATAGGATCCGGAGGTGCAATTATTTCCGGATACGGAGGCGGCGCTGGATTAGGTGGGGGTCTTGGAGGCGGCGCTGGTTTCGGTGGAGGTCTAGGAGGTGGTGCGATTTCTGGTCCAGTTGTATCCAGTGTACCTACAACGCATACAGTATCAGAGTATGAGAACAGAGTAGCCATACCCGTTCCTCAACCAGTACCAGTATCAGTTCCAAGAGCAGTGCCTTACCCAGTTCATGTGGGTGTTCCTGTAGATCAACCGAGACCTGTTCCTGTTTCCGTACCACAGCCCGTAGCCCATGTCGTACCACGTCCCGTGCCTGTCCCTGTTGATAGGCCTTACGCCGTACCTGTTGCTCAACCCGTGCCTGTAACAGTTACTCAAGGAGTAGGTATTCCTGTGCCTCAACCATACGCTGTACCTGTTCCGGCACCAGTACCAGTAGCGGTACCAGCTGTTGCAACCGCTGTAGCAGTAGGCGGTGGTGGCATTGGAGGAGGTTTTGGAGGAGGCATTGGAGGTTTATCTGGTGGAATTGGAGGATCTAGCGGAATTGGTTTAGGAGGTATTAGTGTAGGTTCTATAGGAGGTTCGGGAGGCTTAGGTTACGGAGGAGGTATTGGCCACAGTTATGGAGGAGGTTTTGGCCATAGTTATGGAGGAGGTTATGGTCACAGTTATGGAGGATTAGGCGGAGCTGTTTCACATGCTGTTATATCCAGTGGTTCTATTGGACATGGACATCATGGATACTATCGTCATCATTAATTACTTCACAGGACTTGATGTTGATGTTTATAGGTTGCAAAATGAATATCAAGTGTTAATCTATTAGTTGAATCTTTTGAGAAACTAAAAATCTTAATATCATCAATTTTAATAGTCTCGTTTGTTACTTTTTCTTTCCTTTCTTAATGTCAATATAATTAATCAATAGACTAGTAATCTAGTATAGACTAATCTCTATGCTTTAGTCAATCTAAAACATTTTCTTCTATTAGCCGTTGTGGATTTATTGTTGATTGATCACGATTTTCGAATACGTCTTTCTCATCTTTCATTATAACGCTGAGTGCCTAAGATATTTCTAATAGATTCTGCTGTTCAAAAATCTATATATTATTACTTCGATTGTCCAATGTGTGTATAAAGTCTGATTTAGTTTAGTAATTTTATGGTCTCTCTATGTATGTATGTTTTAAAGGCTTGTGGCTTGCCATTTGACTGTAAAAAGTTGTAATTCATTAGTTTAAGCGTAAGCTTTAATACAAATGTATATAGACAATAAAGAAATGAAATATATAAACACGATTATTTTATTCTATATCACCACCAAGGAATCACCAAGTTAAAAATTAATATTGAAAACATTCTGAATATTACATAATTATTTATAACTAGCAGCAGCTTACTAGCAGTCTTGGCAGACGTTGTCTCCCTCCCTGAAAATATAAAAATCTAGAACCCGCCTACCCGCGCCACCTACCGGGTCTAATTGTGAATCTAAAGAAATTTTATATATATTTGAGTGGGTCCCGAGATAGTTAAACCATCTCGGGACTCACTCAAATATATATAAAATTTCATCAAAACCGTAGAACCCGATTCCAGTAAGTAGTTATACTTAGTATTTTGTTTAGATCGATGGGTTATATTATTAAAGTTTTAGTAGTGATCTCTAATTTTTATATAGCCAATATTAATCAAGGATAATGAAGCATTCAAATGGCGAAAGACTTTTGTAATTGTTTTAGTAGTTTTTGAGTTTATTCGTTACAAACATACAAAAATACAAATCTTTCCTATTTATATTAAGTACTAGCGGTTTCGGCAGACGTTGTCCTGCCCTGGAAAAATTAAAATCTAGAATCCAATTACAGCGCCACCTACCAGGTTTAATTGTGAATCTAAACCATCCGGGGACCCACTCAAACACTCTTATACCTTGGCTTACAATATTGAAGTTTTAGTAGGAATGCCTTGTTTTTTCTAGTAATAAATATAGCCCATATTATTCTGAGAATATGTAGCATTCTAACGGTGAAAGATTTTTTGAAATCGCGCCAGTAGTTTTTGAGTTCAAGTACAAACATACAAAAATGCAAATCTTTCCTCTTTACAATATTCTATAGCAACATTTTATCCCAGACAAAACCAAGTTCCGTGGATCGTGTAGCTAATGCTGATATTTGACAGATCAACCAAATTGAATGAATTTGGTTAAAAAGCACAGAACTGAAAGGACAGGATAGTATTCCATAAAACATTAAATATCTCTCTCTCTCTCTCTCTCTCTCCCTGTTCTTTCACCTTCTCCCAATTATTTGGGGTCGGCACAATATGTTTTTACCTTCTACACTCCTCTATTATGTAATACATCCTCTGTCACACCACAAATCCCTATATCATCCTTTACACAATCCATCCAACTCTTTTTTGGTCTACGTTAACATTTGTACCCTTCAATCTTGCAGTTTAACATTATTTTTGTCACGTGACTTTCATCCTTTCTCACTACATTGAATAATATAATAAGGCAGATTAAACACATTGTGTATTCCCAAGGTAAGCAACTTACCCTTGTGTTATAATAATAATATACAACGGACCACTCTGGGGCTAAAACCAGACACCCAGACAATAGCAAAAAATAGAAAATTCCTTTACGAAATTTACCATGCCCGAAACCGAACCCGGAGCCTCTGCTTTGTAGGGAGGTCGGCCGGCAAAAGCTTAGCCCGTTTAAGTATAGAGGTCATATAGTATTATCTATGATAGAGGCCGTTAAATTGAATGATTCGAGTTTTGTTTATATGGGTCGCATTTAAAAGACAGGAATAAACGATGATGGATGATGAAGAAGGGAAGACAAAGGCTCCGTTCCATTAGAGACTTACAAAGACCACGTTTACGACCAAGATTTTTCCCGTTCCACTTGCTTGCCGGCGTTACAATCGTAAACCCTTTTTTTACCAGGGGAAATCCGTTTGAAGACTAAGCCGCGACAGGCGCAGAAGCCTGGGGGGATAATTCGCGAGCTAGTGTGGGATTCGCCAGATCGGGGGTGGCACTAGCATGCCCGGTCAAAACCGGTGCCATGCTATTGCCACTCCTCAGTTAAATACCCACTAAAACCCCTGGGTGTTCCGTCCTTCGTCTTGTGCCAGGGCTGCGGGTATATGACCTAGCCTCTCCACAGCCCTGGCAGGCGTGGGCATCGAGAGGCCTCTTCCACTGCCGAGGGACTACTTTTCTCCCCCAGCATCGTCAAGCTCTCTAGGCGTGGGGCGGTCTGTAACTCGCCCCACGGGAGGAGAGGTGAGCGCGCCCGGAACACGCTGCGCCCCCATCTCGACGGCATGTGCAGGTGAGTGAGAACCTCCATACCCCAACAATCGTAAACCCTAATGAAACGGTTATTCGACCAGCTCTTGACATGGGTCGTTGTGAGCATTTTGTGATCAAAAATGATTAAGTCAGTTTGTTGTCCTTATGACTACATATAGATTTAATGATTATATTATTGATTATATTACTGATTATGATGCTCTTAGAATTACAACAAATTATGTCTCTTTTAGCAAACTTTGCAAACTTTTAGTCACATTAGGTAATTATCTTCCCGAAGTACATGAGATTATAATTACTGCTTCACTTAATTAGCTCAGAGTAATTAAAACGTTATATTAATTTATCAAACAAATGCGGATTATCACATTTATCGGTGCTAATATTCTATATTTTGATAACGATGTTATCTTAGTGGTGATAACTAGTATCAGTAGCCATTCTGGACAGACGGACGTGACTGGCCTCTTTTGATATTTATGTAATTTTACAAATATTTTTTATATATTCTTAGTGGAAGCGTAAAATGTATTCGAGTTAGTGAATTTTGTAATATTTTTGAGTGATTTTTGTGTATGAATGAGATTTATTCTGCTAACTAAGCTTTGTCAGTGTATTAGCTTTTTGTGTTCTGTTTGTGTTTGGTGTTGGTTTATCATAAGGTAAGAAAGCTTTATATTCGAATTAATACTTTCAGATTTAATACTACGTGTATAATAATGCTATAATATAATTTATTTTTGGATTAAAATAAGTATCTACTGCGATCCAACGAGGTAACGTAGCTAATTTACTTGGGACATTACATGCACAATATTGTATTTGTAATCTTAAGAAGTTAGAAGTTAAGTACAGAAATCAAAACAGCACAAGTAAAAGTCAAATTAAATTTACTTTAGTTTTATTTTAAATTGTACTTTATTGAAACATTTATTACACTAATACTATAAAAAAGATTATTTAGATTAAATAAAACCTTTAGTACATTTAATACGAGTATAGTTCAATAAGAGTTTTAGAATGCTGCTCCTTATAAAACATTATCTTGTGTGTTGCTAATAAAATTATATCAGGCGCCTATATGTTGACATATGCATTTATTGTTATTTCCAGTATTTCTGTAGAAATTACAATGTTTGAAAATTTCATGATGATCGGTTTAGTAATTATGGCGTGAAAGCCTAACAATCAAACAAACACGCTCACATTCGCCTTATTATACTAAGTTATGATTTAAACTTTATTTGAGCTTTCGTTTAAAAGATAGGTACTTATCATTTTCTACCTTTTCTTCTTATCAAATCATTTAAGAAACGAACTGGTGGAGAAAGATTTATGTAATATACTTGAGAGTTATCTTTAAAATAACTGGGATAATAAACGGATAAGGTCTTTTTTTACTTTACAGTAAGATTACGCTACATTGCCAAAAGAGATGTTCTATTTCCTAAAATAAAACCACCAACACGTCATCAAAATGTTTCATATATTTGATACGGTATAGAACTGGCTACCAAATACAGTCCGCGGTACAAAAGAAGTCCAACAGACACGGCAATCGCCATACCTAATCTTGCCCGATAATTTTTTGCAAATTCATAAGCTGCTGTAGGTAATTATTATTAAATAATAACTGGATACAAATTCATAATTCATGCTATTAATTTGTTTCCTGGATAGTAGTAGAGCCCCTTGACAAATTTCAAGTAAATGTGGCATAACACTGACCAGCGTTTATCCCTGTCTACACCATATAAAAATGCACCCAAGGACAAGCCCCAGTCAGTGTAGGACTATTATAGGGAGAGAATAAAAGGTACCGGGCTATTGGGATGAACTGCTAATGGAACTTGGGATTTGGGACTATGGGGACTAAGGCGTCTGCCCGTTGCAATGTTCGGAAACATGGGTAAAATCTGCAGACGGTGACTTGCCATTCAGTGCATAGGCCCCTAAAAATACCGTACAAGATTGGCGATAGACAACATGGGTGTGAGTGGCTAAGGGGTGTCGAGAGGTGGGCTGCAGGTTCACCGAAGCTACTTCTGACGTTACGCCAGAAAAAATATTATTATTATATTAGGCTTCCAAATACTTGTGCAAAAAATAATTTTCTCAGAGAGTACATAGGTCCGTCGCAGAGCAGCATATTTCAATAGTACATACAAAGTCCAGTAAGGCTCGATTCACACTATGATTCTGTTCACGGTTCAATCTCGTTCAGTTCTCGATCCGATCGTTGTGTGTACTAGTTTGTGTCGCTTTAGTCAAATATTATTTTTCACGAATCCTTAACGACCGGCACCGGTGAGATATCGGATCGGAACTAGGTAGGTAGTAGGTAGGTACTATCGGGGAATGTTCCGAGGAACTGTTCAGATTGGTGCCTTCGTCTTTCTTTTACCACCGCACCGTATGCTATAGGCTGGGCGTTCATCCTCACTTTCCAGAGCCGCTTCGCTCTTGTAAGTAACGGTTCTCTAGAACGTTTATCTTGCGTACCGTGGGGATTTGGAATGAGCTTCCAGTCGTGATTTTCCCACAGCGCTACAATATGGGGTTCTTTAAAAAAGGTGTCATAAAATTTCTTCGAGGCTGGCAGCGCGTTGGTGACATCTGTGGTGTTGCAAGCGTTCATAGGCGGCGGTAAACGCTTCCCATCAGGCGGGCCGTCTGATTGTCTGCTGTACTCCAGCTACAAAAAATAAACTAGAGCGATACGATACTGAGAATACTGTTATTCTTTCTTGTTTAAGAATATGTGACTGAAGCAGAAGGTTTACTCCCAAACGCCTTTCGTCGTTTGCGTTCGTCCAATCGACCCGAAAAATAAAACTTAAAACAGAAGAAAAAAAGCACGTATATTTATTTAGAACTACAAGAACAAATTTTATATATCAAAATAAACATACATTCAAAAATGCACTTAAATATTGAAAAACAAATTAAGTTCAACGAGAAAGAACAACAAAAGGCATTTGTGAGTATGGCGTCAGGAACGGATTGAGGCCGGAGCGAGATTGAACCGTGAACGGCATGTTAGTGTGAATCGAGCCCTACACTTATAATAATACAAACAATTTGTTATATACATTTGAAAGGAACTGTTATACTAAAAGATAAGATACGTTTAATGTTTGACCAGACATTGGCCATACGAAACCTTACTTACATTCTTTGTCTTGTCGTCGGAGCCGTTATCATGAATTAATACAAATATAAGACATTAGTTTTTCTTATTATTGTGGTGATGGTGGTTGTGTGAGGTATGAAGTACTTAAGTCTCCAGTTCCCTTTTTTCTCTTTATTTTTTAAAGTTGACAATGCTTTTATCCATATTGTATTTAAACAAAACTTATTACAATATATTCTAAAATACAACTAAATACTAAAACTAAACTATAGTATGAAAAATTAGCCTAAAATTAAAAACTAGAACTAAATAAAAAAATATTGGTCAAATATTGGTAAACCACTGTCACTTACCGGGAACGTTCCCAAAAGGCTGGCGGCGTTACCATGTTGAATAGCAATTTTATTTGAAGGGGACTTTTATATATATAAAAATTCCAGTCCCAGTTAGGGTGGCCACATTTTTTGAAGAAGATATAGTATTTTTGTTTTTAATGTGTAAAAATTTAGAAGGTAATTAGTATTGTGAAATTAGGAGAAAAAATATTACAAATTTATTTTTCATTTTTCATTATTTGTTCTATATTTTATTTATTTCATTTTTGCATTTTGTGTGTCCATGTACTACTTTTTGCTTTGGCCATCAAAGATCTATTATTATCTTCAAAATGATCATCATATTTTAACAAAAATGAATGAATAATCATTTATACATTATAATTAATATTGTGTAAATTCATTTTTAACATGTCACTGTATATCAAAATCTGAACAACTCTCTGCGGTACGAATAAACCAATGAGGTTCCTGTGCCGCAGTCAAATACGTTTTTATGTATATGCATGTACGCATACTAGAAAATAAAAAAAATAAAAAGTCGAAACAGATTTTCCTAAACCAATCACATTAAACTTCCTTGAGTTGTGTCCCGGCATTAGTGGCCAGGTTCAAGTCTCGGGAGACTGACTCCTCTTACAGAGCGACTAACCATTGGTACCACCTTTGGTGTTTCGAATGTCCATAAACGATGGTAACTGTTAAGCATCAGGTGAACTGTCTGTCTGCTGGATTTATGAAAAAAAAATGTTCTTTGAAAGTCTTATATATTATTAGGACTGAATGAAGGTGTATTTCTTTCAGAATTTCCATTATCAATGGAGAACATTCCAAGACAAAAGAGTTTTGGGTGTCTTTCACTACGAGTAGGATGCGTGGTCACCGCTTTAGTAACAATCGTGAGTACTAAATATATATCTACCCACACATAATACCCTTCAAATTCAAGTATCTTTACCTATATTAATACGAGAAGCAAAAACTTTGTATCCTTTTTTTTTTACGAAAATTTCGTACACTTATAGTTTATATAGAGAAAAAGCGACTAATGCTAATATATTTTTTATTATACGTAAAAATACATTAAATTAATTAAAAAAAACATTACACACACACACCCTACCACGTATTTGACACACACACGCATATATACTCTTTTGTTTATAGTTCAAGTCAAATTAACTTGGCGAAATCTATGATTATAGAAGTATATTTATAGTCTTTGACATTAATTAATATGTTCGATTTTCGAGCACGGTCGTCCTCTAGTTTATATAATAAAATTTAAAAACTTCGTTTAAAAAAACCGACTTCAAAAACTAAAAAACTAAAATGTATAAAATAACTTATTTCTAAAGCTATTATTATTAATATATATTATCTAAAACATCTTAAAGTCGGTGCTTAGTAATTTTCAAAATATAGTAATTTTTATGTTTTACTTTGCACCGACTTCAAGATGTTTTAGATAATATATATTGTTACGTACGAGCGGGGGTACGCACTTATGGATTGGAAGAAAACACCAGTTTTAAATTTAAAAGCTTTTATTAACTTACACAGCCGCACGTAGTACCTCTCTGCAGGGTTGCCCCTATACGCATGACCAACGATGCACAGTCCCGACGATAAGTTGCCACACCCTCAATACCGTCGCCGATATTGCGCGGACCACCTCCAATATTATCGCGCGTAGCTCGCTTCTGGTTTCCCTCTCGAACTACGCTACACACCTCCTTTGCGTATCTGTCCACCAAACTTCTCACTAAATTCACCACTTAGTTCGTCTCTGTCCTCTATTAACATTCTCTAATATCGCACTTGTCGTTTCACCGTCTTGGACTGAACTCAACTTTAAACTGCAACTTTCAACTCTAAAACTGCCCGGTAGGCGCGCCTTACGCTGTTTATATACCCGGTAGAATTTTCTAGAACCCCTCTATCTATCTCTGTCTCTTCCTTCCCGAACCTGCTGTTCGGGAACTTTCGTTTATACGTCTATCCCCTTCTAACATCTATCTATTTCTTTCTTTCGGTCATCGTCTATCCCTTTCTAACATCTATCTATCTCTTTCTTTTGTTTATCGTCTATCTCTTTCTAAATATATCCGTCCTTGTCTTTTTCTTCCAGAAATTTCTAGTTCTTTCTAAAACTTCTAAAACTGATTTACGCTGCTGGGGAGTTCCACCCTCGGTCGCCACAATATTAATAATAATAGCTTTAGAAATAAGTTATTTTATACATTTTAGTTTTTGAAGTCGGTTTTTTTAAGGAATTTTTTAAATTTTATTTGTTACTTTTTAGTGTCTAGGCTATGTATGGATGGACATACGAATGGTGCCGCGCTTCTTAAAAAATATAGGTCCCAAGAACCGGGAACAAAAAAATATTCGTAAAATGAAAACTACTGGGCCAAACTATGTAAAATTTTTAGGGGACCAATTGGAAGCTATTCCGCGCCGAACAAAAAAGAATCACGTAAATCGGATCATAAATCACGGAGTAATCGGCGAACATACATAAAAAAAGCAACAAAAAAAAAAGATCCCGACGAATTGAGAACCTCCTCCTTTTTTCGAAGTCGGTTAAAAACATGGTGACAGCATAAATTACATTGAGTTTCTACAATGTTTCGGTGGAGGCAAAAGTAAAAACTCTTTACCTCATAGTCCTAGTTATGTAAAAAGTCAAATTTTTAAATTATTTTTCAAATTCAGTGAATACTATAAATATACTTGGTTTTATTTAATAAAATGTTAAGGTGCCTGAATGACGAGCATTCGCTTGTAACGAAACATTTATGATTCGATTTGGAGCATTAGTTGATTCCATAATGTCAAACGAAACCGTCGATGGGTTACAAGTTGTATCAAAATATTACAGGTTACGCACTGTAATGCTCGGTGCTCCTCCTTCACCGATATAATGTTCGAATCTGCAACATTACAGACTGCGCACTCTAATGCTCGGTTACAGACGAATGCTCGCGGTGAGGCAGCACCTTTAAGAGACAAAAACACAAGCCTTTCACACTTTATCTAATAATCTCCTTTTGTTTTCAGCTATACTCAGTTGTAGCTCTTGCACAATGCACAGCAACCCTCGGATACCTGGCTCCAAATCTGAGATCCGATGATGTCGACAGCATGGCTGCTTACGCATATATCATAGCAGTCACTATTACGCACTCGGTTACCTTCACACTTACTGCTATTATGCTGGTTGGGGCATTAAGGGTAAGTTCAACCAATATTTGTGGAAGTAGAGAAACATATAATTGAATTTAATTTGATTTAATGAAGTCAGGCATCAGCGTTTCATTTCAAAATTAATTTTTTTTACCGGTAGACAACAACAGACGCATTATATATTCTTTAACTAAGCAATTTACGCTTGATTATGTGCAAAATACAACAGACCACTCTGGGATAGACGTGGGAAAACAAATGTTAAGCCATGATGCCTCTGCCAGGTCCCAGTAGGCCCAGGTAATGCTGGCTTGACGTTGTAAATTAATTGAGTACTAATGTTCGCACAATTAGGGATGCCGAAGATCGCGCGATGTGAAGAAGAAAAAGTAGAAAAACGGACCCCAGGTTTCAAGGCATACGCTCCAACCACAACTGATATTTAACGCTAGGATGATAATGATGATTATGCTTGATAAGTAGTTTTTAATATTTACAGGAAGAAAAGCTTTAAACAGCATATGCTATAGATTATTAACAAAAGTAAATAATGCTTGTTTTTGTATGGTTATCAGGATAAAGCCAACCTAATGAGGCCGTGGGTAGTCTGGACATCAGTACAAGTGACACTATATCTTCTGATGTTCTTGTTCTTCACCACGATGAGTATGATCAACCATGTGGGAGACAACACTTTGTTGGCTTATATCATAGACTTCTTGGGTTTGAGTAAGTATTTTTTGAAGTGAAACTTCTATATAGAGGGGGTCTTACGGATTTCTGGCTCACGAAAAGATGTCACAGTCACGTGGTCACCGTCACTAATTCTTACATTTTTAAACTCGTAATATCTTTCGAATGGAATGTCCGAATTGAATAATTCAACAAGTTATATAAAGGTATTGAAGCAGTCTTGAATATGAAGTAATTTATTTTGATAAGGATTAATACCAATACAAATAAAGAGCCTTTTCTAGCGGCGGCATTTTAATTAAAATTTAAAATAAAAAAACACTTATTGTGGCATAACTATAATAGTTAGACATATGCTGTCGCGACACTTTTTGTAGATAATGATGTGTTCTGCAAAGTCGTAGTACATTTTTTCATTCTATCATCAATAGTTTTCGCAGTGCTCGCGATTTTAGGTATTTTTAACACCTTGGGTTACGTTATTGGAGTTTTAGTAAGGATCCCTAATTTTTTTTGTAAACATAATATAGCCTATGTCACCCGGGGATTGTGTAGCTTGCCAACAGTTCGACTGTTGCGTAACTATGTTCTATATCTCAGTCTTTCCATCACAAACAAAGCGCAGGGTCGACAGGGAGGAGGGGGTTTTTAGTGGGTATTGAGGTTGCTCGCCCGTGCGGCATCGCTCTGAGTCTTCCACACTCCTCTGTGTCACGCCATGGCGGACGGAGCGCAAACGAAGCATACTATTGCTAGTGTTATCGCCCCCGATGGATGCGTGCCGTTTCCTAGTGACGGCCCAGAGAGTGCGTAAATCGGACAGCATTTTCCCTCGCCTCAAAAAAAAAAAAAAGCTTGCCAACAGTGAAAGAATTTTTCAAATCGGTTAAGTAGTTTTGGAGCCTCTTCAATGCAAACAAAGAATTTAATCTTTTTTCTTTATAATATTAGCATAGATATTCATATATATTTATTATAAAATTTATTAGATATTTGCATATTATAAAAGGCGCAAGATTTTGCGCTGGAAGTTGTTTAATAAAATTGGGAGCTGGATTGCCCTAAAAAGCGCTATAACTAGCTCCTAAAGCGCTAAATTGGCAGCTCTGGTGAGCCGAGCGCCGGGGAAGTCTCGTAAACGAGAAAGCTAGCGAGAGAGCGAGCAAGGATATACCGCGTCCTCAGACTACCTCATCCCTCTAATACTTAAAAATTGCGTTCAGCGCATCGGAAAGTGCGATGTTCCGAGCCGCTATTAATGGAGGCAAACTTAAGTTTGCATCGAACTATAGCTCTGCTCTCCACGTGACAAGGCATCACTGCCTCTATTTGTGGTATGTGTAAAAAAAATATAAATAAATAAATAGAGTTTGTTGAAGAAACAAAAATAACAACAAGAAAACTTTGCCAACTGTTCAGTTTTTCGAAAGTCATAACAAAAGTGAACGACCACGAACGACAAAAGTGTTGACGTAAAAAATGGTCGGTGCGTGGGTAGCGTATTACATACACCATTAAAATGTACTTAACCTAACCAAATCATAATTTGCAGTAAACCTGCGAAAAATCGAAATGTGTGCTGGGACACATATTAGAAGTGAAACTTCAACGGACAAGTGGAAAAACGAATTGCAACGGACAAGTGGAAAAACGAATAGCAACGGATAAGTGGCAAACCGAATCGCAACGGACAAGTGGAAAAACGAATGGCAACGGATAAGTGGAAAAACGAATCGCAACGGACAAGTGGAAAAACGAATCGCAACGTACAAGTGGAAAACGAATTGCAACGGACAAGTGGAAAAACAAATAGCAACGGATAAGTGGCAAACCGAATCGCAACGGACAAGTGGAAAAACGAATGGCAACGGATTGTTAATGTACTTGTCCAATTTGAAAACCTGCCCGTAAAACTTCAAGTCAAAATTTTGTTGCGATTCATTTTATCACTTGTCATTTGAAGATTTTCCACTTGTCCGTTGCGATTCGTTTTCCACTTGTACGTTGCGATTCGTTTTTCCACTTGTCCGTTGCGATTCGTTTTTCCACTTATACGTTGCCATTCGTTTTTCCACTTGTCCGTTGCGATTCGGTTTGCCACTTATCCGTTGCTATTCGTTTTTTTTCTTTGGTATACGTTCTGTAGACTCATGAACTTTTTCTTGCAATCTTAGTGCTGTCACTAATGCTGTAGGCTGCGTCCGGAGTGATGCGGTACGCGACCGACGTACGTGGTGGCAAAATAAAGTAGGACATAATATAATAGGGATGCTGCTTTCGCAAATTTGTTTAAAAGTCTAGCAACTTCAATATTAGGTGAAGAGTAATTTCGATACTTAATAGTGACTTTTAGTACGACATCAATCATCATATAAGTATCAAGTTGCTTTCGTTACGACATACGCATTTTGTCAACACAGGCTATGATGTTTTCTTTAATAATTACTAGTGGCCCCGGCAGATGTTGTCCTGCTCTGAAAAAATGAAAATCTAGAACCCGATCCCAGCTCCACCTACCAGTTCCAATTGTGGATTTAAACCATCCGGGGACCCACTCAAACACCCAAAGACAAAATCACCAAAATCGGTTCAGGTTGATTAGGAGGATTCTAGAACCCGATCTCAGCACCACCTACCGGTTCCAACGAGATAAAAAGTATCCTATGTCCGTCTCCTAGTTCTAAGCTACCTCTCTACCAATTTTCAGCCAAATCGGTAGAGCCGTTCTTGACTTATAAATAGTGTAACTAATACGACTTTATTTTATATACTCGTATATAGAAGACTCTAACTTTGTAAGCAAGAGTAACACCTTGTGATAGTTAACAGAATAATTATTTGATTAAAAGAAGTTAAAATAACCATTATAAACCTATTATATCGGCTGTTCTTTAATGCATATCGTCGAATTATAACGAAAAGATTTTTCCTTCAAATTCCACTAGGCATCCTTGGTAAACTTTAAAAATCACTGCTCACGTGAAACTTGGTATTATTAAAAGCGTATTTAGTTATTTTTTTAGATTAGCAAATTTTAGACTCGGATCAGCGTTAAAATTAAAATAACATGGATAAAATCGCTTTGTTTATGATTCAATGATCTTGACTACAGATAAAATAGAATATTGCCAGAAGGCAAAAAGTAATTCTCGTTCTGGACGTTATGATCAGGTTATATGCTTATTTTGCAAATGGATTATACTTGTCTCTCTCAGACACCTGATGTATCTTCTATGATGATGAGACCCCCTACTTTTTTTCATCACCTTCTCCTCCGTCAACCAAGACAGGAATTTTCTTTTCTATGTCTTTTTTTGTATTCTTTTCTTTATTAGAGATAATGAGAACGATTACTTACGATTTTTAAGGATGATGAAAGATGACAAATATTTATAAAATTTGACGATAAGAAACATTTTTCTCTTAGTTAACATTGGGGGAATACATTTGCACATACATTCACGCCTGGGGAAGGTCACCGATAGTATGTGGGACCCCGATAGCCAGCGCTATACACAAGCTTCTGATGATAAAACCCCTAGGCATGAAAATAGAAGCAGAGGCAATATATTAACTTTTTTTTTCAGTAATCCGGTTCTACATGCTGATGTTGGTGGCCAGTTATTATAAACAGTTGGAAGAAGAAGACAGTGAAAAAATAAAAGCGATTTTAAGCGACACCTGGTACAATTCTGCTTAACAATCTATATCAATATGCAAAGTGGATAAGATATGACAACATTCAATGCAAGAAATTTAGAACAAAATGAAAGACACAATTTGATGTTTGACAGGTTTGATGTATGTTAGTGCCTATCTCAATGGATGCCATGGCAGCGATGCCAGCAGCGCTTCTTGATGCCAGACGAGATTAGTATCGCTTATTCATGACACCAAAATGGACCTCGAAGAGATTGCCCTCGTTTTCCTTTACCGTCGTAGGCAAATTAAAAGAAAAAATGTTTGTTTATCGAACGCCATTTTCAATTTTAATGAAATATTAAAATTTATCAGACATGACGCGAGATTGGTATCGCAGCTGGCAGCATATATTTTCTTGAAAGCGCCGCCAGTGTATCGTCGCCGCCAAACCGAGCACAGCGGGCCGTTGGCGTCGATGCCAAGCCGAGCACAGAGGGCCGTTGGTGTCGACGCCAAGCCGTCGCCAAGTGAGGTAGGGTTAGGTACGTTGCAATACAATTTGACATGTTCTAATTGGCAGCGCTGCTGGCGTCGCTGCCATGGCATCCTAATGAGATATAGCCCTTATAGTGGGTCCTCATCTGGGATAATGTTACCGATATATGTAGTTTCACGCAGACATGGCGATGATTGTAATGCGTTATTTGTAATGCTATATTGTTTTATGGGTTGATGACGTTGCATATTGACAAATAACGTATGTGTATTGTGTATATACACTAATGTGGCATTATTTTTTACGCTTCATAAAGTCGCATTCGGCCGCAATATCTTTAACATTGTCGCAGGTGTGGCCTCAGCGTTAAGGTGATTGCGCTAATGACACCATATGACATGTGTTTCAAATGAAAAAAGTAAAACGTAGTCTATGAGCAACAAGTTCATACCTAGAAGACCTAGATTCTAAAATTGATAATACATACTACAATAATTGTTACGTAGAATTGGCGACGTATTTTGTAATAATCATAGTTTCTATCAAGCCTGATTAACTTTTGCTAGTTAAGTAATTAGTTAACTATAGTTTACACAGTCATGTAGCTAATCGACAACTTATTAATTCACTGGAAATTTTCTTTCGAAACGATGATAGTGACTTAACCCAGCCTGTATGCAAGTTAACCAACTACTTAACTAATACAAATGTAGGATGTGACCTAAAGAAAACACATTACTAAATATAATCCTTTAGCTTATTGGGCGTATCTTCTGAGCGTATCATTTATCCACAAACTTGTTTTTAGTATACTCGTGCTAGATAGATCCATTAATTTTGGCTACAGTATCACTGATTAATGTTCATTATCAAAGTTATGAACAAGGCACATAAAACGGAAAAGTTCTTAAGGTTAGTAGCAACGCCAACTTCCTTGCGTATTTTTAAGTAGGTACTGATTTTTCGTGTTATATCGGTTTCCATAGAGCATTCATTTTTCAGATTCAGTTTTCAGATGCATTATTATTTTATTATGTATGAAATCAAATAATATTTAAAAAATAATAAAATCAAGTTATTTATCTCTCTAGATTTTGTTTTAATAAAAATTGTAGGAGTAAAATGATTTCATGTCATTATTTTAGAGGCGTTTTTTTTCACTTAACATAATAAAACACAAATTACGAAACAACCACGATACGTCACATATCGTGAAGATTTATTATGATATTTATTTTGATAGATTATTGAGCAGTAAATACCAACGAAATTTGTTCGTTTGCATCTCACTTTAGACCTTTAGCGGAAATAGGAGCCTTTAGTAGCCTTTATTCTTGGTTAATGTTAATAAATATTTTTGTAAATATTGTAAAATAAAATATTTAAAATTTATATTTACTTTATTTGGCATAACATTCCGTAAATCTTACACAAACTTAAATACAATTTTCAATATGTACAATACCCATTAAAATTGTTATAAAAATAGTTTTCTATTCTTGTAACCAAATTCCAAAAAAATATTTTGATTCTAGTTAAAGGTAACATACATTGTATCACATTTGTTTCTTTTATAATTACATCATACATAACAATTTAAATGTTTATTAATAATGGAATAAAGTCACTTACGTACTTAGGTATAATTTAATTTCACGTGTAATTATTGTGTTTTACATAGTGTGATAATTTTTTTTAAATACAATATTTTAATGATAAACCATACATAAATCACTAAATTTAAATAAACCCTTGAAAATTAATAATAACAATATAGATTAACTAAAAATTCAAGTAATTAAATACCACGAAATTTAAAACAACAAAAACCCATCATAGCTATAAGCCAGGCATGTGTGATCAATAATATCTACCTATAACATGTTTCAAGAGCTTTAGATTACGGGCTTGTGGGTTTTTGTTATAATGTCCCTGCTCAATCTGGGATACTATTAGTCTTGCCATTTCACGTAGAAGTAGCGATGGGTTTAATGCTTTAACTGTGATGAGATATTGTTATAACTGATAACATGTGTAACACAACGTGTGACATTCAACATTGACATATAACGTATTTATAAACACTATAATAATGACAAAAAAGCCCGATTTGACACTTATGGGAGTTGTATACGTCTTGTCATCGCAGCGGACAACGCACTACTGGTTAGCGCAACGCGGGAGCGCACATTTTAATAGTTGCTCTATCTCGCTCGCACATCATCCATTCCGCTCACACACTGTACTATATATTATACTAGCTGTACGACTTGTTAATATTTGTACTTAAGGTTACCGTTTTAAAAAAAATCCATTCATATCAGTACTCGACAGTGAACACTACTCTCTGCCACTAGATTTTTTTTTATTGCTGGAGTTCAACAGACAGGCAGACGGCCCATTTGTTGGAAAGAGGTTACCATCGCCTATGGACATTTGCAACACCAAAGGTGCTACAAATGTAAACAACACTTAACAATGTCTATAGAGCGTAACTTTGAATGAAATCAACAAAACTGAAAGCCAATAACAGTTTATTTATTTAGTTGAAATATACATATTTTTTACTGGCGCACTATATTATGTTACAAAACATATTTCAATCATTATTTTCCTTCAAATAAGGACATAATATTTTATTATGATTTCTGTTATGTCGTATTGATTTATGACGATGTCCCAAAAACAGTTACGTTCTAAGGGGTCTTATTTTCAAATTTAGTGTTGCTACCTAAGGGTTGTTGCAGTTCGTTCTTTACCTGAATCCAATTGAGTAAATCAATTGGGTTCAGGAAAAAAACTATGTACATATTTATTCCAAAAGCTGAGATTATTTATGTATTCATACTAAAACATATATATACAAAGTTGTACATATATGTATTGAAAACAAAAAAGTTTGAATAAATATATATATATATATATATATATTTAAAGTGGAATTATAAAAATTTGAATGGATTGATTATCGTGGTATATGATATGAGATAAAACTTTCTCGTGATAATCGGTTAACTTAGTTAACGATTTGGAGGTTTCAATCCCTAAATATGTTACAATGAGAACTGTCAAGTCGGGTTTTATATTTTGTGATTGTTATAATGTGGTCAATAATTAACGGCATTATTTTTAAGGCTATAAACAAGATGCATTTGGTCGCATTCACTTACATTATCCAAGATTGAGCAGGAACATTAGAAATAAATTCTCAATCCATTTTATACCTATTAAATACTAACCAACTTATAGGCATGTCAATCATGAATTAATGATCAAAATTAGTGGCATTTAAGTTATAATTATTACTAGTTACATTTTTCGATGCAGAACCTTTTAAGTTAAAAGTCTAAGGCACACTAATGTCTAAAATATTACGCTCCTTATTCATATTGAGTTAGAGTAAGTTTGAAGGCTTCTTTACGGTTCAAACTTTAAACTTACTCTTAACTCCATATAAATAAGACCGTTAGACTCTCGCGTATTTGAAAGCATTAAAGCTCTAATAGATAAAATAATTATAATGACCAAAGATGAATGGACGTAGGATACGTGGGATCATATTCTACGGACGGATTAGAATTAATCAGGAGTAAAGATTCTGCATCGAACATACCTACATCATAATTATACGCTAGAGGCACCGTAGAATTTACGCTGATTCCCTGTCTCTGGTGTACTTCACTGTTCCGTCCCTCTCCATTTTCACTATTGAGCTCCATATCAGGATAGACAAGTATATTTGTAACGCTAGAACAAAATATAAACATTTACTTAGCATGTTGTACTTGGGCAGGTGCCACATTCGTAAGTCCTTTGTTTTTGCAAATATCAATTAGCGACTGTAACCACATTCCATCAGGTGGATCGTCAGCCTGTCTGTCGTACCTCAGAAATAAACACCATAAACATTATGCTTTATGATTATTTCCGTTAATTTAAATTGTGATGTTTAATTGCGTTTTAACTTTCACATAAGAGATATATAATACAAAATGAATTTATTACGAATCAAAAGAAACATCAGTACAATGAATACCAATGTATGAATCCCACCAACCCTGTGAGAAGCATGGTGGACATACTGTCGAATAACATGATATAAGAAGACTAAAGTTCAGTAGCGAGATATTTAGAGGATGATGTTACACAAAACGAGCGGTTTTCAAGAGTCCGTATTCCACAAGAACCATACTATTTCTAGTTTAAAAAATATTTTATCTTCAACCTTATACTCGAAAGTAAAGAGATAGACACGTGTATACATTATGTTGGCAATTCTAAGACATAGTATAAAAATCCACTTTCTGTTGATACTTCCATGCTCATTATCTAAATCTGCGACAGCGATCTTTAGGTCGTCAGATATGTTAAATGTAATGATATACGATTCGTTTTCAAGGACATAAAAAGCAACAATAGTTGAAACATTATAGGTAATATTTTTTATTAACACGAGTAACGCGATAAAGTCATACATTACGATAATTAACTATAATTTAACGAATAAATTTTAATGGATTATGTTGCGTGTCTAAATATTACGGCAAATCAGCGCCCTGATGTGTATAATCAATTTGTTAGTGCATGAAAGCTTAGTGTTAGTATACATTAGTAGTGTTATATATCGGACCGACAGTTTTATCGGTGACAGTATCGGTCAGCTTTTTTGGAGCCTTAAATCAGCCATTCTGGATGGTCATTACTTTCGAAACAAGCGAATAAATTCTTAAGCATCATATATCTTTCAAAATTGCTATTTCATGTTTTTTCTACTGTTGGAGGTTTAGCGTCTATATGCAAAAATAAGGAATTCATATTCTTGAATCTGAATAAAAATGAAAGGATTGAATCTAGAGAATAAATTGATTCTTATGAGGATTTTTGTAGAATATTAGGAAAAAAATCTGATTAATGTAGGCCAGCGCTATTTGAATTCATAATTAATATGCAATAATGCACTAATTTTTTTTTTACTGTGTAACCTTATCGGCTTGGTATAGTCCAGTGTAAATCAGCTATTACTGAACAAAAGTACGACAAGTAAAAAACTTAGGTAAATATGGACATAAACCGCCAGCTAGAATATAAAAGCTGATTTGTAACAAAAACTACATATTTGTCGATACCTGATATTCTTACAATGGTGATTTTGAAATTAATTCCAATTTTGCTTTTCACTGCTGAATTGCAATGTTCTTTAATAGATTCAGCAATAGATATTGCAAACTCTGTTTATAAAACTAATCAAGCAACTTCAGTTGTGTGGTGGCATGAAGATACGGCTAACATAACAAAATTTTTGAAATGTTATGATGGTGAAGTCATCACAGTTTCTATGAGTTATGGTGTTGATAAAAAAGTACAAGCAATCTACAAAAGTACTGGATTCAAACAAACTGTATTTATTGCCAGTTCCATATTCGAATATGAATATTTTCTTGATATGCTGAAAAAGTGTGTAATCATTCCAATTAAAATAATTTTGGTACTGACAAAACCTGGAGTCGATATTTCTGAAGTAACTAAAATTGCTTGGAATAATGGTTTATCTGATATTGTAATTATAAATGAAGAATCCAGTGGTAATATTACTATGTCTACTTATTTTCCATATGATGGAAGCGATTGCGGTAACTTTGTTCCTGTTACAATGAACAAAGATGCTGAAATCGTTTTTCCAAGAAAATATAGCAATTTTTATGGATGTCCGATTAAAGTTACATTATATCATTTCCTTCCCTATGTTAAAATAGAAGAAAATAATGGTACTGTAACTGCTATTGGTGGAATTGACGGAGATATGTTTATGTTGTTAATTAGGCAAATAAACGCAAGTGTGATTATTGTTAGACACGCCAAAGAAGGGAATATGGGATCAGTTATTAACGGCACAGGAACAGGATCTTTTAGAGACTTAGTCGAAGGTAATGCTGATATATTAGTTCCTGCTGGACTCGTAAGTACTGGACGATATTTGAATACTCAAGTATCTCATGTAATAGAAACGTCTGATGTTTATTGGTGTGGACCAAACCGCCGTGAAATTTATGTTTGGGCAAAAGTTTTATATCATTTTTTTTCTCATTCTGCGCCTTATTTTTTCATTACCTCTATTATATTTACCATTGTGACGACAATATTAAAGAAAATCAAACAGCCTGCATCTGTGAGTAAGGATGGTGTCATTTTTAAATCGTTTAAAATATTTTTAGGTCAAGAAACAAAATTTGAAACGAATTCATCAATTATTAATAGTCTTTATATTTTGTGGATTTGGTTTTGTCTCATTGTAAGGATTGTTTATCAAGGGGATTTAGTGGACGGCTTACACAAACCATTTTTAGAAGCACCTTTGACTACATTTGAAGAAGCTGTGGAAAGAGTTGAAGGTTTTGGTGGAATTGAAGCATTCCATGAGCTATACCGAGGCACTCCTTTATGGTCAAGGTATACAGTTTTACGTTTACATGAAGTACCAATATACGTTAACAAAGTGGCAGATGGAAAAAGGTTTTTATTGGCCACAGATCAATTAGTATTGCACCAGCTTCATAGGGTGGTACAAGTATTAGAACTACCAGTAACAAAGACACACATGTGCTACTACATGAGACCTGGTTGGCCAGCCGCTAAAGAAATGGATCAACTTATACTTCGACTAATTGAAGCAGGATTTGTAGATAAAATTTTTAAAGATTTTAATTATGAATGGAAAAAAACTACTGAAGCGGCTAAAGAAAAACAGAACTTTAAGCCTATAGATATGGCAACATTAATGGCTTGTTTTTATGGACTTTTTGCTTTGTGGGTAGTTTGTTTTGTAGTTTTTATTTTCGAAATAATTTATTTTAAATTGACTCAGATAAAGTCAAATCAAAAATGAGGCAAATGGAAAAATAAATTATTAACATTCACATAGCAGTTTCTTTTTGACATATTTGGTATTGTATTGCTTTATAGAGAATTAAAAATACAATATAATTTAAAAATAAACTACTTGTTATTTTCTTAAGTGAAGGGTGAACTTCACTTAATCGCCGAAACATCGGAATAATAAAAACAAATAAAATACCGCGCTTAAAACTCTTAAAACGTAGTTTCTTTATATATACGTCCAAATAAAATTAGTTACAATATTTTTATCAAATTTTGTTTTAAGGTTCGTATAAGAATTAATTTCATTATAACTACTACAAAAAAAGAACATGATGACCAAACATAAAAAAATTGATTTTTGGCCTGGCTTTTAAAAGGTAAGATATACTTGAAATGGTTTTTGGTATAGATTTTCCCTTTGACGCCTTGGGCTAAAATACTGATAATTACAATTGCGCGGGTGTAATGACTTAACATTTGTCTTATTAATTAATTCTTGTAGGTAAAGTGCTCATCATTTCAACTTAAATTGAAAATGGAAATACTAAATTTTCTGTAATAAATGAAAAATATGTAATTATTATTTCTAAACAAAGATAACATACACTTAATACAACGTCACAGAAAGCAGATGTCCAGTTTAATATTATTATCAATAATACGAGGATTTTTCTATGATTGTTACATACATACACGTTTATTTGAGATGCTTTATACAAGATTTCTTTTTAACTTTTAACAATTCTGCTATTTGAACATTGGTAATATAAATTTCACCTCTATCAAATATTTTTACTAACGAGTTTAAATCAATGAATTAAATACCCGTAACAGGATTGAAGTGTTGAGGTAGGATCAAACAGGTAGATATATCGTGCGGTCGTCAGGGAAAGTAATTAAGATTTTAGATGAATTTGCACGCTTTCACTACTGTATTAATTGATAAGTGTGAAAATGATTCAATCAAACGCGAATACTCAATTAGACGTTACATCTCAAGTTTAAGGCTAAAAATTAAATACGCTATGGCCGGCCCTTCGTTCTCTTTTCGATACTCTATATACCCCATTCCGCGACCTCTTGCCTTTTCTGCTCATTCACCAAAATAATATAAATAAATCTTTGATCTGATCCCGGCATCTCCCTTCCATCATCGGATAACCAGACGCACCGGCATGCGGCATCGATATATGGTGGATATTCCACCTATAAGAACGAAACGCTTTGCATCTAGCTTCATCATACGCACTGCAAAGGAGTGGAACTCATTGCCGGATTCTGTCTTTCGCGATACTTATAACCTGGGTGTCTTCAAGTCCCGTGTGAATAGGTACCTTCTAGGTAAGCGTGTTACATCCTAGACCACATCTTTGCCCCACATAGGGCAAGATTGTGGTCAAACGCGAACCTATAGTAGTATACTGTTTACTGTAGGGTAAAAATAATAATAATAATACATTAAGGAAAACTATGTATCTAGCCTCCCCTTTTTACCCATCCACTTCATTTGGCCTTTGTCCAACTCTCAACCGAGACGGTAATATTTAAAATATTTTTTTTCTAAATGTATTTCTTATTAGGATATCGTACATAATTTAAACGTTTATGTAAATGCAAAAAATATAATATCTCAACTCTAAATTAATTATTTTATTTTAATTCTCCTTTTTCTAAAAAGGGGTTGAGCTTCATTTTTCTAATGAAACCTAGAATAGAATAGGATAATATAAACATACAATTCAAGAAGTTTAAGTACAGAAGACATTAGTCGGTCTTATCACTAAAAGCAATTTCTTCCAGACGACCTTAGGAACTAAGAAGATAACAAAACAAAATATAATGAAAATCTAAACGGGGTCTAAGCGGGGTGTTTCCTGAAATTTACACTGAAAGCAATTCCGACGTTTTGGAATATATTCGAGATAATCTCACATTAACACACTGATAAAATTTCTATTAACCATTTGCTTTTATTAGGCATCGTATTAATAACAGATTTAGAATGAAATATAATAGAATACAACAAAATTAATGAAATAATAGACAGAAACAGCTTAGAATTAGGTACAAATGTCGGTCTTATCGCTGACAGCGATATCTTCCACAAAACCTTGTGATAGAGAGAGAAATATGGCTCTAAAGCTAGGGCAGGGTTTGCTGCACAATATAATTTCATTGTAGCATTTACTTAGTCTTAAATAACAGACAGATAAAGGCAGAGGATTCGTGGAACGAGTAGTATATATGGCATACATAATGATGAAGTAAAACAGTGGAAAAACGAAAAATGATGGGTGGTGGGTGGCTATCATATATGCAACTGAGGGCTTAAATTGTTTTATATGCATATAGTCGTGAGGTACTGTTAGTCAGATCTTGCTAAAATATGACGGTTTTTTGAATAACTTATTTGTTTAAGGCGATATAAGGTGGTAAGTCGGTAAGTTTTTAAGCCGTTAAGTGGAAAATTTTGATTTTAATTAAGGTTGCAGAAATTCAAAATACTTAAAGAATTCAATTTCCTGCGGCTGGGCGGCCTGGCGTAAGAGGCGAAAAAAGAACCCAAAACCAGATGGTAGGGTGTTTCCCCGTTTGGATAGCTACCACCCCTGCTCTAAAGTGCCATGATAATCTTGAGTTGTGCTGTCGCCATAACAACCTGGTGTTCCGGAATTAATGACCAGATTCCAGTCTCCCTTAAGAGGGCAGCAGCGCATTTGTAGCACCTTTGGTGTTGCAAATGTCCATAGGCGATGGTAACCGCTTTTCATCAAGTGAACTGCCTGCCTCTCTGCTGAACTCCTGCAATAAAATAAAACCATCAACGAAAATTAGTTTGACAAAACTCGTTGAGCTGTTTTTGAGATATAGGATGATTCCGATTATATGCTCTTTCTTAGTTTGGAATTCAAATAAAGGGACGTTTTTTCATAGCCAGCAAACCTTTTTCAGCATTCATATACAATTGTGATGATTACAATAGATTATAAATCACTTACTTAATTGGAAGAGTATCACAAAGAGTTCTCCAGCTGATTCCGCGTTGAGGAAAGCCAAACTGTAAACGAAGCCAATGATCGAATACACAATCTCGAAGTAAAGGTACACCTTCATTAGGAGCACGTGTTTCTGGAATTAAACAAAATGTAATATTAATTTTCAAATTATTTATAATAAACGTATGTTGCTAGCGTTTATCCAAATCTCAACCGCATAATTTGCTGTCAGTTATAGACCAGCTAAGTGTCAGAGTCCACGTCGGAGTCATCACCATGAATGAGGCTGGATTGTTTGGCAGCTAGGTGAAGTTCAAGATTAACTTGAAGACCTTTGAATGAGTCTCTAAATTGGTCTAAGCGCATACACGTCTATTCGGGTTCTGTGGCAATCGTAAACCAGCTATAGTCTCATCCGCACTACTTGGTATCAATTGTAAATCAGATAAAGTCTCAACGTCCACGTTCCTATCATTTGCCACTATGAATGAGACTGGATTGTCTCTAGAGGAGTTGTAAACAACTGTAGCGGGTCTCCGACAGGGCTCTCGGTGGAAGCCTGTAGGAGGTGCTGGCGGCATATGCCGTTGGAAATAATACACCAATCACTCTTACGGTTTTTTGTCGTTTATTTTTACTGAGTTACAAATAAACCAAATAACCATTGGCTATAATAAAGCCGTAATCGGTATATTCGTACGCTAACTAAGACTTATATTTATACACTTTGACTTCTGGCTACTACTTTCGATACTCTCGATACACTGACTACATTTTATACACTCTCTTCAGACACTGACTCTGTTTACGTTTCACGTCTACTTATACTAACAAATTCACTAAAAAAACTAACATCTTGCGGAAGCTTCCCACGATTTCTCTGGCCTGGACACAAACCCTTCTCGGAAGATGCGACCCTTGTCTATAAACTAATAAATTGTTTCCTCACTGGACTTAAACAAAGCATGCAGTTAAATTACGACTATTTTCTAAAATATGTACAATGGCAATGGCAGATGTCAGGATCATCTTTCTTTGACGCAAATGGTCTTTACAAAGGGCGTTATTTTAAACTATTACCAAAATTCTCAAAAACATAAAACAATGAAGGACATTACGAGGGTCATCGTAAATTATTCCATATCCCAACATCTGCATTGCCTTCGTGGGAAACAACTTTCTAAAAACTATCTACAAACTAATTCGGCACCGTTAACAGGAGTACATGTTGTATAAGATATTAGTTTGTGAATGCGTCTCTGAATTGACCTAAGCGCACTGAAGTCTCTTCATTCCAGTGGTCTTGAACTACTGCATGGATGAAGATTGCCTATCAAATGAGGAGAAAGAATTGTAGTGCCCCCTAATGTCTCTCTGTTTATCTTCTTAATATTTTTTTATTAATCTTGTTCCATGGCAGCATGCTTATTTTGTGCGAGATCACTAAGAGCATTTATACATAAATATTTTATCTGTACGACTGACGACTGGGCGGCCCGTCGTAAGAGGCAACATAACAACCAACAGGTAAGTGGTAGAGTAGCACTTGCTCATCTGGATGGCTACCACCTTTGGTCTAGAGCTATAATTACTCTGCTGAGCTTTCAGTCTCTTCTCCAAGGCTGCCGGCCTATTGGTAGCATCTCTGGTGTTACAAATATCTATAGGCGAGGGTTACTACTTTCCATCGGGTGGATCGTTTGCCTATCTGCTGTAGTCATGCATTAAAAAAAACTAACCTTATGTAAAGCTACAATGAAGACAATTGACATTGCAATTTCGATTATGAGGGCCACGATGTCCACTATGACTCGGGCAAATTCTGACTCTGGTATTATCGGCGCATTTGACGTCGAGTGGCGGAGTGTTGACACGTATAGCGAGAGGAATATTGCCACAATTAGTGTTAATATCTGAAATCAGATACATTCATATTATTAGTATCTATTAATTGTTTGTGCCATTTGCCGTTGAGACGCTTGGATCGTGGGGTCATGATCTCATAATACTCTGTGTAGAGGTCTCAAAACGCCTAATCAATTATTGCGGTGATCAGAGGGCTAATATTCTATTACGCTGTATGGAGATTACAGGTGGGCGAAAATGAGATATACTAATGAAATCATTTCATTTGAAAATATCTCGAGATATTTCGATTATGACAGATTAGCCCCAGACAACGGTATGGCCTTTGAACGAGGTAACGTATCCAGCATTCAGGGCAAATTAGCCATAAAATAAATAATGATGACCTAAGTTCATTATTCTATTTACAATCTAAGGAATCTCAGATTAATAACATACATACATAACTTCACGCCAGGTCCCTTGCGGGGTAGGTACGAACAACAGAGCGCCATTCAGGCTTATTCTTACACACCTCCCTTGCTTCTTTGACATTCATATCTCTTGTCATGCACGCTCGTCTGTTCTTAAGGCTCCTGACATCACCTTCTGCTACACGATCAATTTGATCAGATTAATTACAGTGTAGCTAATATTAGTTAATGAGGTTCAGACGAAGCTAAGCTTTCTTCTTTGTATTATTATTAATTAAAATCTCAATCACCAAAAGATAAAGAACTCTTGTGATCTGACTCCGATTGTCTGTCCGTCTGTTTCTTACTAGCCAATGCCCATATCTCAAGCAATCTCGTGTATCTACATACACTAAAATATAATATGAAATTTGTGACAAAATAATGATAAGAAGATTGTAAAAATATGTAAACATTGTTATGAAGTAGGTACCTATGTACTTTTAAGTTAGGATATTTGAACCTTACCAAGTTGATGTAACCGAAGGTAATAAGTCCCTTCCTCAATGGGAAGCAAAAGCAGCATCTTGTTACCAAGGGGATCTCTATTGAGTTGACAATTTTATCTCTGAAAAAACAAAAAGATCGTAATTAATACTTGAACCTGCTAACATCTTGTATATCTATAATATTGTAAAATTCGAAGCATGCCGTGTCTGTACATTGAAGCCTTAGACCTTGGTTGAATGGTCTAAGATTGAAGCTATTGTTACACGCCAAAAAAAGTGAATGTACAACTGCAGTTTATTTATTACCTTTTCGGATTTTGGATTTTTTTTGTTTACTTCGTGTTTAAAATAGGTAATTAGAAAAGCAGCCTATTGTGTGTTGTAATCCTTTATGATGGTCGTTAGCCAGTTGTGATTCTTGGAAAGTTCAGTCCACGCGGTGAGTATTGTATTGTATAGTTTAGTATAAAACAATGCCCGGACGGAGGGAAGATGTGTCAAGCGACGATTACCATACGAGCAAGACGTGTGTATGTTCGATAAACTATATAGTGACAGACTTGTACTGGTTCTGTCCAGTTATATTTGTACCTGTGTTATACGTGTTTGTTGTATAGTTCTAATAAATTTTATAGTAATTCCAACGGCATTTTAATTCGAGTCCTGTAACTCGTAACACTATTAAAAAAAACAACTACAAGAAACTACAAGTATAAATGATGGAGACCACATTGCAATTTTTTTAGATTTCTTATCTGTTTATATGTTTGATCTGGTTGTGTTTGAAAAACTACTAGGCTGAATTTGAGGCGGTCGATCGAGAGACTTTTTTTTAAACTGTTCTATATTTTCCTATTTAAAATGGCCAGATTAGAAAAAATCCAATTTTAATGTGATTTTTTCACTGATCTACATCTAATTGTATGTAATATGCTGGGTGATTTTTTATCCCAGGAATCCCGCGGGAATTTACTCAGAAGCGGCTTATAGTTTCGGTGCATAAAGTTTGTCTATTCGGACACATTTTTCAGTACAAAGATTTTCCACTTGATAGTTCAAAAGTTAGAACGGGGGACATTGATAGTTGAAACGTTAAAGTTTGGGGGACGATTTTTATGATTAAGGGAGCATAAAAATTAAAATGTCATGAAGTAATTTTTGAAAGAGTTGACTAGTAATCGCCCATATGACTATATACAATGAAAAAAGTGAACCTTCAGATACATCTATAACGATATCCCCTCCTAGTCTTTACTTATTTTATAATTATACTACATGTGTTTTCAAGTGGCATGTAGATTATACATTCTTGCTAAACATTCATATAAATTAAGGAAACTACTCGATCTACATGATGACTGAGAAAAATGACTACTTACCATATAAAAAATTGCGTGCGTGAAATTCACACACGGCAGAAGTGAAACTTCAGAAAAGAAGCCTACGACAGAATGAGATAAACATAGAGTATGACGAGAGGAGTATTAGTAAAAATAATATATAAGGTAATTAAAAACGCCGTTGGAATTACTATAGAGTTTATTAGAACTGTACAAACACGTATAAAACAGGTACAAATATAACTAGACACTGTATAAACTGCACGATTCAATAACACGCGCAAACTCCGTCACTATATCGCTAATCGAAAGTATACATGTCTTGCTAGTATCGTAATCGTCGCTTGACTGCCCCACCCCTCCGTTCAGACATTGTTTTATACTAAACTGTATAATAGAACAAAGGACCGCGTTCACCGACTTAATTCCCACACCTGGTAAGCTTCGACGCAATGCAATAACAGCAAGGATTAGTTCGACACTAATGACGGCCATAAAACAAGCTCAATAACAATAGCATGTTTTTCTGAATTACAAATTCTAAACACAAACTAAATAAAAGAATTCCTAAATCAAAGAAGGCAATAAACTGCGTTTTATAACCTGCAGATGTGCGCATTTCTTTGTCGGCATGTAACATTATTATAATATTTTCACCGACCTTAAAAATTATTTCATATTTTAATGCAAAATATAACATTTATATATATTTATAAATATTATATATTTAAATTATATTATAACGTATATTATTGAGATTCCACGTTTTCACTTTCAACAAATGACGCGAGAGGCTTATAATAACTAAAATAGGAAACAAATGCTTTAGTTTCAATTTGATTTATGAACTTCAAAACTTCAAAATATTTCCAAGTCTACCCTTATGAGCATAGTGTATAAATATTTATTACTAGTGTCGCTTTTTTCGTTTCATCGAGTTTCAAATCAGGACGATTCTAAAGAAGTTTCACTTCAAAAATGTTTCCATTTTTGTCAAAATGATTACACAACTTATAAAAATATAAAAAAAAAATAAAAACCCTGCAGAAATTAAAGACTTAAAATTATTACAAGGAATTAAGTAGGTAGACCATATAGTATATTATTGAGAGTTTTAAAAGCACATTGCAGGGGACTATCAGCTTGGCATGTTATTTTTTATTTATCAATGTTATCAGTAACTCACTGTCAAAGGATGCTTTACGATAACTTATCCGTTGTTTGTTTATCAACCAGACCAGACCAGACCGTTGTAAAATGATTATGGTCTTCCGTAAAAAAAACAAGATAGCGTTATTTCTAAATACAATTTCCGAGAAAATATAACGATGAAGTCGTTTATACAAACATATTATACAAAATCTATATGTGAATCAAAAACACAGCTAGATCTTTGTACCCCTTCTTACGAAAATTGCGCGGACGGAGGAGTATGAAATTTCGCGCACTTCTAGTTTATATAGAGACGGAGAGCAGAATGTTATATTTTATTTCAATTATGCATAAAAAATACATTAAATCAATAAAAAAAACATTACACACACTACCGTGTGTTTGACATAAACACGCATATTTACTCTTTTGTTTATTGATAAAGTCAAATTAACAGTTTAGCCTTGGCGAAATCTGTGATTATAGAAGTATAGTCTTTGACATTAATTATAATATTATAGTCGAATTTCGACCACGGGCGACCACTAGTAAAAAATAAAAATATCAACATATTATTATCCAAAACAAAAACATATACCGTAGACATAGTTATGCACCAAAAAACACTCTACACTAGAATAAATCGTAGTTAAATCCTGATAGAAATAATGTGTAATTAGCATACACCTCAACACAAAAATCACTAAATTAATGTCACACACAAGAACCAAAATAAGTAATAAGCGTGTTAAATTCTAAAAATTACATCTAGAAATTAAGTTGTAAAAAGGGTACGGAACTCGAGTCCGTAGAGTTGTTAAATAAGAAAAAAATGTGAAATTAGCATAAGGCACACATCAACACAAGAACAACATCCAATGAATGTGACACACATCAAATAACAGATATAACAAGAACTAATTTTTGTGTTTTACTTCGCACCGACTTCAATATGTTGTAGAAAATAATATTTTTTCCTTACTCTTGAAGTCAGTTTCTTTTTAGCTAGAATTTTTTTATTGAAGCGATGTATGCGTGTGTGACATTTTATGATGTTAAA
This sequence comes from Dendrolimus pini, assembly GCA_949752895.1. NCBI lineage: Eukaryota > Metazoa > Arthropoda > Insecta > Lepidoptera > Lasiocampidae > Dendrolimus > Dendrolimus pini. The sequence continues at coordinate 18,939,881 of OX457135.1, forward strand.
GTTAGTAGTCTTGGGTGAAGTCCGAACGGATAACCCCTTTTGGGTTAGAGGTTAGTGTTACTGGTTCTAATGGAAGTAGAGTGACAATGAAGGCAGAACCTGGCAATAGCAGAGTATTGTCAAGTAGTGATAAGGAATACTTTGTATTTTAGTATTTATTGTGAAAAACAAGGTCAGGTAATTAGCACCTGAAATAAACTTGTATATATGAAGATATAATTTAACTAAATGAAGCGAAAGATATTTGTTAGGATGGTAGCACGTGGAAATTCATCGGTGTGACAATATACATGTATATAATACAATATATATTTAGCAAAGGACTTATCATCATCAAGTAAGTAATTTCTAATAAAACCACATAGAATTAGTCAAACTATGCAAACCACTAACTCTTATGTAATCATGGTATATAATTTACGAAGTTACGCACGACTGTGGGACACCGCTTACATCTTGCAATGAGAAATAATGGTTAAATAATAGCAAAGTAAACTTCATTATACGCTAAACCGGTTGTGGGAAATACTTTTCGAGTTCAAAACATGAGTACCTAAGGGCATGCATTGACGTGACGGTTTTTTTGCCGGGCCTATACACGGTCATAAACCGGGCTTGCGCCCGGGTATCAGTTTGCAATATACTGTGAAGTTATGTTCATGAGCCAGCGCTAGCGTCAGTCCGGAGCTTGTTGACAGAACCGGATATACGCACAGCGTGTGCCTCTTATCTACTGATGTTGCCGCTCTTCAGCCGGCTAGCTTCACTTGAACCGCGCACTAACCGTGCTCGTCAACACGCGCAACCGGCACCGATCCGACGCCGGACCGGGTAAAAACCAGCTCGTCAAAAACCTCCCTTAGGATGGCTTACAATGGACGTTTGTTGCACATGTCAAGTAAACTGTACTAATATTGGGTTTCCATGCTCTATTATCTGTACCCTAAAAATTGGTTAAAATGTGACATATAATAATAAATGTCAATTTTCTACCAATGGTTACGTAAATGAATATTTAGAAGACTATATGAGCTTGAAATATCACAATCGCACAGAACAATACCCGAAAAATATATGTTTAAACTAAAAGCTGGTAAATTAATTATGGATCTGTGTAATCGGCGCACTAAAATACATGATTTATTCAGCTCAAGCTTCGGTTTGCCCATAAAGTTTAGATTTTTGATGTGTTAATTGTTTTTTCACCAAGCCTTAACTTCTTTACTAATTTTAGTTATACCTTATTAACCGACTTCTAAAACGAGGAGGTTTCGCTGTATGGTGTTTTTTTTTAGTTTTGCTGCAACTCTGTTTATTTGAAATATAATTATTATAAGTAGAATTTCAAATAAAAAAAAGTGGGGAGTAGAAAAAAGAAAACTTGTCAAGCATTACCGTGGGGTCTATTTCGTGTATTTGAAACAAGAGAACATATTGTGAAATGGGAAACTAAATGTGCAATAAGAAATTTCAAGAAAAATATTGGGAATAGAATCAATTTGGTTGAAAGGCACAGAACTGAAAGAATACGATGGGATTCAATGACTTTGAATGATTCAAGTTTATGTTTACATGGAACAGTTATACGTTGATTCATCGAAATTAAAAGACAGAATCATTGAGTTATACGTACTAAGTACTAGAGAAGCTAAAAGGTTCGAACTTGATGAAAGCGGGGCCCTACGCAGGGTAAGAGTGTCGTGGACTGACTCATGTCTTTGCTGTAGAGCTAAAGCACTAGTTATGCCGTCTAACCAATTAAAACATGCAGCGCTAAACCGTTTAGAGTATAGTTCAAATTCGCCTGAATATGGCCGCAGCGATGAGGCGTCGAGACAAGTCAAAGTGGATAAAATTTAGTTAAAATAAATTTATTTAAGTAGGAGTTTATTTGAGTTTATCGAGTGGTTTGAATACTACCTTAGAACACATGAAGGCATTTTTTTTAGTAGTTAATTTTCACTCAAACACGTAAAGTATCGACAAGAGCCAGGCGCAAACTAAACAAGTTCTTGTCCGTGGTCCATAACGAGTTTTCAAATAAGCTAGTGACGGCGCCTCTTCTAGTACGTAGTACATTCAATTAAACCTCATTAGATAGAACCGCCTAATATCGGCATGATGTTCTCAAATTGAAATTTGTTATGAATAAATTCTTTTGAATTTAAATTTGGAATTCTTTAAATCATTCCTGTTTTTAGAATAAGAATGTCCGCATGGACACATGTTAGAATAATTTCGAACACCATTTACGCATTAAAGAACTGGCGGTAAAATAACATCTTGCTTTTAAATTAATACGATAGAAGAAATAATATTTATTATTTAAGCAATACAATTTTTTTTAGCTGGAGCACAGCAGGCAGTCTTACGGCCCAACTGTGTTGGAAAGTAGTTACTTTTAAATTTGCTGCTGTCGTCGAAATGGGAACTGGAATCTGGCCACTGATGCCGGAACAACACTCAAGGTCATTATCATCATCCAGTCTGGCTAACGTCCTACTACCTGGCTGTGGGTAATTTTGTTGCCTATTACGACAGGCCGCAGGAGTTAGTATTCTTTTTCCGATGCTGCACGGATGGAATGAATACTATATTTGACTTTACTTATAAAAACTTAGGACTGCAAAGTTTTGTTAGATGATAAAAAGTGAAAATGAATATATTTATTTCTTAGGAAACACATGCACAATTTGTAGATAGTTGCTGGAATTTTTTTTAGCAAAATTTACTTGTACCAGAAGATCCCGCTCTTCCATACCCTAAATATTACATTGTTATTTAAAAGTTTCTAAAATATTTTCATGCTATAAGTGACATAAAATTGATATTAAAAATTATTTTATTATAAATGGTATAATTCTTATTGTGAATAAAGTTAATGTACTTAATTGTCATTAAGTTACAGAACATAAAATTATAGTAGTATTTAATAAAAGAAAATAAGAATGCGTGAGTTTGTGTGTGTGTTAGTGTATGTGCGTGTGTATGTGTACGCGTAATTAATAATAAATTAAATAATTAATAATATATCAAATAATAAAAAGTATCTCTGTTGATTTGACTGATCGCTCCCATATTCATTTGACTTGATGAGAAAAACAATATAAATTTTAACTGAACCTAAGTTGAACATCACACGGTATGCGAACGGCTAAGGCAAAATTCGGAGAATTGCAAGCAAAAAATTAAACAAGGTGCCAGTCACGAAGGATGTCTTGGGACCGGTTTGTCATATGAACGGATCTTTCGACCGAAAAAAATAAGGCTTGGTACACATTGAGCGAAAATGCTAAGTTTTACCAGGTGTTTAATAATTTTACCGATCTAGTGTAATTATAGTAGTCGCGGTAGCATAGTGGCTCGCGCACGTGTCTCAAAGTATAGGGGTGCAGGTGCAGGTGCATCCTAGCCGAAACGCATGTACTTAGGCAGTTTGCCTACCGAATGTACATATTTTTACAATCAACACGTGCTAACAACGGTGAAGGAAAGCATCGTTATGAAACCTGTACATCGAGATAAGCGATGTGTTAAACTTGCCAAGTCACCTTGAACAAATGTGGTGGGTATACTGTCCGTTCTCTTATAATGGGAGGCCCCGAGTCCAGCAGTGGGTCCTTTATGGGTTGCTATAAAATAAGTGTAATTAATTATACGGGCTCTGGCCTTCTTATTTTTGGGAATCAGCCGGCATTTCCACCACGCTTGTCCAAGACGGGTTCACACATCAGTAGTCTCGTTGTGTTGGTTTTCTTAGAATGTTTATACTTTACCTTCAATTATATTAAGCCCATTGGAAGAAAAACCAGCCTAAGCGTTGTTTAATCTTCAATTAGTATTTAAATATTATTTTATAAGCATGATTTCTTTATTGTTTTAAATAGAGTTTTGTCACTTTATGATAATGTCACCCATTTTATAAAAACAGTGTAATAACAATATAAATAGGCAATATCCATGTTTTAAAGGTATCAGTGTGAACGTGTTGATTTAAATATACGCATAATTGTATGATTAGGATAGGATGGGGCATACATCTTAAAAGCCCCTAAATAAATTAGACTAAAAAAGATATCAGTAAATATATTAGAATATCGTGTTCTAGATGCTTGTCAAAACCACACAGATTGATGACTACTCTATTTTAATTTGGGCAAGTATTTATATGTCCTTAAAGATTATAAATACCGAAAAAGTAATAAATATTTATGACTTGTTTGTGATTCCTCAGTGAATACCGGCCTTTAGTTATTCACAAATTAATAATATATACTTGAAATTTTACCTCCATACGTAAAAACTTAGTTATTTACTCAATCTATTCAGACTAATACAAAATGATTTACGAAACAAAAATATATCTAATTAGGTTTCTCGGGGTAATAATATTGATGCATAGTATAGAGTAGTCGCAGTAACGTAATGGCCATTGCACGCGTCCCAAACTCAAAGGGCGCGGGTTCGACCCTGGCCAGAACGCATGCACCACTTAGTTTTCTGATCTAATGTGTATATTGTTACAATTACCACACGCTAACAACGGTGAAGGAAAACATCGTGATGCAACCTATACATAGAGATAACCGATGTGTCGGACCTGTCAAGCCGCCTTGGACAAGCGTGGTGGGTATATTGTCCTTTCCCCCATAAGGGATGCCCGAGCCCAGCAGTGGGACATTTATGGGCTGATATTATTTTATTATATAGTACTAATAAAATTTGCCACAAAGGCAGGCAAGGGAATCTTAGCCTATACAGCCAATTCTGATGTATAACACCGTAGTATATAGTGCAGTTGAATTGTTGGCTGTAACTGACGCCATTCAACGGAGTTCATGTGAAAGCCTGAAAAGCCACAAGTTCACGTTTGTCACAAAAACACATAATTAAAACTGCACAACGTCCTCTTACAGTTTCCCGCCACTAAATCTCTATTAATGCATAGTTTATTTTAACAATGTTTTTAATTGTTTTTAAGCTCGCCAAAATGGCAGGCAAGGGAACTATGTCTATACATCCTAGTCAAATGTATTATATTTATAATAATTTTAATGTGTAATAGATGTTTTATTCCACCTACAGGTAGGTTCTTCAAAGCTCATTTCTTTACTTAAACCATGGTACAGAGGTGAAATAAGGATACAAACATGTTTTGCCTGTAAGGCGTGCAAATTTTCTTTAATATAAAATAATCATAATATTTTCTTAAGTTTTCGCGACTAGTATACATAATAAAACTACATTTTAATGGTTTTAAGCGTGGTAATTTATTTGATTTTTGTTATCCCGACGTTTCGGCCACTTTTTAGTAGCCGTGTTCACGGAAGACAAAGATGTCAAGTGTAAACGAGTATTGTTAAAGTTTTATTCAACCTACCATCAGCTTGTTCATTTTAATTATTTAGTTTTAATGTTGTTTATGGTTATTATTTACTCTATGGGAACCTAATCTCATTTAAAACCGCTGCGCAACACGTTATGGCTTGAAGAGCAGAAGTGGCGCAAGAAACTCTTCAGCAAACATGCCCAAGTCTAATAATTTTATGTAATATTCAAATGGGTGGAAGGAAAAATAACCACCAAACACCAAAGGTGCTACAAATGCGCGGAACAATTGTCTATTGTCTGTTTTTTATCCTAAGTTACCGTGTCTTCATTTCATGATGTCTCTAGGAAGCAATTCGGGATTTTCTTCAACAAATATTGGAACTTGATTAATATACACACAAATTAAAAAAAAAATGAAATATTTTCAACATTCTCTTCTGAAAATTCCAAAAACAGTCCTGACATCATGTACATGATAATTAAATCAATGCACTGCATGATTTATTCAACAAATAAATGTATAATCAGTCGAAATGGAATAATGTGATAATTTATTACAGGACATGCTCTATTTACTCATATTGTTTATGATTAGATACGTAGGTACTGTGACGACTAACCTCGTTAGTCGTTATAATATATTAAAAAGTATAATTTATCTTATATATAAAAATGAATGTTTGTCTGTCTGTATGTTCTTTATAGAATCGTAAGCTATAACATTTGATCATGATGATTTATAGCAAAGTTGTTGTGCATGTTGGTTCACAATTGGACCCGGTAGGTGGTGCTGCTGTCCGCATATCGATTGAGCTTTTCCTAGCAGGACGACGTCTGCCGGGACAGCTAGTTTGAAAATAAAATTGAGGAAAGCCTCTCAAAATAATGGAACAAATTTTTGTATTCTCTATCAAGACGCTTTTACAGGAGATGTATTCTACTCGTGGGCCGATACAATAATGATTTCTCAATTTAATTTTCAAACTAGAATATGACCGCAACTTCGTCCACGCTTGGCTTAAAATTCCCGCGAGTTTCCTGGGACACAAAGTATCACAGCATTTAAAAAAAACATAAGCTATCATTTTATTGAAAACTGTATCAGAAAAAGCCAAATTCTATGCACCCGAACAACATCGAACCGCTCCGGGAAAAATACCCGCGGGATTCCCAGAATAAAAAGCAGATTTTAAAATCGCATTGAAATCGGCCCCGTAGTTTTTACGTGAACCCCGAACAAACAGGAAAGAAATCTAAAAAATGGATCGTGTTGGCAGTCGTTTATATACTCGTAGTCTATTTCCGTTGTATTTTTAAATAGCTTCAATATACAGATACGACATGTTTACAATTTTATAATATCTTCTTTTCTTTCTTATATATAAAAATGAATGTTTGTCTGTATGTCTTTTATAGAATCGTAAGGTTTCTTTCTGAGTTGGTTCACAATTGGACCCGGTAGGTGGCGCTGCGGTTGGCATATCGATTGAAGCTTTTCCGGGCAGGATGACGTCTGCCGGGACAGCTAGTTATAGATAAATTCTATTTTTTAACCTTATACCTACTAAGGTGGTTAGTGGTTAGAGTACATAAGTGATGTAAGGACTTAACGACGTAACAAGTCGAATGTTTCCGTACAAAATTCGCAAAGTCGAAAACTCTGTAACTCGAATTTTTTGACGATTCCCTTCAAGTTCGACTTACAGAGGTCATATTGTATTTCGTATTAGGTATGTAAATGTAAGACGGTCCGCACAATTATTTAGCTTGTAAACAAACTGCAATTAATGACAGGAAACGCCTGACCAACGTGAGCCGTAATGAGAGTAACATGAACGGGCTGTATTCATTAATGATATGAGTACAGAGTGATGACGGAGGTCACGCTCATCTGCAGACAGAAACATACTGTGAAACCCGGCATTATGTCGAATGTGTTTGTCATTTAATTCTAAACTAGCTATGAGAGGTACTTTGTTCGCATCGGACTTGAACTTTAAGCTTCTGATACATAAAGAGCAAATGGAGCAATATATCACGTAGTATGTAAGGCCCTGTAAGGCAATATATCATCGTGAATGGGGTGCAACAATTTTTCGTTGGTATTTCCTGATCAATAATTTACCAAAAAAAAATATCGCAATTCTTCACGATATCAGACGTAACGTGGTTTTTTCGTAATTAGATTTCGTAATTTTAACATTCACGCCAATGAGGCTGGAGCTCAGCATTATGCTGCGACAAAGTCTGACCCAGCGCTGATTTTCAGTTACAGGCTTTATACAAAGAAAACAATTTCCCAAACAAAATAAATAATGTAACTTCATACAGAAGTATTAATAGAAATTTACATATTACATATTATGTGAAATCATTTTACTCCTTAAATTTTTATCAAAACTGGATTAAAATATCTACATCTTTATAAAAGAGAGATAAATAATTTGGTTATATTATTCGCAAATAACGCATCCGAAAAACGACCGGTGTCTATGTAATCACCGATATCGCCCGAAAAAAGTACCGAGAAATCCTCAAGGACATTGGCGTTGTTACAAGCCTTAACGTGGTAGTCGCCCAGAGAACAACAATTTTTTTTTTTAAATTTTGTTGACCTGTATAAAAAGTATATACTAACGGCCCATAAACGTTTCACTGCTGGGTTCGGCCCTCTTACTATATAGGGGAACGGACGGTATACCCGCCATGCTTATTCAAGGTGGCTTGGCAGGTGGACAAACTTGATACACATAACAAATTAATTATATTGTTACATACCGACAAAAGTAAATGCACACCTGCCAGCCATAAAGCACAGTTTATTACCTTCCCCCATTTGGACTTCTTTTGTTTACTTAGAAAAACAGCCTATTGTGTATTGTATTCGTTTGTGGCTGTTAGCAGGAATAATTAGGCAGGTGTGCGGATTACGTTTTCTGGGAAATTGCGTCGACGCTTGGCAGGTGGACATATTGCATCGGTGCATTAAAAAACCATTGCCGAATGGAGAGAGGGGCAGCCAAGTGAGGATTACGATACGAGCAAGACGTGTACCTTCGATAAGCTATATAGCGACGGACTTTGTTGCGAGTGTTATTGAATCGTGCAGTTTGTACTGGTTGTGTCCAGTTATATTTGTACCTGTGTTATACGTGTTTGTATAGTTCTAATTAATTCAATAGTAATTCCAACGGTATTTTAATTCGAGTCCTGTAGCTCGTAACAATATTATAGATAGATGACGTCGGTCCACAAAAAGATTGCTATGTAATTTTGGCCAGAACCAACTTTTCTTATGTATTTCGATGTGCTGAATCCGAATCTGGGGTCAGTTTGGTCCATACACCCTTAATACTTCGAGGTTGTATGGACCAAAGTGACCCCAGATTAAATGATGCTCAGTTTAAAATAAAAATAATAACATCGTTAAAAACAGGAAACCAATGTCGTGAAACTAATGAAATCGGAATTAAATAATAAAATTCAAAATACCGTTATAAAACCTGATTTCGATAATAACTTTTGCAAGCAAGAATCTCTTGTCGTTATCCTGTTTATTAGTAATAAATAATCCTTACATATACATAAATCTCTAAGTTTTGTTTGTTTGTTTGCCTATAATTTCGAGTATGTGACATATTAAAAAATATCTAACGCTTCCATATATAAAAGATAAAGCTATGTCTCTAGAGATAGAGAAACTAGTTTTTTTTTATTAACATAAGAATAAAGGATGTTTTCAAACGAAAATCACCCATAATCTACGTCTTTTGACATGATTAGTTATGTTCAACTATTATTTACATTAATTACGTAAAAAAAATAAACATAAAATATACTAATAATATATTTTATATACAACATAATTTACAAAAGATAAAAATTATAAATAGAAAATTTGTCCCAAATCACCGGTAGTTGGGAACGTTCCATAAACGCTAGTTGCGTTACCACGTTGTATGGCAACGCCTATGCGTTGCCCAAAATACAAGCCAAAGTTTCTTTCAATTTCTATCAACCGTTTTAATAGGTCTCGATGAAGGCTGTGGGCTTCTGGGCCCCATGGCCCCGGAATTTCGACACCAAAAGCCACAAACGTATATCCGCTACCCACGATATTTGGATGCACATGGTTAGTATTTAATATAAAAAATATACCTACATAAAAAAACATGAAATTGTAGATTTTACTATAGTAGTTAACGCTGGTTTTCTTCCTGACCTGGCTTAGGAGGCAATAAAACAGGATAAAATAGACAAATATTGACAGTTATTCTAATCAAATACTCACAATTGAAAATATTTATATACCTACATAATTTACAGGTGAGTAAAATTGAAGTCTGTTTAGAATGTCAAAATAACAGTTTTTTAACTAAACGCATATGTAATTATATACCATAATTACCTCAAAAAATGATTTTTTAATGTCTGTCTGTCTCTTTGGATACTCCGGCTTATTTCTGCGGCTGCACCGGTTTTGCCCGTCAAGACATTCACTGGCAGATAGCTGATGTTATAATGAGTAACTTAGGCTCCTTAAAAAATTTAGAGTTCCGCTAAAAAACCATACATGCAGACAAATTCACGGGCACAGCTATATAAAAATCACAAAAAATAAAATTATCACTAAATATTATAATAATAACTATAAAAGTCAATTCGCATGCACTAACTTGTTTATACAATTCTTGTTTCAATATAACGGACTTTAGAATTTAAAAAAACTTTAGAATAACTTAAATTCAAGGTGAATATATTATGATGCTATCCGGTATTTGCATTGTGTATTTTATTTTTAGAATATTTTTTTAAAGATAAGTAGAATCAAGGTTACCAGGTATTAGAGGCATTTGCCCGTCTGGATGGCTACCACCCCTGGTCTACAGTATGTCACCATAACAACCTTGAGTTGTGTTCCGGCATTAGTGACCAGGTTCCATTCTCCCTTAAGAGAGCAGCAGCGCATTTGTAGCACTTTTGGTGTTACAAATGTCCATAGGCGATGGTAACCGCTTTCCATTAAGTGGGCCGTCTGCCTGTCTGCTGAACTCATCGCACGAAACACAGTTATCTTAAGGATAATCGTTTCACGCTGATATTCTGTGAGAGCGCGATAACCAGCTTTAATACATGTTTTAGATGTAATTACCATGTTATCACCTAATGTGGGGAAGCCTAAGCCCAGCAGTGGGCCGTTTATGGATCTGTAGGTATTATTATGACGCTATACACCTAAGTCAAATAGCTTATGAATTAATTATTATTTAAACAGTTATTATAATCGCATATGAAAAATATCAAATTGTTAACATTATTATTCTAAGAATTTTAATTAATAAGGAAGATTTATCGCATGCTTTTGTAATAATAAAGTTATGTAATGATATCTCTTTTATATTGTTACGAGTCGTGAGACTCGAATTAAAATGCTGTTAGAATCACTATAGAGTTTATTAGAACTATACAAACACGTATAACACAGGTACAAATATAACCGAACACAACAAGTTCAAACGTAATGCATAAAGTCGTAATTCCACAAAACGCGAAAATACCGTCACTAAAAGATTCCCGATTGTAGTACACACGTCTTGCTTCGCTCGTGGTTATCTCACGACTGCCTCGTCCCTCAATCGGGGCATTGCTTTATACTGCACAGATGCAATACGTCTGCCCGGCCGCGTGGACCGAATTTCCTAGAATCAGTTTGTACTTTAAATCCGAAACACCTGGCTAATGAGTCGACCGCAACGGCCATAAACGAGTACAATAAAACCATGGACCGTTCTCTAGAATAATAAGTAAACGCATGCCAATAAATAAGTAAACAAAAGAACTCCAAATGCCGAAAGGTAATAAAATGTGTTTTTACAGGTATGCAGGTGTGAATTCATTTTTGTCGGCGTCTCACTCGTAACAATATTTAAATTTATTAAAGAATTTATTACTCCATATATCATAAAACTCAATTATAGTCAATAAACTAAAAGCTCCTCAAATTTGTATGAGAGGAAACTAATGACAATTAATTAGTCCGCCGCCAACGTTTCCGTTTCCGCTGTCTCTCATGACAGCGTTTTCGGTGCTATTGCCCTAGATAATGAGCAAGCCATAAAATAAGGGTCAGGCAATGACAAGAAAGTTGATTTCACGCTTGTCGCATTTATTTAAATGGCAGAAGTTAATGACCGACTAATGATGGTAATGATTTTTAATTACATCTAATTAAATAGGGGTTTTTGTTTCGCTTTGTGATGTATTTGCGTATGATATAGTATATAGTACGTTGTGATTACAGAATACCGAAATCAGGGGAACCCACGATTGAGACGATAGTGTCCGGCGATTTTCACGGGACATTAATAGCAGTATTAGATCCCAGGTCCCAGACAAACCGACAAGAAATATATTCTCTTTCGTTTATATAGTATATTCCAGTTTTTTTTTATATCTTCAATGTACAGATGTAGAGGCACAGCATGTTAGAATGAATGAATGAATGAATGAATAACTATATTGCACACAAAATTAAAGCACAATGGGCGGTCTTGTCGCCAAAGGCGATCTCCTCCAGACGACCCTGTACAATTATAATCCGACTACATTATTTAAGCTGATGTGCATCGACATTTAACCGACGATTATTATAAAATAATCGCCAAAAATATATGTCTAAACAGCTATTGTTTTATTTTAACCGTCGGTTAAATGTCTATGCACACCAGCCTAAGTGACTTAAACAATTATTATTAAATGGAAGATTGCACTGTATATTTATTTGTATCGTCATAGTTATATGAATTTTTTTATTTATTTTTATTTTATTATGAGAATTTTATAATATTATCTTCTATATATTAATACGTGAAGCAAAAACTTTGTACCCATTTTTACGAAAGTTGCGCGGACAGAGGAGTATGAAATTTCGCACACTTATCGTATCGACATGAAACTACCACCATTCGATGCGAAATTTTTCCTAGATGGTTTATGGCTATTTATCTATCTATCTATCTATCTATATATATATAATGAAAATGGTGTTCGTTTGAGGCTCAATCACGCTTAAACCACTGATCGTATCGACATGAAACTACCACCATTCGATGCGAAATTTTTCCTAGATGGTTTATGGCTATTTATCTTCTATATATATATAATGAAAATGGTGTTCGTTTGAGGCTCAATCACGCTTAAACCACTGATCGTGTCGACATGAAACTACCACCATTCGATGCGAAATTTTTCCTAGATGGTTTATGGCTATTTATCTATATATATCTATATACTCGAAAACTACTGGACCGATCATCATGAAACCACAACCAGTCGACGCGGAATTAATCGTAGATGGTTATAGGCTATATATTTTTCAAATTCTATGAGCCCTTTCCCATGTTTTCTCAATTTGTTTGTTTATTAATTTATTTGAATAAGGCGGTACGAAGTTCGCCGAGTCAGCTAGTAGTTTATATAGAGAAAGAGTGCAGAATGCTAATATTTCTTTAATTATGCATAATTTAAATTAATTATTATGGTCGAATTTCGACCACGGGCGCCCACTACTTTATATAAATAAACAGACAAAAACTAAAATTTCCTTCCATATAAAGAAAGAACCTTATATTGAATATACTTTGTTAAAGAACACACAGTTGCAGTAATTGTTTCGCAACAAGCATGCCTGCTGACCTAAAGGTTGGATCTTTGAGCCTTGCATGATGCAATCCTCTGACGTATGAGTTGAATATTTTACTGTTCCGTAAACCTCCCTAATTTTATTTTATTTTAGTTCGTTGTACAAACTTGTATCATTCACAGATTTATTATATTCTAGAATATTCAAGATGTATACGGTTTTATTCATATTGAGTTAGAGTAAATTGGTAGGCTTATTAAAGAAGCTTACAAACTTACTCTAACTAAATATGAATAAGATCGATAGATTATTACTTGATCTTTTACGTGGTTTCTATCGCGTATCGGAGATTTAATCAAAAACTGCAGCGGGACTTCGAAACTTTAAAAATACAAAATATATTCTTGATTGTACAATATTACTGTTAACAATATATCTATGTAGTAGGGAAGTAACAATTTTTCAAAAAGCAAATCATATTGTTATTATTCGTATATTGCTGACAGTTATTCAATGTGCTGATTATAAATAAGTATGTCACGTGTCAGCAATACTCTGTGCCTAATAGTACAATGTATCAAAACTTATACTTTAAAAAAGAGAGCTTGGATTTTTCTTCCTCCCTTCTTTACAGGTAATTATAATCAGGGTTAAGGGTAGAAAAATACTGAGTGAGGTACCTCCCATATATTTAAGGCTTTAAGGCCATCAGTTTGTTGGAGACTCCCATCGCCTGATCAGGCAAAGCTGTCTACTATTGTCAAAGTGTTTAAAACTTATGTTTGTAGCAAACTGTAATTGCTTCGCCGGTGTATTAATTAATAAATAACTCTTTATTGTATACCAATAAATACAAAAAACAAGAACTTATAGATTAAAACTATGTCTCATTATGTACAAAGGGCGGTCTTATCGCTAAAAAGCGATCTCTTCCAGACAACCCCAGGAATGAATTGAGATGATAATGGCAATGGTGGTATACATAGTACAATTTCTTACCTTCTAGCAATAAATATATAAATGCAGTATATACAGATGTTTTATATATTAAATAGATATACTTAATATACATAACATGCAAATAACTCCCAATAATAAATGGACACAGTCAAAGGTTTTACTCGTAATCATAACATACGAGGCTTCCAAACAATCAGTCTCTATGTGGGTTTCCTCGACGACGAATGAACCTCGCGTGACCCACGAATTGACGAGTAATCTGTCAGCTATGGGTATAATGTGTTTTCGGGTTCTCACCGAGAGGTTCACTCGCCGTCCGCGCGTGGACAGCTTATGTACGAGGCGATCTAATGGGTGCTGCCGGTGGGCTCTAGTGAGCTATGACTCTTAACCAGTTCGATTCTTTTTCTGTTTTCATTTATTGCAAGAGTTCAGTAGACAGGCAGACAGGCCACTTGATGGAAAGCGATTACCATCGTGTACGGGCATTTGCAACACCAAAGGTGCTACAAATGCGCAACAGCTCTCTTAAGAGAGACTGGAACCTGGTTACTAATGCCGCAACACAACTCAAGGTTATTATGGCGGCATACCTAGATCAGGGGCGGTAGGCATCCAGGCGGGTAAATACCCTACCATCTGGCAGATTTGAAACCAATTACACGTTACATCAATTTTTTCCTACAAACATTGTAATAAATTGTTAATATCAACACAATGACACACAAAGGTCGTATAAAACAATGTGTAGAACGATTCTACCCACGGTTGGGTAATTCTTCATTATTAATAATATACTTTATCAGATGTGCAAAGGCTTACCTTACCATTGGTAGATAAGCTAATTATTACGCGTAACGAGATGTTGTTTTATGCATTTATGAGCATGTGGAAAGCGAATATTAATCTATATGCCCCACTGGATTTACTCTCCAAAGTAAGTGACTGCGAATTCAAATTTCTGAACAAGTTAGCAGACGCTCGGCTCATGTAAAGTGATTACCGTCGCCTGTAGGCGCTTGCAACACGAGCGAAGGCAGTTGTCAGTCTTCAGGATGAGAAGAGAATATAATAGGAGGATAATGGGATGGGATATAGGATTGGAATAATAATATAAAAGCGATTGATCTATATTCGGCATTGTCGTCAGCCAATCTCAGCGCACAGCGTAGGCCCCCCCAAGAGGGTGCCACTGATCCAGCCTTTGTATACACAAGATGCTGAGTTACCACCCTTATTGCCGTGGATGTTATGTACATTTATTTTATAAATAGTTGTATATTTTATAAAGTTGTAACAGAGTGAGATGCCAGTCACCCCAGACTTACGTGATTTTAGGAAAGAAATTGAAATTTTCAGGATCGGTAGTTTAACATAAACTTAGGAAATGATACTCGTTAAGCTGAAAGCAGGGCCGTTTTTCAGGTAGCAGTATCGCAACTCCTCGCATAGCGGAATTCTCAACGATTCTGGGAGGATGTTTGGCCCGTCAGACTTGTCTGGCTCATTGGAAAATATTTTAAAATATTATGCTTGATAACATATATAAAATTCAGCCTTTCTAAAATGACGTAAGTTCCCAATTTTTTTTAAGTGTTTGTTTAATGTTGGCTCACAGGAAGTGTCTGGCAACTGTATATCTTTGTTTATAACAATATTATATATGAAATATGTAAAAACTACCCTTGATACTTTGCCGTAAGTTAGCATGGCTTTTTTCCACCTTTGATACCCGCTACCTGAAAAACAGCCCCGTTATCAACTTACCGAGTATCCATTCCTTTCTAAGTTTATGTTAAACTACCAATCCTAAATATGTCATCTTTCCTAAAATCACGTAAGTCTGGGGAGACTGGGATCTTGGACCATAATGTCTTTATTAAAGAGAATTAAAGAATTTATTTAAAACCATTAACATAGTTTACAGAAACAATTTGGTATCGCAAACAACTACTGTAGTATAAATACTGTGTTGCAATTGTTAGCGCCCACTTTCAGACAACTCGATTGTTATACAATTTGAAATGAAAAAAGAAAATTATCTAAAGTTTATACATTTGGAATAATTACTTCAAGTTGATATTTGTAATGTATGTGGAAATGTATAGGTGTGTATATGTATTTATGTGGTGTATATGTGTGTACAAGTGAACGTGTGATTGTATGGTTACAGACTTATTAGACTAGCGTAGTCAGTTTAGTAAATTCTCGGTGTTCTATTGGCCAGTTGGATAATTTTAAATTACATACGCGATGAGCAAGATATTAACTTATATTTAGCAACTTATTAACTCAGTTGTAAATTTTGGGACTAAGAAAGTAAGCACGTCGTTCAGCTAATAGGCGGCATGGTACAAGTGTACAGACTATATCGTATCTTTATTATGTATACTAGGATCAAACGGCCAAATACGGTGCTTATGAAGAAATAACTGCGTAATAAATTAGGTTTTATGAGTACGCTTATGTTTGATAATGTTGTACGGGTATGGTATATATTATTATTTACAAATTAAACAGTTTTAAATTAAATTTATAAAATATTCGGGTCGTTTTAGTATTACGCCAAAAGGAAGGTATGCACTGAAAATCAGCGTTGTGTCGGATATAATGTCGGCACAGCAATAAGGTGAGTGCAAGCCTTATTTGTTGAAAATGCAGCATACAAATTCTCAAAATATGATTTTATTTTTAAGATACACGTCAGCAATGAAGTACATCGCTATTTCTTCAGTTTTTTTTCTTTCTTTCTGTCTTTCTTTCTTTTACGTATATTCTGCTAATTTAGTATATTTTTTAGTTTTACGTGCATTCATTCGCGACAATAAATATTTTTCATTCTTTTTTCTTTCTTTCCTCTGGATGGGCTAGCGAGATGAAATGGAGCGATTCGACAGGAGGAAATAGTCTAGAGGGGATAGGATATAGGATTGGAATAGGGGATGGGACAAGGAATATGGGATAATTGGAGGGGAAATTGGCACTTTCACGCATCGCACGAAACATTATTAGCCCAAAACTAACCATTTCGACTCAATAATCTGTGAGAGCGTGGTATCATACCGATCGTGCCGGCTCTAAGACCTGTTGCGCATAGCTCTGCTACGCATAAGTGAGAGAAATGTCAAAATAGGCAAAATGGCGACTACGAATTTCCTTTTGCTGCTATCATGGACGTGATAGGTTAATAAACGATGACGATATCTCAACCGGAATATCGAGAAATTGCCTTACAGATAGTTATAATTAGAAAACAAACTTTGTGTGGCAAATACCGGATTCAAGCGTTTTCCAAGTAATGTTGGCAACGGATATGCTCTGTTGGATGTTATGATTTCGTATTAATTTCTACAAAAACTAATTCTTTTTTTTTTCTATGAATAAGATATTTAAAAATAAATACCTTATTAATATTAACATCTAATCTAAAAAGTTTAATAAGTAATTTAAATATAACCTAAATTAACTAAAAGTATTCATACTAAGAAACTGTCCATTAACACCTTTCTTATTGTCTCTATTAAGGCGAAGACACTTTGTCTTCTTTGTCAAAAACTAATTCTTGTGAAAATAATTTTTTTTATTTATAAAATCTTATCTGATTCAAAATTATTTTATTCTGAGACATTCGTTTTTTTTTATTAATTTTTGTGTAATATGCATTTGTCGTATGTAAATTCTATGTTTTTTAAATATATTTTTTGTTTATAGGCAAACTGGTAGACGGTTTCACTTGATGGCAAGTGCCTACCGTCACCCATGGACATCTGCAACACTAAGGGAGCCGCGTTGCCTACCTCGTTGAGAGTTTAAATATCTGTTTACGCACTTTTTGAAGAGCCATATTGAAGCGCTCTGGAGCTCATTCCACAGCTTGCTCACGTGTGGCATAAAGGAGCGAGCGCCCCGTACAGTAGATAACTTCCAGGTGTCAAGGAAGTGTGGATGAACTCCCAGTCGCCGGCGAGCAGTGTGGTGGTATTATTAGAGCGCCAATGTCTCTTCTGAGACTTAAAGGTTCTAAACCGTCTGTAAGTTCGAGATCGTCGACAATCCGGACCATGAATCTATATCTTGCAACAATCTTGTAATGCGTGCGCGAGATTTTGTAACTTTATTTTGGTAGATCCTTAAAAGCAGTTTTCATTTAAATTTTGGCATTTATATAGATGTCACAAACGGATATTGCAATTTTATCTATTGTAATAGGTTATAATTTTAATATTTGTTCAAATTGAAATATTTGCATCTAATCTAAATCAGTCCAAAAATCAATCTTGTGAGTAACCTGATAGATAGATGACACTTTATTGTACACCATTACAGAAAACAGAAAAACTTGTAACCAAAAAATATTATAAATGTGCACAATGGATTATCGTTAAGAAGCGATCTCTGCCAGAAAACCCGTGGCAGGAATAAAACATATTATAATGGTCAAAGGTGGTATACATAAATATTAGAGTATATGCAGCTACTTACATATATTTTATACTTAATAGACATATATAAATACACCTATTGATATTACATATATATACATATATACACAAATATACGTAAAAATATCAAACATCACTATGTTGCAGGTAGTGCTTTTTTGTCATGTTCTTAAATATTGTTAGTACTTTAGCGTGCCTAACAGTAATAGCTAGCTCATTCCAGAGTCGATTTGGCTATAGTATGTATGTTTAGCAACTCCGATGATGACCCAAAAATGTTACACTTTACACAGTTATCGGTTTTATTGTCGTGTTACATTCGAATTGTGTTCACTTTATTATTTTTTACTTCATTAGAGTACGTTTTCACTTCTTAGTGATTCAGTCACTCCAGGTTTCTTAGTATGTAGGTACAGTATACCAGTAAACATACTACATAAGTACATGTATTGAAATCATAACCTACTTTTATAAATTAGTAATTATGCATGGGCGGAAATTGTTGGCAGGAGAGTGCAATGTAAAACGTTGCTAAAAGCTGTTCAGTTTATTTCTTCAAAAATATATCTTGTGATGGTGCAACGATCTAGTTAGTTTTGGAAGTTTCAGAAAAATGTAGAAGAATATGACAAGGGCAGATACATTTTAGAAAAGGACAGAAGATGAAAAAAAGAATAACGAAATGAAGATCGAAATTGTAGAATAGAAAGTTCAGGAAGGAAAAGACAGAGATATACGTAGTTGTTTAGAAAGGGACAGACAATAAATGAAAGAATAACGAAAAGAAGATCGAAACTATGGGTTCCAGAAGATACGTTTTCGCGCCTTAACTATGCATCAATCGTCACGAAATTTTGTATACACGTTGTCAGGGGTATAGTGTAGAACATAAAGTGGCTTTCATCCAAAAAAAGTACTGTTCCCGAGGATGGATGAGTATAACCGAAAGATGGTACTCCAACCACTTTTTATTAGTGCTATATTTCACTAACAAATACATCATCATGGCAACGATAATGACATAACTGCGGCAATTTTAAAGTGTTGCTGTCATAGTTAGTTTCACCCTCACTTTGCTAGATGGCATACATACATACATACATAACTTCACGCAAGGTCCCTTGCGGGGTAGGCACGAGTAACAAAGCGCACCTTACACACCTCACTTGCTTCTTTGACATTCACAGCTCTTGTCATGCACGCTCGTCTGTTCTTAAGGCTCCTGACTCCTTCTCCTGCTAGATGGCGTTACTTGTATTTATCATTAAGTAAACACCTAATTATAAATACCCGTAACAACTTCAAAGTTGAAGTAAAAAGCAACTTCGAGATTACAAAGAATTGCAACATGTCCGCTTCATGACATTCAAATCAATTTATGTAATTAACCAATTCAAATATATATCTCACTCAGATCGAAGTGTATCACAGTTAAAGGTGACAATTAAATGAAATAAATAAAATCCTTAATATTTAACCTTTAAACAGGTTCCAATGAAAGCAAAAATTGCTAACGTGGCTAAAGACTTAAGACTATGAATAAGTGGAAGAACTTTTTAAGATTTTGAAATGATTGTTTTAATTCAAGTCTATACAACCCGCAAGAGTTAACTTAAGACTTTGCTTAGATGACGTAAGCCCGAGGTACTAACGTTTCGATGGCGAGAGCGGTAAAAAGGCGGGGTTGGGAGGGGAGTGCGTATTCCGCACAGGTCTCAAGTTAACTCTTGCGGATAATACTTACTCACAATACACATACGTACAGGCGCACGTACACATGCTTTTATATTCGTTAAAATTGATATAAGTTTTATTATTTTACATACTCGCATTAAACATTTACCTAAGTTCCTACTTTATATACTCGCTTTAACATCTGTCTATACAAGTTTATATGGCAGTATAACACCTCACAAATCTAGTAACACTTCTACCCACATATGAATATAAGTAATTAAAACATTGAAGTTATGCATTATAGGAAGGAACTAACACTTATAGTACAGGCTTTTGCCTACTTTAGGTGTTAGTATTCAAAATAATTTTATTAATTATTCTTAGATTAATTAGATTTAACGTATTTTATTGTAATAGCACTTTCTGTTATCGTTGCAACAATATTCTGGTACAGATATTTATTTATTTAAAGAACATTCATTCTTTCATTCATTTTAAATACATATTTATATATATTCTGACAGTCTGACATTAATTATTATGGTCAAACTTGGAGCACGGGCAACCATTAGTTATTATTAACGATGTAATTGATAACAGACTACTAAAATTTTGAGATAATCGTATATACGCGCATGTGAAAATAATAAACAATTTTATCTAATGTTTTTGTCGTTCATTAGCGGTTTATTATGACAAATTGAGTTCGAAGGTCAGGCTATTTCACGCGAAAATGTTTCACAATGTTATTTCTTGAATTTCTTGGATATTTTGGCCCGAGTTTACGTAAATATCAGTGGCGTGGACTTCATATATATATATATATATATATATATATATATATATATATATATATATATATATATATATAAAAGGTCGAGAGCGCCATGAACATATTGGCGCCTACGTTTTTTATTCGTACATTATTACTATATTTTACGATTGGCGGCTTTCCACACTTATTGGATAAAATAGCAACTCATAACCCGATCGGGCACCCACTTTTGTTTCAAAATATGCGTAACAACGAAAATTATGAATAAAAAAATGAAAAATGAACATTTTCTAATATTTCCAACGGGGTTCTATTCTAAAGCTTTTCAAGAATTGCTCCAAGAAAGGAAAAAATCTTAAATTTATAGTTTAACAATTATCAAACTTGCAATGTTCATGTTCAAGCAAAAAATAAATTATTAATTAACTATTGAGTAACTAAATTAAAAATTGTTATAAAAAAAAAATTTCAAGCAGATTATTGTTCATTCATCTATTCAGTTAGTGCCTGAATTTTTTCAATTTTTAGTTTCATATTTAGTATGTTTAAATAATATTTATTCATTAAAGGGCCGATGTGGGTGTGGCTTGCGTAAGCCAGAGTACCCGTTTTCGGCCGAATTTTCATCCCTCTGGGAAAATTATAAATATTGATCTTACAGTTCCGGGACTCAAGACTTTTTTTAGGAAATTTCCTCCTCTTTTCGAATCTTTTTTCAAATTTGAAAAATCTTTATTACTTTTTGAGATATTTGCAAAAACTATACCCCCCTTCTTTTTTTTAGTTAATTGTTAATAACTTTTACAATTTTTGCAAGCGGAACTTCATTTTTTTCAAAAATCATCTAGATGCCATTCCGAATCGAATGACACCTCATTTATAATTTTCGGAGACTGCTGAAAATAGTGGGTTTAAAAGGCACTTGTTTACTAGTCTAAAAAAGAGATATACACATAAATCTATATATAGGACTAAGCCTGCGAGAGAATCAGATAGAATACATTAAATTTAATCATGTAAACACTATGCGCATATATAGATAGAGTTGGAAATGTGAAGTTTTTCGTTAATACTTCTAATTTCGTGTTTTAAAACTTAAATATATTATAACGATATAATATATGAAATGTGACCACACGAAGTTTAGAATCCTTCCCCCCTTTCCACAATTTGTTTCACTCCTACTGCGTGTGAACTCCACACACACACAATTTGTTTTTCAATTGTTTACTTTTTTTGCAAAAATGTTTTTTAAGGCGTCACTTAATTTTCGGAAAAAAAATTTAGTGCACGACGATCGTGCCACCAACATTTTAGATATATGTGGTGTGATAATGGAGCTGGGGATCTGGACCTATGAAAAGGAACACGATTCCTGTTCCACGCAATATATGAAGAAAGTGGTGCTGTTGTTTCTTGTAGTTTACTCCTGGCTTTATGCCCTCGACACTTCCACCTGTGGAGCAGTGGAGCTTAAGTGTTAGCTTTGCAA
The DNA here is from genome assembly GCA_949752895.1 of Dendrolimus pini. Lineage (NCBI taxonomy): Eukaryota > Metazoa > Arthropoda > Insecta > Lepidoptera > Lasiocampidae > Dendrolimus > Dendrolimus pini. The sequence goes on from OX457135.1 coordinate 18,962,200, forward strand.
CCACTCTGTACTGACTGAGATGCCTTCTTTCTAAAAACTCACGGAGTCGCCTACTAAGATACTATAGATATTACTGCAGTACTTATATGTACTTATACTTCATTAATTGTATACAATCAGTAATTGTACTTAATATTCATTATAAATAGCTATTTATTGTAATAGAATTAATAGATGAAAACATAAACTAACATAGCATTTAAAACAAATTGTTCAGCCAATTACACTTAGTCCTAACGACCACATACCTATTACTTAAGACGTGGGAACACTGTGATTTAGTTTTTGCGATGTTTGAAACTAAATACAGTTTATAAATACCTATAGTTTCGCTAAGATCAAATTACTACCCAGATTCTTAATTATTAAGCGTTATTTATGTATTTTATAAAGTAGTGTAATAATCAAGCTTACTAAAGCAAATAGAATTACCACTTCGAATTGTAATCCCGGAACCTAAATAATTTAACGAATTTGTTCGAAACTATTAACATAGTGTTCAAACACAATTTAGTGTCGCAAACAACTGCTATACTATAATACTGTATTGCAGTGTTAGCGCCTACTTCCATACATCTCGTTTGTTATAAAATTAAGAAAAAAATATATTTTAAAGTTTATACAATGTATATGCCTGTGCCTGTACCAATGTACCTTCCAGGCACACGGTGCCAAGAGGTGGGAACTGACGGGCAGGGAGAGGTAGCTCTAGCCCATATATCGCTCGTGTATAATCAATACCTAGCGCCCTCTAGTAGGCGCGCGATCAAAATATAATGCTTACTATATTCCGAATATATATTACGAAAATTCGGGTGCAAATAGTGCAATTTTAAGTGATGTCTGGAAGCATTAGGTACACGTTCAGAACAAGAACTCTCCTAGAAACCGTGCGTAAAATAGCAACTGCATAAATACTGATGTTTCATTTTCCCTTAAGACACAATGTGATGTGTGGAATAGAGAGGGATATATTGTTAATGTTTTGAAAATACGACGATTATCTGTGAAATAGCCGTATTTCGAAAATTACCAGTGATGGGACAATCATATTATATTATCGATAAGATTGAGAAGTGTCCGGTGTCGAATATAAAGCTGGCCGCATACGCTTGGTTTCCTGATCAGGAATTCAGATTCGGAATTCCGTGAGACTAGCGCAAACGTCCAGTACGTTTCCAGACGCTGTCGTGAAAATACGTTATCATGGACGACAATTAATTGATTGCCATTGAATATTTGCTCACGTTAAACAAGAAGAAGAGGAATTAGGTGCACCCGTTGAACACTTAGAGATGAACAGTGTCAATTTTATGTTAAAAGAGCAAAATTACGAGCACACCCAGAAGAATTCTTGAAATATTCAGGATGTCAATGAAATTCTTTGATGAGCTTCATAATGGCATACGAGAGAAAATAAACACAAACGGGTTGAGCTCGATAGACGACCACTTGGCAGCGCTAGCACAGTTCTGAATGCGAATTTGTGTTCGTGTACAGCGGACGAGCCAAAATGTACGCGAGCATTGCGTTCGAGCTGATGTCGTTAGGTTTTTTTCCGTTCTTACGACCAGAACGCACGGCGAAAGTTTCGAACGGAACGTTCGGTTTTTTCCGTTCGGAAAAAATAAGAACGTCGCATACGTTGTTGAACATTTTGTAAGCAGAGCATTCAAGTTTCCAAATTTGAATTCCTGTTCAGGAAACCGAGCATATGCGGCAAGCCTAGCACAGGCGCAGGGTCTTTGAGAGTGCCGGCGCTGCTAGCGATGCATGCTTTTTGGAGGTGTTACGAGCGGCACTCGGCGCCCCCTAAGATCCTGCGCCCGTGTATGCTGCCCGCCCTGCACTATAGATAAAGACTAGATCAAGCGAGCGAAGTATGTTGGTAGTTTATATTATGGATAAAATCCCAAAGGATTTTTTTTTTATTGTGAAGCGGACAGGCAGACTGCCCATCTAATGTATAGTGATTACCGTCACCTATAGACGTTTGCAACACTTGGATCCTGAAGCCAACGCGTTGCCAATCTTTAGGATCGGATAGGGGGATGATATGGAAGGCACAGACAGAAGGAAATAGCCTAAAGGGAGAAGGATTGGAACTCTCACTTATCGCATGAAACTAACTCAAGGTTTCACGCCTATATTCTGTGACAGCCTTGTATCATACCGATCGAGCAGGCCCTAAAAGCTAATGATAATGCAATCAAGGTATTGATTCCAAGATGGCTCTACCACTACCAAATTACAGTACGAGAAAGAGTCACCGTTATAGGTCGCAAAATTAGGAAGCTGAATTGGCAGTAGGCCAATGGAGACAGCGTATTGTAGGACGCCCTCCAGCTCTGCAGACCGCTGACCTGCGTAAGGTCGCCAGTAAGCGCTGTATCAGTTGACGTATTGATAACTTGAGGAAACCTCTGTCGAGAACTGGATTGCGATTGCCTAACAATCGAGTTGATAATTATTACATTTGACGCAATCAAATCCACAGACACTCATTTGTTTACGTCTTTGTTTAACAAAGTTCACGATGTTTATGTGGACTTGATAAATAATTGTGTACATCGAAAAACATTGTTTCGTAGAATTCTACAATCGGAACTGGAAAACGATAATGAAAATTACCTACGTAGTATAAAATCGCATAAAAATTAATGAAATTTCGCCATGGTGAATTCAATAAGGTAATTTAAAGTTTTATTACAAAAATTCATGAGATGCTTTAAATATTTTTGAAAGAGTCGAAATTCAATTGAAGACCGTCACCCGCGCTGGGAATCACGTCCCTCCGCGGGCCTTAGCATGTAGTGGCCCAACGGCCTCGTCCATTGCCGGAGGACCACACTCAAGGCAACTTTATACTCTTACGGTCTTATTCATAAAGTGTTAGAATAAAAATGTTGCGTGGGGTAGTCTGGAATGCGCCCTACGGGAGGGGAGGTGAGTGCGCACATGTCGACGGCAACGAACGACGGGTGCGAACCCTTCCCCATGGAAATTACAGCTACTTTAATATACCAATCACTACCGTGAAGTTAATTGATTTTGTCACAGCTATTAGGTGTAAAATGCGCACTGCATGACTAACATATTATTATGTATAAACTTTTGACGTGAGCAAAGCCGCGGCCAAAAGCTAGTAGTTTAGGGGCTGATTCTTATATCTTACCGACAGTGTGTTTAATTATCGGTTAAAATTTGACAGAACCTCCATGCAAATAATGTCAAAATTCATACAATGGTAAGGCAAACAAGAACCGGCCACAAATAAAGCAGGTGACTTTTGCCACTGACATACTTTATTTATGCCCGGTTACTATATCTTACCGACCGATCGTTTACCTTACTATCGGTTAAAATTTAGGATAAGCTTCATATGTCTAATGCTAAAATTCAACTGATGGTAACGCAAGTGAATGTGAATAGTAAGATTTAAGAATCGGCCATTAGTCCATATCTACGTTTCAACATATTTAAGAAACCATCGTAACATTTACAATTATACTGGGTATTTCTAACAGCCTTGATTTAGAAAGAAAGAAAATAAGGTATATTTAGAGTTATTTAAAATGGAACTTATACATAAGCAGTTTAACAAAAGCTAAAGGTTAACCAACTCAAAACAGGCCCTAACTCAGCAAATGCTGGTTGATAAGAACCAACGCTGGTCTTCCGTTAGTGCCAGGCAGTAACGTCGCCTTCGTAGAAGAAAAAAATAACTAATGAATATTTAATATTATGATTTATAATTAGAACAACATCAAGGAAAGAATAGACAAGGATACATATTTTTGAAAATTTTATAAGTAATGTAATTAGTACATAATATGTTATGATAATATATAATTTGTTTTTGTTTCGTAGTACATAGATACATACATAACTTCACGCCAGGTCCCTTGCAGGGTTAGCACGAACAACAGAGCGCCATTCAGGCTTATTCTTACACACCTCACTGTTTCGTAGTAATTTGTATTTTTCAGCCGTTCTACCTTAGTAGCAAAAATAGCAAACGCACTTGCGTTTTAATTGGGTTTGAGTCCTGGCCGAGACGCATACTTAGGCATTTTTCTGACCAAATGTGTAAATAAAAAAAAAATATTGTCATGAATTCTGCACACTGAAATAATCGATGTAGGAAACCCACCTATCGGCCTTGGACAAGCGTGAAGGGTATATTAACCTTTTCCTCAAAATTAATAATAATAATCGGCAGACAAACACACACATTGTATATCCCAAATTAAGCAAGTTACGCTTGTGTTATGGGTACAACGGACCACTCTTGGGCCGATCACAGACACCCAGACCATGGTAAATAACGGAGAAAATACGTTTCCGAAATTTACTATACTGGGAATCGAACCCGGAACTTCTGGGTTGCAGTGAAGTAGGCCGTCCAAGGCTTAACCCGCTCAACCACAGAGGCCGTCTTGGTGAGACTTATACTATTACTTACATTATTATAAATTATTTAAACTTTGATATATATATACATACATACATAACTTCACGCCAGGTCCCTTGCGGGGTAGGCACGAACAACAGAGCGCCATTTAGGCTTATTCTTACACACCTCACTTGCTTCTTTGACATTAATAGCTCTTGCCATGCACGCTAGTCTGTTCTTAATGCTCCTGACATCACCTTCTGCTAGTACACGATCAATTTGATCATGGAAGGTGTGTCGTGGCCTTCCGCGACTTCTGCATCCATCCGCTTTTGCATTGTATATCTGTTTAGTCATTCTTCCATCATTCATTCTTTCTATATAATATAATTATCATAAAAAAGAAAAACAATAAGAACTATATAAAAATATGACAGTTACATATAGTAATGAAAAGTCGTAAATAAGCGTATCGAAATAGTCTAAATGAATATTAAAAAGATACCACGCAGGTACTAAGTTATCAAAATCGGTTAAGGCGTTCCACAGTTATTTCGAATTAAATAAATTATCACACAAATACAATCAATAAATGTAAATAAAATTGAACTATCTGTTTTAATGTAAAACAACAGCTTATTTCTAAAAGCATATGAAAGTATATATATTAAATTTTTGTCTGTCTGGAATTTCCAGCTAATCTATGAAACGGCTGGATCGATTGTGACGGGAATTTCATTGGCAGATAGCTATTGTTATAAGGAGTAACTTAGACTACTTTCTTAGGATTCCCTGAAAGACGAAATCCACGTCAAGATAGTTGCGGGTACAGCTAGTATTTAATATATTAAGTCTAATTTATGAGTGGTAAAATCCTTGGGAATAATAGTAATTATTTGCATGGTGTGTAGGAAATATCGGGTTTATGAACTGCATTTCTCATAAAAAAAATCACTTAAACTATGAAAAACATTAATAAGAAAAAAATATACGAGATATGTAGCAAAATACTAATAACGTAAATCATCAATTGTTTGTATTTTGTGTTAAATTAATACAACTTATCCGATCATTGAGAAAATCTCCTCAATAGACAAAATCAAAAGTGATATCGTCCGCATCGATTGCGCGGGCGGCGTTTACAAATACAAACAGAACTTTCGCTTGCGCGTGCGCACTTACTTCAAACTAGTTTGCACTGTGGCCGACATAGCTGCTGCGCGGCCGACACGCGACGCGATTCACTAATCACTGACTGCTAGTATTTAGTATGAGCAAACCGACGCTCTTCACTTTGCTAGCCTCGTTTGGAATTTATAGAGATGGTAATACCCATTGTTTTAGAATTTCCACATTTGCTTATCGAATCTTATCAGTCGTCGACGTTATTAGACAAAGGAGTTCTTAGTACTGCCTTTCTCATTATTCTTGTAATTAAAACTTTAGGTCTTACTCCCACTTTTCTAAGTTTTTAGCTGACGCTAATCTTTCATTACAGTCCTATATCCCATCACCTCTATCCCGCTCCTCTTGTCTAATTCCTTTATTTCATCCCCCATCTCATCCCATTCAACGCTAACATCGTGTTGGCTATGATGCTAAAGTTCATTATATAGGCGAAGATAATCACTTTCAATGTGCTGGGAGTCTGCATGTTTGCCAGCTACTCTTGTGATAGTTCGAGAAAATACATTTAACAAATGCAGGAATTCGTGCAGGAAGAGAGAAAATATACGATATCCTGCAGCCCGGCGGCCTGTCGTAAATGGCAACAAAACATCCTACAGACAGGTGGTAGGGTATTTGCCCGTCTGGATGACTAACACCCCTGGTCTATGCCGCCACAACAATCTTGAGTTGTATTCCGGCATTAGTGACCAGGTTTTAGTCTCCGTTAAAAGAGAGGCAGCATATTGGTAGTCTTTGGTGTTACAAATATCCATAGGAGATGATAACTGCTTTCCATCAGGTAGGCCATCTGCCTGGCTGCTGACCTCATGCAATAAAAAAAACAACAACCAAAATTTAGATTTTCAAAACATTCCACATTTACGTTTATGCATGCCACCCCTGCCAGGCTCAAGTACAAATGATAGACTCAAGATATGCTATCTTAACGTCGTAAAGAACAAAATGCGTTCTAGTGGAATCACAATACGGGATGCCGAAATCTGTGCGAAGTGGAATATAAAGAGTCAGCAAGCGGAACACGGTCTCCTAAATCGATACTTGAAACGCAACCAGGGTTTAATGCTAGAATGATTTAGTCAGAAAAAATTACTTCAGCTCATGGATCTATAGCTTGTAAAGCAGTCTTAACTAAATGTTTTTTCCTCTTCTGTCTATTTTATTTATTCGTAAACGTATTCAATGTTTACAGTATATAAATACCCTTATGTTAGTCTAATTAGTGGCAAATACTTGGCAGGAGACTGCGCTTGACGGAAAGAATTAGAAAATCCTGACTTTAGAAGCGAAAACTCACTTTAAGCCATAGGAGTTAGGTATGTAACCCTAGCTTTAGCCCGTTTCTTGGGAATTTAACGGCTTCTATTGTTAATTAATAAAAAGTGTCATTAGTTTGAAGTTTTACGAATAATTTTGAAAACAAGTCTTTTCTTTACGAATTAATTCAATATTTTTACTTTTACAAGCAGTCTTTATCTAGCAATAAGAAATTAGTTTAGTTAGTTGTTAGTAATTTAGTTAATTAGAATGAACTTAATATTAGAAATGTAGAGTCTTTATGTCTTTAATTACTATGAGATTAATACACATGATATCATAATTATAATAATTACACAGCTGTTAAACAATAACTCCATTTGACAACAAATATAACTGATGTTATGTTACAAAATGATATTTCTTATCAAAAATCCCTACCTACAGGACCAAGTAGCTTTATTGGATTGCCTCTTGTACACACCATTAACCTTGACTTCTAGACATGGTTGTAGAGTTACGTCATTGTGTCAACAAGGAGATTGTTTGCACGATTGCTTAGGAAGACTACGGAAAGTATAATTTATAGGGACATATTTCAATTACCGAGCCAGTCACGAGTTCATGGCGTGTATATCGTGGCAAGTGATAATGTTAAGGCTCACATTTACATCCCTGATGAATACGTCCCTCATATCAATCTTGGAGAGGACTAAATTGTTGATGAAATCTTAACCGTTATTCGTTTATACCTAAAGCAGATTTAGACATGGCTATGTGCTTTACTCTTAATTGAAGCTCTCATCAATTAAATGGTTTTTGTTGAGTTTCCGTAAGGTTTACACAAATCTACATTTTAAGAGAATTTCTACATCAGCACGGATGTTTTCGGTTAGCGTAGGGTGTTATTTACTTGATGGACATGGACTTCTCTTCTTAGGTGTCAAAATAGAAATGAAGTTTTAATACTGTACTCATTTAAGATGCGTTTTGTAAAAATTAAAATGCCGTCGACGCAAAAACTCTTTATTTTGTACCTTCGTATTAATCCTTATCAAAATAAATTACTCCATATTCAAGACGAATTCAATACCTTTCTAGAACTTTTTGAATTATTCAATTCGAACTTTTCATTCAAAAGCTATCGCGATATATAAAATGTAAGTATTAGTGTTGTAGCCAAATAAGTATTATGTATTGCGCGCGCATGTATGATATGGTGGGCAGTCATGAGGGGCGATTCCAGGAGACGGACATAAGATACTTTTTATCCCGTTGGAAACAGTAGGTGGCTCTGAGATCGGGTACTAGAATCTTCCTAATCACCCGGACTGATTTTGGTGATTTTGCTTTTGTGTGTTTGAGTTGGTCCCCGCATGGTTTAAATCCACAATTGGAACCGGTAGGTGGCGCTGGGATCGGGTCCTAGATTTTTATTTTTTGATAGCAGGACAACGTCTGCCGGGGCCGCTAGTAGTATATAAACCGCCTCTGCGCTCGCCCCTACAGCTGACCTTCAACTATGTCTGGGAGAGTGTTAGAACTTTTGAAATTCTGGCTGTTTGGGAAACATCTTTGAATAGTTGACCAAGTAACATATATAAAACTCAGATTTTATATTATGACGTAAGTAGAATTATTATTTATTAAACTTTAAAGGCGTCTGGCAGGGAGCTGCCACCCTACAAAGTGTCTGGCAACGGATGGTATGATATTCTAATAGTATCCTGTACAACATACTAAAAAATTGCGCATTATGCTATAATGTTTTTGGGCAGAAATTATGCTCACCTTTGCTACCTGTTATCTGTCAAAGCCACCACGGTTCGAGATTCATAATATCCAAACCTTCTTACCTGCTGTAGGATATTTGCACAGAAACTTTTTTAGCCTTTATACTTTTTGGTAGGTCTGGCGATCACCGGCTCTTAGTCCAGTAGGTGGTTGGAGCGAGCTGCTATGTCAATGAAGTTTTGTCATTTAAGTATTCTTCAACAGTGTATTATCCCTGTATTAGCAAAATACTTTTTATTTTTTAATTTGGTTTTAAATTTAGTGAAAAGCAAATCTAACATTTCATTCTTAATCTTATTGAAGAATCGTAATATGTAAGGTATTATCATCTCTATATACTTTCATAAGCAAGAGAAAAAGATTGTTACCATGAGGTAAAGAGCAGCATTCCGTGGGAAGATCTCCAGTGTTTGGTGTAATTTTGCCATTGTTTCCCATTTTATCATACGCTAGTCTAATGAGAATATGCAAACAATTGGCTTGGTTTGTTTTATTAAAAGATGTTATGAATTTATTCTGGCCTTACCCTTTCTTGTGTTCTGAATACTTCTGAAATAGGTTATTCTTTTCCTCTATATATTTTCATCTTTTGGGTTATAGAGTATAGACGGGTATTTTGTTAACTCTTACAATTTATTATTTTTCCCTTTGAAACTATTACAATAATACTGAGGGGGGGGGGGGGGCGCATTCAGGGTGGAGAAGCAAGATGGAATACTCTTCCGTTTCAAAGGAAGATCTTTCAGCGCGATTGTTGTTGTTCTTCGTGGGCCTCAGTCTGTCTGTTAGAATCGGAAGTTTGTATATATTCTTTGTACGTGTCGGAAAACATTTGTGACCTCAATTATTGCACAGCGCCATTGGCTTGTAAGTGTTCTACTACAATTCTATACTACTTTTATATAAAACTTAGATTCAGGCTATAGATTACGCTAATACCCCTGGTCTAGAGTAAGCCACCATGACATGCTTGAGCTGTGTTCCGGCACCATTAGCCAGGTTTCAGTTTCTAGACGCCGGCAGAACCGTATTACTAATGCCCATCGGGGTCACCTAACTACTATCCATGACAGTTGGGCTGTCATGGAAATTGCTGTACTTCAGTTCAGCAATAAAAAATAGTAAGTACTTAGCTTAGTAATAATTAATTCTAAGATAAACAATATAAACAAAACTTGAAATGAATAATTTATTATTTAAAAACATAAGCTGATTTAAGTGCGTTGCCTGAGTCAAGTATTGCACATCATAATGTGGTTTTCCCGTTAAATGCTGACATGTCGGTTCTGATACGCAAAGTACTGGACCTCTGAACTCTCTTCTATCAGATGTATCGTGTTGTAGACTAGAAACAGCAGGTATATATTTAGACCTGTAATAAAGAATAAATATTACAAAATAATATTTTTTCATCTTATAGCGTAGTTGTTGCAGCTAGGAATTTGATATAGGTAAAGTTTGCGTGGAGAAATGCAGCAAGCTATTACTAGTGGAGCCTGCCCTCTATACAAGCTAGTACTAGATCGTGGCTACTGAAAAAAAACATCTCACCGACATTTCATTTGCCTTACAACCTGTTAAAGCGATAACCTCCATACTAGTAATGTTAAAACTAAGCCGATGGTGAGGCAAGTGAACGAAGCGTAAGATATAGGAAACGGCCTTTGAATGATTACTAGTATAGGTAGAATACGTATTGTAATTTGTTAACATTAGTTAGCATAATCTTTCTTTGCATAATACATTATCATATTAATACGTGAAGTAAAACTTTGTAAAGTAAACTTTAAGAAAATTGCGCGGACGGCGGAGTATGAAATTTAGCAAACTTATAGTTTACTAGAGTTTACCGCGCGGCTGCGCCGCGGGTTAACCTCTAGTGCGTGTCTCTTGTTTATAGAGCAAGCACTACAGGTTATATTATATTAATTTTGAATGTATTTGCCCACGGAAGATTCACTTCATTTTATATCGCTAATTATACCATCCCCCGTCTATCTGTAAACAACATAAATGACAAAACTTGACCAAAAAGGCCAAAATGGTCAAAAAGGCCACAGAGACCGACATGGCCAAAATGACGGAACAGACAAAAACGATCAAATAGGCCAAAATAATCAAAATGGTCAAAATGACCAAATAGGCCAAAATGACTAAATAGGCCAAAATGTCCAAAAAGGAAAAATTACCAAATAGGCCAAAATGACCAAAAAGGCCAAAATGACCAAAAAGGCCAAAATGACCAAAGAGGCCAAAATTACCAAAAAGGCCAAAATGAAAATTATCCCTTGTACATCCTCAGTATTTAATTTACATACGTACCGAATTTCAGCCAAATCGGTCCAGTAGTTTTTCCGTAAAAGCATAACAAACAAACAGACAAATATCATGTTATCCCGGAAACTATCCCATTTTTCGGGATAAAAAGTATCATCAAAAATCATCAAATATCAAAAGTTCATCCTCGGTATCGAAAATATAAATATACTGAGTTTCAGCCAAATCGGTCCAGTAGTTTTTACGTGAAAACGGAACAGACAGACAGACAGACAAACAGACAGACAGAGTTACTTTCACATTTATAATATTAATAGGGATATAGAGAATAGGTGCAGAATGCTTATTTTTTTTTATTATGCATAAAAATACATTGTATCAATAAAAAGTGTATTACACAAACAATGATGTATTTGACATACACACGCATATTTATACTCTTTTGTTTTTAGTTAAAGTCAAATTAATAGGGTAGCGTTTTTTTTAGATTATGGCTGCAATTTAATAGTGTAGCGTTGGTGAAATCTGTGATTATAGAAGTAGTAGTCTTTGACAAGAGAATTTTAATACTCGTAATGTTCAAACTTATAATTTCAATTATAATTTAAATGGTCGAAATTCGACCAATGGGCGACCACTAGTTATAATAATTTTTTTACATAAATTAGCAAGAGCAGTGTATTTTTGAGAATGTCTAACAGTCAAGTAAACAAAAATGTTTCATTAAATTTAATAAATTATTTGAAACACAAGTTATATTTAAAACATAACAGTTATTTGTTCTTCTTCTCCACACGCGAAACACGTTTAAGAGGGGTAAAAAGATTTATCTTTATAAATGTATTCATTTTAAACGTAATGATACGTGTATCCTGCGTTAACATGCTTACTATATATACTTTTTACATCCGGAGTGACTCATATCCTAATATACTAGACAATTCCCGGAAACTATTATCATTAAGGTTAAACTTCATTAACGATTGTTGTGTTAAATAACGTTGATTTAGACATTAAAACAAATCATTTCTTGTTAAAAATATTTTCAGGGTTTCATAGCGAAATGAAATATTTATTCTTGCATAAATGTAGTTGCATACAGGTGTTATTCCTAGAAATACGTGGTTCAGTACATTTTACCAGTTTCACTGGTGTGCAAGTAAGCAGGATCTTAATCGTCATTATTTAATTAGTTAATTTCTATTTATTTTATTAAGTTCCTTTTATGTAAATTGGATAATATTTATTACCTTTATTTAATAATTATATACCTAGATATCACTTTTTTAAATTATTTTTTCTATCTCTGTGATTGTGATGGATCTACCAAATTATTAAACAGGATTTACAATAGGTATATACGAGAATAACTTATAGTATAGGATCCCGCTATAGAACGACTTTCACCGAGATGCTTATTTGATGAAACCTATTTTATATTTAATTTAATTTGTCAATAAATATATTGCATATGGGTTGCCTAAAAATATTCAGTCCAGTAGGTATATGATAAATTTATATATATTTTTTTTTATATTTCACCGGTTTGTCTATTAAACAAATTCTATACCAATCGAAAGTATGTAGCCCATAGAATATGCAAATGTTAGGTTGCCTATTCTTTTACGGTCACAACTCTTGGGTAGCCAGGTATATATATATAATAGGTATATATATATAATCCTTTTCATGTTCAAGATCAAATAGCATGCGCACTCTCTTTCTTTAAATGGACGGACTTCAAACAGCTGCTATGCTGTGTCCTCTTCTATCGCATGGGATATGGTTGGTTGGGACCTCCCAGCCACACATATTCTCTCGCATAAATATTTCACTTTTCAAAATTCGACAACCGGAATTCGGGACTGATTTTTCGCAGGCAGCCCTATACCACCGTGTTCATAATGAAATAATCTTTATTTTCATTTAATTTGAATTCAATAATCGGACCGGTGCAAAATGCTAGTATCGATTTACCTGTTTATACCTGGCTACACGAGAGTTGTGACCGGAAAAGAATAGGCAACCAAACATTTGCATGTTCTATGGGCTTCATACTTTCGATTGGTATAGAATTTGTTTAATAAAGAAACCGGTGAAATGTATTTTTTTATTATTATTAATTAATCATATACTGGACTGAATTTTTTTAGGCAACCCATATGCATTATATTTATTGACACCTTTAATTATATATAAAATACGTTTCATCAAATTAGCACTCGGTGAAGGTCGTTATATAGCGGGATCTTAGCCTATTAACTAAATACTTAAAAATAAACTAAACTATAAATAAATTAAAATATAAAGAATGTAACAAACGCTGCCAAAGGGAAGCGTGCCCAGAAGGTTTGTTGTTTGTTGCGCGAAATATCACGGGCGGTATCAAAGAGTTTCTTACAAAAATTTTTGAAGAAATCTCTGTATGTCAATTATTTAATTAAAATATTATTATTATTTATGTATTGATATTATGTTTCAAATTTGTCATTTAGGAATTCGTTTGTGGAATTATATGATTTGTCTATTAATAATTTCTTTAGTTTTGTTTTAAATAGCGTAACCGCAAAAACTCGATTAAAATTAAAAAAAAAATTGTATATTGGTAATGGTAGTTATGGTGTTATAAATGATATAGAAAATAGTGCAATAATTTTAAAATAGGAGTAGCCTTCAGACAACCAATTGAGAGATGAAAATGATATTCCAAAATGTAGAAAAACCATAAGGAAGTTTCAAAGAATTTCATTACATTCATGCTAACAAACGAGCTAAAATTTTGATTTTGATTTTGATAAGTAAGGAATTTCTGGAAAACATGAAAAAATTATAAATGACCATTGGACGAATAAAACATTTGGATTGTTTATTCGAGGGATAACTTTTTATTTTATCGGCCTTAATAACAAAATCGTTTTGAACCACACCCGTTAAGTTATTTTTGAGTAGTATCCTAAATTTTTGACATTTCGGTCAGCTGCATTTCAGGAATCCGTAGCCAAATAGCAGAAACGGTCAGCAGTCTTTGCATAGTATAAAACAAAGTGGCTTTCCGCGTCTGTCTGTATGTCAGCTAATTTTTCCTAAGTAATAGAACGGATTTTTAAGCGGTTTTCATCATTAGTTACATAATTGAAGAATACAATTTCCTGCGGCTGCAGTCGATCAGCGAAAACCAAATCGAAATCGGCCTATTAGTTTTTACGTGAATCCCGAGCTAACAGGCTAACCGACGAATAGACAAGAAATCTAATGAAATTTACATCGTGTTCCGTGTGTTATAGTTTGCCATATTCCAGTAGTTTTTTTTAAAAATAGATTCAATGTACAGCCATGGTATTTTTAAGGTGTGTTGCGAATGCGCTGGTAATGGCTTATTCCGTACAGGAAAGGAAAAAGAATACTAATTCCTGAGGGCGGTCTTTCGTAAGAGGCAACAACCCACAGCCCGGTGGTAGGGCATATGTCTAGAGTATGCCGCCATAACAACTTTGATTTGTATTCCGGCATCAGCGGCCAGATTCGAGTTTCTCTTCAAGGTCAGCAGCGCATTGCCAGCACTAATGGTATTGCTAATGTCTATAGGCAACGGTAATCACTTTCCATCGCAGTTGGGCCGACTGCCTGTCTGCTGAAGTCCTGCAAAATTTTTTTTTTTTTTTAGGACCTGACTCAGCTGAATAGCCTCAGATGGCTGTTTCAGCGATACCGGGCTTTGGGGGCTTCCCGCCTCCGTGGGAGCGGAGGCGTTCAACCCGGAAGCAGCACGCTCGAGGAGGCACCTCCTGTGAGGTTCGACCTCGGCTCGACCGCTGCGGGGGATTGACTCTATATTGGGAACAAGCCGTAAAAGGCTGAATGAGCTAAGCCAATAGGCTAAAGTGATTATTTGGGGACTCGTCATCGACTCCGCCGGCGGAGCCGATCCTAGTCTATCATTACTACCGCTTCGCAACGTGTTATAGCTGGAGGAGAAGAAGCGGCGGAAGAAACTCTCCAGCAACACGCCTAAGCTAATCTTGTATGGCTACTTGTGTCTGTAATGAGTATGGATTGGTGGGTCTTACGATTGTGTAAGAGGATTCGACCCGGGGGCTCTCCGGCGTCTGTTGTGTCTGCGTCTGTTATGCCAGGCTGATGTTCTGAGCCTCGGGGGGTTCATAATTGCAATGAGACGGGTGATTTTGTCTGGCTCGTCAATGAGTACATTGCGAGGGCGACGTTTGCTCGTGGGAGCGTTTGGTGTGGGTTTGTAGTTGACCGTTTCCGTCACCAGAGGGTTCGGGTGATGGGGGGCACGGTCAAAGAATCTGCGCGATAATGAGATAATATAGTCTTTGATGGAGGGAAGCTCCAGGTCGCGATGCAAGTCGGCGAGCCGCATATAGCGCGGGCCGTCGACTGCAGCACGTAGAAAGTGATTCTGGATTCTTTGCAGTCTCCAGATGTTAACGTCGCTGGCGTGGCCGAAGACCACACTCGCATAGGTCAAGATGGGGCGGATGCAAGTTTTGTAAAGAGTCTGCTGAGCTGCGCAGCGTTTACTAATATTGGTAACTTAAAAGGTAGGTACTTCTTATTACTTAATTGTTCTCGTTATTGAGAGTGTATGTAATGCTATATAGAGTGTATGGAGGTCGAGCTAAACGAACCAAAGCCAAGGGATTTAGACGCTTAAGGGAGTTTGTCGTTAAATCGAGTGACGTTACATGGAGTTCACACTGTATATCCACTATATCATTTAGTATGTATGATATGAGATTTATTTATTAAATTAATAGGTGGAAATTAGCATACAAAGTCGTCAAACCCTGTCTAACTTTTAAAGTACGAGGTGGAAAAGAATTAAAGTGTTAGCTTCAAATACACAATCAAGGAAAATTGGTTAACACCAATTAAAAACTTCTTGAGATATTAAATTATCATCAAATGCTTTTCATGGTCTGGTAACCAATAACGAATGCAGCGAACTTTTGATACCTCTTTACCCTACGATATACGCGGACTGCTAAATACTTACCGAATTTATTATATTTAAGAATTTCTAGAAGCCCTAACATAATATATTTGACCACAATAACAACAAAGAGTACCAATAAAAGCGGTTCTAAATCACCAATTACCTAAGAAGATAAAGTAGACGGTGTTCTCGATGTACTCTCTGTAGTCAAAATACACCAGGTCCATGCACAACGTTAGTAGTTGGAACACTACACCAAAATTGAAGTAGATCTTTAGGAGTCTTTTATTTTTCTGTAAATAAAACAAAACAGCGATAAATTAAATACTTATATAATACTAGCGGTCTCGGCAGACGTTGCTCTGTTCTGAAAAATCAAAATCTAGAATCCCAATGCCACCTAGCGGGCCTAATTGTGAATGTAGAACACCCCGGACCCACTCCAACGCCAAGTATTTTGTTTAGTTTGATGGGTTACATTATTGAAGTATAGCTTATATTAATTAGGGATAATATAAGTATTCGAATGATGAAAGAATTTTTGAAATCGGTTCAGTAATTTTTGAATGTATTCGATACAAACATTCAAAAATACAAATCTTCGAGATAACACTATGTTGTACACCATTACAGAAAACACAGAAAAACTTATAGCTTAAAAAATATTCTAAATGTGCACAATGGGCGGTCTTATCACTCTTTGTAATATCAGTATATAGGTAGATAAATATTTCACAAAATCCGTAACAATAAAATTGAAATGTCTATCGGTGATGGTCGGTGATTTGAAATGAATGTCAAAATTTAAGCGTTAGCTAGCTGGACTATAGAAGTTGGATTAGGGGTTAAGTATGCCTCGCTCCCGGCCGTGGTTCGCACCATGGTCGGGAGCTAATCCGGATGGGACGCCGTCTCCTCCTTCTGCGAGCGCGTCATGTTTGTGAAGGAGGAGGCGGGGCGGGAGCGTGAGCGGACGTCCTTGCTCCGCTCCCGTCAAAGGAGGACGCGCCGACGCCGGAGGTCGGAACTAGACCTTCGGTCACCGTAAGTGGGCGGCGCGGGTGGGGCCCCTTGGGGTATAGGGGTTCTCACTCACCTGCACATGCCTGCCAGGGCACACGGAGTTGGAAAGCCCGCATTCACGTAGCCCTGGCATAAGGCGCAGGATGGAACACCCAGGGGTTTTAGTGGGTATCCTTAACTGGGGAGTGGCAATAGCGTGGCACCAGTTCTCACTGGGCACGCTAGTGCCATCCCTAATCTGGCGAATCCCACCCTCACACGTCGCGAACATCCACCCAGGCTTCTATGCCTGTCGCGGCTTAGTTCTCAAACGGATTTCCCCTGGCCAAAAAAGGGGGTAATTATGCCTCCCCCCTAGTGTCCTAGTGCCCTCAGTCCACCACCCCGCTACTTAAAATTCGTGTATCAATCATCTATAGATTTAACGTTTCAATGTGTCTCGCAATCCTTGTTTTTGAGTATTTTTTAAATTTATTTAATCGAACAATAAGATATGTTATTCTTATACCTAAAAAATCTGCAATGGTTTGAATTGATGCTAAGTCTACGCTTTAGGTATAAATAATAAATCTGAGGTAACTTGAGTAGTCTACTGTCATCAATATTCCTATTACAATATAACTATTTTTGCCAGGCGAAGATGTAGTTGTGTTGTAGATGTGTTTTTTATGAATAAATTTATTTAAAATGAATAATAGATATATCGAGCCTTTACTGCCCTTTTATTGCAAGCGACATTTGGACCTAACTAAAATTATTTTTATATTCAACAGGTATTTTAAAATACTATTTTGTTTTAAAATTTCCAGTTTTAGTTACATTACACCCTACTGAATCGAAAACTGAAAATCTTAAAACTAAATAATAGTTTAAAATACCGGTGCAACGACGTTGCATACGATAAGTAAGAACGGAGAAAGAATACAATTTCCTGCAGCCGGGCGGCCTGTCGTAAGAGGCACCAAATTATTCCACAGCCAGGTGGTAGGACATTTGCCGACGCGACGCCTACCATCCCTGGTCTAAAGTATGTCGCCATAACAACCTTGAGTTGTGTTCCGGCATAAGTAACCAGGTTCCAGTCTTCCTAAGAGAGCAGCAGCGCATTTGTAGTACCTTAGATGTTGCAAATGTCCATAGGCGATGGTAACCGATATATACCGAATTTTAGCCAAACCGATCCAGTAGTTTTTCCGTGAAAACTAAACAAACAGACAGAGTTACTTTAGCATTTATAATATTACTAGGGATTTATGTTGTTTCTTTTCTTAATTTTGTATGGAAAACCAACCAATTGGCTGATTTATAATATTCTACGTTATGTGATGTCAGTCTGGATTAATGAATTTCGTCAACACTCAAGAATTTCAAAACAATTTTCTAATAGTCACCTTATGAGCTCCAATCAAAAGGAGAATGGTCATCACGATATCAATGACTACAAAAGCAATTGTTAATGGTATATGGACCATTGGATCCATGTGGCTTGTGCGTTCCACAGCCGTTTCAGTCACCATCTGTTCCACTAACAGGAAGACCAGTAGTGGGAAAGAGAGGAGGGACAACACCTGGAATTATAGCAAAATGATTATAACAATTAAATACTTAGTTGATAAGTAAAAGTAGTTTAACGTAACATTGGATCATTTAGGTCTTATGCTAAAAAAGGGAAGGTTCGCCCTGAAAATCAACGTTGTGTCGGATATCACTCCGGCATAGCAATATGCCGGAAAATGCGACGTACAAATTCTCAAAATATGCAATGCATGATAATTAATATATATATTATATATCAAGGGCTTTAATACAAAGGGGAGTACAAACAAAAGTGCAGTTTTACACAAGGGACAAAATTGTGAATAAAACAAAACTAGTTGATTGTATAAGGCTTAAATTTGAAATACCCTTCTTTTCAGGTACACTTGCATACTGGTAAGACTTTCTAAATTGTACCATGCATAGTTTTTAGTAAACAACAAAAAAAATGCATTTTTGCGTTTATGCCTATATGTTATGAAGCCCTCGATATATTCTTTTCTATCCTAGATTTACTACTTATTTAAAGCTACGAAATTTCCGAAGAAAAATAAGTTGCTCGCAAGATAATTTCGTAAATGCCCTTTCCGTTATTTACTATTGTCTGGGTGTCTGGGATCGAACTCAGAGTAAACCGTGCTTAGCTTCGCAATATACAATGTCTGTGTTTGTCTAATGTATTATTATTAGCCAGGAGACAACGTCTACCTGTATGCAATACTCGTGCAATAAAAAAAATAATATCAATCTATATTATAAATCCTTTGACCTCTTTTTAGTGAGGCGAAAGATTAGAAAGTTTACATACCAAATTAACATATCCAAATATAGTAACTCCCCTGCGTATAGGCACGCAGAAGCAGCACTTTCTAGTTATTGGCACCTGGCACTTGCATTTGCAAGGCGACATTTTTGAATTTATTGTATATACTGTTCTTGAACCCTGGAATATGGACATGAAATGTACTGTCAGAGAAAATGGTGAGTAAAACTGTATTTGTTGGTGCAAACTCTTTTATTAACCGACTTCGAAAAAAGGAGGAGGTTCTCAATTCGTCGGGATCTTTTTTTTTTTTTTTGCTTTTTTTTTATGTATGTTCGCCGATTACTCCGTGATTTATGATCCGATTTACGTGATGTTTACGATCTATCAAACAGTATAACAAAAAATAACGACTAAGTTTAAATGATTACAATATCCTTATTGACCTCTTTAACCGACTTTAAAAAAGGAGGAGGTTCTCAATTCGTCGGAATATTTTTTTTTTATGTTGTTATCGATTACTTCGAGATTTATGATCCGATTTACGTGATTCTTCTTTTTTGTTCGACGCGGAATAGCTTCCAATTGGTCCCCTAAAATTTTTACATAGTTTGGTCCAGTAGTTTTCATTTTATGAACATTTTTCATGGAAATAATTTTCACTTCGTTCCATATGTACACCGATTACTCCGTGATTTATGATCCGATTTACGTGATTCTTTTTTTCTTCGACGCGGAATAGCTGCCATGTGGTCCCCTAAAAATTTGACAAAGTTTGGCCTAGTAGTTTTCATTTTACGTACATTTTTTTGTTCCCGGTTCTTGGAACCTATATTTTTTAAGAAGCGCGGCACCATTCGTAGGTCCTCCCTTACATAGCTAGACACTAAAAAGTAACAAATAAAAAATAAAACATCGTTTAAAAAACCGACTTCAAAAACTAAAATGTATAAAATAACTTATTTCTAAAGCTATTATTATTAATATATATTATCTAAAACATCTTGAAGTCGGTGCAAAGTAAAACATAAAAATTACTATATTTTGAAAATTACTAAGCACCGACTTTAAGATGTCTTAGATAATATATATTAATAATAATAGCTTTAGAAATAAGTTATTTTATACATTTTAGTTTTTTAGTTTTTGAAGTCGGTTTTTTTAAACAAAGTTTTATTTTTTATGCCACCCGTGATCTAAAGGCTGGCTCATATTTCGCCCAACAAATAAGCATCGCCATACAGCGCGGCAATGCAGCCAGCCTTCTGGGCACGCTCCCACCTGGCAACGATTTGTTACACAGTCTATAATAGCTTGTACTATTTATAACTTACTTTATTTTTAGTTTTTAATTGTTTTTATTATAATAAATATGGGTGCAAATAATAGCCCATGATAGATAGTGACTTTCACAGCAGCAAGCAGAAAAGTGGACAGCCCTGTATTTATTCGCGCTACCGATTTCCTTCGTCGTTTTCTTGCTTGCCGCCGTGAAAGTGGGCATAATGTAGATGAAGGGTAAAAACACAAATCTATGTTCTGTGAATAAAATATTAATTGGTTTTCTTATGTTTCTGACCGCGAAAACCTATCATCTTTAACTAAGTATAAAACCTGAGGTAATAATTGCGGCAATGTATCAAATACAATACAATAGTTGCTATTTTAAATTGCTAAACTGACGCCAGACAAAGTATTGATTTGATGTATTTGGCAGAATTGTATTTAATATTTAAATGGGAAAATTTAAAGACAGCCAACTAGACAGAAAATAATAAGAACAATTTGTGTTTTGGATGTGAATGTCGATAAGGTATTCTACATTAAATACCAGATGTCCGTTTTTATTTTGGCAAATGGCAAGCTCTGTACAAATAGAGAACCGAGATACACAGTCGCGTAAAGGACAGAGAGAGAGAGAGAGATAACACCAAAGAGTACATTGAATATATACTTTATTGCACACCAAAACATAGAATTACTAAAAGAGACCATATTTACAATATTTTCTAAGCAATACAATAGACGACCTTATCGCTCTAAGCAATCTCTTTCAGGCAACCTAAATCAAAAACAAATTTGAATCAGGCGATGTAGGTGATGCAGGAAAAGGCAATGGATACATAAATACTCGAACTAATTTAACAAATAAATATACAAATACATACATTTAAACATAGTCGTAAATATACACGTATACAATAATATATTTCAAAATACATGAGTTATTATAATAAATGTATTAGCATGATTATATTGTGTTAATCAGACATAGCTATTTATGGGCAAATAGTGTTTTCTGAGTAAATTTCTAAATGTTGGTAAGGATTTGGCTTCTCTGATAGAAAGAGGACTTTCGTAATCAAATCATTATTTGATTATTTACTCTTAAAATATTATTTTAATACTCACTTTAAAAACTGTTTTTCATCGCCTATTGATTAGACTAAGCGTAGAAGAACAAAGAACTTATTTCACTTTTTCCCTTCTTCGATTAAAAAATATAATATTTCTTTTTTCCATATTATTTCAACATTATATTATAAGTTACCACTTTATAAGTTCCAGTAGCTAACTGAATAACATTGGTTGATTTCTCCACAAAAATTGTATCATTTGAAGACGTCTTTTATAGGATACTTCCTGCCCCCACACTCGCAGGATTAGACCTAATGGCCTGGAATAAATATATGCATACATAGCTGCGTAAGTATGAGCAATGAAAAGAATCTACAAGGCTTGACGGTTAATGTATCAGTGTATAGAGATGCAGCAGTAATATCCTGTGAATGAATAAAAAATTGGTAGACAGATAGTTGTTCGTCTCATGTACACGGAAGTCTCGTGGATGATTGTTACGAGATTTGTTATTTATCTATTTATTTTGGATAAAATTAATCAACTAGCATAGCATTATATATCTAAGCCTAAATACCTATATTATCCGGAAGAAGAACGGGAAAGCTGAATACACTTTCATGCGTTCGGGCGGACTGTCGTAAGAGGCGACTAAACAACCCACAGCCAGGTGGTTAGGTATTTGTCCGTCTGGACGGTCACAACCTCTGGTCTCAAACCACCAGTACCACCTTAAATTGTGTTATTTTTTTAGTGGCCAGGTTCTAGTTACCCTTTAAAAAGCGGCAGCACTCCGATAGCACCTTTGGTATTACAAATGTCAAACTTCAAGGTGTTTTAGATTAATTTAGATAATATATATTAATAATAATAGCTTTAGAAATAAGTTATTTTATACTATTTCATTTTTGAAGTCGGTTTTTTTAAACGATTTATTTTTATTTGTTACTTTTTAGTCTAGCTATGGAAGGTGCCGCGCGGAATGGAAATTTTTTCATAAAAAATGTTCATAAAATGAAAACTACTGGGCCAAACTATGTCAATTTTTTAGCGGACCAAATGGCAGCTATTCCGCGTCGAACTAAAAAGAATCACGTAAATCGGATCATAAATTTCAGAGTAATCGGTGTACATATGAAACGGAATGGAAATTTTTTCTTAAAAAATGTTCATAAAATGACAACTACTGGGCCAATCTATGTCAAACTTTTAGGGGACCAAATGGCAGCTATTCCGCGTCGAACAAAAAATCACGTAAATCGGATCATAAATCTCGGAGTAAAAAAAGATTGCGACGAATTGAGAACCTCCTCCTTTTTTGAAGTCGGTTAAAAATTAAAATAACCGGTATAAATCAAACAAAAACGCATACAAAAACAATTTGATTTTATATAAATCTTACATCTAATCGATGAATATAAAGTATTTTTTTGTTATTTTACTGTTTTATACATGTTTGTCATTAGAAAAGTTGTACCATTTTGTTTTATGGATCGCGTAGACACGCTGCAAATGACTTCATACAATTTCAACAAATTAAATTCCGATTATTCAGTCATCAGATAAAAGTTATCAGTCGAATAAATTATAACCTGTGTGAATTCAAATGGTTTCACCATTGAACTATTTTATTCCTGCAAGTAATATTTTCAATTTTTCAATATATATAATAATAACAGCCCATAAATGTGCCACTGCTGGGTTCGGGCGTCCCATTATAGGGGAACGAACAGTATATCCACCATGCTTGTCCAAGGCGGCTTGGCAGGTTTGGCGCATCGGCTATCTCGATGTGCAGGTTGCGTCACAATTTTTCCTTCACCGTTATTAGCACGTGGTAATTGTAAAAATATGCACATTAGATTAGATAACTAAGTGGTGCATGCGTTCCGGCCAGGACGAATCCGCGCCCTTAGAGATTGAGACGCGTGCGCCAGAAATTACGTTACCACGCATTTTTCCCATGTTATTTACTTTATTCAATAAATAGCTTTTATCTGATGATTGCAAAATTGACCCCCTAAATAGACAACATTCGTTTTTTAGTCGAAATTTATTTTCAACAAATTATTAAAAATTAGAGCTTAACACAATCTTTAAAATTAAAGTTAGTAAGTAAAAAAATACAAAACTTTAGAAGCCATTACTGGCTTCATTTGCGGTGAGTTAGCGAGATTATAGGAAGTATACATTATAACTAATAATATTTTATTATAATTTCCGGCACGCATCTTGAGCGGTCACCTTGGCCTACGCACAGTGATATTGCGGTTCTTTTTCACATTATGTTGTGACAGTATGATATCTTTCGAGTAAAGGGATATAAACATAATATTTGATAATGATAGTTTATGTTGATAAATAGCTTACTTCTACTATTCCTCCAACCGCTCAAGATTCGTGCCGGTAATTATAAGTTACTTAAATTGATGACGCAGGTTCGAATCCTGGCCAGAAATGTTTTTAACTTAATTGTTACGATTATCATGTACTAACTGTGCAGGCAAACATGGTGACAAAACCATGATGACTGCTATAGGACAAGTGCGACAGATATAGGTACTGTCGGTTCCTCAATTAATGGGGAGACACGATCCTAGTAGTGGGGTGTGTTATGTATACCCATTAGATATATTTTTATTTACTATAAAATTATAATGTTAGTGTGTATGCCACTTAACGACTCCTAAGCCCTCTGACCGATTTTGATGAACTTTTTCTGAGTGTTTCAGTGGATCCTTGGATGGTTTAGATTCACAATTGGAACCGGTAAGTGGCACTGCAATCGGGCTCCAGGACTTTGACGACAACTTTTTGTGTTTATTTGAGTGCGTGCAGTAGATGGCAGTGAAATTGGCAATTAGATTTTTATATATCAGCGCAGGACGACGTCTGCCGCGCCCGCTAGTTAATATATTAAATTCTTATTTTGAGAACTTTTGAAATATTTTGTCAATTACTCCTGGATATATAAAATTTTCAGTAACTCCTAAGAGACCAGCTCTTTGGCGTTTTTAAGGTTTTTGTATCCAACTTCTTCATGAGCAGTTCCATCCACGTCTGACAGTTTCCCGATTTCAGAGTTGACCATTATAATAGAGAATACGCCTTGCGCTGAAACAAGACATGGAAAATGTAAGCCAAATTATTTTTAATTTAGTTTTCTGTTCTTATTTAAATCATATGTATTGGTACAGTTAACAATACATGATCGTACAATTTTTTTTTACAAAATTTATTTGTTTCATGTGGGCTTTATTGCCGAGAAGTGTGGAACTTGATAGACGTGTAAACGTCAAAAGTAAAATAGTAGCTTTAAATAGTATAGAGACGCCAAGAACATGCGTCTGCTATTCAGAATTCAGCCGAATACCAATTTGTGAAAAATATCTGCAAATATTGCACAAAATTGTATATATTTAAGATTACATTTCAGATAGATTTTAAAATGTTAGAATCAAATATATAAAAAAATTGCGCTTAAAACCGTTCTACATAGTTTTAATTATTCCCCAACCCACACAGAAACATTGAGTTGTGTTAAAGTGCATATCAGAGAACAGTGGCAAGAATATTTTGATGAACGATCACTTTCGAAGGGCATATGGTACAAAACCATCCAGTGTCGGCTCCCTCGATGTCCGTGGTTCGCTTTGTCATCCATAGAATTGGACAGGAAAACTATTGTAGCTCTACTAAGACTTCGATCCGGGCACATTCCTTCAAACAAGTTCAAATATATGATGAAGGTTTCGAATTCACCAAATTGCTTTGAATGCCAAAAAATTGAAGATATTTATCACGTATTGGCGGAGTGTGTCCGGGGCGAGGCGCTGCGGCGTCAGCTTCCGGTCGATTACAATGTGGGTAACTGGACGAGTATTCTGTCTTCTCCATTTTCTGGGGAGGCCAGAGTGCTCGTTCAGTTATTGTATCAGTGTACTTAGAGTTTAAGGAATGAGAAATGATTGTAAGATTGGACGGGGTGACATTATCACAAAGTGATAAAACCCCATTTATATAATAAAGATAAAAAAAAAAAATATATGTATACCTATGATTCGCGAGAACGTAAGAAAATACTTCACAAATTATTGTTTCAATATCAACCTTCTACGCGTGAACTGCACATATCTTACACTGATCATGCGGTAGCCGGTACTCGATATTCGGTATTCGGTATTTGGCCAAACCACTATTCGTGGCATCTCTACTCTCAAACACAGAATGAAATACGATTAGCTTAAGGGTAACCATTTTATCTCGATATTCTGTGAGAGCGTAGTGTAACACCGATCGAGCAGATTTAAAGAGCAATCACGATATTGATACCAAAAGAACCGTGGTAGCTTGGCTGTTAAAGCACTTGCGGCTCAAACTCCAATGATACTGGTTCGTATTTTTTCTAACCTGATGTGCATATTGTCACAATTCACGTCAGTCACGTCGAGATAACTGGTGTGTCAAACCCACCAAGCGGTCTTAAACAGGCAGGGTACGCTCTCCATTCACCTAAGAAAATGGGGGGCCTGAGCTCAGCAGTGGGACAATTATAGGCTATTATAGAGCCATTAGGCTCTACCATATTCATGTAAATTAATACTTACATATGATTCGATATCATTGCAATGACAGGTAATTCGAGACTTCTAATTATATTTTAAAACATTTAAAACTAGCTGTCCCGGCAGACGTCGTCCTGCCCGGAAAAGCTTCAAGCGATATGCCGACAGCAACACCAGCTACCGGGTCCAATTGTGAACCAACTCAGAAACCTTCTCTGGCTCATGCACAACAACTTTGCTAAACATCATCACATGATCAAATGTATAGTTTACGATTCTATAAAGGACATATGAACAAACATTCGTTTTTATATATAAGAAGAAGATTAATAACAGTTAACAAAATATAACTTACCAATCACTAGAATAATAATCGCGGCAATAAACAACAACAAAGGCACCACATCATAGACATCAAAAATGATTTTAGCAATCCATGGAACTAATAGCATTAACATACTCAATTCTATTATCAGGTAGTAGAAACACACCTTTAACGTTTTCACTTTTCGCTGAAAAACGTACACAAACCATTATTAATGAAGGATTACGAATATTTCCCAACGTATGAGCAATTTTTTTATTTCAGTAGTTCACCAGACAGGCAGACGGCCCACTTGATAGAAAGCGGTTACCATGGCCTATGGACACCAAAGGTGCTACAAATGCGCTGCTGCTCACTCAAGGGAGACTGGTACCTGGTCACTAATGTCGGAACACAACACAAGGTTGTTATGGCGGCATACTCTAGACCAGGGGTGGTCGCCATCCAGTCGAGTAAAAAGTCTACCACCAGGCAGTGGGTTGTTTTATTGTTACATAATTGTGGGGTACCAATTAAAATGTTGTTTCGAAAACACGACCAATTACAAAAAGTCTAAGCCGTAGGGTCGAAAATCGTAATAAAATAAATTACGCAGCATGTCGATGTCCCAATCGCAGTTGAAACTTAACTAACTCTGTCTCAATGGCCGACCTTATATATTCGTAAACTAGACATGAAAACCCCAAAAACATGCACACCATAAATGAGAATTCTTGAGTTTGCAAGCCTAATGCAAAAGAACATGGCTTCCAAGAATCTACAGCGAAATGTAAACTATAAAAACGGTTTATGATGTCTTACTCCACGGCCTCTCATAGAAACAAAGAAGAGATTAGCTAATGACAATAAATTATTGCTTAGAGAAATTGAATTTAAGAATTAATTAGTCTCCAGTTATAAGCTATTATGCGACAATCATTACTCCCCGTACTATATTGTTTTACGACAGAGTAAGTTCACGTCCCTAAGTTAAAAATTTCAAAAAGATAATAGATGTTTGTTTCGAGCTACTTTTGAAATAATTAGTAAGCACACCAAAATTGAGTGCGTACATTACCAATTAGACAGTATATGTAAAGAATACAGAGACTAGTAACATTATTTGTTAAATAAAAATAAATACACACTTATATTTTATTTTCATTATTTTTATTACACATATAAATCTATTTTCTGCAGTATTGATAAATACATAATAACTATATTATAATATAAAATATTGTAATTCTTTTATGATCCTCTTCTTTTGTTTACTTATTTATTGGCATACGTTTCTAGAGAACAGCCTATTGTACTATTATAATCGTTTACGGCCCCTTGCAACCGAATCATTAGCCAGGTGTTGCGGATTAAGTCGAGTACGATACGGGCACATTTGTATGTGTGAGGTATGAAACGACGGCTTGATAGAGAGAGAAGGCAGTTCAGCGACAACTATGATCAAGGCCTGACGTGTGTACAACCGGGAACCGGAGTGACTGGCTTTACTTCCTTAGACGTGTTTGTTTACATAGACTCCCCTATACCATTAATGATGTAAGGTGTAAAAGTAATATAAACTTACCAAATGCGCGGCGACGATCAATGTTATGTCAAAACCAAAAGCAGTCGGATATGAAAGTAATATAGACCATAATAAGATCATCTCATATTGTTCGCCATAAAATATAGTGAGTATCAATACCATGTACAGCGGTAATAGTGACAATAACATCAGGACCTGAAGAAATAGGAATGTAATTAGCATGGAAGAAGAATATGTAGTGGAACACTTACAAGCCAATAGATGGCGCTGTGCATTAACTGACGTCGCAAACGATTGCTGATACGTGCAAAGAATATATACAAATTTCCAACAGTAAAAGATCGGTCTGGGCCTGCGAAGTACAATGATAGCCTCTCTGAGAGATCGTATTTGGGACGGAGAAGCGTTCTATCTCGCCCCTCCAATCATTAGGATCATCCCTAAAAAATACTGAAGAATGAAAGTCGCACAGTTGTTATTGAAATAAGTCGAGTGTTACAAAAATTAATTATTTAAATATAATTGAGTTTATTAAATCACTGAATCGCCAAATATATTGTATTACATTTCAAATTTAATTGCATTTCACCTCGACATAATTATGTAGAAAGTAAATAAATACTTACCAATTTGATATAACCCCACGCAAGTATCGCTGGTCTGGCATGCTTACAAAAACAGAACGCATCCATTTTAAGCTCTTCTAGAATAAGTTATGTCTTTCTCGATACAATTATTTATCTGAAATTCGAAAACACATTTCAAAGATTACATGAATCGGTATTACTTAGCTACTTAAATTAAATATAGGTGTGAGTGACATAAGATGAGATGAGAACCTCCTCCTTTTATGAAGTAGGTTAAAAAGGATAGATAAACGTTATATGTAGACCCCGGCACGGTTTTTGAGTGGCGGTGGAATAGTAGAATACGCGTTACGCATTGAGTCTGGCCAATGTGATGCTATTTATCGACGTATCGCAAATATAATGTTTTTGACCCTTTACTCGTAAGGTATAAATGCGTCATATTGCGAAAAAGAACCCCAATGTCACTTTGTAGGCCAAGGTGAGCGCTCAAGATCCGTGCCGGGAACTATACATAGAGTTTATAGATAAAAAAAGGTGTATTGTGTAAACGATGACAAAGATTATTTGTGGTGTAACGGAGGATAGGAGAGGGGAGTATGGTAGGACTAGACATATTGCACCCACCACAAATTATTGTGGTATAGCAGCGAGTGTTGATAGTTAAATAATAGTTCAGATAGCCGAGATTAATATAGCAGCTACATACGAAAATGATGAAAAATAAAGAAAATAAAATTTATACACGTAAGGTCTTTAATTAAAAGAATTATAGAAATTATTCTAACTCTGGTTTTAATAGGTTATTCCGTTAAATTAGGCCAGGTAGACTTTCTAAATTTAACAACCTGCAATGTTTATGAATAATTTAATGAAAGTCTCAACCATACCATCCACGTCATATAGATAATGCAATAAACCATAGGTAACACAATGTGAATTGTATTCTACATATTTATATAAAAAAACCAATCAAGGAAACACTAAACTTATTACTCATATAAAGTATCAATAGGTTTTGTGTAGGAAATCATGTAATACAATATACAAATTTATGACAATATCATTACCAAAACACTTGTTTTAACAAATTCACTTCATTTTACACTACGACTCTGAGATGTCTAAACAATAATAGCGTGTGGCGTTTTAATATAAAAATAAACAAGGAAAACATTCACGACTCCAAAAGTCTTTTTAGATTTTCATCCAAGTATACTTGCACTCTTTTTTCCAAGCACTGAACAAATAAGCCTTTCTCTGTCTTTAGCAGACCAGACTGAGTCCAGCATACTAACGCGTTTATTACACTTATAGAGTACCACGTTTTTCATATAAACTATATTTAGATTATTCGACCTTGAAAATAATAGATACGTGTAGTTTGGTGTCTTAGCTAATGACAACTGGCGCTTCGGGCTTTAAAAATCGGTAGGAATGTCTGAACGCCAAATATTCTGAGGAATGACGTCATTCGCGTAAAATTTACATAGATTCATTATACAGTAATAATGTCAGCCCATAAACGGTCTAATGGTAGCTCGCCTCACATTATTATTAAGGCTGATGATGTACATTGGTTTAGCTACTGAACTGGGGCCTGGGGATCGCACTGACTTCAAAATATTCAATCCAAAACATTGAAATCACCACTGGCTTCCTTGGAATATGAAGTTAGCTGGATGTATGTGTATGAGCTTTTAGAAAGAATAGTTGATATATCTGCAATACTTGTCTAAGGTGGACGAGCGGGTTTCACACACCGATTGTCTCGATATGTAAGTTTTGTCAAGATGTTCTCTGTCAGCACGTGGTAAATGTAATCAATATACAGAGGTCAGAAAACTGACTAAACGATACATGTTTTCCACAGAGTACTCAAACCCACATCGTTATTTCTGGTTCTCAAGCGTTTGTTATTTTGTAAAAAAAATGTTTTTATATAAGCATAGGCCCTAAATGCTTATATAAAATAAAAAATTTTTACATATTCTTATAATAATCTTACAATCTTTACATATTTTACACATTCTTATAATAATCTCGTTAAGAAAGGATTAGCCATCTCTTAAATAAGAGACTATTAACTAATCAATGGCTGTTTCAAATAAAACTTGCCATCTTGCCTCTTAGCAGAAACTACCTCTCTATATAGGTTAAAAATTTTGACAGTTATTTATGAGTTACTTTACCACCACCCCTTATGCTTAAGAGGAGTTTATGGCTAATATTTACGTTAATCAGTTGCTGAGCAGTTTATTAAAATTTAACAAACGATTATAAGTAAGGCCATTGATTTCTAAGAAAAAACAATTTGGTCAAATTTTGTTAAGCTTTTTTACGTTCGTGTAGGTTCGAGTTTGATCAATGTCTCATGTGACGTTGAGTGATGACTACAGTGATGACGCGGTGTAGGATGGAACACGATTGCCTGGATGATAGAAGATGTATAATATGTTGTCATACATACAGTAACATTTTACTTAACTAGTTTGTAGTTAGGTTGTTAATTGTTATTAACATCGCGGTAGAAGGCAGGTTTGCGCTGAAAATTAGCGTTGTGTCGAATAAAACTCCGGCACAGCAATAAGCTGTGTGCAAACCTCCTTTGCTGAAAATGCGGCGTACATATCCTCATAACTTGTTTCTTTCTTTTTACTGAGATTTGTTATTAGTATAGTATACTAGCTGACCCGGCGAACTTCGTACCGCCATATGTTCTGAATTCCTAAAAGACTTTGTTTCATGACACAAAAACACCATAATCAGTCCAGGTGATTAGGAGGAATCTAGAACTCGATCTTAGCGCCACCTACCGGCTCCAATTGTAAATTTAAACCATCCCGGGACCCACTCAAACACACACACACACAAAATTTCATCAAAATCGGTGAAGTCGTTCTCAAGTTATGCGCTTACCGACACATTTTGCGATTCATTTTTATATATAAGATTAATAAGTAAGTCGCTATGTGATTAAAATCTTTTTCTTTCTTTCTTTCCAAGATGCCTATTTGCTTGTGACTTAAAAAGTTATTTACTTAATTGTATTTGTCAACAAAAAAAACAATTCACTCCTAACTATTGTAATTCTTTTTAATCATTTCCACATTTCTGAATATAAATATAGTATTAAATGTTTTGTACCGCTGCCATGTTTTTTGTAATGGTGAATCATCAATTACATAAAAACTTAATTCTTGTGACAATAATATAATATAAAATTGCGTCCCAAACCCGCATTTCAAATGACGTGGTTTCGTATCCTGATCAGGCAGCCACTTCAGTTTCTTACCGTTTTCTATTCTATTTAGTTAGTAGTGTAATTTTGCGACCTAACTGGAATGCATTTTGTTTCAACTAGCATCTGCCCGCGACTTTGTTCACGCTGGACAGGTAACAAAAGATCACAATAATCTTGCTAAATATAAAATCAAAGGTTATTTTCAGCAGGAACCACTTCACTTCACTTGGAGCAACTTAATTCAATTTGATTCATTCGTCTAATACAGGGATTCCCAAAGTGGGCAATATCGACCCACTGGGGTCGTAGTCGCTTTCTCAGGGGTGGTCATAAACGAAAACTGATTTGGGATCGACGAGGTCTAAAAATCGACCCCTATTAATTAACACAAGTTCTTATTTGAAACGTTACTGAGATACTGTATAAGTTTTGTTGATGTAACAAGTTGGTACATCAACTTGTTAAAAGAATGACTCAAATTTTTGTCAAGTTTACTTACTTAACCAACTGCAAAGTTATTATATTGGTAAGTATTTGTATCAATACGAAAGAAACTGGAGATAGGATTTCTAAAGTAATTTCGCTATGAGGGTCTAAAGTCTAAGGTATCAGTTCATTTTGGAAAAGGGGTCTCTTGCCGTTCACGATAAATTCTAAAAATAAATAATAATACTTAATATGGAGTTGTAAAACAGGTTATAAATAGAGATTATTACAAAAAGTAAATTATCCTTAATTGTTGTTGGGATTTTCTAGTAATTATCACAATTTTAGGTGTTTTTGACCCTACCTTTGGTTGTTAATATTTTTAATTTTTGGTACCCCTGCGCGTTAAGTTATAAAACTTCCTGTTTCAAAGAGTAACAACAACCAAATAGTACTGATCACTCGGTTGTAAACATAGTACTCGGCCAAACCCGTCGGAAAATGACACATCCGTAGGGATATTTTGATAATATACTTTTCTCGTCGACTTGTACCACGCCATTGGATATTATATCTCGACGTACCAAGCCGTAATTTACTAGTTCTGACATTATCGGTATAATTCCGATACATTACTCTCTTGTCACAGAACACTTTTGATCATACCAGTATGAAATGATCAGTGTATGTTGAAAATAGTAATTATTGTAGCAGATTCGATGGCAAAGGTCATCTTACTATCTGCAACTATCACTTCTGCGCATTTTTGTTAATTTTTAAATAAAATTTGGGTTACATAGATTAACTAAAACTTTATGACATACAAAATATGGACTAATTTTTATATTTCATTACTAGGATATTCCATGTTGATTTATAATATAATTAGGTATAATAGATAGAGATCTCAGTCACCCCTGACTTACCTGATTTCAGGAAATATAAAATTTTTAGGATCGGTAGTTTAAAATAAACTTAGAAAGGAATGGATACTCGCTACACTAAAACGTCCCCGTTTTTAAGGTAGCAGGTATCAAAGATGGAAAAAATCATGCTAACTTACGTCAAAGTAGCAAGGCTAGTTTTTACTTATGTCGTAAATGATATTGTTATAAACAAAGATATACAGTTGCCAGACACTTCCTGTGGGCCATTACTTTTGACAGACACTTTAAAAAATGTGGGAACTTCCGTCATTTTAGGAATTTTACATATGTTATAAAGTATTATATTTTAAAATATTTTCCAATGAGCCAAGCAAATCTGATGAGCCTAATATATTTCCAGAGTCGTTAAGAGTTCCGCTGAGGAAGCGCGAGAGCATCAGAGCATTATTCAAGCGTATACAGTAAGTACAAGTGAAATGCACTCTGACGCGTGAATATTTATAAAATTTAAATATAAATAATATTGAATTGACTTGAACAACGTTCTCGCTGTGTGTGATGTTTGGCCCGTCAGATTTATCTGGCTAATTGGAAAATATTTTAAAATGTTATTATATAATATATATAATTTTCCGTGTTGTATTGCAACGGTAATCAGTTGCCCTAAATATAGGCAAGCCCTTTGGTCACATGACACTTCTTTCAATCGCCTTGAAAGCTCTCTATAAAGTTGAGATGTCTCACGTCCCAATGTCTCCAAAGACTCAACTCTGAAAGCCACAAATACGTATTATGGATACTAATTTATCTACTCACTCGGAAAGAAGCGTCATCGGGTCCGAGCTTCACTAGATAAATCCCAGATAAATAGCCCGAACATTCTTTCATTGGATACTGTGCGGGGCAGACATATTTGGACATATTTATTTCATTTAATTGTTTGTATACCCGTCGAAATGTATTGTGATTGGCCAGCACTGGGAAGATGCTGTTTCTGTTTACCTCTGAGGAAGGGTGTGCTTACATTTGCATACATTAATATTGTAAGTTTAAAATTTTTTAGTGGGAGGTTTTTATGGTGAATTATTTTTATTGCTACAGTACATCAGACAAAATGTTTACTCCTGTGGACATTTGTGACGTCAGAAGTGATACTTTCAACGAAAGCTTTTGATTGGGAACTGGAAGCTGGCCAGTGATGCCGTAAGACAACTTAAGGTAATCTTAGCATATCTCCATCTTGGCCTAGAGCTTACCCCTGGCTGATAGCCTGCTTGTAATCTGTTCCCACAGCCGGGATGTAGGGTATTTGCCCGCCTGGGTAGCTACCACCCCTGGTCTAGAGTAAGCTGCCATAACAACTTTGAGTTTGTTCCGGCATTAGTGGCCAGGTTCCAGTCTCCTTTTAGAGAGCAGCAGCTTCTTGGTAGTACCTTATTATTACAAATGCCCATAGGCGATAGTGGTGGTGATGGAAGCAACAAAAGCTTTTGACTGAAGATTGGAATCAGGCCAGGGATTTCTTCTCGCAGTTTACAACCATTCCTAATAAGTTTCTTTTTAATATTTAGTCTAATTAAGTTCCCAGTTTTCAGTCATTACATAAAATTATTCATAAGATTAAATACAAGTTTAACAGCCGCTTTTTCAATCACATAGTTATCCATCGACTAAATTATAACCTGAGTTAAATGTCAAAGTGATCAATTGCAACTACTGTTTTAATTTATGCATATTGTATTTTATTCTGGGAATATTTTTTGTCTGATGAATAAGCAATTATGGTCTTATTCATATTGAAGCATACAGTCATTGACAACCATCCTCCTTTTGAGAATCGCTTAAAAACCGAAAAAAAAATGTTTACTTCAAATTCTTCATTATATTGCATGTTGCACATAATCTATGGAAACTTCAGAAATTTATCATGAAGCGACGCGACCGTCGGCACCACACTTTCGAATCGTTATAACGCCCGGGGACAGAATTACAGTCATGTTTGACAGCCTAGTCAAATTGTCCTGTCCAGGTCTTCTTCTTTTCCGTGTGACGACCGAGTTGACTGTCGACTGGGCTAAATCTTTGCAGTGTTAACTTACTGGAACGTATAGGTACCGGCTCCAATTGCTGGCTTCGTAAATATCGTAATCCAACTGCTCGTTGTTTGTTTGTTGTTGATGTACTCTGTGCGTGTATTAGCTTGGAGATTATATAATGTGTGTGTGTCTGACGATGAAAAATGAACAAAGTAGATTCAGTATTCAAAATTTTGTAAATGAATAAGTTTATTGCGTTGTCTGTTTTTTGTGAGTCATTGCTCACTGTAGATAACATAATTATCTATGCACACAAGTTTAATGTACACTTGAATACTGTAAATTCTTTAAACTCTTCCCATATGATGTTGCTAATATAGTATTATAAGCAGTGTTTGCAAAAAAAAACGTGTTTTGTTATACTCTATAGTCGGTAGTCGGTATAAAATCAGTGGCGTAACGAAGTGGGGGCGGCAGGGGCGGTTCGCGCCGGCACCACTTTTTAGGGGGCAGCAAAATTTCACAATAAATAATTTATTTGCATTATTTGAACCGTTTCATATTTTTATCGCAACTACAAATTTGGACCGATTGAAAAGAGCACGAAATTTTAAATTACTTATTCTTTGACGAATTCGGGGAATCCCCTTTCTTTGAGTGATATTTTGTAGCGACTGCTGCTAACACGAAAGAAAAACAATTTTCAAAATCGGTTCAGTAGACCCAGAGATTACCTCCTACAACTTCACAAACACACAAACTTTACCTCTTTATAACATTGGTATATATATAGTATGCATTAAATTGAAATACCTAAATAAAAGGGCGGCAAAGTTGTCTTTCGTCCCGGGCGACTCTCAGCCAGACTACGCCGCTATATAAAATACATATCTTCGTAAACATGTCTGTTTTTTCGAGATCCACGTAAAAGGGGCGGTACAAATATGGTTTTCGCTGATAGACATCAATTTGCGATAGATTTTATCCCGCAATGCTGAAAGAAAGTTAGCTGTTTTACTTATTTAATTTTTAACCAACTCAAAAAAAGGAGGAGGTTTTCAATTCGTCGGAATCTTTTTTTATATGTATGTTCACCGATTACCCTGAGATTTATGATCCGATTTACGTGATTCTTTTTTTTCTCGACGCGGAATAGCTGCCATTTGGTCCCCTAAAAAATTGACATAGTTTGGCCCAGTAGTTTCCATTTTATGAACATTTTTTATAAAAAAATCCATTCCACGCGGCACCTTTCGTAGGCGTACCCATAGCTAGACACTAAAATAAAAACTTCGTTTAAAAAAACCGACTTCAAAAACTAAAATGTATAAAATAACTTATTTCTAAAGCTATTATTATTAATATATATTATCTAAAACTAAAATGTATAAAATAACTTATTTCTAAAGCTATTAAATATTAATATATATTATCTAAAACATCTTAAAGTCGGTGCTTAGTAATTTTCAAAATATAGTAATTTTTATGTTTTGCTTTGCACCGACTTCAAGATGTTTTAGATAATATATATTAATATTTAATAGCTTTAGAAATAAGTTATTTTATACATTTTAGTTTTTTAGTTTTTGAAGTCGGTTTTTTTAAACGAAGTTTTTATTTTTTATTTGTTACTTTTTAGTGTCTAGCTGTGTATGGGTGGACATACGAATGGTGCCGCGCTTCTTAAAAAATATAGGTCCCAAGAACCGGGAACAAAAAAATGATCGTAAAATGAAAACTACTGGGCCAAACTATGTCAAATTTTTAGGGGACCACATGGCAGCTATTCCGCGTCGAACAAAAAAGAATCACGTAAATCGAATCATAAATCTCAGAGTAATCGGTGTACATATGGAACGGAGTGAAAATTATTTTCATGAAAAATGTTCATAAAATGAAAACTACTGGGCCAAACTATGTAAAATCTTTAGGGGACCAATTGGAAGCTATTCCGCGTCGAACAAAAAAAGAATCACGTAAATCGGATCATAAATCACGGAGTTATCGGCGAACATACATAAAAAAAGCAACAAAAAAAAAGATCCCGACGAATTGAGAACCTCCTCCTTTTTCGAAGTCGGTTAAAAATTACTATATTTTGTTTGAAAATTATTAAGCACCGACTTTAAGATGTTTAAGATAAAATATGTTAATAATAATAGCTTTAGAAATAAGTTATTTTATACTTTCTAGTTTTTGAAGTCGGTTTTATTCGTTAAATTAAACGAATTTAGGTAGGCTATTTTTTATTCTGCGTTACTTTATGCTTTCATTTCAAATCATTCTTAATAAGTTAAAACAACAATAAAAAGTCAACTTTAAGTGGACAAACCTGATTTATAAATGATAATTATATTGGTTTCTACATCGAAACTTTAAGATATAAGTATAATAAGTAAGTAGTATGTGGTCAGTCCTAGAGTGAAGTCCACGATTCGGCAAATATAAGGTAGAACATGCTCCAGCTCGTTGGACCGATGACTTTCATAGAGGCTGGATGAAGGAGGCGGACGATCAGGACCAGTGGCCCAAACAAGGGAAGGTCTACGTCCACTAGTGGACTGTGACAAGCTGACAACGACGACGATTAGTAGATATCAAAAGTTACTCATTAATTAAACATAAATCACTGTAACATTCTTGTCAGTGTCTTTAACACTGCTTGTATGAATGCAAAAACGTGCTTCTGACACACATCATTTAAATTGTATATATAAAACAGGGATAGCACAATTCTGTTGAAGAGGTATGTTAATAAATAAAATAAACTTCGTTTAAAAAAACCGACTTCAAAAACTAAACGATGTTTTTTTTTTTTTTTGTTACTTTTTAGTGTCTAGCTATGTATGGGTACCTACGAAAGATGCCGCGCTTCTTAAAAAATATAGGTCCCAAGAAACAGGAACAAAAAATGTTCGTAAAATGCAAACTACTTGGCCAAACTATGTCAAATTTTTAGGGGACCAAATGGCAGCTATTCCGCATCGAACAAAAAAAGAATCACGTAAATCGGATCATAAATCTTGAAGTAATCGATAACAACATATAAAAAAAATATTCCGACGAATTGAGAACCTCCTCCTTTTTTGAAGTCGGTTAAAGAGGTTAATAAGGATATTGTAATCAAGTTTAGTCGTTATTTTTTTTATACTGTTTGATGGATCGTAAACATCGAACGTATCGCATCTAACGGATAATTTATCACAATGCGTCCACTGTGATAAATTATCCGTTAGATGCGATACGTTCGATCGGTAGCGATCAGATTTACCGACGCAACCACCAGCAATCTGATTGCCGATGACTCTCATTCGGATTTTCGTAGTAAGCGTACGTGCGGAATGAGTTTGTGAAATAATGGAGGAAAGCGAATACGAGCAATTTGTCTTAATTACTTGTTTGTTAGCAGAAGAGGAAGAAAAAGCTTAAAATTCCGTATGACGTCGTCGGCACACATCGCAAAAGTTGCTCCTCGGAGCACAGGCGTCGGCATTGCCGATAAGCAGAATTGTGCACTCCGTACGATGCGGATCAGTGGACACACTTGTGTTAATTTCTATGCAAAGAATCCTAGGATCTGATTGATACAACGGGCATGTGGAGTCTTACCTTTATACGCCTAAATAAATAGATTAAATGGATTCTAAAAGTTTGTAATACTTTTTTCTCGTTTCTTTGCAGTTTTTTTGCGCGTTTATGCTGGGCATATACTGCTATGCCGTAAATAGGGATTCAGGGAATGTCCTTCTGTACCTTGGACCGTTGTCTAGTGAAGCGCCTCCAGAGCTTTCTATCGCGCTTTACTGCCTTGAAGTTATATTCAATGCCCTGCTAATATATGGACTCCATGCAGTAAGTGTTTTATCTTTAGTCTTAGGGCCTTCACGAACTGGGTACGCTGGCTGAGGCAACTAGGTTGCGCTGCCGACATATTGAGGAGCCACTTTTGGCAGTAAGGCGAAATAAATATTCTTAAAATAAAGCCCATTATTCAGTTAACGATACTTTGACTTATAAATATTATTATTCTCAATTGTTTTGACATTGATATTATCACGGAGTATTATTTTTCAGCTTTTATTATGATTTATTTGCTTTGTTTTATTTAATATCGTTATGGATCTTTACGTTGTTTGACTTGATATTTAATTTGAGATGCAAAATAGATTTTAGTATAATATATTGCACACCGTTCCCGGGATAATATACGAGTAGATGTGCTCAACGACTAATTATAACAACTTCATAACTTACTCTAAAGTCACAGAAGCTATGGGACGGCCCGCTTTGCTCATTGGTGCATAAAAATCTTTTGGATACGTGTGCCAATGAGACGGAGCGTGCTCGTCTCCTAGCTGTCTCGCGTTGGGAGTCTGGCTTGTGGCTACAGGCACTCCCCTCGGCGAATTTAGGCACTGTTCTAGACGATAACACGTTTAGAATAAGTGCTTGCATTCGCCTAGGGGCGGCCTGTGTTGTCCTACACCGCTATCAGAGCGGAGATAAGGTCGAGCGCCTTGGTCACCATGGGTTATCGTGCATCAGGAGTGCCGGTAGAATTTCACGTCATGCAACACTTAATGACATAATCCGTCGGGCTCTTGTCACCGCCGGGGTACCTGCCGTCCTAGAACCGAACGGCCTGTGCCGCGACGATGGCAAGAGACCCGATGGTATGTCATTGGTGCCCTGGAAGATGGGTCGCCCCTTAGTATGGGATGCGTCTTGCGTTGATACTTTGGCAGCGTCCCATCTTCCAGCTACTAGCATGTCTGCCGGTACAGCTGCTGCACAACAGGAGGCCCTAAAACGCCGCAAATACTCAGCCATCGGAAATGGCTACATATTTGCGGCTTTTGGGGTCGAGACCCTGGGACCATGGGGGCCTGAGGCTCACAGACTTTATCGAGACATAGCCAAACGTCTGGTGGATGTCTCACGTGACCAAAAGACTGGCTTATTATACCTTGGACAACGCATCAGCATTGCCATTCAGCGAGGCAATGTGGCCAGTCTTTTGGGCACGTTTCCGACTGACAGCGGTCTGGAACTAGATTTTATGGTTTAATTTTAGTTTGTATATATAGCTTATTTTTAGTTTAATTTATTTATAATTTAGTTTATTTTTAATTAGGAGTTTAGGGTAAATTTTCTTATTTTAATTTATAAACAATAAAAAATTATATCGGACAAACAACTTACCTATATTTGCAATAAAATAATTTGAAATTAAAATTTCAATTCGATATTGTATATAAACAGAAAAACCCTTATCAAAACTCAGTGCGAGTTTTCTTCTGCAGCCACATAGATTAGCCTCGGCAGCCAAGCTAAGGCAATCAAACCTACCGAGTTATTTTTTATATTTACCTATTATATTGTTTAACAATACTCATTGACACTTGACATATTTGTCTTCCGTGATCAAGGGTAGTGAAAAGTGGCCGAAATGTCGGAAATATAAAAATCAAATAAATTACCGAGCTGGAAACCGTTCAACGTAGTTTTATTATATAGGGGAGAGCAGGTAGGATTCGTACGTTTTTTGTTCTGAGCCTTATAAAAAAGAAATTATTAGCTATTACAAAATTATTTTAATAGCGGTATATTACCCATTTATCTGGCTTTAATATTATGGAAGTGCAATTTTCATATAAAGCAACACGGAGAA
This sequence comes from Dendrolimus pini, assembly GCA_949752895.1. Lineage (NCBI taxonomy): Eukaryota > Metazoa > Arthropoda > Insecta > Lepidoptera > Lasiocampidae > Dendrolimus > Dendrolimus pini. Next base: position 19,003,018 of record OX457135.1, read on the forward strand.
GTTACGACAGTCTTCCTAAAAAATGGAAAACGGACGAAAGCACCCCATGCATGGGGTAGCTTCGTGCATAGCGTGGGGCACATTCGTACACAATGGAGAAAATTAATTAATCACAAAGAAAATGCCATTTATTCAATGTAGTAAAGTCCTTTAATAAGGTCAAAGTTAAAACAGCATCAGCCGTCATATAGTAAACTAGCAATTATTGTATTCAGAGTACCTATGTAACGAAAAGAACAATAATATATTTTTTTCTTCTCTAATAATTATGAAACTAATGATCTTCGTCTAGTAATGATCAAAAAATATTGTTTTTAGTACTTTAATACTTAAAAATAAGTCCTAAAAATATTCATGTAACATAATACTTTTTCCATTAATAAAAGAACTAAAAATCAACATTATAAATTTTATCATAAGAGTAACATGTCTTAACATACATACATACATAACTTCACGCCAGGTCGCTTGCGGGGTAGGTACGAACAACATAGCGCCATTCAGGCTTATTCCTACACACCTCACTTGCTTCTTTGACATTCATAGCTCTTGTCATGCATGGTACCAGCACTGCGTTGTGTATGGCAAGCTGGGCTTTCTGGCTGAGTTTCTTAGCACCTAGAAGTTCGTATCCTTGCATTCGTTCTGGTCTCTTCTCTTTCAAACACCATAACCTTTGTTTTCTTCGCATTCAAACGTAAGCCTCTCGCCTGACAGTCATCTTTCATCATTGTGACTAGTGTTTGCAGTTCTGATGGCGATTCGGCTAAAAGCACGGCATCATCCGCATAAAGCAAAGTGCTAACAACTAAATAATTTTTTTGCAGAGACTTAAACCATAAATTCGAGTTGTATTTATCGTGAAATTAGAACAAAATTGCCCATAGGTACAATATCTACTAGTACCTATTATAGTAGAGGAGGATTCGTACAGTACGAATCTACCCCACATATAACTGCACGAAGGTACCCCATCCAGATAATTCAACAAATTAATTTGAAATAAACATAACCGTTATAGTTAAGCTAAAATATCTATTTAAATATTAAAGTAATATTTTTAGGCATATACTGTAATAAATCACTTTTATAATTCGAGCATTACTTATACCAGACAAGCGAATTCAAAGATGACAACGAAAAATACTTATGCAGAGCGAATTCACGTATCGACTTACATCATTGAAGCCAACGGCCGTATTGCGGCCCCATCCCGCAGGTACCCGTATCCTACAAACGGTAATCACGCACACAAATGCGAACACTTCAATGTATTAAAATGGCGGAGATATCTCCACTGTACGAATGCTCCCTGTGTAGGAATCCTACCTGCTCTCCCCTACACTAGTCAAGAAAGCTTAAGAAAATAATGTTATCGTCCAAAACGCCGAAACCTCCTAGAGTTTGTACAGGAATAGCCAGTTAAGATGTTATAACTTTATCGAAAAGAGTACAGATATATTAGATTCGAGACGTTTTTGTATTTGTAATAGTGTACTGTCAGCACATAAATAATATTAACAATTTTTATAAGCAGGTACTTAATATGAAACTAATAATATTAAACATAATTTTTAAATTAAATTTCAAAGAAACTTAAGTTTCAAGTTTATAAGGCCCGTAAATATACAAATACTACTATTACTACAAACGTAAAAACGTCTCGAACCTAATTTACCTGTATTATTTATTATTCTTTAAGCAATGATTAAAATAACTTCCACTTCGTTATTCATTATACACTTTAACGTCTGCTCTTTTATATGGATATTGCTTCAGAATATAACAGGAAAATCGAAACTGTTTACAAATCCCATACCCCTATTCCAATCCTATATCCCATCCTTTCCAATCCATCCCTCTATCCTCACCCCCTATCGAATCCTCTTCAATCCCGTCCTAAGGCTACACCCCTGATTTTGTAAAAGTCCATAAACGGTGGTAACCACTTTCCATGGGGCCGTGTGCCTATTTGCCACCTTCGCAATAAATAAATTTACTGTGTTTGACTGTTTTTATTATCTGTTTACAGAAAGCTACACCATACATAAAGGCATACTATTATTTCGCAATCTCAACTACCGTCGCTGGCATCGTTCTGCAGATCATTCAAATTATCAATACCACATACTTTGGGTCCCTCGTTGAGTTTGTGATATGCGTCTTAGCTGGACTATGTGAGTAAATTTGTATTGTTACGACCTAGACGCCGAAAAAGGCAAATTCACACCTGCATACCTGTAGAAACACATTTTATTACCTTTCGGCATTTGGACTTCTTTTGTTTACTTCATGTTTAAATTTGTGATTATAAAAACAGCCCATTGTGTATTGTAATCTTTTACGGCCTATTGTTTTATTTTGATCACTGCCAGGTGTCTCGGATTTCAAGTACAAACTGATTCTAAGAAATTAGGTCCACGCGGCCAGGCAGACATATTGCATCTGTGCAGTATAAAGCTATGCCCCAATTGAGAGATCAGGCAGTCGAGCGATAGCCACAAGCGAAGCAAGACGTGTGTACTACAATCGGAAATCTTTTAGTGACGGACTTTGCGCGTTTTATGGAATAACGACCTTCTGCATTACGTTTGGACTTATTGTGTTCGGCTATATGTGTACCTGTGGTATCCGTGTTTGTATAGTTCTAATAAACTCTATAGTAATTCTAACGGCATTTTAATTCGAGTCCTGCAACTCGTAACAATATATTAAGTAGGATATATTCCCGAAACTTCGACCACGCTTGACTTGAGATTCTCGTAGGACTTCCGGGACACAAAGTATGGTAGCATTTGAAAAAGAATGTAGGGAAAGTCCCGGGATAAAAAATCATACATTCTATTACATGAAACTTGCTATCGATCACTGAAAAAAATCGCATTGAAATTCGAATTTATTTTTCAAACTGGCCATTTTAAATAATTCCCGCGGGATTCCTGGGATAAAAAGTAGCGATCATTGAAAACCGCGTCGAAATCGACCCGATATTTTTTACGTGAATCTCGATCAAATAGACAAACAGACAATCCTAACTATATATTTATTAATATTATAAATGTGAATGTAAGTTTGTTTGTTACGCTTTCACGCGAAAACCACTCAACCGATCATCATGAAACTTTGTACACATATTCTTGGACGTATTAGAAGTAACAAAGAATATTTTATATGAAAAAAAGAATCCACGCGGACGAAGTCGCGGGCAGAAGCTAGTATGTACATATTTATTCATTTTTCTGCCGTATGTAGTTGCCATCAGGCCTTTAATCCTGATATCCTTTAACCATGAGTTAAGCATATAAGTACTTATTACTTACTACTCTCGTTTCTTTACAGGTATCCAAGTGTACCTAATAATTTTGGTGAGCAGTCTTCTAAGGAAGCTGGAGGTGGACGGATCTCATGCTTACGAGAACCAACTGCACCAAATCGTTTCTGGTGAACTGAAGATCGAGACCAACGGAATGTATAGCAACCCGACCGTAGAACCTACATCTAATTAGAATCAAAAATATCAGTTTTCATAATCGACATCTTAAGTGAGATAAAGTTCCCGGCACGTATCTTGAGCGGCCGGCGTAATAGTAGGTATCGCTTTGCGCAAAGATTGTATCCAATGTACAAGATTTATCGGCATATTGACAATAATCTGTTTTTGTCTCTTTACTTGAAAGGCACAATCGTGCCGGGGACTATACCAGCCTACTCATACAAACTTTTACAGGAAATGAGTCATAGTTAGTTACAAAAACCCTGTGTTCTAATAAATTTAAGTATGTATGAACGGTACATTTTGAATTATAACAGTTGAAGATATTAACTATTCACCGTAATTTTATTTATTTTTTCATGTAATCTGTTATATTTTCCAGATTAATGAAAATCACATAATAATTACAAAATAACTGTATTTCAAAGTTCTTACAAAAGATCCATAACATCGAGAGCGTTCATTATTATAGAGACACTGAGTACAGATAAACAATAGACAAGATACAAAATGACCACAGACAAGTAATAAAATAGTTTTAATAATTAACATTTACAACATCTTCCCCTATACATATTTTGAAGTAATAATCAACAAGCTTAGTTAGTTATATACTAATCAAATTTCAAATCAAATAATCATGTAACTTTAGGAGGGTTCCAATTAAGTTTCATAATCAGCATATTTTACAGGAGGTTTAATTAATCTACCTGATCTTGATAACATTTGATTTGAGTTTGGAAGTTCAGACCCAATATTGGACTCAGTACTAGAAGAATCTGATGACTCATTTTGGTCATTCACTGCCTGAGTGTTGTGGATATTGGTCTCTTCGTTCAAAGCAACTTCACTTGGTCTAATAAAAATTTCATTTCTCCAATATCTCTTTCCTTCCTCATTTTCCACCATATAAGACCTGGGTTGATCACTTTTCTTCAAAATTTTCCCTTTTATCCATATCTTATCTGTAGGATTTTTCTTATACCGAATTAATTGACCCTCTTTGAAAATGTGTCTTTTAGCTGCTGTCTTGTCATAATATTTTTTGGTGTATGTTTTCTGTTTATTCAGTATTTTTCTGTCCTTGTCATATGTAAGTTTAGGTATTAGTGTAACAAATGAACAAGGAATATTTGTTCGCAGCTGCCTTCCCATTAGTATACTTGCAGGTGAATTGACTTTACCTCTGGGTGTATTTCTCTGGTTCAGCAGGGCCAGTAAAGGATCCTCATTAGAATCTTCAGCTTTTTGGAAAAATTTCTTTACTATTTTTACTGCACTCTCAGCTAGTCCATTTGATTTTGGATAGTGTGGACTAGATTTTATATGCATAAAGCCCCAATCTTTTTCAAATGACTTGAATAATTCAGAATCAAAGCACAACCCTCCATCAGAATACAATAACATAGGGATTCCATGTCTTGCAAAAACAGACTTCAATTGATTAATCACTGTCACACTTCTCAAATCTTTCAAACTGCCTACTTCAATGTAGTTTGACAGAGCATCTACTACAACTAAATATTGTTTCTGTTTAAACTCAAAAATGTCACACCCAACTTCTTGCCAAGGGAGCATAGGTACTTTCTTATACTTTAAAACGATCTTCTGTTTATTATCTTGATATTTTTGACACACATGACAAGTTCGAACAAATTTCTTTATATCTTGTGCAATACCAGGCCAATACATAGTTATTTCAGCTCTACTCATCATTCTTGATATGCCAGGATGACCAGTATGTAAACTCTTCAGCATGTCATGTCTTAAGGCTCTTGGTATTATGATCCTATTACCTATAAATAATAAATCTTTCACTAAGACAATCTCTTCTTGGAATTGATAGTAGGGTTTTATACAATCATCAACATCTTTATAAAATCTTGGCCACCCATTGAGGCAAGCAGTTTTTAGCTTACTCATAATAATGTCTTTTTCAGCAGCCTTTGAAATTCTACCCCAACATTCAGCGGTAACTGGTAAATTTTGTAATAATAAACAAATTTGCAATTCTATGTCATCTTCAAGATCGGTCTCCAGATCACAGCCACTCATAGAAAAATCTCTTGATAGGGTATCGGCAATATATAAATATTTTCCAGGTGTATACACCACATTCAGACGGTAAGGCTGTAGTCGCATCATCATTCTCTGTAATCTCGCTGGTACCTTACATAATGCTTTATTCATTACTCCTATAATGGGCTTATGATCAGTTTCTACCCTGACTGAATTTCTGCCAATTAAGTATTGTTAAAATTTTTCAACCCCAAAACATATGGCCAGCAACTCTTTCTCTATTTGGGAGTATCTCATCTGAACCTCTGTCAATGCTTTTGAACTATAGGCAATAGGCCGCCCCTCTTGAATTAATACTGCACCTAATCCAACAGAACTTGCATCCACACTAAGTGTTAATTCTTTCTCTGGCTGATAAAATGCTAATACTGGTGCATTAGTTAAGAGATTTTTCAGTTGCTCAAAACATCTGTCATGATTCTTTTCCCACCTATAAACAACATCTATTTTCAAGAGATTTCTTAATGGTGCTGTAATGTCAGCATATCCTGGAATAAATTTAGATACATAATTAAACATTCCTAAAACTCTTTGCAAGGCTTTTTTATCCTTAGGAGGTTCTAACTCCTTTACTGCTTTAACCTTTTCTTTGTCTACACTTACTCCATTTTTGCAAATAATATGTCCCAGAAAAGTAACTTCATTAACAAAGAACTGACACTTCTGTGGATTAAATTTAATTTTGTTTTCTTTAGCTCTATTCAATACTTTACATAAAATCTGTTGTAACTCATTTTCTGACTCGGCCCAACAAAGCACATCATCTTGAAAAGTAGCTACCTGGTCAATGTCTTGAAATGTATTATGAACCACTTTGTGGAATATTTCAGGTGCTGGTGAAATTCCAAATGGTAAGCGTAAGAACCTATACCTTCCCCATTCTGTTTGAAAGGTACACAACTTCGAACTATTATCATCTAAAGGGCACATCCAAAATGCTGACTGAGCATCTAATTTACAATAAACCTTTGCACCTGCTAGACGTGCCGTAATGTCTTCAATCTTAGGAAAAGGATAATGTGCTCTTTTCAAAGCCTTATTCAAAGGTCTGGGATCCAAACATATACGTAGTGAACCATCTTTCTTTTGTACCACAACCATCTGACTTACCCAGTCTGTTGGTTCAGAAACTGGAGTAATAATGCCCATTTTCACTAAATTGTCCAATTCTTCTTTGACTTTAGGCATTAAACTATAAGGTAGTCGCCTAGCTGGGGAAACAACTGGCTTAACATCTTCATTTACTTCTAATTTTATCTTACAAGGTACACATCCTATATTTCCATCAAACAATTCTCTGAAACAGTCTGGGATTACAGTCTCCACACTTTTATCAATCTGATCAACTCTCTTAATGAGTCCAAGTCTTTCAGAACTTTCCAAACCCAATAAATTATAGCAATCTGAACCTATAACATAAAATTCAATAGAATAAACATTCGACTTGTAATGACAACTAAGTATACATTTACCAATAACAGGCACTTTTCCGTTAGTAAAAGAAGTAATTCTAACATTAGTTTTTTGTAAGTTTTTTGTACTTAAACCTAACTTCAAAAACTCCTTTTCACTTAGTATGTTACATTGTGCGCCAGTGTCAATCTTAAAGTTAACTAATAACATATCTATTTTCAGACTAACACAATACCAAGAATATTTCTCATTTCTATTTAATGATAATATTGCTACATTATAATCCATATCACTTTCACTACTTTCTTTTAAAATATTCACTTTTTTATTTTTACACTTTTTTGCAAAATGATTCTTTTTCTTACAAATAGCACATGTTTTTCCATAAGCCGGGCACTTTCCATAATCATGTGTATATCCACAATATTGACATTCTTTGCTTTGTGTTTTCTTTTTTACTAAATCTATCTCTACTTCCTTTTTGATGTCAGGCTCAGAAGGTTTTTCCATTTGAATAACTTGTTTATCAACAACAGCATGATTTCTGCAAATAGTCAATGCTTTATCCAGGGTGAGGTCCGTCAAGCCAAGAAGCTGTCTCTGTAACCCAGGATTGTTTATACCGCAAATAAATAAATCTCTTACTAGATCATTTTGAATTTGACCAAAATTGCATGATTGGCTCATTCTTTTCAATGCAGTCACATACTGCTCAAAAGCTTCTTCAGGCTGCTGCTTCCTCGTGAATATTTTATACCTTTCGTAGGTTATGTTAGTTTTAGGTATAAAATGGCCGTCAAATTTCTCCAATAAGGTTTTTAATGTTTCTTCCTTAGCTAATTCAAATGTTTCATAAATGTCTTGACAATAATCACCTCCGTGGTGTAATAACATACCAATTTTTTGTTTTTCTTTGGCTTCTGCATGATACGCATCAATATATGTTAAAAACTTTCTTCTAAATAGTTTCCAATTTGCATGCATATCACCTTCCGTCCCCAGTGTACATATCAAATCCTTTGATTCCATGTTTATCATTTATTTTCCGCTGTCACCATGTTATATTTTCCAGATTAATGAAAATCACATAATAATTACAAAATAACTGTATTTCAAAGTTCTTACAAAAGATCCATAACATCGAGAGCGTTCATTATTATAGAGACACTGAGTACAGATAAACAATAGACAAGATACAAAATGACCACAGACAAGTAATAAAATAGTTTTAATAATTAACATTTACAACATAATCTATAAAAACTTTTTAAATTTTTCCTGAGGGAGGACCGGTTTGCTAATAAATGTATCAATATGTCAAGTCAAATAAACGTTTTAAGAGAAAATCGAAAATACGTTACAACTAAATTATTTTCTAAAGAAATATGATCAAGAGTGATATAAAGATGGACCTAAAATTCATTTGCAATACTAACGGGCAAAGAGAAATGTTTAAAATTTAAAAAAAAATTGTGTTGAAAATTAAATTAGGTGTTTATCTCTTATTGTCACTTTTTCGTTTCATCATTTTTTCAAATCACAACGATTCTAAAGAAGTCTCACTTCTATAAACCTATCGAGCTACAGGCATAGTGGCCTTTCTATAAAATAGTTTTCATAGTTGCAAACGATACTTTTAACTGGGTAACAGATAAAAATATTGTTGTTAGTACTCAGTTTTTGTTTCTCTACACTGTAGTGAAAGCATCGATCAATAGTATTTTAGTGATCGATGAGTGAAAGTCTTAAAAATATTGTTACATACCGACAAAGAAATGCACACCTGTCTGTCGTAAAGCGCAGTTTATTACCTTCCCGGATTTAGGAATTCTTTTGTTTACTTTGTGTTTAGAATTTGTAATTAAGAAAAACATTCTATTGTTATTGTACTTGTTTTATGGCCGTCATTAGTGTCGAACTTGTTGTTATTGTATGGCGTCGAAGCTTGGCAGGTATGGCATCAGTGCATTATAAAATAATGGCCCAATGCGGAGAGGGGCGGTCGATATATTCGATGAGCGATATAGTGACGTACTTTGCGCCTGTTATTGAATGGTGCTTTTTGTACTAGTAGTGTCTAATTATATTTGTACCTGTTTTATACGTGTTTGTATAGTTCTAATAAACGTTATAGTAATTCCAACCGTATTTTAATTCGAGTCCTGCGTAACTCATAAACTCGTAAAAATATATATCACCATGGAAAAAGAACAATATCTTCTATGATTACTTTAAAATATTCAAAAAAATCTATTTTGTTTAGCAAAATGATTATTATATAATTGTTTGGCGGTAAATAATAGCTCGTTATAATTATACACAAACTATACTATAAGATGCATTTGACTTTAATGACCAAAGATGAGTCATTAAGAGGCCTTGATAACTGTACATAATTAATATTAATAGTTTGTAAATAAATTATAATTATTAATAAGGGAATTAAATAATTACTGGTAAACAATATTTTCGTTTATTTTTCACATGTTGTATGCGACTTAATAGAAATAACTATTTCTACCCTTCTATGTAATTTTGAAGATTTTTTCATTTTTAAACCGATATTATGATTCCTTTGAGTCCCTTGAGGTAATTCCGAAAATGGAAAAATAAGTTTTATTAATAAATCAAGCAACATTTTTGGCTATAATCGCATTAAAATGGACGTTACCCTAATTTTAGAAACGAAGCGGACAGTATAACATAACATAATTCTTTAATTCCTCTTTAAGTACACAGTGAAACTTAAATCTAGTAACAACATGAACTAAGAGGCTGGTGCCTGAATTAGGTTAAAAGAAACCTGTGGTACAGGTCACCAGGATCAACCCGTTGGCTATAATTTGAGAGAAAAAAGAAAATATACTAGTATAACCACAGATCATAAAACACACTGTGTTTTTATGATCTGTGAGTATAACTATTCTAAGTAATCGTGTTAGAGTCAGCCCTTCAAGAGCAAAGGTGTGATGTAGTGTGTGTGTGTGTGTGTGTGTGTGTGTGTGTGTAAGGTAAGTTCGTATATAGGTGATTTAATAGGAAGTATGTGTGATTGAGGGAGAGTGAATGAGTCAGACAATGTTAAGATAATAATATTATGATGTATAGGAAGTCAGGGAATCGTGGATGTACACCAACAACACTTGTCCAAGGCGAATAGATGCATTTAATTATGGTGTTTTCCTTCACAAAAAAAGCGCCTAATTATTATCCCCGCAAATTGGTAGTGCGCTGGAACCTTGTCAAATTAACATTCACGTGACGTATATATATGACTATGTATATATGTATGTATTTGTATATTTATTTCTTAAATTAGTTTGAGTATTTGTGTATTGTGTATCTATTGCCTTTTTCCTGCACCACCTATTTCGCCTGATTCAATCTCTGTTATTTAGGTTGCCTGGAAGAGATCGCTTTGAGCGATAAGGCCGCCTGTTGTATTGCCTAGAAAATATTGTAAACATGGACTGTTTTTGTAATTGTATATTTTGGTGTGCAATAAAGTGTTATCTATCTATCTATACTAATTGGACCTACTTATGCAAAACAGAACCAATCCACAAACATGCCAAAATTGGGTTAAGGATGCAGAAGGCTTTCAAAATGCACCTTCTATCCTTCTATCCTTCTATCTATCCTTCTAATAAGAATCATAACGATCTGACAACATTTTCTGAATAAAACATTTTTATCACAAAGTAGCTAACCCACAAAATACCAAGAGTATTAAACTAACAAGATCCATGGGCCATGGTAGTCCAATTTAAAATTATTTACATTAAAATTGTACTTGAATATATGGGACAAAATATAATATAAAATATTCAAATATTTTTTTCAAAATATAGACACATTTTTTTGTATGCAAAATTTCAATAAAACAGCTTTTTCTCAAAACTGTCAGTATGTGGGTTGGTTCCATTTTGCATAAGTAGGTCCAATTACAAATCATAGTAAATATAAAGAAACAACTTGTGAGAAAATGTACGACGCATTTTCAGTAAAGGAGGTTTGCATTCAGCTTATTGCTGTGCCGGAGTCTTATCCCACACAACGCTGATTTTCAGTGCAAACTGCAATGTCAATAACGACCTAACTACAAACTAGTTACGTATATTTTTATTGTAAGTATGACAACATGTTATACACATTCTAACTTTAGGCAAACATGCTCCATCCTAGACCGCGTCATCACTCAACGTCAGATGAGACATTCATCAAATTCGAACGTAGACGAACGTAAAGAAGCTTAACAAAACTTGACCAAACTCCACATACATACATTCATACATACATAACTTCACGCCAGGTCCCTTGCGGGGTAGGCACGAACAACAGAGCGCCATTTAAGCTTATTCTTACACTTAAACTCCACAGTACATGTTTAAATCTGTGAGTGGATTTTCATTATATAATATTTTATCGTTATGTCTTCATATTGAATAAAGGGCGAGCAGAGAATCATACAGCATTAGGTAACCAGGAAAATATAAGTGGAAACTTTCAGCTAATTTACTTTTCTTCGAAATCAAATGCAAATATAATCAATTTTTTACATATCAAGAAACGCTAGAGAACTAAACATAATGATGTGGGTTTGAGTACCTACTCTTTGGAAAACATGTACCGCTTAGTTTTTATAAACTTGGACACGGAGGCAACCGATGTGAAACCCGCTCGTCCACCTTGGACAAGTGTTGAAGATATATCAACCATTCACTCATTAACATTGATCCAGCTGACTTCAAATTCGAAGGAAGCCAGTGCTGAGTTCAATATTTCGGATTGAATATTTTGAAGTCAGTCCGATCCCCAGACCCCAGGTCGAAGAGGCGAGCTACAAGTGGAACGTCTATGGGTTAACATTATCCTACAAATATTAGAACCGAGAAAAATTGTAAGAATGTATGTATGGATGTTTGTTACTCTTTCACGCAAAAACTACTAAATGTATTTTGATGAAACTTTACAATAATATAGCTTACACATCAGAATAACACATAGGCTATAATTTATAAAGATGTAGTGTGAATTATCCAAAATATAACGATTTCCAAAACCGCGGGGCGCAGCTAGTTATTGTATAATAACTCTATATAAAGATTGCGCGTATAACGTCATTCCTCAGAATATTTCGCGTTCAGACACTCCCACCAATTCATAAAGCCCGAAGCCCCAGTTCCACAGAGTACTTTATATACTGGAAACCCAGTTGTCATCAGCCAATACACCAAACTACACGTATCTATTATTTTTTGTTCACAATAATTCCAAGGTCGAATAATCTACATATAGTTTATTCTTTTATTGCTACATCAATGGTTTATATGACAAACATGGCACTATAAGTGTAATAAACGCGTCAGTATACTGTACTCAGTCTGGTCTGCTAAAGACAGAGAGAGGCTTATCTGTTTAGCGCTTGGAGAAAACAGTACAAGTATAACTTCGATGAAAAACTGAAAAGCCATCTGGAATCGTGAGTGTTTTCCTGGTTTGTATTTATATCAAAACACCACACAGTGTTGCCAGATGGGGGTTCCATGCAAATTCGGGGGCTTTTTCGACGTTGGTAGGGGGGGGGGAGATTCGGGGGTAAAGATTATTTGGGGGAGATTCGGGGGTAAAGATTATTTGGGGGAGATTCGGGGGTAAAGATTCTTTGGGGGAGATTCGGGGGTAAAGATTCTTTGGGGGGACATTCGGGGGGAAAATTTTGTTGAGAGAAATTTTGGAGATTTTTTCATCTACAAACACAATTCTCATCACTACAATTATTATATATAAGTTATAATACAGTATTATTACTTTATCTTAGAATTATATTCTACTAGTGAATCATACTTCAATTCAATAGTTCATTTTAATAATTCAATTCATTTGTTCGTTCATTTACGTTTTTTATTTATTATGCCGTATCTACTGGTATACGTCGTACCTTATAGGCTACTTTCCGTCATAGACTCGGAACGACCACGTTCACAACCGTGGTGTTTCCCGTTCCACTTATTTGCTAGCGTCACAATCGTAAACTCTAGTGGAACGGCTATTTAACCCATCTATTGACACGGATCGTTGTGAGCGCCCCGAGAGCGAAAATGATGACGTCATTAGTGACGTTTTCGCTACGACGGTGGTTATGCTTATTTATTTCTCTTTTAAAATAAGTAAAAACTGTTTTGGGTTTTTTTTTCCAAAAGCTTATATATGGGGTTTTTGAAAAAAAAATTGGGGGTTAATTGACATGGTCATCTGGCAACACTGACGCCACACGCAAATATTATTTAGACATCGTAGAATCGTAGTGTACAATGAAGTATGAAGTGAATTAGTTAAAACGAGTGTTTTGGTAATTATATTGTCATAGATTTGTTTATTGTATTGCACGATTTTATAGACAAAACCTACTGATACGTTATATGAATAATAAGTTTAGTGTTTTCTTGATTGGTTTTTTATATATAATTGTATTATGTATGGTTTATTGCATTATCTATATCACATGAATTGGTTGAGGCTTTCAATAAATTATTCGACAATATTGCAGGTTGTTAAATTTAGAAAGTCTACCTGGCCTAATCTAACCGAGTTAGTCGTAATACCAAGTTACAATAATTTCTAAAATTCTTTTGATTAAAACAACTTTCGTATATCTTCTTTTCTTTTTTTTCATCATCTTCATACATTGGACGTATGCAGCTCCTATATTACTCTCGGCTATTTGAAGTATTATTTGACTACCAACACTCGCTGCTTTACCACAATCATTTATGGTGGATACAATATATCTAGTCCTGCCATGCTCATCTCTCCTATCCTCTGTTACACCACAAATAATCATTGTCATCGATCACACAATACATCTTTCTTTATCTATAAACTCTATGTATAGTTCCCGGCAATGATATTATATAAAAATAAAGAATATCATTGGTTCCCGGCTCGGATCTTGAGCGTTGTTCACCTTGGCCTACGCAAAGTGATATTGGGTTTCTTTTTCGCAGTATGACGTATTTATACCTTACGAGTAAAGGGTCAAAACATTATATTTGCGATACGTCGATAAATAGAAGCACATTGGCTAGACTCAATGCGTAACACGATTTCTACTATTCCGCCGCCACTCAAGAACCGTGCTGGGAACTACGTATAAAGGTTTTCTATCCCTTTTAACCTACTTCACAAAAGAAGGAGGTTCTCATCTCATCTTCTGTCACTCACACCTATACTGTATAGTGGTTTTAATAGCAAATCTTTTCTATGGGAAAATTAATTTAAGTAGCTAAGTAATACCGATTCTTGTAATCTTTGAAATGTGTTTTCGAATTTCAGATAAATATCGTATCGAGAAAGACATAAATTATTCTAGAAGAGTTAAAAATGGATGCGTTCTGTTTTTGTAAACATGCCAGACCGGCAATACTTGCGTGGGGTTATATCAAATTGGTAAGCATTTATTTACCTTGCATATATGTCGAAGTGAAATGCAATTGAGTTTTAGAATCATTTTTTTGAGCGCAGATTTTAGTCTAAGAATTTACTGTCGATCAGTGAAAAACGCATCGAAATCAGCCCACTAGTTTTTACGTGAAACCCGAACAAATCTAAAAAAAATGCGTCGTGTTCTACGTCGTTCATAAAGTCTATTCGAGTTCTTTTTTTATACAGGTTCAATATACAGCATGGCATGTTTAGAATTTTAGAATATAGAATTTTAGATAACAACCCTTAAATGTCCCACGGCTATGGTCGGACTTCCATTAATAAACTTGAATAATTCACCGAAAATCACAGAAAATACCACCGTGTCCTGACAGTTCTGTGCCTTTCAACCAAATTGATTCAATTTGATTGATTTGTGTAATGTCAGCATTACGAGTCACCATTTTACTGGGCGACTTTCACTTTTTAGTATTCTTCTTCCACGCTAATATTCATTACTTTTTCTTCAGATTCTGATGTTATTATCAATAATACCGCTGGCCTTGGTATTGTTCAGCATTATGTATAAAAGCGAGCAATATGAGATGATCTTACTTTGGTCTATAGTGCTTTCATATCCGACTGCTTTTAGTTTTAACATAACATTGATCGTCGCCTCACATTTGGTAAGTCTATATTACTTCTACATCTTATATCATTAATGGTATAGACGGTAGTACGTAAACAAATTGTCAAATGCAGTGAAGCATTTTTACAAACTTGTGTCATGAAGTTGTGTAACGCGTCTGCGCATCCTATTCCAAAACCGGCATCCTTTACCCAGCCTCACTTTTAGAATACGAGACTGCGTCCTTCTATTAATTTACAACCTTTTTTTTACAACAATGAAATTCATTTCGCTGTTCAAAATAATAGTAGTTTTAAAATCTACTTCGACTACTACATCTAATCCGAATTAGCATCCTTTTTTAAATTCACTATACAAACTCAATGAGGTGTAATGTACTACGTACTAGAGAAGGCGTCCGTAACTATAGTAGAATTATTTTCTCCGTGCAGTTTGGGTCATAAATCAAACTCGGCCTCAGTCCGGCTAGGGCGGTGAGCATGTTGCGCGGGCGCAACGCCATTATCGATAAAAACTCGCTCTTATCAAAGAAAGATTATCATTCTTATAAAAATAATTATCATCTTTTTGCTGTTAATTTTAAACTTAGATATAATTATATATTTTATATTTATTTTTAATATAACTTGTTACATTCTAAACTTTTGTACTTATAGTTTTTTATAACATTACGATTTTCTACTCTGAGGTTTAGACTTAGTTAGCAACGCAAATAAAATAGACAACTTTTTGATTGTTTCGTTTTGTTTATTATGTGTACATATATATTTATTAAATAAATGGCGAAGACGGCCGCAGAGGACGCTCGTAGGGATAACAGGGCCCCCCTGTTATCCCTACCTGCGAACGTCCGGGTGCAGTTTTTTTTCGCTCAAATAAATTATCTCTTGTGTTATTAGGTGTCGTACAGACTTGTTGTATTCGGTTGTGTTTGTAACAACTGTGAATTACGCAGGTGTACTTCTAATAAAGTTTGTTCTTTTGAAACGACATTTTATTTCATACCCCACAATCATGTAATAATAGAATCACTCATACCTTCGGAAACATTAATAATTCTTCATTGATAATGGGTTTTTTTATGTTTTTCAGCGAAACGCGAAAACGTTAAGGGTGTGTATAGACTACCTGATAGTAGAATTGAGTATACTAATGCTATTAGTTCCATGGATTGTTAAATTCCTTTTTAATGACTATAGTGCGATGCCTTTGCTGTCGTTTATTGTCGTGATGAGTATTATAGTGATTGGTAAGTTATATTTTGTTAATTGCTATTAATTTTAAATATTTAAAAATATCGAATCGTTTGTAGGTATTAATTTACATGAATGTGGAAGAGCTATAATGACAGCCTATAATTATCCCACTGCTGGGCTCGGGTCTCCCATTTTCTTAGAAGAACGGAGAGCATACCTGCTTGCTCAAGGCCGCTTGGTGGGTTTGACACACCGGCTTCTCGATATGTAGATTTCATCACGATGTTTGCCATCGTCATCGTCAGCAAGTGTAGTTGTGACAATATGCACATCACGTCAGAAAAATTAGAACCAGTATCATTGGATTTGAGCCGCAAGTGCTTTAACCACTAAGCTACCACGGCTTTTTGGTATCAATATCGTGATTGCTCTTAGGATCTGTTCAATCGGTGTGACACTACACTCTCACAGAATATCGGGGTAAAATGGTTTGCCTTGAGCTAATTGTGTTTCATGCTGTGGTTGAGAGTAGAGGTGCCACGAATAGTGGTTTGGCTTAATACCGAATACCGAGTATTCATCCACGCTCTCAGCCGAAGTGCCGAATAATCTTCTACCGAATGTTCAGTGTAAGATATGTGCAGTTCAAGAGTAGCAGGTTGGAATTGAAGCAATAATTTCTGAAGTATTTTCTTTAGTTCTCGCGAATGATAGGTATACATAATTATTACTATGTTAAAACAGTTTTAAACGCGATAAAAAGAAATGTTAAGATCACTCTCGACTTTTTACAATCTGGGCCCAAGAATATACGAAAGCGTATTCGTCTCCTTTTAGTCCAAAAGATGATATGGATTTATCTCGCCTTCTAACTTACTAGTAAAGGTTGCTTAGAAGAGATTGGTTTAACAAATAAAGCCATCCATTGTACAACCCTGTATTATTAACTTAACCAATACAATCAAATTTAAATAACAACAGAAAACAATGTTAAAAATAAATTGACGTACATTTTCTACTTTTCGTTTCAGTGCAAGGCGTATTCTCTATTATAATGGTCAACTCTGAAATCAGGAAACTCTCAGACGTGGATGGAGTTGCTCATGAAGTAGTTGGATACAAAAACCTCAATAACGGCAAAGAGACAAGTTCGGAGTTACTGAAAATTTGATATAGTCAGGAGTTATTTACAAAATACTTCAAAAGTTCACAAAATAAGAATTTTATATAGTAACTAATGGACATGGCAGACGTCGTCCTGCTCTGAAACATAAGTGCCGATTGCAGCGCCATCTACTGAGTCAAATTGTTGATTTAAACCACCGAGGGACACACTCAAATAAACATAAAGAGGTTTCATCAAAATCCTGCAGCAGCACTTACCGATTCCCATTGTGAATCTAAGCCATCCAGGGAACCACTCAAACACACAGAAAAAAAAATCCTCAAAATCGGTACAGGGTGTTACGAGTAGTTCAGTGACATACACACTAACATTAGCATTTTATATTATATAAATATACATCTAATAAATATAAATAACACACCCCACTACTAGGATCATGTTTCTCTTTTATTAAGGGTGCCGACAGTATATCTGCCAGGCTTGTCCTAAGGCAGTCATCATGGTTTTGTCACCATGTTTTCTGCGCCGTTAGTACAAGATAATCGTAACAATTAAGTTAAAAACATTTCTGAACAGGATTCGAATTGCGTCATTAACTTGATTATAGTTTCCGGCACGAATCTTGAGCAGTTGACGGAATAGTAGAAATCGCTTTACGCATTGAGCGTAAAGTAGCGAGCGTATGTGATGCTATTTATCAACATATTGAGAATATTGTGTTTTTGTCCCTTTACTCGAATGGTAGTCACATCATACTGTGATAAGGAACCCCAATATCACTGTGTCTAGACTAGACCAATGTGACCTCTCAAGATCCCTGCCGGGAACTATAATAAATATAATTAATTATAATGTATTCTTACTACAATCTCGCTAACTTACCTCATACGAATCCAGTAATTAATGGCTTCTAAAGTTTTGTATTTTTTTACTTACTAACTTTAATTTTAAAGTGTGAAGCTCGAATTTTAAATGATCTGTTGAAAATAAATTTCTACTCAAAAGCGAATGTTATATATTTATGGGGCCGATTTATCAACTTTTTTTTTTTATAGCTGGAGTACAGCAAACAGGCTGACGGCCCACCTGGTGGAAAGCGGTTACCGTCGCCTATGGACGTTTGCAACATCAGAGATGTCACCAACGCGCTGCCGGCCTCGAAGAAATTTTATGACACCCTTTTTGAAAAACTCCATATCGTAGCGCTGTGGGAAAACCTCGGCCGGGAGCTCATTCCAGATTCCTACGGTACGCAAGAGAAACGTTCTACAGAACCGTTGCGTACATGAGCGAAGTGGCTCAAGGAAGTGGGGGTGAACTCCCAACCGATGGCGAGCGGTGCGATGGTAGAAAGAGGACGAAGGCACCATTCTAAACAGTTCTTCGGAACACTCCCCGTTATACAGTCGGTAGAATACGCAGAGAGAAGCAAAGTCTCTCCTAAGGCTAAGCGTATCTAAGCCGTCTGTGAGTATGGGATCATCAACAACGCGAACGGCTCGACGTTGAATAGAGTCCAGGGGATTGAGTTGGTAGGCAGGTGCTCCAGCCCAAAGGTGTGAGCAGTACTCCATATGCGGCCTCACCTGGGCTTCAGCTTCAACTATCAGATAAAAGTTATTTATTGAATAAATTAAAAAGGAAAAATGCGTGGTAGCGCAATGGCTAGCGCACGCGTCTGAAACTCAAAGGGCGCGGGTTCAACCCTGGCCGGAACGCATGCACCAATTAGTTCTCTGCTCTAATGTGCATATTGTTACAATTACCCCGTGCTAATAACGGTGAAGGAAACATCGTGATGCAACCTGCACATTGCATACAGATTTTTATCCGTGCAGGAACGGACAAAGAATATAATTTCCTGCGGCCGGGCGGCCTGTCATAAGAGACAACAAAACAACCCACAGCCTAGTGGTAGAGTATTTGCTCGATTGGATGGCGACCACCCCTAGTCTAGAGTATGCCAACATAACAACCTTGTGTTGTGTTCCGGCATTAGAGTAGCAGCGCTTTTGTAGCCTTTGGTGTTGCAAATGTCCATAGGCGATGGTAACCGTTTGTCATCGAGTGGACCGTCTGCCTGTCTGCTGAACTCCTGCAATAAATAAAAACATCGAGATAACTGATGAGTCAAACCTGCCAAGCCTCCTTGGACAAGCGTGGCGGGTGTACTACCTGTTCCCTTACATTCTTTTACATGAAATATGCTATCGATCACGGTAAAAATCGCATTGGAATCCAAATTTTTTTTCAATCTTGTCATTTTAAATAATTCCCAGAATATTTCCCACGGGATTCCTGTGATGAAAAGTAACGTGGAATTTAAGTCTAAGAATTAGTTTTCTCTCAGCGAAAACCGTATCAAAATCGGTCCAATACTTTATACTTGAATCCCAAACAAGAAACCTAAAAAAATGCATCGCGGTCGCCGTCGTTAATATAGTGTACCTAATTCCAGTTGTTTTTTTTAAACAGCTTCAATGGACAAACATAGCATACTTAGAATTTTCTAATATTATAGATTTATTTATTTTACCAATTAGATACGTATGAAGGAAAACATCGTTAAGAAATGCATCGTTTGGACAAGTGTGGCTTGTACACATACTGTCCGCTTCGTTTCTAAAAATTAGGGTCACCCAAACCCAGATGTGGGACAAGTATCTATTATTATATATATAGTCGTTCTCATAACTGCAGCAGGTGAAGTATGTAAAGTAGCATCCACTTTAATACGATTACAGCAATAAATATTGCTTGGTTTATAGATAAAACTTATTTTTTGAAAATCGCATTTTCGGTATCACCGCAAGGGATTATAATTATAATATCATGAAAAAAACTTACAAAATTACATAGATGAGCAGTATTACAGTTATTTCTATTAAATATCATAAAACATATGAAAAATAAACAAAATTATTGTTTACAAATAATTATTTAATTCCCTTATAAATAATTATAATTTATTTACATACTATTAATATTAATTATGTACAGTTATCAAGGCCTCTTAATGACTAATCTTTGGTCATTAAAGTCAAATGCATCTTATAGTAAAGCTTTGTGTAATTATAATAAGCTATTACTTACCACCAAATAATCATATTATAATCATTGTGCTAAACAACAGATTTTTTTGCGTATTTTAAAATAATCATAGAAGATATTGTTCTCTTTCCATGGTGATATATGTTTTTAAGACTTTTCACTACAATGTTGAGAAACAAGAAACTGAGTAACTAACAACAATAGTTTTATCTATTACCCGGTTTAAAGTATCGTTTGCAATAACGAAAAACATTTCATAGAAATTTCACTATGCCTGTAGCTCGATAGATTCGTATTTTGAAGTGAAACTTCTTTAGAATGGTTGTGATTAGAAAATCGATGAAACGAAAAAGTGACACTAAAAGAGATAAACACATAAAATTCAACCTTATTTAATTCGAAATAAAACTCATTTCTCTTTGCCCGTTAGAATTAATTTTCAATTTAAGTAAAACTAAAAGGTTTCAATTGAATTTTAGCTCTATCTGTATAAACTTAAGGCTGTTATTCTTTAATACGTAGATCAAAGGAAATTGTGTGTTATAAGTGCATTGAATTTTAAACTTTATTTTAGTGGTTTAAAGTGTAATTTATATTGTTTTTTTTTAATTATAGCATGTAGACGTTCGCGGACTAAAGGAATTGTATTCATATTAATAACAGTTAGTAAATAATTATCTGTGAGTTTAATCTCAGAAGTTTCACTTCTACTCCGTGTGAACTCACAATTAACTACACACAACACATTTTTTTTTGTAGTAAATATGAAAAATAATCAAATTTTATTTTAATAAGAAAAATATATATCAATCTTGATCATATTTCTTTAGAAAATACTTTAGTTGTAACGCATTTTCGATTTGCTCTTATAAAACGTTAATTTGATATTTTGATACATTTTTTAGCAAACCAGTGAACTCCATTTGACCTATGGCCAGCTCTATCTTGCAATTCATTCGCTTATCCTACCTTCGGTTTAATTTTCGCATTACTTGTATAGAGCTTATGTCAAATTTTACCCTACAGAAAGGCAAATGTACGATCGCTATGATATAGGTACCAGCCCGCAGGAGACACTTAAACGTTTTTATAAATTACATGAAAAAAATTAAAATTATGTTGCATAGTTAATATCTGAAATTGTTATATTTCATAATGTACCGTTCATACTTAATTAAATTTATTAGAACAACACAGGGTTGTTATAACTATCTATGATTCATTTCCTGCAACAGTTTGTATGAGTAGGCTGGTATAGTCCCCGGCACGATTCTTGAGCGATCGTTTTGTCCTACTAACAAATAAATTTCGGTACTTTTTCACAAGTAAAAGGTGCTGTCCCTTTCAGGTAAAGAGACAAACATATTTTTGTCGATATGCAGATAAATCTTATACATTGGCGACAATCTTTGCAGAAAGCGATCCCTACTATTACGCTGGCCGCTCAAGATGCGTGCCGGGGACTTTATATCACTTAAGATGTCGATTATGAATACTGATATATCCGCTTCTAATTAGATATAGGTTCTACAGTTGGGTTGCTATATATTCCGTTGGGTTCGATCTTCACTTCACCAGAAACGATTTGATGCAGTTGGTTCTCGTAAGCATGAGATCCGTCCACCTGCAACTTTCTTAGAAGACTGCTCACCAAACATATTAGGTACACTTGGATGCCTGTAAAGAAGATTGATAGATATATAACACTTTATTGCCCACCAAAATAAACAAATACAGAAACAAAATGCACAATTAGAATACTTCTTGGCAAAACAACAAGCGGCCTTATCGCTAAAAGCGATCTCTTCCAGGCAACCTAGCTTAAAAGAAATTCTTAACTAATCTGGCGATGTAGGTGAAGCAGAAAAAGATAGGACTGTACAATGTCTGTAAATAAATGAGAGTAATAAGTTATAATTACAAATACCTTTAAATCATGGTTAAAGGATATAAGTTTAACCGTTACCCCTATGCTAGGGGCAAAAACCGCGTTTTTTTCTAATCATATTAGTTAGAATCGTCGCCAGACACTATGCACCGCTACGGCGTATTTTCTGGCTTAATGTTAAACAATTATACTGTGTTAATGGTTAAGGAAAAATTGTGAGGATACTGCATATCAAGATAGCCCATGTATGAAATCTGTCAATCTACTTTTTTACGTCGTAATAACTGATGTGTGCCCATTTCGCTGGGCTCTACTTGAGATAAGCTAACATATAATTGCCATGGGAAAAACACTCCTTTGTAAAATTAATGCCCACCACAGAGAATGTTTGACCCGATCTTGTTATTGTTTAGTTAGCGCACGCCGATAAAACAGCGCATCGGTCTGTTATTCTCGGAATTGATATTTCACGTTACAAAAAAAACATTATTAATCACAATCAAATATAGCCCATATACGTAAGGGCCACAGCACACTAGCTACTTTTAGCATCGGCGATCGGCGATTTTGCGACTGCATCGATGCTGCATCGCGTTTTAGCGACTCTCTGCGTTCGATCGCGGCATCAACTTGTAGTAGTTTCGATTCTGTAGTTCAATAGCTGACTTCCTACAAACTTTACCTCTTTATAATTTATAGTACATAGATAGGCTTGCGTTTGATAGACATTGCACCTGATATCAGGTGGAAATGCAGTCTATGATGGAGTACGCTTACCTAGAAGATGCCTGTTTACACGTGACTTAAAGACATTAAAGTTTTAGACAACTTTGCTTTCCGGTTAGCTGCGAGCCTTCACTTGGGGGCTCGATGTTGCGTACCACATTGCTGCCAGTGTGGAACTATGGTGAACTCGTATGGACATTACTGGTTTTACATTGACATTACGTTTACATAGCATTGGCCGAAGATCTCGCCATGCCAGCCTCAATGACATCATCCGCCGAGTTCTTATCAACGTTGGCGTACCAACCATCCTAGAGCTAGCTTGGCGCGCGACGGTGGCAAGATCCCGGATTGAATGTGACTTATTCCTTGGAAGATGGGACGCGACAGCTGGCAACGCTATTTTAACAGCTAAAGATCTCAGACGGCGCAAAAATGGAACCCTAGGAAGGGGTTACATATTTGTGCCGTTTGGAGTTGAAACTAGGTCCATCGGCAAAGGGTTTCTTCAAAAAATTAGTAAGAAACTGTTTGATACCACCCGTGATCAGGTTCTGGTTCGCATTTCGCGCAACGAATCAGCATTGCCATACAGCGTGGTAATGCAGCCAGCTTTCTGAGTACGCTTCCCTCTGACAGCGATTCGTTAAAAAATTATTTATAATTTAGTTTATTTTAAAACATAGTTTTAGTTACATATCTATACTAGTCACGAAATATATTTGTTTATTTAAATTGTATATTTAAGGGAAAAAAGACGACGGTAAAAAGTTCCACTCTTCAGCCGGTACGTATTATAAAAGTGGAAGCATAGCGCTTCGTCCGTTTGGTTGGTATTTACACCATAATTATATATCGGTAGCGTAAGCTCGTACGTCTGCCAGTACGGTGGCCGGACTACCTACTACTATTGTCAAATTTGTCAATACACGTTGCAAAAAATGTTAAATATACGTTTAATAAAGTGAATAAAAAATTTATTAACTATTAAAATCTGTTAAAAATATACGGTATTTATGCAAAACTTAAGTTGCATATTGATATCAAGTATCTGAAAATACAATACTATATTATCTTGGTAAATGTAAACACACCAAAGGTCTCGTAACCGCTTCTTATTTATTTTGACTTTTTTTATATAATTGTAGTGGGTTTAGTTGTTTTGTATTAATTAATCGTGTGGTGTGTTTTCATCTTATTAATTGTTGAAATTCATTGATATAAATCGATTATGGTAATCAATAAGTTATTTTATTTTTAAGTATTTTCGTCTTTCATGTAGAATTTGGGGATGATGTTTTCCATTATTTAATAAAAATAAAACCGCTTTTTAAGCTTAACTCAACAAATCAACACATTTTCGACTCATCAGATTTCTTTGCCCCAGAAGTCCTCGTCTCTTTTCTATGCTCCTTTTCCATATAAATTGTTTTGCTATACAATTGAAAATATTTCTCTTCACATACCTATAGTATTATAAAATTCTAAACATGCTGTGTTTGTACATTAAAGCTATTTAAAAAACATCTGGACTCACTATAGAAACGATGGAGAACATGATACATTTTTTTAGATTTCTTGACGATTTGTCTATTTGATCGGGATTCACATAAAAACTACTGGGCCGATTTCGATTCGGTTTTCAATGATCGACAGCTAATTCTTAAACTAAAACTGTGCACTATTTTTATCCCAGGAATTCCGCGGGAATTATTTAAAATGGCCAAATTGAAAAAGATATTCGAATTCCAATGCAAATTTTGTAATATGTATGTGTGTATGTATGATTTTTTATCCCGGGAATCCCGGGAGAAGTTTCCCAGAGGCGATTTGTAGTTGTTCGGGTGCATAAAAATTAGTTTATACCAACTCAGTTTCCACTAAAACTATAGCTTACATTCTTTTTTAATTGCTGCGATACTTTGTGTCACGAGAATCCCTCAGGAATTTCAAGTCAATGTCCTAGTCCTTATAAATATTATAAATGCGAAAGTAACTCTGTCTGTCTGTTCCGTTTTCACGTAAAAACTACTGGACCGATTTGGCTGAAACTCAGTATATATATGTTTTCGATACCGAGAATGAACATAGGATACTTTTTATCTCGAAAAGTGGGATAGTTTCCGGGATAAAAATATATTTGTCTTTCTGTTTGTTATGCTTTTACGGAAGAACTAATGGGCCGATTTGGCTAAAATTCGGTACGTATGTAAATTAAATACTGAGGATGGACAAGGGATAATTTTCATTTTGGCCTTTTTGGTAATTTTGGCCTATTTGGTAATTTTGGCCTATTTGATCATTTTGGCCTTTTTGGTCATTTTGGCCTATTTGGTCAATTTGGCCTATTTGGTCATTTTGGCCTATTTGGTCATTTTGGCCTTTTTGGTCATTTTGGCCTATTTGGTCATTTTGGCATATTTGGTCGTTTTGGCCTTTTTGGTCATTTTGGCCTATTCGGTCATTTTGGCCTATTCAGTCATTTTGGCCTATTTGGTCATTTTGGCCTTTTTGGTCATTTTGGCCTATTTGGTCATTTTGACCTTTTTGGTCATGTTGGCCTATTTGGCCTTTTTGGTCAAGTTTTGTAATTTATTTTGTTGACAGATAGACGAGGGATGGTATAATTAGCGATATAAAATGAAGTGAATCTTCCGTGGGCAAATACATAAAAATGTAATATAATATATAACCTGTAGCACTTGCTCTATAAACAAGAGACACGCACTAGAGGTTAACCCGCGGCGCAGCCGCGGGGTAAACTCTAGTAGTATATAAATTTACTCACATAGTCCAGCCAACATGAATATCACAAATTCAATAAGAGAGCCAAAGAATGAGACGTTGGTCATTTGAATGATCTGCAGAATGACGCCAGCGACGGTAGTTGAGATTGCGAAATAATAGTATGCCTTTATGTATGGTGTAGCTTTCTGTAAAAGATAATAAGAACAGTCGAACACAGTAAATTTCTTTATCGCGAAGCTGGCAAATATGCACACGGCCCAGCTCATGGAAAGTGGTTACTGCGGCTTATGGACATTTACAACATCAGGGGTGAAGCCAACCCGATGCCAGCCCTTAGGACGGGATTGAAGAGGATTGGATAAGGGGTGAGGATAGAGGGATCAGACAGGAGGTATGGATTGGAAAGGATGGGATATGGGATTGGAATAGGCGGATAGGATAGGGAGACGTAGGCCATTGCAACACTTGTAAACAGTTTTGATTTTTCTGTTAAATGCTGAAAATAGGTTCATTTAAAAGAGCAAAAAAATTATAATAAATAACGTAGTGGAAGTTATTTTAATTATTGCTTAGAGAATAATAAATAATACAAGTGAATTAGATTCTAGATGTTTTTGCATTTGTAGAGTAGTATTTGTATATACTCAAATACAGGACTTCTAATCTTGAAATTTAGTATTAAAAATTATGTTTAATATTATTAGTCTCATATTAAATACCTGCCTATAAAAAAAATAGAACTAAGCTGTAACGGTTTTAAGCGGTAATTTATTTGATATTTATTATTCCGACATTTCGGCCACTTTTCAGTAGCCGTGATTACGGAAGACAGAGATGTCAAGTGTCAATGAGTATTGTTAAACAATATAAAAAGTAACTCGGTCGGTTTGATTGCCTTTGCTCTGCTGCCGAGACGAGATGTGGTTGCAAAAGAAAACTCACAGTGAGTTTTGATAAGGATTTTACTGTTTGTATACAATATCGAATTGAAATTTCAAATTCAAATTAATTTATTGCAAATATAGGTAAGTTATGAAGGTGCTATAATTAGTCGTTGAGCATATCTATATTCCTCCGGGAGCGGTGTGCAATATATTATACTTAAATCTATTTTGCATCTCGAAATAAATATAAAGTCAAACAAAATAAAGACCCATAACGATATTAAATTAAATTAAAACAAAGCAAATAAATCATAACAGAAAATTTAAAAATAATACTCCGTGATAATATCAATGTCAAAACAATTGAGAATAATAATATTTATCTGTCAAAGTATCGTTAACTGAATAATAGGCTTTATTTTAACAATAAAGCCTATTATTAACAAAGTAGCAACTGAAATGTGTAAGAATAAGCCTGAATGGCGCTCTGTTGTTCGTGCCTACCCCGCAAGGGACCTGGCGTGAAGTTATGTATGTATTTAAATAATAATTGTTTCGCCTTACTGCCAAAAGTGGCTCCTCAATCCTGCCTCAGCCAAGATACCTAGTTCGTGAAGGCCCTAAGACTAAATATAAAACACTTACTGCATGGACTCCATATAATAACAGGGCATTGAATATGACTTCAAGGCAGTAAAGCGCGACACAAAACTCTGGAGGTGCTATACTAGACGTCGGTCCGTGATACAGAAGGACACTGCTTGAACCCCTGTTTACAGCATAGCTATATACGCCCAGCATAAAAGCGCAAAAAAACTGTAAAGAAACAAAAAACATGTACAGCAATTTTTTTAAATATATTTAAACTATGTAGGCGTATAAGGTAAGTGTCCACATGCTCGCATCGTATCAATCAGATCGTAGTATTCTTTGCATAGAAATTAACACAAGTGCATCCACTTATGCGCATCGTACGGAGTGCACGAATTTGTTCATCGGTAATGCCGACGCCTGTGCTCCGAGGAGCAACTGTTGCCCCGCGTGCCGATGTGTTGATGATGTGTGCCGACTGTTGTGTAAAGCAAATAATAATAGTCTATAGCACTGACTATATCATACTCTATGGTTGTCAATGTTCAACACAACCTGTCAAGTGTCATTACTGTCTTATTGAAATACATAACAAGTTTAATTAAAATTATATCTTTTATTTTAAAGTTTAAAACAGAACAACGACAAATTGCTCTTATTCGCTTTTCTTCATTATTTCATATTCCGCACGTGATTATAGAAGTACAGTCTTTGACATTAATTATTATGGTCGAATTGCGACCACGGGTGACCACTAGTTATTACTATCTATGTGATTGAGAAAGCGGCTGTTAAAGTTGTATTAAATTTTTGGAATAATTTTATGCAATAATTGAAAACTGGGAACTTATTTAGACAAAATATTGAAAGAAACGTATTAGGAATGGTTCTAAACTGCATGAAGAAATAACGTAGTTTAGAGGCGTTTCCAGAATTACTGTTTTACTAGGGAATTCTTATTCCTAGTATCCTACTTCTATTTAAGGGTTTTAATGGAAATCCAATAAACATGACTAGTCTTATACCTTGTTTTTCTTACAAGATATTTTTTTGAATAAAATTTTAGTCAATTAAGAGATAAGGATAAGAGATAGAGAGATAACACTTTATTTCACACCAAAATATACAATTACAAAAACAGATCATATTTACAATATTTTTAGGCAATACAATAGGCGGCCTTATCGCTCAAAGCGATCGCTTCCAGGTAACCTAAATGAAAGAAATTGAATCAGGCGAAATAGGTGGTGCAGGAAAAAGGCAATAGATACACTAATACTTAAACTAATTTAAGAAAAAAAAACATACATATCGAGGCTTCATAACAAATGGGCGTACAGACAAAAGTACAATTTTACACAAGGGACAAAATGGGGATTGTTCACAAAAAATTACCCTCTGATTTTATATTTTTATTGTGTAAAATAGGGTATTTTAAGATACTAATTTGAATGTTTTTGTATTTTAAGCGTTAGTTTTTTTATAATTCGATTTTGAAGTTATTTATCCGATGACGTCATAAGGCACAGGTTTAGATTGATTTCTTTGCCTAGAAAACAAAAATAATAAAAGCAACTTTTATCTGTATCTAATCATAGTAATCTGTGCTACTTATTTAAATATCACTGTCATTACTCATTACATATCGTGATTATTTTAGTGTATTTTGTTGCTAGCCTTATAATTTATCGTGTTCAACCATTATTATTTTCTATAGTTATCGTAAAAAAATTTACAGTGGTCTTTAGGGAAAATCCATGTTACATAACTTAAATCAAATAATGTACAGCTAGAATTTTTTTACACCTGAAGCAGGCAAACAGGCAGATGGCCCACCTCATTGGATTTAGTAAGGTCAAATAAAGGTCAAACGCATTTGTTACAAAACACAAGAAGATCGTACGTTTTTTGGAATTTTAACTAGACAGAAATGATAAGGGACACTATTCCTCGAAATGGTTTTTCAAATAGCCAGATTGATTTTTTTTTATGAAGAATGAATGAATGAATTTGCCATTTGTTATGAAGCCCTCGATATATATATATATATATATATATATATATATATATATATATATATATATATATATATATATATATATATAGACATATATATATACAATAATACATAAGTTATTATTATAAATGTATTAGCATGATTATATTCCGTTAATCAAACATAGCTATTTCGACGCCCCTGGAGAATAAAATGGTAATGTGCTATTACCACATAGAAGCGAGAGTTGGGTATGGAACAGAGAGCATGAAAGTAGAGTAAACGCAGTCGAGATGCGAGCACTGCGCAAAATCTGCGGAGTGACGCTCGCGGACCGCGTTCGTAATACCGAAGTAAGAAAGAGAGTTGGTCTGAAAGAGAGTGTCGGGGTGAAGGTAAGGAAAGGAATGCTCCGGTGGTTCGGGCATGTAGAAAGAATGTATGATGAAAGAATGATTAAACAGATATACAATGCAAAAGTGGATGGATGCAGAAGTCGCGGAAGGCCACGACACACCTTCCATGATCAAATTGATCGTGTATTAGCAGAAGGTGATGTCAGGAGCCTTAAGAACAGACGAGCGTGCATGACAAGAGCTATGAAAGTCAAAGAAGCAAGTGAGGTGTGTAAAAATAAGCCTGTATGGCGCTCTGTTGTTCGTGCCTACCCCGCAAGGGACCTGGCGTGAAGTTATGTATGTATGTATGTATGTATGTACCACTTTTTTAATGTTTTTGTATTTTCAGCATACACCTACTGATTCTTTTAAATCATTTTTTTTTATCTCGTCGAGTATAACAGTTTTTATTTTTATTCTCCGGAAATCATGTAACAAATTTAACCCATAAAAACATCGTAGTCGTTCATTACGGAACGAACATATGACTCTATAAATCGGTAAGGCGTGATACCATTTTACTCACGGATATAAACTGATAACTCTTTTCAATAACACACTACTTAAATTAGTTCGGTAAGTTTTGAACGGTAATCGTTTTAAACAGTTACAATAATTTATAATCAAAATTCATAAACATTACTGCATATTACGATGTTAACGTTGAATGCATTTATACAAAAACAAAGTTGTTATAGGTACAGCTATACGAATAAAGACAGTGGTAACTTTTACAAGAACAAAATCGTATTGGTTTATTACAATTACACTTCATTCATGAAAGTACTGTAGAAAAACATCGTAATATACGGTTATGGTTTTCATTATATTACAACTTTACAAGAATAAAATGGTTATATGCCATTACTTAGGATACACCTAAATATAAAATCAGTATTATATATTTTTCGTAATAACTTCTAAAGTATACATTATATTTTATTCTATAGCTACTTATTAAGAAAAAATATATTGAATAAAATGGTATATCATATTATGATAATATAGGCCAGTTACTTTATGAGCTTAAACAGAATAACAGTTTTTTGCTCGTCCTGTAAAATTTACTTTTGTCTGTTACGATTTTATTCCCCGAGGCGTCGATTTGTGGACAAATAGTGTTTGATGATGACTAATATACAACGTTTTCTAATGTAATGTCTAAGTTAAGATGTGGCTTACATTGTTTAAGACATTTAAACAATGTTAAATAGTGTATTTCATTGCCAAAATCCTGTTTGTAATCTACGAAGACGATCTTGTAAGGAAAAACAGTGTACAGAGTACCTTATTGCTTACCTCCATGCAGTAAAATGTGGATCTTTAGCAGATAGAATACTAATTCATGCGGCAGGGCGGCCGGCCGTCACAGACAATAAAACATACATACATAACTTCACGCCAGGTCCCTTGCGGGGTAGGCACGAACAACAGAGCGCCATACAGGCTTATTCTTAATCTAAATCTCTTCTTCTTACAATAAAACAATCTTTTTTTATTGCATGTGCTCAGACAGACAGGCCCACCTGATGGAAAGCGGTTACCATCGCCTATGGGCATTTGTAACAATAAGGTACTACCAATGAGCTGCTGCTCTCTAAAGGGAGACTGGAACCTGGCCACTAATGCCGGAACACAACTCAAAGTTGTTATGGCAGCATACTAGACCAGGGGTGGTAGCCATCCAGACCGGACTGTGGGGACAGTCTACAAGCAGTTTGTGCATTTCCCCGCCTGAATGTAAGGGTAATATAGCAGCCAGCAGCTAATGTCAGCATACTCTAGATCAGGATGTAGAGTATGCTGCTATTACCTTAAGTTGTGTTCCGGCTTCACTGGCCAGGATCCAGCCCCCCCCCCCCCCCCCCCCCCAATCCAGAGCTTTTGTTAAAAGTATCACTTGACTTGACGTCACAAATTTCCACAGGAGTAAAAAATTCCCATCGAGTGTTTCCAGCGAGTCTGATGTACTGTAGCAATAAAAAAGGTCACAACAACCTCCCACTTAAAAAAATATAAAATTTTAAACTTACAATGTTAATGTATGCAAATGTTAGCACACCCCTCCTCAGCGGTAAACAGAAACAACATCTTCCCAGTACCGGCCAATCACAATACATTTCGACGGGTATACAAACAATTAAATGAAATAAATATGTCCAAATATGTCTGCCCCGCACAGTATCCAATGAACGAATGTCCGGGCTATTTGTCTGGGCATTTATCTAATGAAGCTTGGACCCGATGACGCTTCTTCCTGAGTGAACAATGAAACACGGTAACTGCCATTTTATATGATGAACTAACCGCATATCATGGTTTCACCTGCGATAAGTAAAGTATTCATAACACTTATTTAAATCGTGGTAGCACAATGGCTAGCGCACGCGTCGCAAACTCAAAGGGCGCTGGTTCGATCCTGGTCGGACCACGTGATCCCACCACGTGCTAACAACGGTGAAGGAAAACATCGTGATGCAACCTGCACATCGAGATGACCGATGTGTCAAACCTGCCAAGCCGCCTTGGACAAGAGTGGCGGGTATACCGTCCTTTCCCCCTATAATGGGAGGCCCGAGCCCAGCAGTGGGACAACTATGGGCTGATATTATCTTATATATAAAATTCTTGTGACACAGTGTTAGTTACCATACTCCTCCGAAACGGCTTGACCGATTCTCATGAAATTTTGTGTGCATATTGGATAGGTCTGAGAATCGGACAATATCTATTTTTCATCCCCCTAAATTTCAAAGGTAGTCCACCCCTAAATGTTTTTATTTTATTTTTTTATTTTTATATGATACAGCATTAAAAAATACATACAACACTACATTTTCAACCCTCTAAAATCAACCCCTATTTTTTAATAGCGATATTAGTATTTTTATAATTTTCTACGGGGATGATTTAGATTTTAATTTGAACCAGGTAGATGGCGCTGCAATCGGGTACCAGAATTTAGGTGTTCTTTTTGTTGTTGTATATATTGAAGTTTGTCCCGGAATGGTTTAAATAAACGATTGGACCCAGTAGATACTGCTCCTAAACGCTGGGCCTGATTTTGATGAAATTTTTTGTTTGTTCAAGTGGATTTGAGAATAGTTTACATTAACCTTTGGTCCCGGTAGATGACGCTGGAATCGGGTTCGAGATTTTTATTTTTTAAAGGCAGGACAACGTCTGCCGGGTACAGCTAGTATAATTATATTATAATAATACGTACTTGTGGCTTTTGGGTTTGAGACTTAGGGGCTATAGGGACGTGAGGCTTTTCAACTTTATCAAGACCTTTCAAGGCGATTTAAAGAATTATCATGTGACCAAAGGGCTTGCCTATATTTAGGGCAACGGATTAGCCTTGCAATACAACATGGGAAATTGGCCAGCATTTTAGTAACGCTCCACACCGACAGCGATTAGGGGCCTAATTCTGCTATTAGAATATGTTGGCGTTGTGTAGATATTCAAAGGAAGACTCCGTTGCGATAGTGTCAAGAATTTGTATTCTACTAAACCTACAATATGTTTTCGATATCTACGCGGGGGAATAATAGTAGAAATGAATACCTATTGAAAAGCTACCAAAACTTGAAACTTTTATTTCGTGAGTTTTCGCTTATAAATATTCATAAAAATAGAGTGACTTACTTCGGGCACGGCATTGGAATTAACAGCATACTGATATCAGGCAAATCTGCGATATTATCCGGTGATGTTGACGAGATAGTAATATGAGAATTGGGCCCTGGGACTACATTGTTTATAATAAAAGGATTCAATTTTTTTATACTATATTTTAAGTTTAAGTGTATATAATATATATGTATACGTGTATATATTTTATATGATTATTATATATTTCATTATTATTATCACACCTATTAGTATATTATATTTTATTATAATTAGTATAATATTAAGCTGCACGCTAACAAATTATTGTCAATAACATCCTAGTCCATCCAAAGGTTGCCTGGAAGATATTGCTTAAAGCAATAAGGCCGCCATTGTACTACTGCTATCTAATTTTAAGATATGAAAAGGTGTTACTGTTTTTATGTTGGTGTACAATAAAGAGTATATAAAGTGCTTGTTGTTGTTTCAATATAATTTGGTTTAGTTTATAATTAAGTTTTATTTTAGTTATACATCCCCCCATATCAGCGATATTCATAAAGGACCGAAGTATACATCGTAAAGCTAATACTGATAGTTAAACAGATAATGAGAATCTGGCAGACGATACACCTAATAAGAAGTGACGGCTCTTAGAATAGGATAGGATAGATGGGATAGCGGGGTCAGACAGGAAGAATGCGATAAAGATGTGTATACAGTTTGGAACATATATACAAAAGTTGATGTAATTCACTTATTATGTATGTATAAGTTCTTCCAATTATAGGGATGAACATAGGGAGACTTTATATTCCAGTAAAAGGTATAGTAACCGCGAAATAAGTTTTCAAAATTAGTTTTCTTTCTTTCATTGTATAATTTACGTACTTTCAGTGCAAGGAATGATATAAAATGGTAATCGTTTTATCACAGGAAATGTTACACTCTCTATCTCAAGAGAATTTGAATCCACAGATTATATTATGTTCACATTATAAAAGGACTGTCTCATACAAACTCAAGGGTTTTCCAAATCCAACTTGTATTATCTGAAATTAGTGAGTCTCGATGTAACAACTTTTTACCTTAGTATATTACAATATTATGTTTTTATACTTCTTACGTGGATACCGGTAAGTACCGGTTTTGCATAAGATGTATCTTGCATTTGAAAAAAAAGTAACATTTTGTGATATTATTAAAAACTAGTGGGCTCGGCAGACGTTGTCCTGCCCCAAAAAAATTTAACACGATTGCAGCGCCACCTACTGGGTCCAGTTGTGAATCTAAACCATCCCGGGAATTACTCAAATACACATAAAATTTCATCAAAATCGGTTAAGCCATTTTTGAGTTTTAGCGAGAATAACGAAGAGCAATTGATTTTTATATATAAAGAAAAAAGATGATAATTTTGTGCTTCAACTAATTTAAAGTCAAATATAGCAAGATATATAATAAAAAAATGATGTTTGTGTGCAGTTTACACGCACTAGAAGTGAAACTTTAAAGAATATACTCCCAGATAATTCTTCTCTAACTTCTATTAATAAAAATATCATTCCTATACATCTTTACTTTAGTATATTCGTCAACTAAGTATAACTTTCAAATTTTCACTATTAGTCTAAATATATAAATATCAGATTTATTTCGGTCCAAATTGGACCTATGTTTAATCATCAGTCTTATTGACTCTCTAATCTGTGATGCACAATATAAAACTCGTATCTCATTCTCTCGCAGGCTTAGTCCTATAGATTTATGTGTTTATCTCTTTTTGGTGTCGCTTTTTCGTTTCATCGAGTTTCCAATCACAACGATTCTAAAGAAGTTTCACTTCAATAAGATTATGAGTAGAATCAGAAATAAGGGTATGCGTAACAAGACCAAGGTAACCAATATAGCTCCAAGAATTAATAACCGGCAGTGGCCCGGTACATTACAGAAGCAATGGCTGATAGAACAAACGTATTCTGGAGTAGAGTCTCAATAAACGTAGTGTTGTACGCTCTCCAGCTGGATACGTATGGCACATTTTTTTTTAACAAAGGAAATCCATTTGAGGACGGTGAGCTTCGCGAGGGGGAAAGGTCGCGGCCCGTGTATGGGATTCGCCAGTTCAGGGTGGCACTAGCACTACCACATGTGAGATGCTATTGCCACACCGCGGTTAGGGATACCCACTAAAACCCCTGTCCGATCCCGAGCTTCCTTCGTCCGGGCTGTGGGTTCGCTCGCGTATTCACCCTGGTGCAAACTTGGGGATGCTTCCGTCCAGCAGTGGCCAGGAATTGCTAAAAGAAGGCAATTATTTCAGTAACAAGGTATCAGGTTTTTTTTTACATAGACTATTTTTTTATTGTTCGAGTTCAGAAGACAGGTAGACGGCCCACTTGTTGGTATGCGGTTACCATCGCATATGAGCACTTGTAACACCAAGGATACTACCAATGTGCTGTTACTCTCTAAACGAAGACTGGACCTGGTAAGAACACAACTCAAATTTGTTATGACAACCCAACCACTAGGCTGTTGGTTGTTTTTTCACCTTTTACGACAGGCCGCTCGGCCGCAGGAACATTGTATTCTTTCTCCGTTCCTGCACGGATATAAAAATTCATGAGGTGCATTATAGCGTTACCTTTTATTTAGGTACTAGCTGCGCCTGCGGTTTCACCCGCGTGGTGATGGAAAGTCGTTATATTTTGAATTATTCACACTATATCTTTATAAATTATAGGCTATGTGCTATTCTGATGTGTAAGCTATATTACTATAAAGTTTCATCCAAATCCATTCCGTAGCTTTTGCGTGAAAGAGTAACAAACAACATCCAAACTTTCGGGTTTATAATATTTATAAATTTTATACAGATTAAAGTGTAGGTATCTCCGCCTAAGACAAGCAGTGAAGTGTTGTGTGACTCACAGGGACTCCCAAATACTCTTGAAAATAGTAATTATGCCTTGAGTCCGCCTGCCAGCAAGAACCAGTTCTTACCATGACAAGTTCTGGCGTTCTAGAAACATTTTGGCAAGGGTTGTGACTTGGTGATTGGCAATAAGGCAATGATGATGAAATATCAAGCAGGCGCACTAGCTGCCCCGCAGCAGGGATATACCAGGAATTAATAATTTTACTTTATTAAACAGCTAAATACCAAGATAAAACCTACACTTGCTTACCACAGAATCAAAATGTCATTTGCTGTGTTTATAATTATAATCATATTATAAACAACATGGAATATCCTAGTAATGAAATATAAAATGTAATCCATATCTTCTTTGTAATAAAGTTTTAATTGCTCTATGTAATGTCAAAACAATTTTATTTAAAAATAAACATAATACGCAGAAGTGGAAGCTGCAGATAGTAAGATGACCTTTGCCATCGAATATACTACAATAGTTACGATTTTCAACATACACTGATCATTTCATACTGGAATTATCAAAAGTGTTCTGTGACAAGAGAGTAATATGTCGGAAATATACCGATAATGTCAGAAGTAGTAAAATACGGCTTGGTACGTTGAGATATAATATCCAATGGCGTGGTACAAGTCGACGAGAAAAGCATATTATTATCAAAACAAAAATCCCTGCGGATGTGTCATTTTCCGTCGGGTTTGACCGAATACTATGTTTACAACTGAGTTATCAGAATTATTTGGTTGTTGATACTCTTTGAAACAAGAAGTGTTATTCCCCGTTCACGATAACTTGACGCGAAGGGTTACCAACAATCAAAAATATTGTGGCGACCGAGGGTGGAACTGCCCAGCAGCGTAAATCAGTTTTAGAACTTTTAGAAAGAACTAGAAATTTCTGGAAGAAAAAGACAAGGACGGATATATTTAGACAGAGATAGACGATAAACGAAAGAAAGAGATAGATAGATGTTAGAAAGGGATAGACGATGACCGAAAGAAAGAGATAGATAGATGTTAGAAAGGGATAGACGTATAAACGAAAGTTCCCGAACAGAAGGTTCGGGAAGGAAGAGACAGAGATAGATAGAGGGGTTCTAGAAAATTCTTCCGGGTATATAAACAGCGTAAAGCGCGCCTACCGGGCAGTTTAGAGTTGAGAGTTGAGTTTAAAGTTGAGTTCAGTTCAAGACGGTGAAACGACAAGTGCGATACTAAAGGGTTATCAGAGAAGGTTAATAGAGTACAGAGACGGATTAAGTGGTGAATTTAGTGACAAGTTTGGTGGACAGATACGCGAAGGAGGTGTTTAGCGTAGTTCGAAGGAGGAACCAGAAGCGAGTTACCCGCGATAATATTGGAGGTGGTCCGCGCAATATCGGCGACGGTATTGAGGGTGTGACAACTTATCGTCGGGACTGTGCATCGTTGGTCGTGCGTATAGGGGCAACCCTACAAAGAGGTACTACGTGCGGCTGTGAAA
This sequence comes from Dendrolimus pini, assembly GCA_949752895.1. Taxonomy (NCBI): domain Eukaryota; kingdom Metazoa; phylum Arthropoda; class Insecta; order Lepidoptera; family Lasiocampidae; genus Dendrolimus; species Dendrolimus pini. The sequence continues at coordinate 19,040,720 of OX457135.1, forward strand.
GTCAATAAAAGCTTTTAAATTAAAAACTGGTGTTTTCTTCCAATCCATAAGTGCGTAACCCCGCTCGCACGTAACATTTGGTGTCAGAAGTGGGATTGGAAGATAAAATGCCAGTAATGCCAAGAGACGGCGTCAACACTCGAGCTAGGGCTGCCGCCCAGCAACAAGAGAATTTGGAACTGGAGAGCTCTGTAGAAGAAAACCCTGGAGAGTTAAACGATCCTGTTGAGGGGACTTCAACAGACCCATCAAGTACGCAGCCCCCTAAATCAGAGTTCTGAGCATTGTTCGAGCAGCTGCGAGCGATGCAGGAAGAACAAGCCCGCAGTCGAGAAGAACAAGCCCGCCGTCAGGAAGAACAAGAGCGCCGTCAGGAAGAACAAGCCTGCCGTCAGGAGGAACAAGCTCGCCGCCAAGAGGAACGGCTGCGAGCGATGCAGGACGAGCAAGCTCGCCGTCAGGAGGAGCAAGCACGCCGTCAGGAGGATCAGCTGCGCGCCGTGGAAGAACAACTGCTTGCTCTGGGGAAAGATCCGAGGACCAGTGAAGGCAGCATTCTAGAGGCTATTAAAGATAGTGCACAGGCAGTTCAGGAGGTAAGAAATAAGCTTCAGGTACATGAAGAGTGTCTGTCTGGGCATGAGGAACGAATTTCAGTTTTGGATGAAGATTTGCATAGAATAAAGGTTAGGGGTGTGCCAATCCCAACGGTGACAACTCCATCTGCCATGAATTTTAAGGCACCTCCTTATGATGGAGCATCTTCATGGGCAGCTTATAGGCGGCAGTTCGAAGCGGTGGTACAGATGAATGTATGGGATAGTGAACAAGCTAGGACTGCGCTTATTTTGGGACTCCGGGATAAAGCGACGAATGTGTTGGAGGCAGTCAGCAAGGATGCCTCTTATGAGCAACTAATGGAAGCTCTGGAATCGAGGTTTGGTGACTCTCATTTGGAGCACGTGTTTCGGGCCCAACTTCGTGAGCGTTATCAGAGACCTAACGAATCGCTACAGCAGTGGTCACTGGAGGTGGAGAAGCTGGTACGGAAGGCATATCGGAGTTCGCCTTCGACACTTGTTGACAGCGTACTACTTCAAACGTTTGTTGACGGTATATCTGACGTTGAGATAAGAGCAGCTGTACGATTGGGCCATCACTATAACATGAGGGAGGCTTTGGCGCACGCTTTAGAGGTCGAAGCTGTTTGTCGAGATTCGAGGAGTGGACGCATACGTGAAATCGCGTCGAGCGATGATTCCACGGGAGGTCGAAGGGCTTTTACATTCAGATGTTATGCCTGTGGGGAGCGAGGACATTTCCGAAACAGGTGCCCAAGACGACCTTATGAGGGGCAGAGAACTGACGCTTCTGTATCAGGAAAAGCAGACAGAGCCAGAAGTGCGAGAACGATACAGGCTGGCACACAAGTTACCCCGGAAATTCGGATTTATCAAAGTTCAAATGGGAATAGTTTAATGGTCAATGGGATAGTGAATTGAGTTGCTTGTCTACTAACTGTAGACACTGGAGCAACACGTACAGTCATTGGACCGCAGTTATTGAGGAAAAATGGAAAAGTGACTAATGAAGATAACATTGTTGAGCTAACAACGGCTACTGGCCAACGGATACCGGTAAAAGGAGAGCAGAAGGTAGCTATCAAGATTGGTGAAAAGCTTTTCTGGCAACAAGCAGTTATAACCGACATTATAGGGGAATGCATAATCGGTCTAGATTTCCTTAGGAGTCATCGGTGTACACTTGACATAGGAAACGGCATCCTCAAGTGTGGAGAAATGGAAATCCCAATGAAAGGCGGAGGTAAAGACGCGGTCTGGCTAAGAATTAGTAAAGATAATCAAAGGAAAAAGAAAGTGCACCGAAATGGGTTTCGGAAACAAGTTTTGGTAGATGCGCCGATGCTATGACGAGATCGCCAGAAACAACGTTCTGAAGAAGTGCCGCGTGAAGTTGCTGAAAGCGAGTGTTACGGGCAAACCATGAGGGTCATGTCAGAGGAACGCTGGTCTGGTCATACAGGAACATGGAATAAGGCGGATCGAAGGAAGAAGAGGGTTAAGAGACGAGCTACAACGGCGAATACTGGGGACTTAGTCAAGGATGTCCAGAAAAGACATCGGAGGCGGTGCCCTTCAGCATTGCGATGGTGTCGTGAGGAGTCACGGGCAGATGTGGGGAGCTTTCCACGAGAGTCTTATCGGGACAGCGTTGGAGCAGCTATGTGGAGAAACGGAGTTACGAAGAGTCCTGCCGGGAAAGTCCATGTGGGTCGACCAGCGAAAATTCAATGTTCTAACGATGCTCGGGACGAGCACGTTTTAGGAGGGGGTAGTGTGGCGACCGAGGGTGGAACTGCCCAGCAGCGTAAATCAGTTTTAGAACTTTTAGAAAGAACTAGAAATTTCTGGAAGAAAAAGACAAGGACGGATATATTTAGACAGAGATAGACGATAAACGAAAGAAAGAGATAGATAGATGTTAGAAAGGGATAGACGATGACCGAAAGAAAGAGATAGATAGATGTTAGAAAGGGATAGACGTATAAACGAAAGTTCCCGAACAGAAGGTTCGGGAAGGAAGAGACAGAGATAGATAGAGGGGTTCTAGAAAATTCTTCCGGGTATATAAACAGCGTAAAGCGCGCCTACCGGGCAGTTTAGAGTTGAGAGTTGAGTTTAAAGTTGAGTTCAGTTCAAGACGGTGAAACGACAAGTGCGATACTAAAGGGTTATCAGAGAAGGTTAATAGAGTACAGAGACGGATTAAGTGGTGAATTTAGTGACAAGTTTGGTGGACAGATACGCGAAGGAGGTGTTTAGCGTAGTTCGAAGGAGGAACCAGAAGCGAGTTACCCGCGATAATATTGGAGGTGGTCCGCGCAATATCGGCGACGGTATTGAGGGTGTGACAACTTATCGTCGGGACTGTGCATCGTTGGTCGTGCGTATAGGGGCAACCCTACAAAGAGGTACTACGTGCGGCTGTGTAAGTCAATAAAAGCTTTTAAATTAAAAACTGGTGTTTTCTTCCAATCCATAAGTGCGTAACCCCGCTCGCACGTAACAATATTAACACCCAAAGCTAGAGTCAAAAACACCTAAATTGTGATAATTACTTGAAAATTCCAAGAACAATTAAGAATATTTCCTTACAATACAAGTGCTGTTAATTTATAGAATTTATTGTGTACCATGAACAAGCTACTGCTATTAGACCAGGTATTCCCAAACTATTTTAGGCAAGAGACCTTTTTTCCAAAATGAACTGACGCCTCATGCTCCTCATAAAGCCATGGAGTAACCATTATCGACGCACCACTTAACTTATTTCAACCCCCACATACAGTATCTTCAATGTCTTTATAAAGAACTTGTGTAAATAATAGGGGCCAATTTTTAGACCTCGTCGACCCCCAAAATCAGTTTTCGTTTATATCTACTCCTCGAACAACCGATATCGACCCCAGGGGGTCATATAACATATCGACTACTTTGGTATTCCATGTATAAATAAAAAATTTCGTTAAAAAAAACCGACTTCAAAAACTAAAAACTATAAAATAAGTTATTTCTAAAGTTTTTTTGTTTAATAACAATTTTGTTTTTTTAATAACACCCAACGAAATGGGTACGGGAACGCCTGTCATATATATAACGGCAATAGCGTTCCACGCAAGAGTTGCCCACATCCTCGTACGAGGCACTACGACCGCCGTCTAACAACCAATCAGCGTCTATTGCCTTTAACACGCGTTTGTGTATTTATTAAATGTTACACTTGATTTCTGTGCGTGCGTGTGTATCGGAGAGTAAATGTGTGAATTATTTAATGACGCTCAGCGAGTGAGCGCGGGTCAGCTATTACTTTATAAAATATTTATAATACAAAACTTTTTAGTTATTTAATAACAGGATATCATCAGTCATTCTTTATCAATGACTGAATCATTTATTGATTATGACAAATTCTGAACTGAAATTGACTGTCAAATAATGTTTCGTAAATAACTCAACTTTGTTTTTAAATATTAGTTACATTAGGTTCTTTCCAAATTATGTGCATCAACGTACAGTTACCAGTAGTAACACATTTTCTACTGCTTTATTCCTTACGGAGTGGCTCTATTTGTATACTTGTTTGGACGACTGTGAGTAGGAATATTATGAATTATTTAAAGTGAAGGTTAACATGCTTACTGATATCATCCAATTCATACCATAGTTACTTACGCGGTCTGTCCACCATGAAACCACCGGTGAGTTTTGCTAGCGTAAAATGCGCGTAGCCGCACGCAACACACGCACTATGAATTAACAAGACTAGACTCGGCTGTGAAGGGATGAGTCCGGTAATAACAAATTGTAGTGAATGATTAGCTTAAGAGGACTTCGCGCATTTACGCAAGCCTCCAAGGCCAGGATTAGATAAGGTGAGACTATTACCAGGATCCTCAATTAAAGTCGGATTACATTATTTTCCATCCGGGCTAAAGGCGAATGCGCAAGCGAGCCTGAACAAGCGACGCTCGAGTATCGGACAATGGTTTTGTGGGTGTCCAGTGGCGTGGCTAGCCTTACACGGGCCCTGTATCAAAATGTGTTAGGGGGGCCCAAAGAAAGGGCAAAGTTTTTTTTAAATAAAAGAAACAAAAAATGCTCGAATTGAATTAAAATAATTATATATTGATTATAAGTTATTACTTACACTTCTTGACATGATGACCTAATGTAACGTCATCAGTAACGTTTTCGCCACGACCACAAAGACCGCGGTCGCCTTGTGGAACGGCTAACGGAGCATTTTAGGCGTTGTGAGCTACCAATGGAACGCGATGAGTAAATGGTGATATCTTATATATAAAATTCTCGTGTCGCGGTGTTTGTAATTAAACACCTCCGAAACGGCTTGACTGATTCTCATGAAATTTTGTGTGCATATTGGGTAGGTCTGAAAATCGGACATCTATTTTTCATCCCCCTAAATTAACATTTAGGTAGTCCACCCATACATTTTTTTTAATATCTAGATATTTTTTATTTTTTTATGATACAGCATTAAAAAATACATACAGCCCTAAATTTTCAACCCTCTACGATCAACCCCTATTTTTTATTTGTTAATTATAAACTTTAATGCTGTCGGCATATCGATTGAAGCTTTTCCGGGCAGGATGACGTCTGCCGGGACAGCTAGTGTTAAATATATATTTTAATGACTTATTAAAATATATCCGCCTGGTGAATCGTAAAGCGTTATCGACCTATATCTTTTCCAGATACGTTCCTTTGCGTGCCTTTTCTTCTTTGTAATAGCGATGCTGGAGACCATCGTGAAGCGACCTTCACCCTTCGGTGCTATGTTCGTTCACACCAGCAAGACCATCACTGAAGGAAGCTTATTGTTCGTCTATTATTCTTTCGTCGGCATGATTGTTATGGAAGCTATACTGTTCTATCATAGCATTTATCTAATGTTTGGGATTTATTACGTAAGTACTTTTTAATTATCTCTTGGGATAGATGAGTAACTTCAGGGTCTTAAAGTAAAGTGTACTTACCCCATTGACGGTCTCTACCACCTGGACTATATACAAATACATACGTTAAGCTACTTACAATATTATTCCAGACAAGCTCGAAGCCATTACAAGCATACCTGCCGTGTCGTTTTTTAACTTGGATTTTTGAAGTGATCTTCCTATTTACACTATGTTTGACACATAAACTTCTTATAGGATGGTATTTAATCATACTAATGTTTGTTAGTAAGTATCTACATCTATTTAATAAAGTATTTATTATCACGCACATAAATAAAGGTCTCAAACTAAATAAAGTCAGGTCGACATGACGTTCTACGGTCTTTAGATGGACAACGGTTACCATCGTCTATGTACATTAGCAATACCAAAGGACCTACAAATGCCCTGCTGCTCTCTTAAGGGAGACTGGAACCTGGTCACTAATGCCGGAACACAACACAAATTTTTTATGGTGGCATATTCTAGACCAGGGGTTGTCGCCAGCCAGTCAAACAAATACCCTACCACTTGGCTGTGGGTTATTTTGTCGCCGCTTACGACAGGCTAAAACTACTAAACCGCCAACTTTTCCGTTTTAATTATTTAGCTTTAAGTTTGTTTATGATTATTACTAGAGTTTACCCCGCGACTGCGCCGCGGGTTAACCTCTAGTGCGTTTCTCTTGTTTATAGAGCAAGCGCTACAGGTTATATTAATTTTATTTTATTATTAATTTATTATTTTTTTATGTATTTGCCCACGGAAGATAATTCACTTCATTTTATATCGCTAATTATACCACCCCCGCCTATCTGTAAACAACATAAATTACAAAACTTGACCAAAAAGGCCAAAATGGTCAAAATGGTCAAAATGACCAAAAAGGCCAACATGACCGACATGGCCAAAATTTCCAAAAAGGCCACAGTGACCAACATGGCCAAAATGACGGAATAGGCAAAAACGACCAAAAAGGCCAAAATGACCAAAAAGGCCAAAATGACCAAAAAAGGCCAAAATGACCGACATGGCCAAAATGTCCAAAAAGGCCACATTGACCGACATGGTCAAAATGACCAAAAAGGCCAAAATGACCAAAAAGGCCAAAATAACCAAAAAGGCAACAATGACCGAAATGACCAAAAAGGCCAAAATAGTCAAAATGACCAAAACGGCCAAAATTACCAACATGGCCAAAATGACCGAAAAGCTCAAAGTGACCGACATGGCCAAAATGAGTAAAAAGGCTAAAATAGCCAAAATGACCAAAAAGGCCAAAATTACCAAAAAGGTCAAAATGAAAAGTATCCCTTGTCCACCCTCAGTATTTAATTTACATACGTACCGAATTTCAGCCAAATCGGCCCATTAGTTCTTCCGTAAAAGCATAACAAACAGAAAGACAAATATATTTTTATCCCGAAAACTATCCCATTTTTCGGGATAAAAAGTATCCTATGTTCACTCTCGGCATCGAAAACATATATACTGAGTTTCAGCCAAATCGGTCCAGTAGTTTTTACGTGAAAACGGAACAGACAGACAGACAGAGTTACTTTCGCATTTATAATATTAATAGGGATTAAAATAGGTGGGAGGAAATTTTCTATTTTTTATAAACTAAATAATATTTAGTTTGATACCAATATTTCTTGTTATCTACGTCTGACTTTAGTAGTCCTATTATAAAAATATTTGTTCATTATAAGCTCTGTTTGTTTTACTATTGTTTATTTCAGACTCTATTTGAGGTTTTTACATTATTACATTTTATTTTATTTTCAGTTCTGGAGTTTTACGGCTTCGTAATAATCTACAGCTATTACAGGGAGCTCATGGACTGTGAAGCAGTGGAATATTGTAAAGAAGAAGATGACCCAGGGATCAATTTTTGTAAATCGCTTGAATAAAAGTTTTAGCGTTATTATTCGTATATTAATTTCCTAATTTATGTATATTGGGATATTTAAGATTGTATACTTATGTAATTCCTATTTTAGTGAATCTAGATTATGTAAGATGAATGGATTGTGACAGTCATAACCTCGTTTTACGAGGTGTAATCCATCGCGGACATCTGACATGCTATCACTTGGGGACAATAGTAGAGTAATGTTGGACTCTCGATGGTATGCTCAAACTGACCAAACAGAGCATTTCTTTGTTCCATGTCAACGTCGTATCTCAGGACCTCGGGTATTACAAACATTTGATAGTCCTGACAGACACACACACACAGCTCACTCACACACACAGAGCTCTTCCTACATAGAATGGGATGGGAGTTACAGATAGGGGTCTGTGTGGACTATGGCGTCTACCTGTCACAATGTTCAAGGAACATGGAAATAATGGGCAGACGGTGACTCGCCATTCACTTCATGGCCCCCTAAAAATGCCAAGGTTGGCGAGGGGCAACATGCGTGTGAGTAGCTAAGGGGTAGCGAGAGGTGGGCTGCAGGTTGACCGAAGCTACTTCCAACGTTATGCCATTTATCACTTCAACCCCTGGAGCTTGATTCTTAGCTCTAACGATCTCCACTCCGTGCCGACTGGCGAAGGTAAGCACGGAGGCGGAGGCTTTGCCCTGACCCCCGGAGTCGGGTCCGAGGTGTCGAGACCACGGGCCATAAAAATGGACCCGGATGTTTGGAGGGCTTACGCGGGTCCATGGGAAGGCCAACACGTAGAGGCCCCTTGACAAATTTAATCTTATTGTGGCGTGACACTAACCGGCAAGTATCCCTGTCTACATCATATAAAAATGCACCCAAGGCCAAGTGTAGGATTATTGTAGGGAATGAGAACAAAAGGTACCGGGCTATTAGGATGAACTGCTAGTGGAACTAGGGATCCGGGTTATGGGGACTATGACGTCTGTCCTTCGCAATGTTCGATTATTATTATTGTTGTACACACTTGCGGAAAGTCAGCACAGCGCTGTCTCTAGACCACAGTGCCATCCATAACCTGTATTAGATAATCCAGGTTTTCTTCCAGATGGAAGAGTTTGCTTAAAAGCTAAATGTAATTTGCCCATTTTCCAGTCTATTATTATTTTATTATTGTAAAAAAGATTATTTATTTTATAATATAAATGTGTATGCTGCAGATTAAAGTGCTTCCTTTCTACGTATTCTGGTATATATTGTATGTATGGTTGTTACGTCAATAAATCTATTCCTTCTTCTACTCTTATTATTGTTAGAGTCTGGTAGAATCCCAGTTGGATTTACTCCCGACCGCAACCTGAACTATGTCCTGAGAAGAAGTAATAGGTCACATACCAATCTAAAACTAACCCAATAAAAATAAGTTTAAAACTAACATTTATGTCATAAAGTAACCTATTTGCGATTGGTCATTTCTTATCTAGAATATCGCTATCTGATGATACGATAAAAATCCGGCTGCACCGATAATAACATGCCATACAATATCCACAAAAAGGATTCAACTAAAAACTGACTCGTTTAGAAGGAAAAGTAAAATATAACTACGTTTTTTAATCACAATTTCTCTTATTATGGTGAATCTAAATGATTAAATAGTGTTTAAGAGTATTTACTGTGAATTTCCGCTTTTGGATTAAAAATGGCTATCGAATTACCGAGGTTTGAAAAGTGCTGCTTTTGCGTGCCACTAAGATTAGCTTGTTTACTAATCGGATACATATCAATAGTAAGTTCCAACTTTATAAATACATAATCATTTAAACTACTGTTGCAATTAGTCTGACTGTACTGTATTGACTGTAATTAGTCTAAGAAAACTTTGTAATATTTTACTTAAATAAACTTATTTATTTTGTTTAGTTCAACATAATTATCAATTTAAGAGCATTTTTAAATATTCAGTTTTATATAATTAGCGTTTCCTAGAATATAATAGTATACTTTATTGTTAAACTGTGTACTACATAAAGGTGGTATAAATAGAAAGAAGCAACTTGGCCCAATGACAGCGTACAACAACTTCTTCCTTTCTCTGCTTTAAATATATTATATATGTCGCAGAACGGCCTCGTTCTCACGACATCTTCTTCAGTTATTTCAGGTTTAGTGGGCGTCATCAGGATAAAATGCGAGCATAAAACACAATAGCCATGGTTTATACACTTTTAATTTAGATTTGATCAACATTATGACATAGTTTAGACCGAGCAGCGGGTTCAGGGCACCCGCTCATACTTCCAGCTTCAATACTTTCTTTAAAACTCTCAAAGGTCCAACTCGACCTGTTGCCACCAACCAAATGTGCCACAAAAACTCCTCAGTCTACCCAAGTAGATATTACTCAAAGTATAGAGGGCGCTGACCCCGCTCAAGACATGCTCTGCTCTCATTGGTCGTTTATTAAATTACAATATTCATAACTTTTATTAGGTTAGAACGATCTTTAAGTTATAGAAACATTTAACAAATCTAATTAAATTACATTAAGAATTTTAGAAGTAATTAAAATGTGTACAAATGATATTATGCGTTATACATCCAAATAATAATCCATCCAACTATAACTTCCCTTCGACATATATATATTTATTACTTTTACTAATATTATAAAGAGATAAAGTTTGTGACTTTGTGACGTTGTAGGGGGGGGGGCAATCTCTCGATCTACTAAACCGATTTTGAAAATTCTTTCACCTGTGGAAAGATACATTATTCCTGAATGACATAGGGTATATTTGATTGTGATTTATTTTTTCTGATGCCCAGCGAAGTGGGCATGGATCAGATAGTTTTTTATATATATAAAGATCATAAGTTCGATGTTGTCAGAAGATAGGATACAATTTCTGTCGTCTCTAATGTTCGTTAATGACTTCGTTGCTTTTGAGATTCTTTAGGTATATTTTGATTTATGAAATTGGTTATAAAAGTATTTTACATTGGCTAGTCAAGGTTATAAGTGATGGGAATACTGGAGTTTACCTCACTCAAAAAAATCAGACTGCATTCAGCTAGGTAACTCTGCTATTTCAGACACATTATTCTGTAACAGCGGTATGTTGTTCCTCGACGGTTATAGTCTTTCTTGATAATTTAGTTTAGAATAATAGTTAGGTAATCTGTAGTTTGTACGTATATTTAAATTTCTTGGAGTAAAAATGTTCATTGTAATTAAAATAATATTATGTACACAGATAGCAGCATGCCTGACGATAGCAGCGTCTATCTTCTACGTTTATAGAATAGCTAATTTCGTAAAAGAAAATGAAGAGCATCCGAACCCTCAACATTCGCCAGAAGAGGTGGCTCAAGTCTCCCTCATGCTGTACACTGTATTCGGCTACTATATGCTCGTGTTTCTGTACAGTTTCATAATTAATCTCCTACTTGTGATTGGTATTCATGCGGTAAGTGTACAAAACTTCTTCATTTTATCATCATTTATTTATTGATATTGTTATAGTAGTGTACATCACTAGTTATTGGCAGCACTATTAGTGATTGGATTGTCTGTGGTTGGATGACGCGACATGTCGTGAGGTTATGTGAATGTTCCAATATATGTCTTTATAAATAATTAACAGTGGTTTTAATACATGGTGGCAGCGGTGTTGGAATATTATAATTATGGCAGAGGGAGGCATTCACATCAAAGTGCCGGAAGAATTTAACTTTGAACCAGAAAATTGGGAAAAATGGTTGACACGATTCAACAGGTATTTGTTGTTGTCGGGAAACATAAAAAAAACGGATACGGAGAAAATAAATCTTCTCGTTTACGCTGCAGGAGACAAAGCAGAACAATTGATCAAACAATTGAAAGTGGAGAAGAGTGACAATTTTAATGAAGTAGTGACGGCATTAAACAAATATTTCACTCCGAAGAAAAATGTGGTGTATGAAAGATGGAAGTTCAATTCGAGATGCCAGAGGGAAGGCGAAAAGACTACAGAATTCATAAAGGCTTTGCATGTTTTGGCCGAGAGCTGTGCATATGGAGAGTTAAAAGAAGAACTAATCAGAGATAGAATAATAATTGGGATTTTGGACAAAAAAACAAGTGAACGGCTGCAGCTTATGCCCGAGTTGAAATTGGAGGAAGCAGTTATAATAGTACAACAGGAATCTCAGGTGTGGCAAGGGGAAAGACAACAAAGTGAATTTGAGGTTAATAAAATAGAAAACAGATCAAGGAAAATGTGTTGGTGGTGTGGAAGATGGACTATTCATTCAAAGGAGAAATGCCCAGCATCGAAACGGGAATGCTACAAATGCAAGAAAATAGGACACTATGCGAAGTTCTGTAAGGATTGGAAAAAAGTAAATGTGATGGATTTCACAGGAGAGGACTTTAAGATAAACTTGCAAACAGAGATTGGAGATATTAATCAGGTAGTAAAGTTTTTGATAGATACAGGTGCCGATATTGTGGCTATCCCGGATAGACTAATAGATAGGAAATCTAGAATAATAAAATGCAAGGATGTCATTAGGGGCCCTGATGGTCATCCGTTGAATGTAAAAGGCTGTGTTAGGGTGCAGTTAAAATATCAAAATAGATTATATAGTGGTATAGCTTATGTCATAAATAATTTACAATGCCCAATATTAGGAAAGCCTGCAATTAAAAAGATGAATATTTTAAATTTGTGTGCTATAAATTCAGAAAATTTACAAAACATTAAGGTAATTACTAGTGAAGAAATAGAAAAAGAATTTCCAAAAATATTTGATAATTTAGGCACATTTAAAGATAGCTTTTTAATAAAGTTGATTGAGAATCCTAAACCTTTTGTACAGACCACTCCTCGTGTTGTACCCATACCTTTACTAGATAAAGTCAAACAGGAACTGAATAGGTTAGAGAGTTTAGGTGTTATTAGTCAAGTAGAAGAACCAACAATGTTTGTTTCCCCCATAGTAGTAGTACCCAAGGAGGATGGAACTGTTAGGATTTGTGGAGATTACACTCAAGTATGGGTGATTGATTTACGTGCCTATGGAACTATTGTAAGGAAGGCGAAGGAACCAAGGTCATATTATGTGCAAGTTAATGGAGTAAATTATCGTAGAAACAGGTGGCATTTGGTTCCAGCGCCTTTCCGGAGTATAAGTAATAAAAGGGAACAGAGATTTGATGTTAATTTAGAGAATTTAATATCAGGTACTATGGGAAATAGGAATAAGGAAAAAGATGTACAGGTGAATGAATACTGTAATAATGAAGAAATAAATGCTAACAATAGAGTAGGAAGGGAAGTTTCTAGTGAAAGTATTAATACTAATGATAGTGAAGAGGCAGGGTCGAGGACTAATAGTAGTATGGTATTAGAGGATAATATTCAAAATACCTGTGAAGAGGGGGATAGAGTAATAGAAGATAGACCAAAAAGGATTAGAATAAAACCTAGGTATCTGGAAGAGTATGACTGTAATATTATAAGTTTCATTTAGACTAAGTTTCTTTTTCATTCTTATTTTATCTTTTATGTTTCAATTAAAATAATTGTGTATGTAATAAGAGTTAAGAGGGAGGATGTTATAGTAGTGTACATCACTAGTTATTGGCAGCACTATTAGTGATTGGATTGTCTGTGGTTGGATGACGCGACATGTCGTGAGGTTATGTGAATGTTCCAATATATGTCTTTATAAATAATTAACAGTGGTTTTAATACAGATATTATGGCCGCTTCCACGATATTAAGCTGGCAAGGAACGTGGGGAGTGGGCAGCGTGATAATCAAATATGTGAATTCAAAAGTTTTTATTCAACCTAAGTTTTACTGAAGAACATGTTTTGAAATTCATACAAATGTATTAGAATTTTAAATCTCTTTCCCATTCTATGTACACCGCTTCGCAACGTGTTATTGCTGTTAATGAGAAGAAGCGGCAAGAAACTCCTCAGCAACACAATGTCTAGTCAAAAATTATTTTTTCATATTTATGTGTCTTAGGCTCCATCTATAATATTATAAAATTCTAAGCATACCGAATCTGTACATTGAAGTTGTCTGAAAAAACAACTGGACTACACCATATAAACGTTGGAAAACAAAATCCATTTTTCCCTGTTTGTTCGAGATTCACGTAAAAACCACTGGGCCGATTTCGATGCGGTTTTTGTTGCTCGACAGCAAATTCTTAGACTTAATCTGAGCTATTTTTTATCCTGGGAATCACGCTCTCGCGAGAGAATATAGCGGCCATAAATCCAATAATCAATATTTTTGTTTCAGAACAAGGTTAAGTTGTTGAGAATTTACTTCCGAGCTACATTGGTTCTTTTCGCCTTATCTATCGTGCTAGTTGTGGTAACTTCCGTCTTTATGGGATTTATAGCTACTGTGCCGATACTGAAATGGTGTTGTAAGTAATGATTTGCTTCAATATCAAATAATCTAGGCTCTTTACCCAAAGGGTTGACAAATGGTTTTAAAGACATGAATATAAAGTTATGAATATTTTGGCCTAAGTATTGTACACCACTATACATTTTTTTAATTAAAATAGCTACTATATATAATGGATAATTTAGGCTATCTATCCGTGCAGCAACGGAAAAAGAATACAATTTCCTGCGGCCGGGCAGTCTGTGGTAAGAGGCGACAAAACCACCCACAGTCAGGTGGTAGAGCATTTAGCCGACTGGATAGCCGCCATCCCTGGTATAAAGTATGTCGCCATAAGAACCTTGAGTTGTGTTCCGGCCTAAGTGACCCGGTTCCAGTCTCCCTTAAGAGAGAAGCAGCGCTTTTGTAGCACCTTTGGTCTTGCAAATGCCTATAGGCAATGGTAGGCACTTTCCATCCAGTGGGTCCTCTGCCTGCCTGCTAAATTCCTGAAATAATAAAATACCGTCGCGAAAGTGAGCCATGCGATCGTGAACATGGATTTGTTGGAATTCTATTCCGCAAAATAGGTCGTCACAACCGAGCTCCGACGCCGCATGGATGTATGTAGTATGAATTGCTTTCTAACAGTTGGAATTAATGTTTTAAATCTATGCCTTATAAATCCTCGTACGATGTACTCGGCATGGATCGCGCTTTCACTGTCCAATGTAAAACATCCCTAAGGTCTGATTTAGCGAAACTGGCGAGTTAAGCCTTAGCAACCTTTGTCTATACATTTGCCATTTAAGTAATAGGTTGTCGATTGTAAGTGTCTATCCAGACGATGAAAAGAGTTCTTTATTTTCACAAGTTCCGCGCTTCTTTACTTATATAAATCAGACCTATCACATATTATGAAACGATGGATCATATGCATGCCAAGTTTCATACTAAAATATTCAAGCTCTTTTAACTTGCAAGTAGCTAAAGTATTTTTTGTACACATTTCTAACTAATAAGTAGACTCCTAAATAGATAATGCATGTATCGACACTTGAGATCAACACTAGAGCAACTCTACGTTAAGTCATTTGTAAAATATAGGCCATTCAAATATAATCCATTAGGGATTATCATTAGTAACGTTTTCGCCACGACCACAACGACCGCGGTCGCCTTGTGGAACGGCTAACGGAGCATTTTGGGCGTTATGAGCTACTAATGGAACGCCCTGATAGAAATTAGAAAATTAAAACAGACAACAAAACTTTGTAGATAAATAAACATAGCATTAGCTTTTGAAATAAATTAAAACTCTGATTGTAATTCTTTTAAATCTTTACATAGATACTATAAAATGACACTAATTAGCAATTTAATATAATTTTTGTTCTAGTCATTCTGTTGGTGTGTCTGGTTGTGGTGCGAAGCACTTATTTGGAGATGGAAGAGCGAAACAAACCGAAGTCCTTTGAGATGCAAAATCTTTATATCTCTCAACAAGCTCCACTTAATTTATAATAAAGCTTTAATTTTAAACTTAAAACTTATTTTGCTTATTGCAATAGACTCTATTAACTATATTTCTTTACAATTGTAAAAAATACTTGCTTTTTTTGGTTTTGTGATCACAATAGAAATTAAATTTAGAGCCTAAGAAATAAAGAAAATATGACGACATTATTTCAATTTTTGGTGCATTTTCTTTAAAAAAAATTACTTCTATGCATTGAGGTATAATATGTCTAGAGAGAGTTTATGAGAACTATCAATGTATGCGTGGTTTCGGGATATCAGCTAAAAAATATTACCCCATTTTTTATAATTAAATAAATATATTTTATATAAGGGAAAGTTTAAATGATCGTAATGATTTAATCCGTCTTTGTGTTATCCCTATTAATATTATAAATGCGAAAGTAACTCTGTCTGTCTGTTCCGTTTTCACGTAAAAACTACTGGACCGATTTGGCTGAAACTCAGTATATATATCGACGGTTAAAAGTTAATAGGCATAAGCGACATTTTGGTCGAAAATGAGTTATGAATGCCATCCTACTTAAAAAATTTCGCTCTTTCGAATGCGCTCACTCCCATGGCTCTACGATGACTTTCTTGTCATTTATGCCCAAGCAAAAAAACTACGTTTTTGAAGTTTCATTTCGTTTAACCGACTGAGTTTTGGGCCTTTTTTACTTTAAAGGCGCTTGTACCTCTGTAAAAATGGCATCACTTTTGGGTTATAGTCGGTAATACATTTTTACTTTTTACTGCCGTAAAGGCTCCAGGCGTATACTACTGTTTACCATTAGTACCTGTTTTGAAAGCTGGAACTAATGCCTCTTTACCTTTGTCGTCAAAGACATTAAGCGTCGGTTATACCCTACTACCATTTACAAGTTTACCATACAGTTGTCACTTATACACAACTACTAAAATCTAATTTGATATTGCAATGTCGCTTATACCTTACTACCATTTTGAAGTTTATGTCCTATATTTAATTTCTTAAATGTAATTTGATGTTGAAATGTCGGTTATACCCTACTACTATTTACTATTTTAATACAACTCTGTCACATACGCCATATTACTTTACAATGATCATGCATTAATTGACGGTTAGGCCAATTTGGTATTACTTTGTGATACTGAGTTTTGAAATTCTGTAATATCGCATTTTAGAAGTACCTTTTATAGTATTTTTATAATAATGATACCTACTTACTTAATACGTAGCTACATTGTTATTTAATTAAGTTACTACTTTATTTTTATTGCTATGTATAATATACTAGGTACTGATGATGGATAACACCTTTTGAATGTATGCAGTTACTAAAGTCTTATTTTAAAGAAAAATCATGTTAGTTGTGATCCTATTATTTTTAAGTCGTGACGTTTAACCCACGTTACCATTTGCTCATATAATGCCCTATGTTGGATGTTCCCGTTATCCTCTTGGTATAGAAATTTTGGAGTGCAGAAGTACCACATTACCTTTTTTTAAACCCACTTACAGTGTTACTAATGACTAAATTCTACTGGTTTTTTTTGCTAAACACTGTTTCTTATGCTCCATTACCTTTTGGCATAATAATGTGAATTACCACTTATACTTTTTATTCTTTTAGGTTATTCTACAGTCATGTGACTTACTTATGTAGCTAAGTCTAGTCTACTCTTTGTTTTTCTTCTCTGTAGATGTAAGTTACGCCGAATTACTCCATAAACAAAATAAGATCAATTGATTTAAGCGACATTAAACCACATAAAACTACGGGGAATCAAATAAATAACTACCATTTAATGCTTTTATTTTTCTTGATTCTAGAACTGTTTCCATTTTCACGATATGACAAGAAATAAAAAAGTTATCTCCATTTATCTGAAATTTTAAACTTTAAACTGCTCTCCTGAACAATTTAGTTTTTGTCGCCTATACCCTATTACCTTTTAACCGTCGATATGTTTTCGATGCCGAGAATGATAGGATACTTTTTATCCCGAAAAATGGGATAGTTTCCGGGATAAAAATATATTTGTCTTTCTGTTTGTTATGCTTTTACGGAAGAACTAATGGGCCGATTTGGCTGAAATTTGGTACGTATGTAAATTAAATACTGAGGGTGGACAAGGGATACTTTTCATTTTGGCCTTTTTGGTAATTTTAGCCTTTTTGGTCATTTTGGCTATTTTAGCCTTTTTACTCATTTTGGCCTAGTCGGTCAGTTTGGCCTTTTCGGTCATTTTGGCCATGTTGGTCATTTCGGCCGTTTTGGTCATTTTGACTATTTTGGCCTTTTTGGTCATTTCGATCATTGTTGCCTTTTTGGTTATTTAAGCCTTTTTGGTCATTTGGGCCTTTTTGGTCATTTTGACCATGTCGTTCACTGTGGCCTTTTTGGTTATTTTGGCCATGTCGGGCATTTGGGCCTTTTTGGTCATTTTGGCCTTCTTGGTAGGTTTTGCCTATTCCGTCATTTTGGCCACGTCGGTCACTGTGGCGTTTTTGGTCATTTTGACCATGTCGGTCATTCCGGCCTTTTTGGTCATTTTGACCATTTTGGCCTTTTTGGTCAAGTTTGGTATAATTAGCGATATAAAATAAAGTGAATCTTCCGTGGGCAAATACATAAAAAAATTATAATATAACCTGTAACGCTTGCTTTATAAACAAGAGAACGCACTAGAGGTTAACCTGCGGCGCAGCCGCGGGGTATACTAATTACTACAAGGTACGAAAAGGTACTATACAATTTAGAAAATTCTTCATTTATAAAAAGTGGTTTTGAATCTTCGGCGCTGGCACTATAATTACATTTAGATTTTAAAATTATAAATGTATTATAACACATAACTTACAAATATTGTGTTTTGTGGACTAGATGTACAGTTTAATTTTTAAAAATTATAATGGTTAAAAAAGTAAATACAACGCGACCAAAATGTCTAGAAAATGAACGATTTTTTTGCCTTTTGGCAATATTTGATCGGTAGTCAAGGTCAGTGAATCATAAATAAAGCGAATTTATTTATGTTATTTTGGTTTTAATGTTGATCCGAGTCTGAAATCGGCAAAAAAAAATTAAAACAACAAATCGGCTAAATACACGTGAGTAGTGAGTAGTAGTGATTTTTAAAGTTTACCAAGGACGTCTAGTGGAATTTGAAGCATAAATCTTTTCGTTATAATTCGACGATATTTATGAAAAAATAGTCGATAGGTTTTATATGGTTACTTTAGCTACTTTTAATTAAATAATTGTTCTGTGAACTATCACGAGGTGTTGAAACTGTTTTGAAAATTTTAGTCATTATTATTAAACTAAACATCTTAAGCGATGTTGACACAATGTTTACGTCGTATTGCGCTGGATCGTCTGTTGAGTAACTATGTTCTACATCTCAGACTTTCCAACACAAACAAAGCGCAGGGTCGACAGGGAGGAGGGGGTTTTTAGTGGGTATTGAGGTTGCTCGCCCGTGCGGCATCACTCTGAGTCTTCCACACTCCTCTGTGTCACGCCATCGCGGACGGAGCGCAAACAAAGCATACTATTGCTAGCGTTATCGCCCCCGATGGATGCGTGCCGTTTCCTAGTGACGGCCCAGAGAGTGCGTAAATCGGTCAGCATTTTACCTCGCCTCAAAAAAAAAAAATGTTTACGTCGGTACTAAAGCAATTTGATACTTACACAATGTTTGGTGCCTCACTAAAAATTGCTAGTAAGTATGGAAATTATTCTAAACCTTATATTGGAGTTGTAAAGTTTACACAAATTTGCGAAAGTGGCGCCCTTATTATTTTCTACTTCATTTTGCCTCAATTTAAAGATGTTATGGTTTTTAAGCAAGTTAAACTTCTTGCTTAAAAGCCATAACATCTTATAACTTGAATTGGAAAAATAATTGTTTAATGAAGAGCTCCTTTTTGATCTCCACAAGAACTTAATTCCAAATCATAAACTACAAAAAAAAACAATAATTTTGGTTCAAAACACTTCGTAGCCAGAACCATAAAACCGGAGTTTTTGGCGGGAACTGAAAGGAGATGTTGCGCTGTGCAGTTTTATTTTCTAAAAATGTGTAAAATTACTCTAAAATGAACAATAGTTGTAGGATATTGATAATTTTTGAGTAGTAATTATGTGTTTTGTGAAAAATGTGAACAGTATAGTCAAATGTGGCCTTTTGAGTTGTCACAAGAACTCCGTTGAATGGCCCTAGCTGATTACCTACAGTTCAGCTGTGCTGCACATAGGATTAAGAAAATGAAGAAACTATATTGTAAACTAAGACCTGGCTTAAAGGCCTAGCTGCCAAGCCATAAACCTAAATAAATAAAACAGGCAACTGTCAAATATGTCCAACGCTAACCAACTAAATTGTAACTGAACCATGTTGGCAATTATAAGAATCGGTTCTCTCTTTTTATCCAATGCTTAATGCATGTAAGCGTAAGAGACAACGATATAAAATACTTCTTCATACTTTCTGTTCTAATTTCATAGCATTATAGTGAAAACGTTGCGGTGCTGGAAGGAGTTTTACAGAAAGATATAATTTTTATTAAAATTTAATCATTTATAATGTCATTACAATTCCAATTTAGTTATTAACGCAATATCTATACAAGATGACGAGTAAATATCAGCCAACGACGATTAAAGCTGTACAAAACCAGGTTCGTTGATGGACAACGCGCTTAATTTTGTGAAACATTTCTAATAATTTGTAATGGTTATGTATTGTTAATTATTAAAGATTTTTGGACAAAATAAGTTTTTTATTTCTAATGTTTGTAATTTCAGCTGATACAATGGATAAACGACGCGGGTATGTCACAGGGGAACAAAAGATCAGACTTGCTAAGAAAAACCATAGAAGTTTTGCTACACCAGGGATCCTCTTTTTTACCTGTTTATTTGGAAAATATATTATCTTTTGTGGGAGACAAGTCTAATGACGTGAAGAAGCAAGTTATTGGATTTATTGAAGAATTAAGGTAGGCTTTATCTTCATGAAATGCCATACATACTTATGTAAATATTTATAGATAACATATAAAACATATAGTTAATACGTAAAGAAACGTATGGCATAGCAGAATTTTAGTCCATGTTAATTGTAGGACACAGATGGGTGTGCAATAGACTAACAAAATCAGATATTGCTTAGTATTATACTGGATGTTTGATGTAGTCTTCTATTTAAGTATAACATGTAGGTTCCAGCTCTGCAGCCTTCGGGCTGCTTGTGGCTTGCTGATGGCCTGGCATACTTCATAGTTTTATAATATAATAGGTTTACAATGGTATGATTTCTGGTGTTACAAATCTCCTTCCATCAGCCTTTCTGCAGTAAAAAATACCGAACTAACTCTGTTGGCTCAGTGACCCAAAGTGAGTCTTGGCCTCCGAAACGAGAGCACGCCACTTCCCTCTGTTCTGCGCAGTGTCTTGCCAATTGTGGGCTTGTAGTGCGGTCAGGTCAGCTTCCACTCTATCTTTCCAGCGATACTTGGGATGACCAACCGGCCGCCGACTGATTGGTCGCCCCAAGTATACTTTCTTCACTCCCCGATCCTCCTCCATCCGCTCTACATGACCGAGCCAGTGGAGACGGTAAGAAAAAATACCAAAATAAAATAATGTAGCCTGTAACTCCTCATCTAATGTGTCTCTGTAATAATAAGAATGTTGGTAAGTGTAGATGTGGTCAAGAACGGGGCATATTTACAAGAAGGTAAGTAAGCCCCATGCTAAACCAAAGAAAGATGACAGGTGACTTGAAGACATTCAGATAATATTCCTATTGGGAAACTAAATCCAGTAATATATTCGATATTTCAGTTCTTCATATGAAGAACACTGACAGAGCATTTTAGTGGTGTCCGAGATATATAGTGATGCTATAGACCAGAGGGTTATGATCGCCAATGCTAGGTTACATACTATTAATGACTGGTTCCTATATCTTACTATTGACTGACCTGCCATACCATCGGTAGAAATTCGACATTACTTGCATGGAGTTTTTGGCAAATTTTAACCAATAGAGAGGTAAATGTATGGTTAGTAAGGTATGGGAACTGGCCATAAGTCATACAGTTCTACAAATGTTTCCTGTATAAGTTAAAAATATAATTGAACAATAAAACATTGAAATCTCGAAATTGCGTTAAATCTCCGTTCCTGCAGGATAAGTGAAGAAAGTATACAATTTTCTGCGGCCTGATGTAAGAGGCAACAAAACAACCCACAGCCAGGTAGTAGGGCATTTGCCCGACTGGATAGTTAGTTACCACCCCTGCTCTAAAGTATGCTGCCATAACAACATGAGTTGTGTTCCAGCATTAGTGACCTGGTTCCAGTCTCCCTTAAGAAAGCAGCAGCGCATTTGTCATTTGCAAATGTCCATAGGTAATGAGGTGGTTTGAACTCCTGCAGTAAATAAGAAAATCAGACCAAAGGTTATTTATATATTTATTTAATGTTGACACTGAGTAGTATATATTATACAGATGTATATTATGTATAGGTCATGAGCCTCAATAGATTGAGATTCTTGATTGGTTTTTGGCTTAATTTAAAATGGTTAAATAAACTAATTTTTGTAGCAAACAACATCCTGAATACTTACCAAAGATAATGGGTCAACTCCAACTACTAATCATAGACACAGTAATAGCTGTACAGAAGAGAGCAATACAAGCAGCTAGTATTGTCTATCAGAACACTCTGTCTTGGATATGCAAGGAAGAAGCTGAGATTTCAGAAATGCAATATGTCTGGGAATATTTATCGAAGTTAAAGGTTTGTATTACTAATACTACTTATTATATATCATTATCCTAGCATTAACTCCTGAATGCATTTGGTGTGTCTGCTCTTCTATTCTTGAAGTGAAACTTCTTTAGATTTGTTGCGATTTGAAACTCGATGAAACGAAAAAAAAGCGACACTAAAAAGAGATATTTAGTCATTTAAATTTAAAAATAGTGTTTAAAATTTAAATGACTCATAAAGATAGAATTGCAAATATTTTGAAGTTCACAAATAAAATTGATACTTGAACCTTTGTTTCCTATTTTAGTTATCATAAGCCTTTTGTGTCATTTGTCAAAGTTAAAACATGGAATCCGAATAATATGTGTTATAAATAGTTATATATATCATATTAATATTAAATATTATTATTATATATTAAATATATAATAATATGAAATGTAATTGGCAAAAATATTAAACCTTATAATTATCCTAATACTCCTGATACTTTATATTAATTTAATTCTCTCATAGACTACTGTTCTGAAGGTTCACTTCTGCCCTGTGTTAATGGTATACACACACTTTTTTATTTCTTACTAGAGTTTACCCTGCGGGTGCGCCGGGGGTTAACCTCTAGTGCGTGTCTCTTGTTTATAGAGCAAGTGCTACAGGTTATATTATATTACATTTTTATGTATTTGCGCACGGAAGATTCACTTCATTTTATATCGCTAATTATATATACCATCCCCGTCTATCTGTCAACAAAATAAATTACAAAACTTGACCAAAAAGGTCAAAATGGTCTAAATGACCAAAAGACCACAGTGACCGACATGGCTAAAATGACGGAATAGGCAAAAACGACCAAAAAGGCCAAAATAATCAAAATGGTCAAAATGACCAAAGAGGCCAAAATGACCAAAAAGGCCAAAATGACCAAATAGGCCAAAATGACCAAATAGGCCAAAATGACCAAATAGGCCAAACTGACCAAATAGGCCAAAATGACCAAAAAGGCCAAAATGACCAAATAGGCCAAAATAACCAAATAGGCCAAAATGACCAAAAGGCCAAAATGACCATAAAGGCCAAAATTACCGAATAGGCCAAAATTACCGAATAGGTCAAAATAATCAAAAAGGCCAAAATGACCAAATAGGCCAAAATGACCAAATAGGCCAAAATGACCAAATAGGTCAAAATTATCAAAAAGGCCAAAATGACCAAATAGACCAAAATGACCAAAAAGGTCAAAATGATCAAAAAGGCCAAAATGACCAAATAGGCCAAAATGACCAAAAAGGAAAAATAACCAAATAGGCCAAAATGACCAAATAGGCCAAAACGACCAAATAGGCCAAAATGACCAAATAGGCCAAAATGACCAAATAGGCCAAAATGATCAAAAAGGAAAAATTACCAAATAGGCCAAAATGACCAAAAAGTAAAAATGACCAAATAGGCCAAAATGACCAAATAGGCCAAAATGATCAAAGAGGCCAAAATTACCAAATAGGCCAAAATGACCAAATAGGCCAAAATGACCAAAAAGGTCAAAATTACCAAAAAGGCCAAAATGAAAATTATCCCTTGTCCATCCTCAGTATTTAATTTACATATGTACCGAATTTCAGCCAAATCGGTCCAGTAGTTTTTCCGTAAAAGCATAACAAACAAACAGACAAATATCATGTTATCCCGGAAACTATCCCATTTTTCGGGATAAAAAGTATCCTATGTTCATCCTCGGTATCGAAAATATATATATACTGAGTTTCAGCCAAATCGGTCCAGTAGTTTTTACGTGAAAACGGAACAGACAGACAGACAGAGTTACTTTCGCATTTATAATATTAATAGGGATTCATTTCATGCTGACTTCTGTGTCTCTAATGTGATACGCTGGGCAACATACATTGTTCATCCTCCAAGATAACAAACATGCATTGGGACTACTTTTTGTACTGGGGCCTGGCAGCATGGCTAGACATTTTTTCCCCACGTAAATAGTCACTTTCTGCGAGTTGTTGTTATAACACACACAAAAGCTGTCCTTTCATTGTTTAATTGTTTAACTAGAGAATGTAATAAAATATGCGTGTTTGTGGAGGTGTTCATGCTCCCTGGGTTAGACTCACAATTGGAACCGGTAGGTGGTGCTGGAATTGGGTTCTAGTATGCTCCTAAACCCGTGGGCCAATTTTGATGTTTTTTTGTTTGATTGTTTGTTTGTGTTTGAGTGGCTCCCCGGATGGTTTAGATCGTTTTAGATTTTTATTTTTTCAGGATAGGACTATGTCTAACGGGACAACTAGTAAATTATAATTACTTCATTTCAAACACTTAATTGTCTAACAAGTTATCTTTGAGTTTATCATCTCTCAGATTTATATGGACAATGTTAATGAATTACAATAATTTATTTTATTTTTTACTGATAAATGATTTGATTTTATATTCACAGCTCCTAGTTCTTAACCTAATTGACAGTGATAATGAGGGCATCAGAACTCATTCAATAAAGTTCCTGGAAAGTGTGGTCCTCCTGCAGAGTTCTGCTGAAGGGAACGATGAGGATTTCAGTTTGGACAACTTGCCAACACATTTGCCATTTATTAACAGAAAGGCTCTTGAGGAAGAATCCGAGTAAGTATCAATACACTTACATATAACTGCAGGACTTCACAATATTGGATGTCGATAAACTGAGTAAATCACGTTTGATAGTAGGTTAGAAACAATAGACACTACCAACCAACATACCAGAAGATATAACAAAGAGCTAATGTTTGAAATTTATTGTAATAAAAACTGAACTGGGAGTATAGAACTGTGAAGAAATAACTTGCAATACTACATCTCCCACTTAGAGATTTAACTGCTTTGCAATGTTGGAAGAAAGTAAAATATTAATGTTATTTTGGAAACATTAATTTTTACTTAATTTTATACTTCTATGTGTTAAATACGATCCCAACTTTTCCAGGCACATCTTCAAACTCCTAGTAAAGTTCCACAACTCTCAACATATTTCTAGCGTTAACTTGATGACTTGTATGACATCGCTATGTCTAATTGCAAAGTTACGACCGAAATTTATGCCAAACGTCATACAAGCCCTTGGAGACCTACACACGACACTTCCACCGACATTATCACAGTCTCAAGTAAATTCCGTACGAAAACATCTCCGGGTACTTTTGCTCAATTTAATTAAACATCCCTCGTCAAATGATATGATGCCACAACTGACTCAATTATTGATAGATATCGGTATGTCGACACAAGAAATATATAAGGCCATACCAAAAGACAAGCGAAACAAGCGTCTCGGGGAGATTAAAGTAGGTGACACACCTGCTAAGAGGCTTAGGATAGATTCACCACAAAGTAACAGCCAAGGCAGCGATAGTAACAGTAATAGCAGAAGTGATTTCAATATTTTTGATGATGATACCAGTCAGCAAAGCATTACTAAACCTACTGTCACCGAGGATTCTATTTTCGATGGTCTAACTGTTGATAACGTCATTAATTTGGTTACTCACACTTTGTTGAATGGTTTGCCTGATGATGTCCCTAGTTCTTTTATGACGACTTACAAGCCCATTTCAAATCCAGGAACAGTAACACAGAAAAGAAACTTAGCTAAACTGCTTCTAGCTTTCATAAATAACGAGCCTGAACCCATTCAACCCACACTGACAGATATTGCGGCAAAAATACCGTTACTAAGAGACGACGAAGAAAAAATCACACTGAAAAATGCTGTAGCAAAACTTCAAGAATCCACAAAAGCAGAAAGGCAGATTGAAAGTGCAGTTTCTAAGCTTATGGAAGAAACAAGACAGGAACATTTGAAAGAGGAGGAAAGAAAAGCTAAAGAGAAAGAGAAATTACTACCTCCCCAAACACCGACAGTTCCAAGACTAAAACAGAAAGTTAAATTGTTAAAACTACAAGAGATCACAAGGCCTATTCCAAAAGAAATTAAAGAAAAGTTGATACTGCAAGCTGTGAACAGAATTTTGGGGGCTGAAAAGGAAAGTATAATTGGTGGGGCTGCTCAAATTCGAGCTAAATTCATAACAATATTTGCATCAAGTTACACACCAGAATTACGTGATGCAGTACTTAGTTATGTACTATCGGATCCAATGAACAGATTCGATATAGCAATGTCTTGGTTGTATGAAGAGTACGCCTTCATGCAAGGTTTTAATCGGCATCCTGTAACATTATATCCAAAAGTGCATGAAAAACATGACCAAAATTATAATCAGTTGCTCTGTGCATTGATTACTCAAATATGCGAAACTGGTGACCCTGTTATAGATAACGCTAAAGATGTTTTGCTAAGGAAGATCTATTTGGAATGCCCAGTTGTTACAGACGAGGCTGTTGATTATTTGAAGCATTTGGTCACAGAGGAGAAGGTGGCTTTGTTAGGTTTGGAGTTGTTGGAGGAATTGTGTATGATGAGACCTCCTCGGGCACACAAGTACGTGTCGTCGCTTGTCTGTCACGTTTGTAAGTATATTCCTTTTTATTACTGCTTTGAATAAGATATTTAGATTTGAATTTCAGGCAAAACAAATTTAAATAATTGGATGTTTGTATTTATTATGCTGAAATATGATTTTGGTATATTCTTAGGTGGTAATGGAAAATTGTTATATTTCTTATCTTTATATATAAATGAATGTTTGCCTGTATGTCCTTTATACTAACAACAAACTAGTAATTTGTAGTTTACGATTCTATAAAAGGCAATTTAAGGGAATTTTTAAATATTCAGTTTTAAAATTAGCGTTTCCTATAATAGAATAGAATATTTTTATTGTTAAACTGTGTACTACATAAAGGTGGTATAAAGAGAATGAAGCAACTTGGCCCAATGAGAGCGTACAATAACATTTGTTACGTCTACTTTATATATTTTTTTTGTGATGTATAAAAATGAATGTTTGTCTGTATGTCCTTTATAGAATCGTAAACTATACATTTGATCATGTGATGATGTTTAGTAAAGTTGTTGTGCATGAGCCAAAGAAGGTTTCTGAGTTATTTCACAATTGGACCCGGTAGGTGGCGCTGCTTTCTGCATATCGATTGAAGCTTTCACGGGCAGGACGACGTCTGTCGGGACAGCTAGTATCTTTATAAATTGTAGCCCATGTGTTGTTATTCTGATGTGTAAGAGACATTACTGTGAAGTTTCATCAAAATTCATTCAGTAATTTTTGCGTGAAAGAGTAACAAACACAAACCTATATATCCATAAATATATTCTTACAAACTTTCGCGTTTATAATATTTTATCTAAGGAGTAAAGATTTTTTTTAATATAAATAAAACGTAGGGTAAACTAAACTATTCAAGAATTTGTAAGATATAAAATAAAAAATTATTTTATATTTATTAGCCACACAAAAATATTATTACTATCGTTGTATGGCTGCATAATAAAAAGTATTTAGTATTCTTAATATTTTGAATAAATCAATAAAAACCAGTCACTTAGAAGGGGATGCCAACAATGGTATAGTTTTCTTTTATGCTACATGATCTCGTGGCTCTTATTAATTTTATGGTAAAAAATTACGGTCATCTATCTGGTATATTGAAAATATACCTTTTATGATAATTGGTTCATTATCAAGTTTTTGAAAAATAATTCAAGAAACATAACAAACTGACTTTAATTTGTAACTTTATTTTATAACTAGCTTTTGCCCGTGACTTCGTCCCCGTGGAATAGTTAAACAAAAGTAAGTTAACAACCCCCAACCCCCGCGTTTGAAAAAATCTTCATTGGTGCTCCGCTACTATTCGTTTTAGTGTGATGATATATAATAGCCCATAAGCCTTCTTAGATAAATGGGCTATCTAACACTGATAGAATTTTTCAAATCAGGCCAGTAGTTTCTGAGATTAGCGCGTTCAAGCAAACAAACTCAGCTTTATATGTTAGTATAAGATAACGAACCTCTCATTACATATTTTTTTAATATTAAATTTTTTCAGTAAGCGAAAATGAAGAAATCCGAGACTTAGCTTTAAAGTCGTCCATCAAAATTTACAAACGTGGCACGGAGTCCGTTCGGAAAGTGTTAGAAAAGCATGCCTTGCTATACTTGGGTTTTATATCTCTGTCTACCCCACCGCAAGAGTTGTTCTCTTCCAGACACTCGAGGATGCCTTGGAACGATGACTTGTACAAAATCTGTTTGAATTTGGTCATTGCTCTTTTCCCTCTAAACGAAGGTTAGTGGAATATTGTACAATTTATTTTTCCATATATTGTGTGATAAATAAACCCTTGCCTAACCATTTTCCTACTAGTAAAACGATGTGACCGAGGCCGATCACATCCGATTCTGAACGAACATTTCTTAACTAGAAGTATTGTACGGGACAAATGGGGGAATGACGCTCACTGCTTCAAATACAACACACATACAAATCTCGCTTCGTTTGAAGTGGTGCATTGTGTTGGTTCAGTACAAAATGTTATGTTACTCTTACAAACTCATTTTAAAATCGTGTCCTACCCAACTCGAGTCCCGAACTGTCGTTCAATTTTTGACAGTGTTTTCGCGCCAAAAGAATACGGAGTGCGATTATAAATACATAAATTAATATCGGTTTTGCTTAAATTAAGGACCTACTTATGCAAAATAGAACCAATCCACAAACACGCCAAAATTGGGTTAAGGATGCAGAATTTCAAAATGCACATTCTATCGACTCAATAAGGAACATAACGATCTGACAACATTTTTACAGAATAAAACATTTTTATCACAAAGTACCCTGTCTTTTCTACTTTGAAATTGGCAAAATCAATGCCAAAGGCGTTGCAGGCATAGTTTTAAAAAAAAGTACCTACCCCACAAAACACCAAGAGTATAATAAACTAACAAGATCCATGGTAATCCAAAAACCTAAAAGATTTACTTGAATATATAGGGCAAAATATAATATACAATATTAATTATTTTTTCCTAAATATAGACACTTTTTTGTATGCAAAATTTTAATAAAAACGGCATTTTCTCGAAACTATCAGTGTGTGGGTTGGTTCCATTTTGCATAATTATGTTCTTCTGATGTTTGCACCAATGTCGCCACAGTAGGTTATTAAACATATGTTTTCCTTGAACAGAATTAATACTAGAAATGGCCCGTGTGTACGGTTGCGCTGGAAGCGACGCCAAGCGCGTAGTGCTTCGTTGTATAGAAGCGCCGGTGCGGCAGCTTCCCACGAGCCCCCTCAGGCCGGCGTTCCTGTCGTTATTGCACGAGTGTCCCAGAGGCGCGGAGACGCTGCTCACTAGGCTCATGCACATATTCACTGAAAAAGGTAACTTTGATTGTTTTGTATACTATTTGCGTTGTAGCATGGTGCGGGTGACAGCTGTCAATGTTTTTTTTTTTTTTATTTAGGTTTATGGCTTGGCAGATAGGCCTTAAAGCCAGATCTTAGTTTATAATATACATTTAGTTTCTTCATTTTCTGAACTCCATGTGTAGCACAGCTGAACTGTAGGTAATCAGCTAGTGCCATTCAACGGAGTTCTTGTGACAACTCAAAGGGCCACATTTGACTATGCAGTTCACATTTCTCACAAAACACATAATCACTACACAAAAACTATCAATATCCTACAACTATTGTTCATTTTAGAGTAATTTTACACATTTTTAGAAAATAAAACTGCACAGCACAACGTCTCCTTTCAGTTCCCGCCAAAAAATTCCAAGCTGTCAATGTGACATTATCATGAACGCCTTCCACTTAACGCTCCTTCAGCCGTTCCTTGTGACGACCACGGTCGTTATTATCCCGGAAAAAACGTCACTAATCCTACTTCTTACCAATATTATAAACGCGAATTTGTAAGAATCTATGGATGTACGTTTGTTACTCTTTCACGCAAAAACTACGAAACGGATTTAGATAGATATCCATGCAGGAACGGAGAAAGAATGCAAGCTGCGGCTAGGCGGCCTGTCGTAAGAGGCGACATAAAAACCCATAGCCAGGTGGTAGGGTATTTGCTCGACTGGATGGCAACCACCCCTAGTATAGAGTATGCCGCCATAAAAACCTTGTGTTGTGTTCCGGCATTAGTGACCAGGTTCCAGTCTCCCTTGAGAGAGCAGCAGCGCATTTGTAGCACCTTTGGTGTTGCAAATGCCCATTCACGATGGTAACCGCTTTCCATCAGGCAGTGAGCCTGATTGCTGTACTCGAGCAATATTTTTGGAGTGAAACTTCTATATATAATAGGGGGGTATTAGAATTTTTTCTAAAGGATTTTTTACGAAAAAGCGTTACGACCGTGGTGAGAGGCGGCATAAGTTTAGAGTAGATGTGGTGAGAGGCGGCATAAGTTTAGAGTAGATGTGGTGAGAGGCGGCATAAGTTTAGAGTAGATGTGGTGAGAGGCGGCATAAGTTTAGAGTAGATGTGGTGAGAGGCGGCATAAGTTTAGAGTAGATGTGGTGAGAGGCGGCATAAGTTTAGAGTAGATGTGGTGAGAGGCGGCATAAGTTTAGAGTAGATGTAGTGAGAGGCGGCATAAGTTTAGAGTAGACTGATTGTTTTATTTTGGTTCCGGGTCGAATTCAGTTGTATTGTTTGATAAAATAAAATGTTTGTATAAATAAAAAATGCATTCATTAAAATGTACCTAACCTAACCAAATCATAATTTGCAGTAAACCTGCGAAAACTCGAAATGTGTGCTGGGACACATATTAGAAGTGAAACTTCAACGGACAAGTGGAAAAACGAATCACAACAGAATTTTAACTTCAAGTTTTACGGGCAGATTGTTAATGTACTTGTTCAATTTGAAAACCTGCCCGGAAAACTTCAAGTTTCAATTTTGTTGCGATTCGTTTTTCCACTTGTCCGTTAAAGTTTCAACTTCTACTATGTGTTTTAAATTCTTAAATTAGCTCCTGTCTAATGTGAACATTTGATTTTGATTTTGAACTATATATGATCTATAATCCATTTTGACCCTTACAGCGCCTCCTACTCCGGAACTGGTATCGATGGTCCGAGAGCTGTATGCAACGCGAGTTAACGACGTTCGATTCCTGATACCAGTGCTCACCGGATTATCCAAGAAAGAGGTATTCTAATGAAATATTGTTGTACACTATCAGTCTTTTGTAGTAAATAATATAAGTAACTAACATAAATAGATGTAAGGTTAGGTATAGATATATAATATACTAGGATGTTCCCGCGCTTAAGTTGAAATTCTCGCGGGATTCCCGGGACACTAAGTATCACAGTATTTAGCTATCGTTTCAGTGAAAACTTGAATTGAATTTCAATATGTACATGTTGTATCTATGGGATATATTCCACATTTATAGCTCTCCGAACTTATCTGTGAAATGAAGACCGTCGCTGTGTTCACTTCAGTGTTGCCAATCTAGTAATAGTCGTCAAAGACATTTGAATATCTTTCTTATTCTATATATATGTATATATAGTTACATAAAACAAAGTCGTTAGTTATACCATTTATTACTCAAGAACGCCACTACAGATTTTTATGATTTTTGTGTTTTTGGAATTATCTTCGGCCGGAACAGGATAACAAGTATTAAAATATATTAAAAAATATATTCATCTATATAAAAAAATATTTAAAAACATCAGTTTAGCCATTCATTCGTGATCTTTCCCGGCCGATTTCGACGACGGTGACTGCATTTAAAGTCATTTTCATTTGTCTTATTTAGGTGAACTATTGTTGTGTGTGTTCAAGTGGGTCCCGGGATGGTTTATATTTACGATTATACCCGGTAGGTGGCGCCGCCGAACACCTAGCAGTGGGACCGATTTTGATGATTTTTTGTGTTTTTTCAAATAGAATCGAGAATGGTTTAGATTAACAATTGGTCTCGGTTGATGGCGCTGCAATCGGGGTCTAGATTGTTATTTTTTAAGAGCAAGACAACGTCTGCCGGGTACGGCTAGTAGTATCACATAAATCTAAGATTATCATATATTATAATTTATAATGTTCGGGCTCGATCTGGCGTTATGGTATAGTTGTTGACCGTAGCCAATTGCGTCTTGTTTATAATATTAGAAACAACACCGTTAAAGAATAAACATATTTTTTTAGAACTGGCAACCCTGATTCGATGAATTTCAATATGGTGTAATTCCATTTATTGCCATTTCACAGATTAGTTGGACGAGCCGTAGATAAATGTATATTCTGTGCACAACTTTCAGATATTAGCTGCTCTACCAAAATTAATAAAATTAAACCAACTAGTTGTGAAGGAAGTTTTCAACAAGTTACTTGGCTTGCAGAATCCGCACGAAGAGAATTGTCCAGGTACCATCACCAAGTATTTTATTTATTTGTAAGTTACTCTTAACGGATCTTAAAGTGATTTTTGAGTTTTAGCCAAATTTTTCATCTCTTGCAACAAAAATGTCAAAAGTTCCGCCTATATTTTCCCAATTTGCAATCAATACAATACTTGGATCATTATATACCTCTGTTCAAGATTTTCTAATTACATACAATAATTTTTGATTTGTTTGTTCCAGCATTTTTAATTTGTAAGTGTTATTTTAGTTTAGTTTTCGATAATTAAGTTAATGTTGTGATATCGCGAAAATAATAAGATTTAGGGGTGGCCGCCATATATGTATATAATGCTTAATTTTTTTCATTATATTACATAGTACGTGTGGAGTCAGATTTTGACTAAACACAGCATTGTTTAGGAATATATTTTTTATGAAGTCACTGAGTAGCGAGAGTATAATATTCTCATTGTCTTGAAAATTGCATCACCCTTTTAACTTTTAAAATATGAGATGAAAAGTTCTGTAAGGAATCAAGGTTATAGAGCTTAAGAAATATTTTTAACCAAAGTCGGTTTGAACAACGCCCGTTAAATAATTTATTTACTTTCGATTCTATTTTAGTTTTTCGTAATAATAATATTGCCCAAAGTTTTCGAGCTAGTCGTGTCTTCGAAGTAGAATTTTAGAACTAATCTGTACATTCGTAAAAAATGTACACACTTATTTCGGTACTTTTTTTTCTTTCATAGTTATGATATGGTTACTGTATCTATATATATAAAAGAAAGTTGTGTTAGTTACACTATTTATAACTCAAGAACGGCCGTACCGATTTGGCTGAAAATTGTTGTGGAGGTAGCTTAGAACTAGGAGACGGACATAGAATCGGACTTTATTCCGTTGGAACCGGTAGGTGGCGCTGAGATCGGGTGCTAGATTACTCCTCATCAAGTTGACCGATTTTGGAGATTTTGTTTTTGTGTGTTTGAGTGGTTTAGATTTACAATTGAACCCGGTAGGTGGCGCTGGGATCGTGTCCTAGATTTTTATTTCTTCAGAGCAGGACAACGTCTGCCGGGGCGCTAGTAGAATATAGATATGAACATAATATAAAAAATAATGAAATTTTAAAAAACATGATGATGCCTTCACTGTGCGTCGATTGACACTCACTTGGCCTATTTTTTTATTTTTAAACAATAATAATAATGATTTTTCCAGTGACTCCAGCCGAGCTTCTGGTGGCCCTCCACCTGATCGACCCCAGCAAGGCGGATCTCAAGAACATCATCAAAGCGACGGCCCTTTGCTTCGCGGAGAAGCAGATTTTCACGCAGGACGTAAGTTTACTTATCTATGCCTAGAGTGCCTGCCTTTTGTTTAATACAATTAATAATGTTTTGGTTAATACAGGTTACATTGTATTAAATTTTTATGTTTTTGAAGTTGTACTTCTTTAGGCGCGTTAGGGAAAAATGATGAGAGTAAATTTTTACGATGCGCGCGCACACCGTCACGAAGAACCAACACCCTGAAGTTAGCTATAGTCAACATTTTAGTTTTTCTATTGTTACTGTCGTTTTTTCTACAAACGTAGAATAAGGCAAACTTTTGAAAAGATTTTTATCTTGATACGCCAAAGAAGTATAACTTCTAACTCGTGTACATAACATAAGTACACACACACACACAATTTTTTTATATTTATTTATCTATACTAAAAATTTACATGATGAATACAAATAAGGCACCACTTAAACCTGTGAGGTTTGCGTGTGATGCAACACACCCCCGCAATTTCAGTAAAAAATAAAATAAATAAGATTAAAAAAAACTTAATTTAACTTATACATCCATATTCACATATAACTAGTCACATCGTATATGCAGATAACATGTGCATAGTCGCGAACATTCATACAAATAGGCTTTCACTGCAATTTTGTTTTTCTAAATAATAGTTTTTTAATTAACCGACTTCGAAAAAAGGAGGAGGTTCTCAATTCGTCGGGATCTTTTTTATTTTTATTTTTATGTATGTTCGCCGATTACTCCGTGATTTATGATCCGATTTGCGTGATTCTTTTTTGTTCGACGCGGAATAGCTTCCAATTGGTCCCCTAAAATTTTTACATAGTTTGGTCCAGTAGTTTTCGTTTTACGAAAAAATTTTGTTCTCGTTTCTTGGGACCTATATTTTTTGAGAAGCGCGGCACCATTCGTAAGTCCACCCATACATAGCTAGACACTAAAAAGTAACAAATAAAAACTTCGTTTAAAAAAACCGACTTCAAAAACTAAAATGTATAAAATAACTTATTTCTAAAGCTATTATTATTAATATATATATTATCTAAAACATCTTGAAGTCGGTGCAAAGTAAATCATAAAAATTACTATAATATTTTGAAAATTACTAAGCACCGACTTTAAGATGTTTTACATAATATATATTAATAATAATAGCTTTAGAAATAAGTTATTTTATACATTTTAGTTTTTGAAGTCGGTTTTTTTATTTTCTTTTTATATTTTTGTCATTTAAAGATTCCCTTAGTGAAGTGGGCAATTGATTATTTAATTTGGGTATGATATAGTTTGTAGTATTTTTGCCATGGTGGTTATTGTGGGGCGGGATGGTTAGTGTCTGTTTTGAAATTGATCTTGTGTGTGTTTTGTGTTGTTTTCTTATTTGCATTTGTAATTCTTTGTTTTTAAAGTAGTTTTCTTTGAGTATCATGTATTCTGTTTTCGTTTGTATTATATCGCAAACTACCCCATCTCCCGGTAAACTATCCTATCTCGGAATTAAAACTATATATATAATTGTACAAAATTACAGCAAGACAATCCAGTACTCCAGTATTTTTTCAGTGAAAGCTTAATAGACAGACAGATCGGTTTACTATCGCATATTTTTTTATAGTTGATGAATTTTTATATATAGATATAAAAAATCATCACATATATATTCATATTCTGTATAGGAGAGCAAATATTTCTCAAGTTTATAGTCGACTTGAGAAATATTTGCTCTCCAGTTATGCCACTATTACATTTTTCATTCTCAAAGTTCTCGCCCAGAACCGAGACAAAATCTCACTTTATGAAACTCATTTGGTGTACAGGTGTTATCTACAGTTTTACAAATGCTTACCGAAGAAATGGAGATTCCTGTGCTGATGATGAGGACGGTACTTCAAGCTTTGACCCTGTATCCTACCCTTGGACCTCTGGTTCTGAATATACTGCAGCTTCTCATTGAAAAGGAGGTATAATATCGTTTTAACATATAAATCTATTTCAAAGAAATATAAAATTTTAAATGACAATGTAATTAATCTAAGCAGCAATTTAAGTCTGTATGTATGCAAGAATTGTGACTAATCTTATTTATCCGTGCAGGAACGGAGAAAGAATACAATTTCCTGCGGCCGGGCGGCCTGTCGTAAGAGGCGACAAAACAACCCACAGCCAGGTGGTAGGGCATTTGCCCGACTGGATGGCTACCACCCCTGGTCTAAATATAAATATGGTCGCTATAACAACCTTGAGTTGTGTTCCGGCATTAGTGACCAGGTTCCAGTATCCCTTAAAAGAGCAGCAGCGCATTTGTAGCACCTTTGCACCTTTGCAAATGTCCATAGGCGATGGGAACCGGTTTCCATCAAGTGGGCCGTCTGCCTGTCTGCTGAACTCCTGCAATAAAAAAAAAATAATATCATCTTAAAATGTAGTTAAAAGTCACTCACTGCATTAAAAAGGCAAATATAAAATTTAAAAGTCAAAAGTCTAGAAAATAAGGTTCTCATATATAATTATTATTCATTCATTGAAGCAATATGGATTTATGGCATTGAGGTTTGGGGTTCCGCAACATATAGAAGTCCTTCAACGCTTTTAAAATAAATCTTTGATGACACCAAGCTTTGTACCGTGGTACAGAAAGAATACAGAAATACACGATTACCTTGAAATTCCTATGGTGAAGGAGGAAATAGAAAGGTCACTTGCGGCCTATAAACAGGCTCGAGCGTCATAAAAACCCATTAGCAGCACAAGTTGTTGATACAAGACAATATGTGTATCGTCTAAAAAGTTCTTTAGGCGTGGACACGCTTAAACACGCGTGTGTTTACGCGTGTCCACGCTTAGCAACACTTTAAGTTCATAATATGAGTTGACACATAGAATGTGCCAACTTAAACAAGTCATCAATAAGATCACATCTGATTATAGCTTTTGGCTGATGACAGATAGAGATGAAAGGGGGAAGAAATAAGCTTTTTTAAAAGGTTTTTAAATACAAGCTTTTGGGGTCCTGAATATCATGTAGCAGCAGAGTGCTAACCAAGACAAGTAAAACGAGCCCAAACACGATGGGTCTATCTTGTTTAGTACAGAAGTTCCTATGGCCACCTTCCGACTCCATCATCAGATCAGCTCCATGGTACCGTATTATGGCATTGTCGTGCAAATGCATGTCGGAGCCAAATCACTGCCCAATTCAATAGACTTGTGAAGGATTATTATAGCTCAAATAGAACAAATTAAAGATGCAGCAGTCGTTGTCATATTTTCCTAGTCTTATATTTATTTATGTAAGTGTATTTTATAATATTTTATTTACATATATCGTATTAGTATACAATTTCTATTTATTAATGTTTGTATTTATAAGATATATATATTTCTAAGATACTGATTCGATAGTGAGAATAATGCAACTTACCCCTGTTCTTATCAATTTTTTTGTCCATCCAAAGGTTGTCTGGAAGAAATCGCTAATAGCGATAAGACTGCATATTGTATTGTAAAATTTTGTTTCTGTTAACTGTATCTTTAAAACACAATAAAGCATATTCATTCATTCATACATATATGGGTTGAATAAATGATTGATTATGAGTTAAATAAAATTTTGTAAAAACAAGTTCCTGCACTGACGCAGCCTATATGGATTAAGGCGTATAGTCGTTAAGTCGGTAGTTGACAGTATGAAAAATATAGGCTGATTTTAATATATATCGTAGATTACGATGTAAATATGACAAAAATAAATTGTTTTAACTAAAATATTAAATATTAATTGATATTTTTGAGAAATAAAATTGTTATATTGCAGCCATTAGCCACGTGACAATGAACGCCGATCAGAGCGCGTGACGTCATAGTGTGCAAAACACAAGAAGTTATCAATGGCTTCTCAGATAACACTTCAACGAAACATGTTTGTTTTGCACACTGTGACGTCATGCGAGACGCCATGACAGCTTGAAGCGTTTTTGTGATGAAATTTCAAAATATTTATAAAATTGCTAAATTAAATATGTTAATTGTAATGTTGTTTTTTTGCTGAAACATTAATATTTTGGCTAAAATAGACCATAAGGCTCAAGATAAACCTGCATACATACATACATAACTTCACGCCAGGTCCCTTGCGGGGTGGGCACGAACAACAGAGCGCCATTTAAGCTTATTTTTACACACCTCACTTGCTTCTTTGAATTCATAGCTCTTGTCATGCACGCTCGTCTGTTCTTAAGGCTCCTGACATCACCTTCTGCTAGTACACGATCAATTTGATCATGGCAGGTGTGTCGTGGCCTTCCGCGACTTCTGCATCCATCCACTTTTGAATTGTGTATCTGTTTAGTCATTCTTTCATCATACATTCTTTCCACATGCCCGAACCACCGGAGCATTCCTTTCCTTACCTTCACCGCGACACTCTCTTTCAGACCAACTCTCTTTCTTACTTCGGTATTACGAACGCGGTCCGCGAGCGTCACTCCGCAGATTTTGCGCAGTGCTCGCATCTCGACCGCGTTTACTCTACTTTCATGCTCTCTGTTCCATACCCAACTCTCGCTTCCAGAGATGAGCCTGTTTCTCAAAAATTGACAACTACCGAATTTGATGAATTTCCGCCTTGAATGGCAGGTGTGGTTGAACAAGGTGGCCTGGGAGGGGTGGATCAAGTGCTGCGAGCGGCTGCTGCCGTCGTCGTGCTTCCTGCTGACGGCGCTGCCGGCGCGCGCGATGCACGCGCTCGGCGCTGCGCCCGCGCTTGTGCACGCGATGCGCGCGCACGTCAGCGCGATGCCGCCGGCGCAGAGGGCGGCGCTGCCGCACCACATCGCCGCCATTTGCCATCAGGTCAGATATATATATATTAAAGATATTTAAAACTATGATCAAAAAATACTACCTGTCGTTGGAATATGATATTTAAATTCATTTATATATTTTGTAGATATGTATTTGTATGGTATGTATATTAAGTATATATCTATGTAATATATAAAATTTCTTCATATATGTATATATATCATTTATGTATTTATTATTAAAATGTAAGTAGTTCGTACTATATGTTACGTATACCACCATCGCCATTATCATCTCAATTCATTCCTGGGGTTGTCTGGAAGAGATCGCTTTTTAGCGATAAGACCGCCCTTTGTACATAAGTAGATATAATTTTAGTCGTTTAAGTTCATGATTGTATTGGTGTACAATAAAGTGTTATCTATCTATCTATCTATATTGTTACGAGGTATAATACGGCCGGCGTAACTTGGCGAATGTGAACATAGGCTCTGCGAACTTTAGCGCATGTACACTCGTGAACAAAATTCAGTGACCAATTAGTACAAAGCAATGAAAAAATAGAGGGATGAAGGGCGACCAATTGTATTCACTGACGAGTCATGTACATGCTCTAAAGTTCGCAGAGCCTATGTTCACATTTGCCAAGTTACGCCGGCCGTACTATACGCAGGGCTCGAATAAAAATGCCGTTGGAATTACTATAGAATTTATAAGAACTATTCAAACACGTATAACATAGGTACAAATATAACTAGACACTACTAGTACAAACTGCACGATTCAATAACACGCGCAAAGCCCGTCACTGTATCGGTCATCGAATCTACGTCTTGCTCGTATCGTGATCCTCGCTTAACTGGGCTGAGGACCACTCCGTTCGGCCATTGTTTTATAGTGAACTGTATAATACAATTCGACTGCGTGTACCGAGTTCTTCCAAGAAAACGTAATTTGCACACCTGGTTAATTATTCCTGCGAACGGCCAACAATGTCGAAAACAATAACAATAGGCTATTGTCTAATTGCAAACTTTAAACACAAAGTAAACAAGAATTCCAAATGCGGAAAGGGTAATTAACCAGGTGCGCATTTCTTTGTCGGTATGTAACAACATTTATTACTTCCCTTCTTTCTCTTACAACTCGCTAAAACTTTTTTGTACATACACTGTTTGTATATACACTGTTTGTAACATTGACACGCAAAAAAAAAACCAAATTTTTGAAATTTAAAAAAAATAATTAAACAAAATCGGCCAACGGGGATAGATTCAGAACATTTGAATCGCCATATTTATGACAAAAAAAATTTAAGGAGGATTTCATTGCAGACCAGTGTTATCTGTGTTTGACCACAAATTTGCGATGACTCCCATTTAGCCGTTTGTGACAGTTCGGGCAACAAATCTATGGTGGTTCCGTCTTAAGGGTCCATTTATTCTCCATTCCTACATGTATTTATTTACATATTTTTTGTTTTTTTTTAATAGGAGGGCTATGTGCCAGCCCCGGTGCCTCCGCCCGCACCTATGCCGGTGCCGGCCCCCATAGAGCCTTTGCCCCCGGGGATGGAATGACAAAAACCTACGTGGACCACGGACGCAATATAAATAACCGATTGCAGGTCCAAAACACGTCGACAACAACTAGGACAGGACCTCTTAACTCATTTCTTTCAATAATCTACAGCAGCCATGAAATACCTTGGACTGGGAATGGTAACTAGTGATGCCACGAATATTCGGCCGAATACCAAACCGTGAAAATTGATTGTTAACCTACGTTTTAACAGTGTTAAACGCGTTTGTAATGTAATTTTTATTTCAATATTACGTTTCGGCCAGTTTTTAATGTTTTCATAAAAATCATTTAAAATAGAGTTTAAAACCGTTTAAGCATAGTTTTAATTAAGTATAACTGTCATTGGCGAATATTCGGTATTCGGCCAAACCTCTACTTGTGGCATCTTTACTGGTAAACCTTCAAGAAAAGTCATTCTAAATCCTATATTATACTGTTTCCAAATCGTTTATTTTATTTTTGACGTTTGCACGTCTATAAAGTTCAATATTTATAGATAGTAAAGCCCACATGAAACGAATGACATAATTGTCGTACTTTAATGTTGTGGGTGACGTAATACGTAGTGATGTTCTGTGAGCCATGTAACGCACAGACTGTTAAACCATCGACATTATATATTAATAAATTTAAGGTAATCGATTTGAAAATAAAAAATGTTTTACTTTATTAGAAAATGGCTTATTTAAATTTCCTACCCATATTATAAACGCGAGTTTGTAAAAATGTATGATTGTATGTTTGTTAATCTTTCACGCAAAAACTACTGAATGGGTTTTGATGAAACTTTACAATTATATAGCTCACACATCAGATTAACGCATAATAATAAAGTATAATTTATAAAGATAAAGTGTTTATTATCCACAATATAATGATTTTCTATCACCACGCGGGCGGAACCACGGGGCGCGGCTAGTATAAAATATGTTCATTTAAATTTGGGTATATTTATTACACGATATAGTATTTTTAACGAAATAATATAGATAAGTTGAATTGATTAAAACTTAGTTATAAATGATGTTGTATAACAAATCGAGTTCGTTTACACATTAGGACATTACTATTAGGAATTGATTCGTCATCGAACTGTCAAAAGTAAAATAAATGCTCGGAAAGTGTATAGTAGATGGCAAACTTCATCGTGTCTTAACTTGTTTTATTATTTAAAATACATTACTTAGATTCTGGAAACCGTGGTAGCTTAGTGGGTAATGTATGGGTCCCAAACTCAAAAGAAAATTTGAATTCTGACTACAAAGCTTGCACCACTTAGGCAGTTTTCTGACCTAATAGGCGTATACGCAAAACTGCCATTTTTTTGTTATATACTAAAAACTGCGCGTGTTACAATTTAGAAAGTCTTAAGTATGCAAGTGTACCTAAAAAGAATGGTATTCCAAACTTCGACGGGTGCAAAGTAAAAAGAGATATCTGCAAAATAGCTACTTTACAGGAGAGCGAAAAGATGGTCGTATTAACTTTGAAAGAACATACGTAGCTGGCTTTTTTTACGTACGAAAATTTATTGAAATAATGTGATATATGCAAAACAAATAATGTCATATTGTAAAGAATTGTTTTATTAAAACGATTGTACAATAAACTAAAAATCATCATTTTGTAGATAACTTTATTTACTTTGCACCCGTCGATTTCAGCCCTATACAATCGACTAGATTTGTTTTATTCATAATTTTGTCCCTTGTGTAAAAT
The DNA here is from genome assembly GCA_949752895.1 of Dendrolimus pini. Classification (NCBI taxonomy): domain Eukaryota; kingdom Metazoa; phylum Arthropoda; class Insecta; order Lepidoptera; family Lasiocampidae; genus Dendrolimus; species Dendrolimus pini. The sequence continues at coordinate 19,082,613 of OX457135.1, forward strand.
TGCACTTTCGTCTGTACGCCCATTTGTTATGAAGCCCTCGATATTGTTTACTATCATCACGGGCTGACTATGAAGGAAAACACCGTGATGAAACCTGCACATCGTCATGACTGATGTATCAAACCCGTCGATATGGACAAGAGTGGCGGGTATACTGTCCTTTCGTCTATAAACGAGGGAATCCCGAGCCCAGCAATGGGACGGTTATCGGCTTTTGTTATTATTTAATTTTTTCACGTAGTTCTTAAAACCTGCCGGTTTTTTGCAAGAATGTTTTTTTTCCTATGCAATTTTGTTTTTAAGTGAATTGCGTTTGTGTAGACTATTGTAGTAACTGTTTAGTGAACCGTGGCTTTTTGATTTGTAGCAAAACTCTGTTATTTAGCGTCACTCAAAGACCTACATTGAATTAATACTGAAAACTAATACAGCTGATTAGGCTGTATGTATCTAGTTCTTTAGCCTATCATTGTAAAAAAAACTGATTTTGTTTGAATGTAATAACTTTAGTAAATTCTTGGTCATGGCAATCATTGATAATCTCGAATCCCCGAAGAAAAAACATAAATTGGTATGAAATAGAATTTTAAAATAAACATTGTTATTGAAATTACAGATGGAAAATGGTCTATATATCTTTGCTCTCCGTAATTATGCTCTATGAAATATAATGAATGAATGATTTTTAAATCACAGACTATAGACGATAATTAATTAAAATGTCAGAATGTTGTTAGCAAGTAAGTAAATTGTATGATACGAATTAAAATATTTTCAACTGTTTTATATAATTTCATTTCAATCCAGTTTGGCTTCTAATACTTACAAATTGTACGGTAGGTCGCGCACTAGGCAGATAAAGCTCCCAATCGGTATCTTTAACAAAAAAACCATGCCAGTGCAAGTCGAGATCCATTCGACTGACAGATGGTCAAATAACCGTATATTATGATTTTTAATTACCTGGACTGAAATGACAGCTGCCATCGACCATGTTTTTGTTGCAAGCTTGGAACATCTCATAACCGAGTTAAGTCCTATAGAAATTCTGTAAGATTCAACTCTAACAATTAACTTATGAATCAAAGAAAAGCCGATCGCAGCTGTCATTTTAATCCAGGTAATAAAAAATCAGAGTGGCCTCTAAATTTCACATTAAACCAGTCTCGACCAAATCAAGATTAATTCAATATTGAGCCGAGACGTTTTACAGAATATCAAAACTGTCAAGTTACTATTCCAATTCGATTCGATTGTCAATATGAGCTACAGACTTGGGCCCTAAGGGCGGTAGCTGCGCCAATGTATGATGGCTCTTTGAAGCTCACGCTCTAGGCTGCTGAGACTGGCAGCAATTCGAACGCTAAAATAGACTGGCTGCCTAGTGCGCGGTCTGCCTATTACTAATCCATCTCTGAAAAGTCACTTTTTGACTTTGTATTATTTAAAACATATAAAATATAGTTTTTACATAATAAAACGCTTGAAAGAGAGAATATAACATTATCAGCGCGTTCCATTAGTAGCTTACAACGCCCAAAATGCTCCGTCTGCCGTTCCACCTGGCGACTGCGGTCGCACAACGACCCATATCAAGAGGTAGGTCGAATAACCGTTCCAATCAGGTTTACGATTGTAACGCCGGCAAGCAAGTGGAACGGGAAAATCGCGGTCGTTAACGTGGCCGTTTTGAGTCTGATGGAACATAGCCTATGTAAAAAACCCAAATGATGAAAAAATGATCGGGAAAAGGTAAATGAGTAATCAAACAAAAATGTTAGCGAAAAATACTTTGATGAAGACTTAATTTGCATCTTTATATTTATGAAAACCGGTATAAAGATTTACTATCCGGGATACGAACACTGGTTTCGACAATTTCAAAATATGATTTTATATAATAATAATCTTTTCTGAAAAGGTTTTTAAATTAAACCTTTTGAGATCCTGGATATTATGTAGCAGCAGAGTGCTAGCCAAGACAAGTAAAACGAGCCCAAACACGACGAATCTATCTTGTTTAGTACAGGAGTCCCTATGGCCACCTTCCGACTCCCTCATCAGATCAGCTCCATGGTACCGCATTGTCAAGCGATATATATATGCGTGCAAAATTTCAGCTCAATCGGAAACCAGGAAGTTGGTCAAATTTAGCTTTCAAGATTCCACCCGAACTTACATCCATTGCAAGTTAATAGAAAGCTTGTAAAAAAGGTAAATGCCACAAGAATGGGTTAGGGTGCCATTTAGACGTGTAGGACGTAGGAACTTTGCATATTTCTCTATTTATTAGGTGATTAATTATTTCTTTAATGATTATAGAGATTATTTTAGTTTAAAACTGTCCGGTTTTGGCGCGATTGCTGTGATTATATTCTCCACGCTGTACGGATTATCTGGAAATAAATGATATATACTCAATATTATAACTTCATATCGAGGCTAGTAGTTCATAACGAATGGGCGTACAATAAAAGTGCAGTTTTACACAAGAGATAAAATTGTGAAAAAAACAAAACTAGTTGATTGTTTATGGCTGAAATACCCTTCTTTTTAGGTACACTTGCATACTGGTAAGACTTTCTAAATCGTTACATGTACAGTTTTTAGTAAACAACAAAAAATGGCATTTTTGCATATACGCCTATATGTTATGAAGCCCGCGATATTGTCAAGTAGGTCCCAACAGTGACATATGTCAATAATACGATCTTACTCAGTTTCTTTCACATTTTGCTCAGTTATTGTATTTTTTACAAACATAATATTAAAGCCCCATATGGGCAAATTATTAAGTTTTACAAAATATAAATGTTATTAAGTAGAGGAAATATTGTCCATTTTTTTAATAGATTCGCGCTTGACCGCTTGCTCAGCTGATGTTGAGTGATGACGCGGTCTAGGATCCAGCACGCTTACCTAGAAGATAACCTATTCACTCGTGACTTGAAAGCCCCTAGATTGTTTTTGTAAAGAAAAACAGACTCCGGCAAATTATCCCATTCTTCGGAAGTGCGCGCCAGAAAATATGAAGCAAAGTACTTAGTCGTAACTGGCGTTGTTTCCACCATGTAACGGTGGCGTAAACCTGTGCGTGTGGTTGTCAGATGGTATAAGGGTGACAGAGGAACTAGCTCATACAGTTCTGAGGAACTCCCCGAAGTGTATCCGATTGAAGACCGCCAGTCTATCGAGCGTCTAATTTGTAGTAAATTGTATACCTACTGCTTTCTCCCGCATCCCATACTAATATTCTACGCTACCACCCCATCGAGCCCATAGGATAGCCTAAAGATTGCAACGTGTTGGCGCCGACTCTGGCGTTGGAAACGCCTACAAGCGACGCTTTTTTCCAAAAGGTCTAACTTACACGGCTTCAGGCAAATAACCATGTTTAAAAAAATTAAAATAAATCTTTTCGTTTCATATAATTTCATACCTATATGTAGCCATTCTGTGTCCTTGTATCCGAACTCTTTTCTCGCTTCCAAAATGGCGTCGTGAAGAGCATGTGTCACTACTGTGGCTAATGTTAAGGATGGCTCACCGGTAGCTGCAAAATGAATAAAAGCTATAAAACCTCAAAGTTATAAATCTTAATCGCTATTTACTAGTATAACACGAACTTGAACAATGTTGTTTTGCTATGTAATCTATTTATTTATAATAAATCTGTTAGTGGTGTCGTTTTTGTGAATTGCGTGAATATAAAAAATAAGGTAGCTAATTTAGACCAGCAGATCTCAATATGACATCAATTATACGCTAGAAGCTGCGTCCAACGTCGATTGACACTAAATGCCACTTTCAACATCTATGTCAAACCACGGCCGGACACTTTTCTTAAAGGTCCTTGTTACTAAGCCATAAACAGGTTATAAGATAGGTAACTCAATCCATGCATTCATAATTACCTTTAGACCGCAGAACTCCCACAGGATTTGGCGAGTTTCTCAAAAATGATATTCTGAAGTCTTCGGGAATGTCTCTCGCTCCCGGAGGTTTATATGTCCAAGTACGATTCGTCAGTAGTCTCCCAGTAGAATTTTCAAAGACTAATCTCTCTGATGTCCACAAACCCAGGCCCATTACGAAAGCTCCTTCGATCTGCGAAAATATAAATCTCTACTGCACAAGAACATGAAGGAAGAATTTTGAGAAAGACATTCAGTAAATCTCATGATTTGACTGTAGGTAGGTACTATGGAACATTCTTCCTTGATTTTTGAAGTTTATCATTGCAAAATAATTGTATTGAATAAGTCAGTTAGAATTTAAAAAGAACATGATTAAGACGAGTGAGGAAAAATAGAAAAAGACTGGATCTCTTATTGATCCTTTGCATATTAGTTTAGCGAATCGCACCGTCTTAATCATCATATCACACCTATTATAATTCTTGTAATTCACGAAGGCGAGCGGGCTTTATTGTTGTAAACACGTAAGAACCCCTCAGAATCATTTTCCATTGTAAACAAAATCTCCGGTAACAAGACAATATGAACATTTCCCTTGGGCAGCTACGTTAACAGAGTATAAAAGCTGAAAACCCGATGAATCTGCAGACAATTGTGACATTTCCAACAACATGATGGATAATTACTTAGAATAATTCATGGGTTGGGTTTACATATATGTCCCCGGATGATTTCCTGGATGATTTTAATGGTTAATGTGTTTAGGAATATATTTAAGACTTATTTATAACAACTGAAATTGGTTTTGAGTGGAAAAAATACATATTCAATTAATTATCGAAGTTTGAAATTCACAACAATGATCTGGTAATTTTGTCGCCGAGACGTTTTTTTACGTTTTTTGACGGGATTTATCGAAATAGGAGACTGTATGTATCCGAAAATTTAAATATGTGGATTTTTAAACAGTTGGTTAGGTTAGGTTTTGTGTAGACCAAAGCGCCGATTAGTAACCATTCACTATTTATTTTATATATTAGTGAAAAACAGAAGTGAGGTTAGATTGACAAAAAAATTAATAACTCAGGAACTATACATTTCCGCCACATGGGAGTTGCAGAAGGGGTAAGTTTTCCTCCCTCCCCCTCCCCCCTTCCCCCTCATTACTTATGATTCCGGGGACATATATGTAAACCACACCCTAATTCATATTTGTATTATTATAAGTCGTTAATGTAATAATTTATTTAACTATTTCGACTTCACTTATTTTCACTTGTGCTTGAGACCAAAAGCGGGTATGAATAGTCGGTATGCTCACAAATGATCGCTCTGTCAGACACACAATCTATCGCAATATGCAGGTACACAGTCAACTACGAGTATAGCCCGTTTGCCTTCGCGAATTGCAAGTGCCGTTCCCGTCTTAAGTTTCATCTCTACGACGTTCTTATAAAGCTTAATATTTCCATCGCACATACTTGCCCAACATCAATATCTGGACTCATGCTGATTCCTGTGTCCTCCAAAAGATCTACCCTCCTAACAATATGGTTACCAGTGAGCACGTCTAATTCTACTTCTGCTGCACATACTCCATATACGCTATACCCTGCAAGGTTACTTTGGTCTCCAAACATCATGTAATGGGATTGAAGGTCTACTCCTGTGAAATAAATTATGAATTACATCAAAAATATGAAACTATGATCCAAGAACAAGATTCGATGTATCAATTAAAACTGGATGTCTTTAAGTATGATACAGAAATATTTCTTAAAATACAAACCTTTGTTAAAAGCCTTAGCTATGACCTCTTCCCATGTCGGTTCATTCAATTCATTCCTCACTGGTTCCAGTCTTTCTAACAACGCTTCGCAAGCTCTAAGCGTTGCAAATGCTATACTATCACTCGTTATACTACTGCTGCTGACCATAGAATTTGCACTTACAAAATTATCAGTGTCTGTCACTGTCACTTTTGCTAGCGGCACTTTCAATGCGTATGCACATACTTGAGCTACTTTCGTGTTAATACCTTGCCCCATTTCTATACCACCATGGGATATAGCTATAGTACCATCCCCATGGTACACTGATATCGTAACAGGAAAGTTCCAGAAATATCCTATAGGGTAACTCATTATTGTTAGACTTAAAGCTTTTTTCTTCCATGCATTTTCAGTATTGTATTTATCGATTTCAATTCTTCTTGCATCGTATTCACTGTCCATTTTGAAAGTAGTTACCATATCTATGATAGTAGAATGTTTGTTTGCTACATTACGTAATCTAACATCTGTTGGGTCTTTGTTTGTTATATGTGCTATTCGCTGCATAATATGTTCTACTGCTGCAACCGCTTCTGTTGTCCCTGTTATATATTTTTTTTTTTATATTATAATAATTACAATATAATCGAAGCCAAAAATGCTTTATATATTTTTTACTATATTAGTAAACACAAGTATTTTTAAAATACTAGAATAAAATTTATAAATAGTTACTGATATATTTAAATTCGAATCTAAGCAACTTATCATCATTCAATTTTTAGATTTCTGAATTAATTAAGATAGATTTAAGAATTAATTATTGTTCTTTATAGCATATACATATAAAATCAAATCAAATCATAAGCAATCAACTGGTTTCGGTAGCAATTTCATTCGGCCAATTTTATTCGCTAAATTTCTATAGTGGAGTCGCGGAGCAGGAAGAATTTCGTACGTTAACCTTTTATTACCTATCTCTGTCACTCCCGCGCAAATATAATGAGCCTCGCTCGCACAGATGCAATGGCCGCCGTCCCCAGGGATTGTAAACATTTTACCATCAAAAAATGTCTATTGCATTTTTCAAATGGTAAGGTAAGTACTTATTATGAACGAATTATTATATATGATGGCAATAAGGTCGATCAAGGACTTCTTTTGTAGTCCATAAACAAACTCTCCATTGTTTATGAGCGGGACTTACCTCTGCTAAGTAATCAGAAACCAATGTTTATATATAATGTAAACATTAGATACTATTAACTATACTTGTTAACGATGCCAAAATAGTTAATTGATAGTTTTTAGAAAGTTGTTTCCCACGAAGGCAATGCAGATGCTGGGATATGGAATCATTTATGATGACCCCCGTAATATCTTTATTGCTTTATGTTTTCGAGAATGTCGGTTATAGTTTAAAATAACGCCCTACCATTTGCGTCAAAGAAAGTTGATCCTGACATCTGCCATTGCCATTGTACATATTTTAGAAAATAGTTTTGTAATTTAACTGCATGCTTTGTGTAAGTTCAGTGAGGAAAAATTTATTAGTTTATACACGAGGGTGTAATGTGACAGGCGAGACGTCGTCGGAAAGCAGTAACTCCGATACAGAGGAATCGGATTCTGATTTATGAATTTTCATATTTTATTTCTATCCGAGTTAGTAATGTTAAATCGATTTTTATAATTGTTATAATATAACATCTAAATAAATTATTTAATAAGTTAGTAATTTTTTTCTCCTTCAAACATTTTATGTAAACCGCACTTAATATAAACATGTTTGTGACCACCGGCAGTAGGTAGAGAGGTCATTGTACGAAATTCTTCCTGTTCCGCGGCTCCACTATACCTGCGTGTATTTGTGAATTGTGATCTGGATATAACAGAAATTGGTCCCCGAGTTGTCCCTTGTATAATGCTCATAACACGTAGCATAACTTGAATATCTTCAATGGGTATGTTTGTCAAACGAGATTAAATTAATCGAATTATGATACCATCGTATTGTAGAATCAATTTTTTGTAGTCCCAAAGGATAATTTAAAGTGATTTACCTGGCGCCCTACACCAAGTATTGCTGGCTTTGTCAGTAAGCACGCTGTACGCCTTAATACCCCATCTTGAACTCTCGTAAAGGTTTGTTAAAGTATTGGCCACATCAGCTGTACTACTATCGTTGAAAGTAATGCCACAATCTGAGTAACAACTTATGTCCAAGTATTGGATTAGACCATCGTCGTTTACACCTACCTAAAACAGAGAATATAACTTGATTTGAATTTAGATTATAACTGCGACATTCACTAAGGTGAACGAAATGTTTATATCTGTTGCGGACAGAGAGCGCCCCTCTGACCCGCCCGCCGGAGCACACCTACTCTCCGCGTCCCGCATAACGCCAACGCCCATAGGTCGCGCAATTAGCAGCTAGGCGTCGGACGGAATGCGGGATATATGCCTTGCTTGCTTGGATATATGCGGCCTTGGAGAAAAAACTACTTGCGACTCGCACTCTTATTCTATGTATATTTTGATGCATGTAAATACTTCAAAATAATAATCATACAGTTAATTATATCGAGTTTAAAAAAGGTTAAAAAAAATAAAAAAAAGAAGCAACTGCCACCAATAAAGAATATCTAAGGATGAACTTGAGCAACAATTAAAACTGATTTTTAATTAAACTGGTGGATTCGTTTTTACTGATATTTTGGTAATTATTATTGATTTTGCTATTATTGCATTTGTTTCAGTCGAAAACTGTTCATCTGTGGTAGGATTTTAATTAATAGTGTCACTTAGAAACTAATAATTTACGGAAAAAATGTTACAAGAATCATGCTTACCTCGTAATCGAAAATACACTCCTGTCTTTTGCCAATGACAGTCATGTTATCGGTAATGGACATCACCAAAGAAGCGGTTCTGTTCAACTTATACGCAACAAGTGCGCATGCGCATGCAGGGAGCGATGATCTGGATGCCTTCGCGCCATATGCTCCGCCTACTTGGCTTACTACTACTTCTATGCTATAAATAGTAGATAATAATATTTTTTGAATTATAACTTATATAAATAACTACAATGTATCTGCGATTTCGTCCACGCTTGACTTAAAATTCCCGCGGGATTCCCGGGACACAAAGTACCACAGTATTTAAAAAGTAAAGTGAACTATGTGAAAACTATGTGTGCCGGAATAAGCGAATTTTTATGCGCCCGAAGAACTCAAATTTATTTATTTAGGTTTATGGCTTGGCAGCTAGGCCTTTAAGCCAGATCTTAGATTACAGTACAGTTCTTAGATTACAGCTCAGCTGAACTGCAGGTTATAAACTGAAGCCTTTCAACGGAGTTCTTGTGACAACTCAATAGGCCACATTTGACTATACAGTTCACATTTCTCACAAAAACACATAATTGCTACTCAAAAACTATCAATATCCTACAACTATTGTTCATTATAGAGTAATTTTACACATTTTTTTGAAAATAAAACTGCAGAGCACAACATCTCCTTTCAGCTCGCGCCAAAAACTCTATCAGTTTTAAATTAATAAAGGAAACTAAGGTGCTTACCAATTTTCGTCAACATTTAACATTTTGGACACTGCAACATTGACAACATCTATCCATTGAGTCGCAGACCTGATTCGTAGACCTCGTCTTGTGTTCTGTACAACACACGACTGAGGCTCCATCGTGTAGTGGTACTGTGATGGACTATTGAAAGAGCCTTTGATAACATGCTTTATGTCTGTGCCTCTATCTGTTGGCTTGACTGTTACGTCTTCACGAACCTGTTGGAATAGTAATGCGAAGTAAATTTTCTAATAACTGATAAAAACCACTGCGACTTCTATGTTCATGAAATCTAGCAAAAAAAAACTAAAAATATTTTCACAATATCGTGAAGTTTTCAAATTTAGTTAAATCAGGGTGAAGTGGAGAAATTAAGAAACTCTTACTTTTTTTGAAGTCGGTTTACGAAAAAGCGTGTTAACGAAAAGTTTGTCTGGAATTAACTTGCATAAGTTCAATAATTAATACATATAATAGAACTGTAGAGGTCGAATTTCTGTACAACGACAAAAATGCTAAAAACCGAGTCAGGGGGATGTAAGAAGTGAAATAGAACTAATTCAGATTTAAAAAAAATAATTATTTCTCTGTTTGTACGGGCTAATCTTCAAATCGACTGGACCGATTTAAATTAAATTTTGTATGGTGGTAGCTCATATCCCTGGTGGTGGTATAGGATACTTGTGATCCCGAAAAATTAAAGAGTTCCAGTGGGATAGTAAAAATACTTCCCACGCGGACGAAATTGCGGGCAGAAGCTAATTTATCTCGAACTCACTTCTCGAATGGAGAGGAAGGCATCGTGAGAAAACATGAACTTATAATTATATTACTGACATATGAAATAATATTATCCATAATATTATAAACTTCTAAACATGCCGTGTCTGAATATTGAAGCTATTAAAAGAATTGGAATACGCTATACAAACAATTATTTTTATTTAGATTTGTCTGTTTGTCGGTTTTTCTGTTTGTTCGAGATTCACCTAAAAACGACTGGGCCGATTCCGATGCGGTTTTCGCTAATCGACAGGCAGCAAATTATTAGACTTAAATTCTGCGCTATTTTTTATCCAGAGAATCCCGCGGGAATTAACCCGGAAGCGGTTTGTAGTTGTTCGGGTGAATAATTCGGGTCAAGCGTGGACGAACTAGCGGACATCCTAGTTACATATTAACAAAGTAGGTCTTCCCTTTATCCGAGAAACTATCTTTTAAGAAACGACTATCAGAAAATACAGGGACGATATCTTTCCTAAATTAAGCAAAAAGTCTTACCCGCCGTTCTTTGTCAGAAGCAGCCAATGCGTCTCTAACTGTCAAAACAAGCTTATCATTCGACTTCTTGTACGTAACTTTGACGAGTTTGGTGGCATTTTGCGCCAGTTTACGTGAAGTTGCAGCTATAACACCTACTGGTTGTCCATAATACGATACGGTCTCCGATACTAACACTTCTTCTTCCACTTCTTGCCAGGGACAGTCTAGAGGGATGAATGTATTCTTCCCGGGTATATCACCGGCTGTAAAAAATGCTATCACTCCTCGCAGTTTCTGTAAATTGATATGTAAATAATGTATGACTACTACATACTATTGGAATATATAGGAGTATTTTTTGATCTTGGAAAATGTTATCTTCAGAAAATTTATATGGCAGTAAGACTAATTAAAGTAATTAGTTAGTTTTGGCACACTTGGAATGTTGGCGACACAACTTTTTAACTACTCTCTTGTTGCATGCCCACTGTTGGGCAATGGTAAAATTCCGAATTTTGCTTGTTACCTTGCCTGTGAAGTATAATGAAGCATACAACTGCATAGGTTCTTTTTTCATAAATAATATTTTTTATAACTTATAAAAAAAAATACGAACTTATATTGGAATTTTTTTTCGAGTTCGACTTTCCGAAATGGAAACTTGGAAATAATTAAATGAATAAATATTAAAAATAAAAACTAATTCTATAAAGTATGTATATGTACAACATTGCTTGTAGACGGAAGCGTGCCACGCTGGATGGGAATACTAATTCGCTGTGCGAAATATACACCAGGCTTCTGGTCATGAGTGACAAGAAAGAGCTTCCTGCAATTTTTTCGTAGAAAATCTGCGGATGGATTCCACGGAACTTAATGACTTATGTTACAAATATGTAACCTCTTTTTAAAGTCCTATATTTGTGTCGTTTGAAGGCTTCAGCTGATGACGCAGTGTTGCGAGCCCCTAGCTATGCCATTGTAAATTGTGACGGAGCCAAAGTGACGACGCTTGTTTTTGCGACAACAACAACACACAAGCGACCGTCCCATCATCCAAGAAATAATAACATTCCATACCAACACGTATTACGGTACAATTATTCTAAGTATTGTACCAGCGAGAGGTAGAGGTTAAATGGTACTTCCGATGGCAGAGAGTAGTATTCGCTGACAAGAAATGATGTGAAATAAAGTGAACTAATTTATTTTGGAAACATTAAGCATAACTACAGATTAACAAGTCGTACAGCTAGTACGATATATAGCACAAAGTGTGAGTAGGACGGATGATGTGCAAGCGAGACAGAGAAACTATTAATATATGCGCTCCCGCGTTGCGTTAGCCGGTAGTTCGTTTTTCTCTGCGATGAATAGACGCATGTAGCTTCCATAGTATTCTTGTTCAATTATTTCTATACGGTTTATTCCTTACCAATGCCTCAGTGGCATCAATGTTTATGATCTCTCCTCGACATATTTCAGAGAGAACAAACGCGACGTGCACTGCTCGCGGCTCCAGAGTAACATCACAGGCATATTGTGATTCGCCAGAACACTGCAAGAATACACTTGTTTTGTGATTCTATTTTTATCCATTCTCTAACACCACGGTGGTAACTAACACCATTTTCAATACTACAACATTAAGTGTACTGAAACATACTTAGTTAAAAGATAAATCATTTGCAAATACTATTACAAAATCAAAATTATTAATATTCAAGCAATGCAATGATGGCCTTATTGTCCATGGCGTTTTCTTTCAAACAATATTTGGATGGCGTAGAAGAACAAAGTCATTCTATGAGGTGTAAATTATAGTCAATCTTAGGGTGGTAAAGGACTTGGCTGACTACACATAAAATAACAAAAAATTTCCTCAACCGTAAAGATATTTTATTATTATGATAATAATATTAATGAAATTTCTACCTGGCTCATTCCCTCCAACTTCTGTACCGGTTCGTTTAGCGGCCATAACGATTTGTCGGTATCAAAATTCTGTTGTCCACGTGATACGGAACGTTTTAACATAGTGCCGCCAGATTTGTATCGGGTATTTACGCTGGGCGACATGCTTAAAACAGCCTGAAAATATTTAAAGTCGCCTTTAATTGTCAGAACAAGTTAGATCATTACTTGTTTTCTTTTTTTTGTTATCTATGAAATCGGTTTATACACTCTCGAAATTTGGAGGATGTATAAACCAAGCTGACCACAGAATCGGATTCAGCGCATCGAAATATGTACATAAGAATAGACAGGTCTGATCAAAGACCAAACCATTTTTTTTTGGTTAGCTAGTGTTATGTGCGTGGTAGTGTATTATGTGTCAAAATTTTAGTTAGAACCGGATAAAATTTTTTAGACGAGGTCGTCATTTTCTTTATTAACTCAGAAGGAATGTCATTTTTTGCGACACACACACGGGTCTTGGATCCAGGGGAAGACCAAAAGCGCCGCCGAGTGCCACGCACTTAGTGTAAGTCTGGGACTCTTGAACCAAACGGTAAACGGAATCTCCTCCATTAAAGGAACAAACTAAGCCTACCTGAGTCCCTATGAGAGTATATATCTAGAATGCCAGGGATATATAACGTATTTAAAGTCTTCTGACATCCTAGTGCGCCGATTTGGTATCAAACCCCGGGAAGCAGGACCATACCACTTCATACAGTTGAGGTGGTTCCACCGATAATCCCGTTAACAGTGGCCCTCTACTATGGATAATGGGAAACCGGATGCAAAACGTTTTCGATCCCCCGTCCGATTCCAAGTCCACGGTGAAAAGTCCGTAAGCGGATTTTTACGGCCTTTCTGGTGGAAAGCGGATACCGTAGCCCATAGATGTTTGCAACACCAGTAACGGAGCCAATGCATGCCACCCTGTTGTATGGGATAAGAAGGACGGAGTACAGGGGATATCAAAGACAAATTGGACCTTTGTTTCATCATCGGTCTTAATGACTCTCTAATCTGGGCTGCACAGTGTAAGACTCGTATCTCAATCTCTCACAGACAGTCTAAGCGATTAATAGGTTTACCTCTTTTTGATGTCGCTTTTTTGTTTCATCCAGTTTCAAATCACAACGATTTTAAAGTAGTTTCACTTCAAAAAAAGGATAGAAGTCTTCAATCATTACTTGCCTTATAAAATAGTCCTAAAGCAATCATCTTTCTAGAATAAGCTGATGGTTCAGGTGGTAATTCCTTAGGAACTATTTCATCGTTTAACTTTCTTAAAGCTTTTTGTAATACCACATCAGTAAATAGTTCAGATCCATTCAAAATGTTACACGTTTCCTTAGCAGTGATAAACTTTGGGCTTATATTCCCAAAAACTATATTCGAGGCGATGACTTTGTTCGAAGTATCCATTTTGAATAGAAATCCAGCGTTGACTATTGCATGCGCGTTTTGAGCTCTCGGCATTATCTGAAACAGAACTGCATTTGTGGAAGGGACTTAAAGAAAAATCTATGCTAATTAAATCTGGACTATTTGTGACGCCACATAAAATACAAAATTACGACGAAACGATTACGAAAATTTGAATTATGCTCACGGATGTTCAATTTAAGTTTAGCAGAGAGGCGTACATTATGAAAGCATGAAAGAAATTCAAATGCAATTGAATTTGATTGGTAAGCGGGGCTCAAGTTGATTTTCGATGGCCCTTATCGAAAGCAGGACTTCTGCAAAAGTACTTTTCGTAACATTGGCTGATATTATTATGCATAGTAAAGTATAATTAAGTACCTTATAAGTTCGTATTAGATTATTTGGCGTTAGTGGTGGTAATTTCACGTCTGTAATGAGGTTGTTTTTCAGATCCATATTGAAAAAGTCTTGCATTTTTAGTTCAGATTTCTTTAAATTGTTATGAACTGAAAACAAAGTATTCAGTATACATATTTTGCTCTACGTGTAAATTACGTCTCATTCCTGAAGTAAGTAGGTTCAGATCTTAGATCATATAAACGTCATGTTATAACTCAATGGTTCAGATCCTGGACGAAGAATACTCCATAGGCAATTTTCTTGACATAATGTATATATATGTTGTTACAATTATTATCACATGCTGAGAGTGAAGGGAAATATTGATATAGAACGTCTACATCGCATACCGTCGATTAACTTCAATCAATTTAATATGTTTTAAATACTAAAAACTTTAAATAATAAATAGATGGGACGACCCTTAGGGCTATAATACCTCATTAGGATGCCATGGCAGCGACGCCAGCATCACCGCTAATAAAAACATTGGCGGCCAATCAAATTGTAATATTACAACGTACCTAACCCTACCTTACTTGGCGACGGCTTGGCGTCACCGCCTACCCGAATGGGCCCGCTGTGCTTGTTTAGGCGGCGACGCCACACTGGCAGCAAATACATGCGTACGAATTCCTACCATCTCATTCGGCTGCCAGCTGCGATGTCAATCACAGAGTACATTGTATATATAAAGAATGCTAATCACGTGTCATGTCTAATAAATTTTACTATTGTATTAAAATTTAAAATGGCGCTCGATACCCGAATATAAAGAAAGAAAGATAACGAGCGCGATCTCTTCGATGTCCATTTTGATGACGTGAACAAGCGGTACTATCTCGTCTGGCATTCGCTTTGGTGGCTATTTTTGGCTTCACGACCGCTAAGGGTAGCCACGGAAGCGCTGTTGGCCTCCCTGCCATATTATCCAATGAGATATTGCACTTAGTGTAGGACGCCACATGCGTTGACACTTTGGCTGCTTCCTATCTTCCAGACATGGTCGTGTTAGCTTAGCTAGCTCAGCGGCCGCACAACAGGAGAATCTAAAACGCCGCAAATATGCATCTAATGACAATGGATACATATTTGTTGCGTTCGATGTCGAAACTCTAGAATCATGGGGTCCCGAAGCCTATCGATTTTATCGAGATCTATCATCGCGTTTGATAGAAGTCTCACGTGACCAACAAGTTATTTATGAATGCTATAGATAACACGTATTTGATAAAGTTTTGGAACAGACGATAATTTAGAATATTAATTTGAAATGTGCTTACCTATTGTAATCGTAGCTCCTACAGTTTCTAATAACAAAAAAACATCTGATGGAAAGTCATGATGCAAGTTCTTCAATGCTAAATTACCACCTATTGTACCAATCTGAAAATGAAAATTAAACAATTTTATTTTAAATGGTCTATAATCGAGATTTGGATAGATTGACATGTACACCAATAGATCTGCAGACAAACACACATATTGTATATCCCCATATAAAGCAAGTTACGATTGTGTTATGGGTAACATACAACGGACTACTCTGGGGCCGATTACTATGGTCTGGGTGTAGACCATAGTAAGTAAGAAAGAAAATTAATTTCCGAAATTTACTATACCAGGGACCGAACTTGGAGCCTGTGCGTTACAGTGAGGTAAGTCTGTAAGTAAATAAAATTGATGTGTCTGTGGTTTCAAAATAACTACCAGGATTTAAGTGACCATTTGCTATTTATACGATAGCTAATCATAACTATTTTTAACCGACTTCTAAAAGGTTAAACAATAAAGAGTGTTATATCTATCATCATCTACATTTCAATGAAATCAATTCTTCTTTCAACATTAGGTAAGTTTTGTGTGTAGGTACTGTATAATAAAACAAACAGAAGTTTTCTTACATTTCTCACAGCTACATGAGCAACTAAGTCCAGATGATTTTTGAAGTGTTCCAGATATTTAAAATCTTTACTCTTATAAGCCCAAGTTTGGAAGGTTCTCATTACTTCGGTCAACGGCATGCCAGCACCGATGACGAGGTTTACATCAGTCAAAGAGTCTTTTAGAGATTCTATTGATGATATGTCTATCAGGACCCGAGGTTGCGATGTCAGTGGGTACACTCCTGGAATTTTTTTATTAGAAAATGTTGGTATTGAAACAGAGCTGATATCATGAGCGTCTGTATAAAAGATATCTACTATGGTCTCACATGTGATTATCTTGAGAAATATGTATATGTGCTAATAAGAATAATAAATCTGTAATGCCTAGTTTCTGAGGTTATCAGTTATAAGATCAATAACAATTGATTCCATAAAGTCATGTAATAGATAAACTTAGGTTAACTGTTAACCCACAACTAGTACCAAAACTCGGCACTAGATGGATCTAGTTAAGAAGGAATATCTAACATTGATTTACATCAATCAAAAACGTCAACAACAAAACGTCAAACAAAAGATATGGAATAGATAAACGCCTAAATTGGTCAGTTGGGTTTAACCTTTTTTTTTTAAGAGGTGTAATCCATCATGGTAACCCTACCCCTCGGGGACAATAGTAGGGTAGTGTTGGACTCCCGATGGCATGCTCGGACCTACCAACTAAACCAACTCTTTAGTCCATCTCGACGCCCTATGTCAGGACCTTGGGAACCAAAGACACATCCAATGGTCCTGACGGCGACGGCTCATAGAGCCCCTTAAAATTTTAATGGTCCACCACCATTATTAATAAGTTGCACGTGCAAGCACAGCGCAGCGCCATCTCAAGACCAGTGTCTGAAAGATAAGTATCCCCCACCTTATCGTTCATGGCCATTGTTAGGGCGGAAGGGATTGGTGATAGTCCCTTTTTCGACGCCTTAGTTTACGGCGGCGAATCGGGGCCGAAGAAGCTGCATCCTCTCGTTCCCTTTCCGCTGCCTCCTTCTGCGACATCACCATGTCGCAGAAAACTTGGACCGCCTCCCAAGCCTCTTCACTGACGACCATCGAACTATGGCCGGCAGTGACAAATCAGTTCCCACTGCATCTATCAACACGTTGCGTTGATCCGCCCACGCGGGGCATGATTGCAGCGTGTCTAACCTACGTACTACGTACGATAGATACGATATCGTAGTGAGTTCAGAAACGCAATTTTATAAGTTATTGAACCGATAGCGCTAACTAACAGATGAACTACAGTCAAAAGTACCTCAGAAACCGGGCATAAATGGTTTGTGTGGGGCGCTTATAGCCCACAATGAAAGTGGTTTGATTTATACGGACTGCATGAGAGAGATATGACCTAGATCCTTGCACTATAAAAGCAGAAGCTCCACCAACCTTGAGACCAGCACTCTCCTGGCCCGGTTCAGGTTGCACTCGGGAACTCGGGAACAGAGCACGGCACTGTGTTTCACTTTAGAGTTACTACTGTACACAGGTTAGGTATTTGAAAGTTATTGGCACGGCCAGTAACAATTATTATTTAAATTTTATAAACAAGTGAGCGCACAGCCCGGCTGCCCCTTAATCTGCTGTGCATTGGCCGTCGCCTCACACAGAAAGAGGGTAGTCAACAAAATCAGCGGAGCGATGTTTTACCTACTTATTACAGGCAAGGACGGAACAGTTTGAGCTTGTACAAAGTGTTAAAAAATGTAAAAAAAATCAGGAGGTTAATTCGGACCAGGGGATCCCGAAAATGTAATTTTCAGAGTTTTTGTCTGTTAGAGACGTGAAAACTACTGAACGGATTTAAATGAAACCGACAGAGCTAGCTCATGTCCCGGGGCGTAACTAAGGATACTTTGTGCCGAAAAAGATGGCGCTGCGATCGCATCTTCTTTGGATAATTACTACTGAACGTATAGTATACATGAAACTCGACATATCGGCTTATAACCCAAATTATATTTTATAACACTTAAGATGCATTTTATCCCGATAAATGAAATCGTTTCCTTAGAATAGATGACACTGCAATCGCGTTTTTCAATTCACTAACAAAAACCTACGTTGTCATAAACAACATGTAATTCATTTTTTACTTCAAATTAGGTTGGCTTCGACTGATCTCTATGTTTTGCTGGGTAGTTGTGTAGACTATAATATATGGACTGGTGTCTTCGTTATTATTATACGTAAAAAAAGATCCCGACGAATTGAGAACCTCCTCCTTTTTTCGAAGTCGGTTAAAAACCGCATTAATTGTTTGTGTAAGTAAAATAAAGCCTAGGGTTTGACACTGCGGCGTAGCCGCGGGGCAAACTCTAATATGTACTAAGACTACAGGCACGGAATATGTTTGCAAAAATAAATAAGATATATTCTAATACATTTGAGAATGTTAATTTGATTGTTACTTCCGTATCTAACGTTGAGATTGTTGAGTTGCAAGTTGTAACTCAAAAGTTATGTCTTACCTTGACCGGTATTCCCTGCAACTAATCTATAATCATTAACGCCTTCACGTGTTAGTACCTGGAATTTGAAAAAATGTATGATATTTCAATTAAAAAGCGAATTATTAGTGCAGAAGTTAAATGATACTTCAGATGCCAGAGAGTAGTTTTCACTGGCGAGTACTGATGTGAAGTGAAGTGAACTAATTTATTTGCTTGAGTAAGTCGTCGTCGCTACATGGGTAAGGCAGAGCCGGTAAGGGGCCTCGAGCTGGCGCTCTTTGCCCCGGTCTAAATTCGCGGGGGGCAACTACCCCCCGGTAACGGGGTACGGGAGCCGCCAGACACATAGGAGTGTGTCGGCAGGCTCGCGTCGGCCAATCAGCGGCTTTCGGTGGCCATCGCGGGCTTCACGTTGGCTCCGTCTGCGGCATGGTTGGCCAGTCTGCGGCTTTCGATGGCCATCTCGGGCTTTAGGTGGCCATCTGCGGCGTCTGGTGGCCTGTCTGCGGCATTCGAGATTTTCGCGACCTCTCAACATCGCCCTAATCCCGGCGGATGAGGTCACGGGGGGTCGGTAGCCATCTTGGGGTCTCGTGATCAGGTGGTCGCGCGTGTAGGGGAGCAATCCCGTGGAGGTGCGTGTGGCGGCCGTTGGTCGAATAGCCGACGCGCCGACATCGCCACGAATTCCTCAACACTGGGAATGCTCAAATCGCTGGCGATCACGTCGTCCCTTACGAACCGACCCGCGCCCGTGCACACCAGCAAGGCGATGTTCTGCTGCGCCTGCAGCAGCTTCTTTCTGGAAGCCGAACACAGCGCATAGGTCTTATAGACCCCGATCTTCGTCCTCAGAGGCAAGTTAGATGAAAGCACAGGTCGGAGCATGGCCCTGGCTGTGCGGGTCTGGTTGACCGCCTGGTCCACCTGGGGGCCCATGCTCAACGACCTGTCGATTTGCACTCCGAGGTACTTGACCGGGGTCTTCCACTCGATCTCCTGACCCCGAAGCTGAAGTGCCTCAGGCATGATGCGCCGGCGGGCGACTAGTAGCGTGGCAGTCTTCCCCACGTTGACCGCCATGCGCCACGTCAAGCCACGCCGGTAAGATGTCCATCATGCGCTGCATTCGGCGAGCTGCTATGTCTAGGCTGCGACAGGACGCGAAAAAGGCGCTGTCGTCTGCGTACAACACCAGCGTGATGTTCCTCTCCCCGGGGGCTAGGGAACCTTCGAGCGTCGTCAGTGTACAAACCGTACAACGCTGGCGACAGAGAGCTGCCTTAGGGAACACCAGCAGATATGGTACGCTTCTGTGAGGTCGTCTGCTCGACCGAAACGTAGAAGTCCCGGCCAAGGAGAAATGACGCCACGAGCTGCACTATCGCAGGCGGCGTCTCGGTGGAGAGGAGTTTGGCAATGAGGCCTTCGTGCCAAACCCTGTCGAAGGGCTTTTCGACGTCCAGGAACACTGCGATAGTGCACCTGTCCTGGTTTGACTCGTGGGCCAGGTGGTGAAGCACTCGCGTCAGCTGGAGCGTTGTGGAGTGGCTGCCGCGGAATCCGAACTGCTCCGCGCGTGGCTCGATGCGCGGAACTAATCGTCGCAGCAGCAGACGCTCAAACAGCTTCGTTAGGTGGGACAGCAGAGTGATTGGCCGGTAACTTGCGGGCAGGCGCCGATCCTTACGCGGTTTCGGGAGCATGACGACCTTACCTGTCTTCCAGGCGTCGGGGAAGTGGCTGGTCCTGAGGATCCCATTGAAAAGGCGCGCGAGTGCCGCGTTGCCTCTTCTCGGGAGATACCTCAGGGCTTGTGCGTGTAGGTATCCTGTCGCAGCCCGGTGCCTTCCATCTGGGGAGACAGAGCACCGCCTTACGAACCTTGGCAGGGGAGATGAAGTCCTCCCCGCCCAGAGGCTCGTGTGGGCGCGACAGGAACTCGGTGACCGTCGACTCGACGCTCTGGTGGTGTTCCCTTATCTCCTGGGAGACTCCTGCTGGGATCGGGTGCGGTTTAAATTGCTCCTCCAGGTGCGCAGCGAACAATTCCGCGCGCTCCCCGGGAGCAAAGCACCGCTTCCCCTGTGCATCCAGCAGGGGGTATGTGGGGATGGGCGTCCTCTGTAGAGCTCGGTTCAGAATTTATTTTGGAAACGGTAACCTTAAGTACGAATATTAACAAGTCGTACAGCTAGTACAATATACAGCCTAATCTGTGAGCGGGACGGATGACGTGCGAGCGAGATAGAGCAACATTTGGCATGAGCATGAGCGCTCCCGCACTGCGTTAGCCTGTAGTTCGTTGTCCACTACGATGACTAGACGTATGCTGCTTCTATATTAGTAAATTTCAGAGTTGGCAACCCTAGCTATGTGGTTCGTATTATTTGCTTTTCATCATACCATAACAAATATATTAATACTTTGTAGCAATTATAAACTCACCTTAAACAGATCTTGCACCGTGAACACTTTGTACCACCTTGCATTCTGTACTGTTAAGTTTATTAATGAGGTTCCAGGGTTCTCTATGAGACACCAATCATCCTCTGCGTTGCTACATTTTCTTTCACATTTCTTAGAGCACTTACTTATGTGCAAATCTTCTACGTCCTGAAAAGGATTACGTTGAAACTTATTTATTTTAGAAAATCTTAAAGATAGATTAATAATCGCTCATATTCTAATAAGGTGGGTACAAGTGGGTACGCACGTGTACATACGCAACATCCCCACAGCGCCGCCATCACGCCTTCTCCGCACTAGCAGGCGTCAGTAGCGGTAAGGGAAGACGGACAACGGAGAGAAGTGCGCATGCATCTCGCGGGTACCGACGGTAGTCGGGGTCCCGGAGGCGAAGACATGCACAAGATCTCCTCTCGTAAATACCGCTGCAGGGGCCCTCCAGCATCTAGGGAGCGGAGAAGTCTTCACCCCTTTTGACGAAGTGAGTTTGCACTGCTTCCTGGGGCATTCTCAAGCACTGATGCGCTAGGAGCAGCGTGGGCGTAACTACGTTCTAAGTCTCACGCTTTTCCTACCATGAGCGCGGGGCACATGGGAGAAGGGTGGTTTTATTGAGTAGTCGAGTCTCCACACGAGCTGACGATTGACCCTAGTGGTTATTTGTGGCTTCACCTCTCGTCGCTTTGTGGTCCAACCCAGTGATTGGTAATCGACCCGGTACTGTGCGAAATGCATTTCCCTCACCTTAAAAAAGGGAAGACGGACAGCATTCGCATTTAGAGAGAAATTCATAGAATAGCAGACCGGCGGCAGCACGGTATCGACGCGGTTGTGGTGTGTCTGGTATTGCCTTGTACACGTGCGTTTAGAAGAATTTTCGGAACAAAATATATGCATATTCTTACGACTCGCGAGACTCGAATTAAAATGCCGTTAGAATTAATATAGATTTTTATTAGAACTACACAAACACGGGTAACACAGGTACAAATATAACCGAACACAACAAGTCCAAACGTAATTCAGAAGGTCGTAATTCAATAAAACGCGCAAAGTCCGTTACTTATACATTTCCGATTGTAGTACACACGTCTCGCTTCGCTCGTGGTTCTCGCTCGACCAGCTCCTCCCTCAGTCGGGGCATTGCTTTATACTGCACGAATGCAGTATCCCCCCCCCCCCCCCCCCCCCGCAGCGTGGACCGAATTTACCACAAACAGCTTGTAATTTAAATCCATAACACCTGTCTAACGATTACAATACAACAATAGGCCGTATGCTAATAAGTAAACAAAAGAAGAGGACCATAAAGGAATTTCAATGTTATTAGTTCAAATGCCGACGGGCAATAAATGTACTTTATATCAGATATGCAGGTGGATTTTGTTTTTGTTGGGGCCTGAGTTGTGACAATATTAATAAAATGACCACATGTTAAGAAAGTATAAAAACATCGCGAATATCGCCACAAAGCCGCTTGATGTTTAATCTGAGTTAATATTCGTAACTGTTGAAGTAATAGATATTAATAATATTTAAGCAAATAGATAGCAGTTACAATACAGGCCTACATTAAAACCCCACCACAGCTTCAGTCACATTATAAATCTTTGTTGAACGAAGGTCTTGTAGCAATTATAAAGAAATATTTCACAGTTTCTACACATTCTTGCTTTTTTTACAAGGAGAAATGTCTTTAAGGAATATTCACGCTAAACGCGGTGGGGAGTGTAGGCTTCTATAGCTCCTCGAACCGGGGATACCCACTATAGCTCCTCCGTGTTCCTTCCTTTGCCTTAATGCCAGGGATACTGGTGCATGGTCTAGACACTCCGCGATGCCCAGGCAGGCTGTGGTCCAGCGACCTCATCCACTGCCGGGGGAACCACGCATCCGGCGTCTTCTTACTCTCTGCGCGGGGGGTGGTTTGTAACGCGCCCCACTGGACGAGAAGTGAGCGCGCGTGGAACACCGGCACAAATTCTTGCCTTTCTTTAAAGAGGGGAAAGGGAATTGGGAGCCATCAGCCGCGCGTAGGGGAAAAATCGCGGTGTGCGGGATTCGTCAACTTGGGAGTGCACTATCATCTCTAGGCGGAACAAAAGATGCTATTGCCGTACCACATTAATTAGCGACCTACTAAAACCCCTCGGTATTTCGTCCTTCGCCCTTAATGCCAGGGTCACAGGTGTATGGCCTAGTCTCTCCGTTGGCCTTGGCAGGAGGTTACCTAACTTTTTCTAATTGATTAAGAATAATAATTATTGAAAATAAATAACCAATATTTTGTTCTTAATGGACTCTTCGGCGTCATTGGCGAAGCTTTTAAATGCATCCAAAATTGGCCTGTATCCAGTACATCGGCACATGTTCCCGCCAAAATAATTCTCCACTTGTTCTGTTGTTAGTCTATTCTTTTTTCTTCTATATAAACTGAAAAGAAAATTGTAATGGTCTGAAATATGGTAATAGTAGGAATGCCAGGAACTGTCTGATCTAGTGCTAACGCCACATTTTCACCACTGCACCACTCACCATCAGAAAAATTTTAACTCATTTCTTTGAGCTATGGGTATCACCCTCACATACGCAGCAGTTCTCTAGAACGTTTATTCCGCGAACAGCAACTTGCAGGGAACTTCGAATGTGAACTGAGTATTGAAGCAACATTTTATTTTACTGTATTTTATTCGTAAAACAAACAGTTTATAACAAAGTACATACTACTAAATATCTTTAACCATTTAATTATTTCCACATATAGATAGCTATAATGCTTGCTGGTAAATATTTTACATTCTATAAATTAAAATAAAACAAGAAAACCAAAATAGATTATTTTAAAACTGACCTATTGACTTCTTAATATTCAGACCAATGCTTTACCAGGACCGTCTTAAGATTTTGTGGATTACTAAATATATCAATGATTACTAATAAATAAATCTATATCATGTGTAACAACTAAAAGATTATAGTTGATTGACATACGATTAAAATAAGAATTTGCCCTATATTTAGATTTTCGAGGAACAAACAATTGTATTGGGTTCCGGAATAGCACTAGGCTACTAAGCATTTACTGGCTGCGATGCTGTCACAGAAGTATTCCGATATTATCGGTAGGTGAGTAGCAGTGGTAGCTGCTGAATTTCAACGAGACTAAAGGTGCTCTTACACGGACAAGTTTTTTGAGCAATTATTGCTTGCCAACAGTAAGAATATCATAGAATAGAATAGAATAGAATATCATTTATTGCATAAACTGTCACATACATATAATTTAAAGGAGATGTTGTGTTCTTTATTGGAACGACAGTTTGTCCTTTCGAACGTGCCATACAGGCAGTTTATAATGTTGCCAGACTATTATAAATATAATACTATTATTATCTTGTCATTAATTTATTTCTGTTATTTGTCACAAAATTACCAAAAAAGAAATATAGAACATTATTAAAAATATTTATACAAATCTTACATTAAACTAGACTAGACTAGTCAATAATAAAAAAAAAAGGTCTGAAAAAAAATATTATACAATTATAAGTCATAAATTATGGTTTAAATTATTTATCTACAATGAATATGTAATGTATTAATCTGGATCAATTAAATGGAGTAATTGCAATAAAATGCGGTAATTGTTTCGAGAATATTGCTCCATATATTCAACATTTCGCAACGTTGCCATATGAGTTGCCGAAATGTTCAAATTTACCATTTGTTGCGGCGGCGCTGGATTTGACGATAACAATGGACTATGTAAATTTTGTAGAAAAAGAAGTGTGGGTTTAGATGGGAATGTGAGATTGAGCAAGCATGTGCCTGATTAATGGGGATGAAATGCAGCTGCTTATCACTTCTACTTCTTCTTCACTAATACACTTCATACAGCTTATTTATCTTATACTTATGACGAGAATTGACCAGGATTAAGCAATTTCAGTGGCTCGTAGGTACTGATGGTAAACATTTTACAGATATCTTTGTTATTTAATTAAGGCATAGTACAACCAAATGTTAAAAATATTAGTCCGATAAATAAATTTGAATATATAATAATAATAATAAACATTATACACGCATAAATTTAGTTGAAGTTATGCCTTCTAACTAAGTGAAAGGATACGACGATTCGATTAAATGAGACGACGATTTCAATGAGATTGAATAATTAAATATTATGCTTATTAATAAATCCATTTTGTTGTTTTTTTTCAATTTGAAAGATAAAAATAAGCTGTGCGTGTGAATGAATAATTTAATACCCCTTTTAACCGACTTTAAAAAAGGATGAGAACACCTTAAAGTCGGTGCTAAGTAAAACATGAAAAAACAACAATAAATTTGCAAAATTATTATTATGATATTTTTATGTTATACTTGATATCGACTTTACGATGCGGAAATGATTTATTTTTTGGTTTTTAGTTACTCTTTTTTTTAACAGCTCTACGGATTCGAGTTCCGTACCCTTTTTTACAACTTAATTTCAAAGAAAGTTTTTAGAATTTATACACGCTTCTTGGTTATTTTTGTGTGTAACATATATTCAATGATATTTGTGTTGTGGTGTAGGTACCTTACGAATACTTATTAAACTGACGGACTCATAAACTGCATTAAAGTTCTGGATTACTTTGAAATGATTTTTTTAAATAAGTATGCAAACTTTTTAGGTTAAATGATATAAATATGGAGAGACTGGCTCTTAATCTAAAAAAAAAAGGAAAATTTAAAAATAGAACTGCAGTAAAACAAATGAATATAGCCGGGAAAAGAAAATTTACTCGCAGTATCAGATTTGCGAGTTATTTATAGCAAAGATTTAAATTGATTCTCATTGATTTTTTATTCTTTTGTCAATTGAATTATTGTTACCAGCAGAATTGTTGGGTTAGTTTTTTAACTCATCGAGAGTTTTTCAACCATAATATGGATACTTCGTCCGAACAAGCGGCTCAAATTGTAGCATTGGTGCGGGAGGGCTTGGATCAACGAACGATTGGTAGAAATTTAAATTTAAACCAGTCTACGGTTTCTAGAATATACAGAAGGTTTGTGGAGACAGGTTCTTACAGAAGGAGACGTGGTACAGGCAGGACTCGAGCAACCACCGGTCGTGATGACCGATTTATTGTTACAACTTCCCTGCGAAATCGTTTCCTCACGTCTGTTAACATCAAAACAGAGCTTAATGAAGTGCGTGGAGTGAACGTGAGTGCACGAACAATAAGAAGAAGGTTAAAGGAAGCGGATATCACCCCTTTTAGACCAGCAAATGGTCCAAAGTTGTCTGTAGCTCACAGACAAGCTCGCTTAAGATTTGCGCGTGATCACCTGAATTGGACAGAAGAGCAATGGACCTCCGTATTGTTCACGGACGAGTGTAGGACATGTTTATATGGTGCAGATGGTCGCAGAAGAGTCTATCGTCGTCGTGGGGAGCGATATGCTCAAAGTTGCATTGAGGAGCGTGTTCCTTTTGGAGGCGGTTCGTGTATGGTCTGGCCGTTCATCGATATGCCAATATCGATGAACGGGCGAATAGAACTTGTGTTCATAGACATGGTCCGTCAAAACGGCAATAGAGGGGGTTTGACTGCACATCGCTACATAACAGAGATCTTAGAAGATCACGTGGTGCCTTACATGGGATTTATAGGCGAAAATTTTTCTTTAATGCAGGATAATGCCCGGCCGCACGCTGCTGCACAAGTTCGACAATATTGCGAAGAGGTTGGGATACGTACAATGAATTGGCCAGCACGCAGCCCGGATCTTAATCCCATTGAGCATGTTTGGGACAAAGAATGGGACAATATTCCGCAAGATCTTTTAATAACCCTTATAAAATCTATGCGGAACCGATTAGAATCCGTAATAAGGGCACGTGGAGGTAATACACCTTATTAAAACATAAATAAACCCTTGCATAAAGTTTGTGTCTATTGTTAAAACCAATTTTCCTTAAATTTCTGTTTTTTCTTCAAAAAAAGTCTTAAGGTCCTTTCCAGTACACAAACTTAAACTTAAGGATATGACCCTACGCTGTTTTAAAGTTCACGAACCAATCTAGAGGTTTCAATTTAAATCTGTATAGAAAGTTTGCATACTTGGTTAAAATATTTATTTCAAAGTCGTCTATTACTTTGATGCAGTTTATGAGTCCGTCAGTTTATATTGTCATTCTTATTTTAATACTACACTTATACTAATGTAGAGTGTATCTTAGTTACTCTTGAAGTCTTTTTGATCGAAATTTATTATGTAATTTACCTGTACATAGTCATAACCCATCCAGGAGTACAATATCCACATTGTGTGCCATTGAAGGCAGCCAGTCTTTTCTGCACAGGGTGGTAGCCGTCCTTTCTGTTGCCAACACCTTCCACCGTGGTTATGTCCCAGTCATGGCAAGACAGCACGTGTACTAGGCACTGGGAAAGAGACAACAAGCATATAGTTTATGACCTAAGACGAAATAACAGTACCTATAGACGGAACCTTCGTGAACAAGTGTCAAATGAAGTGAAGCATCTTTTTAAATCTTGTGTGCGTAACTTTGCAGTATACACATGGCTTATGTTGTCAATAGTAATATATCCACTGGAAACTATTTAACATTTATCCATACAGGAACGGAGCAAGAATACAATTTCCTGCGGCGGGCGGCTTGTCGTAAGAGGCGACAAAACAACCCACAGCCAGGTGGTAGGGTGTTTGCCCGACAGGATGGCTACCACCCTTGGTATAGAGTATGCGGCAGGTTCCAGTCTCCCTTAAGAGAACAGCAGCGCATTTGTAGCATCTTTGGTGTTGCAAATATCAATAGGATAGATAGTGACCGCTTTCCATCAAGTGAGCCTGTCTGCTGAACTCCTGCATCAAAAAAACTAAATCGATTATTTAATACTGAGTGCTTGTACGTCTCTGCCGCGCGATCGGCTTCCTATTCCAAAATCGGCATCATTTATTTGGCTTCAGTTTGAAAGTCTGAGACTCCGTCTTACCATTAATGGTCTAAGTTTGTGACAAATTAATCGTTAATTTCAATAGATTGGTGTAGTAACGAGATTCACACTAAATATTAGATATAAATGCGAAAGTGAGTTTGTATGTTTGTTTCTTACGCTTTCGTGCTTTACCTACTTAATCGATTATAATTAAATTTTGCATTATATGTTGTCAGGAGATCGAGCGACCTCCATCGGGACCTAGAAGTGCAGTTTGTCACTAGCATCAATAGTACGCGAAAGCCCACGAGCATCGGATTCGTCATCACGTAAATGTTGAGGCGATCCAGCTCCTCGACAACACGAACATGACGAGAAGGCTCAAAAGGACAATACCATTTGAACTAGTGGTAACCAGGGACGTAGCTACCGCCGTACCAGCCGTATCACTGATACGGGGCCCCCAGGCTACAGGGGCCCCGAAATTGTGTAAGCAGATATTCCCAAAATATTATCCACAATCTTTTATAGATTAATAAAAAAATTGAGAATAGCTGCTGGGCCAACAGGAACGGCTATCAGACTTGTCATTATTGTAGAGAGGCAGAAAACCTAAAATAACTGAAATCATCTTCAGCTATGGATGATTTGATAAATGAGCTCGGCGAAAAAAGGCGAGAAAAGTGTAACTTTGATTTCAATTGTTTGTCTAATTTAGCGCCTATGAGCATTAGGGCCCGCTTGCACAACGATCGTCTTTAAATAAAATTAGTTAATTTTATTTAACTCTCTAAACGCGTTTAACAGTAAATGCATTTATGTTGTCTTGCGTGAGGCACTCTCCCATGTCATTTAGTAAAATGTATTTATGCCATCGGTAAAACAGCCAGATGTGATCCGTTTCACGTTCACGTCATATTTTATCGAACAAACACACGAAATTTAGCTTTAATGTTAGTTATTTTCTGCGTAAAAAGGATTTTAGTTTGCCAATCTCAAATTGACATTTGAAATTTTGTTCGTTTGGTTAAGTTTACTTCGGAATTTTTGGCGGCAACATGAAGAATGATCTTTTGCTGTGCTGTTTTATTTTCGATTTTATGGGTATTTAGCATTGAGATAAATAAAGCAAATAAAATACGAATGACGATCTGTAATTGACTTTTTAATAACTTACAATTTCATAAAGAATAATAAATATTAATTTATGAAAACATTTGTTGAAATGTTCTTTAATGCAGAAGATATATGCTTTCCCATCTCACGTTCAGGGTCCTTTTTATAATCAAGAATTGTAGACAAAGATCATAAGTTTGTCGCTGCTTCCATTATATACCTAGGCGTTCTAGCTCATCCCATACTTCTTTAGCGCTTTTATATCGCATAACTTGTTGTAGAATCTCATCCGTCATGTTTGTCGTCATAAGAGTTGAAACGGCACAGTCAATTTTTAGAAATTGTTGTAAATTTATTTCATATTTGGCTTTATTTTGCATCTGCACCATCAGATACTGCAGGCTCATTGGGCTTTTGAAGTTTTCTTTGCAAAATTTCTTCAGCGCCGGGTATTGCCCTGCACACTGTCTCAATACGATACCGCCAAGGCTTATAATTTTTACCATCTAGGTCATTCTAGGTGCATTATTTTTACCTTGAAGCCTCTGCGATCGCCTTATCCATTGTGAGCGTCAGGTCGAATACAATGCTAGAATATTGTATTTATTCTAGTTAAAATATCTTTATTGGATCCAATTCCTTAACTTTATTACTCTGCTACCATGTTAGTTTGGACGAATAATGGGTATTTAGAATTGAGATAAATAATTAAAGCAAATAATATACGATTGACAATCTGTAATTGACTTTTTATAAGTGACAATTTCATAAAGACATACGAGTGACAATGTTTAAATGCATTTAAGGAGTTAAATAGCCATTTTTGGATGATTAACTTTGACAGTTCTGTAAACGTATTTACCAGTAAATTTAGCGTTGTGCAAGACGATTATCGTATTTAAGGGCGGTAAATGCGTTTAGTGTTTCTTAAATAAAATTAAGGAGCGTCATGCAAGCCGCCCTTAGTATAAGTAATAACTTATCGAGCCCTTACCGCCATTTTATCGTAAGCGACATTTTTACCAAAATAGCTTTTATTATCGCAAACGACATTTTATACTATACAGGATAAGGTCACATTGAGATTTCCCGCCAAAATAACTTCAATCAGAAGTTATAGCAAATGCTAAGTTTATCGTTAGCACAACCGTTTTTTATATTTTAGAGTAACCGACACAATAATTATTTATTGTAAGTGTAATAATTATCTATGAATTATAGCGTAAGTAACCCTACTTGTTATCGTAACCGACATAGTACATTATCATTACGTCGTTTACTATAAACAAAGTCCCAAAAAAAGTGTTGCGACAAGTTCATTCCAGTGAAAAGTGTGATGCAGTAGCTATCTCTTTGCCTTATATTTACAATTTTTAGTCTTAAAAATAATTACCTGAGGAATGACGTCGTAGTGAAACTATTATTTATTCATTTCAAAATGGTATGTCGAATACCTAGTGTTTTGAATAACTATTGTAGTGACTACTCACATTCCTTCTCAAAATGTTAACGCCGGCAGCGAAAGTTAGTAATTATTAATTAAGTACTTAACTGTTGTGATTTTGTTAGTAAATAAATAAGGCGTAGAAATAACGAGAAATTACTCATTCCTGCCAACTTCTAACTCAGAATAACGGTTTTTACCGGGCTTAAAAAGTATCTATGTAGGTAAATCAGCGATATTAGCTGCCTATTTTTAATGTGACTTCCGAAGCACGGATAAAAATGGTCTCCCATCCAGACACAACGCGGCTTAGTTTGCTTACCTAGCTTTGGTATTAGTAGTCACTAAACCAGTTAGCTTTTAGCACCTCTGCGTGTTCGTCATCCCCTATTTAAGTAATCTGTTACCTACCTAATTTAGTACTTAGTAAGTTTTTTTGATTTGTTACAATCAAGGATTAAGATGCAATTGATAGTACCTAATTCTTTACCAGAGGGGAGAAATACTAGGTCTCCTGTTCTTGAGGATACACCGGAGGAGAATTTAACACATGATCCGTTCATGCTAATGGAAGGATACAATGATTGCGATATGGAAGAGATTTTGTCTCAAAATAATATGACATCTCCATCTCTACTAAATTATACAGCTGAATCCACTTTAATATCAGATCATAGTCCCAAGCAAGATGATTCGACTTTAGTTACAAGAAAATGTCTTGTTGATTAGAGTGATTCTAATAGTGAAAATTCCTACACCCTAATGGATTTAGACTACAACTATAGTAAAATATCAGATGAAAACAAATTTGTTCATGATAAAATTACTTCTGTTAATCAAAATGTTTCTACTTTTGGATGTACTCAAAATGAAACCAACCACAACCAAGTTCCAGTTCACAGTCTAGCCAACCAGAAGTTAACATACCCACGACGTCTCATGAATTTTCTTATATTGATTCTGAGAATTCATGGGTACCATCGTCATCAAGTGATTCAGAAGAAGGTACACCTCGACAAATCGAAGAAGAAACTAGTGTTGGAAAAAGAGGGTACAGAAGAAAAAACCTTTACCGAAAAGACTTTTGAAGAAGAAAAATCGCCAAGCTGCTGTTGGAAAATCTGTGCAACCTAATCCGTGTTTGAACAAAAGATGCGGCAATTCATGTGCTGATAAATTTAGTGAGGCTGATCGGTGGATTATTTTTGAAAACTATTGGGGAATGGGATCTGATAAAAGACAAAAAGACTTTCTACTTTCATGTACAAGGGCACTAATTCAAGATCAAATCCAACAGGCTATTTTGTAAATGTTTTAAATTAAATTGATTTTATGGTTTGGAAGTCTTTCTCCCAAGCTTTATTACCGGCGAAGTTCAAAATAGCTTTTAATTCTTTAAGAATGGTGTATTTTCAAGAGGGTAATCCAGTAATTACACTCCAATACGGTTAATTTGAAGATAGCAACAAACTAGAGTTGAATATGGACCTGATTATCAGATCGAGAGCAAATAAAGCAACTATCGCTAATGGACCAGCACAATTATACCATGAGGAACTAACAATTTCCGAAGAAAAGTATAAAGATCTAATTGATCTGTGTACTAAAAATATTATTCCAAACAGATACCATAAAGAATATTTAAACGTGAAGAATGACGGAACAGTTGCTGATGTTTTGCCCGAAACGGATGCAGATGACAGTGACAAAGAGAATTAGTTTGGAGTCGCATGCGCATCATAATTTTAGTTCGAATTATTGAACTCTTGGTACTACATTCTCTTTCAATCCACAGTACTCGCCTATCACACTATTTCTTATCCTATCAATCAAATTAACCTTAAATATACGTCACAAAGATCTCATTTCAACTTCGTTTATTCTACTTTCATGCTTCTTCTGCCATAAGAAACTTTGACTGCCAGAAATTAGCGTTGGTACTAACACACCTTAATGGACAGCCAGGCGTGCCTTTATCTTCAGCCAGATATCTTCTGATGGTTAATAAAAGAGTTAAGCGTTCCATTCACTCTGTTACCTGATATTACTTTCCCTTCAATATCACTTTTGTGCTGGAAAGCATCTGTTGTAAACATACAACCTAGGTATACAGACATTTTAGCTTTAGATTTACATTTACTATTTGTATGACATTGTCATTGTCATCTCTTTTAAACTGTATAAGAAATATAATTATAGTTTATATGTTCTTAATTCCTTTTTTATTTACCAAAATATTAATTTTACCCATCTATATTTGTTAATGTATCCAAAGTTAATGGTACTAATTGTTGTTTACGTTAAAACTTCTAACTGATATTTTTTATCGCAAGGGTCAACTCAAACGCCCGAAAGCTTAAAACGTCGGTAGATTGTGACAGCAAAAATATTGTAAGCGCCCAAAAAGCCTTAAAATCCAATATTTTTTCATAAATTTAATCTGTTACACATAAGAATTTAAAAATCGTCACTACATTTTAAATTTCAATTTATTAGCACTTTTATTTGTAAAATTATTTAAAAAAAACCTTCTCCTGTAAAATTTGTTTTTTGTCGCTTACGATAAAATGGCGGTAAGGGCTCGTTATAATCAATATATATATTTGAATTCAATTGGAGCATTTATTATTTTTTATTACCTATAAAAAAAACTTTACCCTTTGTTAACGCCATGTCACAGATGGTGGCAACAAAGATTCCCAGTACGGCCGATTTCTCTTTTAAAAACAATAAAAGAGCGGGGAAGGATCGGCCACCCTCCCAAGATGGTGTGGGCACGCCACCTCGTTATTCATTTATTCCTTACTTCTCCGTAGAACAATCAACATCTACACACACTACAATCCAAGTCGCGCTATTTTATATTTTTCATACCAAAAATCTAATTGTAGTTATATAAATTAAGTTTAATTAAATATTGTAAACATTTAAAACTGTTACACCCTTCCTTTGGCCCCCAACACATCTTAATACAGGGCCCGTCTAAGGTTCACCGCCACAACCGAACCCTGCTGCACCGCGCGCAGCGGGTTCTGGCCGTGAGGACCATACGGGGGTACCGCACAGTGTCGTGGTCGGCGGCGACTCTCTTGGCAGGCGAGCTGCCCTGGCCTCTCCAGGCAGACGTCCTGTCCAGAGTTCGTCGCGCCCAGCAGGATGCCCTAGCTAGAGGACAGACCTTCTGTCAAGTCGAATTAGAGACGGTCAGGAAGCGGGAAACCGCCTCCTGCCTCGTCGCCTGGTCTCGTGACCTCGAACACCCTGTGGCCGGCGGCTATACGGTGGATGCAATCAGGCCGCAGCTGGAGAGATGGGTGACCCGCACCAGCGGAACCCTGACCTTCAGGACGACTCAGATACTGACCGGACACGGTTGTTTCGACCAGTATCTGTTTCGCATTGTGGGCTGCTTGCCTTCCCCGGACTGCCGCCAATGCGGCGCACCCGATACGGCGTTACACACGCTTGTTGAGTGCGCTGCATGGACGCCTCAGCGTTTCGAGCTCGAGACACACGTAGGAGCCGTCCGATCGCTTGGCGACTTGGTAACGGCCATGTTGCACAGCGACGACCGCTGGGAGTCTGCGGTCTCTTTCTGTGAGGCGGTAATGTCTCTAAAAGAGGCCGCAGAAAGGGATAGGGAGCGAAGTCCTGCAGCGCGTGCTAATGTCTCCACCCGAGGTCGCCGGCCTTCAGCTAGCACCCGGAGAGGCAGGTACGCGCATTACTTCCCTCCCTGAGTTAGGTTCTGGTACGAGGGGCCCCTTGCTACTAGGCAACGCAAGGGATTCAGCCCCCGTTTCGAAGTGGGGTGTGTTCTCCCAGGGCACACTCCAGGCACTTTATTGCGCTGGATCGACTGTTGCGTAACTATGTTCTATATCTCAGTCTTTCCTTCACAACAAAAGCGCAGGGTCGACAGGGAGGAGGGGGGTTTTAGTGGGTATTGAGGTTGCTCGCCCGTGCGGCATCGCTCTGAGTCTTCCACACTCCTCTGAGTCAAGCCATCGCGGACGGAGCGCAAACAAAGCATACTATTGCTAGCGTTATCGCCCCCGATGGATGCTCGCCGTTTCCTAGTGACGGCCCTGAGAGTGCGTAAATCGGTCAGCATTTTTCCTCGCCTCAAACAAAAAAAAAAAAAAAAAAAAAAAAAAGGGCCCGTCTAAGGCAAGCTACGCCACTGTTGTAAGGATATTATTATTAGATTATGTTATTATACAGGGAAAATTTGAAATTAATGAAGGAATGTCAAATTTCCATTGTATAATCATGGCTTGTATTGGTGGCAGTTGCTTCTTGTCGCGAAATCAAACTCGATGAATGGGACTGTATAATTATTTTTATTGAACTTTTTACATGAATCGAAATATACATAGAATAAGTACAGGTTATGCGAGAGAGTAGAATTATGAACAATTGAGAATAAATGAATGACGAAGAATAGTGAACGAAGTGAACATTTTTTGCTCTCAGTTGGTCATCAACTCCACCTTGTGTGGCAGAGTCGGTAGGGGCCTCGAGCATGTGCTCTTTGCCCCGGACTAGATTCGCGGGGGGCAACTACCCCCCGGTGACGGGGTACGGGAGCCGCCAGACACATAAGGGGTGTGTCGGCAGGCTCGCGTCGGCCAATCAGCGGCTTTCGGTGGCCATCACGGGCTTCGCGTTGGCTCCGTCTGCGGCATGGTTGGCCAGTCTTCGGCTTTCGATGGCCATCTCGGGCTTTAGGTGGCCATCTGCGGCACATTTTTTGCCTCCAAGGTCGTTCCTATATCCCGCATCCCGTCCGACGCCTAATTGCTAATTGCGTCAGCTATGGGCGTCGGCGGTATGCGGGGCGCGGAGGGTAGGTGTGCTGCGGCGGGCGGGTCAGGGGGGTGCTCTCTGTCCGCAACAGCTTGGAAGACAAAAAATAAATCAAACCGCGTACATTTATGCAAATGGAATCAGGCTACGAACAGGTTTACATGTTAAAATATTTAAAGACAAAATTAGCAAAACAATTAGGATTTTACGCTCAAAATGTGGTTTAATTGTAACAAATCTTTTAACAATTGTGCTATTGTTAAAAATTTAAACTATGTAAATTTATTTAGTGATGGTGTCATGTAAATAACTATGTAAATGACGTGAACTGCTAATGTACTATGCAGTAATAAAGTCTCTTATATATGGTTAATAGTATAACTGATTAGTTTATTTTGTTAAAAAGTCCTTGTAAATTAAAAGTGTACTTCGTTTTCCCTACATGATATTTATGAAGTGAGACTTTGGAATCGTTGAGATTTGAAACTCGATGTAACGAAAAAGCGACACTAAAAAGGGATAAACACATAAATCTATAGGACCATAAGCTTGCAAGAGTATGAGATACGAGTTTATAAATTGTGCATTACTCTGGACGTGTAAACGTCCCTCTATCATTTGTGGAGGATAGTCGGGTTAGACTTGTGTCTAAGGTAGAGAATTCCTTAGGGAGAGTCGCTGAGTGGGGAAGACAAAACCTTGTCCAATTCAATCCCACAAAGACACAGGCCTGCGTATTCTCAGCCAAGAAAACCCCATACGTACATGCGCTTCAGTTCCAAGGAACACCCCTTACCACCTCAAAGAGTATTGGGATCCTTGGTGTCGACATTGCAAACGATGTAGATGAAGTTCAGGGGCCACCTTGAAGGCAAGGCAAAACTTGCCTCCAAGAAGGTGGGAGTGCTAAACCGGTCCAAGCAGTACTTCACTCCGCGGTAACGCTTTGTGCATTACAAGGCCCAGGTGAGGCCGCATATGGAGTACTGCTGATACTTGTGGGCTGGGGCACCCGCTTACCAGCTAAATCCCCTGGACAGTATTCAACGTCGAGCCGTTCGCAGTTTCGACGATCCCATACTCACAGACGGCTTAGATACGCTTAGCCTTCGGAGAGACTTCGCGTCTCTCTGCGTATTCTACCGACTATATAACGGAGAGTGTTCCCAAGAATTGTTCAGAATGGTGCCTTCATCTTCTTTTTACCACCGCACCGCACGCCATCGGCTGGGCGTTCATCCCCACTTCCTTGAGCCGCTTCGCTCTTGTACGCAACGGTTCTCTAGAACGTTCCTCTTGCGCACCTTGGGGATTTGGAATGAGCTCCCAGCCGTGGTTTTCCCACAGCGCTACAACATGGGGTTTTTTAAAAAGGGTGTCATAAAATTTCTTCGAGGCCGGCAGCGCGTTGGTGACACCTCTGGTGTTGCAAACGTCCATAGGCGACGGTAACCGCTTTCCATCAGGTGGGCTGTCTGCCTGTCTGCTGTAATCCAGCGATAAAAAAAAATGTGCAGTGCAGAGTACAGAGCAAATCAAATCAATTATTAAACATATGCCCAATTTGGACCGAATAACAACTGATAATAATATTTTTTTGACTTAAAACAGTAAAAAAATGAAAGTGCTACTTAAGACGGATGTAGGTTAAAGGAATTTTGTGCATGTATTAATAAAAGTTACAGTAATTTGTATTTGTATTGTATATTTTCTTCTACATCATTGATAGTGGAGGACAGAATTTTCTCAACTTTGGAAGCTGATATCTCGCCGCCTATTGGGTTTAGAAAGTAATTACTTACTAAACATTGTTAAAGTTTTTAATGTCTGACTAACGTTTCTTTATTGCATGAGTTTAGAAGACAGACAGACGGCCCAACTGATGAAAAGCGGCTACCGTCGCTTATGGACATTTGTAACACCAAAGTTGAGACAAGTTGTCCGAGTTAATTTTACTGTCAACTACCCTATTTATAAGATTTTTTTATAGTACTACCCGTCACAAAACAGGCAAAGGAACATAGTCTTTGCGAGGTTCTTGTAACAACTCGAAAGGCCACATTTCACTACATAGTTTACATTTTTCACAAAAACACAGTTCCTGAAAACTATGCACATCTTATAATTACTATTGATAATTTTAAAGTATTATTTATTACACATTTAAAAAAAGACACAAAATTGCACAGCGCAACCGTTAACACTACTCAGTTCCCGCGAAAAATTTAAATTAGTGAATGAAAAATGACAGTGACATATAAATACTATAAATTGACAGACGAACCAATGCATATGATGACTTCACAAGGGTTCCGTTTTTGCCGAAATGGCTACAGAACCCTAAAATCAAATAAAATACAAAGCTTGTTCGTTAACATTTTATTTTATTATTTGGAATAAAAAAACACCAACATATTTAATTTAATTAACATATTTAATTTAATTAACATAATTGTTTATACACAAGTCTAAACACCATGAAGGTCGTGTTAAGGAAATTGATTTATAAAATAAAAACTTTAATCGATACTTACATTAGTTTTTATTTTGTAAATAAATTTGAGAGTTGTTTATTTCAAAAGCGTCACAGTTTTAGTCATCGGAAAGAATATATTGTGTATTTAGGATTCCGAGGAAATTTTTGGTAAAAACATGGAGCTATTATGAAGGCGTCTTGTCCATCAGTAGGTACGTTTATTTGTCTGTTTGGATGTTACTCAAAAACTCATGGAACGATTTCAAAAATTCTTTCACCATTACAATGCTACATTATAATAAAACTACGTTTTAACAGTTTTTATCTATAATAACCAGTAATTTATTTGATTTTTTTTATTTCGGCGTTTCGGCCACTTTTTTGTGGCCGTGATCACGGAAGAGAAAAATGTTAAATGTGAACGAGTATTGTTAAGGTTTTATTTAGCTTACCGCAAACTTGTTCATTTCAATTATTTAGTTTTCATTTTGTATATGAGAAGAAGCGGCGCAAGAAACTCTTCAGCAAACATGCCTAGCTCTAATAATTTTATATTATATTAAAATGGGTGGAACGAAATTTTTAAAAAAACTAAAAAAAACACGCTTGCATAAAAAATCCAACTAAAAAACAGAAAATAAAATTTAATAAATCTGGTTTCTGATGAATGGGGTCTTCTGTTTTTAGTTGGATTTTTTATGAAAGCGTGTTTTTTTAGTTTTTTTTAAAACTATTATTTATTTTTCATTTTTTGGTTGAATTTTAAAAAAATGTTTTTAAATACAAGCTTTTGAGATCCTGCATATCATGTAGCAGCAGAGTGCTAGCCAAGACAAGTAAAACGAGTCCAAACATGACGGGTCTATCTTACAGGAGTTCCTATGGCCACCTTCCGACTCCATCATCAGATCAGCTCCACGGTACCATATTATTGCATTGTCATCGACCTTTGACAGGTGTGCAAAGTTTGAATTAAATCTGATCGTTCAAAGTAGGACAAAATCGAGCTCAAAGGAGTCGGTTACAAACATACATACATACATACAGGTGAAGCTAATAAAAGCGTGTTAAAAAGAAATTATCAGTAGAGTTGGTTTGTGTTCCGTTGCACGCAGAAAGAGCTCACAGTGTTTTGTTTTGCTGAGTTTGGGTCTTAATAGTTTTGATGATTGGATCCCAAACAGGTGGTACTCGCCAACCATTTTCTCTATTGAAATTAGGGTGTTTTTTTATTTCAATAGCCTCATGCATCATTCTAGGTATGAAACGATTCTCCTTCGCGAGGATTTGTGGGTTATCGAATCTGATGTAGTGGATGGGTTTATCCAGCATGTGTTCACTGATTGCAGACTTCGTAGACCTTTTGTGTTTCATGTCAGCAATGTGTTCTTTTACCCGTGTTTCTATGCTCCTCTTTGTTTGTCCAATGTATGACAATCCACTCTCACAATTGAGCTTGTAGACAACTTATATATGTAATCTGTATACTAACTATACCAAATTGAAATTGCGAAAAAATAAAGCTTAGAACAAGGTACTTAGCCGATATGAATGTGGCTGAGGGTTGTGTGTATTTTATTCTTTCAGTAAGAATCTGGGATGTCGTTAAGCACATTCTGAAAAATGATGCTTCTAAATTAGGATTCAACGTCAAGCCAACATTTCTTGGCCCTACCCCAAGATATGCTGGCTTGACGTTGTAAGGGATGACATGCGTATCGATGGTCTCAATACGAGGGATGCCAAAGATCGCACGAAGTGGAGAAGAAAAAGTAGGACAGCGGACCCTGGGCGTCGAAGTGATCGCTCCGAACGCAACCGGGATTTAACGCTCGGATGATGATGATGTTTCTAGATTACTTTTTTATTAGAAATGATTGATCAAATTATGAAATATTTGGTGTAACCTTAGATCTCCTTAATCTTAAAAATTGTATCCCACCCCCTCTAAATTTGAAGTAGATAATAACTAAAACTGGCAAAATCTACCACCTGATGTATATATATATATATATATATATATATATATATATTGAAGTAGTATTTCTTTTCATTCGGTGTATTTAGGTACACTTCGGTAGGTAGGTACTTTATTTAAATACGTAAATGTACGTAAATACCGTAGCAAGAACAGTAAACACCGTTATTACTGTCTTTACTTTAAAATTTTAATTTACCTATAAAAGAAACCTTTTTAGTGGAGGAATATTTTGAAAACTAATTATTGACAATCTTTTTTAATCAAGGCGAACGTATTTTGACGAACTACAACAGAGTTGAAAGTTTGAGTGGCGCGGGTAGGTTATTTTACTTATTATGATGGTCGTAGGTGGAGCACCCACTATTCAACTCTTATGGGTGCGTGAGCCCCCGAGCAACCACGGAGTCGGCGCTCCAGCACCTGAGGTAAATAGTTACCGTCGCCCATAGACATCTGCATCACTAAAAGGAGACGATGCGTTGCTTACCTCGTTATACAATATAGTAGAATCAATTTTGTGTTAAAAGTAAATAACTAATTAGTTTGGAACATGTTCTTCAAATGCGTAACTGGTTGTAAGTAATCTAATGATTATTTAGGGCTCCGTTGCTATATGACAATAATAATAAAAAAACTTCGTTTAAAAAACCGACTTCAAAAACTAAAAGTATTAACTTATTTTTAAAGCTATTATTAATTATAATATCTTATTTTTAATATATATTATCTTAAACATCTTATAGTCGGTGCTTAGTAATTTTCAAAATATAGTAATTTTTATGTTTTACTTTGCACCGACTTCAAGATGTTTTAGATAACATACTTATATTAAAAATAAGATATTATACTTGATACTAGCTTTAGAAATAAGTTATTTTATACTTTTTAGTTTTTGAAGTCGTTTTTTTAAACGAAGTTTATTTTATTTCATTTGTTACTTTTTAGTGTCTAGCCATGTATGGATAGACCTAAGAAAGGTGCCACGCGCCTTAAAAAATATAGGTCCCAAGAAACGGGAACAAAAAAGTTCGTAAGCTGAATACTACTGGGCTAAACTATGTTAAATTTTTAGGGGACCAAATGGCAACTATTGCGCGTCGAACGAAAAAAGAATCACGTAAAGTGGATCATAAATCTCGGTGTAATCGGTGAACATACATAAAAAAATGATTCCGACGAATTGAGAACCTCCTCCTTTTTTTGAAGTCGGTTAAAAACGGTGGACGTCCATTGTCTCTACGGAACGTAGAAATATGTCTGGTTCGAGTCACTTGGCTCATTTACTCGTTGCTACTACGGAACCCATCGCTGAAAGTCAACCGACACACACTTGACCTGTTTTTATATTATTTAATTATCATAACGCTATGCTCTACTGGTTTAAAAACCAGTTACCAGTATATTCTAGAAACAGAAGAATTGCAAAAAGTTGATTGATTCAAGTCTAAATTAATTTTCCTTGTTTGTGGTATAAAATAATAAAACGGTGCCGCGTTGTTGACAGCTCGTGGGAATAAAGTATAAATAAGAAGTACTTTCATCAGTTTTTAGTAGAAGGTTGAAGAGCAGGGACCATCGAAAGGTGCTGCTATTATGCTTTTTTTTTTTTTTTTTTTGGGGGGTTTTTATCCACACGGATACGTCAACCCCATCGTAACCTAATCTAACTTACTCTAAATAAACTACTTATGCTTTAATATGTTAGATATACATTTCGGGGTAGCGTAATGGCTAGCGCACGCGTCCCTAACTCGAAAGTCCACGCCTTCGATCCTGGCCGGAACGCATGCACCACTTAGGCACTTGTCTGACTTAATATGCATATTGTTACAATTACCACATGCCACAACAACGGTGAAGGAAAACATCATAATGCAACCTGCATATCCAGATAATAGTCCACTCATTATAGTAAGTTCACCTCGGAATTCGAGATACCCAGCTGTAAGTCTGCAAATACTTGTATATTGACACCCTAAAGGTTGTCTCAAAAGTTACATATGGTAGGGTGTAAGCAACTATTATACATTTCAAGGTCAAAGGTCACAAAAATCGTTTTCTTGCGCTTTTTTTGTAAATACCTCATTTCCTATTGGTTTTTTGCTATTTGTATTTATTATCAATATTGTAGAATACAAAATTCTCTACAAATTATGTTTAATTTTTTTTTATACGGTGAACCGTTTTCGAGATAGAGGGCGGAGAGCGCGCGGTCACAGCATCACTTCAGGTCCACCGGTGCCTCCGGTCGAAAACGCGCCATAGTTGATGAACTATCAATAAATCAATCATTATAAATATTAGTCAATTTTTATTAACTATTATATTATATTTTATCGTCGTTTTCCTAACCTATCCACTTTTTATTCAGTATTTATTTATTTTACAACACTTACATGCCCACTGCCCATGTAATTGCAGAATTTTGAATGAAAATATAGGAATTATTTATATTAATTAATATTAATAACTTCTTACATTATGAAAAAAAACAAATAAATTATGAATTAATCTTTTTATTGTGTGTATTTAACAATGGCTGCAGGCAAACCCATCCTTCAATACAGGCACAATCTTAGATCAGGGCTACTACTCGTTTAGCTGCGAGCCTCCACTTGGGGGGCCCCATGTTGTGTACCCCATCGTTGCCAGTGTGGGAGTATGGTGGACCCGTTTGGACACCACGGATTAGCATATTTATAAAGTGTTGGTCGAAGATCTCGCCATGCCAACCTCAATGACATCATCCGCCGGGCTCTTGTCAGCGTCGGCGTACCGGCCGTATTAGAACCAAATGGCTTGGTACGCGACGATGGCAAGAGGCCGGATGCCGGTATGTCACTTATTCCTTGGAAGATTGGACGGCCGCATGTTTGGGACGCAACATATGTAGACACTCTAGCACCCTCACATCTTCCAATGACTGAGTTAGAGGCTGTCAATGCTGCTTTAAAAGCTGAAGGGCTCAAAGGGCGGAAATATGTAACCCCTTCCTAAGGTTCCATACCTTAGGAAGGGGTTACATATTTGTGCCGTTTGGAGTTGAAACATTAGGTAGGTAGTTGCAGAAAATTATATTTAGCAAGTCTTGTGGAGCAGGTGGTAAAATTGTCATGATAGGCTCCAGAAAATCGTTTCGCATTGCCCAACCCCATACCTGGGGTTCCAAATCATGCCCTAACCAAGTTTGAACTTGATAATATACACGTTTGAAATGTTGATGAGCAGCTGCACTTGTTGGTGGAATATTTGAAAGCTACACAGGTTTATTAAGTTTTGTAGACTTGACGTAATGCATATAACGAAGATGATCGAGACTTTTCACAGATTTCGGAGCATTATAGACTGCCAATAAGGTTTGAGTTCCACTCTCTAATAATCTCTGGGCCGAAAAAATTGCCAAATATTTATAATCATTGATTTATCGATAGTTCATCAACTATATATGGCGCGTTTTCGACCGGAGGCTCCGGTTGACCTGAAGTGATGCTGTGACCGCGCGCTCTCCACCCTCTATCTCGAAAACGGTTCACCGTATAAAAAAAAAATTAAACATAATTTGTAGAGAATTTTGTATTCTACAATATTGATAATAAATACAAATAGCAAAAAACCAATAGGAAATGAGATATTTAAAAAAAAGCGCAAAAAAACGATTTTGTGACCTTTGACCTTGAAATGTAATAGTTGCTTACACCCTACCATATGTAACTTTTGAGACAACCTTTAGGGTGTCAATATACAAGTATTTGCAGACTTACAGCTGGGTATCTCGAATTCCGAGATTCTTACCTAATTTAAGCTTAAATGACTGGACTACACCTGCTAAGCCGCCTTTGACAAGCGTGGCGGGTATACTGTTCGTT
This sequence comes from Dendrolimus pini, assembly GCA_949752895.1. Lineage (NCBI taxonomy): Eukaryota > Metazoa > Arthropoda > Insecta > Lepidoptera > Lasiocampidae > Dendrolimus > Dendrolimus pini. The sequence continues at coordinate 19,126,459 of OX457135.1, forward strand.
CCCCCTATAGTGGGAGGCCCGAGCTCAGTAGTTGGACATTTATGGGCTGTTATTATACATTTTATTATATACTAGCTGTGCCCGCGACGTCGTCCGCGTGGAATTTGTTTTCAAAACCCCCCGATTTTGAAACATTCTTCATTGGTGCTCCGCTCCTGGTGGTCTTAGCGTGATGATATCTAGCCTCTAGCCTTCCTCGATAAATATACTATTTAACACTGAAAGAATTTTTCAAATTGGACCAGCGGTTCCTGAGATTAGCGCGTCCAAACAAAAAAACTTTTCAGCTTTATAATATTAGTATAGATGTTAGATGAATTTAAAGTTTCCAATGAGCTTACAAACCGCATAATTGATACCCTATGTAACGTCTTTGAAAAAAGAGAATATCTACAGATTACTAATGAATACCAGGCTCTTTGTATTTCCTTAATTTGAGACGTTAGGAGGAAAATACCCCATATGTGTCTCTCACAGAATAGAATATACTCTATACTTTATTGTACAATAAATTTAATGAAACAATAAACAAAAACAGCTTACAATTAAGTAGGTACAAATAGCAGTCTTGTCGCTGACATTGATCTCTTCCAAACAACCTTCGGATGGAGAGAGAAATATGGGACAAAAGCTGGAGCAGGGTATTGTTGCACAATAAGGTAAAAATGTTACATAATACGAGTATATACTAGGGGTTGCAGTTACAGTGGTCGAAATTCAACCATGAATAATTTAAATTATAAGTTTGAACATTATAACGTTCTGTTGTCAAAGACTATACTTCTATAATATAATCACAGATTTCGCCGGTTTTTTTTTTGTGGATTTTAAAGCAATAAAATTTATATTGGACTACATTCAAGCTAAATCCAACGCAGAAAGAATATTTAAAATCTGTTACAAAAAAGTTACGGATGAAACAATACAACTAAACCACTAGAAATTTTCTATTTGACTTTAAGGAATTTTTTGTTATATCTTCAGAGTCCAACAGCAATAAAATTTATATAGAATTTTGAAGCTATACTGAATTTAACGCAAATAGAATGATCAAAATCCGTCCAGAAACAAAAAGCTATAGCTGAGAAGCTGCAACCGATTTCCCCCCTCCATATCTCATTGAGTATTGATTCCACCGAAAAAGTGTATAGAACCTGTTTTGTAGAAAAAAACTTTGTAGATTGTTTTAGTACAAACATATTTTTACTATATACTGTAGTCTCTTCAGGACCCCTTTCCCTACAATCGTGCCAAAATTGGTTTCCACGCAAATTATTTCCCCAATTTGGTTTATTTTTGTCTTCTTTGCTTGGCCTATAAATTGTGTCTGCGTATAGTAGTATAAGAAATAATTAAAAAAGATAAAAACTCTAAAAAGCATAAAACACCCCGAAACGCGTGTGCAACAGGAAAAGGAGAAAATACAAAATTATTAAAAAAAGTTGTGTCAGCACTCTTCTGAAGTTCAAATACACGTCATTGCAATGACGCTGATGCATTAATTACTAAACAAAAGTATAAATTAAAATATTTTATGTATTTCCTGACAATCTATTATAGGCCATGAGTTGTTGCATACATTGTTAACAATAATTGAAAAAAAATAAAAAAAGAGTGCGTGTAACATTCACACGCGATTGAAGTAAAACTTTTTTAATAATTTTTTTTTTAATTTTTTTCAAAAATTTTTGATTGATTTGTTTATAAACTATCTATTGACAAAAAATATTTGAAAACCGGATGGTACGCCATATTGCGACGCCATATTGCCGTAACGGACTTCCGTTGCATTGTCGTCCAGTTACCTCCTAGTTGCGCCTAAAGAAGTTTTACTTCAAAAAAATGTTGTTCCACTGCAGACGCGTTGTTTGCAGTGGAACACTTACAAACCTGTGCAATAATTGACCACGCAGGATATTTTCTACGCGTGCAAAAGATTAAAGAATATATACAAATGTAGTCGGGCCTAGGTTGGCGAGGCACAACAATAGTCTCGTCGGAAGATTCCCTTTGAGACGGGGGAGCATTCCATATCGCTCATCCAGCATTAGGCATCGTTACTTAAGGTCATAATTAAACGTCCTTTACATTATACCCACTTCCACAGCAGGAATATAACGAGGGAATTGGGCAGTGCGAGATTTGATACTAGCACTGCCCACTTCCTTCGCGACTCTACTGCTTGTCGCCGTGGATGTTAGGCATAATATAAATTAGGGGTAAATTTTTCATAAAATATACAAGATATACTAAACAGCTTTCAGCTCAGATATGTTAAGCCGCTGATAAATGTATCTAGGTTTATAACAAACAGCAGATCTTGTTTTTTTATTAGAATAACTATGAAGTCAAACAGGAATCAATAGTGGTTTTTACCGTTTTGCGTGTTACTGGGGCAGGCTAAAAATATTAAACCTTTAAAATCTAAAATAAAAATTATTTTCCATTTTTATATGGTTATATTAAAATCAACATAATTATTTAGATTAATTAATTATCTCAATTACTATCTTATTTATTGCATTTTAATTATGTTTCTCAGACAATAAATTTGTTTTATAATGAATTGTTTGGGATTTATTATTTGAATGGTAAGTTTTCTGAATATACTTAAACTTAACTATTTATAGAGCACTAGCAGTTTCGGCAGACGTTGTCCTGCCCTGAAAAAATAAAATTCTAGAACCCGGGAACAGATAGACAGACAGTTACTTTCGCATTTATAATATTAATAGAGATTTGCCCTCGTTCGGGACTATCACATCTGAGTGAAAAAACTTGATGTATGTAATAAGTATTTTTTCAAAAATCTAATCACATTGGTTTTTTTTTATTGCAAGAGTTCAGTAGACAAGCAGACGATTTGATGGAAAGTGGCTATCATCGCCTATGGACATTTGCAACACCAAAGGTGCTACACACGCGCTGCTGCTCTATTAAGGGAGACTGGAACCTGGTCACTAATGTCGAAACACAAATCAAGGTTGTTATGGCGGCATACCCTAGACCAGGGGTGGTAGCCATCCAGTCGGGCAAATGCCCTACCACCCGGCTGTGGGCCGTTTTGTCGCCTCTTACGACAGGCCGCCCGGCCGCAGGAAACCGTATTCTTTCTCCGTTCCTGCCCGGAAGTTTTCGTCAATATCGACATTGAGACTCTTTTGAGTGTTTTTTTGTCATTTCGTATAGTTTAAGAATAGGCCCTGAAGGCCCACTTGAAAAATACACTCTACATATAAACTCACACACTTGCATATTATACAATCTTTTTGCAGTTAACATGGATGTGCCATCCATATACTCATACTTTGGCGCACACACTCGTAAACAAACCGTTTAAGTTGCGTTCCGCCTCTTCTGTTACATGGATATCCTTGTAAATTAATGACTGGTTATATAAATACACTTTATTGTTGTGCAATTATGTGTAATTAAAAATACTCTTGTGTGTAATTGTGATTTTAGTTTATATATCGACGATTAATGCACGCCTGGTGTTCTTTTAATTACCACCATTTTTATTCAGCCAACACAGACATCTTAATATATTGCTAAGCTAAGTAAATTACACTAAGGCTGGTGTGCACCGACTTTTAACCGATGGTTAAAATAAAATAATCGCCAAAAATGTATGGAAAAACAGTGATTAATTTTGGTTAACCGTCGGTTAAATTTCGGTGCACACCAGCCTTAGAGTGAAGTTCATAGACTGGAGAAAAACGTTTAATTAACTGAGCAGGTAATTAGAACTTAACGGTCGACATAATTGAGGAGCGTTTTTTTAGTGTTCACCAACATCTTTTGTTTTTCGGTTAGGTAAACGAGCGGTATTGGGCGTTTTTGAATGAATGGCGAATGAGCAGAGTGATGATATAACTAGACTAAGTCTGGTGTGCACAGAAATTTAACCGGTGATTAAAATAAAATAATCAATCAAAATGTATGCATAAACAGCGATTATTTTATTTTAACCGTCGGTTAAATGTTGGTGCACACCAGCCTGAATGAAAAAGTCAATTGACGTCTGCAAAATCCGTCAAAGCTAAATGACATTACGAATTTGTTGCTTAGGTAAACAGTAATAATACAATATTTAGAAGTTACTGGTTAGTATGGTATTTTATGACAGAGGCGTCTCATATAATTTGACGAGTTATGTGCAATATTTTATGTCATTCGTTTCGCAGTACTTACGTAACCTAGTGGATGTTGGTTAACGTATCAAATTTTAAACAAATTAAACAATATAGTATTACAAACTTTGTTTAAAAAGATTACAAATATGAAAGAAAGAAAAAGCGTACAGCAAATTTCTGTAACCGTGAAAAGCAGATTTTGACTGATCTGGTTATGAAATATAAACAAGTAATTGAAAACAAACGGACAGATGTAAGCATGCATGCAATTCTCTTTACAAACAATACTTCATCTTAATCTTCAAAGAAATTCTGACACTCTTAAATATTTCGAGGCCTCCTTGTAACTATGTCTATATTATGTAGATATTCTAACGAATTTATATTGTCATCTTCTACCATTATGAAATTTAAAGCAGACAGCATTTTACTCAATGCTCAAATGATTAAATAAACAAATTTTTGTTTAAAATAACAGTGGAACATAAGCAAAGACCGGCACCAGTAGCAAGACTATTACGCAAACTGCATAAAAAAGTTCCTTCAAAAGTCCGATTAAAGTTTACCGGTATTTAAACGGCTCAGATTTGCTCGTTGAAGTTAACCAACACATTGTCGTCGATAACCATGGAATATTTTGTGGAGAACACTAAAAATTGCCTAAACAGTGGTTATTTTATTTTAACAGTCGGTCAAATGTCTATGCACATGGTGTGCACCGACATTTAACCAATGGTAAAAATGAAATAATAGCTAAAAATATATGGCTAAACATTGATTATTTTATTTTAACTACCGGTTAAATGTCGGTGCACACCAGCCTAAGTCAGTTTTCTGATCTAATGTGCATATTGTTACAATTACCACGTGCTAACAACGATGAAAGAAAACATCGTGATGCAACCTGCACATCGAGATAACCGATGTGTCAAACCTGCCAAGCCGCTTTGAAGAAGCGTGGCAGAGTATACCTGTCCGTTACCCCCTATACTGGGCTCGGGTCCAACGGTGGGACATTTATGGGCTGATATTATTATAAGCAAATTACACTAGTAACATGGGCAATACATGCAATGGGCAAACGCACAGCCCCAGGCCAATATCAGACATCCAGACCAGAGTAAATAATAGAAAGAACAATTATGGATTACTTTTTATACTTTAGTATTTAACTTAATATAAGGATATTTTTTTGCAATTTTGCTAAACACGCCAGAATGGTTAAACAGATTTAGATGAAAGTAGGCACAAATATAAATTACTTTTGTGGTCTTGAATACACGGACTAAAGCTAGTGTGTAACATGTATCGCAATGTGCTTTTAGGAAATAAATTCTTACTTTGTTTCTAATGTTAGCCTAAAAGATTTGTCTTATTTATTTCATATTGTTCCATACCGACAAAGACCGCACACCTGCATGTTGTTAAAAACGAATTATTTTATTTACTTCGTGTTTAAACTTTAAAAACATCTATTGTTATCGTATTTATTTTGTGGCTGTAATTAGTGTCGAACTAATTAATCCTTGTTTTTATTGCATTGCGTCGAAGCTTGCCAGATGTGCGTGAACGGGGGCCCCTTTGTTGGTATTATACAGTTTAGTATCAAACTATGACCGAACGGAGGGGTGGGGCAGTGAAGCGACGACTACGAGACGAGTAAGACGTTTGTAGTACTCTCGATTAGCGATATAGTGACGGACTTTGCGCGTGTTGAATTGCATTGAATCGTGCAGCGTGTACTGGTAGCATCCAGTTTTATTTGTATGTGTTTTATACATGTTTGTACAGTTCTAATAAACTCTATAGTTATTCCAACGGCATTTATTTTAATTCGAGTCCTGTAGCTCGTAACAATATTTACAATTACACTGGCCCACAAAAAGTGGTGTGTCTGTATACCAGACCCATTTTTTCTAATATTTTGTTCAAGTACAAAGTAGTACAGCTTAATTTAAACCCCAAAATAAGTTAGAAATAGTAAAATCACCTTCAGTTGGAAAAGTTCCCATAACGCTGGCCAAGTTACTACGAGGTATAGCAACGCTCGTGCGTTGCCCAAAATACAGGTAGACATCTATCAACCGTCTTGATAGGTCTCGATAAAGGCGGTGGGCTTCTGGACCCCACGGCCCCAGAGTTTCGACATGAAAAGCCACTAATATGTATCCGCTGACGACGGATGCATATTTGCGGCTTTTAGGTCCTCCTAAACTGTTCACATTATGTTTAAAAATGGAGCAAGCCATCCGCGACCACGGTTTCCTATAGAGATGACGAAAATCCACAAATATGTATCTGCTGCCAACGGATGCATATTTGCGGCGTTTTAGGTCCTCCTAAACTGTTCACATTATGTTTAAAAATGGAGCAAGTGCTTGGCGATCCGCGACCACTGTTCCCTATAGAGATGAAAAACGTTCCCTGTTTTGTTATTTGGCTTCTGTACTATAAAAAACCTTTTAATTATATTACCTCTTTACCCGCTTTGTCTTCAAATAAAGTATTTTCTTTATTTCTTTTCTATACATCATGATACCTCAAAAACTACTCAACGAATATTATTATAAACTATATCCTTTGTTTTTTTTACAAGTTAAATAAATTCACAACATTTTAATGTAATAAAGTTATGAATAATTAGTCTACCTTGAAGATTAAACTATAAAAAAAGTATTTTTTTAACCTTAGCACCATTATGTTTTTTTAGAATGTCCCTTCGTAGTTTTAATGTCAAAGGAAGGGGTTACATTTTTAAGATTTTGGGAAGTAATATCTTGTCAACTACAGACTTCATTAGAAAATCATTAAAGGCCGGTTTCATATCTTACCAACCCTTCATTTGCTTTACCATTACTACAAGTAATGTCAAAATTCAACCGATGGTAGTGCACGTTAATGAATAGTAAGATTATATGATACATCTAGGGTTGCCAACCATAGTTTATAACAACGTATCCTACATCGTGGATCAATAAGTCCCGGGACTGACACATAGAGGGTGTTGCCAGCAAAAGTTCCGCATGATTTTTCATGAGTACCAACCTTCAAAAGATATCTGTCAAAATTTCATGACATTCTGATGTTTGGTCCACGAGTTAGAGTGATTTAAGTGACGCTAGTCTTGATATATCCAAAACAATGCATTCGAAACAATTTCGTGTGTTGATTTATCATTGCTTTTTGATGAAAAAAAACACAATGCAAGCTCAGCAATGGCTTGAAAAATGTTACGGGGACTCTGCTCCATCAAATCAACCATTTGTCGGTGGTATGCTGAGTTTAAACGTGGTCGTACAGACACTGAAGATGCTGGACGCTCCGGCCAGCCAAATGAGGTGGTTCAACCGGAAACCATCAAAAAACTCCGCCAAATCGTTTTTGAAAACCGTAAATTAAAATTGCGTGAGATAGCTGACATCTTAAAGATATCATACGGCAGTGCGTACGCTATTTTGCAAGAATATTTGTCTATGAGGAAGCTGTTGTCAAAGTGGGTGCCGCGTTTGCTCACGGCGGATCAAGACGACAACTTGTCGTTTATTCCGAGCGCTGTTTGGAGCTAAGAATTGGCTTCGAATTGCTTCCGCACCCACCATATTCACCGGATCTGGCCCCCAGCGACTACTACCTGATTGCAGACCTCAAAAAATGCTCTATTTCCAATATTTACTCTGATGCGTAAAATGCTATACTTATATGGATAATTACTGAACTATTATCGATCCAGCTTTCACTGAAAGAGTTTATTCAGTAATGAATCTAAACTGACGAGAATAAAGGAACAGGACATCTATAAACTTAAAAAAAATGAATTGTTTGTTTATTTAAATTGGGAATGTAAAGATAGCTTCCAAAATTTTAAGGATAATGAAAAGTTGTTAATGTGTGCTAGAAACACACAAAAATAGTGGCCCCAAGAGAAGAAGTAAATAAAATTTTGAAAAATACTTTTTCTACTTGAAAAATGTAATACGTTATTTTTCTCAAAAACAGTTGGCAACCCTAGACACGTCCTTAAATAAGTTTTTCAAGATTTTATTAGCTATAAATAAACATAATTTTATGTTATTTATTTATTTACTTACCGAATTGACGGCGAATACCATTTTCTCCTTGGTGACGGGATGTACCTGCGACACGGAGACCACGCAAGCACCGCAACCACCTTCATGGCACATAGCCTTGGTGCCGTGCAGCTGGAGGTAGTTGCGGATGTAGTCATTCAGAGAAGTCGATGGGCTTACTTCTATGCCAGCTGAAATATCAAGTTTGGATATATTTATGAAATAAAGCAGACTAGCGGGTTTCCTAGGAGCCGCCGGTCTGGGCACCTACCCGCATCTAGATAGCTTATTTAATTGGAAACCCATATGTGATTGTCATTTTGTACAAGAACTTGGCTGAAAATAGAATTTAGCCATAAATGTTTGGCAATGACATAACGATAATACCTCCATTTACCTCCAACCTCCATTACAATAATACTAGAATTTTTGGCGGGAACTATCTAACTTACAGGAACAAACATAAAAAAAATAAAGAAGTATAATATTATTTAGTTTTATGTTTGTTCTTTAAGTTGGTACATCGTGGAGGTATTGACTATACATATGTACCTATATAGTAAAATTTATTTAATTTGTATAAGACGTTACGATGACTTTAGTTTTGTTATTTTTTTTATGTTTGCTAATAGGAGGTAAGTTTGTTTTTATCCGTGCAGGAACGGGTCGTAAGAGCCGACAATACATCCCACAATGGTGGGATGTTTGCCCGTCTGGATGGCTACCACCCGTGGTCTAGAGTATGTCGCCATAACAACCTTGAGTTGTGTTCCGGTATTAGTGGTCAGATTCCAGCATCCCTTTCGAGAGCGGCAGCACACTGGTAGCACCTTTCGTGTTACAAATGTCCATAGGCGATAGTAACAGCTTTCCACCAGGTGGGCCATCTGTCTGTCTGCTGAACTCATGCAATGAAACAGGCAAACTGGTAACAAGTGGCTACCGTCGCCGGTTTAATACAGGAAAAAATATTAATGCTGACATTAGACAGATCGACCAAATTGAGTAAATTTGATTAAAAGAAGCCAGTGATGGATTTAGACTCGGGGCACTAGTGCCCAGGGCGGCAAAATTTCCGAGAAGTTTTAGGTAATATATATTAAAAATAAGATATAATAATTAAAAAAAGCTTTAGAAATAAGTTGTTTTATACCTTTTCGTTTTTGAAGTCGGTTGTTTTAAACAAAGTTTTTTTTTAATTCTTCAAGTCAAATTAACAGCGTAGCCTTGACGAAGTGGAATTAGTCGAATTTCGACCACGGGCGACCACTAGTTTAATTATTGTTGAAATGTCAAAAAGTAATTAAACTAGAGTCAGTTACTATTGCTTAAACAATATCGTTCTGTATTACGTAAAATGAAAGGGACATTGAAGGTCCAGATCTTAACAACATTCCATTATAACACTTTCATGCAACTAATCATGAGTGATAGTCATGATTAATTATATAGACTAGCAGTGACAGTGACACTTCGTCCGCGTCGCCATAACGATGAATTTGATAGTTAATTCTTTTTTTATCGGCAGACAAACACACATATTGCAAACCAAACCCAAACTAAGGAAGTTACGCTTATGTTATAGGTAATATACAACGAACTCTGGGGTCGATCTCAGACACCTAGACCGTAGTAAATAACGGAGAAAATTAGTTTCCGAAATTTGCCATACCAGAAATCGAACCCGGAGCCTCTGCGGTGCAGTGAAGAAACCTGATAAAGGCTTAGCCCGTTCAACTACGGAGGCTGTCATTATTGAGATAGAATTGCAACAGCATTACCAAAAAAATGCAAAATTAGCGCGATCTATTTGGCTACATTCATCTATCTTAGAGAAACCACGTCTTTCGTCGGGATGAAAAGTATACTAAATGTTAACCCGGGATATAAGCTAGTTCTGTGGCGAGTTTCATTCAAATCTGTCTCGTAGTTTTCATGTGATGCTGTAGGAGATAGTAAGAAAAAAGATTTTCGAAATCTGTTGGTCCGAATTAGCTACCCTGACTTTTGTTTAATTTAACTTTTATCTTTTTTAAATTCATTGTACAAACCTGACCGCAGTACAGATTTATTATGGGTACTATAGATTATTATCATTATTACATATATAGGGGAAACAGGGGGGAATTCGTTCAATTAAGGAAAACCTTTTATATAAGTTGGACCAAATGATCCGATTGTTATTTTGACGCGAAACGTGTTAAACTTTCCTAAGTAATCGTTAATTAACCTAAAAAATCGAAATGTGTACTGGGACACATAGTAGAAGTAAAACTTCAACGGACAAGTAGGAAAAATAATGGCAAGGGACAAGTGGCAAAACGAATCGCAACAAAATTTGAACTTGAAGTTTTACGGGCAGATTGTTAATGTACTTGTTTAATTTGAAAACCTAGCACACATTTCGATTTTTCGCAAATTTACTGCAAATTATGATTTGGTTAGGTTAGGTTAGGTTAATGAATGCATTTTTTATTTAAACATATTTTATTTTATCAAACAAAAAAACTGAATTCGTTCCGGAACCAAAAAACGCATCCATAGTCTAATCTAAACTTATGCCGCCTCTCACCACGTTATAGTCTAAATTTATGCCGCCCTACCACGCGGCCGTAACGCTTTTTCGTTACAGAAAAATCCTAAGACTTCAAAAGAACTTTTGGGGCGCATTACTCAACCATAGATAATATGTATCAATCACATAAAAATATATTAACGGCAAAACCTGTGTTTATGAAAAAAACGATGAAATCTGTAGTAATGTACTAAATAACTATTGCTAAATACAGCAAATAATTACATACATGCATACATATCGTCGCGTTTGTTTCCCATGAGCATAGGCAAGGACTATGAATCTCCACTTACAACGATCCTAACAAACAACTTGCGCTTCATCTAGTTTCATCAACCTTTTTACACATGTACGTTTATTTAAGATGCTTGACGAGAAGCAAATAATTATCTAAATTAATAGTGGTAATAGTGAAAAAGTATTCAAATATTGAAATCACCAACAATAACGTTCACCAACTATTTTATTAGTGGGACTACTTGTATTCACTGCAAAAAAAATGTAATTTTCTTTCTCTTGCTTCTAGAGGAATTTTGAAATTAATTACTGTTGGTACGGTATACGGGATATAACTTTAACCTACATAGTTATATCCCGTATACCTATGTACTGAGTTTGCATTACCCAATGAGCATTATTGCCCCTTCTTCCCCTATTAACCGAGGATATAAAATGAGGAAAACAAACATGCCGCCGTTGTATTGTAAAAGGTCAATGGTAGTCCAAGGACTTCTTTGCATTATAATATAGTAACATAAGTCGCATTTAGGCTCGTTCTGTCCACTACGGATGATAAAATCTTTGTGAATTAGGATTTGGACACATGTTTCAATTAATTCTAACGTTTTTTAGATATAAAAGAATGGGCATAAAAATAACATCTTATCATCTTACTTTTAAAATATAATGAAATAAATAATTATTTATTAGTATGGGACGAAACTTGTGATGATACTTGTGGCGGCATGGCGGCTTCCGATCTCGCAGTCACAGCCGTGACAGCCAGGGCTGCTGCCGCACTCCAGCTGGACCTAAAACGCCGCAAATATGTCCATTGGTAACGGGTATATATTTGTGGCTTTGTTGAAACCCTGGGGCCGTGGGGACCTGGAGCTCATCATCTCTATGGAGACCTCTAAACGCGTCTAATTGAACTCTAGCGTGACCAAAAGGCTGGCTTGCACCCAGGGCAACGCATCAGCGTTGTCATCCAACGTGGAAATGCGGCCAGCATTTTGGGCACGCTCCCCGCCGACAGCGACCTGAAGTATGTTTTTTACTTGTATGTTGTAGGTTTTTTTTGTAAATATAGTTAGTTATATTTATAGTATAGTTTAATATTAGTTTATATTATTTTTATTTACTAAATTATAATGTTATGAGAATTAAAATTATAATAATAATGAATAAATGAACAAAAACACTTTATTGTTCACAAAAAATTAAAATTACGTTCTTAAAAACTAGATACAATAAATGTCGAATAAAAAAACTTAAAACTTTACCGCTTATAGCAATTTCTTCTAAGCAACCCTCTAAACTAAGGAAAATATTAAAACAATAGTAGTGGTGAAAACCATAAATAACATGAAACATTCAAAACGTGAATAAATAAATAATAGACTTTATATACTATACAACTATAAAACATATAATACATAAATGACATTTAATCTATGTTTATACAAGATTTAATGCGCTATTCAAATCCTTTTTAACCGACTTCCAAAAGGAGGAGGTTCTCAACTTGACCTGAATGTTTTTTTTATATGTATGTACACCGATTACTCTGAGATTTATGATCCGATTTACGTGATTCTTATTTAGTTCGACGCGGAATAGTTGCCATTTGATCCCCTAAAAAATTTACATACTTTGGCCCAGTAGTTTTCATTTTATGAACATTTTTTATGAAAAAAAATTCCATTCCGTTCAATACGCACACCGATTACGCTGAGATTTATGATCCGATTTACGTGATTCTTATTTAGTTCGACGCGGAATAGTTGCCATTTGGTCCCCTAAAAATTTAACATAGCCCAGTAGTTTCCATTTTACGAACATTTTTTTATGAAATTTCTTTCTGTTCCCGTTTCTTGGGACCTATATTTTTTAAGGCGTGCGGCACCTTTCGTAGGCCTACCCTAGGCTAGACACTAAAAAGTAACAAATAAAATAAACTTCGTTTAAAAAACCGACTTCAAAATAGCTTTAGAAATAAGTTATTTTATATTTTTAGTTTTTGATGTCGGTTTTTTTAAACGAAGTTTTTGACTTCTTTTGGCGCGTTAGGGAAAAATGATGAGAGTAAACTTTTACGATGCGCGCGCACACCGTCACGAAAAACCGACACCCTGAAGTTGGCTGTAGTCAACATTTTAATTTTGCTATTGTTAGTGTCGTTTTTTTCAACGAACATAGAATAACGCAAAAGATAAAATTTTTGAAAAGATTTTTATCTTGTCACGCCAAAAAAGTATAACTTCTAACGCGTGTACATAAGTACACACACACTTTTTTTATTACACAAACTTATGACGTTTTTAGTTTGTACTGGCATCAAAAAAAAAACTAAATTGATTCGACTCTCTATTTATCTTAATAAATTTATGCAAATGTAAGCACACTGAACACGATCTCTCGAAAACATAACACTCAACCAAAATTAGCTAGAGATAACCCCTTATTGGCCTCCTAAGAATGCAATAAGTTAAGTACCTATTCGACCTTAGCTCGAAAGAGTTCTTGATGGGTATTAAAGTGTATATTAATGCACAGTCCCTGCTACACCTGAGATAAATTAGTGTAACTGTGTCTAAATGCGACTTTAGCGTTAACCAATAACACCGTTAGCGATTATTAACTACAACCCGCAAGAGTTAACTTGAGACTTCGCTCGGATGACGTAAGCGCGAGGTACTGACTCGTACGCGCCGATGGCGAGAGCGGTAAGAAGGCGGGAGTCGGAAGGGGAGCGCGCATTCCGCTCAGGTCTCAGGTTAACTCTTGCGGATAATACATTAGTGTATTTTTTATATAGTAATGTAACATTGGTTTGTGCTTCTATAAAGATAAAGTTTTATATCCATTTGATTAGGTTATTTATTTATTGATTAATTAATGTAATAATGGCCAGGCACCATTACAATTGCCTGTATTATACGTCCGAAAGGATAAACAGTCGTTCTAACAACGTGCTCCAACACGTTTGTAGTTTTATTTCTGTGTCAATTTATTTAAATGTTTATACTATCCTGTTCTGTATTATGTATAAGAGTATGCATATCAAATGACGCATTAGACTCTTGGCTACATCTGCGTGATATAGTCACTGACATTAACATTATCCCAGAGGCCCAGTTCTGCTATAACTATCTCGTCATAATCACCGGAGACTATCGTCTCAATTCTAGATTCGCCTGATTTAGGTATTCTGTTAATCCAGTAGCACCACTCTATCTTTATAAATATTTACAACCCGCAAGAGTTAACTTGAGACTTCACTCGGATGACGTAATCGCGATGTACTGACGCGTCGTTGGCGAGAGCGGTAAGAATGCGGGGGCCGGGAGGAAAGCGCGCATTCCACTCAGGTCTCAAGTTAACTCTTGCCGATAATATAAGTAGTTGCATGATTTTTTCTACTATTATTGCGCTCGTATTCATGGTGGCGTAATGGTTAGCGCACGCGTCCCAACCTCACAGGGTGCGGTTTTGAATCCTGGCCTGGCATGCACCAACTAGGCAGTTTTCTGACCTAATGTGCATATTGGTACAATTACCACGTGCTAACAACAGTGACGGAAAACAGCGTGATGAAATCTGCACAGCGAGATAACCGATGTGTCAAACCTGCCATGTTGCCTCAGACAAGCGGGCTGGTATGCTCTCCGTTGCCCTGCAGTGGGAGGCCCAAGCTCAGCAGTGGGATGTTTATGGACTATTAACATTATAATTCCGTTGCGACGATATAATAGATATTGCGGATTTAGTAGAATACGAATTTTTGGCTGAATCAAAATTAAATTATTTTTCAATAAACTACTGTAGTAACACTGTACTGTGTACCACGACTCATAATATAGATCCAAACAAAAACCAACGTTTAACACCCTTGAGCGATGAATATCTCAGCTCATTTTTTTGCTTAAAACAAGAAACGGCTCAATGATTAATGCGGTGACTTGTTTTTTCGTCTGTTTTTATAATTACGGGTTCAAAGACCGTTTATACGAAATAATATTATAATTAAAAGATATGATATGAACAGTTTCCCACAAAATAGTGCTTTAATAAGGTCAATACTCTATTCTTTATTGGTACGGTACAGCAAACCGGATGGCCTGGTGGAAATTAAGTACCTATCATTGAGAACTACATTTATATGTTCCTCCTACTAATGTTCGCCCTAGGAAATTATTACACATACGTAATTCGTTCTGTATCAGAACAGCAAACGAATTTAATAAGTAAGTTGGAAGATTGACTTAGACTAGACCTATTTACTAATAGTGTAGCATTGTTTAGCGCAAAGTTGGTCAAGTTCTATTCAAACTCGGATTTATCATAAGCTCGGATTCATCATCGTTTTAAGCGCGGTAATTTATTAGTTCGGATTTATCAGTTTAAGTACCTTATTTTTATTATTGTTCCTTTGTATAATTTTGATATTTTTTTTCTCTTTTAATTTTTACTGTTATCTGTGGGGGCTTGTGAATAACTTCTCTAAATCTATCTTACTTTTGGTTATTATTAATGACAGCTGTTAGCCCCCCCAATAAAATAAAATTAATTTACTTCCTATTCTATGTTCACCGCTTCGCAACGTGTTATTTATTGCTTCTAAGGACAAGAAGCGGCAAGAAACTCCCCAGCAACACGACAAACTAAAAATTGTTTTTATTTATATTTCTAATTCCATTTATATCTCAAGATCTTTTTATGAGCTTTATACAAAATATGTTACAGAATTACTTTTTCGAGATAGAGTTGTAGAAAACACTGTATAATCAATAAGACAAAGACACAATAAAAGCAAAGAAAAATATAATTGTAGTGACGTGACGAACTAAAATTTTATGCTGCCATGAATAGATAGTAAAAATCGTGTTTGTTGTATCAAAATCGAAGTAAAATCCATATATACGTAGTACGTATATAAACACTTATTAACATATCTACGTGTTTAGATTAATTAAAATAGTTGTCAAGTTATACTATACTTACATAAAGAATAATTTTCTCCGTTTATAGTGAAATTAACTTTATCCATTTTCGATTAAGGTTCACTTTCAGTATTTTATAAATGTATATAAAAACAATACTGTTTTGAATAATCATAAACAGTTGTTATCAAACGACGTATCTACACAAACGAGCGCACTTTGTTATGACCAACGCTGAACTGGAGGCAGGTAATGTCTATCCAGTTGACTGTGGTCCAACGTATTAAGGTGATTTAAACTGTCATGAGTTTCTGGCCTGGGACCGGTATTTGCTAGTTGGGGGCTTAATAACATTCTTTATCTTTTTGGGTTCCGATAAAGAGAGCAAATATCACCGAGTCCTTGGCAGCCCTCGCACTATGTATGGTATACGTTATGTTAATATCATAAAGTTCTAATAATACCGTGCCTGTAAACTGAAGCTATTTAAATAAATAATAAAAGCAACTGGAATAGATTATATAAAATTATAAACCATAAAGAACACGACGCAATTTTATTAGATCTCTTGTATGTTTGTTCGGGATTCACGTAAAAACTACTGGGCCGATTTCGATACGGTTTTCATTGGTCGACAACAAATTACTCTTAGACTTAAAATCTGCGCTACTTTATATCTTGGATTGCTTGTATTAATTAAACAGACAGGCCCATTTGATAGAAAGCGGTTACCATCGCCTATGGATATTTGGAATACCAAAGGTGGTGTAAACATGCTGCTGTTCTCTTAAGGGAAAATAGAACCTGATCACTAATGCCGGAACACAAATCAAGGTTCTTACGGCGGTATACTCTAGACCAGGGGTAGTAGCCATCCAGTCGAGCAAATACCCTACCACCTGGCTGTGGGTTGTTTTATCGCCTATTACGACAGGCCGTTCGGCCGCAGGAAATTGTATTCTTTCTATGTTCCTGTACAGATAATCCCGCGGGAATTTTTCCGGTAGCGGTTCATAATTGTTCACGTACATAATTTTTTTCCGAGATAGTTTTCACTAAAACGATAGCTTACATTATTTTTTAAATGCTGCGGTATTTTATGTCCCGGGAGGCCCGCGGGAATTTCAAGACAAGCGTGATCAAAGTCGCTGGCATATCCTAGTTCATTTATATAATATAATAATGTATTGCCGAAAACTATGATGATATGGAAATTTTCAAATGAAAAGTCCATTAGACACGTTGGATATTTTTGTGATGGGGAAAGCATTAAACTCGCGTGACCGTCACGCTCAAATAGAAAGTTTTCACTTCTGGCGTCCAGTCCTATGACTGACAGTTTTTTTTTAAATAGGTATTTTAAAGTTGAGTGTAAAACTTTAAATTAACGACAAATTAAAAATTAGTGTAGGTAAACTAATTTAGCTAATTAGTAATCATTAAAGGGGTAAGAGAGTGTCGGGGTGAAGGTAAGGAAAGGAATGCTCCGGTGGTTCGGGCATGTGGAAAGAATGTATGATGGAAGAATGACTAAACAGATATACAATTCAAAAGTGGATGGATGCAGAAGTCGCGGAAGGCCACGACACACCTGCCATGATCAAACTGATCGTGTACTAGCAGAAGGTGATGTCAGGAGCCTTAAGAACAGACGAGCGTGCATGACAA
Source organism: Dendrolimus pini (assembly GCA_949752895.1). Taxonomy (NCBI): domain Eukaryota; kingdom Metazoa; phylum Arthropoda; class Insecta; order Lepidoptera; family Lasiocampidae; genus Dendrolimus; species Dendrolimus pini. Next base: position 19,144,070 of record OX457135.1, read on the forward strand.
GAGCTATGAATGACAAAGAAGCAAGTGAGGTGTGTAAGAATAAGCCTGAATGGCGCTCTGTTGTTCGTGCCTACCCCGCAAGGGACCTGGCGTGAAGTTATGTATCTATGTAAAGGAGTAACTTCTGTGAGTGTGGTTTAGCCGAGGGTTCAGTCCCTCACATTTTTTTCGAATGTCATGTCAATGTGGACTTTCTCCTTACCCTAGCTGACAGTAGGCATGTACATACTTTTATATTATCAAAGTTTTTAACAATAAATAACATATATCTATAATGTAGTTAGTCTAACACTCTATGTTTTGTGTTGTCCTCAGGATTCCAGAAAGTTATTTGAGAGATCACCGACCAATTTTTTCTTTTTGTATTTATACTCTTACATGCACCTGACATTTTACCACCTACTGAGACATTGGCCAAATCAATGCAAACTGTGTTGGAGCCATAATCGCTTAAAAAAGAAGAAGAAGGCGTAATTCTTTTACACTTATGACCCATCTGCGATAATGTTAAAGTTATTGACTGACAAATGCGACTTATTAATACTCTTACACGCACGTTGTTACACGAGTATTTGTTTTAATTTTTGAAGTAACAAAGTATTTTATTACTAGTTTTATTAAAATTTATTTATTTGTTACACTAATTAGATGTTACATAATTATTATTTACTTCCTATTTTCTTTATTTAACAAAATTGGGTCGTTATGGTCTTACGCCATTGCACTGAAAATCAGTGTTATGTCGGATATAATTCCTGCACAACAATATGTTGAGTGTAAAACTTGTTTGGTGAGAATGCGGCCTACAAATTCTCAAATTATGCTCTGTGTATAATAATGTATAAAGAATGTAACTACGTCGCTATTTTTTCAAATAAAGTTTTTTCTTTCTTTTCTTACTTAAAATTAACGCCGTTAACGAGTAGCCATCTTACTGTATACATGTAAATACCTTGTCTTGTTGTCTTGTCTTAAAATACTACCGCATTACAAATAGCACACATATTTGCGTGAAACGGCCTATAACTATAACATTATCGCAAATGTGGCCCTAGAATTAGTAAGTCACATTTGGTCACTTTAACATTATGCCAGATGTAACAGGAGCATTATAATTTTTAAGTTAATTTGTTTATTTCACTTGTTTATGTTACCTGACTTTGGTTTTCGAAGATAAACATAGCAAATGTAAAAAAACTTGCGGTTTTTACCTATTTTTTCTTCTAAACCGCTTTTGATCATTCTTTTTGTGTTGGATTAATTACAATTCAGTATAGTTTCGTATCTTTGAAGATCACGGGCCGTAATACGGATCGGACTTTTGGAGGGCTTGCGTGGGGCCATAGGAAGGCCAACACGTAGAGGCCCCTTGACTTTAATGTAAATGTGGCCGGCATTGACCGGCGATTATCCCTGTCTAGACCATATAATAATGCACCCAAGGACAAGCCCCGGCCCGTGTAGACTATTATGGGAAATAAGAACAAAATCTACCGGGCTATTGGGGTAAACTGTTAGTGATACTAGGGTTCTGGGAATATGGGCGCCATGGTGTTGATTATCTTCATTGTTATTGAATATCATATACGTAACTACATACTAAAAAAGGTTTTCTACAAAAAAGAATGTTTTTTTAAAAGGTTTTTAAATACAAGCTTTTGAGGTCTTGGATATCATGTAGCAGCAAAGTGCTAGCCAAGACAAGTAAAACGAGCCCAAACATGACGGGTCTATATTGTTTAGTATAGGAGTTCCTATGGCTAACTTCCGACTCCATCATAAGATCAGCTCCATGGTACCAAATTATTGCATTGTCATGCGATATACATATGTCTGCAAAATTTCAGGTCAATTGGAAACCGGAAAGTTGGTCAAATTTAACTTGCAAGATTCCACCCGAACTTACATACATACATAATCCATTGCAAGTTAAATAAAAGCTTGTAAAAGAAAACGACTTCAAGAGTGACTAAAAACCATAGAATAAATATTACAACATCTTGAAGTGATACATGGTAGAAATGGCAACAAAGAGAACGAAACGCTATGTTTCCACTTTTATCATATTTCCGCTGAAGAATGGAACTCTCTACCGTCGTCACTTTTTCCTGAAACATACAATCTAGGTGTCTTCAGGTCTCGCGTGAACAGATATCTTCTAGGTAAGCGTGCTCCACCTTAGAGCGCATTTTCACCTGACATCAGGGGCAATTTTAGTCAAAATATTCAATATAAAAAAGTTGGTGCCAAATAAAACATAAAACAACAATAAAATTTGCAAAATGCACTGATTTCAAAATGTAGAATTATTTTATGCTTTTTGACTCATGAAGTTTCTATTTTGCTATAAAACTTCTATGTAGAAATATTGCTATAATTTTAATCACAGGCGCATGATACAGCAGTCGTATTGAAACTTTCTAGAACGCGTGTTATTTTTCAGGATTTAAATTTATATGTAACCAGCTGTCCTGGCAAACGTCGTCCTGCCCGGTAAAAAATAGGGGTTGATAGTAGAGGGTTGAAAATTTAAGGTTGTATGTATTTTTTAATACTGTATCATAAAAAAATAAAAATTTAGCTAAAAATAAAAAATAAAAATAGGGATGGACTACCCTTAACATTTAGGGGGATGAAAAATAGATGTTGTCCGATTCTCAGATCTACCCAATATGCACACAAAATTTCATGAGAATCGGTCAAGCCGTTTCAGAGGAGTATGGTAACTAACATTGTGACACGAGAATTTTATATATAAGATATCATTTTTTTATTTTGTTTATGTCACTTGTAAGAAAATTTTCTAAAGGCAAGTCTACAACTACAACAAACTATCAAGAAGCGAAATATTATATTATTTTAGTTTGATTCCTCTACATGGCATTAAAACCCGTGACAAGTCGACTCAAAATTCAATGTTCAAGTAAAAACCTCAGCAAAATTTTAGTTATTTGACTGAGTGAGGACTGACGCCGAACAAAGAAGTTCGAAAGAACTGTCTGGATGGTTGGTGATGGTGGACATGGTGGTATCAACCTTGAGCTGTGTTCCAGACTCACTTTAGAGAGCGGCGCCTAGGTAGCACTTTTGGTGTTACAAATGTCCATTGGCGATGGTAAGCAATTTCCATTAGGGCCTTCTGTCTGTCTGCTGAATCATGCATATGATTATTATTGTATTTCATATTGCACATGGTGTGCATTTGTGTAATTTTATTTTACTAAACTCAGACTGAGTACTTAAGTAAATAAATTTTAAATACAATTATAAATAAAAAGGTTTACTTCACACGACTCTCAGAATGAAGTCTGCTCATAAATTAAATAACAACAATTAATCTGCGAAGCAAAGCAACAAGTAATATGAGTACCAGATTACGTGAACTTTACAAAAACTTTTTGTTTCTGTTGATAGTTCATAATAATTGGAAACAAAGCTCACTCTTAAGGGTTCTTAGAAATAGCGATAAGGTTCGCTCTTGAATTTAGGTAGGTACTTAACAGAGCCGAACTCGCAATCTATTTAATAATCGACATTATTCAATCAATCGTCTTTATTTTTCAAAAACATTATTATCGTTGGCAGTTGCTTCTTCTTTGAGAATGAAACTCGATATAAAATTGGACTGTAGTCGCCAATGAGCAAGAGCATTGTGTCAGTGTGTTCATTTTGCCTCCAAGGCCGCTCCTATATCCCGCGTACCGTCTGACGTCTGCTGGCTGCTAATTGTGCGAGCTATGGGCGTGGGCGGTATGCGGGGCGCGGAGAATAATTGTGCTTCACCGAGCGGGTCAGGGGGGTGCAGTGTTACCAACCCTATTGTTTTAACAGTAGATTTGCTGTTTTCACATTGATGTCCCTGTTTTTTGTATCATTCTTAATTTTTACTGTTTTTTTCAATTAGCGTTCAGTGCCCCTATTACATACACTAGGCAAATATTTTTTGATAACTACTATGTAATAAAACGTATTACGAGTATTAAATACTAAATCCGAAATAACCTATTGCTACTCATTTGAAGCCACAGAAAGGCACATGAAGAAATTTAATGAAAATATGTATGATTAAAAAAATGAGTGAGTATGAAAATACTGAAGATGAGGCAATTGAGAATGAAAGTGGAAAATAATTTTACTTTGTTTTTATTATTATTACATATTATTATGTTGTGATTATAATATAACAATATATGTGAGTCCTAGTAACTAAGAAGGCGGTTATTGTTATTAATATTGGAAATTGCTTTAATTATATAACGAAAATATGAAATCTGCCTTTTTTTGCTTTACCTACTATTTTCTCCTGTTTTTTTATTGGCGAGCTGGTTTTTTTAGTTTTTTGGGGTTGGCAACACTGGGGGGTGTTCTCTGTCCGCAACCATTATGATGATGGGGCTTCACCTGCAATCATTAAAGATATTGACTGTAGCCAATCGCATTTGATTTACAAAGTTGAAAAGAACGCTGTTAACGATTAGCCACATACGTGTATACGTTATCTGTCAATACAATATGTAGCGACCTGTAACAAATTAACACATTATCGCATCACAAATAACGCATTACACTCATCGCCACACCTGCGTGAAACGGCCTATATCTGTAGTAATGCTACCCAGATTAGGCTCTTCCATGATAAATCATATTGTAATGTCAAGTATGCACTTAGGATTGGAAAGAAACACTTGTTCTTTTAACTAAACGGTTTTATTAACTTCGCAGTCGTACGTGATTCTTCTCCGTAGGGTTGCACGCACAACTAACGACGCACTATCCCAACGATAAGATGTCTCACTCAGAATACCGTTGATGATATTGCGTAGATCATCCCCTGCTACTGCAGTGCTCACCTCCGAATTTACCGCGTGTAGCTCCCTTCTGAATCTCCTCTTACACTAAGCTATACTCCTCCATCACTAAACTGTCCACTAAACTTTTCACTAAATATACCACTAAACTCGTCACTGTCTTCTATTAAACTTCTCTCCCAACTCTTTCGTATCGCACTTGTCGCTTCGCTGTCTTGAACTGAACTCCCCGGTAGGCGCGCCTTACCCTGCTTATATACCTGAAAGAATCTTCTGGAACCCATAATTTTGATCTTTTTTTCGTTATTCTTTTATTTACTGTCTGTCCCTTTCTAGACATCTATCTATCTATGTCTTTTCCTTCCAGAATCTTCTACCTTTTTCCAGTCTTGAGACAAGCGTACGGTGTCAGAAAGTTCTACCCTCGGTTGCCACAATATTTTTATCTTTGTATCTTTGTGCAAAAATGCTATCTAACAAGTTCAATGCAATCAGCAAAAGCATACCTACTTTAGATATTAATTCTCACTACGAAAACTTCACGGCAATTATAAATATACAAAATTAAATAGATGAGGATACAAATTGATATTAGAATATAATAGAGTATAGTTTATATACAAAACTGGTACATAACATCAAGAATATTAACATACGATATTGACCGAAATAAAAAATGATTTTACACTGACTTTTCCTTATTGTTTAATATGCATATTATTAAATGCCTTTTGTTTTAGATTTATGTATATTTTTCGTAATTAACTAGTTATAATTCTTGTGACAATTTTAATAATGTGCAAACATGGATTTTAGTAGATTTTATCCTGCAAACAAAGGTCTTTTGAGGTAAAAATGAGATATTTTGATGCAGGTCTTTATCTGTGGCGTTGACATAATAAATATGAGTTTTTTCCGGGAACTGAATGGAGATGTTGTGCTGTGCAGTTTTATTTTCTAAAAATGTGTAAAATTTAGAGTAATTTTACAATATTAACAATAGTTGTAGAATATTGATAGTTTTTTAGTAGTAATTATGTGTTTTGTGAGAAATGTGAACTGTATAGTCAAATGTAGCCTTTTGAGTTGTCACAAGAACTTCGTTGAATGGCACTAGCTGATAACCGACAGTTCAGCTGTACTACATATAGGCTTAAGAAAATGACAATTGCATCGTAAACTAAGATCTGGATTAAAGGCCTAGCTGCCAAGCCATAAACCTAAAAAAAAAATATAATATAATAATATTTTTTGTAATTGATTCTACACAACGTATAGTTTTACACAAGTTTACATTCCTTTCGATGTACCTGCGCAGACCAATTTTAGTAGCGCGGGACAGTGTACGAATTGTTTAAGCGAAACAGAGCTAAGAATAGATAGATAGATAGATAGATAACACTTTATTGTACACCATTACAGAAAAACTTACGAACTAGTATTATTATAGAACGGTACAAAGGGCGGTCTTATCGCTAAAAAGCGATCTCTTCCAGACAACCCGTGGCAAGAATATTCCGATTAGAAGTGGCGATGGTGGTATACATAATTATTGTACGACTACTTACATTTTATTAATAAATATATAACTATACTATATATACAAATATACACATAAGTTATATACATATATAAGATATGGCAACTATTTAAACATAATAAACATATATGCAATATAATATCTACTAATTATATATCGTTATATTGCAGATATAATTTTCTGACTAAGTTCTTAAATATTATTAGGGATTTTGCTTGTCTGACAGCAACAGGCAATGAATTCCAAAGTTGGACAGCGTTACCGTGAAATAATTATTGAATAACGTTGTATTATGAATAGGAGTAATAAGTCTATATTGACTGGAAGGGCGTAAATTGTGAGAGCAAGAAATAAATTCGAAGCGTTCTTTAAGGTACTGTGGAGTAGTAGGGATGAATAAAATACTGTAAAGCAATGAAAGAATGTGTGTATTCCGGCGAAAACAGATTGGCAACCACTTGAGTTTTTTTCGAAATTCAGAAACGTGGTCATACTTGCGTAACACAAATATGAACCTTATGAAAAAGTTTTGGAGGCGCTCAAGTTTATTATGTTGTTCTTGAGTAATTTTTTTTTATTATTATTTGAATTGACTATATGTTGTTGGTCCGAAGACCTCACAACTTTACCGGGGTCCTTGGGCTTCGCAAGGCGAAGGCGCTCGAGCCCGGGGGCAACTTGCTTGAGGGAGCTCCCTAGGGAGTTTTACCTCGGCTGGACTGTTGCCATGAGAGGGGGATGAATCTGATGATGCCCGCCAATGGGCGAAGTTAAATCCAGAATGCGTGGCAAGTAACACTACTATTTCCGCTTGCGAGTAAAGTACAATATAGATTATTTACAACAAAACTGCCAATCGGAATCATAAGTTATGTAAAACTATACAATGCTTAATTAAAGGCCTCACCACTGAAGTAAATACGATCGACAAAATTGTACCAAATTATACAATACTAGCGGTCCGCCCCGGCTTCGCACGGGTATTTAATAAATAATCTAAATATTATATAGTCTATGTCACCCGGGGATAGTGTAGCTTGCCAATAGTTGCCCTAGCTAGAGGCCTGACCTTCTGTCAGGTCGAAATCGAGACGGTCAGGAAGCGGGAAACCGCTTGCTGCCTCGTCGAATGGTCACGAGACCTCGAACACCCTGCGGCCGGCGGCTTTACGGTGGACGCAATCAGGCCACAGCTGGAGGAATGGGTCACCCGCACCAGCGGAACCCTGACCTTCAGGATGACACAGATACTGACTGGACACGGTTGTTTCGATCAGTATCTGTGTCACATTGTGGGCTGCTTGCCTTCTCCGGACTGCCGCCAGTGCGGCGCACCCGACACGGCGTTTCACACGCTGGTCGAGTGCGCTGCATGGACGCCGCAGCGTTTCGATCTCGAGGCGCACGTAGGAGCCGTCGGATCGCTCGGCGACTTGGTAACGGCAGAGTGACGACCGCTGGGAAGCTGCGGTTACTTTTTGTGAGGCAGTAATGTCACTCAAAGAGGCCGCAGAAAGGGACAGGGAGCGAAGTCCTGCAGCGCGTGCTAACGTCTCTACTCGAGGTCGCCGGCCTTCAGCTGGCACCCGGAGAGACAGGTACGCGCATTACTTCCCTCCCTGAGTTAGGTTCCCTTAACGGGGGGCCCTTAGCTGCTAGGAAAGCAAGGGACCATCGACCCCCGTCAACGAAATGGTGTGTGTTCTCCCAGGGCACACTCCAGGCACTTTATTGCGCTGGATCGACTGTTGCGTAACTATGTTCTATATCTCAGTCCTTCCATCACAAACAAAAGCGCAGGGTCGACAGGGAGGAGGGGGTTTTTAGTGGGTATTGGGGTTGCCCGCTCGTGTAGCAATGCTCGGAGTCTTCCACACTACTCTGTGTCTTCGATCGCGGACGGGCACTGCCAAGAGCATACAATTGATGCAGTGTTACCGCCCCCGGTCGATGCGTGCCGTATCCTAGCAACGGCCCAGTTTGTGCGTAAATCGGTGTTAGCATTTACCCTCGCCTCAAAAAAAAAAAAAAGCTTGCCAACAGTTGGTTCCGTTTACCGCGGGGGGCCTTTAGCTTGCTAGGAAAGCAAAGGACCTTCTACCCCCGCACAACGAAGTGGGGTGTGTTCTCCCAAGGCACACTCCAGGCACTTTATTGCGCTGGATCGACTGTTGCATAACTATGTTCTAAATCTCAGCCTTTCCTCCACAAAATTAAAGCGCAGGGTCGACAGGGAGGAGGGGATTTTTAGTGGGTATTGAGGTTGCTCGCCCGTGCGGCATCGCTCGGAGTCTCCACACTATTCTGTGACGTCGATCGCGGACGGAGCACTGTCAAGAGCATACTATTGCTGCAGTGTTATCGCCCCCGACCGACGCGTGTCGTTCCCTAGCAACGACCCAGTTTGTGCGTAAATCGGTGTTAGCATTTTCACTCGCCTCAAAAAAAAAAACTTGCCAACAGTCGGACTGGGCGTAACTACGTTCTAAGTCTCAGCCTTTCCTTTCACAAAAGCGCGGGGCACATGGGGAAGGGTGGTTTTAGTGGGTATTGGTTGCTGCCCGTGCAGCTTCTCGGAGTAACCACACAAGCTGATCAATTGCAGTCGGATTACGACGAAAAATCGAGTAATCTGACATTCATGCGATAACGGTCTAATCCCTTGCAAAGGACCCAGTATTGTGCGTAAACAGCATTTCCCCCGCCTTAAAAAAAAAAAGCTTGCCCACAGTGAAAGAATTTTTCAAATCGGTTCAATAGTTTCGGAGCCTTTTCAACGCAAACAAACAAATAAACAAATCTTTCCTCTTTATAATATTACTATAGATAACTACACATATCGCATTATATTTTGAATTTTCAAAGATGCAAATGCATATAAAACAAAATACAGTCATAGGTATGTTTTTATCTGTGCAGGAACGGAGAAAGAATACAATTTCCTGCGGCCGGGCGGCCTGTCGTAAGAAGCGACAAAACAACCCACAGCCAGGTAGCAGAGCATTTCCCCGACTGGATGGCTACCACCCCTGATCTTTAAGTATGTCGCTATAACAACCTTGAGTTGTGTTCCGGCATTAGTGACCAGGTTCCAGTCTTCCTTAACAGAGCAGCAGTCCATTTGTAGCAACTTTGGTGTTGCAAATGTTCAAAGGCGATGGTAACCGCTTTCCATCAAGTGGGCCGTCTGCCTGTCTGCTGAACTTCTGCAATAAAAAATGTTATAATAAAACTACGTTTTAACGGTTTTAAGCGCGGTAATATATTTGATTTTGTTTATTCCGACGTTTCGGCCGCTTTTCAGCGGCAGTGGTCACGGACGACAAAGAAGACAAATGTCCAACGAGTATTGTTAAAGTTTTATTTAGCCTACCGTCAACTTGTTGTAGCACAAGTATAATCAAAATCAAATAAATTATCGCGCTTAAAACCGTTAAAACGTAGTTTTATTATGTATACAAGTCGCGAAAACTTAAGAAAATATTATGTGAACCAGTACGGTCTGGAAATCGCAAATGAACAAGTTGGTGGTAGGCTAAATAAAACTTTAACAATACTCGTTGGACAATTATCATCTTTGTCGTCCGTGATCACGGCCACTGAAAAGCGGCCGAAACGTCGGAATAACCAAAATCAAATAAATTACCGCGCTTAAAACCGTCAAAACGTATTTTTATTATGTACACAAGTCGCGAAAACTTAAAAAAAATGTTATAAAACCATAATTGTATAAGTAACCCTAATTCGTCCCTGTATAGCTTATGTCAAACAAAAATTATAATTCATAAACACTCCCATATTTATTTATTAAGAGCTTACTCAACACAAGTGGGGACTGATGTCTTGAAATCATTCTCAGCTTAGTATGAAACACCATTTTACAGTGACGGCTTGCTGTAAGAACAGTTTAGAACAGTTTTGCACTCTTTCCGCAATATAATGTTACGTACAGTAAATATATTACACAAATTAGTTTAATGAACGATATTCCATACGGTAGCCAGTTAAGAGCTACAGGAAAATTCATAAGTGTGGCACATAGCTTACCTAGTACACAAAGCCAGTTATTTACTAACAAACCATATTAAATTCTCGGTTCTGTTATAAATTAGATATACAATAAGTGTTTAAAAAATTGTTTCGAAAATGTGTTGTGCCGAAAAGTGTTGTTTTTTTCTACCACTTAATGTAGCTTGTTATTTGATTGGTGGGATAAATTTCGTAAGTATGTGGTTTTGATAATGTATAATATTTTAAAATTGTGCTTTTTTAGATTTTTGAATTTGTCTCTTTGTTCGGAATTCATGTAAAAACTACTGGGCCGATTTGGATGCGGCTTTCGCTGATCGATAGAACATACCTAGACTTAAAATTGGCAGTACATTTTATTTGCTTGCTTGCTTGCTTTGCCCACGCTGGTGTGCCCCAGGGTTATGTGCTATCGCCAACGTTGTTCATCTTGCATATCAATGATATGTTGTCTATTCACAACATTCATTGCTATGCGGATGACAGCACTGGCGATGCGCAGTACTCTGGTCGTGCAAACGTCCCTCGATCATTTGTGGAGGAAAGTCGGGTTAGGCTTGTGTCTGAAGTAGAGCATTCCTTGGGGAGAGTCTCAGAATGGGGGAGACAAAACCTTGTCCATTTCAACCCCAAGAAGACACAAGTCTGCGTATTCTCTGCCAAAAAAACTCCATTCGAGCAAGCGCTTCAGTTTCATGGAACTCCCCTTACCACCTCCAAGAGTATTGGGATCCTTGGTGTTGACATCGCGAACGATGTACAGTTCAGGGGCCATCTTGAAGGCAAGGCAAAACTTGCCTCCAAGAAGTTGGGAGTGCTAAACCGGTCCAAGCAGTACTTCACACCGCGGCAACGCCTTGTGCTTTATAAAGCCCAGGTGAGGCCGCACATGGAGTACTGCTCACACCTTTGGGCTGGAGCACCTGCCTACCAACTTAATCCCCTGGACAGTATTCAACGTCGAGCCGTTCGCGTTGTTGATGATCCCATACTAACAGACGGTCTAGATACGCTTGGCCTTAGGAGAGATTTTGCTTCTCTCTGCGTATTTTACCGACTGTATAATGGGGAATGTTCCGAAGAACTGTTTAGAATGGTGCCTTCGTCCTCTTTCTACCATCGCACCGCTCGCCATCGGTTGGGAGTTCACCCCCACTTCCTTGAGCCACTTCGCTCATGTACGCAACGGTTCTGTAGAACGTTTCTCTTGCGTACCGTGGGGATTTGGAATGAGCTCCCAGCCGAGGTTTTCCCACAGCGCTACGATATGGAGTTTTTCAAAAAGGGTGTCATAAAATTTCTTCGAGACCGGCAGCGCGTTGGTGACATCTCTGATGTTGCAAACGTCCATAGGCGACGGTAACCGCTTTCCATCAGGTGGGCCGTCAGCCTGTTTGCTGTACTCCAGCTATAAAAATAAAAAAAAATTGCATCCCGGGGATTTCGCAGGATTTCTCCCGGAGCGGTTATACATAGTTAGAGCATATAAATATTAGTTTATTCCGATACAATTTTACTCTTAAAATATGATATAGTCATACAAAAAGAAATTCTATCTGCAATATAATGATATGTAATTTTATATAATTAGTAAATATTATATTCCATATAGTTACATGTTTATTGTGTTTAAATAGCTGCATATTATCGCCATATCTTGTATATGTATATAACTTATGTGTATATTTGTATATATAGTATAGTTATATATTTATTAATGAAATGTAAGTACTACGAGTACTTACAATAATTATGTATACCACTCATAATCGGAATATTCTTGCCACGGGTTGTCTGGAAGAGATCGCTTTTTAGCGATAAGACCGTACCCTACTAGAATAATACAAGTTTGTAAGTTTTTCTGTAATGGTGTACAATAAAGTGTTATCTATCTATCTATCTAAATAACATAACAGAGATTTCCCGCAATCCCCTTTAAACTTAAAATCAAATGGAGTAACTACTAAGTTCCAAAGAAACTAAAAGTCTTTAAGATAATCCGGGAGAGTTAAAGGACTTCTTGGAAAGGTATTACATTTTATAAAACGGGCACTAACTAATCTATCTATACTATAATAAATCTGTCAATGAGTCGAGTTCGTACAATGCGTTTAAAAATGTGAAAAAAGTCAGAGGGATGTAAAGTAAAACGATTTCTTGCATTCTTTTTTTTATTGCATGAGTTCAGCAGACAGGCAGACGGCCCACTTGATGGAAAGCGGTTACCATCGCTTTTGAACATTTGCAACACCAACGTTGCTACAAATGCGCTGATGCTTTTTAAAGGAAACTGGAACCTGGTCACTAATGCCGGAACACAAACTCAATATTGTTATGACGGCAAACTCTAGACCAGGAGTGGTAGCCATCCAGACGGGCAAATGCCCTACCACTTGGCTGTGGGTTGTTTTGTCGTCTCTTACGACAGGCCGCCCGGCCGCAGGAAATTGTATTCTTTCTCCGTTTCTGCACGGATAAAAATTTTAATTGTTACACTATGTACTGAGACTCTCGCGGAATTTATCCCTAGTACCATAGTAGTGATTTAAAGTGGTTAGGGCATATAAAAATTAGCTGATATTTCTACTAGAACAATAGTTTCCAATCTATATATATAATAAAACTGAAGGTGTGCTAAAACCCAGTCAGGAGGATGTAAGAAGTGAAATAGAACTAATTTAGATTTTTAAATTGTTTTGTTTCTCTGTTTGTTTATTTGTACGTGTTAATCTCCGAAACGACTGGACCGAGTTACATGAAATTTTGTGTGGTGATAGCTTATACCCTTGGTCAACATATAGGATACTTATGATCCCGAAAAATTAAAGGGTTCCTGTGGGATAGCTAAAAAACTTTCCACGCGGACGAAGTCGCGGGCACAAGCTAGTATTAAATAAATTCTACGCTACATTATGTCATCGGAATTTCCGATTTTTTCTAAGAATCGATCACACGGTTGTAACTACATGTAACGTCACTCGATATAACGACAAACTCCTTTAAGCTTCCAAATCACTTGGCTTTGGATGGTTTAGCTTGTCTTCTATACAAGGATACACGCTATATAACATTACATCCACTCTCAATAACGACAACAATTAAGTAATAAAAAGTACCCTTTAAGGCCAAAATGATTAAAAACTGCGCAGCTGTGTACGTTCTTTTATCGCTTTATTATCCTAGCCCGTAATGCACTCGACGGTCGGCGTCAAGCATACCGAAACTTCTAAGAAATTCCGAAATACCAAAATTTCTGAGTACTTTCTTTGTCACAAAGATGCCTCAATATCGCAAGATATAAAAAAAATAAGTAGAAAAATACAACGAAATCACTGGTGCATCAAAGATGTCAGACAAAAATAACAGACTTCTCTTCATTTAACCACAACTCTCTATAACGCTATAAAATACACAGTCCCTTCGGTGTCGTTATATAGAGTTTAAACTGTATTTATTATTTGAAAACGGGTTACAGTTGTTTAAAATTTAATTTCAAACAATACCATAGATTACTTTGCAAACTCAGCATTCGTAATAATTTATACATTGTAAAGCAAACATACATATCAAATTATTCTCCGTATCGTATGTTTTGATAAGCAGTAACCTTATACTCGTATTAGACATCGGTCAGCAAATTTTGTTGGTTAACATTTCTAATGCTCCTTACATAATTTCACGTGAGAACAAAACTTTGCCTGAGTTTCTGAACTCTATAATAAAAATAAACAGGCTGTTTATTTTTAGTCTACTTGTTTTTTTTTAGTGCATAAATTGAGGAGACAGGCAGCCTGATAGAAAGCGGTTACCATCGCCTATGGACATTTGTAACACCAAGGGTGCTACCAAAGTGCTGCCGTGCTTGAAGTGCTTTCTAAAGGTTACTGGAACCTGCCCACTAATGCCGGAACACAACGCAAGGTTTTCATGGCAGCATACTCTAGACGGGCAAATACCCTATATGATGTAGGTTATGCCTCCATAACAAGCTTGAGATGTGTTCCGACATTAGTGGCTAAGTTCCAGTCTCTCTTTACAGAGCAGTAGTGCATTTGTAGCACCTTTTTGCAAATATCCATAGGCGATAGTAACCGCTCTCCATCAGGTGGGCCGTCTGCCTGTATGCTGAACTCAGGCAATAAAAAACTCACTTCTTAAGCGAGTTACACGGCAAACGTTCTAGAGATTCCAGGGCGCTATATGACCTGAGGGACATACATCATGTAGAGGGAATTCTTTTTGAAAAATGGCCTTAAAAATTAAATACATTATGTAGTTTTTTTTAAATCACACAAATCAAATCTTCATTTATCGCATAAAACATGGTACATAAAAAAGACGGTGGGATTATTCCATAGGTGAACCTCTTTTTGCCTTTAGGGCGCGCAAAATGTTGTGCCTGTTGCCATTAATATTTTTTATCGATTTAATTAATAATTAATTAATATTACATCAATATTGTTACGAGTTAACGGGACTCGAATTAAAATGCCGTTAGAATTATTATAGAGTTTATTAGAACTATACAAACACGTTAACACAGGTACAAATATAACTGCACACAACAAATCCAAACATAATGCAGAAGGTTGTAAATCAATAATACGTGCAAAGTCCGTCACTATTAGATTCCCGAATGTACACACGTCAAGCCTAGATCGTAGTTGTCGCTCAATTGCCCCCTCTCTCAATGAGGTCGTCGTTTTACTTCACAAATGCAAATGTGCTCGCCCGGCAACGTCGACACAATTTCCTAGAGTTAGCTTGTAATTGCAATCCGCAACATCTGGCTAATGATGCAGCTTGCAAGAGGCCGTAAACGAGTACAATATAACAATAGGCTGTTCTCCACAATAACAAAAAACGTGTGCCAATAAATAAGTGAACAAAAGAAGACGATCAAAAAAGGATTACAATTAGTTCAAATGCCGACAGGTAATAAAATGTGCTTTTACATATCTGTACATGGAGTTTGTCTTTGTCAGGGCAAAGCAACATAAGTTGTAACAATCTTTAAAAAATCGGAATAATAACAATTATAATTATATTAAGTTCTTTAAAATAAATGTCATAAAAATCAAAATTAATCTTTTTAATTAACATAACTTAATTAGCTTAATTTTTTAAATTAACATGTAACATTCTAATTTCGCCGCACATGGTGACAATTTGTTATTGCTGTGAAAACTCCCCAACGATTATTTGAACTGTAGGTACATTATTTCTATGATCACATTCCTATTATGGTTATTTGTTGTTAATAGTTTTAATTACAAAGCGTACCATATAGGAAAAATAACAAATAAAACTGTAGTGTGCACAAACAGATAGATTATCAGAAAATCACTGGTTTTACACGTATTAAATATTTGCGTCAATAGATTTAGCCTCATCCTCTTTCTTTGATTTATTATCCCGACGTTTCAGCCACTTTTCAGTGGCCGTAACGTCGGTGGTCGGATCATGGAAGATAAATATGTCAAGTGTCAACGAGTATTGTTAAAGTTATATTTAGCCTGCCGCCAACTTGTTCGTTTTAATTATTTAGTTTTAATTTTTTTTATGGTTATTATTTACTCTATGGGAGCCTAATCTAATCTACCACCGCTTCGCAATAGTCTAGTCGAGAAGTTCATTTTCTGCGAATAATAGTTACCAGTCTCGTAAAAATATGGTTGATGGCTCATTCGATCCGGAATAGCATCTAGAAAAAGTAGTTTTTTGGATTTTTTCTCCCAATAAATATTACAATTGTTATTAACTAAAAAGTGAAAAAAAATATCCGTTCAGCTTTTTGGGAAAATCTCAAAAAGTATGAGAGATATCTAAAATATTATAAAAGTTTCTGAAAGAGCAGGAAATTTTAGTGAAAAACTTCTCAACTCCCGAAATCGTAGCACCAATATTTATAATTTTTATCTAACGTTGAAAATCGGGTTCCGCGCGGCAGTTTCGACATGCGCGCGCCGCTACTTTTATGAACGCAAGTAAAAAAAAAAAATTGCAATTAAATATTAATTTAAAAATTTGTAAATATTCAGGTATTATCTTAAAACTTCAAAGAAAATGATCCCGCGAGAGTAAAAGTTTTATCATCATTATTTATAAATATATTGAATTGTTAATTAACCATTTTTTCGTGGGTCTCTGTTGTTATAAAAGGCAATATAAAAGTTGACAAAAAATTTCAATAAATTTTTCCCCTCGGAGCCCTTCTTATCAACTTACTCGACAAGATTGCGTGAAAAAAATTTTAGAAATTTGTTTATTTCATTAATTATTAATTTTTAACTGAACAAAACTTCTCTACTAGACTACAACATGTTATGGCTTGAAGAGAAGAAGCGGCGCAAGAAACTCTTCAGCAAACATGCTTAGCTCTAATAATTTTATATAATATTAAAATGGGTGTAAGGAGAAATAAAAGAATTTATCAGTCAATATTATAGCAGACAATTCCAGATTCCCATACAGTCCCCGGCACGTAACTTGGCAAGAGTCGTTAGATGCACAAGTCGTTTTTTAGGTCTCTTAAGTTGTCAATTGGGACGCGGGGAATAAGGCTACTCAACTGTCTCCTGCACACTCATGGCGCTTGTCCGCGCGAGAGAGAGACGGATAGAGTTTTCATGATGCGAATGCAGTGCGACGTCACACCAAGCGGTTATTCACAGACACTAAACAAGCACAACGTTTATACGTGTGTTGAACATGTCATGCGCGAACTTACCCCCCACTACGCCGAAACGTGGCCAAGTTACGTGCCGCGTAGTGTACTAAGATTAGTGCGTAACCTATTACAAACAAACACAGCTTAGGTTGAGAGTTAAAATAAACAAATTAAGTCATACATTTATATCAATACACAACCACAAAGCGATAAGGCCGCCCTTTGTTCAACATTTACTGTACCTAGTTTTAAGAACCTAGTTCCAATTTTTGGTGAACAACAAAGTGTTTTCACTCATTCATTCATTCACAAGCACACATTTGTAGCTTTTAGGATATAAAAAAAATATTAACGATATAAAGTATTACATAGAAGAATATTGTGCAATATTCGTCGAAACTTAGGTAGTGAATTGGCAAATATATCTAAAGAGGTGCTATACTTGTTGTATTGTTTAATAATAATAAGAATCCATCAGGCATATTTATCTCCTGCTATTCTCGTCTTGCTAACTCCGAGTACTTACAACTCGGAGCACAACCTAGTAGCCAGGATCATCCACCAGCAACTTGCCCTTCGATACGATCTGATAGCGAATGAAGTAAATATACCCCTGAGCCAGTTCTCGAAAAGGGTCATATCACGATCTACTGGGATCGATCTATTATTACAGGCAGGACTTTTGTTGTCAATAAGCCTGACATTGTGGTAATAAATCGATCTGCGAGACGTACGTTGCGCGTTGATATAAGTATTCCACATGACTGTAATCTCGTAAATGCTGAAACTGATAAATTAACGAAATACCTAGACCTGGCGCACGAGATTACTGACATGTCGCACATGGAGTCAACGAACATCGTACCGATAGTGGTGTCCGTTAACGGTTTAGTAGCGAAGAGCCTCGACCGACATCTAGAGAGGCTCTCGCTCGGTAAATGAGTGAAGGGCCAGATAAAGAAGACGGTTCTCCTGAGCACGGCACGCATTGTGAGGAAGCTCCTGTCTCTGGAGCCTTAACCACCGGTAGCTTGGACCCTAGGCCCCGTTGCCGACGGACGTCATCTATATTTATATTTTTTTAATATGTATCTATTTTCATATATATATATATATATATATTAGGGTGGTCGTTAAAAATTAAATTTCTTGCGGCGCCCCCTAAAAAGCTTCCTTTTAATGAAAAAACACTGGGTTTTTTTTGTAATTTTTTCAAGTCAGTACAACACGGGCCTCAAGACGATTCAAGTTAAAACTAAAAATATAAGAAAAATTGAAAGATAAGCTTGAATCACGAAGAATTTTAAACTTTTTCTGAAACTATAATTTGAAATTCATCACTGAGAATGATAATACGGAAGGTATTTCATTGTTAAAACTTTTCCAATCTTAAAATAATTATTACTTCATACTTAATAAGAAGTTTCCTGAAAAAACATGATATTGCCCAAAAATTTACTTGAATCGTCTTGAGGCACGTGTTGTCTTGACAGTTCCGGACGGGCATCCATGCGAGGCAGTCGCTAATGCCTGTGCTCTTCTCGAATTTTGCAGATTTTCGCGCTTTTTCTTTCCGAAAAGGCGATAAATTGCGAATATAGTTGTGTAGTGTCAGTGTACAGTGTTAGTTCGTTCGATTCCGGCGCGAATCGCAGTTTATTGGCTTGGGTGAGTCGATTTACTCTCTGCTTGCTTTTCGCGCGCTTCAGCGCATATTGCGCAACATTAACGGTTATTTCGTACACTAAGTACGCCGTCGCGTGTCACTGGTTTCGCGCAGGGAACGGGCATCCAGTAATGGATGCCCAGGATCCTAAACCACCCCCTGGGCTTTCGGGTGCGCCTTGCAAGAGAGGCCACCTGGAGGCCAAGGATGGCTGGCAAGCGGCCGAGATCGGTGAGACGCGGAGGAAGAAGGTCCCGTCTACTTCAATCGCTCGGCGCAGCAAATCTGCCGCCGGGCCACGTCCAGGCTGCCAGGCTGCTGCCGTTATCACGGCGGCACCCAAGGCACCTGTCTCGCTAGGCAGGGCGGCGTCCGTGGTGGACCTCACCGCGGATGCCCCCGACAGTAGGCATAACGTTATGGGGCCCCCGGAAGGTCCCGTGACGCGCAGGCCCCCATCCAGCCGTGCGGCACGTAACAGTGCGGCACACCTGGATATAGGTAGGAGCACGCTGCTCGGGTCACACTCGGCTGTTTGCCTGGCCGTGAGTGACGCGAGCACCATAGATGTGAGTGCCTTCGGGACGCCGTCGACCTCTGCATGGGCATCACCTGTGCAGGGGGGCGACGGGTACGAAGATGGCTTTCGCACGCCACTGTCAGGTAGCATTCCAGAGTCTCTGGATAGTGCGCTTGACGGTGTCGTTCGCGCCTTCGACTATTCCCGCCCTGTTTCTCCTGCCTGTGGACAAATCGCCTACACGGCGGCCGGAACAGCGGCGGCGGGGGGCGGTCGCCCCACGACGACGGTGGCCTGTAGCGCGCAGGCCTCACCTGCGCCAATGCCACTGGCTTGCGACCTATCGGTTCGCAACGTCGGGGACGGCCGTCCCACGACCCCGGTTGTCGCGCGAGCTTCACTCGCGCTATCGACCGAGGTCGCGAATAGGGAATTTGTAGGCGCGGCAGCGGCGACCCCTTCGTCTTCCTTCCCTACTGGGATGGGAGTCGCTGTCGCGACGTCGGTGCCTGCGTGTGCAACGGTTGCGGCGGTGACGGCGACGGCGGCGGCGTCCACGTCCTCGTCTTCGGCGGCTGCAACTTCGTCCGCGTTCGCGTCCACAGGTTCGTCGTCTTCGGCGGTGGGTCCAGTGATGCGAGCTTCGTCTTCGGGGACGTTTGTGCCCCCTGTTTCGTGTGCTCCGGTATTTGCGGCCGGATCGAGGTCACGGTTCTGGGACCGGTCCCAGAGCAGCGGCGCCGATTCGGCCCCTACGTCGGGTGCGTCCACCCCAGCGCGCGCGCGCTCGCCTTTGCGCCCCACGTGGGGCGCAACCGAATCGGCCGCGTCGGTCCTCGCGGGTGCGGAGGCCTTCCTCCGCACAGAAGGGGGGGAAAAGGGGCGCAAGGCGCGCAAGGCAACCAAATTGGTCGCGGCTAGCCAGTGCGCCGCCCTCGTAGGGGACATCACTGCCCTCGGCCCCGGGGAGCTGCGCCTCGCGGCGAGCGCCCAGGTGGCCGAAATCCTCCAGATCGCCCAGACGTCGGGCAATCTGAAGGGGGGCTACGTGCGTCGGCTGAAGGATGCCGCGAACAGAGTGTCGGACATTGTCGACACTCTGGTCACGCGGGATCCGGATGCCGAGGCATGGAAGCTCGGCAACGAGAATGCGCGTTTGCGCATGGAAGTAAGCTCCTTGCGGGAGGAAAATCTCTCCTACCGTAAGGAGTTTGAAGAAATGCGCAAGGCCCTTAAGGCCTCTGCTACGGCCGTGGAGCCGGCGCCCGCCGTCGTGGCGGCGCCGCCCCCCGTGCCCATCAAGCGGAAGGCACGGGCGGTCGCGGTGGAGGTGGCGGCGATTTCGGAATCGCCCGCCGCGCCCGTCGCGACTAAAAAATCGCGTCCGACCCCCGCCGCGGTGGCGGGGTCGGAACCGGTTCCCGCCAGCGGGGCGGAGCCGGCCGCGGCGCCCGCCGAAGGCGCGGCGCCGCCGTCCGTCCCACTCGGGCGCGGCAGCGCTGAGCACGATGCGCTCGTGCGCGTCGTGCTCGATGCCGTAGCGCCACTCTTGGACGCAAGGTTCGCCGCCATAGAGGGCAGGCTGGGACCCGCGCCGATCCTCCGTCCACCGCTTGCGGCCGACCGAGGCAAGGTGCCGGCACCCAGACCGGCTCCTCGTGCGTCCTTGCCGAAGGCCACCGGGGGGCCTAAACCGGCCTCGGCTGCCGCTGCAGTCCGTCGGGGTCTGGGGCAGCAAGTACCCCGGTCCCGATGGAAGTGGTGGCGGCCCCGGCCGCCGGGGTGGCAGACTCCCCACTGCCACCGACCCCCCCCCGCGAGGAAAAAACACAGGGGGGGCGTGAAGCGGACGCTCCGAAAGCGGAGAAAGGCGGCCCGCGCCGCCGCCGCTGCCTCGGCGGCCTTCGCTTCGGCGCCCGCCCCAATAATTTCGGCCTCTGGGCGACAAATGGCCCCCGCGTCCGCGCCATCAGTGGCGCCCGTCCCGCGCGCCCGTCGTGCCACTCCGTGTGTGGCACCGTCGCCGGCGCCCGTGGCGTGCGCCCGCCGCGTCGCCCCGTACGTCGCGCCGCCGCCGGCGCCCGTGGCCCCCGCCCC
Organism: Dendrolimus pini; assembly: GCA_949752895.1. Taxonomy (NCBI): domain Eukaryota; kingdom Metazoa; phylum Arthropoda; class Insecta; order Lepidoptera; family Lasiocampidae; genus Dendrolimus; species Dendrolimus pini. The sequence continues at coordinate 19,165,400 of OX457135.1, forward strand.
CGCCCCCGTTCCCGAGGGGGGGGCGTGGTCCACGGTCGTAGGGCGGAAAAAGGGTAAGGGGGCGAGGGCAAATGAGCCCCCTCCCCCCCCCCCAGGCGCAAGCTGCTGCCCCACCGACGGGGTGGAGGCAGCAACCGCGGAAGCAGGCCGCGAGGCCTGCCGTCGTTCTCCGCGAGCCGAAGTCGGCCGCAGTCATTATTAGACTGCTGCCGGCAGCGGCCGCGAAGGGTGTCGGCTATCGCGAGGTCTTCGCAAAGGCCTCGACGGTGGTCGACATCACCGCCATGGGCCTCCGCGAGGGGCTGAAGGTGGTGCGGACCGCCAGGGACGCGCGTCTCCTCGAGTTCCAGCCGGGACCCGAGAGCGCGGCCAAGGCGGACCGCGTCGCCGAAGCCCTGCGCGGGGCCCTAGAAGGGATGGCTGAGGTCGTCCGCCCCGTAAAGCGTGGGGAGCTTTACGTCTCAGGGCTGGACGACTCAGTCACGGTCGATGGGCTTCGGGACGCGATCGCGCGCGCAGGCAATTGCCGGCGCGACGACGTGCTCACGAAGCACATCGGTGCAGGACCGGGCGGATTGGGCGCATCATACGTGTTGTGCCCCATCGCTGCTGCCAAAGCCATCGTCGGGCTGGGCCACCTTCTGGTTGGCTTCACCTCGGCGAAGGTCGAGGTACTGGAAGCCAGACCGATACGTTGCTACAGATGTTTCAACGTCGGTCATGGCACCCAAACCTGTCCGGACACGTGCCCGGATCGGACCAACTTGTGTCTCCGCTGCGGTAAAAGCGGACACAAGATGCCGGACTGCACGGCACGGAAACCCCACTGCGCGGCGTGCGCGGCGGGGGGGCTGAACGCGGCCCACCACACGTTGGCGAGGTTCTGCCAACCTCCCTACGTGAGGGGCCAATTCGTCCACTCGCGGGCGAGACCACGTACCGGCAAATCGGGAGTACAGACAATGGACACCTCCAATGCCTAGTACACCCGTAACGACGTTCTTTCAAGCTAACGTAAACCACTCCCCCACCGCTCAGGACTTGTGCCTGCAGGCGATGGCGGAGTGGCAAGCGAATTTAGCCGTAATAAGTGAACCTTATTACGTCCCTCCTTCAGGGAACTGGGTGGGCGATCTCGATGACATGGTAGCGGTGGTGGCCAGAGCCGGGTCCGGCACACCGCTTACATGTCTCGAAAGAGGAAAGGGCTATGCTGTGGCGGAGAGCGGGAGTATCGTCGTCATAGGCGTTTACTTTTCGCGCAACCGCCCCCTGGCGGAGTTCGAGCTTCACTTGGACGCCGTCGGGGCCGCCGTACGCAGACTGTCGCCCAAAACGATCTTCGTGATGGGCGACTTTAATGCAAAGCACCTCTCCTGGGGAAACGTACTCACGGACCCTAGGGGTCGGGCGGTCGAGGATTGGGCTCTTCAAGCCGGCCTGACCATACTGAACCAGGGGTGGGTCCAGACCTGCGTGCGCGCGCGGGGTGGATCGATCATCGACCTGTCATTCGCCACTCATGCGGCCGTCCGCAGAGTGACCGGATGGAGGGTGCTGGAGGAGGTGGAGTCGCTCTCTGATCATCGGTACATCAGATTTGAGCTCACGACCCCCTCCTCCGGTCCGAGCCCTGTTCACCGTCGCCCCCCTCTCCTCCCGCGTTGGGCCCTTACCAAGCTCGAGCCGGAGCAGGCCGAGGAGCGGGCACTCTCGGAAAGCTGGGCCTACCCAGCCGACTTCGCGAATCTGGATACGCAGGCAGAGCACATGCGCAAGACCCTGACGAGGGTTTGCGACGCTGCGATGCCACGCGTCTCCAAGCGGCAGCCTCCGTGCAAGCAATCGGTCCACTGGTGGACCGAAGAGCTGGGTGAGATGCGAAAGGCAGTTCGCATCATCAGCCACAGGCTCAAACGCTGCAGGGCGCGCCGTCCTCCGGACTTCGTCGCGGAAAATGGACTCGTGGGCGAGTTTAGAGAGGCCAGAAAGGCCCTTTCGATTGCAATACTGCGATCGAAAGCCCGGGCTCGGGCCGAGCTCCTCGAGACGCTCGATCGGGACCCTTGGGGGCGCCCGTACCGTGGGGCCCGCAACAAGTTGCGGCCTTGCACATCCACGGTCACGGAAACGCTCGAACCCGAGGTGCTCCGGTCGGTGATCGATGGGCTCTTCCCGGAGCCGGGGATCTTCACCCCCCCCCAGTATGGGTCCACCCATTCCCGACACCCCCACGGACGAGGAGCCTCACTCCATCTCCGAGGGGGAGCTAGACGTCGCCCTGGACCGGCTCCGGGGCAGGAAGACGGCACCGGGACCCGACGGGGTCCCAGGTCGACTCCTCTTCCTGGCTGCAAAACACCTACGCAGCCAGCTGCGGGACCTTTTCGAAGCCTGTATTCGCGCAGGTAGGTTCCCGTCGCAATGGAAAGAGGGTCGTTTGTGCCTACTTCCAAAGGGAGGTCGGCCTCCCAACGATCCGTCCGCCTACAGGCCCATAGTGCTGCTGAACGAGGTCGCCAAGGTCTTCGAGAAGATCTTGGCGGAGCGGCTTGTGAAGCATCTAGACACTGTGGAGCCGGGGCTATCAGATACGCAGTTCGGGTTTCGGCGGAGGCGCTCCACGATGGACGCCTTCGAGACGCTGCGAACGTTGACGGACGAAGCCGTCCAAGCAAAGGACGTCGTTCTTGCAGTGTCGCTAGACATAGCGAACGCCTTTAACAGCCTCCCTCATGAGACGATCAGGGAAGGGCTCCGCGCGCACGGAGTCCCCCCGTACCTCACGAGGCTGTTGGGCGAATACCTGCGAGATCGGCACATCCTTTGGGAGGGTGGTGAGTCCGCCAACCACGTGCTAGGTCGGCGACGTGTCGCGTGCGGCGTTCCACAGGGATCGGTCCTCGGGCCTATCCTTTGGAACGTAGGCTATGACTGGATCCTTCGGGTGACGGTCCGGCCCGGAGTAGGGCTGATCTGCTTTGCGGACGACACCCTACTCACGGCACGCGCCGCGTCTTTTGCGGAATCCGTGGACGTCGCCAACGACGGGCTGGCGATCGTCGTAGATCGAATAGCTAGGCTGGGCTTGAAGGTCTCCCCCGCGAAAACGGAGGCCGTCATGTTCCATAGGAAATTCCGGAATCCTCCCCCGGACTTGTCCGTTACAGTTCAGGGGGTGGCGATTAGAGTAGGGCCCACGATGAAATATCTTGGGCTAGTCCTAGACGGGAAATGGCTGTTCAAAGCGCACTTTGAGCAGCTAGTTCCCAAACTTCTGAATTCCGCGGGCGCACTCTCCAGGCTTCTTCCTAACGTGGGGGGGCCGGGGGGTGCGACGCGGAAGCTTTATTCCGGCATCCTGAGGAGTATGGCACTCTACGGTGCGCCCGTCTGGTCCGATGCGCTTCACCGCCACAACCGAACCCTGCTGCACCGCGTGCAGCGGGTTCTGGCCGTGAGGACCATACGGGGGTACCGCACAGTGTCGTGGTCGGCGGCGACTCTCTTGGCAGGCGAGCTGCCCTGGCCTCTCCAGGCAGACGTCCTGTCCAGAGTTCGTCGCGCCCAGCAGGATGCCCTAGCTAGAGGACTGACCTTCTGTCAAGTCGAATTAGAGACGGTCAGGAAGCGGGAAACCGCCTCCTGCCTCGTCGCCTGGTCTCGTGACCTCGAACACCCTGTGGCCGGCGGCTATACGGTGGATGCAATCAGGCCGCAGCTGGAGAGATGGGTGACCCGCACCAGCGGAACCCTGACCTTCAGGACGACTCAGATACTGACCGGACACGGTTGTTTCGACCAGTATCTGTTTCGCATTGTGGGCTGCTTGCCTTCCCCGGACTGCCGCCAATGCGGCGCACCCGATACGGCGTAACACACGCTTGTTGAGTGCGCTGCATGGACACCTCAGCGTTTCGAGCTCGAGACACACGTAGGAGCCGTCCGATCGCTTGGCGACTTGGTAACGGCCATGTTGCACAGCGACGACCGCTGGGAGTCTGCGGTCTCTTTCTGTGAGGCGGTTATGTCTCTAAAAGAGGCCGCAGAAAGGGATAGGGAGCGAAGTCCTGCAGCGCGTGCTAATGTCTCCACCCGAGGTCGCCGGCCTTCAGCTAGCACCCGGAGAGGCAGGTACGCGCATTACTTCCCTCCCTGAGTTAGGTTCCGGTACGAGGGGCCCCTTGCTACTAGGCAACGCAAGGGATTCAGCCCCCGTTTCGAAGTGGGGTGTGTTCTCCCAGGGCACACTCCAGGCACTTTATTGCGCTGGATCGACTGTTGCGTAACTATGTTCTATATCTCAGTCTTTCCTTCACAACAAAGCGCAGGGTCGACGGGAGGAGAGGTTTTTTAGTGGGTATTGAGGTTGCTCGCCCGTGCGGCATCGCTCGGAGTCTCCACACTCCTCAGAGTCAAGCCATCGCGGACGAAGCGCAAACAAAGCATACTATTGCTAGCGTTATCGCCCCCGATGGATGCGCGCCGTTTCCTAGTGACGGCCCTGAGAGTGCGTAAATCGGTTAGCATTTTTCCTCGCCTCAAACAAAAAAAAAAAAAAAAAAAAAAAAAAAAAACGTGTTGTCTTGACTTGAAAAAAATCAAAAAAAAATCCCAGTGTTTTTTCATTAAAAGGAAACTTTGTAAGGGGCGCCGCAAGAAATTTAATTTTTAACGACCACCCTAATATATATATTTAAAGTATATACACACACACATACACACACACACACATATATATATATGTGTGTATGTGTGTGTGTGTGTGTGTGTGTGTGTGATTGTGTGTGTGATTGTGTGTGTGTGTGTGTGTGTGTGTGTGTGTGTGTGTGTGTGTGTGTGTGTGTGTGTGTGTGTGTGTGTGTGTGTGTTTGTGTGTGTGTTTGTGTGTGTATTTAAAAAAAACGTAAAAAGAATGAATAAGTATATATGTGAAATAATAATAATAATTCAAAGACATACATTATATAAAATAATACTGTTCTAACCCTTCCCTCGCATAATGGGAGACCCGAGCCCAGAAGTGGGACATTTATGGGCTGATATTATATTATATGAAAAATCAAAATCAATTTATTGACAAATTATTATACAGAGAAAATGCTTACCTTTGGCACAAGTACTAGCCTGTTCGCGGAACACCAAATACGTGTGTATGTTTGTACTATGTACACCGCTTTGCAACGTGTTACTGCTGTTAAGGAGAAGCAGCAGCAAGAAACTCCACACACTCCACAGCAACACGTTTAGCTAATATTTTTATTATCATTCATCATTATTTATTAATTGCACCACAGTCAGAATTAAAAACCTATTAATCTCTGCCAAGGGTTGCTTGAAAGAGATCGCTGCTTAGCGATAAGGCCGCCCTTGAATACTATCTGTTATCTTTATCTGCTTCTTTTTGTCTATGTTTTGTTGTAAAATAAACAATTGTCTAGTTACATATCTAATGTTGTCTGTTTTTGTTTTCAGATAATTTCAATGGCAACATCTATCATAGCAGTCGTGTTGCTATTACATAATGGTCCTGACCACCTTACCGCCATCCACCACTCAAAGCAAAACCTTCATCATTTCCTCAATGTATTCGAATTGAGCAAGGAGTCTTTTGACATCATTATGTGGATTCTTCTGCTATGTGGACTGGTACAGATGCTGTTCACAATCATCTTTATTATTGGACTTACAAAGGTAGCGTTTCATACTGTTAGTTTTGTTTTATTCCTGGAGTTTAACAGACGGCCCACTTGATGGAAAGCGGTTGGCCTAAAGCCTATGGACATTTGCAACACCAAAAGTGCTACAAATGCGCTGTGCTTAAAGGAGACTGGATCCTAGCCACTAATGCCGGAACACAACAGAAAGTTATTAGGGCGGCATACTCTAGACCAAGAGTGGTAGCGATCCAGTAGGGCAAATACCCTACCACTTGGCTCTGAGTTGTTTTGTCGCCTCTTACGACAGGCCGCCCGGCCGCAGGAATTTGTATCATTTGTCCGTTCCTGCACGGATAAAAAATAGCCTTATGACTCTGCTACAACTTTTTTTATCCAGGGGAAACCGTGAGGACTAAGCCGCGACAGGCACAGAAGCCTGGGGGATAATTTACGACCCGTGTGTGGGATTCGCCAGATCGAGGGTGGCACTAGCGTGCCCAGTCAGAACGGGTGCCACGCTATTACCACTCCCCAATTAGGGACACCCACTAAAACCCCTGGGTGTCCCGTCCTATGCCTTATGCCAGGGCTGCGGGACAGCGGGATTCCCAAGTCCGCGTGCCCTGGCAGGCGTGGGCCTCACGCACAGGCCTTTTCCATTGCCGAGGGACTTATTTTGTCCCCAGGTATCATCTAGGTCTAGTCCGGGCGTGGGGCTGGCTCTGCTACACCTACGTCGTAACGCTTCAACTAATGCACTAATAAAGAAGTAACGCAGATGTAGCCAAGTATTAATATGTTATTAGAGATGCGACATTGTTAATGACATTAAACATTAACCGATAACTCATTGGTCCTGCTTCATCTAGGATAATGTTAGTATTATTAGTAGTGTAATGAATGTATTTTATTTATACATTAAAATTAACACCGTTAAGGAAAATCTACATTAAAGTGTATAAATAATTATGAGTTATCTGTCAATGTGTTCATTTCCTATTAATAATAATGTTGCATCACAAATAATGTACTATAACTTTTAGCTACCTGCGTGATATAGTCAATAAAAGTGACATGATTCCAGATGTGGAGCAGGGACAATATGTGTACACTAATGCAGCTAATCTAATCGTTAACCCTTAATTTTTTTAACGCTATAAATAAGATGCATTTGGACACAAACCACACTTAGTACTAGTAATACTAATGCAGATAGAGCAGGTGCATTGGACCTACATAACTTATCTAAGATGTTAACCCATCAACATCCTCCATTGGTTTAAGCCAATAACACTAACACACACTACGCAGATACAGTAACATTTCAGTGTATATCTAGCTAGCGTTTAGCCATGTAGGAACGGAGAAAGAATACAATTTCCTGCGGCCGGCCGGCCTGTCGTAAGAGGTGACAAAACAACCCACAGCCAGGACGACCACCCCTGGTCTAGAGTATGCCGCCATAACAACGTTGTGTTGTGTTCCGGCATCAGTGACCAGGTTCCAGTCTCCTTAAAGAGAGCAGTAGCACCTTTGGTGTTGCAAATGTCCATAGACGATGGTAACCGCTTTCCATCCAGTGGGCCGACTGGCTACTGAACTTCTGAAATAAAATAAAATAAAGTATATACTTCTATATCACTTCTATGTAATTTAATGAACTAGCAAACATAGCGCAGATAATGTATAATATCGTAGGCACTGAACGATATCGTAACATGGTGACAATATTATTTACTCATACAATTATCATCATCATCATCCGAGCGTTAAATCCCGGCTGCGTTCGGAGCGTTCACTCAGACGCCCAGGGTCTGCTGTCCTACTTTTTCTACTTCACTTTGCGCGGTCTTCAGCATCCCCCCTTTTGAGAGCATTGGTGGACCTGGCGGAGGCGGCATGGCTAGCTTGCTAAAACAATTATATATGCAGATATAAATATCGCGCAGGATTTTACCTACAGACGAATACAAGTGTTTGCGTGCCGGTTTGCGCCACTGCGGTGAGAGGGTGAGAAGGTGAAATACGGGGGGAGGGTAGCTTAATTACCTTGGTTCGGAGAGGGACAGATGAAGGAAAATCGCAAGAATGCCACAATATAGTCTTATCTAAAGAAGTATAGTATAGTACTTTATATATACTATTTAGAACGAAGTCGCCGGTATGAAGTATAAATAATGATTACTTATCTTAAATAAACAGCACTGCGTTCTTCGATAGAAATGTATTTACGCATTTTAGTATTTTTTTAAATCTTCTTTAATCGAATCATGAATCGCCATAAATGTTGCCCTTGGATTTCGAAGTCGTGCCGTTGTATTTTACTCATAATACAAACGTAACTTACGTACAATAATATTTTAATTAAAGACATTAATAATTGTCAAACACAGATTGAAATAATAATTTAAATAAAAACAGACATCTATGTAATTAATAAATAAAGGTAATATTATTCAAGTTGGATAAAAGGTATTTAATAAAATAAATAGGAACTGACTTACTAAATAATGACGATTAAGATCCTACTTACTTGCACACCAGTGAAACTGACAAAATGTACTGAACCAAGTATTTCTGGGAATAACACCTGTATGCAACTACATTTATGCAAGAATAAATATTTCAGTTCATTTCAACTTCATGACCTTAGAGATGAAGACCGCCCTTTGTACATAACTTGATATAATTTTAGTCTTTAAGTTCATGTTTGTATTGGTGTACAATAAATAGTTATCTATCGATCTACAAATATGTTTGTCTGCCGATTATTTATTTAAATTATTCAATAACTATGGTTTTTATATTTTCAGAATAAACCTAACTTCGTGCTTTCTTTCTTTGGTTTCTCCATCATGGCGACTATGATTCTTCTAATTGCGGCATTATTGGAACTAATCCACAATTTTTGGATCTCTGCATTTTCTACTTTTATAATTGCTTGTAAGTTTTTTTTATTAATTTTTATTTTCTTCTTTGACCATTTTCATGGGCTACAGGTATATACGGCATTTCACAATTAGAAACTATATAAACTATTCTTACGCATTTGCGGGATTCGTAAATTAAATGTCGAATCAATGTGTACAACTTTATTAAGCGCAATACACACCAAAGCCGCCGACTCGCCGATGCAACGAAAAGAATTATGTCGGCAACATGCGCCCGCGCCTGCAACATGTTGGCGGCATGTCGGTGACTTGCGTAGGCAAGCGCTCAATCCTGCCGACACTCAAGCTGTAGTAAAATGCTGTATTTTTTGTTCCTCATCTCATGCCGCCGACATGTCGCTGACAAAAAGTTGCCGACATAGGTCGATGGGTTAGCGTCTTTGGTATTGCGCTTTGGAAGTACACACACGTAATTCACAGTATTCACAAACACAACCAAATACAAATGCAAACAGTACAGAAAACGATTGTTATACCATAAAACCCAGTCTTCTTTTTAATTGCGAAGCTAGGATTCAGGTACACGGCTCAGCTCATGGAAAGTGGTTACCATCACCTATAGACGTTTGCACCACCAATGCCGACGCCAACGCGTTGCCAGCCTTTAGGTTGAATTAAAGAGAAGAGCAATAGGGGTATGAGAAAGAGGGATCAGACAATTGGAACGGGATAGAAGGGATGGATACGGCATTGGAATAGGGGGGGGGGGGAGAGATGAAATGGGAGAAGTGGTTCGTCGGAACTCACACTCATTGCACGAAAGACGATTAGCACAAGTCTAACTGTTTGACGCCGATATTCTGTGAGGGCGTGATATCATACCGATCGATCTAGGCCTAAGAACTGTAATCAAGGTAATGATTCCCGCATGGCTCTACCACCTGGAAGTCTGTCAATGGGAGATTCCTCTTCCAAATGTAACTGAACTCCTCGTACCTCGTACGTGGTAGTACCACATTACACATTGTTGATTACTTATTGATTCTCTAATCTGTGCTGCACAATGTAAAACGTGTATCTCTTCTGTCGCAGGCTTAGTCCTATAGATTTATGTGTTTATCTCTATATATTGTCGGTTTTTCGTTTCATCGAATTTCAAATCACAATGACAGTAAAGAAGTTTCCCATCAAAAGTGACAATGAACAATTAAGTCATAGACAATCATAAAAAGTGTTGCAGATAATTTAAATACACGAAACGAAAGGATTTTATTCGCTTGCTGATCAAAATATTAATTAAGTAACTTTTTTTGTTTCAGTATTAAACATGCATTTTTCGATAGTTATCCATACAATATATGAGGAAATGTCAAGAGGAAGAAAGTTTGCATTAAACAATGTTGCATTGCGATCAAACGATGACGAGACGCCTATTTTGGATGAATTCGATGACATCAATACATAGATATTTTTGATTTATTGTAATTTTAAACATTATTTTTTATTTTTGTGTATTATTAATTACGAGGACAATAAATGTTTGTTCACGAACGACTCGTGAGCGCGAACCTGTCGCCGCGTCCTTGCGAGTTCTTCCCAAGCACCAATATATGTAATACTAGACTCTAGTGTATATTGTAAACACTGGATGCCAGGTGTTAGGGCGATTGTAATGTGTTAGTGTAAAACATGGAAGACGATATTTTAATTCTCCTCTAATGACTCGGTCGAAATGTTTGAACTTACAAAACGCCTGACGTAAATCTCGCATTCACATTAACTTGCGAAGGCGCTCATAAAGTATGCAATGTATTATGACATCATTCAAGTGTTCACTTTAGAAACACAGGCATCATGTATAAATAATATAACACCACCTTAATATTACGGTGGTATGGCGCACGTGCAGCGCTCGTTTTAAATGTCAAACGTGGATTTTATTGCAGGAGGTCAGCAGACAGCAGACGGCCCACTTGATGGCAACTGGTTACCATCGCCTATGGACATTTGCAACACCAAAGGTGCTACAAATGCGCTGCTGCTCTCTTAAAGTAGTGCCAAGTTGTTTGCCTATGTTCGCGTCGAGCTAGTGTCAAAACTGACGCACGGCGGCATATTATATCAACTATCAAAGAGTGCATTGAATATATAAAGATCAGCCATTTTGAACTTGTCACTAAAAGAATTTAGTGATTAATAATATTGATGAAATGAAAATTAATTCTATTTTTTATAAATATCATACCACAAGCTTGTCAAGTATTGTAGACAGCAAAATAATTAGTATAAAGTCGCCATTTTGTATACCAATATATAGCTAAGCATAATTTGTATCTACATAGTATAAATATTGAGCTGCCGTAACACTTATTCATACAAACTAATTTTTGATGTCCACTCTAATGCCTGGCCAATAAGGACATCAAGTCGCTAAGGCTCACCGCCGCGCACGCGAGTAGTACGTGACCGAGCACTTACGCCAAAGGAGTATAAGAGTGCACAGCGCTTTTTTAATGTTATTTTATATTTTATAACATTTGTTTTTTTTGTTTTATTATTTTTAAACATTTTTTTTTATACAAAACCAGATAGACTTCGTGAACAGTGCGCGCTGCATGACGATATATCTTTAGCGTACATTACTGTAATATATACTTAAGGTTTCGCGAATTGTATACATCGTAAAACTACGTTTTAACGGTTTTAAGCGCGGTAATTTATTTGATTTTTTATTATGCCGGTGATCACGGAAGACAAAGATTTCAACAAGTATTGTTAAAGTTTTATTTAGCCTACCGTCAACTTGTTCATTTTAATTGTTTAGGTTTAATAATAAAACTACGTTTTAACGGGTTTAAGCGCGGTTATTTAATTTTGGAAACTGTTCAGTTTTAATTTTGTTTACGGTTAATTATATATTTACTCTATGGGGATATGTGATGTTATTTTAGCTCGTTCTATGTAACAACGGAACACAATACAATACTCATTGACAATTGACATCTTTGTCTTCCGTGATCACGGCCATGGAAAACTGGCCGAAACGTCGGAATAAACAAAATCTAATAAATCACCGCGGTTAAAAGCGTTAAAACGTAGTTTTATTCTGTACATTGCTGTGTCATAGAAGATAACGACGAAATACCACCTGGTTTCTGTTACTACCCTAAATAGGTATTATTCTTAGTATATAAGCAGAAGTCCATTCTTAATCTGGCTACGCCAGAAAAATTGTTATATATATAGCAGTCTTAAAAGTCGTGGTAGCGTAATGGTTAGCGCACGCGTCCCAGACCTAAAGGGCGCGCATGCGATCCTGGCTGGATCGCATGCACCACTTAGTAAGTTTTCTGATCTAATGTGTATATTGTTACAATTACCATGTGCTAACAACGGTGGAGGAAAACATCGTGATGCAACCTGCACATCGAGATAAACGATGTGTCAAACCTGCCAAGCCGCCTTGGACAAGCGTGGCGGATATACTGTCCATTACCCCTATAATGGGAGGCCCGATCCCAGCAATGGGACATTTATAGGCTGACATTATTATTATTATTATAGCAGTCTTATGTATGTGTACATCTAATGCCTCAGCTACACCTAAGATAATGTTAGTGTTGGTGACTGTGTCCAAATGCGATTTACTCATAGCGTTAAAAAACAATTCCATAAATGTTCAGCTTTCCCTTAAGGCTCCTGTTGCCGCCACAGGTTGAAAGTGCGTTGTAAACGAAATAACATTTTTTTTAGTATTTCCTGATCAATAATTTACCAAAAAATATGTCATAAATTTTCACTATTTGAGAGGTAACGTGGTTTTTTCATAATTTTTCTATAGTTATTTAAGTTAAGAAAAAAAATCGCCTCCATATTATTGACATGAAACCATTTTACTCCTTCAATTTTTATCAAAACAGAATAATAGAATATCTACATCTTTATGAAAGAGATATAAATAATTTTTTTATTATTTTTTAAATACTACTGTATTTTATACACAACTAGCTGTCCCGGCAGATGTCGTCCTGCCCGGAAAAGCTTCAATCGATATGCCGACAACAACGCCACCTACCGGGTCCAATTGTGAACCTACTCAGAAACCTTCTTTGGCTCATGCACAACAACTTTGCTCAAGATCATCACATGATCAAATGTATAGTTAACGATTCTATAAAGGACATACATACAAACATACATACATAATATCACGCCTGTTTCCCATGGGGGTATTCAGAGACTATGGATCTCCACTTTGCGACGATCCTGACAAACAACTTTCACTTCACCTACTATCATTAACCTCTTCAGACATGCACGTTTATTTATATATTTTCATACAAACATTCATTTTTATATATTCACAATAAAATAATAATGCATCTGAAAAACGATCGCATCTATGGAATCGCCGCTATCGCCCGAGAAATTTTCAAGGACGTTGGTGTTGCTACTTGATATTGTTGTTTGTTGCTATTTGCCGTTTGACATTCCTTCATAGAAATCGATCCTTATATGCTGCTATGGCTACCTTCCATTAGGGACTCGCAACGACCACGTTCCCGACCGCGATTTATTCCGTTCTACTTGTTTGCCGGCGTTATAATCGTAAAACCAAGTGGAACGGTATTCGACCATCCTCTTGACATGGGTCGTTGTCCATTCCAAATATGCTTTCCTCACGCTGCGATCCTCTCCCATCTGTTCTACGTGACCGAGCCAGCGGAGGCAGTCAGGTTTTATTTCTCCAATTATGTAAGGTTCGCCCACGAGATTCTCAATTTCGAGGTTGGTTCGGACCCTCCAACTACCATTCTCTCTCTTATATAAACATAGCAGGTGAATGAAGAAATTATGCTGGTTCAAATTGTGGACTGTGTCGGGAAAATAAACCTTTTCCTTGCACTAGAAAAGTTAAGCCTTCACTAACCTTGAGATCTACACCTTCCTAGACCAAGTCTGTTAAAGAAAATAAAGTATTGCTAATCTATAATCGCATTCAGAATGCAACTATGAATAACGCTTATTTTAACTCCTTTTTAACGAGCCTATAAACCTCATCTAACTGTTATGAATAAGGGCCAGCCAGGTAATAGGGCATTTGCTAATTTTCTGGATGACTACCACCGTTAGGGTATGCCGCCAGATTCCAGTCTCCCTTTTGAGACAAGCAGCACACTGCTGCACCTTTGGTGTTGCAAACGTCCACAGGCAACGACTTTGCATCAAGTGGCTCAAAAAAGAGGGTTAGTTGTCATATATAGGTAGATGCTACTTTTTTGTCGTAATCGTTGTATTGAACATGAGGCTAATTTATGTAAAATAAAAGATGTGAATATTTATTTGTTTTATTTTCAACAAATCTATCGTACGATCTACACGTATCTACATAAAATGTTCAGTTACAAACTTCATTGTATATAATAATAATTTACTATATTTTTTTAAATACATACAAAACAGGCAGAATATAGGTATTATGTCATAATATCAATTTACATATTTTGTAAGGTGATTATTTTATAATAACAATTTATTAACCTACTTATTACAAATGTATGCATAAGATTTAAGATGTGCTTGATAGCATTTCATATTTTTCTTCTTGGATTCTGGTCATTTTATAACAAGCCTAGGTACTAAAGTTGCATTAAAATTAATTATCATAATGTATAACAGTCGCAAACCCTAAGGAAATTAATATCTACGTTTTACATATGTATACGTGCATATATTATGTTAATTACTAAATACTTTTCTAATATTAGTGACGTTTATAAATAATATGCAAATTATGGCCAAGTCTCTAATTATATCTTCTAAAAAATTTATAAAAGACACAAGTAGAAAAGTTAATATCAAATTATAGTACTTATGTACATTAACTATTTTTAAATATTTATAGTAAAATTGGCTACAATAATTATTATCAGTTATTTATTTATCTAACTGACTGACGTGAAATGTAGGAAATTAATTGCATCGTAGATGAAGTGGAATGTTCTATTAATAAAGTAATAAAATGTAATTCGATGTATTAATATTATTGCAGTAAGTAGGTATTTTAAGCTAATCTGTGAGCTTGAACTTAAACTTCTTCCCGACTGTTAAGTTGCTTGTAGAAACTATGCGTAAGCAGAATTTGATAAATGTTGATGCCTGAAAAAAATATAATAGCAATAAGACATATATTAATATCAATGTTATAAATCCGCAGCAGGAGTAGGTGTTGTGTAATATTATAAATCAGCGGAGGCTTTGAGTTTGTACAAAGCTCTTAAAAACATAAAAAATCAGGGGGTCTAGTTCAGGCCAGTAGATTCCGAAAACTCTGTCTGCCAGAGTATCAAGTGAAACCTACTAAACGGATTTAAGCGAAACTCGACATAGAACTAATTAATCCCATAGCTACATTCTGATGACACAGGCACTAAACTATCATTATCCCAGAATTAGCGCCTGCATAATGGAACTGACTGATCCATTATTATGCAAGAATAGTTGTGGGTATCTGTGCGCTAGTTTCTTTCTAAGTTCGAACATTCCGTATGTGACAGGTAAAACATTTAGCTTATAATAAATAGTCATAGATAAAAAATTGGTGCTATGGTCAAGTAGTGAGGAGGGATGAAACTCAAGTCATAAAAATAATGTTAAACTCATCGATCATATTATTAGTGATTGATGGTTAAACTACGAGATCGATTCAAAATGTAAAGGTAGACGAAAAAGAGATAGATGGATAGGGTGAAGGATGAGATGATGATTTGTGGTGTGACAGAGGACGTATGTCAGAACAGAGGAGTATTCAGGGAAAATAGATATTGTGCCGACCCTAATTATTTGAATTAGGAGAAAGTGAAATAAAAGATTGCAATTAAGTAAGATTAATACGTAAGTAATCATTTATATACAATGTAAATAAACAAGTAAAAAATAGTTCTATTAAGTATGTAATTGTGATATTAAGTGTATAAAGTTGTGAATTGAATGAAGATGCAATAACACTTGTTGAGAAAGGCATGTTAACGTTTGAATATGTAGATAGAATGGATGAAAAGAGACTAACAAAGCAAGTGTATGACGAAAGCTTGGTTCGTCTTAATCACGACATATTTATTGGTGCAGATTTAAAACGCTTTAGACCCTAAGTATCATTGTCCTCACACATTTTAAACAAGTCTATAAAAGTTAACACTGACAAGTACACACTATATTTTTTTTATTTTATTGAATGAGTTCAGCAGATAACGTCTCATCTGATGGAAAGTGGTTACCATCACCTATGGACATTAACAGGACAGTAACAACCGTTATCTAAAGAGAGACTGGAACCTTCCACTAATGACGGAACACAACTCAAAGTCGTAATGGCGGCATACTCTAAACCAACTCTAATACCTTACAACTTTTTGTCCGTGCAAGAACGGAGAAAGAATACAATTTCCTGCGTTGGGGCGGCCTGTCGTAAGAGGCGACAAAACAACCCACAGTCAGGTGGTAGGGCATTTCCCTGACTGCCACCACCCCTGCTCTAAAGTGTGTCGCAACACACAAACTTGAGTTGTGTTTCGGCATTAGTGACAAGGTTCCAGTCTCCTTTAAGAGTGCAGCAGCACATTTGTAGCGCCTTTGGTGTTGCAAATGTCCATAGGCGATGGTAACTGCTTTCCATCAAGTGGGCCGTCTGCCGGTATGTTGAACTCCTGCAATAAAAGAACTAAATAAAAAGAACGTGGCTGTAGGTCGTTTAGTCGCCTCCTTCGACAGGCCGCCTGGTCACCGAAAAATGTATTCTTTCTCCGTTCCTGCACTGATATTATTTGGTATATTTGTGATAGCGGGAAACAGGAACAAATCAATGAAAAATTGCCCGATAGCTTTTTCTTTTTTGATATGAGAGCTAAATTTAAAAAAAAGGTATAACGCGCCAGCATTTTGTAAAAAAGATTTCACTTTGCTTTGCTGTTTTTACTAGCGTTCCACTAATTTTGTCGCTGTATATATCTTTTCATCGTGTATAAATAAAGTATTAGAACTAAGTCTATAATTTTTAATAGAAACAATAGGAATTAACCATCGTAGTGCGATGATCATCATTATTAGCAGTCTTTTCCATAGCATAATAATATTGTATTTCTGTACTTACAAACATAAAACATTTGAGTCAGAATATGTCCCACAGTAAAGTTGGATATGTTCAAGAAGAAAATGAACATCACCAGAATGAAGAAGACAATCCACATAATGAAGTAGGCTTTCACTATACCAGCTCGCTCCTGTAAAGACAATGGGGATTTGCCTGTTAATTAGATTGTATTAGATATATATTTTATCAAGAAAAGAATGTTTGTACAATAATTTGGTTACGGTAAGGCTTAATTTCTCCATATAATAATAGCAAATCATTATCATCCCAATGCAATGGACTCAGGCCTCTCTATTTCGATTTTCCTTATTTTAAGTTCGAGCTTGACTATCACCTTGCCTGGTATTGATCTGAGATTTGGTCTAGAACGTCACGCTTTTTTATTTTTTGTTCCAAGATTGGCCACTAGCAGTTGACAGGCAGACGATCCACCTGATGGAAAACGGCTACCGTTGCCTATGCATGCTTGTAACACCAAAGCTGCTTATAAAACGTGCTACCGCTCTTTAAAGGAGACTGATGGCGGCATACACTAGACCAGAGGCGGTAGCCATCCAGACGGGCAAATCAACCACCGACTGTAGGTAGTTTTATCGCCTATTCTCCGTTACTGCACGGATGGCAGAGTGTAATAGGGAGAAAGGGTGGAAAGATAAGATAACGGGAAGGAGAAATGGGCTATCGGAACTCAATCTTCGTAAGAAACACAATTATCTCAAGGGTAAACATTTCACACCGATAGGGCGTTCTATTAGTAGCTCGCAAAACCCAAAATGGTACGTTAGATGTTCCACAAGGCGACCGCGGTCGTTGCGGTCGTGGCGAAACGTCACTAATGACGACATCATTTTCGATCACACAACGCTCACAACGACCCATGTCAAGAGGTGGGTCGAATAACCGTTCCACTAGGGTTTACGATTATAACGCCGACAAACAAGTGAAACGGGTTAAATCGCGATCGTGAACCTGGTCGTTGTGAGTCCTAATGGAACATAGCCCGAAAAGTGTCTGTCATGTCTTACATTATTCCGTGAGGGTGTGGTTATCATACCGATCCAAACGGTCCCGTAATTGTATGTATAGTAAAGGTATTGATTCCAGGATGGCTTTACCGTGTCAATCTTTATTGTTCATCATAACTTAAACCTAGACATTTAATATAAATACATTTCCATTAGAACAACGGGCGGCCTTATCGCTTATAGCTTTCTCTTCCAGGCAACCCGCTGTCTAACTAGACATTATAAAAAATTAAATAATATTTGGTGGTTTAACTCAATTAAACTAATTCAATCGTAAAAAACACAATAATAAACTAATATAAACATACATAATTAAATAAATTATAATGATATAAATTACATATAATTTACATGCGAAACAATAATACCACCATATACTGCAACAAATTTTATTGCATGGACAAATCAGTCAGTGATCAAGTGTTTGAATGTACAAATGGATGTAGCTTTTCTGATTTTCAAGGGGAGGGAGTTCCACAGGCGAACAGCCTGTACGGCAAAAGAGTTTCCTACAAAGGACGAAGTGTGTTTAGGTATTGTTAGCAGTAGAGGAATGAGATTGATAGAGGAAACTAAAAAGTTCCTTTAAATATGGGGGGTACAGAGATTGAAAAGGATATTGTGCAGAACTGAGAGTACAATATTACTGCAAAAAAGCAATTTAGTAATAAGAAGAAATTTTTCTCACCGAAACTACACCGTAGATGAACACAATGTCGAACAAAAGTTTCACAAGAAACATGAGCACCATTATAATGCACATTGCGTAAGCTCCGGTCAACGCTGCTTGTGTTTCTACATCAAGTCCTGAGCTATCTATCACACCCAAAGCTACAGTATTTACTATCATTACCACGAAGAGCACGAAGGAGAAGAACTGAAATTATATTCAAATGCAACAGATTTTATTTAAGTTAATTGTAGATGTTTTTTTTTATAATGTATAGGTTCGCGTTTGACTGACATTACGCCTGATGTCAGGTGGAAATGCAGTCTAAGGTGGAGCACGCTTACCTAGAAGATACCAGTTCACGCGAGATTTAAAGACACCTAGATTGTATTCTTCAGGAAAGACAGACGACGGTAAAGAGTTCCATTCTTCAGCGGTACGTATGATGAATGTGGAAGCATAGCGTTTCGTCCGCTTCGTTGGTATTTCCACCATATATCGGTGGCGTGAATGCGTACGTTTGCTTATCCGGTGGTGAAATGGTGAGGGAGGAACCAATACACGTAATTCTGTGACACATTCTCCGTAGTGTATCTTATAGCATAGGTACCGAGAAACTAGTGACTTTACGTCGCTGATTTAGATTCATTAGCAGTTTGTGTTTAAACTGTTTGTAAGTAAAGTACAAGTTTTCTGGAAGAGAAATATGTAATTTATACAGAAATATGTTACACAATTACTTTTACAATCTGCCGACCTAGGCTTTAGCCTAATCAGCCTGATGACGGATTGCCACCACTTCTTAATCGATTGATAAAATTGAGTTTAATTGACCAAACAAGTGTGGGTACTTACTGCATTTAAGCATCCCAAGACTATGTTACCGGTCTTCAAATCCAATACAAAACAACATGTTTCAAGTTGCGGAAGACCCATTCTGAACTGCAAATTATGAAGGATTACATTAAAAGGCGAATAATAAAATAAATGTTTTTATAGATGTCCATTTTAGTAATAAAATCAAGAAAAAAAAATTTTATTGTTAAAAAATAACTTTACTACACATTTTGGTTATAATTGAATGAAAAAATCTTATCAATCATTTACATTATTGTCTTTTTAGAGTATATTAGAGTATATTAAATAAGATTATATAAATAATTCAATAATAATCCATTCAATATAATAATTAATACTATTTAAGTAACATAATTTTAACTTACAGTTTAAAATTTTTCTCTTCGAAGCTGCCAGTAAGAGATCGGACCACCGAATCTAAAGAACTGAGAATCCATGGGAGTCGTCAAAGGTAATGATGTAAAGAAGGAGAATAGTTAAAATATAGACCTTTCTGTACCTACTGCCAATCTGTTCTTCACAGAGACTCGCATTCAAATCTGCACACACAAGTTCGAAAGATAAAATAATTGATCTTTGAAAACCTCTGAAGTTTTATCATTATTTTTATTTTTTATAAGAGTTTGCCCCGCGGCTAGTAGCTTCTTTTTGCATACATAACAATTTAATTCAGTTTTTTTACATATAATAGTAACAAAGAAACTATGTCCATACATTCTACACAGCTGTGCAGCAAAACATACAGGTGAGTCGAAGCCAACTTGATTTGGAGTAATGCAATAAACGACATGTTGTTTATGAAAAAGTAGGTATTTGTTAGTGAATTGAAAAAAAACGCGATTGCAGCACCATCTATTCTAAGGAAACGGGGTCATTTATCGGGATAAAGTGTACTCAGTGTTTTCGTTTAAAATCTCCTTAGACACTGGGTTGCCTGGAAGAGATCGCTATAAGCGACAAGGCCACCCATTGTTCTAATGCAAATGTATCCATATTAATTGTCTAGGTTTAAGTTTATGGTGAACAATAAAGAGTTTTCATTCATTCATTAACTCAGATTATAAGCCAGCACTGCATTGCAGCATCATACAAACTGCAACCATTTAAAGATTTATTATAATACAGACTAACAATCACATAATAATTATTTATGTTATTATATATGTATAATTTGATTCGTAGCATATTTTAATTTATTATTTAGTTTAATTTTAGATAAGGTCCTTTTGTCATTACAATTAAAATAAAACTTTCTAGACAAAGAAAATAATTATAAATTATGAATAACGGCTAATATAGGTGATTAGAATTCACTAAAGATTAGAAAGTTCACTATTTTTATTATTTATACAGGACAAATTTAAAAAGTAATTTTAGAGCTCTACCCTCAAATTGATTTTTTCGTAATATTCCATCCCATTATTCATAAAGTAAGTAGGCACATCGCATCTCCCTTTTTTATGTGTTAAGCTTCCAATATATTACACCCATTAGTATAAATAAAATAAGTATGAAACATGTTATTTCGATAAACAATTAAACCCGGTTTACTGTAGGCAGAAAATACAAACCCATGCCTCTCTGTAATAACAGTCTTTGAAATCTTTTGGCGACATAAAGTCTAGGATTTTGGATCAATATGGGATAGCTAGTGTCTCAAATATCTCCAAACTTCGTGAAACCGATAACATAAGGGAGAGCGGATGAGTTTGTAATTAAACAAACAAGGGCGTTAACCTCTGTTAGGTCCTCAATAGCATTAAGCAATGGAGGTTAATTAACACGACCATTAAACCTCTATACAAGCACAATAAACTCGTGCCTATATATACTACATTCCCCACTCGAGGCAATCAGCCGTCTGACGGCCAGTTCATATAGACGTTTACCTTACTATTTCATTTACATGCCTTACCAAAGGTGGAATTTTGGCATTACTTATCGCCGGGTCCTATTCTTATCGACCGTTCATAACCGCCTTACTATCCGTTAATATTTAACATAAGCTACAAGTAATATATAAATTCATAGGAATGTGAATATTCAGATGTAGTTAAAACTGTATTATTTCAAAATTATGAATAGCGTACTTTTCAAAATTGTTTAAGACCAATTAGAAACTAGCGGTTTTTGGCAGTCGTTGACCTGCCCTGATTTTTTTAATATAAAGATATGATAGGTAATACACCTATATACTTTCTCACAAACAGCTGCTTACGTATTCGTCCGATTTCGGAGCAGCTCGTCTCGATCCGTGCGAGCTTCGTACAGTCGTACCATATAACATACACGTTAAGCGAACGCTCGGCCGAGCTACATGGTAGGCGGAGTGGGGGGTGTTAGATTTTATTTTCGTTACTGAATTTCTTGATTCGTTCACCGCGCTCAAAGCCCGCGATAAGAGCTATGCAATAGCTTAAAAACCTAGAACCCGATTCCAGCGCCAACTACCGGGTCTAATTGTGAATCTAATCCATCCCCGGACCCACTCAAACACTATTTTTTTTATACCTTGGGTAACCCAAGGTACCCATGGTTTTCATGGTTAGAGAGATTTCATCCTTGTGATTGACCTTAACGATCGATGCAATAAAATTACAGGATGTAATTTGTACAGATTTTAGTCGGTTCGATTCCCGGGTGAAGCAAGAGAATTTTCGAACGTCTCGGAGACCGGTTTACTATCACAATATCAGGCTTATTGGCGACAATAGTCCTGTGTGTGATAATTGATCGGTTTCAGTAGAGCAGACCTTAGTCATTGGTAGATGTAACGGGACCGAAGTGTTGACGTATTTTCCGATCCACACAAGCGGCTGTCCCATCTTCCAAGGAATGAGAGACATTCCGGTTTCTTGCCATCGTCACGTACCAAACCAAAGACAGCCGGTACGCCTGCACTGACAAGAGTTCGTCGGATGATATCATTGAGGCTGGCATGGCGAGATCTTCAGCCAGTTATACAGACATTATAGCCCCATGATCCTACTTTGCTAGCGATAATTTCTTAAACAGATTTATCAATAAACATTAAAATGTCGGTCAAACCAATGATAATATATAAAATAATATCATTGGGTCAAACAGTATCTTGGCATAGAGCAAGGTAGCAATACTTGTTTACTGTTGGTTGTACTACTTCAATTTGCATGTGTCTACATTTTTTTATCATTATAATAATCGGCAGACAGACTCATATTGTTTATCCCCAAATTAAGCAAGTTAGGCTTGTGTTATAGGTAATATAAAACGGACTATTCTGGGGCCGATCCAGACACCCAGACGTAATTTCTCTATTTTCTCCGTAAATAACGGAGAAAATTCGTTTCCGAAATTTGCCATGCCAGGAATCGAACCCGAAGCCTGTGCGTTGCAGTGAGATAAGCTGTCAAAGGCTTAGTCCGCTCAAACACAGAGGCTGTCATTCATTTCAAAAGAACAAGCCAAAGCTACATACCTTTAGGCTGGTGTGCACCAACATTTAACCGACGGTTAAAATAAAATAATCGCTGTTTATGCATACATTTTGATCGATTATTTTATTTTAACCACCGGTTAAATGTTGGTGCACACCAGACTTACTCTTCTTAGGGACAAATTGCTAATAGCACTTTAGTAATGTTGCATTCATGTCCATGTGTAATGTGTAGCTTGTTGGTCGATTGCGAAGGGAGTATGGAGGTCGAGAAGGCGTTGACCTCAACATTTTATCACGCCACTAATCAATAATATGTCTATGATGTCATTGTGTTGTTTTTATAAATCTCATTTTGTTTTATAATATAGTCAGTCAGTCTATCCGTGCAGGAACGGAGAAAGCACACAATTTTTTGTGGCCGGGCGGCCTGTCGTAAGGGGCGACAAAACAACCCACAGCCAGGTGCTAGGGCTTGTGCCCGACTGGATGGCTACCAACCCTGGTATAAAGTATGCCATAGCAACCAAGAGTTGTGTTCCGGCATTAGTGACCAGGTTCCAGTCTCCCTTAAGAGAGCAGCAACGCATTTGTAGCACCTTTGCTGTTCAGCTAATGACCATAGGCGATGGTAACCGCTTTCCATCAAATGGACCGTCTGCCTGTCTGCTGAACTCCTGCAATAAAAAAATAATCAATAAAATGGCGAGGTCCGTCAATGGGGTAAATTCATAGCTGTGGCTCGTTTTATAACTTTTTAAACGGAATTTAACTACAATTCGAAGACAGACTTCAATGGAGTCTTTGCTTCACTGACTGATTTGTTGTCGTCGTCAGTATTCAAACATCGAAATAATGAGAGATGTATGGATTTCGCCCACTAACGGACCTCGCCACCTTAACTATACATGCATCGGTAGATAGATCTATTTTTCCCGAAACCTACAACTTGGGTGTCTTCAAGTCCCGTGTGTATAGTATAGTATACTATACTACGAGATCCCTCAGGAAATCGAAGATCCAAGCACAGAGACCGATAGGCAATCCATAAGATGGAAGCTTGCTGATGAGGCCGTCGTACCCTGTCAAAGGCTTTCGAGATGTCAAGAGAGACTGATAGAGAGACTGTCTGCTGTACTTCAGCAATAAAAAGATCACAGGAAGTGCATTTAAGTATACTAGGCATCTATGTGTTAAGGGAATTACAATAATCTAGAAATGAGTAATTCGTTTAACGTACCATTACTAACATTGTCACTTTGGCTGACACATGTAATATATGAATTAGTCGATACTTTAATTAAATAAACATTAGAAATCTATAAACAAACAAAACTGCGTTTGAACGGTTCTAAGCCGGTATTTAATTTCATTTTGATTACCAGTACGAACGTTTCGGCTATTTTTCACTAGCCGTGATCACGGAAAACGAAGATGTCACGTGTCAATAAGTAATATAATATTATTATTGTATGTCTACAAAACAAAAAAATATAAACAAATTTCTTAATCTATCTATAATAATGAATCTGTAAATGGTTCCAGTTTGTACGATGCGTTTAAAAATGTGATAAAAATCAGGAGGGCTAATTCGGACCAGGAGATTCCGAAAACGCAATTTTTAGAATTTTTTTCGGCTTGTGTTTAAACGCCTACCAGAAATGCACCTATTTTACTACCAATAAATTCGAAATACCTACCAGAATGGATAAATGCTCACCAAATTGTGTTTCCAGAAGTATTGTAGAAATGAAGCTATTTTCCTTTTTATGCTATGCCATAAAAATATATAAACGCCTTTAAAGCTAATTTCAGACCAAATATTTTACATTAGATGGCTTATAACCCGAATCAACACTTAGGATACGTTTTATCCTGATTAAAGACGTCGTTTACTTGGAATAGACGGATTAGCAAAATAGATGGCGCTGCAGTTTCCTTAGCCACAACCATCGCTGTAATTCAATCACAAATACGTTGTCAGGTTGCCCACATGTCATTCATTACATGTTAGGTACCTCAAATCAGGTTAGCTGTGACTTTTCTTTATGTGTGCAGTTGTATTTATAGTGAACAAGCTGTCCAGGCAGACGTCGTCCTGCCCGTAAAAGCTTCAATCGATATGCCGACAGCAGCGCCACCTACCGGATCCAATTGTGAACCAACTCGGAAACCTTCTCTGGCTCACGCACAACAACTTTACTAAACATCATCACATGATCAAATGTATAGTTTACGATTCTATAAAAGGCATACAGATAAACATTCATTTTTATATAGAAGACTAGCTGTCCCGGCAGACGTCGTCCTGCCCGGAAAAGCTTCAATCGATATAACGACAGCAGCGCCACCTACTGGGCCTAATTGTGAACCAACTCAGAAACCTTCTCTGGCTCATGCACAACAACTTTGCTAAACATCATCACATGATCAAAAGTATAGTTTACGATTCTATAAAAGGCATACAGATAAACATTCATTATTATATAGAAGACTAGCTGTCCCGACAGACGTCGTCCTGCCCGGAAAAGCTTCAATCGATATAACGACAGCAGCGCCACCTACCGGGCCTAATTGTGAACCAACTCAGAAACCTTCTATGGCTCATGCACAACAACTTTGCTAAACATCATCACATGATCAAATGTATAGTTTACGATTCTATAAAAGGCATACAGATAAACATTCATTTTTATATAGAAGACTAGCTGTCCCGGCAGACGTCGTCCTGCCCGGAAAAGCTTCAATCGATATAACGACAGCAGCGCCACCTACTGGGCCTAATTGTGAACCAACTCAGAAACCTTCTCTGGCTCATGCACAACAACTTTGCTAAACATCATCACATGATCAAAAGTATAGTTTACGATTCTATAAAGGACATACAGTCAAACAATCATTTTCTATACATAAGAAGATTCAACAATAGATAAGTATTGAAGGTATATATATAAAACACCTAAAAAAGTTATGTACGTAACATAGAGCTATATTAGTAGATCTAGCTAGTAAACTAGGGCTTGTCACGCGACGTAGCTGCGGGGTAAATAAACTGTAGTATCTAGACTAAAGTATACTAATATTATATAAAGCGGAAGAGTTTGTTTTTTTGTTTGTTTGTTTAAACGCGCTAATCTCAGTAACCGCTGGTCCGATTTGAAAAATTCTTTCAGTGTTGGATAGTACATTTATCGAGGAAGGCTATAGGCTATATTATATATTTTTTTAAATTAGGGATCCTTACTAAAAGTCCAATAATGTACCCCAAGGTGTAATGACAATGACCCGAAAAAATCCTTACACGGCGTGCGCTGCGAAAACTATTGATTATAGAACAAAACAATGTATTACCACTTTGCAGAACATATAATTGTCTACAAAAAATATCACGTAACCATATGTCTAACTATTGTAGTTATCTCACAATAAGTGTTTTCTTTTATTTTTTTAAATAATTAAAATGCCGTCGCTTCAAAAACTCTTTATTTTGTATCTTGGTATTAATCCTTATCAAAATAAATTACTCCATATTCAAGATGAATTCAAGACCTTTCTAAAACTTTTTGAATTATTCAATTCGGACGTTTCATTCAAAAGATATCGCAATATTTAAAATTTAAGTATTAGTGTTGTAGCCAAATAAGTATTAAGTATTGCGCGCGCATGTATGATGCGGTCATGAGGGGCTATACCAGGAGACGGACATAGGATACATTTTATCCCGTTGGAAACGGTAGGTGGCGCTGGGATCGGGTCCTATATTTTTATTTTTTCATAGCAGGACAACGTCTGCCGGGGCCGCTATATTATAAAGCTGAAGAGTTTGTTTGTTTGTTTAAACGCACTAATCTCAGGAACTGCTGTCTGATTTGAAAAATTCTTTCAGTGTTGGATAGCCCATTTATCGAGGAAGGCTATAGGCTATATATCATCACGCTAATACCAATAGGAGCAGAGCAGCCATGAAAAATGTTTCAAAATCGGGGAAAAAAATTAACTCTTCAACGCGGACGACGTCGCGAGCACAGCTAGTCTTGAATAAAATGACATGGTGTCCATCACTTGATGCCAATAAGGGTTTAGTTACGTGTGACGGCCTCTGCGGTTGAGCAAGCCTTTGCCGGCCTACCTCGCTGCAGCGCAGAGGCTCCGACTTCGATTCCTGGCTAAGTAAATTTTTGAAACAAATTTTCCGTCATACACTGTGGTCTGGGTGTCTGGGATCGGCCCCAGAATAGTCCGTTGTATATTCCCCATAATATAAGGGTTATTTTCTTAATTTGGGAATATACAACGTGCTGTTTGCCTGCCTATTTATATATTAATACGTGAAGCAAAAACTTTGTACACGTTTTTACGAAAATTGCGCGGACGAAGGAGTATGAAATTTCGCATACTTATACTATACAGAGAAGAAGCGACGAAAGCAGACATTTTTTCTAAATTAAGCATAAAAAATACATTAAAACATTTAAAAAAACATGACACACACTACCATGTATTTGACACACACACGCATATATACTCTTTTGTTTATTGTTCAAGTCAAATTAACAGTGTTTGGCGAAATCTGGGATTACAGAAGTATAGTCTTTGAAATTAATTATTAATGTCGAATTTGGAACAAGAGAAACCACTAGTTATTATTATAATAGCTTCTCCTACATCAAAATTCTTTACTGTTATTAAACTAAGAATGTAGCTTGAAGCCCACACACCACACAAACCAGATTCTCAAACTTGTTTATCCTTTTTGCGTGAATTTTACCCACAACTTATCATTTGATTACATTCCTTTTCCTGTTTCCACTGTTGCAGTCGTTATCTTTAATATAACAATTAACCGACTTGTTTTGCATTAGTCATGCATTATGGGACTTACCAGCGCTAAATTCTACGTACTGGACTCCTATCTCCGTCCTCAATTGGTTGGTTTCTTGTTATTCTTCGCGGTCTTTAGGAATGCACCGAGTGTGATGAAAGGTCTAATATAATTGTCTTCTTTTAATCTATAATACTATAAAATTCTAAACATGCCATGTCTGTATATTGAAGCTATTACAAAAACAGAAATCTTCATATATAAAAATGAATGTTTGTCTGTATTTCCTTTATAGAATCGTAAACTATACATTTGATCATGTGATGATGTTTAGCAAAGTTGTTGAGCATGAGACAGAGAAGGTTTCTGAGTTGTTTCACAATTGAACCCGGTAGGTGACGCTGCTGTCGGCATATCGATTGAAGTTTTCCGGGCAAGACGACATCTGCCGGGACAGCTAGTACATTTATATAATGTACACACATGGCGAACACGATGCAATATTTTTTTAGATTTCTTGTCTGTTGTTCGGGATTCACGTAAAAACTACTGGGCCGATTTCGATGCGGTTTTCGCTGATCAACAGTCAATTTTTAGACTTAAAGTCTGCGTTACCTTCTTCTTCTGCGAGCGGGCGGTTTCCGCAACTCGACGATAAAGCGCCTATTTTGCGAGCGAGGGCGGATGAGGGTCTACTCCATCCAGCCCAGCTTCTCCAGGAAGTCCACCAGCTTCTTGATGTTGCTGAAGACTTGTCGGAGGCTACCTGGGGCGTCCATATACTTCGCCCTGTATTGGGCCACCTCTCCGCATTCAAGCAGGACATGGGTGGCTGTTTCTTCTGTCTCCAGGCATGCTCTGCACAGGGGGCTGTCGGTGACACCTATATTGAAAAGATGTCTGTTAAAATTGCCATGTCCAGTGGTTGCACTAATAACTAGTCTCAGCCGGGACCGACTGAGCTTTAAGATATTCCTGGAGAAACGCAGGTTTACTCGAGGCATTGCCAGCTTAGCTTGCCTGCAACCCTCCAGGTTGTCCCAAAGTTGTTGATGTAGTGCCCTTGTCCTTTGAATTATGTAATTTCTAAACCAACTGTGTGGCAAAGGCAGGAAAGGTTCCGGTCCAAACTGATTGGGTTTCGGAACCTCTCCTTGCCAGTTGATCTGCCGCATCGTTACCCCGGGCACCACTGTGCCCCTTGATCCATTGAAGGGTCAAGGTATTGTTCTTACCTGCCGCCTCTTTTAGAGCCGAGTGGCATTCGTATATTAAATTTGAATAAATAACCTGCTACTAAGGGCTTGTCAAAGAAGCAAGTGAGGTGTGTAAGAATAAGCCCGAATGGCGCTCTGTTGTTCGTGCCTACCCCGCAAGGGACCTGGCGTGAAGTTATTTATGTATGTATGTATGTATGTATGTATGTATGTATGTACTAAGGGCTTGTAGTACCGATCTGCTATCAGAGAGTATTCTGATACTTCGATCATTGACATCTCTAGCTACGATTGCTTTAGCGTCCTCTGGCGTCGTCAGCGTTTCTGCGTTACCTTTTATATATTTATTGTATTTTGATTTAAAATGAACAAATTAGAAAAATCGAATTCCAATGTGATTTCTTCACTGATCGATAGCAAACTTTGTGTGATAAGATATGTGATATTCTTGAATCCCGGGGGAATTTTCCCGGGAGCGGTTTTTAGTTGTTCGGTGTATAAAAAATACCTTATTCCGAGACAGTTATCATTAAAACTATAGTTTACTTTCTTTTTAAATGCTACGGTACTTTGCGTCCCGGGAATCCCGCGGGAGAGTCAAATTAAGCGTGGAAAAAGTCGCGGGCATATCCTACTAGGAAAACTAATAATACGTTAAATAAACAAGGCTTCATCACTTTTTTTGATAACAAAATGTGATTTATGTTTAAGAAATACACTTTATTATAATAATAAACAATAAAACTATTTTTGAGTTTAGCAACCAAGTACTGGATTAGTTATTATAATTTTCTAGTTCATCGAAATTGGCCCAGTAGTTTTAACGTGAATCCCGAACTACTTTTAAAAGAAACATGACAAGAACAACTATGCTACTTAATAACTGTAACAATACACTAGTGGTCGCCCGTGGTCGAAATTCAACCATAATAATTAATATCAGAGACTATAACTTCTATTATCACAGATTTCGTCAAGGCTAATTTGACTTTAACAATAAACAAAAGAGTATATCCGTGTGTGTCAAATACATGGTAGTGTGTGTAATGTTTTTTTATTGATTTAATGTATTTTTATGCATAATTCACAAATAAATAATATTAGCATTCTGCTCTCCTTGTGTATATAAACTATAAATTGTGTGCGAAATTTCATACTCCTCCGTCTGGGTACAAAATTTTTTCTTCACGTATATAGGTATACATATAACATTTGTATGTACATATAATAGTTAATTTTTATTAACGACAAAACACTAATGCTTTTAGTACTACATTTTTTATCAATATTTATAGTTGGTTAAAGATTGTAACCTTTACCCCGCTTTCCTGTTCTGATGTGGTGTTGAGCAATTTTCCCGAGCATTGTGTAACACTAGATTAAAATATTATTTAATATATAAATATGTATGAACATTGGTTTTTCTTATTTACAGACAAAATATTTAATTTTATTTAAAAATAAACTAAATTATAAATTAAACTATACAAAGGAATTAAGTAAAAATAAACTATTTATACAAACTAAGATTAAACTATAAAATCTAGTAGCAGACCGCTGTCAGTCGGAAACATGCCCGAAAGACTGGCCACATTGCCTCGCTTAATAGCAGCGCTGACACGTTGCCCGGGGTAGACCAGTCTTTTGGTCACGTGGGACATCCACCAGACGTTTGGCTATATCTCGATAAAGCTTGTGCGCCTCAGGCCCCCATGGTCCCAGGATCTCGACGCCAATAGCCGCAAATACGTAGTCATTTCTGAAGGCTGAGTATTTGCGGCGTTTTAGCGCCTCCTATTGTGCAGCAGCTGAAATTGAATTGAAAAGTATTTGAAAATCGTTTTTTTCGTGTTTTTAGGGTTTATTTTGATAACATGGACAGGTAAGTGCATTAAAATTAATGTTAGACGTTATACAAAACAATTATTATCAATATATTGCTTTATTTTTGAAAATTTGTTTTTGTTGCTCATAGGTTACATTGACGGATAGGGATATTATTTTTTATTAGTTTCTCTCTGTGTACAAGGTTGTTATATCATGTTCCAGGGCAGATTCTATTATAGAAACCTTAGAAAATATTCATGAGCTCTCTTAAGAGAAACTGGAACCTGGTCACTAATGCCGGAACACAACTCAAGGTTGTTATGGCGACATACTTTAGACCAGGGGTGGTAGCCATCCAGTCGGGCAAATGCCCTACCACCTGGCTGTGGGTTGTTTTGTCGCCTCTTACGACAGGCCGCCCGGCCGCAGCAAAATTGTATTCTTTCTTCGTTCCTGCACGGATAAAACTTCGAACGACTCTAAACTTGATAGAATTTCGAAAAAATGAGACCAGTGGTGGAGTCCCTGAATGCAGCTTACAAGAAGGTCCCTTTGGAAGAACACCTTTATGTAGACGAGCAAATGTGTTTCACTAAAGCACGGAATATGTTGCAGTGATACAACTCTCAAAAATCACACAAAGTGTTGAGTGGCATTGAGTGCACGGGTGTTGAGAGCAGCCACCGGACATGGCAATTTTAACAGACATCTTATTAATATAAGTGTCACCGACAGCCCCCTGTGCAAAGCATGCCTGCAGGAAGAAGAAACAGCCGCCCATGTCCTGCTTGAATGCAGAGAGGTGGCCCAATACAGTGCGAGGTATCTGGACGCCCCAGGTAGCCTCCGAGAAGTGTTCAACAACGTCAAGAAACTGGTGGACGTCCTGGAGAAGCTGGGCTGGATGGAGTAAACCTGAGGGTTTCCACCCTCGCACGCAAAATAGGCGCTATGTCGTTGGTGCCGGAAACCGCCCGCTCGCCGAAGAAGAAGCTTATGACTCAGTGTTGCTCCCAGGCAACGCTCCCTGTTTTTCAATTTTTTTTTGGAAAATAATTGAATTCATGAAAAATTATGAACCACGTATATTTTTATTTATTTTTTAATTGCCCGTACACAAAAAATTTAGAAACTCTATGTTATTAAGTTCTAGAGGGTTAAACAAAGTTAAAAAAAAAATTTGAGCTAGGCATGTTTGCTGAAGAGTTTCTTGCGCCGCTTCTTCTCTTCAAGCCATAACATGTTGCGAAGCGGTGGTAAATTAGATTAGGCTCCCATAGAGTAAATAATAGACATAAACAAAATGATAACTAAATAATTAAAATGAACAAGTTGGCGGTAGGCTAAATAAAACTTTAACAATACTCGTTGGACAATTGTCATTTTTGTCGTCCATGACCAAGGCCACTGAAAAGCAGCCGAAACATCGGAATAACCAAAATGAAATAAATTACAGCGCTTAAAACCGTTAAAACATAGTTTTAGTATGTACACAAGTCGCGAAAACTTAAGAAAATATTAAGCCCATGTAAATTCCTGTATTAGATTTTGAGTTCCGAAGATATATGTAGCAATAAATCCTTGAAATTAAGTAGAAAATGTTGTAGTGATTGAAGTCTGTAACTTTTTGTTTCTCAACCAATTTTGATAATTCTTTTTGCATTGAATGTAAAATGCCTCCATAGAAGTTTGGTACAAATTTCATAGCTGTCGAACTTTGGACTTGGAAGATACAGCAAAAAACTCGTTAAAACTCGTCGTTTTTATCCGTGCAGGAACGGAGAAAGAATACAATTTCCTGCGGCTGGGCGGCCTGTCGTAAGAGGCGACAAAACAACCCACAGCCAGGTGGTAGGGCATTTGCCCGACTGGATGGCTACCTCCCCTGGTCTAAAGTATGTCGCCATAACAACCTTGAGTTGTGTTCCGGCATTAGTGACCAGGTTCCAGGCTCCCCTAAGAGAGCAGCAGCACATTTGTACCACCTTTGGTGTTGCAAATGCCCATAGGCGATGGTAACCACTTTCCATCAAGTGGGCCGTCTGCCTGTCTGCTGAACTCCTGCAATAAAATAAAAAAATAAAAAAAAATGATTTTAAAAGGTTTACTCTATGCGGTATTTCATTCAACTTATTTGCTTTTGAACCGATTTGTCTTCCTTTATGTGTTAGATTCAAAATAATTTCATAATGATTCCATATACGTTTCATGACTGTTTTATAAAGATGTAGATATTTTTTTTCTGTTTTGATAAAAATTAGAGGAGTAAAATGGTTTCATGTCAATAATTTGGAGGTGATTTCGTGTTTTTTTTCTTAACTTGAAATAACCCTAGAAAAAACCACGTCACGTCGTGATGATTGGTGATAATTTTGTTGGTAAATTATTGATCAGTAATTATCAACGAAAAGTTGTTTCGTTTGCGCCCAATTTTGTGGGAATCGGAGCCTTAATCATCTAAAGACACAATTCAACTATAATTTTATCCAATAATTTATCTTGTAAGTAAAAACAAGATATATATACAGTATACATAAGCATGTGGCTGTAGATAATAAATCCATTGCCGGCCATTTGCCCAAGTTTCCCGTTATTTGCGATCTTCATACTTGCTATTGATCTATACAAAGCGCTTCACGTATATCTGTATTTTTATTCATTATTCACTTATTCAGTTCAGTCCGTTCCAAGACGCCGTCAGTGACCCTCGTGTTCCAGTTTTATATATCTCTCCACTAAACTAACTTGTGAGTACTTTTTTATTGATTTAAACATATATCTGAATCTATTTTTAAAAGTAAATAAGCAATATTTTTAACTCTTTAAACTTTCATATAAATATTGTTGTAATTTACGATCTTACGTTCGCATCTACCTATGTATTTGATTCTTTCTCTACTGTAGGTATTTTTACGTTTTATACATCCAATAAAATACGTATTTACATTGAATAAATAGTAATAATATTTAATGTAAAGTAAATAAATATGTGCATTAAAAAAATGCTTACGTTTAATATACTTAGGTATGCCGTAGAAATAAATATAAGGTAGAAAAACCGTACTGGCTTACTCATTTGTAATTATAATAAAAAATATTTCTTTCTGTTTCTAAGTCACAATGTTTTTCAGTGCGTTCAAGGAGAATACATTTTTAAATTTAAATAAATAGAGTCTGTTGCGTATATATCAGGCATGTTTTATTCATTATATTTTGTTAAAACTCAAGTAGTTTATTGTTTAATTTTAATTTAATTACTGTGCGATTTGACAAGGCATACCTTTATACATAAAATTCACGTGTTCGTGTGTATGTCACTCAATTTCTGAACGGTTGGACCGATTTTGATGTTTTGTTGTGTGTGTAGAAGTGGATTTGAGAATGATTTATATTCTATTTGGATACGGTAGGTGGCGCTGGAATCGCATTCCAGGATTGTTAGGGTTATGTTTGAGTGAGTCGGTGATTTAAATCCACAATTGGACCCAGTAGGTGGCGCTGCAATCGGGACCTGGATTTTTAATTTTCAGAACAGGACAACGGGCCCGCTAGTGTTAATATATAATTTTCATTATTTATTAACGTATTTTTTTCACTTCTAAGGCGTGGCGTGGCATCGATACCTACGCATTAAAAATGCGAAACCGGTTATAGAAACAAAAACCCAGTGTTGCCAGATGGGGGATACCCTGAAAACTCGGGACTTTTTTCGACTTTGGGAGGGAAATTCGGGGGTAAAGATTGGGAGTTTCGGGGCGAAAAATTAAGTCGAGAGAAATTTTGAAGTTTTTTAAGTACCATTAATTCATCCACAAACACAGTTACCATCACTACAATTACTATATCTAAGATATAATATACTACCAGTAGTAGTAGTTTACTTTAGAATTATATTCTACTATTGCGTCATACTTCAATTCAATCGTTCATTTTAAAAATTCAATTAATTTTTCGTTCGTTATTTATGTTATTTATTTATTATGCCATCTCTACTCGTACATATAGTATTCTATAGGTTCTATTAGAGACTCACAACGACCACGTTCACAACCGCGATTGTTCCCGTTCCACTTGTTTGCCGGCGTCACAATCGTAAACTCAATTGGAACGGTTATTCCACCCACCTATTGACACGGGTCGTTGTGAGCACTGCGTGGGCGAAAATTATAACGTCATTAGTGACTTTTAGCCACGAAGGCTTTTTTATTTCTCCTTTAAAATAAGTAAAAACTGTTTTGCAGGTTTTTTATTTCCAAAAGCTTATTATTCGGGGTTTTTGAAAAAAATTGCGGGTCAATTGACACGGTCATCTGGCAACACTGCACAAACCGGTATCTTGAAGCGTTTGTTGTCCTTAAAAATACTTATAATATTTCACATGGTGAATAGATACATGTTAACAAACGGATGTTTTGGATATGTTTTATTTTTGCTAAAACTAACTCGAATAGTATGCAAGACTTTTTGCTTTATGGTATTATTAATAGTGTGGAGATTGTGAATGCGATTCGATCAAATAATGACTTTTAGGTTAAGTTTGTTTATTTTAGTTTAGTTTCTTTTTAGGCCTGGGCCACAACTGCGATAATATTAAATTTGTTGACTGTGGACAAATGTAGCTTATTTATAAAAATTGGAGTTTTTGGCGAGAACTTAAAGGAGATGCTGAGCTATGCAGTTTTATTTTCTAAAAATGTGTAAAATTACTCTAAAATGAACAGTAGTTGTAGGTTATTGATAGTTTTTGAGTATTAATTGTGTTTTTGTGAGAAATGTGAACTGTATAGTCAAATGTGGCCTTTCGAGTTGTCACAAGAACTCCGTTGAATGGCGTCAGTTGATAACCTACATAGGCTTAAGAAAATGAAGAAACTATATTGTAATCTAAGATCTGGATTAAAGGCCTAGCTGCCAAGCCATAAACCTAAATAAATAATAATATTTTTAGAATTAAAAATAATGTCGTTAACGGATAGCCACATTATTACACTTACATTATCTGTCAATTTGTAACGTACCATAAACAATATTGCATCACAAATAACGCATTACACCCATAACCACATTTGCGTGAAACGGCCTATTACTTCAGCATTATCATCGTAGATATAATTTCTCCCAAATAAAATTATTTTCCTTCTTTAATTCTTAATAGTGACCATTTTGCTTGTCGGTTTTTTGGACGAAAATAGGATAGTGGACCTATAATTATTACAATAAGTTTTGAAATTATTTATATTTTGTTTCTCTCTTTCTTTCCATATTAATTAAAATACCTTCTTATCATTTTACTTTTTAACTTTTTTTTTACTGCGTCGTATGTAAGACGATAGAAAGTGTCTCGGTTCATTTGAATTTCCACCTCCTTGTTATACTTTGTTCAACCATTTATTGACAATTAGTAATGCCCTAAAGCGTTACCAATTCGATGTTCTTCTATATAAAAATGAATGTTTGTCTGTATGTCCTTTATAGAATCGTAAACTATACATTTGATCTGTCAATATTTAACGTCATTAACAACGTTGCATCACAAATAACACATGTGGTATTTTGTTAAATTTAACTTTATACATGATATAACAAATAATCTAGTACATTAAAAATTAACTCATTTATATTGTATTCTACTCTAAGTCCCTCAAGACTATAAGTAGAATAGACTAGAAGTAGCCTAGATCACCGTCTTCTATGGGTAAGGTGCCCCAGAAGGTTGGCTACGTTTACTCGCTGAATTGCCATAATGATCCATTTCCAAAGGTAGCAAATTGGGTTTAAAGAACTTTATTCTCAAAAGAACATAACAGTTCACTTATATGTGATACAATAATTTATATCCTAACATAAGTCCTATAAATCTAAGAGCGAGTAGACATTGATAAAAAATAACAATAATAAATAGCCGAATAGAGAAACATAATGATTGGATTTCCTGAGTAGCATCGTGTAATTTTTTTTTTATATTAAAATTTTGAAATAACCTATCGCCATATCTGCGTGAAACGGCCTATATCTGTAACATTATACCAGATGAAGCCGCACCTTCACACAAACTGAGTAATGTATTGATACTTTGCAGCTGAAAAGTCCGTATATTAATAGGTGTTCCGCCCAAAATGGCCGACACCAGTGTTGGCATAAAAAAAATAGTTGCGTTCAAAGAACGCCCACATTCTCATATCTCTCGCAACAAATTGCGAAATCAACTGTGTATAATACTTTTATATCAGCCATTTCCCGCAATATACATTTGAATTAGTAGATAACATATTATTTGTCACACGTAACATAAATCATTAGTCATCCATAACTACATGTTTTGAAGTAGAAGAGTATTTATTCAGTTGCCTTAACCGTCAGTTGAATTTTGACATATATTTATAAGGTAGGTGCACTTGTAAGCTTATGTCAAATTTTAACAGATAGTAATTCAAGTGAATAGTCAGTGAATAGGAACCGGCCAACAGATGTTTTTTTTTAAATTTATTGCAGGAGTTCAGCAGACAGGCAGACGGCCCACTTGATGGAAAGCGATCACTATCGCCTATGGACATTTGCAAAACCAAAGGGCTACGAATGCGCTGTTGCTCTCTTAAGGAAAACTGGAACCTGGTCACTAATGCCGGAACACAACTCAAGGTTGTTATGGCGGCATACACTAGACCAGGGGTGATTTCGGAACTCGGAACCTATAATAATGTGACAATAACGCGTATTTAAGTTTGTTGTTTTTAAAATACGCCATTTAACGTAATGTGTACCAATCCTGTATTAATGTGGGATAGTGCAGCATTCAAATGATCAAAGCATTTTTGAAATCTGTCCGGTAGTTTTGAGTTTATTCGTTACAAACATATACAAATCTTTCCTCTTTATAATATACGTGTAGATATACATAGAAGCAGAGGCGAGGAAGGTTATCAGGTTATCATCGTTCAAATGTTTATTATTATTTCTGATTTGATGCTAAAAGCGGAGTTATCATCATTCTGGTAATTCTGATTTAGTCCCAGATGTGCACATATAGGGTTAATACATCTTTGGGAATCAGTATGGAATCTTTTCAGATTATATTGGGTCGATTTGTGGTTATTTTTGTACATAGATTGCAGGTCCTCTAGGAGATCATTTATTTTACAGTAATTGGCGTCTTATTATATTCCTGGAGCATTGTTTATTTTTTTAATCATAACAAATAGGTTCGCGTTTGACCGACATTGCGCCTTATCTCAGGCGGAAATTCAGTCTAAGGTGGCGCACGCTTACCTAGAAGATACCTGTTCACGCGAGACTTGAAGACACCTAGATTGTATTTCTATGGAAAAACAGACGACGATAAAGAGTTCCATTCTTCAGCGGTGCGTATGATGAATGTGGAAGCATAGCGTTTCGTCTGCTTCGTTGGTATTTCCACCATATATCGGTGGCGTGAATGCGTACGTCTGCTTGTCCGGTGGAAAATGGTGAGGGAGGAACCAATACACGTAATTCTGTGGCACACTCCCTGAAGTGTATCCTATAGAATACCGACAAACTAGCGAGATTACGTCGATGACTTAGGCTCTGGAGCCTCTCGTCGAATAGTCTGTTATTGCCTATCAGTTTCTTAGCTCTTTTATCTCTATTGCATAGACGTGGTGTTAGTGTTAGTTATAATGGTAATTAAGTAAACAACATTTCCCGTTGAACTATACAGTTAGCCAACTTTTAACTATATTAATTAATGATTTATTCAGTTTGGCGTTCTAACTTTTATGCTCGATTCATACTATGAATCTCAGTCCGACCAAATCTTGCTATTAGCCGGTTACTATATCTTACTGTACATTCTCTTGCCGTACTATTAAATTTGACATTACTTGTATGGAGTTTATGGCAAATTTTAACCGATAGTTAGGCAAAGGAACGGTCGATAAGATATAGGACACCGGTCATCATTCAACTACTACTTTCGATGAACTGGTACCAGAGCAATATTGGTTCGGAACAAGAGTAGTGATTACAATGATTCTTTCTTGATTAAGAATATTTACCGGACCGGCAACTGACTGAGTTCGCAACGAAACTGAACCGTGTACGGAATCTTAGTGGATCGAACCTTATAGGTACATAACCATTTTGGGAAAATCGTAATTCTCTGTATTTTTTTATCGCTGGAGTACAGCAGACAGGTAGACGGCCCACCTGATGGAAAGCGGTTACCGTCGCCTATGGACGTTTGCAACACCAGAGGTGTCAATAACGCGCCGCCAGCTTCGAAGAAATTTTATGACACCCTTTTAAAAAACCCATATTGTAGCGCTGTGACAAAACCACGGCTGGGAGCTCATTTCAAATCCCCACGATGCGCTAGAGAAACGTTCTAGAAAACCGTTGCGTACAAGAGCGAAGCGGCTCAAGGAAGTGGGGAGGAATGTCCAGCCGATGGTGTGTGGTGCGGTGGTAAAAAGAAGACGAAGGCACTATTCTGAACCGTTCTTCGGAACACTCCCCATTGTATAGTCGGTATAATACGCAGAAATGCGAAGTCTCTCCGAAGGCCGAGCGTATCTAAAATTCTAAACCGTCTGTATATTGCTCGTCTGTCAACATCCCTAATATAAAATATATATGTAAAAGCATAAGTTTAAAAATATCTATTTCATACATTTCATAATACACACAGGATGAATAATGATAAAAAAATAAGCCAACTTGAAGTAGACGGTTCAGACTGTTAGTAGTTCACTTAAAATCGTTAATTCACAAACTCAGATTGTGAAAAAAATTGAATAAGATAATACGAAATGAGTTATATTTCTCAAGTACACACAATTTATCGGTTTGTAACGGGTGTAAAAAAGCTAACCAAAAAATAATTTTAAGTATCCAGTCGCATCCCACAACACTATTATCTAAGAAGTCAGAGCAGACTGCGGAAGTACGGCGACGTTTTGCGCTTGCGACTCGTTGATCTATTTTCGCAATTTCTAAGAAAAAATACAATATCGGTGCGACGTTGCCAGATCGCTTGAGTTCACGGCCGAGGGCATTGATTACACAACACGCGACCACATGTTAGAATAAGAAAATTAAGTTGATACTTTCATATTTTTATATTTTTTTTGCAAGGCATGAAAATCCACGTAAGGTGAAAATTTAGTCTATTGTTACCTCAGCCGAAAGACTAAAAGTGCAGACAGAGCTTACCTGAACAGATGTACCTGATGAAGTGAAGCATTTTTTTAAACTTGAATAAACTTAATATTTTCTTAAGTTTTCGCGACTTCTATACATAATAAAACTACGTTTTAACGGTTTTAAGCGCGGTAATTTATTTGATTAAGGTTATTCCGACGTTTCGGCCGCTTTTCAGTGGTCGTGGTCACGGACGACAAAGATGACAATTGTCTAACGAGTATTTAGCCTAACGCCAACTTGTTCATTCTAATTATTTAGTTTTAATTTTGTTTATATATATATATATATATATATATATATATATATATATATATATATATATATATATATACTTACTTACTGCTTCGGCTCACCGACCCAAAATGAGTCTTGGCCTCCGAAACGAGAATACTCCACTCCTTCCTATTCAACGCTGTCTCTTGCCAGTCATCGGCATGAAGCTCGCGCAGATCAGCCTCCACTACGTCCCTCCAGCGATATTATTATAGTATAGTTTTTATAGTTATATAGTAAGGGGTATAATGTTTTTGCGCACGTATTAATATAATGCCATTTATAGTTATGATAATAATTCGAATCCCATATTGAGTAAATGTAATAAAACCGCTGTGTAAAGTGTAAACAGATACGATGCATGTGCTTGTGCAGAGTGCACGCTTATCTGTGCAATGATCCAATAATCAACGTCTGGTGTGTTCCGACGTATTTCAAAACATATATTAATAATACCCCATACAGTTATATCCACTGATAAAAGAATAGATCTCAGTTAAACGATTTTTATTGCTTGAAGTGGGCAATAGACAAAGATGGGCAATAGACAAAGATGGGCAATAGACAAACCTGGGCAATAGACAAAGCTGGGCAATAGACAAAGCTGGGCAATAAACAAAGGTGGGCAATAAATAGACAGAGGCGGACAAACCGGATCTGCCCGCCCGCACATAAAGGCAGGAGAAGAGAGACGCGCACCGAGCCACGCGCCCCTCGAAGTGAGATCAGACGTAGCCGGAGAGCTGGGTTGCTCCGATTACCTCGGGTGTCACTTCAAACAAATGGGGGGCCAGCCCGTAAAGGGGCCGTCCAGTATCCGTGCTGTGTCCCGTATTTCAGTTGATTTTACTGTCCGCTTCTCTATTATAGACCCAGTAGTTTCTGAGCATAATTACTGTGGCATAGAAATCGAAATACAACATGGCCAAATTCAAAAGTTTTTTTTTCCAAATAAGTTCCACTGGAGAACACTTTTCAAATATCAAAGGAAGATGAAATTTAAATTTACTTCCTTTTCTATATACACCGCTTCGCAACGTGTTGTTGATGTTAAGGGGAAGATGAGGCAAGAGGCTAACCAGCAACACGTGTAGCTATAAAATTATTATTTTTTAAATCAAAACTTGCCGTTTTTACCAAAATAGTTACAAAACCCCAAAAAACATTAATGTTGTTTTTATTCGTAACTAGCTGCGCCCCGCGGTCTCTCCCGCGTGGTCATTGAAAATAAAATATTTTTTCTAAAATAAAAGTAGCCTAAGTTACTCCTTATTACATCGGTCCAGCCATTTCAGGGATTAGCCGGAACAAACAGACAGACAGACAAAAATTGTAAAAAATGTTATTTTGGTGTATTGTATTATTTATATGTATGTATAGATGTATAAATTATAAGATTGTTATTGATTGTGCCTGTTGTTATGAATATTAACTTTTTTTCATAAAATCATAACGCAACAAGTATCAAGCATATTTTCCTCAAGTTTTTGCTAGCTCGCAAAGCTAGCAGCATGACTAGCATCAACAATTTTTCCGCATTCCGAGGCCTGTACACGAGATGATGGGGGATATAAATAAAAACTTGTTTGGTTGTATTGATGTAACAATGTTTGGTTGTCTCAAAAAGTTAAGTTAGTGTTTTCCTGTTGCCTTTTTGAAAAACCCATTTAAACATAAAATTACGTCATCGGAAATGTTATAGTGGATCAATAACAGGTTTTCAAAGATATACTTTTTGCCTACATATAAACAGTCGCGGCAACTTACAATGCGGCGTATATACTGCCCTTATAAGTCGCGAACAGGTTTGCCGCTGAGAATCCCTCATTAGTAGTTTGCATTAGATTTTCCTTATGAAATACATTTATTTTAAAATATTTATTGAAATAATATTAATCGGCAGACAAACTCGCATATTGTATATCCCCAAATTAAGCAAGTTGAGCTTGTGTTATGGGTAATATACAACGGACTACTCTGGGGCCGATCGCAGACACCCAGATCATATAGTAAATAACGGAGAAAATACGTTTCCGAAATTTACTATACCAGGAATCGAACCCGGAGCTTCTGCGTTGAAGTGAGGTAGGCCGGCAAAGGCTTAGCCGCTCAACCACAGGATTAAATTGCATGTTTATATTTAAAAGATTATCAAATTTAACAAACTTTACATGTTCCTTAATTTCACTAACGGCCAATTTGTCAATCGTCAGATAAAAATTATTCATTTATCAATGTATCACTTATCCACTGTACGTGGCGCTCGCTCCTTCACTCTCATCACTTCCTTCCGCGGTTTTTCCAAAGCGCTATAACATGGGGCTGTTCAAAAAGAGCGTAAAGATTTATTTTTACCGACTTCAAAAAAGGAGGAGATTCTCAATTCGTGGGAGTCTTTTTTTATGTACGTTCACCGATTACTCCGAGATTTATGATCCGATTTACGTGATTCTTGTTTGTTCGACGCGGAATAGCTGCCATTTGGTCCCCTAAAAATTTGACATAGTTTGGCCCAGTAGTTTTCATTATATGAACATTTTTAATGAAAAAAAAATTCATTCCGCACGGCATCTTGCATAGGCGTACGTACCCATAGCTAAACACTAAAAAGTAACAAATAAATAAATAAAAATTCGTTTAAAAAAACCGACTTCAAAAACTAAAAAGTATAAAATAACTTATTTCTAAATCTATTATTATTCATATATATTAACTAAAACATCTTGAAGTCGGTGCAAAGTAAAACATAAAAATCACTATATTTTGAAAATTACTAAGCACCGACTTTAAGATGTTTAAGATAATATATATTAATAATAATAGCTTTAGAAATAAGTTATTTTATACTTTTTAGTGTTGAAGTCGGTTTTTTTAAAGGAAGTTTTTTAAGTCTCAGCGAGGTAGGCAACGCATCGGCTCCCTTGGTGTTGCAGATGTCCATGGGCGACGGTAGCCACTTGCCATCAAGTGGACCCGTCTATCAGTTTGTCTCTGTCTCTTTTCTTTCACCATATCCAAATTAATTGGGGTCGGCACAATATTTCTTTTCCTTCCACACTCCTCTATTCTGACATACATCTTCTGTTACACCACATATCATCATATCATCCTTCACGCAATCCATCCATCTTTTTTTAGTCTACTTTTACATCTGTACCCATCCAGCTTAAAAATCTAAAAACAAATTAAAATTTACAATTGCATTAATAAAATAGTTGAATTGTTTGATTTTTACATTCGGTTATGTTCTAATTTCAATTGATAACTTTTATCCTGATATAAGTTATCAGTCGAATAAATTATAACCTGAGTAAATTCGAAAGTGAAATAATTCAATTGTTTTGTTTGCACAGCGGTCATTTTTTTCCATATTGTGTTTTATTCTATAGAATAACTTTTATGTTGGTGATTGAATAATCGGCCCAAAGTAGTTTAAATATAATTTAATTAAAGAGTAAATAAAAAAAATTGTGTACTTAATTAATACATGAGCGGATAGTCAAATCAACTCAGATATTATATGGCCGGTTCCTATATGGTACCAAAAGTATATTCGCTTTATTATCGTTTAAAATTTGACATATGCTCCTTAGAAGAAATGTTAAAATCTAACCGATGTTAAGGCAACTGAATGAACTGAACTGACCTAGGTGCCGACAAAGACAAATTCACACCTGCATACCTGTAGAAACACATTTTATTACCTTTTCGGCATTCGTACTTTTTTTGTTTACTTTGTGTATAAAATTTGTGATTAAATAACAGCCCATTATGTATTGTAATCTTTTACGGCCTATTGTTGTATTGTGATCACTGCCAGGTGTCTCGGATTTATAAGTACAAACTGATTCTAAGAAATTTGGTCCACGCGGCCGGCCAGACATATTGCATCTGTGCCGTATAAAGCAATGCCTCGAATTGAGAGATGAGGCAGTCGAGAGATAACCACAAGCGAAGCAAGACGTGTGTACTAATCTATTTAGTGACGGACTTTGCGCGTGTTATTATATTTGTACCTGTGCTATGCGTGTTTGTATAGTTCTAATAAACTCAATAATAATTCCAATGGCATTTTAATTCGAGTCCTGCAACTCGTAACAAAATTAAGATATAGAAACCGACCATTAATAAATATATAGAATATATATATATATATATATATAGAAATATAAAGAACGACGCAACCGACATTTTGTACGAGCGTATAACTATGACGTCATACTATTATGACGTCAAGTTAGTAATGTCAACGCGGCAGCCCAGTAATAGGTACTGAACGCGTATCCAAAATGGCGGTGGTAGGAATGCTGGTATGGATGAGAAAGGAGACTAACCTGCGTGCCTCTGGGCTGCACTAACTACGCGTGCTGATCACCAAGTTGTGAGCCTTGCAGCTAATCTTCTGGCTTGTCTCCTTCTTGCGGCCTTCGATAAAATGTTCATACGTGGCGCGGTATAACTGCATATGCAAGTTGTAGCGGAAAGGATGTGCGGGTTGTCGTATGAGACGCGACAGCAGCCTACGTTTGACGAGGGTCAACAGCAGACTGACTCGTAAAGACGAGCAGTATTA
Source organism: Dendrolimus pini (assembly GCA_949752895.1). Lineage (NCBI taxonomy): Eukaryota > Metazoa > Arthropoda > Insecta > Lepidoptera > Lasiocampidae > Dendrolimus > Dendrolimus pini. Next base: position 19,209,960 of record OX457135.1, read on the forward strand.
GTAGCAGCGGTAAGTATGACAAGGATAGTCGTATGGAAGGGAAGATGGCGGCTGGGAAAAGGTGATTGGATAACGCGGTTAGGACAGCGGGTAGTTGTGAAAATAATTGGATGGGACAGGATTTTAAATAAGTGGCGCGAACAAGTAAGTTACAAGTAAAAAGACTTGTCTAGCGCATTAATTTTATAGTTGGAAATGTAATTACTTTTCCAACTAATTTATTGCTATAATTAATGTTAATAGTAACGTGGATAAGATGTTATTTTAATTAATTAAACAACATCTGAAACAGCTGAGTCAATCAAGCGGCTCAAATATGCAACACTCAGTGAGAGTTATTATATGTTTGTGCCGTTTGCATTCGAGACGCTTGGACCGTGGGGTCCTGAGACCATGAGCCTCTACCAAAATTTATCAAAACGACTCATTGACTCTTCAGGTGATCAGAAGGCTGGTGATTACCTCGGGTAGCGGATCAGTATGGCGATCCAGCGAGGAAACGTAGCTAGCCTTCTGGGCACCTTACCCATAGAAGACGGTGATCTGGGCTCAGTATTCTACTTATAGTCTTGAGGGACTATGGGTAGAATATAATAGAAATAAGTTAAGTTTTCTTTTATTGTATTCGATTATATGTAATTTTATAATTGTTTTTTGAATAAATTGTCCTATGAAACAACATCAGTTGGGTTAAAATTAGTTTTCGTTGAAATATATTTGAAGCCACTAAGCGGGTCATACACGTGCAATTTCACTTCTTTACTTATGTCTAGATAGACATGTGAGTATGTACGTGAAGAGCTCCCCTATTAGATGAAAATGAAAAACGAAAATTCACGACAAAATGCGTGTCTTGCTCTTGATATTTAAATTGTAATCTGTTGAGCCGTTTGGGAGCCAATTCGAGACTGACTTTGAGACAAACAAATTTTGAGGCCCCACAGTATCGGTTAATCGCGGGAGCGTCCAACTCCGCGGCTAGCCGCTTTTTTATATACAACCGCAGAATATTAAGCAGTATAAACACTACATTTCAACCGTGGCAGATTAATGGAGGGCAATGACCGTTTCTCGGTTAGGTCTTGTCTATATTAGAGATGCCAAAATTGTGCTTTCGCCGAATATTCAGCTACACTCTCGGCCGAAGAGCCAAATATTCGGCTGACATTAAAAACTGGCCAAAACGTAAGATTCAAGTAAAACATATCCAGAACCAACTCCGAAATAGAAGACCTCATGGCCGAGCCCAACATAGTTGGGGAGATAAAATCTCACCGTCTTCGCTGGCTCGGTCATGTAGAGCGGTTGAAGGAAGATCGGGGAGTGAAGAAAGCATTCTCGGGGCGACCAGTCGGTCGGCAACCGGTTGGTCATTCCAAGTATCGCGGGAAGGATAGAATGGCAGCTGAGCTGACAGCACAAGCCCACAACTACAAAGACACTGGGCAGGACAGAGGACAGTAGCGTGCTCTCGGTTTGGAGGCCAAGACTCACTTTAGGTCGCTAAGCCAACGGAGTTGATTAGTTAGTTTTATATTGTTGAAATGTAATTTAACTCTGTCAATAATTTGTCATTGAAATATATTCATCTTTGAGTAAAATATACGTTTTTAAGGATTTGGTATTCGGCTTTGTTATTATTTATTCACTACTCGGCTGAATGACGAACACCGAATAACAGCCGATTCTTCGCATCTTTAATCTATATATATGCACTAGACACTAGTCGGCTTATTTCTTGCAAGCCGCCGCGCATCGGTAATTTAGGCTTCAGTATATTATTTCTCTAATGTTGTACAAAAACAGCACCTACTGTGCCTTTGAGCGGTCTTATCGCTTGACGCGGTTCGATATCGTGGTTAGCCGTCATGGTGGTTAGCTGCTATTCCAAACGCATATGACTTCTGTAGGTAAATGGTATTAACTAAACAAATAGAATAGTTAATTCCCATTCTTTTCTATTCGTTTAGCGGCAAGGCTACATGTCCAGGAGGACTCGGGCGACCGGCCACCCATACGAACCGCCTAGGTGGTGAACCGCTAGTGATATGCCTATCAATGGCAGTGCCCATTTTAATTTCACCACTTATTATCCGACTTTAAAAAGGAGGAGGTTCTAGGTTTTTCTTTAATGTTCGTTACTCGATTTCTCCGTTTTGTTTTAACTGGATGTTTTTTTTTCAAAACACCGAATGACCTTTAACCGATCTGTTTACAACAATTTTGTCGGTAGACATTATATACATATTAGTAGGTATTTATCTCCGCTAAAATGAAATATCGCACTGGCCTTTATATCGCTTTGACCTGTGTATCACAGTGACTGGACAATGGGGATTGTTCACTTTTTTTCAATTTAGCTATTTCAAAAACCTGTATGACCTTGAAAAAAATCTCGATTGGAACTTACTTTGAACGAAAACTTTTGAATTTGAATTGAATAGAATATTATTAAATCGGAGTCTTTCTAAAACTAATTTTTATCTTTCTAACATTCCGATGCTCGATCTTACCGCCGCGTCTGCGGGACTTATTTCAAATCAAATAATTTATTGCATGAAAACATGGTTATACAAATAATTCTTGTTATTTTATACTGAGGACATATTATTTGCCGGTTGGGCGTAGAATGTTTTTGAAGTTATACTTCTTTTAGCGCGTTAGTGAAAAATGATGAGAGTAAATTTTTACGATGCGCACGCACACCGTCACGAAAAACCGACACCCTGAAGTTAGCTATAGTCAAACCTTTTAGTTTTTCTATTGTTAGTGTCGTTTTTTCTACAAATGTAGAATGAGGCGAAAGATAAAAAATTTTGAAAAGATTTTTATCTTGTTACGCCAAAGAAGTATAATTTTTTTATTGATTTAATGTGCTTTTTATGCATAATTGAAAAAAAATCTTAGCATTCGTCGCTTCCTCTCTAAATAAACTATAGATGTGCTAAATTACGTACTCCTCCGTCTGCGCAATTTTCGTAAACAGGGGTACAAGGTTTATGCTTGACGTATTAATTATATAGATAGAGTGGCGTGCCGCGGATACATCATTGGAATTAACAGAATACCGAAATCCGGAACCGAATTGAGCTTAGTACTTTAAAGGTTCATCTCGAGAACACCATGATAACATTACGAAACCCGTTCGTTCTACACTCTCGTTTCTCGCGCTTTTTCCGTTTTCCCGCGAGAATGTGGGACGGTGTTGCGTTGGTTGTTAGTTTCACTACCTCATTCCCTAACTTCCTTAGATGTTGCTAGTAAAAATTCTTTGTAATTTAATGAACGGTAACGTTTGTAAAAAATTGTTTTAGTTAGAAATGGCATTATCCGAAATGAATATTCAAAAGCTACCAACAATTTTAAACATTTCGCGAGTTTGCGCTAATAAGTATTCATATAGACTAGTAGTCACCCGTGGTCGAAATTCGACCATAATAAGTTGTTGTCAAAGCCTATACTTCTATAATCACAGATTTCGCCAAGGCTACACTGTTAATTTGACTTTAACAATAAACAAAAGAGTATATATGCGTGTGTGTCAAATACACGGTAGTGTGTGTAATGTTGTTTTTATTGATTTAATGTATTTTATGCATAAATTTATTAATTTTCTGCACTCCTCTATATAAACTAAGTTTGCAAAATTTCTCACTCCTTCGTCTGCGCAATTTTCGTAATAAGGGGCACAAAGATTTGTTTCAAGTATTTATTTATCTTATATTAGGGTCTTCCAAACTGAACACATTCAAATTGGTAAAGTCAAAGTATTAATATAATGGTTCTTTTTTGTGCCCGACAAGGGAAAAGAACGAAATATGAACGTTTAAGTTAAAACAACTCACTGGGCGTGATACCACGCTCTCACAGACTATTGGCGTGAAACGGTTAGCTTTGTGCTAATCGTGTTTCGTACAATAAGTGAGAGTTCCGATGCCCGCTTCTCCCGCCCCGTCGCAAAGTGTAGGATATGCAAAAGTCTATATTACTTAATTCAAGAACCTTCATAAAAACAACTAACAATTACATAAATTTAATTAATGATCACGCAATAAAGTCTCTGTAATTATATATGCGAAATATTATTGCTTACTAAGTCATGCTCGCGACTTCGTCCACGCTTAACTTGAAATTCCCGCGGGATGTTCGGGACACAAAGTACCGCAACATTAGTAAAGAAGGTAAGCTACCGTTTTAGTGGAAACTGTGCCGCAATAAGGTTATTTTTATGCACAACAAACACAAACGAACAACAACGTCCCGTCAAAATTTTCCACGGGATTCCCTGGATAAAATGTCACACATTTTATCAAATTAGTTTAGAACGTACCAGACAATTATGTGATTAGACAGACATACGCAATCAATGTTCATAGTAACAAAAGGCAGGATGAACTTGTTTATAAATAAGAAGATAAGTTTTTTTACATTAATTATTGTATTTTTTATAACTTTACATAATACATGATAATAAGGTTAGAGCATTATGATACTAGCAAGTCTTCGCGACATACAAAACTGAAATCAATGAAAGATTTAGCTATTTGCACGTCTTGTTATCGTGACAAACAAAAGGTCAGTTTTATACATTATTATTAGAATAGAATAGAATATACTTTATTGCACACAATGTCACAAAATAAATTCGTACATACAATCGTAATGTTAAGTACAATGGGTGGTCTTATCGCTGGGAGCGATTTCTTCCATACAACCTTTGGATAGACAGCAACTCGGTATGGATGGAGTAGGTATGCAATAGATATAATATATGTAAATATAAAGGAAAATATTACTAAATTATAATATAAACATACATATTAATGTAAATTATTTATTTATTATTGTAAAGAAACAAAATTTTCAAGTGCAAATATCAGATAAATCTATGAAGTTAGCTCTTGTGGAACAGGCGTATATTTCAAACCTGTATCGTAAAGAACGGTCATTACCCATGCATCTTCGGCCAACTTACCTGATTGTAATAATTTCACGGCCGCAGCGACGTTGGCCGCACTTGTATAACCTACATAAAGCCCTTCCTTTTCCCCTATCAGTTTCTTGTATTCGATGACCTCTTCATCCGTCACAGAAAGAGTGTCATCCATATATTCAAAGTGGAACAAATTTGGAACACAGCCATACCCAGAACCTTGCAGCAAATGTAGCGGCTTTGTGATCGGTTCTCCTTTGATAGCCTCAGCACCAACCGGCTCAACAACATACGTCTTTATATTCGGGTTCTTTTCCTTAAGGTATTTAGAAACGCCCGTGAATGTTCCGGCAGTTCCAACAGTAGCTACAAAAGCATCCACACGTTGACCTGTCTGCCTCCAAATCTCAGGTCCAGTTGTACAATAATGGGATTGCGAATTTGCGTCGTTGTTAAACTGATTCACATAGTACGCATTGGTTTCTTCAACAATCTTTAAACCAACTTCTTCAGCAGCTTTAACATCATTCACAGTAACATTCCCGTATGTTCCCTCTATTTGTGGAACTCTAATACATTTCGCGCCTAAAGCTTCCATATGAATACACCTTTGAACACTGTTCCCTTTCGACATAGTAACAGTTAATTGATGTCCTAAGACAGCGCATACGACGGCTAGTCCACATCCCTGGTTTCCAGATGATACCTCGACGACAGGTCTTCCTGGTTTCAGTTCTCCTGATTCTATTGCGCTCTGTATCATGTACAGTGATGAACGACATTTAATTGAAGCTCCAGGGTTCATGAATTCACATTTTGCTAGTATTCTTCCGGGTCCAGGATGAAGTCTATCCAGAGCGACGATAGGAGTGTTTCCTATCAAACCTAAGGCTGATGATTTTATCTCGTTGTCAATTCCATCTACTGGCTTCATTTTATGATGCAGATCTATGCAACTTGTGTGATATAATACTACCGGTGTTGAACTAGTAGTTTAGTAAGGCGTACCGTTCTTATAAAGAGCCGGACGAAGGTGGATCGTGTGCAGATTATCAATTAACTGTCTATGCGGTTATGTATCGAGCGCATTATTTCTTCTGTCATCTGTTACACATAAATAGCTCTTTATTGTACTTTCTGACATTAGGATATCATCACTCGCATTATGACCATTGTTAAATTAATCCATTTGCACTGGAAAGAACATAATATTGAGTTATAGTCGTTATTGTTTTAACATTGACCCCGCTAGGAAGTTTATCATGTTTAATGATGTTTATTCATACTTTACTTTATATAGTAATTTGTTTACGGTTATCTTCAGTGACGTATTTGGGTTTCTCCGAAATAGTGGTTGATATTTGCCTATACTAATGATATTGTTATTTTACTTAATATATTTTTAGGATCTGGCATTCTGTGCACCGTAACATAAATATATAATACAGGAATATTAATTTATAAAAAAAAGACATTGAAACTAAAATACATTATGTGGCAGATCACTACCAACGGCGAGCGTGCCCAGAAGGCTGGCTGCATTACCACGCTGTATGGCAATACTTATTTGTTGTGCAAAATATGAGCCAGCCTTCTGATCACGGGTAGTGTCAAAGAGTTTCTTACATATGTCTTTAAAGAAACTCGTATACGTATACGTTAAATATACGTTTCTTACCCCCTTTAACTGACAATTGTCCTGTTTGGAACTATTATTTTTTTTATTTTTCTCATTTTGGTAGCTTTTTAATTGTTCTATTTAATATTAGGATATTCCCGCGACTTCAGCCACCCTTGACTTGTAATTTCCGCGCAATTCCCGGGACACAAAGTACCGCAGTATTTAAAAAAGACTGTAAGCTATGCCATCGTTTTAGTGAAAACTGTAGCGAAATAAGCTAATTTATATGCACCCGAACGATCACAAACCGCTCCCACAGGATTACCGGGACGAAAAATATTAGTCACATTTTATAACATAAAATTTTCTATCGATCAGTGAAAAAATCGTATTGGAATTCGATATTAGTTTTTAATCTGGCCATTATAAAAACATGGCCAGAAAAAATCCCGCGGGAATTTGCTGTCGTACCGCGAAAACTGCATCGAAATGGACCCAGTAGTTTTTACGTGAATCCCGAATAGACAAGAAATAAAAAAAATCCATCGTTCTCTCCATCGTTTATATATTCTATTTCAGTTCTTTTTTTAAATAGCTTCAATGTACACACACATGTACTTATGTTTAAATTATATGATATTTTTACGTGCGAGCGGGGTTACGCACTTATGGATTGGAAGAAAACACCAGTTTTTAATTTAAAAGCTTTTATTGACTTACACAGCCGCACGTAGTACCTCTCAGTAGGGTTGCCCCTGTACGCACGACCAACGATGCACAGTCCCGACGATAAGTTGTCACAACCTCAATACCGTCGCCGATATTGCGCAGACCACCTCCAATATTATCGCGGGTAGCTCGCTTCTGATTCCTCCTTCGAACTACGCTAACACCTTCGCGTATCTGTCCACCAAACTTGTCACTAAATTCACCACTTAATCCGTCTCTGTACTCTATTAACCTTCTCTGATAACCCTTTAGTATCGCACTTGTCATTTCACCGTCTTGAACTGAACTCAACTTTAAACTGCTCGGTAGGCGCACCTTGCGCTGTTTATATACCCGGAAGAATTTTCTAGAACCCATCTATCTATCTCTGTCTCTTCTTTCCCGACCTTCTGTTCGGAAACTTCCGTTTATACATCTATCCCTTTCTAACATCTATCTATCTCTTTCTCTCTTTTGTCGTCTATCTCTTTCTAACATCTATCTATCTCTTTCTTTCGTTTATCGTCCATCTCTTTCTAAATATATCCGTCCTTGTCTTTTCCTTCTAGATTGTTCTGGATGTTTCGAAAAGTTCTAAAACTAACTAGATGGTTCTACCATCATTCGCCACAATATTATAGATTCCAATTGTATAAAACTATACACATATTATGTTTATATAAAAATATAGGTTAAACAAGAAGCGATCTTATCGCTCTTAAATTTTCGATCTATCATAATAATTACATAGGCGCGGCTTGTCGTAAGAGGCGACAAAACAACCCACGGCCAGGTGGTAGGGCACTTGCCCGTCTGGATTGCTACCACCCCTGCTCTAAAGTATACCGCCATAACAACTTTGAGTATGTTCCGGAATTAGTAGCAAGGCCCTAGGCTCCCTTGAGAGCGTTGCAGCGCATTTGTAGCATCTATAGTATTATAAATGTCCATAGGCGATGGTGACCTTCTGCCAGTCTGCTGAACGCCTACAATAAAAAACATTAAAGAAACCTCTGTGTTCTCCGTCTCCCCAGAAGTAAGAGCCACAGGATCAAGACTACACATCTTCCCATGTCAGGAATCGTATCCGGGGCTCCTGTATTTCAATGAACTAGGCAGACAAAGGCTCAACCACAGAGTCCGTCAACTGATAGAGATGTAGACACAGCGTAACACCACCGAATCTGCTAATCGTGCGTTTTATACGCACTACGTATTATCTATAATAAAAATTTACTGCGAGTAATACCTTCTGTAAATAATTACTCTGTTTACCAAACCAGCATACTTGCCTTGTAATTACGTAATACTCTTTGAACGTTTAATCAAAAGTAGACTTTAAGTCTTAATAGTTAAAATCCCATTCGCTACCAACAGTAAGCAAGTCCATTGTTTCCGTTGTTCTTATTAATTTTATTAATATTTATACATTTAATTTGATTGTGACATATGGTCCAAAGATGTATTGTGTTTTCCAATTAGCTTAAAGTGAAGCATGCTAATGATACTACTAAATTAGGACGACTTTTGTAGCTGATTCTCTCCAATTATAGATAGTGATTAGATTATGCAGATTTACACATACACGCAGACGTTCGACGAATATATTGAAACAATGTTTTCGGCGGTATTTTGAGGATAGTTTATATAAACATTCATGATCACCATGCAAGCAAAAGTTCTTAACGAAATTATCTGACTTTTTAATACCATATTATTCATGTTTAGTTACTGTTAAGAAACTGTTTTTAGGAAACTTGTAAAAGAGATGTTAACCGATTGTATGAGATAATAGAGATGGAAAACTGAATAAAAGCAAACATTGTTAAATACGTGGTTTATTCCATGAAACATAAAAAAGAGGGGAAAAAGAAGTGACAGATTACAGCGAGGGCGACCTTCGAGGTCATAATAAGCGGGCAGAGGAACTCATCCATACAACCACAAATTAGTTATTGCCAGAACACCGATAAGGCATATTCCTGTATCGATGAATATTTAAATGACAAAACTATAATATAAATCGTATGAATTTTAATTGACATATAATATGACATATAATTTAATACACAATTTAAATAATTTATTGGTTGACATTTTATTAGGCAAATAATTAAATAAATAATACGATAAATATATTATAATAGAATTTGTAAGCAGGATAACTATACATATGCATGCCAAAAGGCAGAATTTGGAGAGCTGTACTATGTTAAATTTAACACCTTTTGTATACCAATTTTCGCATTAAATAAATTGAATTGAATGGAATTGAAATAACAAACCCCTCACAAGTGTCTAAGGAGTACTACGACGTAATCAATTGTTGCACTTATTATGATAGTGTTCATAACAAGTTTCCAGAATAAGTTGCTCTATTTTACTTACATAAAACTTAAGTAGGTTTTTATATATCGCGAGTGGAGCCGCGGGGTAATATGTATAAACCTTCCTTAAGGTTTATAAATAGACAAGGTTAAGGACCTTGTCTATTTATAAACCTTCTGTACGAGTGGTACATATAAACACAGTTTTAAATGTTTAATATTTAATTATTCTTCTTTTTCTTATATATAAAAATGAATGTTTGTCTGTATGTCCTTTATAGAATCGTGAACTAACATTTGATCATGTGATGATGTTTAGCAAAGTTGTTGTGCATGACCCAGAGAAGGTGTCGGAGTTGGTTCACAATTGGACCCGGTAGGCGGCGCTGCTGGCGGTATATCGATTGAAACTTTTCCGGGTGTGAAGACGTCTGCCGGGACAGCTAGTAATTTAAAATAAAATAAAAATGTATTTATTTCAATAAGTCCATACATGTAAGTTGCCGGGGCTTCCCAGAAAGTAATCACATGATACTTGTGTTGGGAAACCTCGCTCTTCCAATGTTTCATAAATTTTAAGACTATCAATTCGCTGAAATACAGAGAGTACTTTTACAAATAATTAAAGAAAATAAATAAATATAAGAAATTTATAAAATTACAAATAGTTTTTGATATAAAATATATAAAATAGCGCGACTTGGCTTGTGGCGTGTGTAGACGTTGATTGTGCAAAGAAGAAATATGGAATGGAAAGATGAATAAATGAGGTGGCGTGCCCACGCCGTCTTGGGAGGGATCGGCCGCCAGGCCGATCCCTCCCCGCTCTTCTATTGTTCTTAAAAGAGAAATCGGCCGTACCGGGAACCTTTGTTGCCACCATCTGTGACATGGCGTGAACACCTTCCTTGAACAATTAATAATGGTGAAAACCGTTTAATAATCCCTCTCATAGTTCAGTAGGCGTTACTGGATATACAGACAGACGCGAAAAGCGAGCTTTTTATAATATGTAAATATTTTTTAATTAAATTTAATAAAATCGCCCAAGTGCGTCAAAGTCCATTAATATAAATATTTCTCTTTATTTAAAAAAAATTGGAATTACTATAAGCATGCTTTTATCACAGCAGCTATTTGACATTAATTGCAGGATAGTGGGTATTATAACCAAAAACGGTTTAAATGAATATTAAAACATTGTAACTAAAACTGCGTCTCATCGCAAAAGTAAATTACTGCGAAAATTTTATACGCTCCAAGTAACAGATGCGTTACCAGGACTTATGAGAAACACCAATGGATAAAGTATGTGAGATGATCCCAGCATCTAATTTTAGATCAATTAAAGAATTAACGTAGTTAATCATTTTATAGGCTTGTTTATTACTCCTGGCGAAGGCAAGGCCTTAATTTGGCAGGCGTTGCGAATTACATTCTCTTAACAATATGACAGTAAAATTCTTAAATTGCTTTCATATAACTTGTATGTAATGGCAATTAAAATCTATACTAATATTATGTTCCTAGTACTTCCTAGACACTTTTTAGGGGGTCGTCGTTTCTTAGAAGTGTTAGGATGTTAGGATTACATAGAGCCTTAAGATTTGAACCCTGATGTATCGTAAAGTATACGGTCACCTCGATGAAGCTATAGAGAGCACTTCATTAATGCGGACTGCCAAACATTTACCAACATTAAATGTTAACTGTGCTAATCTATTTATAACATGTCCGCCGGTACTTCGGCGCCATATTGGCGCTGGGTTATTTTCGCATCGCATTCTAGCTTTTTTTTTTTTTTTTTTTTTTTTTTGAGGCGAGGGAAAATGCTAACCGATTTACGCACTCTCTGGGCCGTCACTAGGAAACGGCACGCATCCATCGGGGGCGATAACGCTAGCAATAGTATGCTTTATTTGCGCTCCGCCCGCGATGGATTACACAGAGGAGTGTGGCGACTCCGAGCGATGTTACACGAGCGAACAACCTCAATACCCACTAAAAAACCTCTCCTCCCGTCGACCCTGCGCTTTGTTGTGAAGGAAAGACTGAGATATAGAACATAGTTACGCAACAGTCGATCCAGCGCAATAAAGTGCCTGGAGTGTGCCCTGGGAGAACACACCCCACTTCGAAACGGGGGCTGAATCCCTTGCGTTGCCTAGTAGCAAGGGGCCCCTCGTACCGGAACCTAACTCAGGGAGGGAAGTAACGCGCGTACCTGCCTCGTCGAGTGCCAGCTGAAGGCCGGCGGCCTCGGGTGACATTAGCGGCACGCGCTGAAGGGCTTCGCTCCCTATCCCTTTCTGCGGCCTCTTTTAGAGACATTACAGCCTCACAGAAAGAAACCGCAGACTCCCAGCGGTCGTCGCTGTGCAACATGGCCGTTACCAAGTCGCCAAGCGATCGGACGGCTCCTACGTGTGTCTCGAGCTCGAAACGCTGAGGCGTCCATGCAGCGCACTCAACAAGCGTGTGTAACGCCGTATCGGGTGCGCCGCATTGGCGGCAGTCCGGGGAAGGCAAGCAGCCCACAATGCGAAACAGATACTGGTCGAAACAACCGTGTCCGGTCAGTATCTGAGTCGTCCTGAAGGTCAGGGTTCCGCTGGTGCGGGTCACCCATCTCTCCAGCTGCGGCCTGATTGCATCCACCGTATAGCCGCCGGCCACCGCATTCTAGCTTAATATAACCCACTTCAAACAACGAACGCTCATTGACTTAACAAGCCCCGTGTTAGTCTGGCTTGGGTTGCCTATTACTATCATCAGTACTGTACTCGGACCAGCGTGGAAGTAACTACGTTCTAAGTCTCACGCTCTTCCTGCCATAAGCGCGGGGTACATGGGAGGAGGGTGGTTTTAGTGGAGTATTGAGTGTCTTCGAGTCACCACACAAGCCGGCGATTTGACTCTGGTGCTCCATTCGTGGATGTCACCTTTCGTCGCTTTGGTCTAATCCCTAGTAAAAGAGCCGGTAGTATGCGAAATGCATTTCCCCCGCCACTGTATTGGGCTAGTTTTAAACCCTTCTTCTATGGGATTACTGGCAAGCGATTAGTACGCTGATACTACTGGTTTCTCATCAGTAGCAGTCATCATGATTATAATGATTACTGTATCCGTGCAGGAACGGAGAAAGAGTACAATTTCTTGCGGGCGGGCGGCTTGTCGCAAGAGGCGATAAAACAACGCACAGCCAGGTGGTAGGGTATTTGCCCGTCTGGATGGCTATCTACCTGGTATAGGTATGCCGCCATAACAACCATGAGTTGTGTTCCGGCATTAGTGGTCAGGTTGCAATCTCGCCGGCCTAAGAGAGCAGCAGCGCATGTAATACCTTTGATGTTGCAAATGACCATAGGCGATGGTAATAGTCCGCTTGTCTACTGAACTCATACAGTAAAAAAACTTTTGAGTACAACAGTATGTAACTCCAACAAAAAGTTAGGCACCGTTGGTATATATTATTTTATGATTAGTAGGTAAAATAAAAAGATGCCAAAAGAAACATTAATTTGTCTTGTTTTTAACCGACTTCCAAAAGGAGGAGGTTCTCAACTTGCCCGATATGTTTATTTTTTTTATGTATGTACCTCGATTACTCTGAGATTTATGATCCGATTTATGTGATTCTTTTTTAGTTCGATGCGGAATAGGTGCCATTTAGTCCCCTAAAAATTTAACATATTTTGGTACAGCAGTTTTAATTTTATTTCCATTTTTTATGAAAAAAAAATCATATCACACACACACAGCTGGTAAATACAATTTTGTAAATATGCAAAATAAATTAAAAAAAAACAATAAGAAACTCATATTATATTAATTTTATTTTCATGTTTAAGTCTGTTAACATTAATCAAAATTGTTATAAATAGTTAATGGATTGTAAAAATTGCGTTTGTACCAAACTAATTCTAAGGGATAACAATTATTGTAAATATACATATTTAGTATATCCCTAAAGTTATTATTACGGGTATACTACTAATAATGTATATTTTAAAACCACCGGGTTTTTTTTAATTATTCCACAGGAGTACAGGAAAAACGAAATACCATTATAATATGAAATAACAATATTTCATATTATAATGGTATTACTATTTCTATCATAGAAAAATAATTGGTTTTATATATTTACCTGTTACGCGGAATAAGGAAAACATAGGGGGGATATTTCAAACAGTATTGTTCAAATAAGTTTACGATTAATTATTTTACCATAATATATCATACTTAAAAACAACTAAAGTTAGACATGAAATAATATATGTGTATATATATGTATAGTGTTAAGCTGGGTTGCCTGGAAGAGATCGCTTTTAGCAATAAGGCTGCCTGTTGTTTTGCCAAGAAGTATTGTAATTATGCATTTTGTTTTGGAGAGCTATATATATATGTCGGAGGGAAGCTATGACTATGACGATATGACGATGTATTGTTGACTGGATGTATACCGCACAATGTCATTTGTTTACATTTTAATTACTTCTAAAATTCTTAATTTAATTTAATCTATAACTTAAAGATCGTTCTAACCTAATAAAAGTTATGAATATTGTAATTTAATAAACGACCAATCAGAGCAGAGCTTATGGCGGAGCGGGGTCAGACGCCCTCTATACTTTGAGTAGTATCTACTTCGGTAGACGGAGGGGTTTTTGTGACACATTTGGTTGGTGGCTACAGGTCGAGTTGGACCTTTGAGAGTTTTAAAGAAAGTATTGAAGTTGAAAGTATGAGCGGGTGCCCTGAACCCGCTGCTCGGTCTAAACTATGTCATAATGTTGATCAAATCTAAATTAAAAGTGTATAAACCGTGGCTATTGTGTTTTATGCTCGCATTTTATCCTGATGACGCCCACTAAACCTGCAATAACTAAAGATGATGTCGTGAGAACGAGGCCGTTCTGCGACATATATATATATATATATATATATATATATAAGATATATAGATAAATATATGAATAATATCAATAAGTGTATTCATCTAAATCTTTTCTTCGAAATTTTATAACATGTATATGTTTTACATACATACATATTTATTATTGAATAAAATATGACGTAAGTAACTGCATATCGTATAATATATATACCACTTTCGACACATTAAATATGTTTTATTCCTGCCACGGGTTCTCCAAGAGATCGCTTTTTCCTATCGCTAAGATCACCATTGTGCACATGTACAATATTTTTAAGCTCAGTTTTTCTGTTTTCTATAATGATGTACTTACTGTATGTTGCTCTCTTCCCCCCCCCCTCTCTATCTTTCTTTCCTGGTCCTATTTTCACCAAGTCAGGATCTAATAAGTGAATTCCAGAACCGAGAGCAACTTCCTATATCACATCCTTTCTACCTCATCCTAAAGGCTGGCGACGGGTTGGGTTCGCCCCTGGTGTTGAAAATGTCTTTAGGCGACGGTAATCGCTTTCCATCAGTTGCTAGCTAGTTCCTATATTTTACTTACATTCATTTGCCCTACCATCGCTTGAATTGTGACATTACTTCCATAGAGCTTATGTGAAACTAGCTGCGTCCCGCGGTCTCTCCCGTATGGTGATTGAAAATCGTCATAATACCAAAATAAAAGAATTTTTTCTAAAATAAAAGTAGTTACTCCTTATTACATCAGCTACCTGCCAATAAAAGTCCCGTCAAAATCGGTCCAGCCATTTCAGAGATTAGCCGGAACAAACAGACAGACAAAAATTGTAAAAAATGTTGTTTTGGTGTATCTACCGTACATATACCATACACATACATATATACATATATACGGTACTTATGTGTAACTTATATACACATAAGTTATATTCATATGCATGTAGTAAAAAGCGGTTATTTCAATACTACAAACAGACACTCCAATTTTATTTATATGTATAGATTTTAACCGGTAGTAAATTACGGTTCGATAACATATAGGAACCAGCCGTAAATGAGCTGCATGCCTGTTGCCAATTTCACAATAAGAAGACTATAACATGGCTGAAAAATCTTAAAGTACATACGAATTACAAATATTGGATCTGGTTAGGTTACGGCCAGGCTTGTAAGAGACAACACAGTGACGCTTCGTCAACACCGCGTGATACAATAATCAGTATGTCTAGACATACTTAGCCTTGAAAATAATGTCGCATACATAATGGAGAGTACACACACACACAGATCAAATTCGACATATTATGGCGAAGACAACATTCAGAATTTCTGATATTTTCATATATTTCATAAAACTATGTTTTAACGTATTTTTATTATTCCGACGTTTCGGCCACCTTTCAGTAGCCGTGATCACGGAAGACAATGTCAATGAGTATTGTTAAAGTTTTATTTAGCCGACAACCAACTTGTTTATTATAACTAATTAGTTTTAATTTTGTTTATGGTTATTAGTTACTCTATGGGAGCCTTATTTAATTTACCAGCACTTCGCAACAAGTTGTGGCTTGAAGAGACATGGCTAGCTCTAATAATTTTGTTTAATATTACAAGGTGTTTTCCGTAAACACGGCTACTGAAAAGTAGCAGAAACGTCGGAATAATAATAATAATATCAAAACCTCTTGTCAATAGCTATTTCTGGAAGATGTGTCAACGCACATGGTATCCAACACTAATGGTTGTCCCTTTTTCCATGACAAGAAAGACAAAATAAATTAAATTAGATGTAGTAGATAGAAAAAACTCTAATGTACACCATCACAGAAAACTTTTGAATTAGTATTATTCTGATTGTCTACAAAGAGCGGTCTTATGGCTAAAAAGCGATCTCTCCCAGACAACCCGTGGCAAGAATATTGCTGATTAGGAGAGGCGATGGTGGTCTACATAATTATTGTACGATTACTTACATTTTAATAATAAATATATAACTATACTATATATATAAATATACACATAAGTTATATATACTGTTACGTACGAGCGGGGGTACGCACTTATGGATTGGAAGAAAACACCAGTTTTTGCGTGCGTATAGGGTTGCCCCTATACGCACGACCAACGATGCACAGTCCCGACGATAAGTTGTCACACCCTCAATACCGTCGCCGATATTGCGCGGACCACCTCCAATATTATCGCGGGTAGCTCGCTTCTGGTTCCTCCCTCGAACTACGCTAAACACCTCTTTCACGTATCTGTCCACCAAACTTGTCACTAAATTCACCACTTAGTTCGTCTCTGTCCTCTATTAACGTTCTCTAATATCGCACTTGTCGTTTCACCGTCTTGGACTGAACTCAACTTTAAACTGCAACTTTCAACTCTAAAAACTGCCCGGTAGGCCCGCCTTACGCTGTTTATATACCCGGAAGAATTTTCTAGAAACCATATATCTATCTCTGTCTTTTCCTTCCCGAACCTTCTGTTCGGGAACTTTCGTTTATACATCTATCCCTTTCTAACATCTATCTATCTCTTTCTTTCGTTTATTGTCCATCTCTTTCTAACATCTATCTATCTCTTTCTTTCGTTTATCGTCTATCTCTTTCTAAATATATCCGTCCTTGTCTTTTTCTTCCAGAAATTTCTAGTTCTTTCTAAAAGTTCTAAAACTGATTTACGCTGCTGGGGAGTTCCACCCTCGGTCGCCACAATACATATACAAGACATAGTAATAAAATGCAGTTAATGGGAATACGGGGAAGAACCTTTTAAACAAATGGCCGTGTGCGAGTAGAACTTGCGCAGAAGGGTTCCTCTGCAAACAAAATACATATATTAAATTTCTTATTCTGTCCCACTGTCCTTTTTTGTAGTAAATTCTAAACGGTGGCTTAGTCGATATAATGATGAGGGTGCCGGTGTTAAAATAAGTGTTCATGCGCTTAAGACTATATATTTTTGATATTATAAAATGTTATCAAAATTTTGAATATTTTACTATTGATAAAACTACAATAAATATAAACTTAAAAATAATTACAAACTGTACTTTATAAAAACTAAAACTAAATAAAAAAAGGGAAAAATACCTAAAGACAAGGAATTGGTCCCAAACCACTGTAACTTATCGGGAACGCTCCTCGAAGGCTGGCGGCGTTGCCACGTTGTATAGCAACGCTTAATCTTTGAGCAAAATAGACGCCAGCCTTCTGGTCGCGTCTGACATCTCTCAAATGTTTGGCGACGTCACGGTAGACCTTTAAAGCGTAAGGACCTCACGGACCCAGAGTTTCCACCACAAATGTCGCAAATGTGTAACCATTTCCAATGGCGGCATATTTGCGGGGCTTGAGGGCCTCCTGTTCGGTTGCAGCAGAACGGGTGCACGTACTTGAAAGATGGGTCGCCGTCAGAGTGTCAAAATTTCATAAATTTTAGATTCTTATATAGGTACCCTGGATTCCATCCTTGATCCAGCTATGGGTACGCTTCTTCCTGGTTTGGTATCGACGGTTGACGTGTAGCTGGCCTGGCCGCGTATAGGTATGCGGTAGGTGGTATGCTGGTTGACTGGATACTGGCCAATGGATAATTACGGAAAGTGATATTTCTTTTCTTTTCTCACGATGATGGTGCTAGCAACTGGCAGGATCGCCGTGTGGTATGAGCGGTGGCTGCTCGTAGACTGAGGTAGTAGTAGTATTAAAACTACATTGTCCCAATGTCTTTATTGTATCCACGTTTAACAAAATTACAGCCTTATATACTACATTTATGTTATGTGTGCAAATACTTAATTACTGTGCGCTGGCCCCCCTTACAAAAAACAATACAAATGCCTACATACTACACATTCAAAAGCTTATAAAAATGTTATTATCTGGTATTTAAATTTTAAAGGTTAAATTCCAACGAAGTCGTTAGCCAGTGTGTACTGAGTACTTAGGACTGTTATTTTAGATGTCGTACATTGCTTCTAAATCCGTCATACTAAACTTATATAATAATATGGTTATATGTAAGTATACAAATATACATATCGCGATAACCCAATTATTCGACACGATTACGATGTATGAGAGTAACGAAGGACATTTTGTTATGTTTTAAGCGTTATCCAAGTTTCAGATAAAGAAGTACACAAGTGTATCATCTCTAAGGCCAGCAGCATTATTGGCAAGACATCTGGTATTGCTAATGTCCATAGTTGACTGTAATAACTTTCCATCATCGTTGGGTTAGTAACTTGTCTGCTGTGCTTCAAACTAAAAGAAAAATAATAATAAAAATGTGCCAGACTATAGATTTTTTTTTCATCATGACGAATTGAACCTCCTTTTTTAAAGTCGGTTAATAAATAGTAGAATTCGCAATTGCATTCTCTTCCTTATTGATGCAATTTCAGATGAATACAGGGCTTTTTTGTGGGAGCATGCGGGGGCACGCAGTGCCCTTAAAGAAAATTTCGAAAATATCGAAACATTGCCATAAAAACTGAAAAAAAAACTATTTTGGTAACCTTTATGTATACATTTACAACTTTCGAGAATAAGCGTGCCTCCAAAAGCAGTGACATAAAAAGGCCTGGATGTATAGAGAAATGAGGAAGGTTTGCACTGAAAATCAGCGTTGGGTCGGATATAATTCCGGCACAGTACAAATTTTCAAAATATGCCCTGTGTATAAAAATGTATAAGGAATGTACGTCACTATTTCTGCAAATATTTTTTTTCTTACTTTCTTTATTAAATGATGCACATTTATTATCTTTGTTTGTTGTGCTTGATGGGATATTTTTATTCTGTCCTCAATTTCAACTTCGCCTGTCTGTTCTTGCCGGCAAACGAGGTCAGCGATGAGATCATTTCGTACGTATCGGGTGCCGGTTAGGCCGCATACAGACATTTTTTTTTAAGGCGAGGCAAATGCTGTTTACGCACTATACTGGGTCCTTTGCAAGGGATTAAACCGTTGTCGCATATGGAGGGATTACCTTAAAGGTAATCCGTCCATAATTGACCAGCATGTGTAGAGACTCGAGATCATTGGACGGCCAATGACTAATACCCACTAAAACCACCCTCCTCCCATGTGCCCCGCGCTTTTGAGTAGGAAAGGCCTGAGACTTGAACGTAGTTACGCCCAGTCCAAGCCGCGTACAGACAGATTCAACCAAAGCCACCAATTTGGAGACAATCTCGAACAAGTAGGAGATTTCTTATCGCTGAATTGCCATAAAATGAATACAATCCCAGTATAGAAACCCCCAACTACTTACGTAGGCAAAAAATATAGTGAATATAATGTTAGGCAAAATGTGTTCGTCATTGTCGTCAGCCAGTTACAGTCCAGCTGGACGTAGGCCTCCCCAAGTCACTCATCAGTCATCCCGGTGCCTGGAGCTTTTGCCGGAATGTCAGACATGAGGAATAGTTTGATATCTTTTATTAGCAGAGGAAGAGGATGATGATGACATGTTGTCATTGTTAACTAGCCAGAGAAGAGTAGCCAAACGTCCTTTATAAAATGTAGTAGACCCACTGATGGAAATTATTCAATACTAACTAAGAAACACTTGAAGTATGATGACGATCAGTTTTGGAATTATTGTCGATTTAATAAGGTTGGAGTGACGCAACTACGTGCGCATCGGCTTGCAGTCGCATACCAGTATATATAAAGTACTCTGTGGTCGCAGCACTTACTACATATAAAACCAGTCGTACAGCCACAGCCGGCTTCCTGCACCCGCAGCCTGCAGCCGAGGTTCGAATACCACCTTTATGCTATGCAGTTTTATTGTATATTTAAATGTATAAAATTACTCTAAACCGAACAATAGTTGTAGGATATTGATAATTTTTGAGTAGTAATTATGTATTTTGTGAGAAATGTGAACTGTATAGTAAAATGTGGCCTTTTGAGTTGTCACAAGAACTCCGTTGAATGGCACTAGCAGCTGACCTGTATCAGCTGTGCTACACAGGTTTAAAAAAAATGAAGAAACTATATTGTAAACTAATCTGGCTTAAAGGCCTAGCTGCTAAGCCATAAACCTATATAAATAAAAATAACATTCAATGCCTACCTTGGGCAGGTTGTTTGTCCATCGGGCTGGAGGGCGTCCGACACTACGTTTACCGAGAAATAAACCATAGGTATGAAGAGAAAACGTGTCGAGTGATTTAATTGTTGCAATTTTTTGCGATTTGCGACAAACTGACGGCCCAATTGTGGTGGAATGTGGTTATCGTCGCCTATGGAACAAGCAACACCAGAGGGCATGCCAATGTGCTGCCGGGCTTGAAGCAGAAACTGGAACCTGGCCACTGATGCCAGAACACAACCTTCTTTCTTCGCTCCTGCACGGTTAGAATTTTTCGTCAAAAAGAAGTTTGTATGTACGCGGCCTTACTTGAATATTTTATTCATATTATTGTTCAGACATAAAACTATATGCAAGGTATTTATAGTACATTATTTTATTCGATAATATAATTTATATATCGTTGGACTTCGAATTTAAGATTGACTTGTTTTTATAGCTAGATTTATTTTAAAATCAAGCGTTTGTACTTTATTGTAATGCGTAAGAAGGTTATTAGTAATACACATGGAATGCTAAATGTTTTTTTTCTAATACCTACAGTAAGACTGTTGAGGTGTTTTTTGTACAATATATTGAAAACTTAGAAAACTCCAAGGGGGCTAATTCAGAGCAGTAGATTTCGAAAATATTTTTTTTTAATTTCTGTCGATCTTTTAAGGCATCACGTGAAAACTACTGTCTGTATTTAAATTAAACTCTATACATAGCTAGCTTACATTTCTGTTCAAAACTAAAAATACATTTTATCCCGGTAAATGACGTCGTTACCATAGGATACATTAATATAGTAAAAAAGATGGCGCTTCGATCGCGTTCTTATTGTAGTGTCGCCGTTGTAATTCATCAAAAAAATATGTCATCACGGCAACGCGAACGAAGTTTCGCTAGAAAGTAAATCTCGCCCACCAAGCGGCCCAGCGAGTAGCGGCGAGCTAACATGCCAAAGGCTTAAAAAGCACTCAATGACAGAGGTTAATGTTCGTAGAAAACTCTTTACCTTGCTATTAGGTAATTGGTAGATATACGTCCGTACAACGGGGAGTGTTCCGAGGAATTGTTCGATCAAGTGCCAACGCCTCCTTTTTACAACCGCACCTCTCGACCTCGATTGGATGTTTACCCCTATTTCGTATATTATACCCCTATTTTCCATGCTCAACTAGGCAATCGTTCTTTATGGTGTTTGTTCCGCGTATGAGAATGATCTCGAGGGAACTTCCCTCCGTGGTATTCCCGCTAGGACACAGCGGTCATTTCAGAAGGACGTTATAAAATTTCTTTTTTTAGCCTCAAGCAGGCAAACAGGCAGACGGCCCACCTGATGAAAAGTGGTTACTGTCGCCTATGGACGTTTGCAACACCAGGGGTGTCGCCAACGCGTTGCCGACCTCTAAGAAATTTTATAACGCCCTTCTTAAAGAATCCCATGTCATAGCGCAAAAAGGGAAGCCGCGGCGGGAAGTTCTCTCTAGATCTTTATACACGGAATAAATGTTCTAGAGGACGTTGCGTAGGTGCGCGTGGGAGCTCAAGGGAATGGAATGAGGGTGAATATCCCGTCGCTGGCGAGCGGTACGGTTGTAAAAGTTACAGGCCGCCAATGCATTGACTACGTCCTTGGTGTTGCAAACGTCCATTGGGAATGGTAACCACCTTCCATCAAGTGGGCCGCCTGGATGTATGCCTGCCGCAGACAATAAAAAAGAAACTTCACCCCCATATCTTTATTTTTAATTTACTTCATTTTAACAAGCCAATAAACGTCGTATAGCTATTTATAAATAAAGGGAATAAATAGTCTATACTTTTACTCTATAGAAACCACCAAACACACAGACGGACTTAAAGGCGAATATAATCTTTAATTCGCCTTAGCTGGCGAGTTAAAGAAAACCGATGATTAAGTTCAGCTTTGAAAATAATATTGGGAACAATATCTAAAAAGTGTTCTGATTACGTCTGTAAACTGTATAAAATTTATTTATACTTAATTATAACGTATATATAAATAGTATAACGAGTAAGGATTTTTAGTTTTGTATGTTTGTAACGAATAAACTCAAAAACTCCTGGACCGATTTTAAAAATTATTTCACCATTAGAATGCTATATTATCTCTGAGAAACATAGGCTATATTTATTTCTAGAAAAAATTAGGGTTCCCTACTAAAACTTCAATAATGTAACTCAAAATGTTTAAAAGCAAATGTTCACCCGTTCGAAGCCAGGATGGGCCGCTAGTTTATAATAAAAATATGTTGTTAACTATTGAAATCCGGAGTTTGCTTAAATAATAGCAAAAACCAGTTACTACCGGTTTTAATTATGCAAAAATTACATTAAATCAGTAAAAAACATTACACACAGTACCATGTATTTGGCACAGACACGCTTGTACACTCTTATGTTATTTATTATTCAAGTCAAATTAACAGTGTAGCCTTGGCGAATTCTGTGATCACAGAAGTTATAGTCTTTGACATTAATTGTAATTCGAACGGGCGACCACTAGTATTTTAGTATTATAAGACTACTAGCTTCTGCTCGCGATTTCGTCCACGTAAAAAAGTTACTTATAAAGCCCCCCGATTTTGAAACATTCTTTATTGGTGATCCGGTCCTATTGATCTTAGCTAGCGTGATGATATATAGCCTATAGCCTTCCTCAATAAATGGGCTATCTAACACTGAGATAGAATTTTTCAAATCTGCACACTAGTTCCTGAGATTAGCGCGTTTAAGCAAACAAACAAACTCTTCAGCTTTGTATATAGTTAAGATGTGTGTAATTTCGTTCTTTGATCCGTATACTCGCCAAATGTTTTGTTTTTGTTTGAATATGATAAAAAATACACCATTCTGTTTTTGTTGGGAACCGAATGAATAACCTTGAGAGTTACCAACGTGTGTTAAGGGCGTCACACACGGCGAAGATACTATAATATTTTATGTTAACATGCCTGAATATAAAATTTTATAGTATCTTAAGGTATCACATACTGTTAAGTTACGATAATATATCCGTTCGAATCATTCTATCAAAGGCTTGACTAGGGGATACACCTATATTTCACCACTGAATCTATATACAGCGTGATATAATATGAATAATACAGCCTTACTATTAAATTTATTATACTTAATATAAATACGATATACCCCACTGACCTCTATAATACATGTACGCTGGACTGGCTATGCCATAAAAAATGACAACTTGTTTCTGTGTCTTTTTGATCACGTCAGACTAGATTTGCAATGAAAAGAACACACATTTGTGTCCTCTTTTGCTGTTCCTTATCGGCGTGCTAGTAACGTATCTACCTCTTTTATATTTTATATCATTGTTTAAATACCAATTGCTTGACTCATATCTCCTGATGTTTATAAGAATAAAAATACAGCTAGAAAACTAAACCACAATGGGAAACTGACGAGACGATATCTATGTATGTACGTAAAAAGCTGAACAAGTCATTTTATCAACATAATATTAACAAAAAGTACATCGAGTGATAACAAAAACTCGAGAGAAAAGGTAGTTGAAAAAATAAAATAGATTTCATTCCATTTTACACTGGATATTAAGTGCACACTCTGTATAAGGATCTTGCAATATTTTTTGTATCTTAATATAGTATATTAAGACATATTTCGCATGTTAAGATGACATAGTTGCATCGCTCGCCATCTTAACATAAAATTTCCATTTCGCTCGATAGCTTAAGATAGTGTAATATGAAAATATATAGTCTCTTCGCCGTGTGTGACGGCCTTAAAACTAAAAACAAAAAAGTTGCTATGCGACGCAGCGGTTGTGAATTTTAACGAGTTGCATGACGTCAGTTTTAGGGAGTACTTCAGGGTCGCTCCATTGTTCCTATATTTAAAACACGGATGGTTTGTTGTGATATTACATTAAACTGATTTGTTGTTGATAAACTTTGTTTCGAATTATAGTCGTATATTTTAGTAATTTCACAGGCTTTGTACTAGTGACCAGGGCCGGATTTAAATTTGTGCCGCCCTGGGGCACTGAAAATGCCGCCCTATGACTTAAATTTTATTTTAATAGTTTTGATATCTTATTTTTTAAGAATTAGAATAACTAATTGATTGCAGGAAATTTATTATGTATTATATATTATATATAATACATAATAAATAAATATATATTATTAATATATATTATATTTATAATAATATATTATATATTATTGGGTAATTCTCCAATTTTATAAAAAAACATTAATCAATGAAAGTTTCTGTTATCAAAAAGACATACATAATTTCAAAAATATTTTTAATTCTTCAAAAAAACTACATAAATTTATCAATTCCAGAAAATAAAAATATCAACTTTAATTTTTTCAAACATTTATGGAAATGAATTAATTAAACTATTTGAATAGTTTTTACTTAAATTTCCTATATTATAATATACAAAATTTTAATTTGATACATAATACTTAAACTATATTTCTTGATAAAATGTTTATTTAAAAGAATTAGTTAATTATATATTGTATAGAAAAAATGTTCTCACTTTCCAAATTTTGCCGCCCTAGAAAATTTGCCGCCCTGGGCACTAGCCCAGACTGCCCCTAGTGTAAATCCACCACTGCTAGTGACCACTAGAGCAGCCCAGTGATCAAAATTCGCCCATAATTAATTTAAATTATAAGTTTGAACATTATTAAGGTTCTATTGTCAAAGACACTTCTATAATTACAGATGGCGCCAAGGCTACACTGTTAATTTGAGTCAAACAAACAATAAACAAACGATAATAAACGTATATATCCGGAGGAAGGAAAGGAAAGGAGGAGGTTCTCAATTCGTCGGGATCTTTTTTTTTTTTGCTTTTTTTATGTATGTTCGCCGATTACTCCGTCATTTATGATCCGGTTTACGTGATTCTTTTTTGTTCGACGCGGAATAGCTGCCATGTGGTCCCCTAAATATTTGACAATAGTTTGGCCCAGTAGTTTTCATTTTACGAACATTTTTTGTTCCCGGTTCTTGGGACCTATATTTTTTAAGAAGCGCGGCACCATTCGTAGGTCCACCCATACATAGCTAGACACTAAAAAGTAACAAATAAAAAATTAAAACTTCGTTTAAAAAAACCGACTTCAAAAACTAAAAAACTAAAATGTATAAAATAAATTATTTCTAAAGCTATTATTATTAATATATATTATCTAAAACATCTTGAAGTCGGTGCAAAGCAAAACATAAAAATAACTATATTTTGAAAATTACTAAGCACCGACTTTAAGATGTTTTAGATAATATATATTAATAATAATAGCTTTAGAAATAAGTTATTTTATACATTTTAGTTTTTTAGTTTTGAAAGTTGGTTTTTTTAAACTAAGTTTTTATTTTTTATTATGCATAATTTTTGAAGTGAAACTTCTTTATCGGCGTTGGAAAAAAATTACCGTCACATTTTTCGGTTACGCGTCACGTTTTTTCCGTTACGCGTCATCTTTTTCTTGCCCTTACCACGGTCGATTCGAACTAGGATGGTGGTTGCGTAGCAACGAGTTGTTGATAGATGGATTGTGAATTGTGAATTGAATTGATGAATTTGTTTTAATTAATATACGAGTTTGATGATTTATAAATCATTTATTCAGTATCCTATATAAATATATATATATATATATATATATTCATTCAATGAGGGGAACAACGTTTTTGCTTCACGTATTGATAATGTTATGAGCTACAGGACTCGAATTAAAATGCCGTTGGAATTACTTTAGAATTTATTGGAACTATACAAACACGTATAACATAGGTACAAATATAACTAGACACTACTAGTACAAACTGCACGATTCAATAACACGCGCAAAGCCTGTCACTATATCGCTCATCGAATCTACGTCTTGCTCGTATCGTGATCCTCGCTTGACTGGGCTGAGGACCACTCCGTTCGGGCATTGTTTCATAGTAAACTGTATAATACAACAATCGACTGCGTAGACTGAGTTTTTCCAAGAAAACGTAATCTGCACACCTGGTTAATTATTCCTGCGAACGGCCAACAAAGTCGAAAACAATAATAATAGGCTATTGTCTATTTGCAAATTTTAAACACAAAGTAAACAAAAAACTACAAATGCGACAAAGGTAATAAACTGCGTTTTATAACAGGCAGGTGTGCCTTCACCTTTGCCGCCATGTAGCAACATAATGATTATAGTTTTTAAAGACATTATATAGTATATGGTTTTGTTTGTAAAATTGTAAAATCAAAAATGTATCGGCATGCACTTCGAAATTGTACACTGCAACAGGAAAATTTAAAGTTGTCAAAGAACCTGTGTTCCGTGACACTGGACAGTAAACGTTGCTAACCATTTTAACTATCAATACTTACTTTTTTTTACCATTGTTTTACCGAAATTGGATACCGGTTGGAGGTCTTGTTAAATTAAAGGATTTCAGTCCGCACTGTAATATATATATGAAAGCTCAGGAAGGCCTTCATCAATATTCATGTTCGTCCAAGGCGTGGTTGAGTATTGTTTAAAATTAAAACTAAAGTTCCAATCAGTACAGACAATTTTACGTTACTAGTTTTGAATACACTTGAAATAAACGCAAATAACTTTCTAAATCACAATGCACTTCGATAATAGCGATTTGTTGCAGGCTTGATGCCCTTGCGACCACCCACACCACCCAAAACATGTCCCGACATGCCTATCTGTCATTAAAGTGGTCGCTTCCTTCCACGGATGCAACACTCCGCTAAAGTGTCATTGACAACATATTATTCTTATCAATGGTGCGCCGTCATATACAAGACCCTATTATGGGGTCTCGCTCAAGACTACATTCACATTGTCATGGTCACAGCACATAAGATTATATGGCATTATGCCCTTACCAACATCAGCAAATACGCAACATTCAGACACTACACTATACTAGGTGTAACATAAATCTTTTGATTACAATACAGTCAAAGAGCTTTTCCTAAACGGTTTTCATCGTTCATCTTCTTCGAATTCACTCGGAATTTTCGACGACAATGGATGACGAAAGAGATTTGAGAGTAAGCCCTCAGGCTTGAGTTTCCGTTAATGTTTCGTCTCTGCATTAACACAGTATTATATTTTATTGTCATAAGGTGTCTTTGAGACACCACTTTCGATACGCTTCTGGTCAATAGGCGGTGAGAACCACTTTCCATGAAATAGTTCTTATGCCTGCTCTAAACAGTGTAAAAGATATCGTATATGCATTAACAAGCAGGTGCTGTAATTATTTCTGTCTCTAGTTCATTGTCGTCAAAAACTTGCTGTTTGCCGCTGGATGTAGATCTTCTCAAGTTTGTGCCTTATATACGAATCTTCCACTTTCATTATACCAACCGTCAACTGTTCCTCGTCATCCATTATATCTACACTACATTTATCAACTCTGCATCATCCATCAGTCTTGCGACAGCTGAAATTAAATACTGTTAACTAGAGACACCTCTAGTTAACAGTATTTAATTCCAAACATTGTTATTGTTGGAACTTTTTAGAATGTTTTATTTTTCATAATTTAAATTTAGGTGTGATACTATTTCTTTGTTTTTTGGTTGTCACTTGTAAAGGAAAATTTGTAAAGGCAAGTCAATATAATATATCCAGAAGCGAATTATTTTATTTATAGTTTAGATTTCGCTATATATACGAATAATATTATAATCTGTAACAGTTATATTATTTATTCCTCTTTCTGCCTAGAAGTTTTAATTCCTGTTTCTGTCCTTTTTGTTACTATTTTACGTCACATATAATAATCGCTAGACGACTGTGCGTGGCGTACAAACAAAAGTGCAGTTTTACACAAGGGACAAAATTGTGAATAAAACAAAACTAGTTGATTGTATAAGGCTGAAATTTGGAATACCCTTCTATTTAGGTACAATTGCATACAAAAAAAAAATACATTTTTGCGTATACGCCCATTTGTTATAAAGCCCTCGATATATAACATCAACCCTTTGTCTGAGGATAGTTTTTGAGCTAGTATTATATTGTATTTTATATCAATATAATATCCATTTGATATCCAAATTAAATTGAATAGGTAATTACATCCGAGAGCCGCGTGTGTACCGAGGTCATCCGCGCTCAGTAAATTTCTACATGCGTTGCATTTTATGTTTTAAACATTTTCATTGTTATGCAAACATCATTTACGCGATTTATATCTCAAAAGGAAAACAAAACTAAAAACATTATATCACCAGTTTCCAAAACGTAAAAGACATTAAATGAAGACATAAACACTAGGTTCACCTACATAAGACCTTGAGATTTATGAAAGCAATATATATAACGAATGATTATGTTCTAAGAATTATAGATAGATAACCCATTACAGAAATCTCAGTGTTATAATACTATACTAATCAGAGCTGTGTTATTTTTAATAATCTGGCGAACAAGGTCACCAGAGGCACGGATGCCTTGTTCACAAGTTAAATGTGTTTGTAATTGTGGGGCCTCATCTGGGATAATGTTATAGGGTATTTCACGTAGATATAGTGATGAGTTCAGTGCGTTATTTGCATGTACTCTTTGGTAATATGTGATTTAATATTGTTTTTTAATTGTTAATGACGTTGAATATTGACAGATGACAGATTTGATAACTGTAGATGTTGTCTTACTTACTTAACGCTTTCAGTAAAACCAATTGGACCACAGTGAATATTTTAACTCCAAAAATAAAATAGTTGCTGCTCTGCTTCCAGTTAATGGCCATTAATAGAACATTGGACGAAACTACATCGTGACATAATCCTATATTAATTTTGTAATACAGTAGAACCTCTTTAAATCGAATTTTAAAAGAGACGCCAAAACGTCCCACGTATAGAGTTTTCGACGTATGGAGTATTTCGACTTATGCGAATTTTGTAAGGAAACATCCGACTTGTAGAGGTTAAGATTTATTTAATTAATCGAGTTGTAAAGGTTGTAAAATGAAATATTACTATGTTCGAGATATAGAGGTTCAATTTATTTTTTCGAGTTTGTTCTACTGTACTACAATAGCGTATAATGTAATTTTGTACTTTATTATGGACTTAGTTTGGATTAAATAAATAAATATTATCAATCATATCTTAACAATATCGCGGATGGTGCCTAAACAAAACAATATGCATATCAGGTCAAAAACTACCTAAGTGGTGCAACCTTTCCCATCAGAATTTGCACCCGCATCTTTTGAGTTTGGGACGCTAGTGCGCTAATCACTAAGCCACCGCGGCCTGTCCATGGCAATGGTAACAATTGCCATGTGCTATTGTGATGAAACCTTCACGTCGAAATAACCGGTGGGTTGAAAAATCCGCTTAGGATAAGCGTGGGGGGTATACCGTATACCGCCCGTTCCCTTATAAATGGGAGGCCTGAGCCCAGCAGTGGGACGTTATTCATTTTTAATGATTGAAAAAAGATGATAGGAGTGTAACTTATTAAAAATTAGGGGTCCCGATAGTCGATATATATATATATATATATATATATATATATATATATATATATATATATATCGATTAGTCAAAAACATTGGACATCGATTTTCTTTTTAATCTGGCCGTTTTACATCATACCCATAAAAAATCCCGCGAGATACCCATGATAAAAAGTACCGCAGAGTTTGAGTCTAAGAATTAGCTGTCGATCAGAGAAAACCGCGTCGAAATCGGCCCAGTAGTTTTTACGTGAATGTCGAACAAACAGACAAACCAAACTAACAAGTATTCTAAAAGAAATGCATATGTGTTCTCCATCGTTTATATAGTCCAGTGCTTTTAAATTTGATTACTCGACCCCTTTACAGTTTGAAAATTTTTAGAGACCCCTTGGTGTCATAGACCGACAAAAAGTTTGTAATTTATAAAAAATAAAAACTTCGTTTAAAAAAACCGACTTCAAAAACTAAAATGTATAAAATAACTTATTTCTAAAGCTATTAAATATTAATATATATTATCTAAAACATCTTAAAGTCGGTGCTTAGTAATTTTCAAAATATAGTAATTTTTATGTTTTGCTTTGCACCGACTTCAAGATGTTTTAGATAATATATATTAATATTTAATAGCTTTAGAAATAAGTTATTTTATACATTTTAGTTTTTTAGTTTTTGAAGTCGGTTTTTTTAAACGAAGTTTTTATTTTTTATTTGTTACTTTTTAGTGTCTAGCTATGTATGGGTGGACATACGAATGGTGCCGCGCTTCTTAAAAAATATAGGTCCCAAGAACCGGGAACAATTCTCTCTCTATTTTTGTTACCGATAATCATAATTAGGACCTATATTGTTGTATTTTAAAATTTATAGCTGTGGTACTTATAAAATTGAATGCAAATGTTTAGGGTTATATTTAATAGATGGAGTCTTGGGTATATTTTAATAAGTGGGAAGGTTATTGAGAAGGGGTGGTAATGCAATAAACACCAGGTTGTTCCACAAATAAAACCATTTGAGCCAGTAATGAATTTTATTTTCACACACCCCTTTAGTGGGCAGCGACCCGCAACCCGGAGATCCAATCTCCTAAATGCAAATATAAGTTTAATCGTAATAATCCCTATCAATATTTCAAGACTCGTTTTACCACGGAAACTAACCCTTAAGTATCTCAGGGAGGGTATTCGGTCTAAGACCAACAACGTATGGAATTGCTTGTTAAATACTAGGAGCAATGATATCTTCAGGACCTCTAGTCATTAAAAATGGTTGGTATTCTACTTTTGAGCGCCACTGGTTGAATGAAGATAGGCTAGCAACCAGTCCAGCCAGGTATTCTAGTTTCTGGAGACGGTAGCGGGGTCGCCTACTTCCAGGAGCACTGGCCGTGCATCAAACTCCCACTATGCTCCCACTGGAAAAGTGCAACATGGTGATTTTAATCACTACGTAACATGAAGACTAAACTGTCGGCGACGGGTGGCTATTCTAAGACGAGTCGAGGCTCGCCTCAAGTGTGGCCTGATGGAAGAGTGCAAACCAGGGTCCGCTTTCCAGTCGCCCTGGTTTGTTACCAGCGAGTATGGTACCTCGTGTCACGATCAACTTGCGTGACCTTTACTATGAGGGGAATAATCTAAACTTTTCTATTTTGAATATTTGAAATTAACATAAAACTGAAACAGTACGCACCTAAGGGGAAACAATACAATGGTGCGAAGGGTCGCCTGGGCTTCCAAAAAGCGCCCTGCACATGTACCATACGTCTCTATGTCTGTACTCCATTCTGTAACGAATGCAGAACTATAACCTTTGAAGAATGTTTACGATGCGAGGATCGTGGAAAGATATCAAAGTCTACATACCTCCTGATCTCCTGCACTGAATGTAAGGTGCTACTATGCACCACCAAAACACAATATATATCAAACCGACTGCTATAAATCAGAAGTAAGAATGACACGGCGCAACCTGTGTCGCCGGTCAATTCGAAGCACTTTCTATTTGAATATTCAATTTCGTCACATCCTTCTGCATTTTTATTTAAGAAGGTTCTCCGCCGTGAATCAATTTTCGCGACTTGTGACCGTCAGATGTCGTTGCTGTACTTCCGCTGGCCCTTAGACGGGGCTGACACCTCTTCTGGGTATCCAGCCTGGAACCTCTACCCATGTCTACAAATTAGATGTTTTTTAACTAATTATTGGGATATTATCGGATTTTTAAACGGGAAGACAAGTGACTAAGAAAAACGACATCTGACGACACGCTACGGCAAGTCGTCGCTGCTTTGCCTACGAAACAATATGGCTACTGCTTGCAAGATGGCTAGAACCACGCCAACCCACGACAGATGGCGGTACCTGTTTTCAAATCTCTATAGATCGTGTATTTTTTACGTAACAATATATCTATCTTTCTTATATATATATATATATATATAATGAAAATGGTGTTCGTTTGAGGCTCAATCACGCTTAAACCACTGATCGTATCGACATGAAACTACCACCATTCGATGCGAAATTTTTCCTAGATGGTTTATGGCTATTTATCTATATATATCTACCCATGTTTTCTCAATTTGTTTGTTTATTAATTTATTTGAATAAGGCGGTACGAAGTTCGCCGAGTCAGCTAGTACTCTATAAAAAGCTACTGAGCGTAGAAAATACCTAAGTACGAAGTATATATTTAAAAGGCTATCTTTTCCCTTTCGCCGGCGACCCCGAGTAAGGCTCTGAAACCCCTCTAGGGGTCGCGGTTGAAAAACACTGATATAGTCTATTCCAGTTTTTTTAATAGCTTCGGCATGTTTAGAATTTTATATTAAAGATTATATATATAGATAGATAGATATATTGTAATTATTAAGTTTTAATGTGTAATCGCATGGTACCATCATTTTTTAATTTATTGATATGTTTTATATCTTTTTAACAGATCCATCATGGGTGACGGCTGCCTTGTGGACAACTGCTGCTTCTGTATCGACCTCAAGATCGGGACTTTGATCCTCGGCTACCTTGGCTTGGTAAGTATCAGTTAATTAATCTTACCTCTTAATAATCGTGCGCAGGTTTGCTGATAGCCTCACGATGTCACGCGTCGATGATTAGCAGGGTTGACAAAAAAAGGCAACATAAATAGTTGTTGCAATAAATTTATTATTGTATATACTTGACATAAATATATACAATAATAGTAAGTAATACAATACAATAATAGTAAGTAGTCATCCGCACACTTGCGCGCGGCTTTTACAGCCAGTTGCTATAGTATCATTTTCGTTCACACAACGCTCACAACGACCTATGTCAAGAGGTGGGTCGGATAACCGTTCCACTTGGGTTTACGATTTTAACGCCGGCAAGCAAGTGGAACGGGTAAAATCGCGGTCGAGAATGTGGTCGATGTGAGTCCCTAATGGAACGTAGCGTGGGTCGTGAAGAACGTCACTAATGACGTCATCATTTTCGATCACTCAACGCTACAACGACCTATGTCAAGAGGTGGGTCGGATAACCGTTTCACTTGGGTTTACGATTTTAACGCCGGCAAGCAAGTGGAACGGGTAAAATCGCGGTCGAGAATGTGGTCGATGTGAGTCCCTAATGGAACGTAGCGTGGGTCGTGAAGAACGTCACTAATGACGTCATCATTTTCGATCACTCAACGCTACAACGACCTATGTCAAGAGGTGGGTCGGATAACCGTTTCACTTGGGTTTACGATTTTAACGCCGGCAAGCAAGTGGAACGGGTAAAATCGCGGTCGAGAATGTGGTCGATGTGAGTCCCTAATGGAACGTAGCGTGGGTCGTGAAGAACGTCACTAATGACGTCATCATTTTCGATCACTCAACGCTACAACGACCTATGTCAAGAGGTGGGTCGGATAACCGTTTCACTTGGGTTTACGATTTTAACGCCGGCAAGCAAGTGGAACGGGTAAAATCGCGGTCGAGAATGTGGTCGATGTGAGTCCCTAATGGAACGTAGCGTGGGTCGTGAAGAACGTCACTAATGACGTCATCATTTTCGATCACTCAACGCTACAACGACCTATGTCAAGAGGTGGGTCGGATAACCGTTTCACTTGGGTTTACGATTTTAACGCCGGCAAGCAAGTGGAACGGGTAAAATCGCGGTCGAGAATGTGGTCGATGTGAGTCCCTAATGGAACGTAGCGCGGGTCGTGAAGAACGTCACTAATGACGTCATCATTTTCGATCACTCAACGCTACAACGACCTATGTCAAGAGGTGGGTCGGATAACCGTTTCACTTGGGTTTACGATTTTAACGCCGGCAAGCAAGTGGAACGGGTAAAATCGCGGTCGAGAATGTGGTCGATGTGAGTCCCTAATGGAACGTAGCGTGGGTCGTGAAGAACGTCACTAATGACGTCATCATTTTCGATCACTCAACGCTACAACGACCTATGTCAAGAGGTGGGTCGGATAACCGTTTCACTTGGGTTTACGATTTTAACGCCGGCAAGCAAGTGGAACGGGTAAAATCGCGGTCGAGAATGTGGTCGATGTGAGTCCCTAATGGAACGTAGCGTGGGTCGTGAAGAACGTCACTAATGACGTCATCATTTTCGATCACTCAACGCTACAACGACCTATGTCAAGAGGTGGGTCGGATAACCGTTTCACTTGGGTTTACGATTTTAACGCCGGCAAGCAAGTGGAACGGGTAAAATCGCGGTCGAGAATGTGGTCGATGTGAGTCCCTAATGGAACGTAGCGTGGGTCGTGAAGAACGTCACTAATGACGTCATCATTTTCGATCACTCAACGCTACAACGACCTATGTCAAGAGGTGGGTCGGATAACCGTTTCACTTGGGTTTACGATTTTAACGCCGGCAAGCAAGTGGAACGGGTAAAATCGCGGTCGAGAATGTGGTCGATGTGAGTCCCTAATGGAACGTAGCGTGGGTCGTGAAGAACGTCACTAATGACGTCATCATTTTCGATCACTCAACGCTACAACGACCTATGTCAAGAGGTGGGTCGGATAACCGTTTCACTTGGGTTTACGATTTTAACGCCGGCAAGCAAGTGGAACGGGTAAAATCGCGGTCGAGAATGTGGTCGATGTGAGTCCCTAATGGAACGTAGCGTGGGTCGTGAAGAACGTCACTAATGACGTCATCATTTTCGATCACTCAACGCTACAACGACCTATGTCAAGAGGTGGGTCGGATAACCGTTTCACTTGGGTTTACGATTTTAACGCCGGCAAGCAAGTGGAACGGGTAAAATCGCGGTCGAGAATGTGGTCGATGTGAGTCCCTAATGGAACGTAGCGTGGGTCGTGAAGAACGTCACTAATGACGTCATCATTTTCGATCACTCAACGCTACAACGACCTATGTCAAGAGGTGGGTCGGATAACCGTTTCACTTGGGTTTACGATTTTAACGCCGGCAAGCAAGTGGAACGGGTAAAATCGCGGTCGAGAATGTGGTCGATGTGAGTCCCTAATGGAACGTAGCGTGGGTCGTGAAGAACGTCACTAATGACGTCATCATTTTCGATCACTCAACGCTACAACGACCTATGTCAAGAGGTGGGTCGGATAACCGTTTCACTTGGGTTTACGATTTTAACGCCGGCAAGCAAGTGGAACGGGTAAAATCGCGGTCGAGAATGTGGTCGATGTGAGTCCCTAATGGAACGTAGCGTTGGTCGTGAAGAACGTCATCATTTTCGATCACTCAACGCTCACAACGACCTATGTCAAGAGGTGGGTCGGATAACCGTTCCACTTGGGTTTACGATCGTAACGCCGCAAGCAAGTGGATCGGGTGAAACCGCGGTCGAGAACGCGGTCGTTGTGAGTCTCTAATGGAACGTAGCCTATATTTGTCCTTGCGATATATCGTTTTTAATAATATTAATATTATAATATAATTATCGTGTTACTTCGTGTCAAGTTAACAGTATATACAGTTTACATGCTCTCCACACTCGTTCATACTCCACTCATGCTTTCAATTGTCTAAAGTGTTTTTTTATCTTTCCAGGTCGGGAGTTTTATCTATGCGATCCTCGTAGCTATAGCAGTTGCTGGTGGTAGTGTTTTGATAGCCCAAGGTGATGAAAAGCAGCAAATGTTGGGAGGCGTAGTGCTGGCCGTCGCAATTATCCTGTTGATTGTTCTTCTCGTCAATTTGCTGTTCACAATCGTTCTGTTGGTCGGAGTGCACAAGGTACGTAGGCACCCTTTTTTGAAGTGAAACTTCTATATAGACGGGGGGGGGGGGTCTGAAGATTTTTCTGTCACGAAAAAGCCTTACGGACGCGTGGAGGAGCGGCATAATTTAGACTAGACGTGGTGACAGGCGGCATAATTTAGACTAGACGTGGTGACAGGCGGCATAATTTTAGAGTAGACTGGATGCGTTTTTTGGTTCGGGATCGAATTCAGTTTATTGTATCCGTTGCCATTCGTTTTTCCACTTGTCCCTTGAAATTTCACTTCTACTATGTTTCCCAGTACACATTTAGATTTTTTTATTAAAGCATTTAACACATTTCGTACAATGCCGGGCCCTTGGTGGGGGTTAGACCTTACGCGGCGAGATTAAGCGCTGCACAGCTTGTGGACTCTGATACAGATGTTCTCATCTACTTCACTAAGCCTGAACCTGCCTCCCATATGCCGCTTGAGTTGGCAGAAAATGAGTTTTCGAACGTAGTTACCACCCACTTCACCAACTGAGGTTTAGTTCCACCGCATCAATATCAATATCAATGATATGTTGTCCATGGGCAGCATTCATTGTTTTGCGGATGACAGCACTGGCGACGCGCATTACTCTGGACGTGCAAACGTCCATCGATCATTTGTGGAGGAAAGTCGGATTAGACTTGTGTCTAAGGTAGAGAACTCCTTAGAGAGAGTCGCTGAGTGGGGAAGACAAAACCTTGTCCAATTCAATCCCACAAAGACACAGGTTTGCGTATTCTCAGCCAAGAAAACCCCATTCGTACATGCGCTTCAGTTCCAAGGAACACCCCTTACCACCTCGAAGAGTATTGGGATCCTTGGTGTCGACATTGCAAACGATGTACAGTTCAGGGGCCTCCTTGAAGGCAAGACAAAACTTGCCTCCAAGAAGTGGGAGTGCTAAACCGGTCCAAGCAGTACTTCACTCCGCGGCAACGCCTTGTGCTTTACAAAGCCCAGGTGCGGCCGCATATGGAGTACTGCTCACACTTGTGGGCCGGGGCACCCGCTTACCAGCTAAATCCCCTGGACAGTATCCAACGTCGAGCCGTTCGCATTGTCGACGATCCCATA
Source organism: Dendrolimus pini (assembly GCA_949752895.1). NCBI lineage: Eukaryota > Metazoa > Arthropoda > Insecta > Lepidoptera > Lasiocampidae > Dendrolimus > Dendrolimus pini. Next base: position 19,247,391 of record OX457135.1, read on the forward strand.
CTCACAGACGGCTTAGATACGCTTGGCCTTCGGAGAGACTTCGCGTCTCTGCGTATTCTACCGACTATATAACGGAGAGTGTTCCGAGGAACTGTTTAGAATGGTGCCTTCGTCCTTTTTACCACCGCACCGCACGCCATCGGCTGGGCGTTCATCCTCACTTCCTTGAGCCGCTTCGCTCTTGTACGCAACGGTTCTCTAGAACGTTCCTCTTGCGCACCGTGGGGATTTGGAATGAGCTCCCAGCCGTGGTTTTCCCACAGCGCTTCGACATGGGGTTTTTTAAAAAGGGTGTCATAAGATTTCTTCGGGGCCGGCAGCGCGTTGGTGACACCTCTGGTGTTGCAAACGTCCATAGGCAACGGTAACCGCTTTCCATCAGGTGGGCCGTCTGCCTGTCTGCTGTACTCTAGCGATAAAAAAAAAATCCCCAGATGCAGGTGGACCCCTCTGACGGGATCCCGGGTGGAGATTTTGCGCATATCTGTACCTCCGGACACCGGACTGAGGGCGACACCTGTGAGTCGCCTACGAAGAATACCGGGAATTTAAATCGCCCAGTTAAAAACATAGGGCACATTTATCCACTAATAGCTGTGCCCGCGACGTCTTCTGCATGGAATTTGTTTTCAAAACGCCCCGATTTTGAAACATTCTTCATTGGTGTTCCGCTCCTATTGGTCTTAGCGTGATGATATATAGCCTCTAGCCTTCCTCGATAAATAGGCTATCTAACACTGAAAGAGTGTTTCAAATCAGACCAGTAGTTCCTGAGATTAGAGCATTCAATCAAACAAAACTCTTCAGCTTTATATATTAGTATAAGATTAAGATATAAAGTGAACTTTGGGTGGTTCCATTTCGCTTCGCTGTCCCATCTTAGCCTTCTTAGGTTGGGGAAAAAGTTTCTTCGCATTTTATATAAAAATTCAAAAGGTTTTTTTTATAAAGTTTAAAGTATGTAGGTGCCATTTTGTGGGATAACTTTTTGTCATCTTGTAGGTAGGGACGTGATCCCATTGCTATAAAAATTTTTGGGGCTTCTGATCAAAAAACTGCGACAAGTGGTTTTGGCAGTCCTCTCGTGATGTTAACCTGACACTGCTTAAGGAATTCTGCAGAGACCGAAACAGGTGAAAATCTGAAGGTGCAAGGCCAGGACTTTACGGCGGATGCATTAACACCTCCCAGCCAAACTCTCGTAATTTTTGTTGAGTGGCTAAAGATGTATGAGGTCTAGCGTTATCATGGTGAAAAACCACACCCCTTCTGTTGATTAATTCCGGCCGCTTTCTCTCAACTTTTTGCTTTAATCTCATCAGTTGTTCGCAGTACAGTTCAGAATCGATAGTCCTGCCTGGCGGTAACAGCTCATAATGAATAATGCCCTTCCAATCCCACCATACACACAGCATCACCTTGTTGCGAGTTAACCCGGGTTTCGCCACAGTCTTTGAAGCCTGACCGGCCTTTGACCACGATCTTTTTCGCACGTTCTTGTCATACGTGATCCACTTTTCATTACCAGTTATCAGCTTTTTCAAAATAGGTTCGGTTTCATTACATCGTAATAAACAATCACAAATGAATACACCATTCATTGGGTTTCTTGCAGTGATCTCATGAGGCACCCAAATATTGAGCTTTTTTGTGTACCCTCCTTTTTTCAAATCCGCCAAAACCGTTTTGTAGTCAATTCCCAGTTCTCTAGCTACATCGTAACTACTAATATGCCGATCTGCTCCACTTTTTCAAAAATGGCATCAATTTTGTCCGTAACAGGGCGACCAGAGCGACGTGCATCTTTGATATCAAAAGTTCCGGATTGAAAACGCTTAAACCAAATTTGCGCTCCCTCACAGATACTGCATTAGGTCCATAAACAATTTTTTTTCGCAGCTTGTGTTGCATGTTTACCTTTTTTGTAGTAAAATTTTAAAATGTATCGAATTTCTTCATTAGATTCACTTATTTTAACAATAAGAAAAACATCATTTGTTTTTCTTATTGTTAACATTTTCCTAATCTGAATTTGGAATTGTCTTTTTTTAAATTAAAACTTTTTAATGATACCAAAACCAGCCAGATAGAAATGGTATAGCCAAAGAGATCTTATTACAAGTTCATACATACTATATGCGAAAAGACTATTTCCCCAACCTATTAATAAAAAAAATAGATCTCATGACTGCCTTGTAGATAATGTAGTCTTCCTGTCTGAGTCGGAATATTAACACCATATAGCCGGTCATGAGCTTTATATTCTTCGTGTTTCAGGATAAACGTGGTCATGTGAAGGCTTACCTGATCTTCAACATGATCTGCATCGTGCTGATGATTGTTGGTTTCTTTGGAAGTTTTGCTGGTCCGATAATATGGTCTAAACTAATCCAAAACCTGCTAACGATTGGTAAGTCTCTTTTAATAATAATAATTATCGGCAGACAAACACATATTGTATATCCGCAAATTAAACAAGCCACGCTTTTGTATCTGGGGCCGATCCCAGACATCCAGACCCTAGTAAATAACGGTGAAAATTGGTTTCCGAAATTTATCATACCAGGAATCGAACCCAGAGCCTCTGCGTTGTAGTAAGGCTCTGGGCATAGGCTTCGCTGTCAGTATTCTATTATTACTGTTACAACTTAGCCCCCCGAAAAAACAAATTACACCTGCATATCTATAAAGACACATTTTATTACCTGTCGGCATTTGAACTAATTGTAATTATTTTATGATCCTCTTCTTTTGTTACTTGTTAATAGGCATACGTTTCTAGAGAACAGCTCATTGTTTTACTGTACTGGTTTATGGCCGCTTATATACAAAAAGTTTGTATATCTATCATACAGAAGTATGTTACAGAATTACTTTTCGATGAACTAATGGAGTTGTAGCAAACAGCGCATACTTGTAAGATAAAGATATGATAAGAGTAAAGGAGAATATTATTATTGTTATAATAGTGACGAGATGTATAAAGTTTTAATCTTGCCAAACATGTATTTTTCTTACATGTTTGGCAAGATTAAAACGTTATACAGACGATTGTATAAAGTGGCTGGAGCGAGCTACTTTGTAAATGAAGTTTTATCATTTAATTATGCAGTTGTCTCATTATGATCTGGCCTACTAATTTGTGTAGAACGTAAAATATTGATAGGTACTTTTTACAATAAATCCCGCCCTGTGGTTCCGGCTTAGAATGGACCTCTCCATATTCCCGTGGGTATTGTAAGGTGACTAAGGGAAAAGGCTTCAAGTGAAATATATTTGTGGACGAAAGGCTAGTCATCTATCACCACTTACACGCCATTCTATCTTGAAACGTTTAATGCGCGAAGTTAGCTTTGTTACAATTATGTAAGATAGCCGGTAGTTGCAGCAAAGTTTCTGCCCACCCCGAGAGAGATTTTGGCCGTGTCGTAATTTAAATATATCTATGTATTGTTACATGCAGACAAAGGTAAACGCACAGCTGCCTGTCGTAAAAATATTGGATTTATTGAACAGATAATAAAATCCCTTGTTTAATATTAGATAAATTTTCTTTGTTACAGTTTTCTCCATTTACTACTGGGTTGTCATCCGAAGCTACTGGGTCAAAATGGGAGAAACATCCAAAAACCGGCCTGCGTATACCGCCTAAATATATTTTAACAATTAACAGCATTAATTCAATATTACAACAACAATTGATCATACCCACAATTGCATAGTTAACATTAAATTTGAAATTACTCCTATACTGAGTTAGAGTAAATTTGTAGGCTTTAAGAAACTTAAGAAGCCTACAAACTTACTTCAACTCAATATGAATAAGCCCGTATGTCTTTGGGTGAATGACACGGTACAATTAATTACAACCTCATATTGTGTATTACTTAACATAATATTATTGATCATTTTTAAAAATATTTCTTTGTAATTTATATATGTGTACTTAAATAAATATCAGCCTGAAATAATTAAAAATTATAAAAACATTAAATCCGTTAAAAACATAATGAACATATAAAAACGTGGTCTGATTATTTATCATAAGGTCTGAAACACGTGGTATACTATGAAAACATTTACAAAGGTTTTAATTATGAGTTAAGTTTTTAATAAGTTAATTATTTCTGAAATAATCATATTTAAAGCACTATGAGTGCATGTTACAATATTGTTTAATTTTGGCCATATACTGAAATGAGGGTATTGAGCATTTCAAGATGAAACTTAAGATTGTTTCCTTATGAAACAAACGAAACAGAAAGCACTTAACTTAAAGAAATAACGGCATAAGTACATTACTTAGGTATATACATAGCAGATTTGGAGATTTTGTACGCCGTATTTCATCACGCAAGATTTGCACTTACCATATTTCTTTGCCGGAATTATATCCGACACGATGCTGATTTTCAGTGCAGTTTGAAGATATTATATACTTAATCTTTAAATTAAATTTTCAGTATTTGACCGATATTGAACATAGTATTTATATTGAATTAAAAAATCAAAGATTATGTACCAGATTAATGCCAGTGGAATGTCCTTTGAAGCTGTGAATATCGGCTTAAGTATAAAAAGCCCCCTGACCAGGTGTCATTACAATGCCAGAATAATTCTGTAAATCTGGCATGCGTCTTAAATGTACTTCTTATTGTTCAGGATTCTAAGTCACTGGTACTTTGCAGATTCGTACTACGATTCTGCGAAAGTATATATTTCTCTTGATACATAATTTTTTGATACAAGGGCAATTTAATACATATCGCGGGCTTCAAGCCAGAGGGGCGTATAAGCCAACTTTTCAGGAGATACAAAAAACTTTTTTTTCAATGTATCTATAACTGAAAATTTGCATGTATCTATGAAAGTACTTCCTTGATTACGTGAAATGCTCTTTGTTTTAATTAACCTACTATTAAGAAAAAAACAGAGGTGGTGTATCGATAAAAATATAAATGATAGACGAAATTTAAAAAAAACGCATTTTTTTTATACGCCCCTCTGGCTTGAAGCCCGCGATATAGTTCTGTATTTGCACGTAGTTCCTTAATACTACTAGTAGAATATCGAGCTTGGGTCACCATGTCACCGGTAAGTTGTCTAAAATTTCTTGATATTACACACATTCAACACCTACAAAGTGAGTTTAGTATCAATATTCAAATGGCCTTTCAAGCTATTGGTAAGTCTGTATATAGCAACAATATTATGCACAAACTGACGCTCGAAATATAACCGGAAGAAATAAAGCGTTGCGATTTCCAGAGACGCGTCCTACGTTCGTCAACAGTTTTTAATTGGAACGGATATCATGGGTCAGTTTGCGCATGCGTATTGTTCGGAAGATGGATTTGAATGAATATGTTTTAATAATAGTACATCGTTCTGAACTACACAAGACTAATTTCTGGATTGGATGGATGTTGGCTGAATGCACAAATCGTGCCAAGCCAACGTCGAATAAAGGAAAAACAGAATCTATTTTCTACTGAAATTCTATTTATCGACTGACATATTTTATAAAATGTACTTGGATAATTATGTAGAAGAAAACCAGTGCATTTATAAAAAAATATTATAAAAGCAGGTTTAAGAAATATAATTAATTAAGGAATACATATATTTTTATACTGGGTTTTTATATCCTGCTATCCAATTAATTCGCTTACTATTGTTATTATTTGTCATAAACTGCATACAAGTGCCGTTAATTTTATACCAGTGGTAGAATAAAAAAAGGATGGTGGGATATAAGAATCCAAGATTAAATAACATTGTTACTAAAGATTAACGGTCTGTTTGGAGGCTTTTTAAAGTTCTTATATAAGCCTTCAAACGTACTCTTACTCAATATGAATAAGACCATAAATATACTATTAAAATGTTGTGGGTTAAGAATGGCATGGAATAGTCCATTCTAGCTTTATGGGGTTTTCAGATTAGATGTGCAACCTGGTTTTGGATGAAATAAAATCTATGATGCAGGTATATGTTACTAACTGAAAGTGGTCATACAATTTGGCGCAGACTATATCCTATTTGGGTAAACTATGCATAACTCCCCAGAATGTTGTACTGTACAGTCGCGGAAAGAAAATGTTTGTTACCTTAAAGTCGACTTTTGCCAACATTTTAATGCTACGTTTATATAATAAAGAAACATGAAAAAAGAAAATTGCAATGCTGATAACGACAGACGCTGAGACATAAAATGAGAAATATAAACTTGACATAAATACTAAAACCAATAAAAAGATTTTACATTTCTAAAAAACTTAGATGGGATAGATAATCAAACATCTTTGATCAAAGTAATTGAACTGGATTGATCAAATAGCTAAACATATTTTGTATATGGAACAGTCTGTTCTGTGACTTAGTTTGAAAAGGTAACATGTGCTCGCGGAACGTTAAATGAATTCATTTGAAAACTGGCGAACTTTTTCATACCACGACTGTACATATAGGTGTAATTCATAATGTTCGTTCTCAACACACAACGTTATACTGGACCAACCTTTTCATTGTTTCTAATACATACCATACTATTATGCAAGCTAATGAAATTAAAGACTCACTAGTGCAACTGCCTTCATTTCACCAATGAAAAATTAGTGAATTTCAGAATAAAAGATAATATCCTTAAAGTTGAAATTAGTAAGTTTTGCATAATGTATGGATGTACACAGGCCAGGGTCTTAAAGAATTTTTTGATAAGATTTTAAAATCTTTTTATATTCATATAAGTTACCTTAGTTTATCTTAAGGTACGTAATATAGGTATAATAGCGTTTAAGTTCATAATGTTATGTTATTGCAAATCTGTCCACTTTTCTTAGAAAAGTCGGCATATTTTATACTATGTATAAATTATATATATAATACGCTCTCTTATGATGTATCCTGTTTCTCAAATATTGTTACGATTTTTTAACGTTATTATATATATATACAGGTGCCATATATAATAAATAGCACAAATAAACGATACTGGGCAAGTTATTCGGGAATAATTGATTTGCATATAAAAAACTACTTATTTCTAATTCAAATTTTTACTTGTCAATTATTATGAAACAAATATTATATTTTTGCTAAACAATATTTTTATAAACAATATTCATATGTAATTAAAATAGCCAAACGTATTTTACCTCGTATAAACAGCGCTGTGTCGGAAATGATTCCAGCACAGCAATATGCTGATTTCCCACCTTGTTTATAAATAACGCGCCAAACAAATCCCCAAAACATGTAGGTACCGTAAAATGGGGGGAATCGGGACACTTTTTAAGTTCGACATTGATTTTTATCGTTTTTTTTTGTAATTATAGTAATAAAACGGAGATCATAATGGTTCCGGTAGTTTAAATTTTCATTTCTAATGCATTAAGATATAGTTTATTAAAGAATAAACATAAAAAGTTACAAAAACTCACTTGTCCCTATTCACCCAGGCGTGAGGGTGAATCGGGTCGCTTAAGGGGTTAATAGAGTTTTTCGCTAGGGCTGACACTTTCATACTATAGGCCTTTGTAGTACCTACAATACAAATTTCACACAACTTTGACCCAATGTTTTGAAGTAAGTTTTTTTTTAAATACTTATGACAGGATAACTGAGTGTTGCCGGATTATAGAAAATATATTGCAAGCTTCAAATGTAAATCCTTCCACAAAGTGTAACACGTAACATACATGTGTATATAAGGTCGCAAATAAAACTTGAGGTTTGTCCCAATTCACCTCCTAGACCCTATTCCCCCCATTTTACGGTACGTTTATATTTTAAAAACAGCTTTTAAATTTAAGATAATAATCGTGTAATTTCGAGAGCTGCGGAAGTTAAGAAACAATTTATTGTCAGTTTAAAAATTAATTTATAAAAAGAGTCGATATGTCCATGTTTGTATGTATCAGAATGGCTAAATGAATGAGTTTATTACAAATATATTTCGTATATAACAGAGCTGGTTAAGACTAACTTTGGCCGCTTCTACAATGCGTTCCTACTTCGTGAACATATGGACGGACAACATTGTAATGTGGAGCAAAATACTTTTTTGGTTTCTGTGTTTATTACTGCTTCACGTCAATTCAGTTTACGGTGAACTAAATTACTTCAGCACTATACGCAAACGTATTCTTCGAGTGACCGGACTATAAATATTACAAGTTTCTTATAAATTCTAGTCGTTAAGACTAAGTGTTCGTACCTATTGAAAATATAACATTGTTAAAATGTTAAAATACATGTTTATTGACAGTCTCTTTAATATTTAACTATGTTCATAATTGAACATAGTTAATTAATATTAATGTGTGCCATTGTGTAATTATTGCAAAATATTTTTGTGACTGTTGACAGTTTTGGAAGGATAAAAACATACACAACAAATGTGACAGATATCGAGCCCTTTCCGCCATTTTGTCGTAAACGACGTTTGGACCGAAGTATATTTTTTGTTGCAAAATGTTTGTATTTTAAACTATTATTTTGTTTTTAGACTAAATTTTTCATTCAGTAGGATGTAATATAACTAAAACTGAAAGTCTTGAAACAAAATAATTGATTAAAATGAAAGTATTTACCTTTTGCAACATAAAATATACTTCGGTCAAATTGTCGCTTACCTACGATAAAATGGCGGCGGCAAAGGCTCGATATTTTCTCCAGTATACTATACTTTAAAAAGTAATTCATTAGAAAGAGGTTATAGATTATTATAGAAAATATCCTAATTTTCTCTTTTCCGCAGCATTCCGCCAGTTTATATTGTTAAATTTTGATCAATATTATATAAATCTCAAATGGTTACAATATTATTAAACTTATCTTTAAGATTTAAAAGTTTATAATAAAACATTTTTTTGTATGTATTTTGGTTTTTATTTAATACCTACCTTCTTACATTTTTCTGCAGGATGTCGCACAGCTGAAATTTGAACCTATGTGCCGCGGTCTTCTTTAAAAACTATAAAGAAGCCCTGAAACTCACTGTAAATCAATATGAATAAGACCGATAGTAACAAAGGTTTTTAAATTCCAAAAAATTAATTCCTACGTTTCATAAAACGAATTAAACCGCATAACAAAGATAGTTCAAAGTGATAAATCAAGCATAACGGCTATAGATTTCAGTAATGAATAATAATTTACCTCCTACAATCGCTCATTCAGTTGATCGCAGTTAGTTTCGTGAAATCCGTCTAATATTACGTGGGTAATTTAGAACGTATAGAAAAGATTTATGTTTCTAAATCTTACTACACATTCATTCTCTTAAATTATTGATTAAAATTTAACTTAAAATCCATATAAGTAATATAAGTTTTCTGCCAATGGTAAGATATGAAAATTGGGTACTTGACACATATTACATTAAATTCTAAAATACTATTCATATAAAAGAGCAGGCTTCAAAAATGACAAAATATCAATTTACATTTAAACTTTGAACAGTTTATTATTGAAACAATTTTAATTATAGTGTAATCATTGTATTTTTATTAATTTTTCGCGACTAATAGACTTAATAAAACTAAGTTTCAGCGGTCTTAAGCGCAGTATTTTATTTGATGTTTATTATTCCTACGTTTCGGCCACTTTTCAGTAGCCGTCATCACGGAAGACAATGATATCTGTTAATGTCTTGTTTGTTTTGTAGCTTGTTAAAGTTCTTATTTAGCCTACCGTCAAGTTGTTCATTTTAATTATTGACTTTAAAATTGTTTATGGTTATTATTTACTCTATGGGAATCCAATCTAATTTACCACTGCTGTGCAACATGCCTAGCCCTAATACTGATTTTATATAAATTTAAAATGAGCGGGAGGTAAAATACAAAGATAAAATGTGTATCCAGTGACTGTGTTCCGGATCACGCAGAATATGACTTTAGGATAAATAAAACTTTTAAAATATTCATTGACACTTGACATCTTTGTATACCGTAATCACGGCTATTGCAAAGTGGCCTCAACGTCAAAATAATAAAAATCAAGTAAAATACCGCGGTAAACACCGTTAAAACGTAGTTTTATTATAGGGTTTAATCAATCTATTATACTAATAAAATAAAGAGGTAATTTTGTTTCTAGGAGTAATCTCTTGAACTTTACAACCAATTTGGAAAATTCTATCACCAGTAGAAAGCTGTAGCTTTCTAGAGCTTTAGCTCAGATATAGTTTATGGCACTCAGGAATAATGTATTATTCCTGAGTGACATAGGCTATATTTTATTGTGATTAAAATTATAATTAATTTTTAAATGATGCCCAGAGAAGTGGGCATGGGTCATCTACCAATTAATAAGCTATTTGACTCGTTAAAATTGTGACGTCATAAGGCAGTATTCTTATACAAAACCAAGGAGGCTGAGACGTTTTGTGCGATGGTAAAAAGTGTCTCAATTGATTTGACTGTCCAATACCCAATTGATAGTAAGATTTTTGTTAGGATTTTATATCTGCTTGTATAAAGTTTATGTCAAATTTTAATGGTGAGGAATCTGTATGCTCGGTATAAGCGGTACCTACCGAAAGCTTACCGAGCGGTTATATTTCTTAGAACGTTACCTGATTCACTCGGTATCGGTGCGGGAACGGCAATCTTTCAGTATCGTCTATTCCGAACATACCGCACTGCTGCTGCACCGACGAATCAAAAAACGGCCTTAATGTAAATAATAATTAAAGCCAATCAAAAGATGGATCGAATAACATTTATGGTGAATGGCATCAAACATTCCGGTAAGTTTTTGAATTATAATCATTGAGTTATATCTAAGATTATAATATAGAAGATTACAATATCCTGCGGCCCGGCGACCTGTCCCAAGACCACCCCTGGGCTATAGTATTCATAACAACCTTGAGTTGTGTTCCGGCATTAGTAGGCAGGTTCCATACTCCTTTTAAAGAACGGCAGCACATTATCACCTTTAGTGTTACAAATTTACATAGGCGATTGTAACCGCTTTCCAACAGGTAAGCCGTCTGCCTATTTAGGTACTTGCTTCAGGTAATATAAAAAATCCAGACCAATGACACCCATTCATTGGCCTCCATTGACTTGTAACCATGTTTGTTACTCTTTCACGCAAAAACTACTGAATGGATTTGGATGAAACTTTACAATAATATAGCTTATACATCAGAATGACACATAGGCTGTAACTTATAAAGATGTAGTGTGAATTATCCAAAATATAACCATTTTCCATCACCACGCGGGAGAAACTGCGGTGCGCAGCAAGTAATTCTATAAAGGCCTATTTACATCAGACGAGCGAATGCTCATTCTATCCCCACTGTATCAAATTCATTTAGTGTAAACAGGCATAGAGCATTCTTTCGTTGTTCTTAGTGCGTTCGCAAAGATTCTATGGAACATTGTTACGTGCGAGCGGGGGTACGCACTTATGGATTGGAAGAAAACACCAGTTTTTAATTTAAATGATTTTATTGACTTACTCAGCCGCACGTAGTGCCTCTCTGCAGGGTTGCCCCTATACGCACGACCAACGATGCACAGTCCCGATGATGAGTTTTTACACCCTCAATACCGTCGCCGATATTGCGTGGACAACCTCCGATATTATCGCGGGTAGCTCGCTTCTGGTTCCTCTTTCGAACTACGCTACGCACCTCCTTCACGTATCTGTCCACCAAACTTGTCACTAAATTCACTACTTAATTCGTCTCTGTCCTCTATTAACCTTCTCTAATAACTCTTTAGTATCGCACTTGTCGTTTCACCGTCTTGGACTAAACTCAACTTAAAACTGCAACTTTCAACTCTAAACTGCCCGGTAGGCGCGCCTTACGCTGTTTATATACCCGGAAGAATTTTCTAGAACCTCTCTATCTATCTCTGTCTCTTCCTTCCCGAACCTTCTGTTCGGGAACTTTCGTTTATACATCTATCCCTTTCTAACATCTATCTATCTCTTTCTTTCGTTTATCGTCTATCTCTTTCTAAATATATCCGTCCTTGTCTTTTCCTTCCAGAAATTTCTAGTTCTTTCTAAAAGTTCTAAAACTGATTTACGCTGCTGGGCAGTTCCACCCTCGGTCGCCACAATATTCTAAGAATGCTCGCTCGCTCGATGTAAACGGCGTTAGAGCGCGCGAACAGTTGCTTAGAGCGTTCTTGCGTGTTCGGACGTGCTCGCTCACCGGAGCGGTCTCTTCAAAGTGTTCTTGTGTTCGAGCGATCTGAATCTCATCGTCTCATGCCTATTTATGATAGAAGCCTACCGAAATTGACCACTTTGTTCTTGTTCTTGCATATCCATCATTGTTCCACCTACATTATCCAAAATCCTTTGCTGCATTAAAATTGTCACACACCAACGTCTCTTCCTTCTTTTCTTTTTGAGTTTTTGAGACAGAATGATAAATGCAGCACTTGCAATTATAATATCGCTGTCAGAGTCTGCCATAGCGAAGCACTACCAACCACAGAATTGACACGAATGAGCAATGAGCATTCGCTCGGCTGATCTAAATATCTATCGTGCAAGAATTCTTGTTCTTGGTTCTCATTCTTGCTCGATGATATTTTGGTGTAAACGCTAAGAGCTATCTTTTGTTTACACTAAAAGATCGAGAAAGAATGCTCTTGTTCTAGCTCTAGCTCTATGTTCGTCCAGTTTAAACCCGCCTTAAGAAATGAAATTCTCTCCGTGCAAGAACGAAAACAGAATATTAATTCCTGTGGCCGGGCGGCCTGTGCTAAGAGGCGACAGAACTACCAACAGTCAGGTGGTAGGGCATTTGCCCGACTGGATGGCTACCATACCTGGTCTAGAGTATGCCGCCATAACATCTTTGAGTTGTGTTTCGGCATCAGTCACCAGGTTCCAATTTCTTCTTCAAGGCCGGCAGCACACTGGCAGCATCTCTAGTATTGCTAATGTCCATAGGCGACGGTAACCACTTTCCTTCACAGTGAGGCCACCAGCCTGTCTGGTGTGCAAGAAATATAAAAATGTAATGAAGAAGGATGAAGTCACGTTACAAAAAGAATGTTAAATTAGAAGATTGAGTGGTAAAAATGTAAAGGTAGACCAAAAAGATGATGAATGGACTGTGTGAAGGAGGACATGATGGTTTGTGGTGTGTCAGAGGACGTATGCTAGGTTAGATGTAGACTCATTGCGCGACCCGAAATGATTGGGAGAAGGTGAAACAAAAGAGAGAGGTAATTAACAAAATATTTACTCGTGATTTCAGTGGGTTCAGAAGTAGACTCTGATACAACCCTGAACGACTTCCTAAGAAATACATTGAATTTACGAGGTACGAAGTACATGTGCAAAGAAGGTGGGTGTGGAGCTTGTATTGTTGCTGTTACCACCGCAGAGACTGGTGAAAAGAAGACGTTTTCTGTTAACTCTGTGAGTTTATCTTCTTTCACAGCTAATTGGGGAAAAACAGAATGTTTATAGACTCGACGTATCGGTCCACCCATCTGTGTGTCTATTTTCTTAAAATTACTGGGCTAATATACTACCTAATAGATAGCTACCTAAATTACATCCAAGTAATGGATGTAATTTAGGTAGCTATCTGATTTTTCGGTGCGGAATGGGTATTGCCGAGCCGTCCGAATTTTCGACGATCCCGTACATACAGACGGCTTATAATCTTTTAGACTTAGAAGTTGTTGGTGCTCTAAGAGTGTTCTACCGTCTGTACTACGCGAAGTAAGTACTCTGATGAGCTGTTTGATTTGATCGTACCGCTCGCAGGCGCTTGGCACTTGGCATTCATCTACTGCACCTGGCACACGCTCTTTCGTGTCGTAAATGTACAAGCTGTGAAATGAACTCCCTACCGCGGTTTTCCAAGAGCACTACAATATAGGGCTCCTCAAAAAGGGCGTGAACCTGAACAGAAATTTGAAGTCTCAAGAGGTTGACTATGCATCGGCTCCCTTAGTGTTGCAGATGTCGATAGGTGATGGTAACCACTTACTCATACCACCAATTTTGCATGTTTGCCTACAAGCAAACAGAAAAACGCAGTACAATATGCCGTTCTATCCGTAGGAATGTCCGTCTCGTATCGTTAATCCGTGCAGGAATGGACAATGAATATAATTTCCTGTGGCCGGATGGCCTGTCGTAATAGGCGACAAAACAACCCATAGCCAGGTGATAGGGCAGCCCGTCTGGAAGACGTCACTTATAGTCTAGAGTATGCCGCCATAACAACCGTGAGCTGTGTTCCGGCATCAGTGTCCAGGTTCCAGTTTTTCTTTAGAGTGCAGCAGCGCATTTGTAGCGCCTTTGGTGTTGGAAATGTCCATAGGCGACGGTGACCGCTTTGCTTCAAGTGGGCCGTTTTCCTGTCTGCTTAACTCACGCAATAAAAAAAGGACGTCACCCCAGCGTACCGTGATTTAGAATTGCTCTAGCAATCGTGTTTCGGCTGATAATGAACCTTCAAAGTGAAACTTACGTTGGAAATAAGATTCGCTTCTACCGGCACAAAATACATAGTACCTACTATGCTCCTATGCTAGCTAATGTTGCGTCTAAGGGCGCGTTCCCACTATGTCGTGAAGACAGATAGTCGTGTAGTTTTAAGTGTCGTGGCTTATATGTTTAAATGGAGGTGTTCACATATAGAACGTCACGACTTACTGTCGTCTACGACATTTTTTGCAGTGACGACAGATTGTAATGACAGTGGGAACGGGACGACAGTCGTAAAACGATAAAAGATCGTTAAACATTTTTGACGACAAACAGTCGTTATAATGGGAACAGCTAGAGACGACAGTCGTCCAACGATGAATCGTTACGACATAGTGGGAACGCGCCCTAAAAGTGTTTGCGGTGTTTTGCTAACTATAAAAACCAGTAATAAAGTTTGGCGGGGATTTCATATTCTTTAAATGTAAAAAGTAACAAAAACTAAAAAGATTTCGAGGGGTGATAGAAGATTATGTATGATATTGTGTTATAATATCGTTGAACTATGCAATAAGAATACCGACATTCGAAACGTCAGAAGCGAAAGGATGCAAGCGGAAATCAGTCGTTATAAATTCATAAAGAATCTTTCAATTTTGTAATCAAGGAAATTTGGCATAGTTACGTTTAATCGTTTGATAATTAGAGGAAAACGAATTACAATTATCGGTATCCTTCAAACAACCCACACGTACATTTATCTACATACATAATACAACGTTATTCTAAATTGTACGGATTTTTTTTACAATCGGCAGACAAACACACACATTGTTAATCCCCATGCTAAGCCATTTACCATATTGCCATGGCGGGTTTGCCTATAGTGCAGGGAGTGCACGGCGGCAAAATTTCACAATAAATAATACAAATATTTGAACCATTTCATATTTTTATCGCAACTACAAATTCGGACCTATTGAAAAGAACACGACATTTTTCTTTACTTATTCTGTGACGAATTCAGGGAATCTCCTTTCGTTGAATGATATTTTGTAGCTACTGCTGGCAACACAAAAGAAAAAGAATGTCAAAATCTATTCAGTACATCCAAAACCACCGACAACGTCACAAACTACCTCTTTATAATATTAGTATAGATATAATATGCATTAAATTGAAATGCCTAAATAAAAGGGCGACAAAATTGTCTTTCGCCCCGGACGGCCGTCACCCACGCTACGCCGCTGTCTGACACCTCCGAAATCCATGCGTCACTTCGACACCAGCTCTTTCAAATACCCTACGTCCGTGTTATGGCCGAAGCCAGGCGCGGTAGCAAGCTAAGGCGCCTCGAGCGGCTCCATACAATAACTTTTGTTTCAACGTGACATCAGCCTTAGGACAGATAATTAAAATTTATATTGGCATAAATCCTTTCTTCTTAAAATATTTTTGCATGTGTACCCCCAATACAAGAACTCTCAGATAAATTAAGTAAAAAAGAATGCTTCATTAAATATATTTTGTCTTACTTATCAGTATATAAATCAGAATATTCGTTTACGAAATATATAGCATGCCAAGAATCGCACCCGAAGATTCATGCAAACGTAGTAGCCCACTTTGTTTGCATGTTTATTTATATTTCTGCCATCGATCAGATTAGAAAAATTACTGTCTGGTTTCTTGGGGGCTGGTATACGCTTCTCCAATAAAATCCCGAATGAAGTGTTAGATCTGCCCTTCAATAAATTTAAAGCTAAATTGAAAAGTATCTTGCTTAGAAAGAGATACTACACTATTAAAAATTATTACAATGGCAAAACTGCATTTACCTTGCTGCTCGCTCCAGCGAGCAACGATTATATTTTGCATAATCTATATAGTAAAGAATATATGGACATTTGTCGCAGTATGAATTCTTAGTATATCATTATTGCGGCGGTGACAATATTTTTTGTTTGTTTGCTACAACTCCATTCATTCTTTGAAAAGTAATTGTAGATAGATAGATAAATAGATAGATAACACTTTATTGTACACCATTACAGAAAACACAGATGAATTTATAGCCTAAAAATATTCTATATGTGCACAATGTCTCAATGGTCTTATCGCTAAAAAGCGATCTCTTCCAGATAACTCGAGGCAGGAATAAAAAAAAACATATTAGTCAAAGGTGGTATACATAAATATTAGAGGATATGCAGCTACTTACATATATTTTATACTAAATAGAGATATATAAATACTCCTATTGATATTACATACATAAATATATACATACATAAATATATAGATACGTATATTATTATATATACACATACATAAACATACGTAGAAATATCAAACATCACTATGTTGTAGGTAGTGCTTTTTGTCATATTCTTAAACATTGTTAGAGATTTAGCTTAATAATAATGTAATATATATTCTATATGTATTTAATATTTATTAGTTAGACATGTTGCTGGGTTTCTTGCCACTCTTTCTCCTTTGAACAGCGATAACACATTGCGAAGCGGTGTACGTAGAATAGAAAGTAG
The DNA here is from genome assembly GCA_949752895.1 of Dendrolimus pini. NCBI lineage: Eukaryota > Metazoa > Arthropoda > Insecta > Lepidoptera > Lasiocampidae > Dendrolimus > Dendrolimus pini. The sequence continues at coordinate 19,264,370 of OX457135.1, forward strand.
ATTTAATTTTTGACTTACATGTATAACCTTCAAAAAGTGTTCTCCAGTGGAACTTATTTTGAATAAAAAAATTTGAATATGAAAAAAATTGTATTTCTAGGTTGTTCCTTATTTGCTTAATGACTCCGTTATTTCCGACAGTTTTTGAAGATAGATTTTAGGATATCCAATGAAAGGAATCTGAAGGAATGGGGTCTCTGATGGTATTCGAAGTTTTTATTATTATTATGTTTGTATGCCTTTTGAGACCACGAGCCATAAAAATGGCCCGGACATTTGGAAGGCTTGCGTGGGCCATGGGGAGGCCAACACGTAGAGGCCCCGTGACAAATTTAATGTAAATGTGGCGTGACACTGACCGGCGATTATCCCTGTGTACAAAATATAGTGATGCACCCAAGGACAAGCCCTGGCCAGTGTAGGACTATTGTGGGAAATGAGGACAAAAAGTACCGTGCTATTGGGGCGAACTGCTAGTGGTACAAGGGGTCTGGGAATATGGGGACTATGGCGTCTGCCCGTCGCAATGTTCGGGGAACATGGAAAAATGGGCAGACGGTGACGAGTGACTGTCATGGCCCCTAAAAATGCCATAGAAGGCAGGGGCAACATGGGTGTGAGTGGCTAAGGGGTGTAGAGAGGTGGGCTGCAGGTGAACCTGCATCACGTCAGAAGTAGCTACTTCTGACGTGATGCCATTTATCACTTCCACCTCTGGTGCTTGAGTCTTAGCTCTAGCGATCTCCACTCCGTGCTGGTTAAGGCAAGCACGGATGTGGGGGCCTTGCCTTGGCCCCCGGAGTCAGGTAAGAGGTGTCGCTACTCACCTAAGGCTTCGCCACAAAGCCCCCCTGCGGGTTTATTATTATTATTATTATTTTATTTTAATGCAGGCAAAACAATTTGACACGGATAGTGTTTCTTTTAAACAAACTGTTACAACTAATATAACGTACTTTTATAACTAATATAATATAATGTAGTACGACGATAATTTTCCAGTGCCTAGTAAATATAACTTCGTGCCAAGACTGGGAAATAACGACAATAGAAGGCATAGGAAACAGAGTGAAAGGATATCATCCTGTGCAGAGAACTTTGGCAGAATACAACGGGACCCAATGCGGGTACTGTTCACCAGGATGGGTGATGAGTATGTACAGGTAAATATTGTTTTTAATTATTGTATCGGAACATTCTAATCTATAATAAACTTTTTCGCGGAACCCTAAAAAAGAAAAACAGGTAGCCTAAGCTACTCCTTATAACGTCAGCTATCTGCCAGTGAAAGTTAAAATCACTCTGACTGTTTCAGAGATTAGCTGGAACATCCAGACAGACAGACAAAAAATTGAAAATCATCAAATCAAAGTAAAAATCAGAGGAACTATTTCTGAAAATGTAACTTATAATTTTTTTATCTGTCCTTTTTTATTGCATGAGTTCACCAAACAGACAAATGGCCAACCTGATGGAAAGGGGTTATCACCGCCTATGGACATTTGCAAGATCAAATGTGCTACCAATACTGCCGCTCTCTAAAGATACCTCTGTCTAGCTATCTGTTAGAGTCTAACAGTTAGACTATCACGTGAAAATGATTAAATGGATTTAATGAGAATGAGACTCCATATATAGCTAGCTTACATCGCAGGTCAACGTATCTCAATGAATAATATAGTTTCCTTGGGATAGAGGAATATAGTCAAAAAGGTGCCGCTGTTGTTGGAATTCACTAACAATACGTCTGCAACAAAGCGAACGAAATTTCAAATGCATATAAGATAGTTCAAAATAAAATTACAAAAGTCCTTAAAAGTAATAATTATAAACTGTTTTTGTTGGCCCTGAAACACTAAAAAGCACTTGAAAAGAGAAATAAAGTTGTTAATTTATATCACTCTTGTACTTCCAGTTTGTTAGAAGCAAACCACTATGACTTAACCCAATCAGAAATAGAAGATGCCTTTGGCAGTAACTCCTGCAGATGTACTGGTATGAGACCAATCCTGGACGCCTTTAAAAGCTTTGCCAAAGACGCTCCCAAGCCAAAAACTCAAGACATCGAAGACTTGGTTACTTGCAAAAACAAAGGCAATTGTCGAGAAAATTGTGAAAACTCCTGGTGTTTTGTTAACAAAAGTGATGTGGAACCAATGGAAATTAAGAAAATACATCTTAAAGATGGCCATGTCTGGTATAGAGTACATGATATCAACGATATATTCCACGTGCTAGATACAGAAGGTTATGATTCATATATGCTGGTTAATGGAAATACAGGAAGAGGTAATATTTAAAATTTAAGGACATAGCGCATTAGAGTTATACAGCACTCAACAAGCTATCTATACTCGGAAGATGTGAACCACTCGGTGACAAACCTTCTGCTGGGAGTGATTCAAGTATGGATCTAGTACTAATCGCTAACAATTATTCGGCAATTTGTGCATCAGGCGAGTCTCACTCGTTGAAAATGCGAGGTTCACTCGTTGACAACGAGACATCTAACCGAGGACAGCGGTGCTTGTCGGGTGCCGGATGGCTGTAATGAGCTGTAATGTAATGTAATACAATGTTGTTTTACACACGTAGTTCGACAATTAATACAAACTATTTAATACTACTGGTAACCTTACACGGATTTCATAATGCATATTATTGTAGAAAGTACTTTCGGATTATAATTAATATATACTATATTTCCGAAAATGTATTTAAACATTTGCGATATTGTTTTTTATTTACTGATGGCTTCGCTTAATATATACTATCAAAATGTGCGCGGATTGCGCACGAAAACCAATATATTTTTTAGAAACTTATGTCTATGTAATTATGACGTGATTGTTCTCACCGAAACTTGGCTTGTAGATGGTATAGATAGTAGTGTAATATTTGATAATAGATATATAGTATGGAGAAGTGATCGTGACTACGCTCGCACGGCACAGTCATTGGGAGGGGGTGTGTTGATAGCTGTTAGAAATGATCTGATTGCTTTGGAACGAACTAATTGGCGAAGCTCAGCTGAAGATATATGGGTATCAATCACTCTAAAAAGATCTAGGCCAGCGGTTACATATAATATACATATTTGTGGCCTTTACCTTTGTAACGAGAACCAAGGCCACTCATATAAAAGGCAACTTATAAATTTCACAAATAATATTAATACCATTGTCTCCTCCCAACCACTAGATAGATAAGATAGATAAGTTTATTATATTGGGCGACTTTAATTTCGGTAATTACGTTGAATGGTCTGAAGTACCTGATAGTAATGAGATGCAGTACGAGAATCTCAGCGATCAAACACTTATAGATTTTTTTGATACTATATGAATATGTGTAATTTCTCGCAGTATAACAAACATCGTAATATAAATAATAGGTTGTTAGATTTAATTTTCTCAAACGACTCGATTAAAATTAAAGAATGTTCAGATCCTTTAGCAGTGCCGGTAGACACGCATCATAAGCCATTGTTGTTATGGGCAGACTTTGTACATATTCGTACTCTGCAAGACAAAGTTATAAAAAAATATCTTTTCAACTAAGGCCACTATGATGCAATAAACAACCACCTTACATGCAGTTAACTGGTGCCAATCATTACAGTCCGGTTGATTAGATGAAGCAGTTGATAAATTTTATAGAATACTGTACGACATTAGAGACAAATTTGTTCCCATAAAATCAGTAAAACACCAGCTCCATCCTAAATGGTACAGTGCAGCCTTAATAAAAACTTTAAAAGAGAAACAGAAGTTTCATTGCAAATACAAAACCTATGGCAACTTAGCAGACTATCATACGTTTTCTTTCTTACGCCATAAAGTAGTAGAGTTAGAAAAGGTATGCTTGAATAACTATATGGATAAAGTCGAATCATCCATAGCATCAAACCCCAAATCTTTTTGGTCCTATATAAAAACAGTATATTAATATATAAAGAGAGTAGAACAAATCCAAAAGAAATTTTTAAGATACCTAGATTACCGGGCACAACGATCATCTAACAACTACTATGATCGTTGTAAAAAATATCATTTCTTACCTCTAAATTCCAGGCGCAATATAAGTGATATTTGTTTCCTGATGAAGTTGGCTAGAGGTGAGATTGATTGTCCAGATATGATCTCAAAAGTATCATTACGGACTAATCAACTTGGCCTTAGGCAGAGAGGATTACTCCACACACCTATCGTACATAGCAACTACAGACAAAACGCGTTTATCATACTAAGCTTAAATTCCTTTAATGAAATAGTAGTAGACTCAAAACTCGACTTGTATTCCACGCCCATAAATTCTGTTAAGCGCAATTTGGCTCAAAATTTCTTCGTACAATAAACAGCTAAAAAATTTGTTACATTAATACCCTCTAATATCGTGTATGCACAGTCTTTTGTTTTTTTATGTTTTTGTCTTTTTTATATGTTTTTTCTTCTTTACCAATAGGCGGATGCTTATTATCAGCAATTTTATTCTAAAATATTATTGTTTCTATATTTTGTATATATTATACTGTAAGCCTTCCTAAAATAAAATAAATAATTCTTATAGGGATGTTTTAACATTTCACCTTCTTTTCTTCTCGTAAACCAAGAAGTCATAGTATAGTGTAGAGTAGAATGCGAAAAAAGAAGTAGAGGACAAAAGTGAGTAGAATTATGAATAAAAACGGAGCAGAATAGAGTAGACTGCAGTTGAGTGTAGTGAACTGTAATAATGGTGTGGAGTAAAGTATATACGAGTATCAAAACGAATTGATAAGTACTTAGGTACTTTAATTTGTTTTGTTATATTTTATACTTTACTATGTTTTCTAGGTGCTGCCCCAATTCTTACATTTCCAAGAGTTTTAATTGACATACGTGCAGTAAAACAACTAAAAGGACATTACTTCGATCAGAACCTGGTATTTGGAGCTGGAATTACCCTTACGGAACTCATGAATTTATTCAAGAGTGTTGCCAAAGAACACGATGAGTTCTGGTACTTGCAGCTACTATACGACCATATTGATTTGGTTGCTCACATTCCTGTCCGAAATGTAAGTATGTTTGAATAATTTCCTCTTGTATGTTAGATAATGTTATTGATTTTGCTTTGAATCTTAGCGGAGGAAAAAATTGGTAAACCAATTTTAATCAAAGCCATAATTGTAGTTTTAATAACGAGATTAAATTGAAATAAGTTATAAACATTGATTATTTGGACTGCCTCAATACCACCTATGTGCCTATGGATCCACTATCCCCCCATGGACAGCTCCAACACCGTATGGGAACCATTAATCCCCTTGATAATGTATGCCTAGTTAAATATATAGCTATTACATCCCTTTTCTCAAGTTTCTTCGTTTTTCTATTTATTTTATGAGATAGAAAACTAATATAATGTAATGTATTTGAAATATAAAGTTCAGAAATCTTTGTCACTGGATGATTGCAGATTGGGACCGTTGCTGGTAATCTGATGACCAAACACCGGCAAAACACATTTTCATCGGATATATTCTTGTTGCTAGAAACCATTGGTGCCACACTAGTTATCGGTTAGTATTTTGGCATTTCTGTTTGACTACAAATACAAAATAGAGTTATAGACGTAAATGGATGTAGAGAATTACTTCAGCTCTCTTCGACCGGTTATTCTCCAACAATTTACATTTAGCAATAAGAAAAAAAACAAAGTCTTCTTTATTAATATTTTGATACTTCGTACATAACTCTAACATTTCTGTCTTCAATTATTACACGTAAGAAAATTGTACATGGACTTGTTTGGATGTTTGGTTTTACTTCACAGTCTTGGGGATGAACTGATCATTGTCATGGTTTGGATATCTACTTGTGTACTTTGGGTGTTTAAAGTAGCGTGATTTCTGTAACAGCGATCACCATAGTAAGTATTACTTAAAAATTTACACGAATGGAGCCCTGAAACATGAAATGTCTATGTATTTTAAGAAATGAAAAGGTGGCCATGTAAAATAGCAAGCTGAAATAGAAACCAAAGAACAAAAAATTCTCACGACCGAAAAGCCATTTTTATCTTGTTTTAATTTCTTCATTTTCATAAGAATGACAGTAGATGCACTAAATTTCATGATTTTAAGTGGAATATAATCATAAAAGTCATAACTATCATCATCATCATCACTTCATCCTAGTGTTACATCCCGGTTGCGTTCGGAGCGTCTGCCTCAAACCCCGAGGTCCGCTTTCCAACTTTTTCTTCTGCACTTCGCGCGGTCTTCGGCATCCCATGCCCAAGACTTTAAAGAAACATTTTTCAATAATATTGATCAATGTTTTCATTAACAAAATATACAAGCATAAGCAGTTACGATATTTTTTACTACAGTTCACAAAACGGAAGTTATTGAAGTAACTGTGGAAGAATTCCTTTCTGTGGATATGAAAGGGAGAGTACTGACGCAAGTTAAAGTGCCACCACTACCAAAGAATAAACAGTTCGTGTCATTTAAGGTAAACCTACTTTTATTACTGGAATTAAGCCTTCAATTACTATAAAAAGATGTAAGTTCATTTTATTAATGCTCATAACAAAAAAAAACGAATGGCAACGGATAAGCGGAAAAATGAATCGCAACGGAAAGTGGAAAAACGAATCGCAACGTACAAGTGGAAAAACTTCAACTGACAAGTGACAAAATGAATCGCAACAAAATTTTAACTTGAAGTTTTACGGGCAGGTTTTTAAATTAGACAAGTACATTAACAATCTAAAAGTTTCTACTAAAAAACGTTTCTACTAAAACTTCAATAATGTAACGCAAGGTGTAAAAAAATACCTAAAATCGCGTGCACTGCGAAAACTATTGATGATAGAATGAAATAATGTACTACGACTTTGCAGAACACATCATTATCTACAAAAAGTGTCGTGACAGCATATGTATAACTATTATAGTTATACCACAATAAGTGTTCTTTTACTTTAAAAATTTAATTAAAATGCCGCCGCTAGAAAAGGCTCTTTATTTGTATATTGGTATTAATCCTTATCAAAATAAAATACTTCATATTCAAGACTGCTTTAATACCTTTATGTAACTTATTGAATTATTCAATTCGGACATTCCATTCGAAAGATATCACGAGTTTAAAAATTTAAGTATTACATGACCACGTGACTGTGACACATTTTCGTGAGCGAAAAATCGTAAGACCCCCCGTCTATATAGAAGTTTCACTTCAAAAAGACAAAGACATTGAAACTAAAATACATTATGTAGCAGATCACTGCCAACAGGGAGCAAGCCCAGAAGGCTGGCTGCATTACCACGCTGTATGGCAATAATCATTTGTTGTGCAAAATATGAGCTAGCTTTCTGATCGCGGGTAGTGTCAAAGAGTTTCTTACATATGACTTTAAACAAACTCTTTGCCGACGGACCCCACGGGCCTAATGTTTCAACCCCAAACGGCACAAATAGTAATTGTAACCCCTTCCTAAAGAACATATTTGCGCCGTTTGATGTCTTCAAATTTTTGGATACAATTTGTTTGTTATCTCTATTTACATTACTACTTATATCTAAATAGATAACAGATGTAAAGATTAGTATTTAATATACCAGAAAATATTACACAATAGAAAGAGTATAATATATTATAAATAGTAAACATAATTATAGCCAAAGGTATGCCGCCATATCAATCTTGAGTTGTGTTCAGGCTTCAGTCGCCTCTTCGAGGCCATTGGCAATACCTCGCTATTGCGAATGTTGATGACTTAACCACTTTCCACCAGGTAGGCCTTCAGTCGGTCTGCTGTACTCCAGCAATAAAAAATAAAAGAACAGTTATGCCATCCGTATATCCAATATTGTAAATGGCGTAGAGAATGGTGCCTACTGAGTTAATAAATAAGGTGCTAAGCCTTATTTTTTTCCACTTCTATCCCTTTTTAAAAAGCACTGCCCCAATACGTTCATATTTACGCGAATACGCACATAAAGACATTCCATGACCCCAGAAGATTATAACCACAAGACAAGAGCGAAAGGCATAATGGTAAAAAAAAAAAAGATTAATTTGGAAGAAAGCAGGAAGGGTTGTAGAATATACAAACAGATGATGATTGTCTGAATGGCAGAGCATTCAATTTTCAGATAATGCCTAGAGCTCAAAATGCACATGCTCAAGTTAATGCTGCATTCCTTTATACTTTTGACACTCACCATAAGGATGTAGTCACTTCAGCTCGAATCGTAATGGGGGGGCTGTCAGCCAAATTCGTTCATGCAAAGGAAACTGAGAAATTTGTCAAAAATAAGAAAATATTCACAAACGAAGTACTGCAAGAAGCATTGAAAGTTTTAGAAAAAGAGCTAGCCGTAGAAGAGATTGCTGGCGAAATGAAACCAGAATTCAGAAAGAAAGTAGCCCTTGGGTTGTTTTATAAAGTAAGTACAAAAATAAAAAATGTATATGTATGGCTTTATCATCATTAACAATGAAAGCGATCGTCGTTAAGAGTAAAGTTGATAAAAACTATTAATTTACTTAAAAATTACCATTACAATTCACGTTACTGATCAAAAAGATAGTACTCGTATAGAAAATAATGCCATTTAATTATCATTCTATTAGTACCTTTTTGCAACTAAATCAAATAAAACAGGTATTTAAAAGGATTACAAAACTCAATTTAAAAAAACATAGTATCCTAACCTCTTCTTCATTATACTTTTTAAATAATTTTAATAATGATACAGGTTAATATAATAAATTTACAGGGTCTACTGAACCTTATTCCAAAAGCACAATTAGGACCTCGATATCGCTCAGGAGCTCGCGACTTTAGGAAAACAAGACCTCTCTCCAAAGGTACTGAAGTTTACGACACCAATCCAATCATTTGGCCCTTGACCGAACCAATGCCGAAATTGGACGCTCTCATTCAATGTGCAGGAGAGGCTAAATATGTGAATGATATACCAAGTGAACCAGAGGAAGTGTATTGCGCATTTGTAACTGCTGATATTTGTACAGGAGAGGTCGTTAGTATTGATCCTACACCAGCTTTGGTGAGTTAATAAAATGAACGATATTTATTTATATTACCAAATACTAGGGGCTATCATATGGCTTCACTAGTATAAAATTGGCTGGAATAATCCAGGTTCTTCCCCGTTATTGAAAGTGCATCTACATCAAATCTTATAGTAATTCTATAATCCACCACTCATGTAACAGTCTTTTATTTAAGTTATTCAAGTTACCGTTTATTCAATGATATGCCTTAAAGTAACATTTTGATATTTCACAGAAAATTCCTGGCGTTTTAGCGTTCTTCTCCGTCAAAGATATACCAGGCAAGAATTCTTACTTATCCCAAAAAACACCAGCACTTTTAGTCCCAGAAGAAGTCTTTGTTGATAAAATAGTTAAGTACTACGATCAGCCTATCGGTATTATTGTTGCTGAGACAGAAAAATTAGCCAATCAGGCAGCTTTGCTAGTCAACATTAAATATATAGTTGATAAGAAGAAGCCTATTTTAACAATTAAAGATGCTAGAGAGAGAGACCCAAGTCGAATAACCTTACTGCTGGTATTCCCAGCAAGAGATCGCGGTCTAGACGTGCAAAGAGTTATAAAAGGTGAAGACAGTATCTTCTGGCAATACCATTTTACTATGGAGACATTGTCGTGTGTAACGAGGCCCAGTGAAGATGGCATAGACGTGTTTCCAGCGTCCCAATGGACTGATGCCGTTCATATTGCTCTATCGGAATTGTTAAATATGGAGCAGAATAGGTAAGAAAGTTGCTTAACTTTCAAGTAATCTAAATATACAGGTGTTCTGTGTCACTTTGATAAATAATTGATGAATTCATAGCAAATTGCAAAACGACGTCGTATAGACATACGACAACTATAATATAATTTCGTTATAAAGGGAGAAGTAGCAAATGGCGCTTTATTCGCCTATTACACCATTTCCACGTCAGCACGCCGTGCTTGTTAGGTTACCATAACGATATTGCATTATCAATGCAATAATATGATAATCAAAATTTCAGCTCAATCGGAAACCGGGAAGTTAGTCAAATTTAACTTGCAAGATTCCACCCGATATTGCAAGTCAAATAAAAGCTTTGTAAAATAGTATTGAATAAATACAAAAACTTTCCAATAAGACACAATATTATGTACCTTTTGTGTCACAACAATAGAGTAAGATAATTATTATTGACACCAGACGTTTAACTTCGATGGTCTAATTATTTAATTATTTCAGAATTAACCTCACTATACCACGTTGCGGGGGTGCTTATGGTTTGAAGATCACGCGCACCAATCACGTAGCCTGCGCCAGCGCATTAGCAACTTTTCTTCTTGACAAACCTTGTAGATTCGTAATGACCATCCAGGCCTCGTTGCGCTGTATTGGCAAACGGCTTCCCTGTACAAGGGAATTTGAGGTAAGTGTAAATAGATGGATAACATGTTATTACACCAGGTATAAAATTTTTGGCAAAACAAAAGCCTCCCTATTGATGATCTCTTTCAAGTATAGTCATAACTAATCTATATATTCTATATATATAATAAAATTGTAGAGGTCAAATTTCTGTACAATTCAAAAAAATGCTAAAAACCGAGTCAGGGGGATGTAAGAAGTGAAATAGAACTAATTTGGATTTTTTTTGAATTTTTTTTTGTTTCTCTGTTTGTCTGTCTGTTTGTAACGGCTAATCTTCGAAACGACTAGACCGATTAAAATGAAATTTTGTATGTTGGCAGCTTATATCCCTCGTCAACATATAGGATACTTTTGATCCCGAAAAATTAAAGAGTTCCCGTGGGATAGTTAGAAAGCTTTAATTACTTAAACAGCTTATAACAGACTAAAAGTAATTTCTCTGCAACGTAACATAATAGAAGCGGATAATTTGACAGGGTGTGGTGTCAGTGAGAGAGTTGTGTCTTATATATATAATATATAAAGCAGATAAGTTTGTTTCTTTGTTTGTTTGCTTGAACGCGCTAATCTCAGGAACTACTGGTCTGATTTGAAAAAAATATTCAGTGTTAGATAGCCCATTTATTGATGAAGGTTACAGGCTATAAACCATCACGCTAAGAGCAATAGGAGCGGAGCACCAATGAAGAATGTTTCAAAATCGCGGGTGTTTTTTAACTGCCTTTCCACGTGTACGAAGTCACGGGCAGAAGCTAATCTTATATATAAAAACGAATCGCAAAATGTGTTAGTAAGCGCATAACTTGAGAACGACTTTACCGATTTTGATGAACTATTGTGTGTGTGTGTTTGAGTGGGTCCCGTGGTTTAAATCCACAATTGGAACCGATAGATCGCGCTGAGGTCGGGTTCTAGAATCCTCCTAATCACTGGGAGCGATTAGGGTGATTTTGTTTTTGTGTCATGAAACAAAGTCTTTTAGGAATTCAGAAAATATGGCGGTACGAAGTTCGCCGGGTCAGCTAGTAATATAATTATTTTCTGAAACATAAATATAGTAATATGACTGAAGAAATAAAATTGGCAAGCGACTATTATACAATAATCTGTCATTAATTGTATATTTAAGGTAGGCATCAACAACTCCGGAGAAATACAATATTTGGAATGTCATGTCTACGAAGATAATGGCTACATAGTTTCTGAACCGATAACATTCATGATTATGACTGGGCTCAAGAACTGCTACGATAACCGACGTTGGCAGTACAAAATTTTTAACGTCGTCACCGACACTCCTAGTAACACATATGCAAGGGCACCAGGTAAACCTTTAAAGCGCGAGTCTATTTTAACTGGTTAATAATGTTATGATTTCAACGATTTGAAAAAAGATTTCCACCAATTCACCAAGTCAGTACATAAATTCAGCATTCTGAGATAAATACATTCATATTGTCGACATACAAACGTCACAAGAATTAAGATGTTTATATGATACCGAAATACGTACATTTCATTTAAATTTTCTTATAATCTTTTTAGGTACATTGGAATCAATAGCTATGACAGAATACATGATGGAACAAATATCGTATGAAATAGATAGAGACCCCGTTGAAGTAAGACTGAATAATTTAGACCCTCAATATAATGACGTAGCAGAAGTTGTTCAAACTCTACTTCGAGATGGTGAATATAATAAGAGGAAGGAAGAAGTAGCAAAGTTTAATAAACAAAATCGTTGGAAGAAACGTGGCTTTAGGATAGCTATGATGAGTTGGCCTGTACCAGTTCTTATAGACTATCACGTTCTACTATCTGTATTCCACGGAGATGCGACTGTTGTGGTGAAACATGGCGGTATTGAAATGGGACAAGGTATCAATACAAAAGTAATCCAAACTGTTGCTTATACTCTTAACATCTCTTTAGACAAAGTTAGATGTAAATCACCAGATGTTGTATCGAATCCTAATAATTTCACATCAGGAGGCAGTAGAACAACGCAAACAGTTTGCTTTGGAGCCATAAAATGCTGTCAACTTCTTCTAGATCGTTTAGCACCTATAAGAGATTTACTAAATAATCCTACTTGGGAAGCTTTGATAACAGAAGCGTTTAATCGTGGGATTAATCTTCAAGTCAGCTATAAAGTAAACGCAAATGATATGGAACCGTACCGATCAGCTGGAGCTGCATTGGCTGAAGTAGAACTAGATATACTTACAGGGGAACATGAAATATTGAGAGTTGATATTGTAGAAGATGTAGGGACAAGTATGAACCCAGAATTAGATATTGGACAAGTTAGTGTAAATTTTAACCATATTTTTCTAGGTTTACGTTAAACGTCACTTCTTAATATTAAAAATAGATATTATCACTTGTTTGATACTGTTTTAAGCCTGAATTACATTTGCGTTGTTTAATTCGAGGTACTGGTTAGTTAAGTCTGTCTTAATTATGGCGCATCGTTTGGACAGATATTTGGTTATAGATGTCTGTCCAACGACACTAAGAGCTTAACTCGCCAGTTTCAGAAGGTAACTCGCTTCTTAACCATTACAAATGTAAATCAGGCTTTAGCATGTAAGTAAATTTTACAAAATACAAAGGAAACGTATTATTTTTTACTTAAACAACCTACATTATTTTTTATACTTTTCTGACGCCGTTTAGTTGCTTTTATTTTAAATGTTTCTTTAAATTATAGGTATTCTGTGATATAATAACCATCAATATTAATCATTTTCTACGATTAGATCGAAGGAGCATTCATGATGGGTGTCGGTTACTGGACCCATGAAGAACTGATTTACGATGAGAAGACTGGGGAACTACTCACTGACCGTACCTGGTACTACCACATTCCACTCACTAAAGACATCCCTATTGACTTCCGAATCCAACTGAGGAGAAATTCTTTCAATCCTTTGGGAACTTTGGGAGCAAGAGGTATGTATTCATATAGTCCTCCTTACCGATTTCGGTAACGGCGACCCCTCAAATGTCGTTATTTCGCCGCCAGTGGGCCCTAATGTGGCTGGCCAGACCGAATTTATTTTTAAATTCCCGGTCACATATCGCACAGTATAGTTGGCCAGCGGCGTTGTACTTATAGCTATAGGAGGGCTTGGGTCGCTCTTTGCGAGTTTGACGTTTGGTATCCATATCTTCTAAGCGCTTCTCTTCGAAAGCCTTGACTTTTTTAAAGATTATGGATCGCCAAGAAGTCCTTTCCATAGCAAGCTCCTTCCATTTTGTCAGATTTATGTCGCTTGCAGTTAGATGACGCTTGAGCACGTCCTTATAACGCAAGTGCGGACCACCTTGTTTCCGTTTACCTTCTGCTAACTCCGAAAAGAAGACTGCTTTGGGTAAATGGTGGTCTTCCATGCGAAGGACATCCTTCGCATGGAAGGGCACATGCCCACACCACCTAAGTTGTCGCTGCATCAGTAAAGCCTCCATTCCATGCATTCCAGAATGGCGCAGAACTTCAGTATTAGGCACGCGATCTTGCCATTTGATGTTAAGGATTGACCTCAGACACCTTAGGTGGTATGTACCTAGCTTCCTAACGTCTGGTTTGTATAGACACCATGTCTCTGCACTATACAAAAGAATAGGTATAATAAGCGCCTTGTAAACACAAATTTTTGTTTCAAGTTTGAGGTCATGAGATTTCCAGACACGTCCCGTCAATCGCCCAAAGTTGACAGCGGCATTTGCTATGCGAGACGTTAACTCCGTCACCAAAGTGTTGTCATTTCTATTTCTATTTTTCTATTATTACTTCCCAAGTATATAAAATGTGAGCGAGCTTCCTCGAGCGTCGGCCACGTGGCGTTTCTTTTAGTAATTGTAATTGTTGTTTATTCATACAATACATACAAAGGTATATGTAAATATAAAAGTAATTTTGTTGAATATTTCTATGATTGTTTTTTTATAATATTGTTCGTATTTGGATGGATCAACAAAAGTGATACATAGTTCAATATCACAATCGTTGAATATGTCATGACCTCTCAGGTCTGTCTTTCAGATGTCGGTCGGTTAGGTCTTTCAATTTTCAATTTGGTTGATTCGTCTAACATCAGCATTGATGTTAAGAGATAATGCGGTCGAAGATGGAACATATGTTCCACCTAATATTAATTGTACCTACCTGTGAAAATATTTTTAGCTAGACGTGTTGCTGGGAAGTTTCTTGGCGCTTCTTCTCCTTTGAACAGCGATAACACGTTGTGAAGCGGTGTACATAGAATAGGAAGTAGAAATGTACTATTCCTATTCCTACCTGTACAATGAATATTCATACAAGTCGTAAAGACACTGTGATTGTAATTTTCGGGAATTACGGACTCTAGTGCGAATTTCAAAATTGTCTCGTACGCAGAATGAATGTGGAGGCAAAACGTTCCTTTTGTACTAGTGATGTCTTCACTGTGAAACAATGACGCAAACCAAAGCGCCTTGTCGAGGTCGAACAGTTCAAGTGGATACGATCCGAAGTTTATTATGTAAATAGACAGATAAAATGACAACTTGCGTAAAAGACATAAATTTTGAAGCCTCACACTATACAGTATTTTGATTCTCCTCTCAATATCCTTTTTGTAACCATACTTTCTTCAGTCCGTTAAATGTAGAACAATTTCCGTGAAATACCCAATGAGGTTTAATGCAAGTACTAGAAAAGGCGTCCTTAACTAGCTTATTTGAACACATGTTATGGTCTATGGATCATAACTCGCTTATTCTATTGTCGACCGGGCTATTGTCGACACTTTACGTGTTTCAGTGAAAAGTATATATTAAAAAAATTGCTTCCTGCGTATTAAGGTACCGTTCAAACTAACCAAGAAACTCAAATAAAAGTCGAGAGGTGAGTTTTCACCGGTAAGCTTGTTGTATTCTCGTCGTCTCGACGCTTCATGGCTGAAGCCATGTTCAGACGAATTTAATACTCTCTAAGCGATCTAGCGCTGCATGGTATAATGGTTTGGTTAAACATCAATTAGCGCTGCAGCAAACACATGAGTCCACGGCATAGTCGCCCCATGCAGGCTCCCGCTTTTATCAAGTTCGAACTTGTTTGTTTTGAGTAGCTTCTCTAATACGTAGTATAACTCAATGGAAAAACCTATGTATGTGGATCTAGTAAGTGTACTTGAATATATAGAATACTTTTGCTTAAAACGAAAAATGTGATATTTCCCACGAGTTGAGGTAACTCCTTATCACTCGGCTAAGTCATCGAATCCTATTTCAAAAATTCTCCTAAATTATGCTTTACAGCGGTTGCTGAACCTCCAAGTTGTATCGCAATCTGCGTTGCATTCGCACTACGAGAAGCTTTGGTTTCGTCTCGAGAGGAATCAGGCTACCCGAGAAATAAATGGTTCAATATCGGTGCGTAATTTCTACATTTATTTATTTGTTATCTTCTCTAGTGCAGTTAGTCACTTGTAAAATAGTACTATCAAGACACTTGACAATAAACAGCTGTGAAACAGAAAATAAAATTAACGGTCTAACTAAATGGATTTCGCTATCTCGCTCACGCATTACCAAATGTTTGAGGATATAAATTCATAGACATTACATACGACAAATGCGTATAAAAAAATTAGTAAAAAATATGTAGGTAACTTCTGTGAATTTATATCTTCAAAAAAGTGGTAATGGGTGAGCGAGATAGCGAACTCTATTTCACTAGGCCTTTGACTTAAGAGGCCCATTCACTATCCTGCATGGCAGTCCTGTAGGCTGCAACAGCATTTGTAATCCTGCATTACGCGGAGGATTGCAATACATGATACCTAATGGGCCCCTTATGATATAGAAGATTAAATTGGAGTGTTTGGCGGGAACTGAAAGGAGGTGCTGTGTAGGTTTTGTTAAGGCGTGTAAATAGCCCTAACACGTAGTATGCGGACTATGATGAACAAAAGTTCGAGCCCAAAATTAAAATATGGTGATATATACTGAAGTACGCGATGCCGGGCAATCAAGATAATAACCCATACGACAACCACTGGAGCGGCTAAAAATATGCCCACTCACCTTATCAGAAGTACGTTGTCAGATCAGTGATCACCAACAGTTCACCACACCTTCTTCGCCACGACACCAGCACCAGGAACACAGGGACACAAAGGGGAGCCGGCCGGCTTATAACCTAATCCCAGTCCTTACACTTGATGCAACACTTATTAGCTTTTATGTGTTTGATTTAGGGTCGTTTTATATCACCAGATAAAGTTTATTCGATTATATTGACGCGCGCCTGCTCAATAAATACAGCAGCGATCACGACGACACGTATGCGAAAGTGAACGTATTAAAATTCAAAAGTCTAAGCACCATCTTCACGCGAGTGGGCTGCCGCAGTCGTATGAAGTGAAGTTATCTGTGATCTACCCACCATCGCTAGATGGCTTCACCATGCTCCCGCCTTTGAAAGGTGGGAAGACTTTCAACCCCAAAATTACGGTTCTATAGAAAGTAAAACAAATATATTACGTCACACCACTTAATTATGGTAAATTAAACAAATATTATGTATATACGATATTGATATTATATATAGGATTATGAATATTTATTATAATTAGACAATGAATATATCTATAGTTAGTTGATATTATATTCTTGGGCATACTATTGGCTAGGTAAAGGATAAAGTTTAGCTACAGGTCGCTTAAACACTCCCAACCTAGTTTTGACAGTAGCCACCCTAACAACCCCGTCGGAACCCGGAAATACATCGGTGATAACTCCTAAAGGCCATGACAAAGGAGTAACATCGTCCTGTCCAAGAATTACGACAGTTCCTATTTTAATGGAATGTTCATCCTTTTGCCACTTTTGTCTAACTTGCAAAGTGTGCAAATATTCAATCCGCCACTTCTTCCAATAAGAAGCAACGATATTGTCAAGTAAATTTTTTCGTTTGACCAAATTGACTGGCTTATTAGACAGATCGCATAACGGCAACTGTCTTAGAGGAGTGGTCATTAAAAAATGAGCCGGAGTTATAACTTCAGGGTAAGGGTCAGAAGTGACAACACTTAGAGGCCTAGAATTCATTACGCATTCAATTTGAATAAGCACGGTTTGTAACTCTTCATATGTTAAGAGTTGAGTTCCAATTACTCTATATAAATGAGTTTTCAGACTCTTTATGTTCGACTCCCACGCTCCACCAAAGTGAGGCGTACGCGGTGGGATCATCTTCCATTCAATACGATATTTTTCTAGTTCTCTTTTCATTAAAGTATTATGTTCTGAACTAAGTAATAAATTATAAATTTCATCTAGCTTTGAACGGGCAGCAACAAAATTTGTTCCGTTGTCGGGGTAAAGACAAGACACAGGACCACGACGTGAAATGAAGCGCTTAAACGCTGCTAAGAAACAGTCGCTAGAGAGGTCGGTCACCAGTTCTATGTGAACTGCCTTGGTTACCAAACAGACAAACAAACAAATATATGCTCTCTGTGCATGTTGGCCACGGCGACGCGTTAAAAGAATGCGTATGGCACCGGTGTAGTCCACAGCTGTATGAACGAAAGCCTTAGCCTCATGAATACGATATGAAGGCAAATCGGCCATTTTAGGTATACGATTAGAAGGATGCACTCTGAAGCAAGTATTGCATTCCTTAATCCAACTTCTTATGACCGTTCTGGCATCTAGTATCCAGAACTTTTGTCTAATGATAGACATCAGAAGACCTGGACCAGTGTGGCAATTCATCACATGAAAATGTCTAATAATAAGATTTACTACATGTTCACGTTTGGGAAGAAATGCCGGGTGTTTAGCCTCAAACGGCAAATCTGATTTAGTCAGACGTCCTCCTACACGTAAAATTCCGTCAGTATCAATAAAAACTGAAAGATTTCTTAATTTTTTACATGGTAAATTATTATTTTGAATTAATTTAAGGTCATCAATAAAATGAATTTTCTGAATAGATTTGATTATATATTTTTCTGCAATAGCTAATTGTTTAATATTACTTACATGAGATTAATAATTTTTATGAAGCGTAGAATATAAACTGTTATTCGAAGAAGTTTATCCCAAGAAGATATACGTTGAGATAACTCATATAACACCGACGACTCAACATTTACAGTCGCGGTCATAACATTGACTTTATGCTCAGGTAACTGATCGACATCCGAAGCAATAAAGTTTTCAACAGGCCAATTATAAGGCGCCCTATTAAGCCAACGAGGTCCATTCCACCACAAATCATGGGAAATCAACTGCGAAGGCAGCATTCCGCGGGAAACACGTGATAGAAATGACGAGAATCGAGATTCTCCTGACATTGTGCTACTCTATTTCCTACGAATATAGACCAGCGGTGTGGGGAAGAACATATCCAGGAAAGTGCAATCGTGGAATCAGAAAATGCATAAATGTCATCAATCTTAATACGGCCACGATATGTCTCAATGACTGTCTTAATTAATTTAGACATTAATAAAGCTGCACATAAATCTAAGCGTGCCAATGTAGTAATTTTTGTGGGTGAAACCTTAGATTTAGAACAAAGTAATTTTACTGATACGTCTCCTGAAACGTCGGTACAATGTAAGTATATAGCACAACCATAGCCGTCCAAACTTGCATCACAAAAGCCAACAATAATTACTCGGCTAGACGCTGTAACACCGACATGTCGCGGAAACTTCAACTCTGACAGCAATGAGAATTATTTTATAAGAATAGAGTAACGACGAATTATGTGGTCGGGAGGAACATCATCCCAGCCAATATTTGCAAGCCACAACTCCTTGATGAGTAGTTTGGCATATAAGATTACTGGAGCCACTAAAACTAAAACATCAAACAATCGAG
The DNA here is from genome assembly GCA_949752895.1 of Dendrolimus pini. Lineage (NCBI taxonomy): Eukaryota > Metazoa > Arthropoda > Insecta > Lepidoptera > Lasiocampidae > Dendrolimus > Dendrolimus pini. Next base: position 19,283,726 of record OX457135.1, read on the forward strand.
CTACAACCGACAATATATTGCGTTTCGTACACTTCTCTGTAATGATAGCTGTCTTGAAGAAAAAAATATCCTCAGATGGATCCCAAGACAATCCCAATACTTTAGAACTACTATTTCGATTATCATTAAAATCGACTGAATTTTTATGTAAAGTTGGAAGATTTTTCGTCACGCTGGAAGAATTACTTATCCATTTAACGAGTTTCATACCACCAGCATCAAACAAGGCGATGAGATCGCTAGCTAAACGAACAGCTGTCTCCTCATCAGAAACGGAATGAACTAAATCGTCCATATAGACATTATTTTCAGCAATGCGAGCGGCATCTGGAAAGCAAGCGGCCATATCCAGAGCTAGCTGTCGCACGGTTCTCATAGCGAGAAAAGGGCTACACTTCAAACCGAAAGGTACACGGTTAAACTGAAATGTACGTATCGTTTCATTAGTGTCGAAACGAAACAATATTTTTAAATATTTACGATGGTCATCTATAACACCAATCTGTAAATACATCTGTTGGACATCTGCTGTCATTGCAACAGGAAACAATCTAAATCCCAATAAAAGGATGAATAAGTCGCCCTGTAAATTCGGCCCAGGGTGAAGCACATCATTAAGTGATAAACCCGTATGTGTTTTCGCACTAGCATCTAAAACAATGCGTGGTAATGGCTTATCGTCGCGGATAACCGCATGGTGAGGGATGTAATAGCCATCACCATCTGAACTTGTCTCCGAAAGTTCGGACAAATATCCTTTATTTAAATACTCATGAATAACAGTATTGTATTTTTCTCTCAATCCAGGCACTTGGTTAAATTTCCTTTCTAATAACAAAAAACGACGATGAGCTGTATATCGAGAATTACCTAAATTCTGGGGGGAAGAGCAGAATGGCAGAGAAACAGAATATCGACCGTCACTATCAAGAGAGACAGACGAGACGAACATGTTCTCACACTCAGTTTCTTCAGGGCTCATTATTAATTTTGATGGAATTTCTTCTAACTCCCAGAATCTTTGAATAGTCAATTCTAAATAATTTAAAGCTACAGCAGAGAAAGTGCACAATTGCTGGGGAGAAAAATTATTTTCGTTAGGGAAATCGCCCATTAAAACATATCCGAAAGAAGTCAATAAAGCAGGGGGTGCATTAGACCCGGACTCAATTTTATGTCCTAAATATATTAAGGGGAATAATTGTGCTCCAAGTACCATGTCGATATTACCTGGAATATTCCACGTTAAATCAGCCATAGAAATATTATCTAAATAAGCCATGTCACAATTATTAATAAACTGTGAGGGCAACTGATCTGTAATAGAATCGACGACTAAAGCGCGTAATTTATATTTTTTATATGGAATGATACGCGATTCAATATCTAAATCCACGTAGCCATATATCGGTCGTGATGACATCCCAACTCCAGTAATTACGGAGTTATGAAGAGGAATAATATTTAAATTTAATTTTTGACTGCAACTTAAAGTTATAAGATGGTTCTGCGATCCATTATCGATTAAACAACGAACTAATAATTTATTATTACCGTTTCCTAATCTACCGTTTCCTAAACTAATAATTTATTATTACCGACGGTTTCGCGTAAACTTGTGCAGTTGCTAACAAAATAGTATTAACTGATTTAATATTCGTGCTTAATGATAACGAAGCTTTATTATTATTCGAAGTGCAAGCGCAGGCGCAGTGGCAGTCAGTCCTGGCTGCAAGCGCAGCGACGCAGAGTGCGCCGAGCGGGCGGCGGCGGGGACGGAGGCGCGCGAGCCACTTCTCTTATTACGAGCAGAGATCTGACGTTTCGAGCTCCTATTATTATTATTTATGTTATGTTCATTCTCGAAATGCAACAAAGTATGATGCTGTTTATTGTCGCAATATTTGCAATTTGCGGGTTCCGGACATGACGAGACAGTATGAGAAACATGTAAACAGTTTACACAACCTTGTCTTGATTTAATAAAAATAAATCTGTCTCTCGATGAATTCATATTAATGAATTGTGAACATTTACTTAATTCATCATGATCGACCTTATTGCAAAGAGCACAAGGTTTAAATTTACTTGGCTGTTCTGAACAATTGCCATTAGTAGGCATATTGTCATTACTCGTTAGAAACGCATGCGCACGAACTGCGGGGACTCCGTCAGCGGTGCGGGTGGCAGAGGGCCTTATATTACGTTTACCGACATTAAAATTAAAACGTGAATTTGACGGTGAACTAAAATTTTTTTCGATATGTGACCGTTGTAATATTTTTACTTGATTTTGTACAAATGAAATTAAATCGTTATAAGATGGAATTTCTTTATCGCTTATAAACATTTCAAATGCTTGTACCGTCTGAGAATCGATTTTTCTAAGTGCACAATGCAACAAAATAAAATCCGATAAATCGGGCAATTTTAATTGTTGTAAAGCTAATATTGAAGCTGAATATTTCTCTATAAATGAGCTCAGACTATTGGCATTATGTTGACAATTTTTCAAATCAAAAATATTATTTAGATAATGAGTACCTAAAGAACGTTTATCTTGGTACTTCTTTTTTAAACTATCCCAAATAATGTTATATGTATCACCAGTAGGTACGATACCTGCGAGAACCTTCCTCGCGTTATGTGTAAGTTTGCCAACTAAATATTGCACACGTTGCGAGTCACACAACTGCTCGTTTTCATGTATGTTGGACTTAAATGACTCGTAAAATAAGGGCCAATTTTCGGTGTCACCATCAAAACTAGGCAACTCAATAGGAGGTAGTTTCAAATTGTTCGAGCAGAATGAATTTTTATTAACAGTATCGGAATTTGATGAATAAGATAATATTTTATTTCTATTACGTTTTATTTTATTATATAACGTGTCAAAGGCAACTAATTCTTGATAACAAGGTTCGAAATTTGGTTCCATTATCAACCTAATTTCATTAATTCGGTCAATAATTTCCTCAAAATTACGCCTATTTTCATCAATCATTTCCGACTCAGTCATGAAATTCTCATTCGATTTAGGATCAAAGTCCGACATATTTTTGCATATGTCAAAGACACAATTAATCTTTGCAAAAATTGACTCTTTTTTGCCTATCAACATTTTTAGTTTTACTTCTAAAGTACCTTGTTTCAACGCCATAGTTAAACTTTATACTCTGACGTAGGTAGAACGTAAATTACTAAGAAATATTATGAAAAGACCTAAGTAGGTATAAATTAATGTATTTAGGTATGTACCAATATTACGTACGTGCCCTAGAATATTTGTGTAATATATTTATAATTACCAATAATACGTAATTATAATAGATATGTATGATAAATAAGTATATATTGTACTAATAAATTATGTACTTATATATGTATATTTATACTACGTATATCAAAATATTTCGTGCGTACTAATAATTATGTACATATAACGAAATACTACTTGAAAATTAATATTATATTTTCAAGAACCTACCCACTTAAAAAAATATGTAGGTGATATAACGCAATATAAAATTGTAATTTCTTTTATTTGCTGGAAAAATCCGCTCGAATTTGGACCATAAATTATGTTAAGGCGTGTAAATAGCCCTAACACGTAGTATGCGGACTATGATGAACAAAAGTTCGAGCCCAAAATTAAAATATGGTGATATATACTGAAGTACGCGATGCCGGGCAATCAAGATAATAACCCATACGACAACCACTGGAGCGGCTAAAAATATGCCCACTCACCTTATCAGAAGTACGTTGTCAGATCAGTGATCACCAACAGTTCACCACACCTTCTTCGCCACGACACCAGCACCAGGAACACAGGGACACAAAGGGGAGCCGGCCGGCTTATAACCTAATCCCAGTCCTTACACTTGATGCAACACTTATTAGCTTTTATGTGTTTGATTTAGGGTCGTTTTATATCACCAGATAAAGTTTATCCGATTAGTTTTTAAATATTATATATTGACGTGCGCCTGCTCAATAAATACAGCAGCGATCACGACGACACGTATGCAAAAGTGAACGTATTAAAATTCAAAAGTCTAAGCACCATCTTCACGCGAGTGGGCTGCCGCAGTCGTATGAAGTGAAGTTATCTGTGATCTACCCACCATCGCTAGATGGCTTCACCAGGTTTATTTTCTAAAAATGTGTAAAATTACTCTAAAATGAACAGTAGTTGTAGGATATTGATAATTTTTGAGCAGTAATTGTGTTTTTGTGAGAAATGTGAACTGTATAGTCAAATATGTCCTTTTGAGTTGTCACAAGAACTCCGTTAATGGCGTCAGCTGATATCCTACAGTTCAGCTGAGCTATACATAGACTTAAGCAAATGAAGAAACTATATTCTAATCTAAGATCTGGCTTAAAGTCCTAGCTGCCTAGCCGTAAACCTAAATTAATAAGAAGAATAAATACTAAGGAACAACATTGTTTCAACACAAACATGACTCGTGCACAGTGCACACGCTTCAAACTCAGTTGGCGCCTCCAGTTCGTTGTGGAACATTCGTAATTTTTTTGTCAAGATTGTATGCAACATAGTTTTGTTCTAAGTATAATCTGTTAATTTATATTTTCGAAATGTGATAATAATTGACACGTCTTCGAAATGGTTAGAAGTTTATGAAATGTTATTTATTTATTTTATGACTAGGCAGCTAGGCCTTTAAGCCAGATCTTAATTTACAATATAGTTTCTTCATTTTCTGAAGCCTATGTGTAGTACAGCTGAACTGTAGGTAATCAGCTAGTGCCATTCAACGGAGTTCTTGTCATAACTCAAAAGGCCACATTTGACTGTATAGTCAGAAATGTGACTATAGGTCACATTTCTCACAAAACACACAATTACTACTCAAAAACTATCAATATCCTACAACTATTGTTCATTTTAGAGTAATTTTACTCATTTTTAGAAAATAAAACTGCCAAGCACAACATCTCCTTTCAGTTCCCGCCAAAAACACCTTATGAAATGTTAGGAACGACAACATCTCAGGTTGTAAAAGTTTAAGAAGTTGTTTTGCTAGCTTTGGCTTGCCTATTGAGATAGTGTCTGACCAAGGTCTCCTAAATAGGAGTAAATACTAGTTCGGAGTTAAGGGCCTTTCTAAAACAGAATGTCATTTCTCAATATTTCTTAAGCAAGTGAGGTATCGTTTAGGTGCCTGCCTGTAAAAAGGTGACTAATAACCTATGTCTTTACTTTCAGATGGACCGTACACACTGCAGGCGAATGTATTGTCAGCCAATGCGAAATTGGAAGAATTTTTATTTTATTAACTAGCACTAAGCAGTAGCTTTATTTTACTTACACAAAATTTAACTCCATTTTACATATAATATAAAGAACATATAAGAACAAAACCTATATAGTCCAGAAAACTGCCCAGCAAAACAGAAGTGAGTCAACCTGATTTGAAGTAATACAATGAATGGCATGTTGTTTATGACAACGTAGGTATTTGCTAGTGAATTGAAAAACGCAATTACAACGTCATCTACTAAGATAATCCGCCCTAAGGAAAATACGTCATCTATCAGAATAAAATGTATCCTAAGTGTTATCTCGGGATATAAGCCAGCACTATGTCGAGTTTCAATTAAAACCGCTCAGTAGTTTTCACGTGATCACTTGTCAGGACCAGCTAGTTATATGGGGAACAAATGTCTAGCCAATCCGCCTCCCCAGGTCCCGGTCGAAAGGGCAGGATCAAGAAATGTTGGATTGACGTTGTGAAGGCACATGCGAACCAATGGTCTCAAAACGGAGGATCCTGAAGACCGCACGAAGTGGAGTAGAAAAAGTAGGAAAACGGACCCTGGGCGTCGGAATGAACGCTCGAACGCAACCAGGATTTAACGCTCGGATGATGATGAGTAGTTTTCACGGGAGGCTCAAATTAAGAAACAGATACAAAGTCTGTCAAGTTCTAACAATTGTATTTTCAAAATCTGCTGTTCCGGATTATCCCTCCTGATTGTTTTGACATTTTAAAACGCATTATACAAACTCGAACCATTTACTGATTTATTATAGTATAGAAGATAGATTAGTAACAAGGGACCGGACAGCCAAAGACTGTAGACTTCTTGCCCTGTGGACAAAATTAAATTGTATGAAAATGTATGGGATTGAGATAATACTTTGCAAAGGGGGTTTTAGTGGAATAATATCCCTTAGGGGTACCTTGCTGGATCTCCACACAAGCCGGCAACTGACTCCGTTATCTGCGCCATCTACAGTGGATAGCTCTCATTGCTTTCGTCTAATCCCAGTTAAAGGACCCGGTAGTGTACGAAATGTATTTCCCCCTGCCCTAAAAAAAATACTTAGTATAATTATATGTCATTATCCTAAATTTTCTATTCCATTCGTTAGCAAAGATCGCATCGATTGTACGAGCGTATATACTTATTACGTTATAAGGTATATAATAAACAGGAGTCGAATAGCACGCAATCATTATTATTTAAACAGTAATTTAAATTTCTTCCACTATTAATATTTTAAAATAAGTTGTTATAACTCGTTTCGAATTTATTTTTTGCTCTCACAATTCACGCCCTTCCAGTCAAAATAGACTAATTACTCCTATTCATAATACAATGTTTTTCAATGATTCTTTCACGGTTAAGACTGTCCAACTTTGGAATACATTGCCTGCTGCTGTCAGACAAGCAAAATATCTAATAACATTTAAGAAGATGGTCAGGAAACACTATCTGCAATATAATGATATGTAATTTTATATAGTTAGTGTTATATTTCATATAGCTAGCTTCATATATGTATTCAACTTATATGTATATTTGTATATATAGTATAGTTATGTACACAAGTAATCTAACAATAATTATGTATACCACCATCGCCACTCCTAATGAGCAATATTCTTCCCACGGGTTGTCTGGAAGAGATCGCTTTTTAGCGATAAGACCACCCCTTGTACACAATTAGAATAATACTAGTACGTAAGATTTCTGTAATGGTGTACATTAAAGTGTTATCTATCTATCTATCTTTCTAAGTGGTGTTTTTTATATGAAAATAATGTTATTTTTTTTCAAATCGTAGTCGTTTCTAGAATTTTTCTTTTTGGTCTTACTCAGTCATAAGTTAAGGATAAAGTACTTTATTTTCTACTTATATTATTGTTATAATATTGTAATGAATAAAATAAATAAATTTCTAAATAATTTTGTAGGTATCATTTTTGAGCCAACTACTAAAATAGGCCAAATATTACTGATATATTTTTATACTATATTAACTAGCTGCACCCATGACTTCGTCCGACACGATTTTTTCACGGAACTCAAAAAGTAAATGTACGTACCCAAGTTTTTTTTTTTTTTTTTTTTTTTTTTGAGGCGAGGGAAAATGCTAACCGATTTACGCACTCTCTGGGCCGTCACTAGGAAACGGCACGCATCCATCGGGGGCGATAACGCTAGCAATAGTATGCTTTATTTGCGCTCCGCCCGCGATGGATTACACAGAGGAGTGTGGCGACTCCGAGCGATGTTACACGAGCGAACAACCTCAATACCCACTAAAAAACCTCTCCTCCCGTCGACCCTGCGCTTTGTTGTGAAGGAAAGACTGAGATATAGAACATAGTTACGCAACAGTCGATCCAGCGCAATAAAGTGCCTGGAGTGTGCCCTGGGAGAACACACCCCACTTCGAAACGGGGGCTGAATCCCTTGCGTTGCCTAGTAGCAAGGGGCCCCTCGTACCGGAACCTAACTCAGGGAGGGAAGTAACGCGCGTACCTGCCTCGTCGAGTGCCAGCTGAAGGCCGGCGGCCTCGGGTGACATTAGCGGCACGCGCTGAAGGGCTTCGCTCCCTATCCCTTTCTGCGGCCTCTTTTAGAGACATTACAGCCTCACAGAAAGAAACCGCAGACTCCCAGCGGTCGTCGCTGTGCAACATGGCCGTTACCAAGTCGCCAAGCGATCGGACGGCTCCTACGTGTGTCTCGAGCTCGAAACGCTGAGGCGTCCATGCAGCGCACTCAACAAGCGTGTGTAACGCCGTATCGGGTGCGCCGCATTGGCGGCAGTCCGGGGAAGGCAAGCAGCCCACAATGCGAAACAGATACTGGTCGAAACAACCGTGTCCGGTCAGTATCTGAGTCGTCCTGAAGGTCAGGGTTCCGCTGGTGCGGGTCACCCATCTCTCCAGCTGCGGCCTGATTGCATCCACCGTATAGCCGCCGGCCACAGGGTGTTCGAGGTCACGAGACCAGGCGACGAGGCAGGAATGGGTTTCCCGCTTCCTGACCGTCTCTAATTCGACTTGACAGAAGGTCAGTCCTCTAGCTAGGGCATCCTGCTGGGCGCGACGAACTCTGGACAGGACGTCTGCCTGGAGAGGCCAGGGCAGCTCGCCTGCCAAGAGAGTCGCCGCCGACCACGACACTGTGCGGTACCCCCGTATGGTCCTCACGGCCAGAACCCGCTGCGCGCGGTGCAGCAGGGTTCGGTTGTGGCGGTGAAGCGCATCGGACCAGACGGGCGCACCGTAGAGTGCCATACTCCTCAGGATGCCGGAATAAAGCTTCCGCGTCGCACCCCCCGGCCCCCCCACGTTAGGAAGAAGCCTGGAGAGTGCGCCCGCGGAATTCAGAAGTTTGGGAACTAGCTGCTCAAAGTGCGCTTTGAACAGCCATTTCCCGTCTAGGACTAGCCCAAGATATTTCATCGTGGGCCCTACTCTAATCGCCACCCCCTGAACTGTAACGGACAAGTCCGGGGGAGGATTCCGGAATTTCCTATGGAACATGACGGCCTCCGTTTTCGCGGGGGAGACCTTCAAGCCCAGCCTAGCTATTCGATCTACGACGATCGCCAGCCCGTCGTTGGCGACGTCCACGGATTCCGCAAAAGACGCGGCGCGTGCCGTGAGTAGGGTGTCGTCCGCAAAGCAGATCAGCCCTACTCCGGGCCGGACCGTCACCCGAAGGATCCAGTCATAGCCTACGTTCCAAAGGATAGGCCCGAGGACCGATCCCTGTGGAACGCCGCACGCGACACGTCGCCGACCTAGCACGTGGTTGGCGGACTCACCACCCTCCCAAAGGACGTGCCGATCTCGCAGGTACTCGCCCAACAGCCTCGTGAGGTACGGGGGGACTCCGTGCGCGCGGAGCCCTTCCCTGATCGTCTCATGAGGGAGGCTGTTAAAGGCGTTCGCTATGTCTAGCGACACTGCAAGAACGACGTCCTTTGCTTGGACGGCTTCGTCCGTCAACGTTCGCAGCGTCTCGAAGGCGTCCATCGTGGAGCGCCTCCGCCGAAACCCGAACTGCGTATCTGATAGCCCCGGCTCCACAGTGTCTAGATGCTTCACAAGCCGCTCCGCCAAGATCTTCTCGAAGACCTTGGCGACCTCGTTCAGCAGCACTATGGGCCTGTAGGCGGACGGATCGTTGGGAGGCCGACCTCCCTTTGGAAGTAGGCACAAACGACCCTCTTTCCATTGCGACGGGAACCTACCTGCGCGAATACAGGCTTCGAAGAGGTCCCGCAGCTGGCTGCGTAGGTGTTTTGCAGCCAGGAAGAGGAGTCGACCTGGAACCCCGTCGGGTCCCGGTGCCGTCTTCCTGCCCCGGAGCCGGTCCAGGGCGACGTCTAGCTCCCCCTCGGAGATGGAGTGAGGCTCCTCGTCCGTGGGGGTGTCGGGAATGGGTGGACCCATACTGGGGGGAGTGAAGTTCCCCGGATCCGGGAAGAGCCCATCGATAACCGACCGGAGCACCTCGGGTTCGAGCGTTTCCGTGACCGTGGATGTGCAAGGCCGCAACTTGTTGCGGGCCCCACGGTACGGGCGCCCCCAAGGGTCCCGATCGAGCGTCTCGAGGAGCTCGGCCCGAGCCCGGGCTTTCGATCGCAATATTGCAATCGAAAGGGCCTTTCTGGCCTCTCTAAACTCGCCCACGAGTCCATTTTCCGCGACGAAGTCCGGAGGACGGCGCGCCCTGCAGCGTTTGAGCCTGTGGCTGATGATGCGAACTGCCTTTCGCATCTCGCCCAGCTCCTCGGTCCACCAGTGGACCGATTGCTTGCACGGAGGCTGCCGCTTGGAGACGCGTGGCATCGCAGCGTCGCAAACCCTCGTCAGGGTCTTGCGCATGTGCTCTGCCTGCGTATCCAGATTCGCGAAGTCGGCTGGGTAGGCCCAGCTTTCCGAGAGTGCCCGCTCCTCGGCCTGCTCCGGATCGAGCTTGGTAAGGGCCCAACGCGGGAGGAGAGGGGGGCGACGGTGAACAGGGCTCGGACCGGAGGAGGGGGTCGTGAGCTCAAATCTGATGTACCGATGATCAGAGAGCGACTCCACCTCCTCCAGCACCCTCCATCCGGTCACTCTGCGGGCGGCCGCATGAGTGACGAATGACAGGTCGATGATCGATCCACCCCGCGCGCGCACGCAGGTCTGGACCGACCCCTGGTTCAGTATGGTCAGGCCGGCTTGAAGAGCCCAATCCTCGACCGCCCGACCCCTAGCGTCCGTGATTACGTTTCCCCAGGAGAGGTGCTTTGCATTAAAGTCGCCCATCACGAAGATCGTTTTGGGCGACAGTCTGCGTACGGCAGCCCCGACGGCGTCCAAGTGAAGCTCGAACTCCGCCAGGGGGCGGTTGCGCGAAAAGTAAACGCCTATGACGACGATACTTCCGCTCTTCGCCACAGCATAGCCCTTTCCTCTTTCGAGACATGTAAGCGGTGTGCCGGACCCGGCTCTGGCCACCACCGCTACCATGTCATCGAGATCGCCCACCCAGTTCCCTGAAGGAGGGACGTAATAAGGTTCACTTATTACGGCTAAATTCGCTTGCCACTCCGCCATCGCCTGCAGGCACAAGTCCTGAGCGGTGGGGGAGTGGTTTACGTTAGCTTGAAAGAACGTCGTTACGGGTGTACTAGGCATTGGAGGTGTCCATTGTCTGTACTCCCGATTTGCCGGTACGTGGTCTCGCCCGCGAGTGGACGAATTGGCCCCTCACGTAGGGAGGTTGGCAGAACCTCGCCAACGTGGGGTGGGCCGCGTTCAGTCCCCCCGCCGCGCACGCCGCGCAGTGGGGTTTCCGTGCCGTGCAGTCCGGCATCTTGTGTCCGCTTTTACCGCAGCGGAGACACAAGTTAGTCCGGTCCGGGCACGTGTCCGGACAAGTTTGGGTGCCATGACCGACGTTGAAACATCTGTAACAACGTATCGGTCTGGCTTCCAGTGCTTCGACCTTCGCCGAGGTGAAGCCGACCAGAAGGTAGCCCAACCCGACGATGGTCTTGGCGGCAGCGACGGGGCACAGCACGTATGATGCGCCCAATCCGCCCGGTCCTGCACCGATGTGCTTTGTGAGCACGTCGTCGCGCCGGCAGTTGCCTGCGCGCGCGATCGCGTCACGAAGCCCATCGACCGTGACTGAGTCGTCCAGCCCTGAGACGTAAAGCTCCCCACGCTTTACGGGGCGGACGACCTCAGCCATCCCTTCTAGGGCCCCGCGCAGGGCTTCGGCGACGCGGTCCGCCTTGGCCGCGCTCTCGGGTCCCGGCTGGAACTCGAGGAGACGCGCGTCCCTGGCGGTCCGCACCACCTTCAGCCCCTCGCGGAGGCCCATGGCGGTGATGTCGACCACCGTCGAGGCCTTTGCGAAGACCTCGCGATAGCCGACACCCTTCGCGGCCGCTGCCGGCAGCAGTCTAATAATGACTGCGGCCGACTTCGGCTCGCGGAGAACGACGGCAGGCCTCGCGGCCTGCTTCCGCGGTTGCTGCCTCCACCCCGTCGGTGGGGCAGCAGCTTGCGCCTGGGGGGGGGGAGGGGGCCCGTTGGCCCTCGCCCCCTTACCCTTTTTCCGCCCTACGACCGTGGACCACGCCCCCCCCTCGGGTACGGGGGCGGGGGCGGGGGCCACGGGCGCCGGCGGCGGCGCGACGTACGGGGCGACGTGAGGGGCGCGCGCCACGGGCGCTGGCGACGGTGCCACACACGGGGTGGCACGTCGGGCGCGCGGGACGGGCGCCACCGATGGCGCGGACGCGGGGGCCATTTGTTGCCCAGAGGCCGAAACAACTAGGGCGGGCGCCGAAGCGAAGGCCGCCGAGGCAGCGGCGGCGGCGCGGGCCGCCTTTCTCCGCTTTCGGAGCGTTCGCTTCACGCCCCCCCTGTGCTTTTTCCTCGCGGGGGGGGTCGGTGGCAGTGGGGAGTCTGCCACCCCGGCGGCCGGGGCCGCCACTACCTCCATCGGGACCGGGGTACTCGCTTCCCCCAGACCCCGGCGGACTGCAGCGGCAGCCGTGGCCGGTTTGGGCCCTCCGGTGGGCTTCGCGACGGACGCGCGAGGAGTCGGCCTGGGCGCCGGCGCCTTGCCTCCGTCGGCCGCAAGTGGTGGACGGAGGGTCGGCGCGGGGCCCAGCCTGTCCTCGATGGCGGCGAACCTCGCGTTGATGAGTGGCGCCACGGCATCGAGCACGACGCGCACGAACGCATCGTACTCAACGCCGCCGCGCCCGAGTGGGACGGACGACGGCGCCGCCCCGTCGGCGGGCGCCGCGGCCGGTTCCGCCCCGTCGGCGGGAACCGGTATCGACCCCGCCACCGCGGCGGGGGTCGGACGCGATTTTTTAGTCGCGACGGGCGCAGCGGGCGATTCCGGAATCGCCGCCACCTCCACCGCGACCGCCCGTGTCTTCCGCTTGATGGGCACGGGGGGCGGCGCCGCCACGACGGCAGGCGCCGGCTCCACGGCCGGAGCAGAGGCCTTAAGGGCCTTGCGCATCTCTTCAAACTCTTTGCGGTAGGAGAGATTTTCCTCCCGCAAAGAGTTTACTTCCATGCGCAAACGCGCATTCTCGTTGCCGAGCTTCCACGCCTCGGTTTCCGGATTCCGCGTGACCAGAGTGTCGACAATGTCCGACACTCTGTTCGCGGCATCCTTCAGCCGACGCACGTAGCCCCCCTTCAGATTGCCCGACGTCTGGGCGATCTGGAGGATTTCGGCCACCTGGGCGCTCGCCGCGAGGCGCAGCTCCCCGGGGCCGAGGGCAGTGATGTCCCCTACTAGGGCGGCGCACTGGCTAGCCGCGACCAATTTGGCGTTGGTTGCCTTGCGCGCCTTGCGCCCCTTTTCCCCCCCCTCTGTGCGGAGGAAGGCCTCCGCACCCGCGAGTACGGACGCGGCCGACGCGGTTGATTCGGTTGCGCCCCACGCGGGGCGCAAAGGCGAGCGCGCGCGCGCTGGGGTGGAGGCACCCGACGTGGCGGTCGAATCGGCGCCACTGCTCTGAGATCGGTCCCAGAACCGTGACCTCGATCCGGCGACAAATACCGGGGCACACGAAACAGGGGGCACAAACGTCCCCGAAGACGTAGCTCGCGTCGCTGGACCCGCCGCCGAAGACGACGAACCTGTGGACGCGAACGCGGACGAAGTTGCAGCCGCCGAAGACGAGGACGTGGACGCCGCCGCCGTCGCCGTCGCCGCCGCAACCGCTGCACACGCAGGCACCGACGTCGCGACAGCGACTCCCATCCCAGTAGGGAAGGAAGACGAAGGGGTCGCCGCTGCCGCGCCTACAAATTCCCTATTCGCGACCTCGGTCGATAGCGCGAGTGAAGCTCGCGCGACAACCGGGGTCGTGGGACGGCCGTCCCCGACGTTGCGAACCGATAGGTCGCAAGCCAGTGGCATTGGCGCAGGTGAGGCCTGCGCGCTATAGGCCACCGTCGTCGTGGGGCGACCGCCCCCCACCGTCGCTGTTCCGGCCGCCGTGTAGACCACTTGTCCACAGGCGGGCGAATCAGAGCGGGGATAATTAAATGCGTGGACGACACCGTCAAGCGCACTATCCAGTGACTCTGGAATGCTGCCTGATAACGGTGTACGAAATCCATCTTCGTACCCGTCGCTCCCCTGCACAGGTGAGGCCCATGCAGAGGACGACGGTGTTACGAAGGCACCAGCATCTGTGGTGCTCGCGTCGCTCACGGCCAGGCAAACGGCCGAGTGTGACCCGAGCAGCGTGTTCCTACCTATAGCCAGGCGTGCCGCACTGCTGCGTGCCGCACGGCTGGATGGGGGCCTACGCGTCACGGGACCTTCCGGGGGCCCCATAACGTTATGCCTACTGTCGGGGGCATCCGCAGTGAGGTCCACCACAGACGCCGCCCTCCCTAGCAAGACAGGCGCCGCGGGTGCCGCCGTGATAACGGCAGCAGCCTGGCAGCCTGGACGTGGCCCGGCGGCAGATTTGCTACGCCGGGCGACCGAAGCAGACGGGATTTTTTTCCGCCGCGTCTCGCCGATCTCGGCTGCTAGCCAGCCATCCTTGGCCTCGAGGTGGCCCCTTTTGCAGGGCGCACCTGAAAGCCCAGGTAGCGGCTTAGGATCCTGGGCATCCATTGCTGGATGCCCTCACCTTGAGCGAGACCAACGGTTCGCGTCGGTGTACTTAGTGTACAAAATGAACGTTATATATTGCGTAATGCGCCAAAGGCGCGCGAAAAGCCCGTGGAAAGAGTAAAACGACTTACCCAAGCCAAAACACTGCGATTCGCGCCGGAATCGAACTAAATATCACTTTACACTATAACTACACAACTATACTCGCAATTTATCGCCTTTTTGGAAAGAAAAGGCACGACAGAAACTGCAATATTCAGGAGAACAGGGCATCTGCGACTGCCTCGCACCAATGCCTGGCCGGAACTGACGTACCCAAGTTACTCCATATATCATCAGCTATCTGCTAGTGAATCTCTGAAATGGCTGCACAGATTATGACGAAACTTTCACTGGCAGGTAGCTGATGTCATAAGAAGTAACTTAGGTTTGTTTAATAATTAGGGTTTCGTGAAGAAAATTCGAAGCGGATGAAGTCGCCGGCACAGCCTAGTTTTGTTGGGGGCTAAGAAAACTTTCGTTAAAGAATACGAGACATGTTCGTTGTTCCAAGATATATTTTCAAGTATAACTTCATCAGTGGCGGAAACAACTCAAAAGTCAGCTACACATTCCAATATTAAATTCAAATTTAATATAGTATACAAAAAGTTTGTATATCCATCAAGTTAAGTTTCACTTAAAAACGAATTTATTCTCAAGGTTACGAAAATCCACTTTGACATTTAAAGATTAGTACGAGTTAAAAACGTGCTTCAATCTACGTAATATTCATTTTAATAATCGTATGTACAATATTGTAAAATTCAAAAAAATTCCGTGTCTGTATATTTAAAAAAATCTATTTTTAAAACCACTGGAATCTCTATAATATCTCTATAATCTCGATATCTCTATAAATATTATAAATGCGCAAGTTTGTAGGAATGGATGTATGTTTGTTACTCTTTCACGCAAAAACTACTGAATGGATTTTTCTGAAACTTTACAGTAATATAGCTTACACATCAGAATAACACATAGGCTGTAATAATTTATAAAGATATAGTGTGAATTATCCAAAATATAACGAATTTCCACCACCATGTGGGTGAAACCGCAAGCGCAGCTAGCTTATATAACGACAGAGAACACGATGCATTTTTTTTAGATTTTCTCTCAGTTTGTCTGTTTGTTCGGGGTTCACGTAAAAACTACTCGGCCAATTTCGATGCGGTTTTCGCTTGAGCGAGAATTTCAAGTCAAGTCGTGGATGATATCGAAGGACATCCTAGTATCATATATAATTAACATGCAAAGCCTCATGTCTAGTGAAAAAACACAACGTGTTGTCATAAAAAAGTAATTGAGCAAGTAATAAAATTCTCTTTGGTGCTTGTTATTTGTTTATGGTCACGATTCACGAAACAGCCATATTTTATCATGGTTAGCTGGAAAATATGTAGGTTGGACTTTAATGTAAGACCCGCCTCGCATTCACTAAGATTTATTCCATAAACACCATATTTTTTTTTCACAAAGAGGAATTCCGATCATCACGCCCTGTTAATTACAATGTTTCATATAAATAAATCTGATTAATTTATGATATTATATTATTATTGATTTAAATGAAAACCTTTTCTTTCATTTATTTTTATTTGATTGACAATGTTTCATACATAACATTTGAATTTCAAAAAATTATTTTTGTATGTTATGACACAAAATCAATTTTTTGTGAAACATTCGTAATTTTTTAATATTTTTATACTATTCTGGATAAAGACAATTCCAAAAGCACAAAAATCATAAAAATTAGTCCAGCCGTTCTTGAGTCACAAATGATGTAACTAACACGCCTTTGTTTTATATATATAGATAGAGAGTATCTCCTAATGTCTAATGCAAACTTATTACTACCTTATTAATATTATGCGTATGTTATATCTATGTTATCTACATATTTATGCATTATGTTGTTACTTCAAAGCTTTATTTACTATAAAATAAGGCGCTTCAACAATTGATAATATTTAAAATATCTGCGTCAACCTAGCACTAATAGATTATCTTGAAATCAATCTCGTCTCTTGCCGTCGCCGTCGGAAATCATAGCAAAGCGTCTAGGGCTGTCGTTATAATATTAATTGACAAATCAAGAAATAATAAGTCATCGATTAATTTAATGAAGCGCTGCATCGGCTGTCTGTACCACGCAGCAAACGCCAAGGCCATGGTCGTCCATCAGCGTGCGGATGTAGGAAGCGCCACAACGCTAGTTGCTCACTGAACGTCGCGCCGTGTCTATTGCATTCTATCGAGACATGTTATATCGTGGAAATAAATATGGACTGACGTAATTCGAAATTTGAATATTGCGACATTTTTTTCTAACGTGCCAATAAAACAACAGACTATATTTTCTTGAATTCTTTTTGTTCTGAATTGACATAAAACTTTTTAAAACATTAGCTTTTAAAATATTTATAATTCAAATAAAATACATAAAATGTAAATAATAAAAGACATTTAAATGCATAAATATTTTAAATAAATACAATAATTGAAAACAGTGTAAATAAACAAGAATAGCAATAAAAACGAACGTAAAGTGTTCTAAATTTGAAATAACATAAATGGATTCGATATTTATAAAATGCATGTAAACCATAGAGAACATTAACATAATAGGAAAACAGGTATATATAAACAGAATCTTTGCATTATTGCGAGATAAAATAACATGTCTGAGAATATATAAATAGCTCGTCGACAATGCACCAATCTAATTTTATTGAACAGAGTACAAATAAAACTGTTGAATGAATGAAACGAACGAATATGTGTGTAAACAGAATAAATAAATGAACACTTGAACAAATACTGACAGTTTTTCTTATGTTCCTTTTTAAAAATGACACTTTAAAGAACTTGTTTAGTGATTATAAAGTTCATTAAAAGTATTAAAAGATAGCTGATAAATTACATGTGCGAATGTTGTGAAGTGAATTAATTTACCTCAATCTTTTCAGTATTTTAATTTGTTACGCGTGTGACCTCTTTTCGTTTCGAGTTATTTCTGTCGGGCTCACTTTGCGCGATATTATAAATGAGAGGGTAAGTAAGTCATATGAAAATTATTATGATATTATATACATACAATTTAATAATAAGCTAAATCTGATGATCTATGTATCTTAACTATCTATCTAAATGTCCCACTGCTGTTGTAACTGTTGATATTAAATAAAGCTTTATAATTTATATTAAATACTTCATGGTCAAAGGTTTTTTTCCATTTAAAACGGATGAAATGATGAACTTATAATGTCTAAATTCTAGAACGATTTAACTACCTCTATGGTCTAGCACACTAAGCGTTAACTCGCCTGTATAGTTTGTTGGAACGTAAGTTCCCGGGTCCTGAACTTTTCGTTATTTATGGCCTTCATATCTGAGATTGGTCCCAAAAATGTTCGGAGTATATTACGAATAATATCTATAAATGTAACTTGTTTAACTTGAAATTTTAAAGACGATTGTTTGCCGATAAAAAAAACTTTGGTAGTAACCGCAAACCTTTTTGGATTACAAGCGTCATAGATTTAATTTTCTTGTTATTGCAACTTTAGTTGTTTAGTATGACTTGATGCGCTGTATGTAAACAAAATAGAATAAAAAGGTATTACTTAAAACATTTAGTAAAACATAGGTAATAATAAATTTAAAAAACTAGTACAGTTTAGTGTAATAGTTTTTATTAACAACTCTAAAGACTCGAGTTTCTTTTTTTACAACTTGATTATTAGATTTAATTTTTAGAGTTTATACACGCTTATTGGTTTTTTGGTTCTTGTGTGTGACATTAATTTAGAGATTTTTGTGTTGTGATGTACCTTATGAATAACTTATTATATTAATTTATTCTAATTTTAATACTAAACTTATACTACTGTAGAGTGTATTTGTTAATAGAGATATATATAATACTACTAGTTTATAAGTTTTTCTGTGATAGTATTTAATAAAGAGTTCTCTATATATTATGTAATAAGTAAAAAGTTGCAATTAGTGACTGATTGATTGCGTCAAAGCGGTGGTGGTCGTAGACCGCAGTATGGAGTTTCCTGGTATATAACATTACACATAGTTTCTAGAAATGTAAAATAACTATTTATTTATAAACTACTAGCCCGCGATATCGTCCGCGTGGAAATTGTTTTCAAAACCCCCCGATTTTCAAACATTCTTAATCTCCTTAAGCTCCTATGCTCCTATTGGTCTTAGCGTGATGATATATATCCTTCCTCGATCAATGGGCTATCTAACACTGAAAGAATTTTTCAAATCAGACCAGTAAGTAGTTCCTGAGATTAGCGCGTTCAATCAAACAAACAAACTCTTCAGCTTTACATATTAGTATAATGCTTCGATAAGCTAATTTTAAATGTTTTGTAGTTAATAATTTACAAATTATTGGGTTTCCGGGACATCGGGTAAAGTGTGTACTAGTAAATACATACAAAAATTATGCAATTCCGCCATGAATGAAATAAAATAAAGTTCATTCAAAGCAACCGGTCCATTAAGTCATATTCCGCGAATATTGCATAAAAACCCAAAAACAACAATGCGTCCATGAGAATAACAAGTTTAATAACTCATCAGCCAATAATAAAGTCTAAACGCACACTATGAATACGGAAACGTTCCAAACAAAACATGACAAATGACACAAATTAATACTTTAACCCTTCTATTGCAGCCCAATTTTATGTTAAAGGCATAGAATAATAGTTATGCCAGGTAGTACGGCATTTGCCCCACTGGATGGCTACCACCCCTGGTCTAAAGTATGTCGTCATAACAACCTTGAGTTGTGTTCCGGCATTAGTGACCAGGTTCCAGTCTCCCTTAAGAGGGCAGCAGTGCATTTGCAGCACCTTTAGTGTTGCAAATGTCCATAGGCGATGGTAACCGCTTTCCATCAAGTGGGTCTTCTCCCTGCGTGCTGAACTCCTGCAATAAAAAAAGACTTCAAATTTCAAACACTAGATTTAGAGTTTTCGAAACAGGACATAGCAAAAAATGTAACATCATAACGTGTGATTCGTGACAAGAGTAAATGATTTTTCAAAATACTAGTGATACCACTAATTTTGGTAAAAATCGGCCTTGAGACTCATATGAGTATTTTTCACTATTTCGTATAGTTTAGGATTAGGCCTTGAACGCCCACTTGAAAATTAATTTTTGTGTGTTGTCATGATGTTATTATTGATCTCGATGATCTCGATCTTTGTTTTAGAATATTATCCACCTCAAAAGCGACACAGCAGCGAACGTGTTGATAAATGGACACGACGATCATACGATCATTTACCTTTGCTTTGTCATTTTACAGATAAAATACTTGGTATTATGATGCACTTTGTATGAAATCATAAAAATACCTTTGGAGAATATTAACATTAAAAGAATTCATATGACTTGACAAGTAGTGTCTTTTATAAATTGCTTACAGCTAGCAGGCTGAACGGTGAGGAGATGCAGGTGATTTGATGGAAAGTTGTCATAGTTCCTTATGGCAGAAATTTTGTAACGCCTTCAGGGCTAGACTTACCTCAAGTGCCGCCCTGGACCACCGCGAAAAATGCCGCCCTATTAGCTTGCACTATTTGAGTAACGGACCGATTTATAGATATACAATGAGAACTCTATTTTTAAGATTTGCCATGAAATCAATAAATTCCCAATTTTGTAAATGATCGATCGATCGATTTTCATAGTAAAAAGTTGAAAATTTTACTGGCACTCCAAATTTTGCCGTCAGGGTACCAATTACAGGGTAATTGTGATTTAAGAGAAGGATGTAAGGAGAAGAATAAATCCAGCATGGCCAAAGTGGAGACAAGTAACCAGTGTGACATGCGACAAACTAATGCCACTGAAATTGAAAGATGTCAGATATATTAATCTGTCATACGACCGGTCATGATACACGGGTCCGAATGTTGAGCCACTAAAGTGATATACCACAAATGTATCTACTCAGCTGAGATGAGAATGTTGCGATGGATGTGTGGTGTTCCAAAAATGGGTAAGATGAGAAACGAGTACTTAAGGGGGTCTTTAAAAGTTGCACCCGTGACTGAAAAATTGAGAAGAAGAAGATTAAGGTGGTATGGGCATATAATGCGGACGGATAAAAGTCACGCGACAAAAATAATCTTAAACTGCAATATTGACAGGTACAAGTGTAAAGGTAAACCAATAATGTGATGTGATGGGTGGATTGTGTGAAGGATGACATTATGAATTGTGGTGTGACAGACGACATATGTCAGAATAGAGGAGTGTGGAAGGAAAAGACATATTGTGCCGACCCCAATTAATTAGGAGAAGATGTGAAAGAATAAAAGTGTGGGGATAGGATGAAGAGGGGATAGAGGCATTAAGGCGAAAGGAATGTGATAGAGTAGATGAGATAGGGGTAGCGAGAAAGCAAACGTGCGAGTTTAGTGCTTTTTCCCCATACATTATACGTGCAAGAACGGAGAAAGAATACAATTTCCTGCGGCCGGGCGGTCTATCGTAAGAGGCGACAAAACAACCCACAGCCAGATGGTAGGGCATTTGCCCGACTAGATGCCACCCCTGGTCTCAAGTATGTCGCCGTAACAACCTTGAGTTGTGTTCCGGCATTAGTGACTAGATTCCAGTCTCCCTTAAGAGAGCAGCAACGCATTTGTAGAACCTTTGGTGTTGCAAATGTCCATAGGCGATGGTAACTGCTTTCCATCAAGTGGGCCGTCTGCCTGTCTGCTGAACTCCTGCATTAAACAAATACCAAAAGCGTCAAATGTACCTAAAGAAGTTTCACTTCAAATAGGTTGAGTATGACTACTCTAGTACATTGTTCTGTTCATGTAGATTCAATAAAGATAGATAGATAGCCCATAAATGCATAATTACATTTCATAGAGCGAACTAGTGCGTGACGTTAGTGCGGAATGTGACGCGTTTTAATCAAGCCCGCCAGTGTTCACATTTAAAATAGATTGACGCGTGCCGTATCCAGCGTATGTCTACAAGATGTTAAAGCGACCCACGCGACTTCTCTCGCGTCAAAATCGTTTATACGTTGCTCATACGTACGTAACATAACGTAATGGGTAGCGCACGCGTCCCAAACTCAAACAGCGCGGTTTCGATCCTGGCCGGAACGCATGCATCACTTAGTCAGTTCTCTGATCTAATGTGCATATTGTTACAATTACCACGTGCTAATTAACGGTGAAGGAAAACAACGTGATGCAACCTGCACATCGAGATTACCGACCGATGTGTCAAACCTGCCAAGCCGCTTTGGACAAGCGTGTCGTGGGTATATTGTCCGTTGCCCCTGTAAAGCCCGAGCCCAGCATTGGGACATTTATGGGCTGATATTATTATATTAATTACTTTTATTTCACAGCAGTTTGTAGCTAGGTTTTATTGATTTAATTTGTATACACATCTCATAGTTTATTTTTTAAGATTATATCATATTGGGCTATTAAAAACTCGCCCTCATCTAAAGACAATAAAATAACTCGGCAGAAAATCACATGTAGGTATTATTATTTTATACTCCGAAGCTAAGCAACTGAAAAGAAATGTAGTAGGGACTACAAACCTTCGCCGAGCTTGGTCTAAAAAATATAATGTAAAAAATAAAACACCTATCTATAATAAAGCTGTATATATATGAAAAGATTATTAAAAAAAAGATAAAGCAGAAATCGTAGCAAGTGGAAATCTATCGTCTCTGTCTACCCCCATGGGAAACAGACATGACAATATGTAATATATGTAAAACACCAAAAAGTGAGGGTAGGATGGCTTGTGGTGCCATCTATACGCATGTATGTTTTACTTTGGGATTATTATTGTATTGTTCTTCCATGTTCTTAATTCAAATGTACCACGCTTAGCCACTAAGCTATTGTGATTTGGTATGTGTACAATAATTATATGTATTCTATTTTTGAACCAACTAAATATATTTGTTGTACTAAACCACATATATGGTTTAAAAAAATTACGTTCCTTTAAAATACTGGATAAATCGCACCTAAATATAGAAGCACTTATATAGCTGATAGCAGACTGGCTCCTATCAGCTGGATGATAGTTGCTTAGCTACCGAATGTTAGTTCAGGCACTTCTAGGACGTCAACTCTATAAAACTTGCAACAGCTTAAAAGGGTTTATGGTGATAAAAGATTTTAGGGAAGGGTTTATGGTAATAGAAGAAAGAGAGCCACGAGACCCTTGCCTTTGTGGCTGCAAGAACAAAGAATAATACATACTTATTATACGATCAGCCTTCTAGGCACGTAACCCGCAGACAGTGATCTACTACATAATCTACTTTAGATTTATTTATTGAGATTATGTTTATTTTTAAGTAATTTACATTTTCTAAGTAATATAGTAACGAACTCATTTCTTAATATTATATTGTACGAATACAGTGTAAAGCACACTGCACATGTAAATCTCCCAAGTTACTATCTTTAAAATTTGTTCACGCAGAGGCGAAATGTGTGCATGCTGAAGTGAAAGTAGCCCGTTTGTGTATACCCTAAACTGAGTCCAAATAAAAAAATGTGTGTGTGCAGTTCACATGCAGTAAAAGTGAAACTTCAGAAAAGTAGCCTACGCAAGAAGGAGCTAATTATAGAGTATAATCAATATTAGGATAAATCTAAGGTTTATTATTTTTATAGTATCGTTACCAAGTTCAAAAATTATTTTAATGCAAAATATTAGATTAGATATATCGCATATTTACGATTCAATCTAAATTACCCTTTGGTTCACTAGGATAAAATTCAAAATTCAATGCACTGTTAGGCACAATATTCTTTGATCTACGTGTAAAAGAATATCTGCCTTAAATGTATATCGATAGAACTAAAATTCATTTGAAATCTTAAGTTTTGTTTAAAGTGAAAATTAACACTAACGAATAAAGAGAAATGTTGTTTTATTTCGTTCTAAATAAGGTTGAATTTGATGTGTTTTTCTCTTTTTAGATCGCTTTTTCATTTCAAATCACAACTATTGTGAAAGAAGTTTCACTCAAAAATCTTTTTTCATATTTCAGCAAAGATATGCCGTTGCCTCTATTGAGAAGATGCTGTGGATGCATACCATTGCAGCCGGGATGCATCGCCCTATGCATCCTTTCAACTGTAAGTTTTTTTTTACTATTTTTTTATTATTAGGGAAACTAGCTGTCTCGGCAGACGTCGTCTGCCCGGAAAAATTTCAATCAATATGCGGACAGCAGCGCCACCTACCGGATCCAATTGTGAACCAACTCAGAAACCTTCTCTGGCTCATGCACAACAACTTTGCTAAAGATCATCACATGATCAAATGTGTTTACAATTCTATAAAGGACATACAGACAAACATTATTTTTTGTGTATAAGAAGAAGAAAAAGAAGAATTGTCATTTTTATCAATCTTTTTATAAGCCTGTAACTATACTAACTATAATATACGACCCAAGGTTTTGACGTGAATATCTTGTTATTTAATCAACACAAGTGACGTCAGGCAACGAGTAAAGTAGGTATTCCTTGAAACCCCAAGAAGAAAACAAGAAAAGTTCGCCGAATCAATATAAACATCGATCGCTTCGTTAAGAAAGTAGATAACTTATATTCTGTAACCGCCCGTTCACACGTGTCGGATGTCGGGCACGACAAAAAATCGGCTGCTCTACAGGGCGTTCCATTAGTAGCTCACAACGCCCAAAATGCTCAGTTAGCCGTTCCATAAGGCGACCGCGGTCGTTGTGGTCGTGGCGAAAACGTCACTAATAACGTCATCATTTTCGGTCACACAACGCTCACAACAACCCATGTCAAGAGGTAGGTCGAATAGACATTCCACTTGGGTTTACGATTGTAACGCCGGCAAGCAAGTGGAACGGGATAAATCGCTGTCGTGAACGTGGTTGGAACGTTGTGAGTCCGTACGAACGGAACGTTTATATGTTTATATATGTTTATACGCAAGAAATTTTATATGAAGCTGTTCACACTTACAGATAAGTTAACTTAAAGACGTTTTTGTGTTTGTAGTTATTTATATATTTACGGGAATTCTAAACTTGATATTGCCTTGTACAATCAGCAAAAAGAGTTTCGTTACATTTTGAAGAAGAAAATATATTTGCAGTCAAAAGTCAGTTGAAGAGATCGAATTTCTGTACAATTAAAAAAATGCTAAAAACCGAGTCAGGGGGATGTAAGAAGTGGAATAGAACTAATTTAGTTTTTTTTTTGTTTCTCTGTTTGTCTGTTTGTCTGTTTGTACCGGCTAATCTCCGAAACGACTGGACCGATTTAAATGAAATTTTATATGGTTGTAGCTTATATCCTTGGTCAACATATAGGATACTTTTGATCCCGAATAATTAAAGAGTTCCCGTGGGATAGTTAAAAAACCGCACTACGCGGACGAAGTCGTGGGCATCAGTTGGTAAATAATAATTAATTATTCATATTTGTAAAAATTTTATGGCATAACGGTAGAGTTTGTCGTCATTAATGTTAGTCTACATGCTATTGAAGAGGAAAATAACTTCAGGGCAGGGCTAAGGGTTTAGCTATATCAGAATGAATAAGAACTAACAGGAATGATTCATCGCATGAAAGTGAATATGAGGATGAGTACGAAATGTCTGGAGCTGAGGGAATTTAGCATTAAAAATTATGTTTAAATTAATATTTATTATTTTAATATCGTTTCATATTAAGTACCTGTCTTGTAAAAATAGTAAAAAAATATTATAAAAAAGAATTTGTTTATTTATTTATGTGCTGACACTACACTACAAACACAAAAACTTCTCGAAGCTAATTTATCTGTACCCGACTCTGTTTTTTTGACAGCGCCGATAAGAAATGTTGGTGTTTTGCCAGCCAGTAGAAGATTGTGTCAGATCTTGCTCGCCTATGAGTAATTAGGACCCTGTTCACACTTGTCCGACGAGAGCTGTTGAGAGACCACCGTTATGAGTAAAGTCTCGACGGGTGCTCGTCGAGTAGAAGCCGGGGTAAAGAGGATTTCCTCGCCGCCTCAAATGGCCAAAAGGAAGAAGACCACCCAGAGACTTGTCGGATGTTGGGCCCAGTAAAACTCTCCCCGCTTCCCTTCTTTCGCTGGTCGCTAGCTTCACTCTGCCGCGGATCGCACGCACACATAATATGCGTGTGCAACTCCGGCTTCGATCGGGCCCGACAACCGACAAGTGTGAATAGAGGCGCCCGCCCACACCACATTCAAATACGGCGCCCGACAAGTGCGAACGGGCGCTAATAGGTTTCCGCCCTTTGGCTGTCCGAATGGAATAGTATTTATAGCGCCTGCTCGCCCCGGATTGCGTCATAGCGCGTTATTATAGCAAGCGTTTTGTACAAATTAATTTATAACCAAATTCTCATGGTTGGTGTGGAACGTCATCGTTGTTAAACGTTTTTTTTAAAATTCCATAACCATTGTTCTTTTTTAAATATCATAAGTTCAGCAGACAGGTAGACGACCCCCCTGATAGAAAGCGGGTCGCCTATGTGCTACCGGCTACCGCTCTCTAAAGAGAGACTGAAACCTAGCCGCAAATGTCAACACAACTCAAGGTTGTTACGGCAGCATACTCTAGACTAAGGGTGGTAGCTATCCAGACGGTAAAATACCCTATCACCTGGTTGTGGGTAGTTTTGTCGCCTCTTAGAATAGGCCGCCCAACCGCAGGAAGTTGTATTCTTTCTCCGTTCCCGTAATTTGGTAAATATAGAACATTTTTAAAATCATCATGTTTTTATTTTATTTTGTTTCTTTCTCTATTTATATTAACTTAGTTTTTATTTTTGTTCTAAATAAAACATTTTTCTTTTTTTTCTTTTCTTTTCATCATGTCCGTTTGTCGTTGTAAACGACTAAAATACGCGACAGCAGCTTTCCTTCATATTCGCCTATCCCACGGAAATGACGTCATTTACGGGGATAAAATTTATCCTAAGCAATCAGCCCGGGACATAAACCAGCTCTGTGTCGTGTTTCATTTAAATCCGTTCAGCCATTTACACGAGTTGCTCCAACAGACAGACAAAGAATCTAAAAATTGTAATTTCAGATTATGCTGGTCCGAATTATCTCATTTGATGCTGCACATCACATTTTGAAATGCATTGAGAATTACTTACAGATATATTATAGACATAAATATGTAGATAGTGAAATTGAAAAAAACAGAAAATCAAGAATTAATGATGATCATCCTACATGGAACTGAGGGTATTTTTTTCTATTTTATAGGCTAGTACACTGAAGTTATTTGTATTATATTCTACCCATGGTCCCTCAAGACTATAAGTAGAATACCTACTGAGCCTAGTTCAGCGTCTTCTATGAGTAAGGTGCCCCGAAGGCTGCCTACGTTTCCTCGCTGGATCGCCATACTGGTCCGTTACCCGGGGTAAGCACCAGCCTTCTGATCACCTGAAAGGCGATGAATGACCTGAAAATGAGTCGTTTTGATAAATTTTGATAGAGGTTCATGGTCTCAGGACGGTCCAAGCGTCTCTACAGCAAACGGCACATACATATAACTCTCATTGAGGGTTGCATTTTTGCGCTGCTTGAGTGATCCAGCTTTTTAGGTGTACAAGGTATAGCTATAAGGTATATATACCTCATAGATAGATACCTCAGGTAAATCTTTAATAACTTATATTGATCAGAAACGTTATCATTTAGCTCAATAGATAAGACTTCTAAAGTTTTAAAAGTCTACTCTCTTCTTTTTGTGCATAGACCACAACGAAGTCGGTCGATGTTTTTTTATGAATGAAATTGAACCCATTGATCATGCAAATGAGCAATAAATAAACGCATAAACATTATGGCGTACGTGATACGCATATCGCAGCCATTTTGAGGCGTATATTAATCCCTTATGGGACGATAAGAATGACATCGCTCTATATATATCTGATGATATAAGATCATTTTTATAAGCTTTTAGTTAACTTGCAATGTTTGTCACTATCACTAGCGTCTGCCTGCGACTTCGTCGAGAAATAGTTAAAAAAACCCGAAATTGAAACATTCTTCATTGGTGCTCCGCTCCTATTGGTCTCAGCGTGATGATATATATAGCCTTCTTTGATAAATGGGCTATCTAACACTTAAAGATTTTTTCAAATCAGACCAGTAGTTCCTGAGATTAGCACGTTCAAGCAAAAAATATTTTCTGCTTTATAGATTACTTTAAGATATGTTCGGGTCAAATCTTGCAATTGAATTTTAAAGCAGTTATCGTCAACCGATTGAGATGAAATTTGTACACATTTCGTGCTTTGTTATGCGATGTCATTTTAAATCCAATATGGCGGACGGCACAAGATGTCGGGCAGACTAGTTATTTTTTGTGCACTCCCATGATATGGGTATCAAATTGCTTGCCGAAAAGAATACGAATAACTTAAAAATAAATTAATAGTAAAAAACATTTTTAAAAACAAGCTTTATTCAAAGCTCTAAAAAGAATATAACAAACTTTTAAATTAAATCAAACCCATCAATTTATTAGATACATTACACAATTTATATAATATATAACTTGTTTTTTAAAAAGGTGTTTAAATACAAACTTCTTAGATTCTGGATATCATGTAGCAGCAGAATGCTAGCCAAGACAAATAAAACGAGCCCAAACACGACGGGTCTATCTTGTTAAGTACAGGAGTTCCTATGGCCACCTTCCGACTCCATCATCAGCTCCATGGTACCATATTATTGCACTGTCACGCGATATACAAAATTTCAGCTCAATCGGAAACCGGGAAGTTGGTCAAATTTAACTTGCATGATTCCACCCAAACTTGCATACATAGGTACATCATGGGTACATCCATTGCAAGTTAAATAAAATCTTTTATAAAAAACTTTCCGTCAGGTCGCTTGCCATCGTCGCGGCACAGTCCGTTCGGATAATTGAAGACATGAGTGGATGAAGGTGATAAGTCGCATAATTTCAATTCTGAGTAAATCGAGATAAAAGTTTTACTTTTATTTGAAACTGAACTGAACTTAACACCTTTAGCAACTTTTTATTTTTTAAATATGCCTTATATCTATGGTCTAAGGTCTGTAGTCATTTGGTATCGACTTATAACATTCATCTACGCAAAAAAAAGCAAAAAACCGAATATGCAACATATCACCTTCATCCACGTGAATGGATTCTTCAATTCTTAGTTTTCTTTTATACTTTTAATTTATCTAGCCTATTCATTTCAACGTTCTTATATAATATCTTTAAATAAAATAAGTACACGCAAAAAAGCAATTTCAAGCCTGTGACATACCTTATTTTGCATAATAATAATTTTTGAACGCCAAAAATATTGGCTTTCACCCAAAATTCTTTTTATAAGAGCCCTTCCAACCTTGATACCTTATTTCTTACACAAAGTCAGACAGATAAACAAGCAATAAACGTTACATAGTGTTGGATACCGCCCAAGAGTATCATAACATTCAGAAGTTTGTATTCAGTTTTAGCTGACTCACTTTACTAACAAAGTAGATTACAATATTAGAGTTCCGCAAATATTCTATATTCTATATCTATATCACAGTTTTCTTAGACTACAGGGTTTTATAGAGGGAGTTTGACAAAAAGATATAATCTCTATGGCGCTACAAGGTTATGTAGATTTTTATCCGTGCAGGAACGGAGAAAGAATACAAATTCCTGCGGCCGGGCGGCCTGTTGTGACAAAACAACCCACAGCCAGGTGGTAGGGCATTTGTCTGACTAGATGGCGACCACCCCTGGTCTAAAGTATGTCGCCATTACAACCTTGATTTGTGTTCCGGAATTAGGGGCCAGGTTCCAGAGTCCCTTAAGAGAGCAGCAGCGCGTTTGTAGCACCTTTGGTGTTGCAAACATCCATAGGCAATGGTAACCGCTTTCCATCATTTTTATCGAGTTCTCGTATATGTGCTACATATTTGCAGATGTAGTGACTTTTCTATTTTCGACTTTTACAGATGGCGTGTGTAGCAAACATAACAGCTGGTGCCTGGAACCTGCCGCGTCATAGAGAAAGGGAGCCAGAGGATAATCTGATATCAATGAGCATGGTCATGTTTTCCACCTTGTCCGCGATCGGAAACTTAGTGGCCTTGGTAGGGATATGGCTGGTAAGGGACACACTTTATTAACATCATTACTCACGATTTGGCACACAGCAATCTGCTGCAACTTTCATGACCGTGGTATAGGAGAAAACCTTCAATAATATAACCTATGCTGGTTTAAAATAAACAAAACAAAATACTAGCATATGCACTATTGAAGTTTTTCAAGCTTTAAAAAACAAATATGCCTGTACAAAGCAATATTTTTTACGAAATCTACACTTTAAAAATTAAATACTATTATAAACATATTTAAAAATAATAAATGTAGTCCAGATCGTTGTCGGTGGGGAGCGTTCCCTCAATGCTGGCTGCATTCCCACGTTGTATGGCGACGCAAATTCGTTATCCTAAATATAGGCCAGCCTTTTGGTCAGGCGGGACTTCTTTCCATCACCTTGAAAGGTCTCGATAAAGTTGATAAGCCTCCCATCCCCATAGTCCCAAAGTCTCAACCCCGAAAGCCACATATATGTATACCCATTATCGATGGATACATATTTGCGGCGTTTCAGGGTTTCTTGAAGCCTGGCAGCTCCTCCGGTAGTGACGGCTGTATTTGGAAGATGGAAAGCCGCTAACGTATCGACACATTTTTCCAAATTAAATTTAAGTAAAAAAGGTACGGAACTTAAGAGTCCGTAGATTTGTTTTATCTAATAAAAAATACCTATTTTTTTTTTTTAATGCATGAGTTTAGCAGACAGGCAGGCGGCCCACTTGATGGAAAGCGGTTACCATCGCCTATGGACATTTGCAACACCAAAGGTGCTACAAATGCGCTGCTGCTCTCCTAAGGGAGACTGGAACCTGGTCACTAATGCCGGACACAACTCAGGGTTGTTATGGCGACATACTTAAGACCAGGGGTGGTAGCCATCCAGTCGAGCAAGTACTTAGTAGTATCACCTGTCTGTGGGTTGTTTTGTCGCCTCTTACGACAGGCCGCCCGGCCGCAGGAAATTATATTCTTTCTCCGTTCCTGCACCGATAAACCTATGCTAACGTAATCTATCTATCTGCCTTCTATCCTATTCTCTCCATCACATCCTAAAGGCTGACAACGCGTTGGCTTCGCCCCTTGAGTTGCCCGTCTATAGACGACGATAACTATCCATTAGTGCAGGGTTTCCCAAAGTTTTTCAGTTCGCGATGCACTTACAGGTTGAGTACTTTGTCTCGGCGCCCTAGCTAGTTTAAATACGGCACAATAATACTAAGTATATAGGCACATAAATTGAGACGTACACAATATGAAGCTAAGTTTTTATATTTATATAAAAGAAAACATTTATTATTAAAAAAATATATATAATGCAACTTAATCAATGTAACATGTGAACTTGTTGATCTCCACACATTTTGTAACCGCGAATGCCTAAGTTTAGTTTCCGGATGATGGTAAACAGGAGCGCCTCGCGGCGCCCTTCTTTACCCTCTACGGCGCACCACGGCACCAGAGCGCCGCGGCGCACACTTTGAGGACCCCTGCAGTAGTGGTTGATTCCTATATCAATTAATCATTCAATTGCTTAGCCATCGGTTAAATTTTGACATAATATCATTCATACTTCATACTACATTCGCCAGGCGTTGTTAACCACTTTTCATCAGATGGGCCGTCAGACTGTCTGCTGAACTCATGCAATAAAAAAAATGTATAGAGCTTATATTAAATTCAATAAATAAAAATAGAACCTTATGTCCCACAATTGTAAAACACGAAAAATTATGGTCTAAAAGTCTAAAATATGCTGCCATAACAACTGCGTTCCGGCATAAGTGACTAAGTTCCAGTCTCTCTTTAGAGAGCTACAGCACATGGTAGCAATTTTGATCTTACAAATGTTCATAGGCGATGGTAACCGCTTTACATCAGGTGGTCCGTCTGTTGAACTCATATTATAAAATAAAAAAAACTTTTATGGAGCTTATGTCAAAGACAAGTAAACAAAAGTAGGTCCTACGTTCATGGACATTAGAGTCGGAATTAAAAAACTCGATCAAACTTTTAAACAAAACACTAAAAAAATGTACGTGTGGTAACGTCTTACAATTTATGTGAAACAAATTAAAACAACACAATTAGAAGTCAACTAAAGAATGTTTCCTTACTTAGCAATTGTATGGAGTAATTAACTCGAGCGCTCATAATTATTGCGCATTCTTGTCTGTACACACACAAATTAAAAGATAATAATAAATAACAATAAGTACGAGTATTATGAACTACTGGATGTTTGTTACTCGAACAGATAAGTCCGGTTAGTTCTATAGATTTTTTTATTGCAAACAACAGAATAGTTTATTAAGTAATTAATATTTGAAATAGTACAATCGGTGGCCTTATCACTTTTTTTGCATGAGCTGAATAGACAGGCAGACGGCCTTCCTGATGGGACGCCGTTACCATCGCCTACGGACACACAACACAACTCAACGTTGCTATGACGGCATACTCTAGACCAGGCTGATAGTCATCCAGACGGGCAAATACCCTACCACCTAGTTATTAGTTATTTTGTGGCCTCTTACGACAGGCCACCCGGTCGCAGGAAATTGTATTCTTTATCCGTTCCTGCACGGATGAATCCGAAATTGTTTTTAACCGACTTCCAAAAGGAGGAGGTTCTCAACTTGATTGGTTTATTTTTTTATGTATGTACACCGATTACTCTGTGATTTATGATCCGATATACGTGATTCTTCTTTAGTATGATGGGGAATAGTTGCCATTTGGTCCCCTAAAAATTTAACATAGTTTGGTCCAGTAGTTTCATTTTATGTAGTACATCTTTTTATGTGAAAAAAATTTCCGTTCCCGTTTCTTGGGGCCTATATTTTAATTGAATACCCATGTTTATTTATAACTAAAAAGTAACAAATAAAAAACTTCGTTTAAAAAAACCGACTTCAAAAACTAAAAAATATACAATAACTAATTTCTAAAGCTATTTTTAATTATAATAAAACATAAAAATTACTATATTTTGAAAATTACTAAGCACCGACTTCAAGATGTTTCAGATAATATATACTAAAAATAAGATATTATAATTAAACATAGCTTTAGAAATAAGTTATTTTATACTTTTTAGTTTTTGAAATCGGTTTTTTTAAACGAAGTTTTTTTTATAAAAAATATCAATTGTAACTTGCAATCAACATCTTATTATTTAAAACAACTTTTCTCTATTTAGCTTCGTTTCAATTTCATGACATTTACCCAATTTAACGTCATGATGATGATGCGATCTTGTTAAGATCGCATCTTAAATAACGCTTTAAAACTGGCTACATCTGCGTTGTAACTTTATTAGTGCGTTAGTTAAAGCATTACGATGCAGGTGTAGCAAAGGCATAAGAAAAGTACATATAAATGTAATCACAATTTTTTTAAATTCCAGAAACATCCCGGCAAGCTTCAGTTGTCGATTGTATTCAACTCAGTGTTTATAGTATGCATACTGTTGGTGGAAGTTGTAACTTGCCTGTTTAGGATGGATGAGTACCTCAAAGAACCGGGCAACATCGCACTAGTTGTTATATTATTGCTTGCTGGAGTTTGTAAGTATCTTTGAACTATCTTTATACGTAAAATTCTTCTGTTCGTGTGTATGTTACTGAACTCCGAAACTCCTGAAGACTTTTCTTGTGTTCGTCTTTCTAAGAAATATTGCTCTAGTTTTTTTTTTTGATGATGGCTGCAATGCAATTTATGCATTGATTTTCCAAATGTCGTGTGTATAGAAAAGCCAGGAGATATAAATAGGAGAAAAATTTGCCGGTAAATCAAAAAGAAAAAGAAAAATCTGCCAATCTAATAGAATACAATAAACATATTTAACACAAAACATATGAGCAAAGGAAAAAACTAAATAATAACTTTAACTTCAAATCAATCATACTTAAAATCAATATATATACACTTACACTATACAATCTATAATAAGAAAATTTTATTCTCAGTCAAGAATTTACAAAGAATATATACAAATGATTTATGCGATAATCTAAAAAATTAAGATTGCTCCTAAACTAGGTGTAGGCGCCATATACACGTAGCCGCGAAAAGAAAAAAACCGTTTTAATATCCTCCCAGTGTCCTCTCCTTGTATGTCCTACCAGCCACAACACTCCCGCGAACGAGACGCACAATGGGAAGAAACGTCTATGGCGCTGCGCTTCCGTATCTGTCAAAATTGTCAAGAATGTCATTCAGTCTTACAACCCTACCGCTTGTACATTAACGTGTAAGGGCGCTTTCCCATTTTGTCGTGACGACAGATAATCGTGTAGTTTTAATTGTCGTGGCTTATATGTTTAAATGAGGTGTTCACATATAGAACGACACGATTTACTGTTGTCTACGACAATTTTTACAGTGACGACAGACTGTCATGATAGTGGGAACGGCTAGCACGACAGTCGTAAAACGATAATAAATCGTTATGACTAAATCGTGACGGCAAATCTATCATAGCCACGATAAAAATATCGTCTCGTCGTTTAGACGTGTTTACACCCCCTCGCTAATGATGTGTAAATGACAAAGCGACTGCCGTGAAACGATAACATGTTGTCGCGATCCAATGGGAACAGCTAGATACGATAGTCGCTAAACAATAAAAAAACTTGACGACAAACAATCGTTATAATGGGAACAGCTAGAGCCGACAGTCGTCCAACGATAAATTAATCGTTACGACATAGTGGGAACGCGCCCTAACGAAAAATACTAAATTCAAAAACGAACTAGTAAACCCAATAAACAAGTGAGTGTTCCATATTATTCCTATATCCTATGAGGCTTTACCACTAGGATTTAAATATTTTTACAGTATATGAAATGAGTTAAATTTTCTACACAATAGTGATAAAATCATAAACAAGCCCAGCTCTCCTAACAAATAGGAGCCCAATTCTGATATTACATTTGGTGGTAGTTGCTTCTTCCAAATGAATTTCGATGTGGACTGTATGACTTATTATTGACGTTATTTACAATCAAATTACAACTATACATAGACGAAATACAGTGATAATGATGAATGGCAGAGAGTAATGTGTATTAGTACCATATGTACGCGAGCAATGTAAACAATTGCGGCTTCCAAGGCCGCTCCAATATCCCACGTTCCGTCCGACGCCTAGCTGCTAACTGTGCGAGCTATGAGCATCGGCGGTATGCGAGGCGTGGAGAGAAGTTGTGCTCTGGCGGGCGGGTCAGGGTCGTGCTCTCTGTCCGCAACAATTACTATCTCGTCAAAATAGCTGGACAATATCATCTCAGTCGTACGCCTGATTTCGGTATTGTGTTAATTCCTAAATATTTACAAACAAACTTGATTTTTTTTTAAATTTTGGTAGCATTCAAATTTCAACATTTCAAGTATTCATTTCACCTAATGCCATTTCTGCTAATGATAATACCTTTTTCTACTATTATTCTGTCGCAACGATATCGGGAAGATATTGTGGATTTAGTAGAATACTAAATATTGACACTATCACAACGTAATCTTACTTTGAATATCTTCATACCGCCATGATATGGAAACGGCAGAATCGGGTCCTAAGGCAATATCCTCCCATTTGATGTATATTTCTTTTGTTACAGTATACGCGTTGTACTATCTTACAGTAGTAAACAGTGTTTATAGAACAATGAAGATGGAATATGGGGAAAGTGCGATACCAATATGAAGATGGAGATAAAAGGAGAAGAAATAAAACGCTTAAAACAAACTAAATGTGTGATATTTTAAATATTGAAATATTTTGCTATTAGAATAATGTGCCTTTTATTGTCAGTACAAAATAGTTGAATGTATAACTTAGAACGAACATTATGAGTATTATGCCTTATGTAATGAAACATGTTACGATTTTATGTATTAAATGTAGACTATAATAAACCACAGTTATTAAATAAATAAAAATATTTATAGAAAAATTGTATAACTTAATAATATTACTGCTGTTTCTCTACAAAGTTAAAAAACGTGCGGTATGAACTTATACCCATTGACGGACTTGCGCACCTTTGTTTTAGGAAAGAGGTTCTTATATATTCTTTCTCATTTATTTATCTTTTCTTTTTTATTATATAATAGGGAAAAGAAAGGGGTTCCTTCCTTTGTATTTTTCTTTTAGAATTTTTTGTATCACATATGGTTTGATTGCGTAGTACACCGTCCTGCAATGTAAAAAATATAAAATCTTATAAATTATTCATAACTCCTTCATTTACACGCGTTCAGTTATATAATTTAAAAAATAGCGTTTAAAAAACACGCTCTTTAGGAGCGTGTTTTCTCATTTGTATAACTATAAGGCGTGCGTGTGAAGCCTATCGTAAGGTATGCTCGCATGATACAATATTTCGCCGCACTCTGAAAGTGGCGCTGTTCATCTGAATAAACACTGGGCTCTGGAGAAGCGCGCGGTGCATGAGCGGGGCTTATGTTTGTGTCGAGAGTTTACGTGTTAATGTAATTAAAAAACTGTTAGCTAATAACTTTTGTTTTATTCTTCAAATACTCAAATGCATTTAACAAAGCGTTGTACAACTGTCACAAACATCAAAATTCATCTATAAAATTAAATTGTCGATTCCACAATTGTAAATGATTGTTACAACATTTAAAGCGTTTATAATTGATCGATAGTTGTGCAGACAAGTATATAAATAACATTGGAAACACTCGATCTTCTCATGTATATAAAATAATATAATATTAACATTTTCATCATTATTATCATACGATTAACACGTGAAGCAAAAACTTTGTATCCCTTTTTACGAAAATTGCGCGCACGGAGGAGCGTGACATTTCGAACACTTATATAGTTTATATAGAGGTGTGCAGAATGATAATTGTTTTTAAATTATGATTAAAAAATACATTTAATCAATAACAAAATATAACACACACTACGATGTATTTGACTCACACACACATATATTTTATACTCTTTTGTTTGTATTGTTATTGTGTAGACAAATTAACAGCGTGTCCTTGGTGAAATCTGCGATTAAAGAAGAAGTCTTTGACAACAGAGCCTTAATAATGTTCAAACTTATAATTTAAATTAATTATGGCCGTATTTCGGCAATTGGGCGACCACTAGTAGTTATTTATAAGATCGAGCGTTTCCCTATTAAATATAAATACATTTATAT
This sequence comes from Dendrolimus pini, assembly GCA_949752895.1. Taxonomy (NCBI): domain Eukaryota; kingdom Metazoa; phylum Arthropoda; class Insecta; order Lepidoptera; family Lasiocampidae; genus Dendrolimus; species Dendrolimus pini. Next base: position 19,320,597 of record OX457135.1, read on the forward strand.
TATAAAAACATTTCTAACAAATATCTATTATATTATATTTGAGTACAATCGTCGTAAAAGGGAAGGTATAAGTCAATTATATATAAACCTTTATATCTATTAAATACGATTAAATATAAGAAAATCCTTGTGTTGATAGTTTTGTCCTAGTAACCTGAGAGTAGTGATCATAATACTGCACAAAGTATACAAATTATTGGTCATAGAAATATTAAATACAAACGTTGTTTGATATGTTACATACACTACTTGATGTTGTTTTTGTTTCACAATTAAAACTAAAAAGAAGCTATATCTAAGTGGAGTTACATACTTGCGTATCCAGTTTAATAACATACCAAGAAATAAAAATGGATCCCAAATTACAGATGACAGAAAGCGTTCTAGTATTAATACTAATGAGTAACCCAAAACATAACAGATGTATCCTCATGCGAGTAGAAATCCAAAGAACGTATCGAAGTAAAGAAAAAATCGGGAGTTTATAATCTCACTAGTCTAATTATAAATTGTCTATAAATCGTAAATGAATTGCAAGTTATTCATAAATTTTCGTTATTGTAAAAAAAATATAGCTGAAGTACAGCAGGCAGGCTGATGGTAAGCGGTGGCTATAGACGTTTGTGACACCAGAGATGTCAACAACGCGCTGCCAGCTTTGAAAAGTTGTTATAAATATAACAACCTTTTTAGAAAACTCTATATCATAGTTCTGTGGGAACTTAAGGTGCGAGTTTATTCCAAATCACCACTATACGCAAGCGAAATGTTGCGTACATGAGTGAATTTCGCTCAAGGAAATGCGATTGAAAGCCTATCCGATGGCGAGCGGTGCGGTGGTAAAACGAAGATGAAGACACCATTCTTAACAGTTCCTCGGAAAAATCCCCGTTATACTTTCGCCATATCTGTTAATTTGTAAGAGTAAAGAATATGTGCCAGATTCCAGATGAACAATTCTGCAGGCTATCAATTGTAAGTTATTAGTCTGCACCTTTCACAGAGTTCATTTACAAATATCTGACGGATTAAAGTTAGTTAAATTGTAAATTAACCGCTAGATGCGGTAAGCTTACAATGTCACAAAAATTACAGCGTTATATTGCAATTTACTCTTTCCGTTACAATCTAGCAATAGTTTACAATTGACTAGATTGATAATAAACTAACTGTTGTTACAAATGTGACGTAATAATATATACTTAGAAAAGCACACAAATTGCAAATCATATTTTATTCAAATAGAGAAGACCAGCCACTTTCATCAAAGTTATTGGGACAATAACTACCAACCATTTAAAGCGAAGGACGTATTATTGTCGTTATTTTATATTATTTAGTTGTTTCTGTTTTCTAACACACATATTACGTAAGTACATAATGTCTCTATTTTACAATATGTTATTTCTAATAATATTTTTTATAATGATTACGTTAAAATATCAACTCATTCACAATCATTTCATGTTGCTATTCTTAATAACATACTATCCGCAAGAGTTAACTTGAGACCTGAGCAGAATGCGCGCTCCCCTCCCGATCCCCGCCTTCTTACCGCTCTCGCCGTCGATGGGTCAGTACCTCGCGCTTACGTCATCCGAGCGAAGTCTCATGTTAACTCTAGCGGGTTTTAAATATAAATGCGTTTTACTTTAAAAAAGTTAATGACTCACTGCCACACTCAGAGTCCGACAACTGACCAATTAATCTTAAAAGCCCACACTATTCAACCGTGTTGATGTATATTTTTCAGTTTACAACAGCCCAAATGCATAAATCTTATATTTAATTTATTATATTTTTATTTTAAAAAAACCTGCACAGGAAAGAATAATATGACATGACGGACATAGTCAGACAACTTCGGGCCATTAAGCCAATCGATTTTTAGATACATGGAGAAATTTATTAATGTTTTAGAAATAAGTGACTCAATTTATAAAAAAATCTATTGATCTGTAACAATTATTAAAATTGATTTTTTCTTTAAATATGTATATTATTGTCCTTTAAGATCTCTGAGTGCGGGCGTTAAATTTAAGTTTTAAGAGCTTAATACGACTTACATAAATCGTCACTATTTAAAAAAGAACTTTCAATTTTTTTAAGTACAGTTTTTGTAATAAAAATATAAATAAACCCTTATAGAAAATTAGAATAGTTTCCTATTTATTTTATTCATATACATATATACTCACCACCTCTGCTGGCTCGGTCAATTAGAATGGATGGGAGAGGATCGCGAGGAAAACATACTTGGGACGGCTGGTAGGTCGGCGGCCGATCGACCGTCCAAGAATCGCTGGAAAGACAGAGTGGAGGCTGACCTGTGTGAGCTTCGAGCCGATAATTGGCAAGAAACTGCACAGGACCGGGAAAAGTATGATGTCCGCGTGACGCGAAGCGGATTCACTTTGGGCGCTAAGTCAACAGAGTAGTAGTAAATATTTTTCTTGACTATTTTCGTAGGTTCTACTTCTATTGGTCTATTATCCTGAGATGATCTTGTATATAAATGATGATATATTACGTGATTGATGATAATACATTATATACATCTTTTCAAGATGAATCTTTAAATGATGTAAATATTGACGATAAAGTATACCTTTCTTGGCACCTAGTGATTAGTAAACTGTCAATTTATTCAACATATCAAGAATTCTTATTTTATTTTTATTTTGAAACAATTCAATCAGTATTATCATTGCATGGCTACATTATAGAGATATTAATGTGTTGAATAAATTAAAGTTTTGAATAAACTAATAGCGTGCCAATAATGATATAGTTTACCCTATAAATTTCTCGCACTGTCCGTTAATTAAATGTTATTTTGGTATGGACAATTTTGAATATGCATAAAATACTTATCAAAATAAATAATTTACAAAGGGTTAAATATATAATATATACCGTAGACAACTATTTACATAAGCAGTTATAAAGGCATATATAATAAATATCGTATCATATAATAATATATTTATAGGAAGAGTATAGATATAAATAGGATATGTTTTACAGAAGTCGAAATATAAGCTCATTGGAAATATTTGGCGAATAAAATGATAATTTAGATATGTTTATAAAGAGATTTTACGTAACACCCATAGATAACACCACAATATACTTATTATTATTAGTTTATTACATTGCTAAATAGCCACATAAGGGGCTATCCACAGATTACGTCACACATATTTCATGATTTGTTGACCGCTCCCCCGTCCTGGTCATATTCGTGAGACTCCTCCTTCCCTAGTGTGATATCACATATTGCACAATTTTCCATCACGAAATTATTAAATTAAAACAGTAGTTGTTCCGTAAATAGCTTAAATATATTAGATTTTGAAATGTGACTTCGAGAAATTTAGGATCTCTGCCACACTTTATCATACAATGTCACACTTCGTCGACCCCCCTTTACGAGTGACGTTATTTACAAATGGCTAAGTACTGGCAAATTTCTGTCCAAACGGTAATAAGGTAATACTATACGCGTTAATAATAACTTAATACACCAGCTTTTACAGTTAACTCGATTGAAAGGTAAAGCAGGCCTAACTCAAATAAATATATTCACTTAACACCTAATACAAAAATACATTATGGAAGACTAATATTTCATAAACATAACAATTGGCAAATGTACCTACTTAATGTACGTTAACAATTTATATATAATTATTTAAATGAATTAACTGTTATCTTCACAACCTGTTTCAAAAGATCAATAAATAAGTTTGATAAAACAAAAATGTACACTTTTTTATAATATCTGCTATCCATTCAAAGTTTTTTGGCCGTACCTTGCTAGCAAGGGTTAAAAATGTTCCAATGCTGCGCTCGCTTAGGCGAACGTTTACTCTTGTCCAAGATGAATTGGCGCGTTTGTTACAATTGGGCTCGAAATCTGCTATTACAATATTTTCAGAACGGTCGACCAGTGAAGTTATAGTGGTTGTTTTTGTATGAAAAAGAAACATTATGACGCCAGTGCTGGAACATTCTGACGATATTATAATAGCCGTAGACACATAGTCTGCTTTTACAATCGTGTTGTAATGGTTGATCGCTTGCGTCGTAAGGCCGTAGTAGTTGTTTCGGAGCGCTTGTGTATACAAAAGTAACCACTGTAGTGATATCTTGACGCCAATGTTCTACCATTCTGACACGATTGTAATAGCGGACTTGAAGCCTTGTTATCTAGATGCGCAGATTTCCTCACGATATTTTCCTTCGCCGTCAGTAATTGATGATTATAACAATAAGTACTGATAGTGTTCACCCCAATAGCCGGGTACTTTCTCTTCTCATTTCCCACAATAGTCCTAAACTGGCCGGGGCTTGTCCTTGGGTGCATTATTATATGGTGTAGACAGGGATAATCGCCGGTCAGTGTCACGCCACATTTAGATTAAATTTGTCAAGGGGCCTCTACGTGTTGGCCTTCCCATGGCTCCACGCAAGCCCTCCAAAAGTCCGGGCCATTTTTATGGCCCGTGGTCTTGAAAAACTACTGATAGAAAATATAAATAATTTTAGTAATAGTAAACCTAAACTCAAACCTATTTATTGCAAACTAAATAGTGTATTAGGAGTAATAAAAATGTATTATGTAATATACTCGTAGATCTGAATAAAATCTTAATTTAATTAATTTGTTTTGTGTGCCCGTCTTAGATTTGCATTAGTTAAGTACTGAACTTGCGAAATTGGCAATTTAAGCCCTTAATATTGTCCTTAGGACAGCGATTTTCCAGTTAAGTAATATGTTGTCGAATAAGTATATATTTGTCCGACGACGATAATAACTTACTCCAAGTTAACTAACTACATAACCAATGTAAATGTAAATCAGTTTTAAATCTAAAGTAACGAAAAATGTTAACAACCATATCTAGGAACATTCTGCAGTAATTTAATCTAATAATAAATATAACATTAATAACATTTCAATATTATGTTATTTAAATTAATTATGTGTTCATATTAGTTGAATTACATTTACATTACATTACATACATACAACTACATTAGTTGAATGTTATTTTTTCTGTATGCACCTGTCTTGGATTGCAATCCAGATTTGTTTAGTTACTAATATAATATTTTAATTTCTATGGTTGTAATTTGTTTTGTGCATCAATAAATTAAAAAAAATTGTATAGACATAATATACCAAAACTTCAGTTACCTAGTGCACTAATCATGAAAAAAACACGCTTATTTCAAAATTTTTCGTCGCTGTTTACTGTTGGCTAATATACTTTATGATAGTTGTAACAAAGTTATTAGAAAATTTAATTACATAATTATTAAAATATGTATTAAAAAAATTGCTCTAAATTCCGAAATAAAACAAAACTTGATTTTTAATTTAAAGTTTCGATGTCAATAAATATGTAAATATACATACATACACAAAATCATTTCTTTGAAATGTATTTTTAAAACATACATTAATATTACAGACTAATGAAGGATATGGCAAGAGTCACTTTCAGACTACATATCCGTTTTCCGATTGTATATTACAAAGTAACCTTTAATATTATCTTGTAACATCGTACTCAGAATACCTACTTAAGGAATGATTATCTCTAAATCTAATTTAAAAAACACAAAAAAGTTTACCCGTAAGCATATCCATATAAGTGAAAGCAACGAAACTTTTTTAGCTAATTAATCACACATACAAATAATTATACATACGAATACGAATCATACATACGAATAATTATACATACACACAGATACACACGGCATGCACTAGTAGATACACACATATAATGGAATTTTTTGTCTGCTAAAGAAGTTTCACTTCAATTACATTTTTTGCAATAAATTTAGGGCCGCTTACATAATGTTGCTTAAATTTATTTAAGAAACATAAAACGTATTTAACCCCCTCAAATACAATTAGCTTCTTGCACAACGCAAAATTTGCCACTAAATATGTTTAAAGAACTGTCAATACAACTTGTGTAAAACGTATTTAGGCAGTTTAATATGATTAACTAATTTTATTTAAAAGCGATTGTTATGTAAGCGGCCCTTAATGAAAAACTGTAAAAGGCGTTAAATTCAATGAATCCTTAAATTCTCCGAGGTCAGCCGCGCTACGTGTAAAACTATATTATATGCCACTCGATATGGTCTGTTACCAGATATGTATAATTTCGTCGCATTCACCTTTTACTTCTTTTTCAAAACTTAAAACTTTTGACCAATACAGAATAATCAATATTGAATTTTGGAACGTTAATTCTTGGCAAATTTATTAGGTCATAATTATTATTAAAGTACTTTTCCAATCTTTTGTTATTCCAAAATCATAATGATAACTGAAATAAATTCTCTCCATTGTGATTTCAAAACTTATTTTAAGGACATTTATGTTCTTCTCAGTTTCGTGAAATGTTATTTAAAGGACGCCATCTTCGTTGATTGATATCAAATAGCTTCTTATCACTATGATATAGTAGAAGTTCTCGGCTGGAAAATAAATAATAATTATAACCTACTATAAATAATAATAAATAACCCACAAGGGGGTTTGTGGCGAAGCCTTAGATGTGTAGCGACAACTCGAACCTAACTCCGGGGGCCAAGGGAAGGTCCCCGCCTCCGTGCTTGCTTTAGCAAGCCGGCACGCAGTGGAAATCGCTAGAGCTAAGACTTATGCTCCAGGGATGGAAGTGATAAATGGCATAACGTCGAAAGTAGCTTCGGTGAATCTGCAGCCCACCTCTTAGCCCCCCCTTAGTCACTCACACCCATGTTGCCCCTCGTCAATATCGGCATTTCGGCCCATGCAGTGAATGGCGAGTCACCGTCTGCCCATGTTTTCCATGTTCCTTGAACATTGCGACGGGCAGACGCCCGTAGTCCCCGATCTGTAACTCCACTAGCAGTTGATACCAATAACTTGGTACCTTTTGTTCTCATTCCCTACAATAGTCCTACACCTACCCAAGCCCCGGTAAGTGTAGGACTATAAAAATGTACCCAAGGACAACCTTGGGTGCATATTTATATGGTGTAGACAGGGACAATCGCCGGTAAGTGTCATGCCACATTTAGATTCAATTTGTCAAGGGGCTTTACGTGTTGGCCTTCCCATAACCCCACGCAAGCCCCCCAAAAGTCCGGGCCATTTTTATGGCCCGTGGTGTACAGAGGCATACATATAAATAACAGCCGATAAACATCCCACTGTTGGGCTCGAGTACCCCAATTTCTTACGGGAACGGACTGTATACCCGCTAAGCTTGTCAAAGGCGGCTTGGAGGGTATGGCACATCGGTTATCTCGTTGTCCAAGTTTCATTGCGATGTTTTCCTTCACCGTCCGCAAGTGGTGATTATAATAATATGCACATTACGTCAGAAAACTTTCAATGAGCCCAAGGTGCAATTGTTAGTTGGGAAATTCGTTGGTAGGTGGCGCTAACACATAGCTCAAGAAATGCTAGAAAACTCGCCTTGTTAATAAAGACGCAGAATAATTGAAAAAAAAATGAAACAAGTTCCAAGTCTTACCTAAAAATAATATATGCGCGATAACATGGCCAGCATCCATGTGGAACAGGCTCTTTAGGAAACCAATGATATACAGCACCAAAAAGATAATCCAAAAGATACAGTACTTCTTTAAAATACCAGCTTTCTCCTGAAATTTTTTTAAATTAATATTCTAGAAGTTATATGTGAGTAAGACGTTTGATTAGCTTAATATAAGATAATCTATAATACAGATTATAGAATCCTAAAAATGTGTCTGTACATTGAAGCTATTAAAAAAAACTACTGCAACTGCGTGAAAATGATGCAATTTGTTTTAGATTTCTTGTCTGTTTGCCGGTTTGTCTGTTTGATCGGGATTTACTTAAGCTACTGAGCCGATTTCGATGCGGTTATAAATGATCGACAGTAAATTCTAGACTTAAAATCTGTGCTAGTTTTTCTCACGGGAATCCCGCGAGAATTTGTCTGGGGATAATTTAAATAGGCCAGATAGAAAAAAACCAATTCCAATGTGGGTTTTACACTGATCGATAGAAAATTGTATGTAATAAAATGTATGATATTTTTTTATCCCAGGAACAGTGTGTTTGTTCGGGTGCAAATAATTAGCCTATATTGATACAGTTTTCACTAAAACTATAGCTTACATTCTTCTTTCAAAGCTGCGGTACTTTTTGTCCCGGGAATCCCGCAGAAATTTCAGGTCAAGCCTGGTTGAAGTTGCGGGCATGTCTTAATATCTTATAAAAATATCTAAGGAGCTTCAAATAATACAGAATAGTTTCAAGTAGACAAATTTGTCGTGATTAGCTGTTTTCAATATCATGGAATTCATGAAAACGAAATTAAATAAGAGTTAATTAATATTTTTAATTAGACTGATTTATGTAAGTTTAGTAAATATGTTTTAAATAATAAAAGGATCAATGTTTTAATTTAGATAATTTATAAAAACAAGAATGGACTAGTGCCACTAATTGTGATTGAAGTGATTGAAGTTTGTCACTGTCAGCCCCTAGAGTTCTTCCATGATATAGTTCCGGAAACCCAAAAAGTGAAGTTTCTTACCTTATAAACGGCATAAACGAAGACCAAATCCACTAAAAATTTAACCACCAATAGCACAACCAAAAGCACCACAATGGTATAAACCACTGACGTCATTGCCGCGTCTTCTTCCCGCTTACTTTGCATTTCTCCCGTCTCCTTGATGACCACCGCGAATGTTATCAGAATCACCGCTTGGATGAACGTCAGAATCTAGGAACAAACACTTTTTGTCGTTCATAATAGTTTCTTCTTTGTAATCAATGAAACGAAATCAAGCTCGATTTACATTTGCATCAGTTAAAAAGAACTAATACTACAAAACATAAAAGTTAAAACAGCTAAAACTATGAAACTAACCTGTAAGTAGTTCCCTGGACATTTAGCTCTTATTATAGAACTACCTAGTTTGATGTCAATTTTAGATTACAATTCCGCTAAGGCTTTTGTTACATACGTAGAGCTCTCGTCTACTGCATATTTGATTGAAGATTATTTTAAAACTTAATCAAATATATAAATAAATACTTATACAAATAAATACTTAAAAAGGAAAATTAAATATAAACATATTTTAATCAGTGCATTAATTCTACATTTATATTTCAACTCACTGCATTGATGATTCCCATGGCGATGCATCCTGATTTCAATCCAAAAACAAAACAAAATTTATCCAATACTGGCAACTCCATCCTCGCCTGCAATTAATAAGGATTTAAATTACATTTAGGTATGAAAAATTAAAATAATTTTGCGCATTTTGAAAATCTCTATGAGCACCTATATTTTTGACATAGTATAGTGATGCCATGAAAGACGAATACTTTAAAAAGCGTTTGACTCAACTTTTTTTTCAAATTTCACGTAATAGTTAAACATTTAGAAAGAGAAATCTACTTTTTACGGCTATGTTTATATTATTTACCCCGCTATTGATTTAAATATAAACATCGTTATGATTCATTTTGAGTTGATATTTCCTTCACCGTAGTGTAGAAATCGTGTAGTTTTTGGTCAAATTTGTTCAGAATATATTCGATCTAGTATTTAATTTTCGATGACATGATGATACAAGAATTCCGTTATTTATTATTTATCACTGTCAATGTGGAGTTATGGTAGACCGATTAGGACACCACGGGTTGTCATGTTTAAAAAGCGCAGGAAGAAGATATCGTCATCGTCTCAACGACATCAGCCACCGAGCTCTTGTCAGCGTCGGCGTACCGGCCATTCTAGAACCGAATGGCCTGATGCATGACGATAGCATCCCTTGGAGGATGGGGCGGCCGCTAGTGTGGGATGCGACCTGTGTTGACACACGGGCGCCGTCACATCTGCCAATGACCGAGTCAGGGGCTAGCAACGCTGCCGCTTCAGTTGAAGACGTCAAACGGCGCAAATATGGAGCCTTAGGAAGGGGTTACATAATTGTACCGTTTGGGGTTGAAATATTAGGTCCGTCGGCAAAGAGTTTGTTTAAAGACATATATAAGAAAATCTGACACCACCCGTGATGAGAAGGCTGGCTCATATTTTGCACAACAAATAAGTATGCTGCTAAATAAGGCTGGCTGCATTGCCACGCTTTACGGCAACAGCGTGGCAATGCAGCCAGCCTTCTGGGCACGTTCCCTGTTGGCAGTGATCTGCTACATAATGTATTTTAGTTTCGATGTCTTTTATTTATAAGTATTCTACATTAAATTAACTTAAATCGTTGAAATGTATGTACACAGAATTGCGTTTATTCGATTCCGAAGTGGCAAGGAAGTCTTAAAGGCAATGTGACAATAATCAGGCACGCGCTTGCTCGCTATACTGTAGAGGCCCAATTCTGCTATCAATATCTTGGCGTTGCGATGATATTTAAAGTATGTATGATGATATTTAATGTATGATATTTAAGGTATGATTCCTGTCGATTATTTATTTATTGCGATAGTGTCAAAAATTCATATTCTAGTAGAACACGAATTCACAATATCTTCTCGAAATCATCAAGAATATAATAAATAATATTATTATATATTTATAATTTATTAATGTCTTAATGTAAAATTGCAAAATATCACATATATCACACTAGGGAGGGAGGAGTCTCGAATGTGACCAGCTGTAACAAGGACGGAGGAGAATCATGAAATTTGTGTGACGTCATTTGTAGGTGGCCCCTTATGTACGTTTGCAACACTCATCAACACTGTCAGCCTCGAAGGAATTTTATTATAATACTTTAATATTTTTACAAGACCACGAGCCTTAAAAATGACCCGGACTTTTGGAGGGCTTGCGTGACGGAGGGGGCATGGGAAGGCCAACACGTAGAGGCCCCTTGACATATTTAATGGTAATGTGACACTGACCGACGATTATCGCTGTCTACACCACACAACAATGCACCCAAGGACAAGCCCTGGTCAGTGTAGGACTATGTATGTAAAAAGTGCTGGTCTATTGCGATGGACTTCTAGTGGAACTAGGGGTCTGGGACTATGCCGACTGTGCCATCTGCCCGTCGCAATGTTCGGAGAACATGGATTTTTTATTTTTTTACTTAGCTTTCTATACATAGATTATGTGCAAAATATATGCATTCATGTAAAGGTTACATATACTCTGAAATCACAAACAGACAATTCTATTAATATAAGTGTCTCAGTCTCAATAAAGACGAAGAAGAAAAAGAAAGAAAGTGAACCATGGACATTGAAGCGAAAGCTCCGAACAAACCCGGGATGTAACGCTCGGTTGATGATGAGATTAGAAAATAAAATGCCAATTACAGTTTATATTTAATATAATTTTTTTTGCAAACTTTACCACCTCCCCTACTTATCTCATAAAAGAACATTTTGTACATACCATTTTGTTTTAATTGATTGATATCACAACACTAATTTCGTTTTCCGTTAGTTTATAGCGAACGTTAAACAGATTTACGCGTAAACTGGTGCGAATAATACATTTTAATAGATTCACAATTTCATTGTTAAAAGAGACAACTTCAGTTAGCGAGAGTAACACTGATTGAGATCCTGTAGGTAGTTAAGGCTCATATCGCAAAAAAAAAACATTTTTATTTTGTATATTAATGTTATGTATGAATGAATAAATGAACGAGTGAATGAATGAATTGTTTATATTTTATAATTAAATATAATTTATAAATAAAAAATAACAATACAATAGGCGGTCTTATCGCTATTAGCGGCTTATTCCAGATAACTTTTGGATGGACAAGAAATTACGAAAGAACAATGGTATGTTGCGTAATAGTCACTTTACTGTATCTTATAATAAATAAATATATACTCATACTAGCTGTCCCGGCAGACGTTGTCCTGCCCTGAAGAAATAAAATTTAGAACCCGATTGCAGCGCCATGTACAGGGTCCAATTGTGAATCTAAATCTAAACCATCCTCGAATCCCCTTGAACTCACACAAAAAAAATTCATCAAAATCGGTCCAGCCGTCTAGGAGGAGTTCAGTGACATACACACGCACACAAGAAATATATATATAAACATGGTATAACACGCTATAATAAAATATTCTATATAACTGTGTATTCAGCCTTAGTGATAGTTCCGATGGCTCTCTTGCCCCTCCCTTTATTATCCAAGATTGAATATCCCATTCAGCCCCCCCCCCACTCCAATTCCATATCCTGTTCCTGCTGTCTGATCGCTCTAACTCATCCTCATATCCCATCCTCTTTATGACAACGCGTTGGCTTCGCTAGTGGTATTGCAAAAGTCTATAGGCGACGGGAACCACTTTCGATGATCTGGGCCGTCTGCCTGTTTGCAAGGTTCTCAATAAAAAACATATAGTCTTTTATGTTTAGATTATAAATATATATTAAGAACCATGAGAAACTAGCATAAAATTCTAATCAATCTATGTATAAAATTGTAAATGAAAAATAAGAAAATATGTGTAAAGAAAAATTATGAACAAATAAATAAAAATACAAGATCGAAGATTCATCAACAAAAAACAGAAAGAAGAATTGATATAAATTTCTGACCACTTCGAAAGAGGCAATGAGAAAAATAATATTTACACAATAAAATAAGAACTTGTATATCAATAGTATTATAAAACATCAACAGATTACGGTCAAGTTATATTCACTGCGGTCTTGAATGAGCCTCCCAGACCGCAGTAAACAAAATAAAGTTTTTTTTGAGACTTGCAGCTGGTAATTGAACCGAATTTCTATTTCAGGGAATTAGACCAGCCAACGTTTAGACAAGTAGCGCACAGAGACCATCAATATGGGTTACGCATGAAAAATAATTACATTTTTTCTTCGTCCCATTTTCTACTCAAACGTTTATCAGGAATTCCGGTAAAGTTTTTCTATATTATGTACGCTACGACAAGCAGTCGTTTCAAAATGTCATTACTAATTAATTATGCAAACTACCATCGGCACACCGAATCAACAATATTCCTGCCACGGGTTGTATGGAAGAGATCGCTTTTTAGCGATAAGACCGCCCGTTCTATATAATTAGAATAATTACAGTTTGTAAGTTTTATTTAATGGTTTTTTATTTGTATTATTATTTAATAAAGAATAATGTATCTTAATTTCTGTGTTGTGACATTTATATTATCCTCCCTATAAATGTCATGACACAGAAATATGCAATGGTGACCACTTTTCATCAGGTCAGATCATACTACACCTTCTTGCCTATGTAAAACAAAAAAACCTATCTGGTCAACGAATGAAATGCTACTGACAATTTTTATATTACTTTAACATTATTATTCATACAACTTTTTTATTAATTATTTTTCAATAAAAATTAGTGCTTCGCCTTAAGAGGGAGGCTGCCTCGGTCCTGCGCAGTAGTACCTCCTCCGATCAATAGCAATCCAGCCACGACCCTGTTACAAACTGATACATTAATTCATTAATGTCTATACATTATCATCCTAGCAGTAAATCCCAGCTGCGTTCGGAGCGTCCCCTTTGGAGCGCGGGGTTCGGTTTCCTATTTATCTTTATTCAGCTTTCATTAAAAATAATAATATTTTAAAGTTGTGTTTTAGACGATCTTATCCTTTTTAATTTTCTCAGATTATGTTAAAATTTCCTATCTTTCGCGTTATCTATACTAATATATAAAGCTGAAGAGTTTGTTTATCTGTTTGCTTGCTTGAACGCGTTAATCTCAGGAACTACTAGTCTGATTTGAAAAATTATCAGTCAGGTATCCCATTCAGTATCATGAGTTAGATATCCCATTTACCGAGGAAGGCTATAGGCTATTATCATCACGCTAAGGTCAACAGGAGCGGAGCACAAATGAAGAATATTTCAAAATGGGGGGGGGGGGTATTTTTAATTTACTTCACTATTCCACGAGGACGAAGTTGCGGGCAGAAGCATATAGTATAGCATATAGTATTAATAATAAAGCTGTAACTTCTGTAAGAACAAACACATTTTCATTAATGTTTTTTTTTTAATTAAGCTTATTTTTACTGCATGACTTCAGAAGACAGGGAGACGGCCCACCTGATGGAACGCGGTTATTATTGCCTATGGACATTTGCAATGCCAAAGGCGTTACAAATGCGCTGCTGCTCAACCTGGTGCCGGAGCCGCAACTCAAGGTTGTTTTGGCGGCATACTCTAGACCAGAGGTGGTAGCCATCCAGGCAGGCAAATACCCTACCACCTAGCTGTGGGTTGTTTAGTCGCCTCCTACGACAGACCATTTTAATTTTAAATATGCAATAAATATAATACGTACAATAATTTCCCGTAATAAGTAATTTATATATTTAGTAAAATTTGTTCATTTTAAATCTTGCAAAAAAGTAACAAAGAAACGTTCATAATAAAGAAGGAATTATTGTCTATGAATAATAAAAATAAATAGGAGTAACAAAGACTGCGATGACTCGTCGGTCAACATACGAAATTAGTGTCAGTAATATGGGTTTATTCATTTCAGCTGTGAAAATATCGATAGTTATTATATCGATAGCTCGATAATATTATTGAAGTGAAACTTCTTTATCGGCATTGGAAAAAAAATTACCCTTACATTTTTCGGTTACGCGTTAAATTTTTCTTGCCTTTCTTTTTTTTGTCTTTCTTTAACGAGTTGTTGATAGATGGCTTGTGAGACGAGCATTGTAATATTTCTTTACTTTATTGTGTTTTAATTAATATACGAGTTTGATGATTTATAAATCATTTATTTAGTATACATACATACATATATATATATATATATATATATATATATATATATATAAGGTCATAAAGAAGTTTCACTTCTAACGTGTGTACAACTAGTACACGCACACATTTTTTAATGCTTTAATATTATGTCGAGTAAGATTTTGTATGGAAAAATCGGTACAGTGATTAGAACATTTAACATAACTTTCTATATAATAGTTTACTTAGCCAATACTAATTAAAAAACAACTTGCTTTTATATTTTTAATTTTTTTGTATCTAATATTGAGCCTGAAGTTTGATTATTTTGTGTTCTATTAGCTGTAACACCATCAACTCTTGAAAAATAAATTGTCTAACATATCTTTCCATAGTATAAAACAAAGTCGATTACCGCGTGTGTCTGTCTGTCTGTATATCCGCTAAGTTCTCCTAAACCACGCAACAGATTATTAAGTGGTTTGCCCCATTAGTTAGAATTTTTTTAAGGAACGTCATATGTAATTTTGTCGATAATATTAACATAATCGAAACGATTAAGAAACTAATATGTGATAAGATTAAATAGGATGTAAATAAATAATATCTTACACCATGATTTTTTCTCTCTAAAATAATGTACTGACAGTTGTCAATCTCATCGTACATGTAATCTGGCCTGCCGGAAAACAGGCGCCACATATACATATACCTACTAGCTTTTTCCCGCGACTCCGCTCCCGATATATAAAAACCTCAGTAATTTTTTTATGTAAGTAAAATAAAGTCATACAACAAGGTTTGGTGCGGTGTAGGTGATGGGAAAAACTGTGGTATGTGTGGTATTTGTAAACATAACAAAACACAAAAAAAATTAGTTATTTTACCTAACCGCTTGTTAAAGTTAGTGCGGTTACTAGATTATGTTTCGTATTACAGATATTAATTTGCCGAGTAATGCAGTGAATAAATCTTAATGTGTATAAATAGGATCTATTAAAGACTACATAATATCAGCTGTCTGTCATAGTTTATTATATACTGTACAGGCGAAAACTTCTTTAAAAGAAGAGAAGGGTTTAGATGAAAATTGGACTAATGATAGATAAACTATTTTCATGAATGTATAAAACAAACAAAAACACAATTACTACCCACACTCTGTTTAAAAAAAGTATATTATTGTACTAACAAAAAGTAAATACATAAATTATCACTGATCATCATGAACGTACAAGAAAACTGTCTACATTGTTATGTACAATAGTTTAAATTTATCGACGTCGGGACGAAATTAAACATGAATTACTATTCGACCACGTGGACTTGTGAAGCAGCAGTCAATGGCAGTCATTGGTAGTTATTAGCTATGCGCGTGCGCAAAGTAGTCGTGTTTTTCGGTGTCATAACCTGCGTGTGGTGTTCACTGCCGACCGGTAAATACGTTTTATTATTTTAAAATAGATAATAATTGGTTTCTAATTTTAAATATTTATCGATAAATAGGGATGTAAATGGGGCAATTTATTTTAATGTCGATAAACTTTCGTCGGTTTTGTATCAAGGTTACATGTATGCATCGCGTTTACTCTTCTATGTAGCAATGTTTTATTTAGAATATTTCTGTATACTATGATATGCCTGCGACTAATCCACGCTTGACTTAAAATTCCCGCGGGATTCTCGGAACACAAAGTATAGCACCATTTAAAAGTAATGTGAGCTATCGTTTTAGTGGAAACTGTCGGAATGAACTAATTTTTATGCACAACTTCAAACCGCTCGCGGGAAAATTCCCGGGATAAAAATTAGTGCAATGTATAAATAGAATTAGCTGTCGATCAGCGAAAACCGCATCGAAATCGGCCTAGTAATTTTACGTGAATTCCGAACAAACAGACAAGAAATTTAAAAAATCCATCGTGTTCGCCATCGTTTCTACAGCTATTTTTAACAACTTTAATGTACAGACACGGCATGTTTCGAATTTTGTAATATTACAGATTAATAATATATGTATTATTATTATTATATATATATATATATATATATATATATATATATATATATATATATATAAATATGTATATATATAACGAATGCAAGGATAATGGTCGATGATGTTATGCTGGAACAAGTGAATGAGTTTGTATATCTTGGATGTGCTTTTAGCAGGGATGGAAGGTACACCGCTGACATAGAAAGAAGAGTAAATTTGGGGAATAGTGTGAATGGAGCGTTAGGTAAACTTTTAGGCGCTAAGAACCTCAGTCAGAAAGCCCAGCTTGTTATACACAACGCGGTGCTGGTACCTACGCTCACGTATGGAAGCGAGAGTTGGGTATGGAACAGAGAGCATGAAAGTAGAGTAAACGCAGTCGAGATGCGAGCACTGCGCAAAATCTGCGGAGTGACGCTCGCGGACCGCGTTCGTAATACCGAAGTAAGAAAGAGAGTTGGTCTGAAAGAGAGTGTCGGGGTGAAGGTAAGGAAAGGAATGCTCCGGTGGTTCGGGCATGTGGAAAGAATGTTTGATGAAAGAATGATTAAACAGATATACAATGCAAAAGTGGATGGATGCAGAAGTCGCGGAAGGCCACGACACACCTTCCATGATCAAATTGATCGTGTATTAGCAGAAGGTGATGTCAGGAGCCTTAAGAACAGACGAGCGTGCATGACAAGAGCTATGAATGTCAAAGAAGCAAGTGAGGTGTGTAAAAATAAGCCTGTATGGCGCTCTGTTGTTCGTGCCTACCCCGCAAGGGACCTGGCGTGAAGTTATGTATGTATGTATGTATGTATGTATATATATATATATATATAATGCCAATTTTCTGCACCACCATTCGCCTGATTCAAATTTTTCTCATTTAGGTTGCCTGGAAGAGATCGCTTCGAGCGATTAGGCCGCCTATTGTATTGCCTAGAAAATATTGTAAATATGGTCTGTTTCTGTAATTCTATATTTTGGTATGCAATAAAGTGTTATCTATCTATCTATAACATAATAAAATACTTATTTTTATTTTCATTATGAAGTTAGCAATCAGGCAGATAAATGGTCACATCTTATGGAAAGTGGTTACCATCGTGTTAAGGAACGCCTGTTTATTTTAAAGGGCAATTTTGTTTATGTGTGCCCGCGCTACATTTTTGACAGGCGCGTGATATAGTGACGCACCGATTTTGTATCTACCGTCATAAATACCGCTCTCATACTGTGAGCTCATTTAAAGGAAGAACATTATTTAAGCCTTTTGACGTTTTATTTTATCCTGCTACCGCGTTGCGAACATTTAGGATGGGAGAAAGAGAATAGGATAGAGTGATCAATTGTAAAATTTTATTTCTGTTAACTGTATCTTTTAAAACACAATGAAGCATATTCATTCATCAAAAAAAAACATTACACACACTACAATGTATTTGACACACACACGCATATATACTCTTTTGTTTAGTTTGTGTTATAGAAGCCTTTGACAACAGAACTTTAATAATGTTCAAACTTATAATTTAAATTAATTATGGACGAATTTTGACCACTAGGCGACCACTAGTTTATATTAACGAGTGATCTAAGGAACTAACTAACGTAACTAACGAACTAACTTTCAGATCAAGATTTCTGGTTGAAACTGGCAAAAGAAGAACTAGAGGAAAGTCTTAGAGTAAAATGGAATCTTGGAATTGCGAAGAACGTGATATTGTTTGTTGGAGATGGCATGGGACCGAACACCGTGACTGCAGCCAGGATATACAAGGGCGGGGAGTCCTATAGGCTTGTGTTTGAAAAATTCCCACATATGGGAATGTTGAAAGTATGTAGTACGTATAATATGAACGTCTTAACGTCCTACTGCTGATCAAGGGCCTACCAATTTTACGGGAACGGACAAGCGTGAAGATTATATGTGAATTGGCTAGTTTCACACAAAGGTTATCTAAATGGTTTCATCTTGATGTTTTCTTCACCGCCAGCACTTTTTTATTTATTTTTATTGCAGGAGTTCAGCAAACAGGCAGACGGCCCACTTGATGGAAAGCGGTTACCATGGCCTATGGACATTTGCATCACCAAAGGTGCTATAAATCGCTGCCCCTATCTTAAGGGAGTCTGGAACCTGGTCTCTAATGCCGGAACACAACTCAAGGTTGTTACGGCGATATATTTTAGACCAGGAGTGGTAGCTATCCAGTCGGGCAAATGCCCTATCACCTGGCTGTGGGTTGTTTTGTCATACATCACGGGGTAATTGTAGCAATATACAAATTAGATTAGAAAAAATGATCAAGTGATGCATGCTTCCCCATTGTAATGCATGCTTCTCCAATCCGGAGATCTCCGGATTGGAGAAGCATGCATGCCCAAGCCTGCCCAAGTAGACTTGGGCAGGATCTAGGTAGACCAAACATATCAATCTTTAATAGTTTTAATAATGTACCTTGACAATATTACCAGACATATTCAGCAAATAAAATGGTGCCAGACTCAGCATGTTCTGCGACAGCTCTGTTCTGTGGAGTAAAAGCCAATCAAGAAACCGTCGGGCTAGATGCAACAGTCAAGCACAAAGACTGTCCTGCATCATTAAGACCTGAATCGAGACTGAACTCTTTAGCAGCATTAGCTTTGAAGGCTGGGAAGAGTGCAGGTAATGTAATTTGAAATATTTTAACAAACAGGGATGCCAGGGATGATTTTTGCTTTGCTAATAATAGAGATAGTATAAATGAAGTCCCAGTCACTAACAATTAGCAAATAGATACAAGGAAGAAGAATGTTTTTGGAAATGTTACAGCAAATTGAATTGAAATGTACGTCCATAAGAATAAATTTTCACACAAAGTTTAAAAAAATGCATACTTTAATATGCCACTTCATCTTGGTTTTCAGGCTTAGTAACCACAGCAAGGGTGACCCATGCCACTCCTGGACCACTATATGCTCACAGCGCTGATAGAAAGTGGGAATGTGAGGACGAAATGCCTTCTGAAGCAGCAAAGTGTAAAGACATCGCAAGACAGTTGGTGGAAGACTGGCCAGGGAGAGATCTCCACGTATGATTTACTGTAAAATTATACCTCCTAGTTTAATTATGGAAAGCAGTCTGTAAACCTAAAATTCCCATAGCTAGAAGTAGCCTCATTTAAATGTCTATAGCAATACATAAATTTGATAGGTGTCTGTGGTTTAAATTTTTTTTTAATACGCAGACGGTTCGGTTTTGTTTTTTTTAATTCTAAACTCATTAAACATTAAGTTTGATATATTGACTATCAGCGTCTTCTGTTTTAATCTCATGTTAGTCTTAGGAACAATTTCTGTTTCTACAATTCCAGGTTGTTCTTGGAGGTGGGAGACAAGTTTTGGTCTCTAACTCTTCAGGCAGCCCAGCAGACCCTCTCGATACTTGGTCTTGTATAAGTAAAGATGGGCGGAACCTCATAAACAAATATAAAGAAGACAAAAAATCTCGCGGTCTCAAGTATAGTTTTGTATCAAACAGTAAAGAACTAAAAGAATTTAACGCTGCAAAAACAGATTACCTTTTTGGTAAGTATAACCATGAAAAAGAAGAACCTACTAGGAATTACAACGACAATTAAAAACCATAACTCGTAACACCACAATCCGTTCTTTTTTTTCTAGACAATGAAAACTTTTTATTCACTTTTTGGAAATTCAACACTAAGCTTGCAATCAACGTTATATTATTTAAAATAAATTGTTTACATTAAAATTGAAAGTCATAATTAGCTCGTTATCGATTTCATGAAATTTCCGAAATTGAAAAAGATGTAATTAAAGACTTCCAATTTCTGACTGTTTAGTTAAATGTTTAAATAACGATTGGTTATTGGAAGTTTTTGCGATTTTGCTTAAAAGCAAGGACGGACTATTGGTACTACCTATAATTGCAGAGTGTGTTACAAGTTACTTCTTTTACCGAGTTATTATAATTGTTTACTCTTTTTCTTTCGTGGGATAATTAACATTTATAAATGTATTGATTCGGTGAAGGATGAAGTAATGATTTGAATAGAGGAGAGTGTGAAAGGACATATTGTGCCGACCAAAAATAATTGGAGTAGTCGAAAGGAAGGAGAGAAAGTTAAATATTGAATATGTTTATTGATATCATATTTATTTCTTACCAAAAGTTCTATTTTCTTCTATTATAAGCTATCTGTCTCTTTTGGTATGTCATTTGTTCACAAGTCCTTATTAATTAAAATAATTATTAAATAAAATTATGTTAGCAGTCCATAGACGCAAGTTATTCATCCTAACGTCAAATATCAATCAAGATTATTATATAAACACATCAGAATATAGACCTATAGTTATACAGGTTTCTTTACGTTATTTTCCTTCATCGTCCACAAAAATATCAATATACCTATCTATTTTTTAAATTTAATTCCTGCCTTAATATTTTCATTTTTAGGTATCTTTGCCAATGGCCACCTGATGTTTGAACACGAAAGAAACAAAGGTCCAGAGGGCATGCCATCTATTTCAGACATGGTCGAAGTAGCGATTAAAGTTCTCCAGAAAAATAAGAAAGGTTTCTTTCTTATGGTCAGTATACGTTGAACTTGTAAGTTAAAGATATAATACAAAGAGCCCTGTAAAAAGGACTCTCCGAACCCAACCGAAATTTAATGCTCAGATAATCATCATCATAGCCTAAAATCCTGGTTGTGTTCGGAGCATCTGCCTCGAAGCCCGGGTCCTCTGTCCTACTTTTTCTTCTCCACTTTGCGTGGTCTTCGTCATCCCTAATTGTGAGACCATTGATACGCATATCATCTTTTACATTTCTTGAGCCTACCTGTTCGACCGAAACCTGATGGAAGCAGCACGTAATTTGTTCCTCACTAGTCAACTTCCGTAAAATCTAGACCATACCAACATAGGCGACATTCTTGCAGTTTATCCGCTAAGTCACGGAATGCAGCCTGCCTCGGATGCGAGAATTCCTAACTAAGTTCTTCCGTGTGCCACTACATATCCACTACACCATACTCATCTCCGTTACATGCTTCAGTGCTCAGATTGTAATGATAATCCCGCAAAAGTGGCCTGGACCGAACTAATCACCAAAGAAGTCAAATTTATCTTATACTTTCAAGGTAGAAGGCGCTAAAATAGATTTGGCTCATCACAGAGGTTGGGCCAAACGGGCAGTAGACGAAACAGTGGCCATGGAGAACGCTGTCCAACTTGCAATGTCTATGACTGACGAAAGAGACACTTTGATCATCGTAACCAGTGACCATACACACACCTTATCTATCAATGGCTATCCATATCGAGGAACAAATATTTTCGGTAAAAAAGGTTTTAAAATTTATTGAAATAATTAAAAAAATCCTGCCTACTTTAGACATCCGAATAAAAATAAGTTTGTAGCATTCGTTCAGAAGTGAAGAAAAAATATAATTATATAAATATGACTCTTAAACGCTCTAAAAACAAAGTTTAACTTATTCTAGTTTCATCTTTTGTTTTCGATGTATGTATCTATATATATAAGAGTAGAAGTATATCTGAAATTTCATGATATACCTAAAGACACTTTAGAAAGCATACATACATAACTTCACGCCAGGTCCCTTGCGGGGTAGGCACGAACAACAGAGCGCCATTTAGGCTTATTCTTACACACCTCACTTGCTTCTTTGACATTCATAGTTCTTGTCATGCACGCTCGTCTGTTCTTAAGGCTCCTGACATCACCTTCTGCTAGTACACGATCAATTTGATCATGGAATGTGTGTCGTGGCCTTCCGCGACTTCTGCATCCATCCACTTTTGCATTGTATATCTGTTTAGTCATTCTTTCATCATACATTCTTTCCACATGCCCGAACCACCGGAGAAGCATATTTAGAAAGCAAATAATAAATTATAAAAATCACTTTCATGTTGATACCAGAGATGAAATTGTGGTGAGTCCACTAACTGCTCGGCCGCTGCAAATATACCCACGTAGTCTCAATCAAAGAATACAGAATCCATCTCTAGAAATACATAAACAAGAATTCTTATTTACATTTTGTTATGGCCATTTCATTACCTAACTATCCCAATCATGTTGTGTTATAAGGGAGTAATCTTCAGTGTCGTATTATTTAATTGTTAATAAAATCCTTCTTTACCATACTTTTCACCTCCACGATCGTTGACGTACTCATGTTGAGTCATATGCTTTACAACTTCTTGGACGCTTAGAAAGTCTTATATGAAACCTACACTGACGTATTCCATAGCTAACTGATAATATACCAGTTTGTTATTAATGAAAATACTTTCTTTCCACATTCGATAACCGCTAGCGACTGCAACTAAATCAACAGTCCATGACACTTGGCAGTCATCCATCTTACATTGCGCTATTTTCTTCATGTCATACATATCCAATTTGTAGAATGAGTTCTCTTCTCCAATTTTACCAGAACATTACAATACGAAATTCTTCAAAAGGGTTGCAAATAGATTAAAAAGTTCTAACGTGGTAGGAGACGCATCGATCCCTTGATGTTGTAGATCCTTGGGGACTAAAGGCGGCGGTAACCATTTATGAATAAGTGGACCGTCAACCAGACTGTTTGCTAACACACATAAAGAGAACTATTTCATTCCAGGAGTCGTCGGTCCATCGAACTACGACGGCGTGAACTATACTACCTTATCCTACGGCACAGGTGGTCCTGGTGCATTTCAGTACTACATAGAGATCGTCGGCAACGAGTCCAAGGTCACGAGGAAAGACGCAAGTCTTGAAGATACCGACAGATTCGATTACGAGCAGATATCTGCTATTAGACTGATTGAAAACAGTCATGGTGGTGGAGACGTTGCTATATATGCCAGGGGTAAAGTTTTAGTACCTATAAAGAATTCCATAGACGAATGGCCAAAATCATTTCTGGGAAAAATGTCTGTATCTTAGAAAAAAAGTCGGACGCACGGAAATGACGAATGCATAATGGTTCCGTTATTGCTAAAATTGCTAGAGAACTTTAAACATAAAAATTAAATGCCATGATTGATTATTGTCAGCAATGGGGGCGCCAGCTGATTTGCGCATCCAGCATCCAATATGATTAAGAGGCGACAAAACAACACACCCATTTGCTCGACTGGATGGCGACCACCCCTTGTTTAGAGTATGCCGCCATAATAAGCTTGTGTTGTGTTCCAGCATTAGTGACCAGGTTCCAGTCTCCCTTAAGAGAGCAGCAGCACATTTGTAGCGCCTTTGGTGTTGCTAATGTCCATAGGCGATGGTAACCGCTTTCCATCAAGTGGGCCGTCTGCCTGTCTGCTGAACTCCTGCAATAAAAAAAAATAAAGCTTACTCCTAAACCAGCGCTGGTTTTCAAATTAGGACTTTTTTCGTTGATTTTCTTTATATTCATACATTTTCCATTGTATGTCATTTAGTTTTGTGGTATATAGACTTTTATTGCAGTTTTAAAGAAAGCTTTCTACCGTCTATCTAAAACTTCTTTGACTCTTTCGGACTGATAGTTATATAATCTGTTAGGTCTGATTTACATCTGTATTAGTTGAGTAGTTAAATATATTGCGAATAAACCCATATCATCGTTTGAACAGCAACAATCGACAATTTATTATTTAACTGGAAATTTTCTGTCCAAGCGATTATAAAGAACTAATGCAAAGGTAGCGGCGTCAAGTAAATTTGGCCGTCTGGTAAAATCCCATGGTCGCCGTAAGCCGCCCCATTTATCCCGACACACATCGCCATCCTCGGCTCTACTCATCTAACCTCTTTAGTCGTCCAACCTCTACTGGCAATCTCTTCAAGGTCATCGTTCCACCAGGCTAGAGGACTCCCAGAGTTTGTCTGCTCTGTCAACCATCGGTCCAGCTCCAGACATGACCTACCCACTGCCAGTCCGACTTCGTTTGTTAATTTTACGAGCTATGTGGGTTACCTTCGATCTATTATTATCATTGCCTCATTTTACCTATAAAATAATCACTCAACACGCAGACGCTTGCACCATGGTGCGATAAGCAACTTTTTTGTGAACCAGTTCTACCAGAAGTATCCATATCTTATTGACGGATCGGTGTCCATGTTCGTATATTAGTTATTTTATAAATAAGTACCTAAATTTGAGAAGGTATCTACTTCGAACCATGGTGTAAGAATTAATAAATAAAACTTGATACCAGTCAGACATGCCGAAAAAAGCTCAACTGCCCAACCAACAGTAGGTAAATAAACTACCTGACCTAAAACAAAACGCTTAACATTTTGAAAACTTAACACATTATATTATAATAATTTATTTATTTAAAGACAACATAGTCCACTAATACAGAAACACGAAAAAAACAGTCCAAGAATTTACACAAAGATACAATCAATAATGTTATTAGTTATTTTTTTCCTTATGTCTACGTTAGTAATTAATGACTAGCACTGATTTAGTCCTCTTAACGAAGGACCACCACCACATTGAATCAAAAATTCCTATAATATTTATTTGACATAAACATTTATACAATTCATAAAAAACAGTTCTAAAGAATAAATTCATCTAAACAAAATTAATATTTATGAAAAATATTTTTACAGTAAACCATTTATTAATCAAAAGTATGACAAAACTGAGGTGTATGGGCGGTTCCATTCACTGACACATCGGTATGATTAATTTATTAAGAACACCACAAATAATTCAAGGTACAAAGTTCATATTAACAAATTGCTAGATTATATTTTGTAAAAAAATTATTAACATCCATTTTAAGGAAGACACTCAAGGCATCATTGATAAATAACTTCCAGAAGCTATCCCATTTTAACTTATTTTATCTTATTTTTAAATTTCTTCTGTATTGTATTATTATAAATTTATGCCAATTTTCTTTTCTTCTCAAAACTCAGTACCAGTTTGTCACGAGTCATGTCATTATCTAACTCACTTAAGCAAGTGATGAAAAATTATGTGTCTTATTACTTGCTTTGCATTCTTTACACATGAGCACAACTGGGCATAATATTCATAATCTTCTGTTTAAACGCCTTCATAACATTTCTATCGGTAGAATTCATCACGAGAACAATGAATATAATAGTTATCACGACTATTTGGAACGAACTGAGGACGCATAGAGCTCTGTAGGTAAAGTTCTTGTAATGACTGATGAAATGCAGGTAAATGTCAATCATGATAACAGACAACATGCCTTGTAAAGTCGTGATGCAGATAAGAGCAAATGAGATGGCACAGATCTTGATGATATTGCCCATATTTTGCTTCTTTTGTCGCTGAATCACAACAACCTTGAAGATCTTACAAAAGAAGAAAATATTCATGACCAATATGAACAATTTGGTGCTGGCAAAAATGAATTGTAGTACCTTGACATATTTCTTATAATTTTTCTCTATATAAAAGAGAATCATTCCGATGAGGATGCCTGAAGTCCAGATAACTCCAGAGAGTACAGTAAGACTGACTTTTTCTATTGTAAAACCAACGACGAATTTGTCATACAAGTTCTTCGCAAACACGAATTCTAAAAGAAACAGGATCCAGTCCGTCAGCATGTACAATGTTGCGAAGATATCCCTTGTAGTTGAACCAATAGCTGTGATGCAAATGACATGCTCGCACATTGTGCTGATCAATTTAGCCACTGAGAGTTGACAAAGAACTTTCTGGTCAAATTTCCGGCTTTGAGGAATGATTATGAAGAATAGTACCTGGATTATGATTCCTATCGCTGATATTATTATGCCTAACAGCCAGATGTATCTCAGTACTTCCACAGCAGGGCCCAACTTATAATTGGGCAAGAAGATGTTGGTTAAATTTAAAGTTGAGTTATCCATTCTTCCATCCATCCTTTGTTTGTCAGTGATCCGAGTACTGAAACTAATGAATCAATTCTTTAACACCATTCGTGTTATTACTTTATGTAGGTACTTAATATTATTTACCGGTTAATATAATATATATTAATAGTAAGCAACCTTCTGTACGTTTATTTAAGGTAATGTCGGATAATTAATTTTCCTTTCCCTAAAGCTTAATTTATAACATTGTTTTAATACTTTTAAATTCCTTTTATAATTCAAAAATTACAGCCATCAATTGACAAATAGGTTTTTGTTTCATTTTGTTTGAATACAAAATATAGTAATACTTATGAAATTAAGTACCTAACTTTTCAGAAATTAGATATTTACATTTGACACTTCTTATCGCAGAATATTCCTAGGTCTGTAGGATTTAGAGTCGAAATTTACGTCTGTAAACTGAGTAAGTCTTCAAAAAGGAAAACAGGCAGACGGAGCGGTAGGAAATATACGTATACATTCGTAGGAAGTACCTTGCATTTACGCAGTTCACACGTCATTATAAGAGTTTGGATTATAGAGGATTCATTTGTTTATTTATAATCTTCTGACTAATATTCATTCTGACTAATATGTGTAATGGGATTAAAGATATAGCTCGTAAAATTAGCAAGCTGAAGTTGCAGTGGGCCGCCCCGTAGGACCGATGGCCGGTCATGGCCGACGGAGCAGACAAGTTCTGAAGTGGAGACCACGTCTCGGCAAACCTAGTGTAGGACACCATCCAGCTCGATGGACTGACGATCTGCGCAAGGTTGTCGGTGGGGGATGAGAATAGCGAAGAAACGATATTGGTCACAGAAACTTGGGAAAGCCTATGTCCAGAAGTGGACAACAGTGGGCTGACGATGACGACTGACTAATAAAATTACTACAATAAATGCAATATTATTTATTTGTTATTCCATGAAATTAATTATTGTTTCTTGCATATAACTGATACCTGCCTTATCTATGGACTGTGCTACACTTTACGTCGGTTACATAATACTTAAAAATAACTGAGGGTATTTTCCCACCTAACTAATTAAAATTCTATAAAGATTATTATCGTGTTGGACATTATTATTTAATACATAAAATCCTTCCATACACCTATTTCCCATTGCTAGTCTCCCATTTTAGCGTAGATAATAGGCGGTATCCCAGTTATATTTATCCAAGGCAGATGAATTACAGCTTTCATATATAGGTACCTATATGGTTAGTCTGGATGTACAGGTTTTACAGGTTTTCTTTCACTTAGTAATATTTATTTTGAAATTTAATCTATACCGTGGTCTATCAAATGAAAGCGTCGTAGACACAATTATTTTTGCATTTATATTAGTATGGGTTTGATTGCCTATTAGATATCAATTGACTTACCTGTTTACTTAAATTTTATTCAGGCTATTTTTTATTTATTTTTATTGCAGGAGTTCAGCAGACAGGCAGACGGCCCACTTGATGGAAAGCGGTTACCATCGCCTATGGACATTTGCAACGCCAAAGGTGCTACAAATGCGCTGCTGCTCTCTAAAGTGAGTCTGGAACCTAGTCACTAGTGCCGAAATACAACACAAGGTTCTTATGGCGACATACTCTAGACCAGGGATGGTACCCATCCAGTCGGGCAAATGCCCTGCCACCCGGCTCTGGGTTGGTTTGTCGCCTCTTACGACAGGCCGCCCGGCCGCAGGAAATTGTATTCTTTCGCCGTTCCTGCACGGATAAAGGGATAGGGTTTAAGAATAATGTAAAGTATACCATTGTTGGCACTCCATCAATTATTGGCACCTCATTAATGTATTCAAAACATTAAGAAACCTTTTTATTAATTTTATTTATTATATGGCAACAAATAAAAAATTAAAGATTTCTTATTTAGTATAAATTGATAGAGTGCCTATTAACTTGGTGTTCCAACAATGGTAAAGTTTCTCCTACATACATGATTTTTTTAAGAATATTAAACCTTTCCTTTCATTCCAGGTCCTCATTCTCATCTATTTCACAATGTACATGAGCAGCACTATGTCTATCATGCAATTTGTTACGCGGCGAAAATAGGCGCTTATTCTGATTCCAATATAAATTCTTCAAATTATACGATCATTACAATTTTGTTAGCATTTATAATATATATTACATTGTAATTAAAACTAAGTTCTTTTAGTAAATTTGTTATTGCTCGATGTTGTATTTCAATTCGATATTGGATCAGTATGAAAGGCGCTCGTTTATTTTGATGCAAGACACATATACACGGCCGACAGAAATAGCCCGGAGTTTTGGAGAGGTTGCGTGGGGCCATGGGAAAGCCAACACGTAGAGGCCCAGCCCCTTTGACAAATATAACGTATTTTTTTATTCAAAGTTCTTATACTTTACCCCTCAACAAATATCAATATAAAGAAGTTTTAATAGATTGGCTAAAACAACGCAGTTATGATGATATAGAAAATTTGTTTGTACTGTTAATTTAAAAAGTTTAGTAAGTAGTAAATAAATATTATTAAATATAGCTAATTACGAAAGCAAGTCTAGTCTTAGTCTTATTTTTACAAAACATAACATTTAAATTTTACAATTTTCTTTTGCATTAAACATTTTATTTAAGACACTGGAAGGGACTAACACCTAAAAAACAGGCTCGACCTAGTTGAGGTTTTAGTT
Source organism: Dendrolimus pini (assembly GCA_949752895.1). NCBI lineage: Eukaryota > Metazoa > Arthropoda > Insecta > Lepidoptera > Lasiocampidae > Dendrolimus > Dendrolimus pini. The sequence continues at coordinate 19,349,953 of OX457135.1, forward strand.
AACGATATAACTTATTATTAAGGACAGATCTATATTGGATTTTTGTAATTACATAAACATTTTTTATATTCTCCTTCTCTTGACGCACACGCTTGTCAGATATATTTTTGTTCTTTTTTTGTGGATTTTATCTTTTGTTTTCTTTAAGATGAAAAATGTGTATATTTTCGTGTCTATTAATGTAAAACTATATATCTATATTTGGTGTCAATAAAACATTATTATTATTATTGAAAGCAATGATAGAAAATACTAGTTTCTTTCTGCTGTAGAACAATACTGTAAAGCAAAAAACGATAAGTGTATGATTAAAATGTAACTGATAAATATAAAAATATATATAAAAAATATCTCAAGCACAGCAGACAGGCTGACGGCCCAACTGTGATGGGAAGGCTGATTTGGTCACCCCGGCGTCCAATACGGTTAAGATAGTTCTGACCTCGTCTATCATGTGTCAACCGTCCTTTTTGAAATAGACAATTATAATTGCATCAATTCCTCGTTCCACTAGCAGTTAATCCCTATAGCCCGACATCTTTTGTTCTCATTTCTTACAATAGTCCTACACTGACCGGAGCTTGTCTTTCATATGGTATAGACAGGGATAATCACCGGCCTGTGTCACGCCACCTTTACGTTTTTCATTATGCAGGAACGGATAAACAATACAATTTCCTGCGGCCGGGCGGCCTGTCGTAAGAGGCGACAGAACAACCCACAGCCAGGTGGTTGGAAGGGTATTTTCTCGACTGGATGGCGACCACCTAGAGTATGCCGCCATAACAACCTTGTATTGTGTTCCGGCATTAGTGACCAGGATCCAGTCTCCCTTAAGAGAGCAGCAGCGCATTTGTAGCACCTTTGGTGTTGCAAAAGCCTATAGGCGATGGTAACCGCTTTCCATCAAGTGGGACGTCTGCCTGTCTGCTAAACTACTACAATATTTTTTTAATGCCCACGAATAAACGCATCTTGTTAATTAACATTTCAATAATTAAAAACATTTCACTATTTCACGTAGCATTAAAAAATATTTAGGTATAGTGTTATAAATAGACTTACGACATTGTGTATGTATAGTTTGATACTTAATGTTTCAAATATATAACTTTAAATAATTTCTTGTAATTATATAAGGAAAATATCACATTTCATGGATAATAAAATTGAACTTTGCTTTAATTTGATACTAACAATTGATTATAATATTTGAGATTTATTACATTTCAATATGCTTATTATTATTAAGTTCAATATTTCCTCAATAGATCATTATTATTACAACAATTTAAATATTAGTTATATTTAGGACTATTTTAGGATTCTGTGGAAGAAACCGCTGTCTTTTTATATAACATTGTACAATAACCTACTGTACAATAAAAATACTGCGTGAGAGAGAGAGATAGAGAGATGACACTTTATTGTACACCATTACAGATAACATTGTATTCTGTTATTAGAGTTCACACAGACGAAACAGTTAATTCTTTACAATAATTGTAGTTAGGTTGTTAGATAACTTGCGAATAAGTCCTCATCGTCATTTGGACAGCGATCTACTTAATCGTCAATTTTTACTAAGCCAAATGGAAAACTAATCTTATATATAAAATTCTCGTGTCACAATGTTAGTTATCTACTATACTCGTCTGAAACGGTTTGACCGATTCTCATGAAATTTTGTGTGCTTATTGGGTAGGTCTGAGAATAGGACATCTATTTTTCATCCCCCTAAATGTTAAGTGTAGTCCATCCAATTTTTTATTATTAGATTAAAAAAAAGATTTATATTTTATGATACAGCATTAAAAACTACATACAACCCTAAATTTTCAACCCTCTACGATCAACCCCTATTTTTTATTTGTTAAATATCGATTGAAGCTTTTCCGGGCAGGACGACGTCTGCCGGGACAGCTAGTTATCTATAATATTATAAAATTCTGAACATGCCGTGTATGCACATTGAAGCTATTTATAAAAAAAAACAACTGGAATAGACTATGCGAACAATGGAGAACACTAGGTATGGATTTATTTTAGATTTCTTGTTTGTCGGTCGTTTTGTCTGTTTGTTCGGGATTCACGTAAAAACTACTGGGCTGATTTCGATGCGGTTTTCGCTGATCGACAGCAAGTTCTGGGACTCTGCGCTAATTTTTATGCCTTGAATTTTTCTGTGAATGATTTAAAGTGGCCAAATAAAAAAAATCAAATCCCAATGTGATTTTTTACTGATCGATAGCAAATTCAATTTAATACTACGTGTGATATTGTTATCCCGGTAATCCCGCGGGAATTTTCCCGGGAGCAGAAGTTGTTGAAGTGCATAAAAATTAGCTCATTCCGACAATTTCCACTTAAACGATAGCTTACATTATTTTTTCAAATGCCACGATATTTTGTGTCTCGGGAATCCCGCGGGAATAGTAAGTCAAGCGTTCCCATGTTTTTGTAATCGAAATGTAATTATACAACAAACAAACAACATATTAATAGTAAAACAAATTTACCTTTAATTTTATTATTTATTAAAAAAGCAGAAGACAATATAACCAACAGTAAACTACATCAAAACTTAAAATTTTGTAAACTTGCACAGCGTATCAAAACTTCCTATAATAAGTAATATATAAAACTGATTTGACATAAACATTCATCTTATTATTAATTACAACTATTATTAGTTTCCTAAGCAAACGTCGATGTTTATACAAAACATTTTACCAATAAACCATTAATGAATCAAAAGTATGACAAAACTCAGGTATAAACGGTTCCATTCACTGACACATTAGTATGATTAATTTATTAGGGAACTCCGCAACTTATATTCCAGGTACAAATTTTACATAAACACATTGCTAAATATTGTGTAAAAACAATAATAAACATCCATATTAGGAAGACACAGAAAGCATCATTGTTAATTTCTTTAACTTCTAAAAGCTATTTTAGATTGTTTTATCTCATCCTCAAACTTCTTCTAAATATCCTTCTAATTTTATTCTCATAATCTCTCCTCCGAAATTCGCCATCAATTTGTCATGAGTTACCTGTCTAACTCATTTATACAAGAGATATCATCGGCGTAATATACAGAAAACTATATTTACTGAAAGCGTAGATAATCTATGTCTGATTTCTCAATGTAACATTCTTTACACGTGACGACTCGGCACAATATTCATAATCTTCTGTTTGACAGATTTTATAACGTTTTCATCGGTAGAATTCTTCACGAGAACAATGAATATAACAGTGATCACAACAATTTGGAACGAGTTAAGGACGCACAGAGCTCTATAGGTAAAGTTCTTGTATTGACTGATGAAATGCAGGTAAATGTCGATCATAATAACAGACAACGTGCCTTGTAAAGTCGTGATACAGACAAGAGCAAATGAGATAGCACATATCTTGATGATATTGCCCATGTTTTGCTCCTTTTGACGACGGCGAATCACAACAACCTTGAAGATCTTACAAAAGAAGAGAATATTCATTACCAATACAAACAATTTGACACTAGCGAGAATGAACTGTAATAACTTGACGAATTTCTTATAATTGTTCTCCATATAGAAGCGAATCACTCCAATGAGAATGCCCGAAGTCCAAATAGCTCCAGAGAGTAGGGTAAGACTAACTTTCTCCATTGTAAAAGCAACGACCACTTTCTCGTACAAATTCTTCGCAAACACGAATTCTAACAGGAATAGAATCCAGTCCGTAAGCATGTAAAATGTTATGAAGATTTGCCTTGTAGTTGAACCAACAGCTGTGATGCAGATGACATGCTCGCACATTGTGCTGATCAACTTCGCCACTGAGAGCTGACAGAGAACTTTCTGGTCAAATTTCCGGCTCTGGTGAATCAATATGAAGAATAGTATCTGGATTATTATTCCCAGTACTGATATCAATATGCCCAGCAGCCAGACGTATCTGAGTACTTCCACAGCTGGGCCCAACTTGTAATTAGGCAAGAAGATGTTGGTTACATTTAAAGTTGAGTTATCCATTGTCCTTCGTCTGTCAGTGACCCGAGTACTAAAACGAATGAATCAATTCCTTAACATTCGTATTGTTACTTTATGTACTTAATATTGTTTACCGCTTATTAGAAACATGTATCAAGAGTAATTTACTACTACATCTGTCTGTTTGTTTTAATTAATCTTGTTGGATAGGTAGTTCATTTTCCCTCCACGTAAACTCAACTTCTAATATCATTTAAATATTTTTAATTTCGTTTTATAATTTAAAAATGCATCAATTAGTTATTTTTTTAAATTGGTCACATAGCAAAATTAATCCTTGATAAATTCGCTCACTAAATGGCTTATAGATAGAAATATATCTACAATACGGGGTCACCAGACGGGTCGTTGCAGGAATAAATAACTAAATAACCCGTTCATTTGCAAAATATGTAATTTGGTATAAAATACTTATATAGCCGAAAGAAATAATATGTACAATATAACTGGGTTTAAAACGATTACAATATATATTTTAGTGACGACTTTTCTCTGTATGTTGTCAATAATAAACTAACAATCTGGCCTGCCAGCCAGTGGGCGACAAGGTTTGTTTCGCCATACCTCTATGATAATGTCAGGTCTTTTTTGTCGTTGATTTTTCACGATTTTGGATGCAAAATATAATAAGTGTCGACTATTTATGAAATTCTTCTTTGTTCAATAATGGCTTGGCACGGTTTGTGCATTCAGTCAGAGACATGTGTAAATGACATTTCAATTAATTTTATTTTATTTTTATTGAAACGAGGGAAACGTAACACGAAAATGTATGAAATTAAGTATATTTTTGGTTGAATGGTCTAAGATTTATATGGTTACAAATTACAGATATAATATATGGTATATGTATGGTACTTCTCATTGCGTAAAATTCTTATTCCCGTAGGATCATGAATTAAAATGTACACCTGTAAACTACATAGGAGTTAAAATAAGTTTATCATTCAGGCAGAGTACCAGGAAAAATATGTATATATTCTTAGGAAAAGAACCTCCCATTTACGTAGTTTGGGCGTCACTATGAGAGCTTAGACTATAGGGGATTCATTTTTCTATTTATAATCAAATACTGACTAATTAATTTAATACAATAAATGCAATATTATTTATTGTTATTCCATGAAATTAATTATTGTTTGTTGCGCAAAAGTGATACTTGCCTTATCAATGTACTGTGCTAGACTTTATGTCGCTTACATAAAGTAATACTTGAAAATAACTTATGTTATTTTCCGCCTAGAGAATTCACATTCTATAAAGTTTATTACCCTATAACATATTAATGTAATCCACCTATATGCGTCCCACTGCTGATCTCCTATTTTTAGGAAATCAAACGTAAGTATTTCAGTTACGTCTATCCAAGGCAGATTTACAGGTTTAACTTTCATTGCGAAGCTCAGACGAAAGAATAAAAGTAAAGACGGAACCTATGTAAACAAAAGCGTCAATTGAAGTGAAGCTATTATTGAAAATTTGTATGCGTGAACTTATTTAGTAGGTATACGTTTCTATATATAGTGTACATCGATCACTTTAATTATTGATCGATGATAGTGTATTATCTATTATACATGTGGTCGTTGTATTGTATAATATTTTTTTCAATACAATAGTACTAAAGCTTTATAGATTGTCGTGTAAACTTCAATTTTGTATCTCATGAGACCTTTTAAATTTTTCGGTATAAAAAGTATCCTATGCTCATACATCGAAGGAATATAGGTACAATTGTCAGAAAACTTGGTACATACTTTCATATTAGCTGTAAAAAGTCTGTAAACAAACTTTTACAATAATCTATAATTAATGGGGCGCAGGTTAAGTTTGGTTTCCAAACCAAACTTAACCTGCGCCCCATTCTCCCTCCAGGGTAGTTCGGAAATCGGTTTTAACTGGTCGCTGAGAGTCCCATATACACTCGATGCTGGCGTCTTAAGCGCTGCATTAGGCGATTCCTCGTATGGTGTCCAGACATTGCCATGCGTTACCAAAAAAAGGTAACGGCCCGCGCCCGCACAGACTATGCCTCTGCTACAGTATATATAGCTGGGATAATGTTAGAGACTGTGTATGTACGCAGATTTCGCCAAGGATTTAATGCGTTTTAAGATGCAACAATGTCAATGATGTTAAACATTGACAGATAACTTATGTAGCTACTTTTTTTAAATTTATTGCATAAGTTCAGCAGTTAGGCAGACGGCCCACCTGATGGAAAACGGTTACCATCACCTATAGATATTTGCAACACCATCGGTGCTACAGATGCGCTCTTGTTCTCTTAGGGGATTCTGGAACATGGCCACTAATGCCGGAACACAACTTAAGGTTGTTATGGCGGCATACTCTAGATCAGGGGTGGTAGCCACCCAGACGAACAAATGCGCTGCCACCTGGCTGTGGGTTGACGCTATAAGTCATATTTGTTTATAGTTACTAATACTAACGCAGGTGAAGCAGGGCATTACAGAGACTAATGTAAAACATCCCTACTCGCTTCTTGAAACATGTAACACCTTTATGAAGCGACGGCCTCTAAGGTTAAGCGGGCTAAGTCTTAGCCAGCCGACCTCGCTGCAACGTAAAGGCTCCGGGTTCGATTCCTGGTACGGTAAATTTCGAAAACGAACTTTTTGTTATTTACTATGGTCTGGGTGTCTGGGATCGGCCCCAGAGTGGTCTGTTGTATATCACCCATAACGCAAACGTAACTTGCTTAGCTTGGGGCTACACAATATGTGTTTGTCTGCCAATTATTATTATTACTATTAATTAATGGAAAATCGTGATATTTTATATTATTTTTATTATTCACACTATATCTTTATAAATTATAGCCTATGTGTTATTCTGATGTGTGAGCTATATTATTGTAAGTTTCTACAAAATCCATTCAGTAGTTTCGCGTTTATAATATTAGTAGGATATTGATTAATAAACAATATACTCTTATTCCCTACAACACCAGGGGTCGCTAAATGGCGGACCGTGGTCCGCATTCGGACCGCCGACCCATTTTGTGCGGACCGAGAAAAAAATTACATTTTTCTCATTGATATGTAAAAAAATAGTTTTGTTTTACATTTATTTAATAAATCTTTTTTTATACCATTGTGCGAACCGCGATGATCATTTCATTACTTAAAACGAACCCCGAGCGAAACTAATTGGTGACCCCTGCCCTACATAGTGTAGACAATCGCCGGTCAGTGTCACGTCACATTTAAATTAACTTTGTCAAGGGGCCTCTCCGTGTTGGCCTTCTCATGGCCCCACGCAAGCCTTCCAAAAGTCCGGGCCATTTTTATGGCCCGTCGTCTACAAAGACATACATAAATAATATACAACTCGAAAGGAAATGGAAACTCCAATGTAATAAAATGCAAATTTTAAGTACAATTTTATTGTCTGCTTTGAACACTGGATAACAGAGTTCAAAAAAATTTAACTTACAAAATAAGTCAACAATTATAAATATATATAAATATAAATGCAATAAATAAACCTATTTTATAACACTAAAAATTTCAATATTTTACTTCAAAATATATGTGAAAATATAAAGCCTAGGACAGTTGTGGCATATATTCTTTGTATGTAAACCATTTTTAGGACAATATAGTCTAGCATGTTTTTTTTTACTTTGTATTTATTGACAATAAGTTTGTTTATTCAGTCAACGTCGATTACTGCGACCTTCAAGTGTGGAAACCAGAAGACTTATAAGTATATAATCATTACATCAATTTTGTAACACGTTATTCACATAAATATAATATCATAAGAAAGTACAAATTATATGTTACAGTACGATATGCCCGCGACTTCGTCCACGCTTGACTTGAGATTCCCGCGGGATTCCCGGAACACATAGTATCGCAGCATTTGAAAAAAAAAGTGAGCTATTCTTTTAGTGGAATCTGTGTTGGAATAAGCTAATTTTTATGCATCCGAACAATTACAAACCGCTCCCGGGAAAATTCCCGCAGGATTCCCGGGCAAAAAATATCACACATTCTATAACATACAATTTGCTAACGATTGTTGAAAACTCGCATTGGAATTAGATTTTTTCCAATTTGATCATTTTAAATCATTACCAGAATCAGTCCCGCGGGAATAAAAAGCAGTGCAGATTTTAAGTCAAAAGAATTTGCTGTCGATCAGCGAAAATCGCCTTAGTCGTTTTTACGTGAATCCCGAACAAACAGGCAAACAAATTATAAAACATGACACATGATTTTACTGATTTAAGCTAAATTCATGTATTGTCGGATCAGTAATTAAATTTTATGTAACAACGTACTTAAGTAAATTATACATAAGTAAAAAGATTTGCGATTTTTCTTTTAATCCATATTAATTAATATTCAGAAATAGTTACATAGAGTAATAGACACTAATAAATTAGAAGTTATATTCCATTTTTCAAAAGCTTAGCTTTTTTCTAGGTATATTTTTATGGACACAAAGGTTTTTGATCATCAAATACATTTTGATAGCACACAAAATTTAAGCATGTTATGTTAACAATTGCAAGACCTTTTGAGACGAGATTTATTGAATTCTTATTCCACCGAATGACATTTAATCCAGTGTTGCCAATTTAGCGACTTTTTCGCTACATCAGACTAGTAATAGTAGTGTTTAAGTATCTATTAAAATACTCGGTTTCTAAAATTCTTACATAAACCTAACTAGGATATAATCACAGTTTGAACTATTCGACAATTTTAGATTTCAATGTTTGAACTAGTGAAAATGTCGCTATATTGATAACAGTAATTTACGCCGTTAAGAACAATACACATAATATACAAGCGCAAAATGACACTTGATATGATATAATCCGTCCAAATTAGGAAGTGTTTTAGTAGAGCGTCGCATAAACTACACATTGTGATTTAAGCAAACACTAATAATATTCTAAATCTAAGATATTTATATTTATTAATTAACGGTCTTATTCATATTGAGTAAGAGTAAGTTTGCAGGCTTCTTTTTAGGTTCTTAAAGAGGCCTACAAACTAACTCAATATGAATAAGCCCGTAAGTTGATAAAATTGTTACAGATTACAGAGAAGACATAGCTATGCTAGTCAGTAGTATGTTCTATTTCACGAACTATTCTTGCCTTTGTGTATATGTAGAATTGTACATTGTTTAAATGTTACATAGTACAGTCCGGTTTGTAGGACTTCCGTACTTACGGAGCTCCCACGCTCAACTACGCCACGGTTCTCTAGAAAGTTTATTCAGCTGTTGTACAACAATCAGCAGCTTGTTGTACTACGATCTAGTCGTTTAAGGGCGTTATAAAATTTCTTAGAGGCCGGCAACGTGTTGGCAACGTCACTGGTGTTGCAAACGTTCATAGGCGACGGTAACCACCTTTCATCAAGTGGGCCGTCCACCTGTTTGCCTGCTTCAGGCAATAGAAAAAAAATAATTGTATTTATACGCGCAAAACTAGAATGCGCTTCGAGCAAATGTTAACAATTTGACTGGATCACAATGATGTCTGGATAATATTTATTACGCCTTACGGTATGTTCTGTGAAAGACAGCATGCGAATCCGGAAAGCAGCTGAGTGAGAGAGCAACACTCACGTGTTCATTTCGGTTTTGCTCTTACTATACACCAAACTTTAAACATAGTACTGTCAGAATGGTAATAAAGGGTTGAACAAAATATTTTGTAAAATAACAATGTAAAATAAAATTACACACATTTAATTTTTTGTTGATATTACCTATTCAGACACAGACACACACATAGGCTTATACACGTCACTACTAAAACCGATGTCGAGCGGACTTCATTAAATAGATCTATAATAGTGTTTGCCATTTTAAGAAAGAAGCCCTAGAAGAAAGGCGCAAGTATACATGCCCTTTGCCTCTGCCTACAAAAAGTTAGCGAGAACCACATATAACAACTACGAGTATTGGACCCTAATTTCCATATAAATATGCCAATTTCATTTTAATTAGCGTACTTCTTGATAACAAAACCCACGATGATCGCACCGGCCAGGGCTAAGATCGCCCACTTTAGTCTGGAGCTGAAACAATAATAATGGAGTATTATAACATCGTGTCTATTATCTTATATTAATGGTCACTTGAATAACGATGACGGTTTTCTGCTTTTTCTATTGTAAATGTTGCCACCTCCAATAAATCATTTTCAATTGAATGAAATTGACGACTGCAAGTTTTTTCTTAGTTCTGTGCTTTATTCTGCGTATGTTCAATTTATACGCTGACATTTATATACTAATTAGAAAGAAGAAATTTGCTGAACCGCGCCCTCTTCGAATAATAATAGGTCCAAAAATAAGTGGTCTGTATTTTTGACCAAACCAGTTTATTTGTTTTATATTTTGATGCGCTGAATCCGATTCTGTGATCAGTTTGGTCCATACACCTTCAAAATTTATTCAAAATATTAAGAAATCTTAATATTTTTATTTTGTAGCAAAACAAAGATGTATGCATACAAAATAAAAATAATAACATTCCTTAATATCTTTATTATTAATTGTCTTTTAATTTTTTTATAGATTTGGTCTACAAAATTTGTTTTAATAGAATATGTACGGTAGGTATATAATAAAAAGTATTTATATAAAAATATTTCACTGGCTTATTTGTAATAACGAATATTATTTTTCCATATTTTAAGTGCACATAATACGAACCATGTTTTGGCAGATATTGGACAAGGTAAGGATGATTGTTATTAGAATACCAACAACGGTGTAAATGTAAGGTTACAAGACTTCAAATAAAATAATAATAAATAAAATAAAATAAAACACCGGCCCACTAAAAAAATGATCTGTACTTTTGACCACACTCATCTATTATGTATTCTCGATGCGTTGAATTCGAATCTCGGGTCAGCTTGGTCCATACCTCTCTAAATTCTGAGGGTGCATTCGCACACAGCACCACTTTAGTTTGTAGGCCGGTGTAATTACACCCATGTTAAAGACGTTCTTCAAATACAATATATAATATGACTAGCTGACTCGGCGAACTTCGTACCGCCTTATTCAAATAAATTAATAAACAAACAAATCGAGAAAACATGGCAAAGGGCCCTATAACCATCTACGATTAATTCCACGTCGAATGGTTGTGGTTTCATGCTGATCGGTCCAGTAGTTTTCGAGTTTACCTCGGACAAAGAAAACAAACTTTGCTTATATATAGATAGATAGCCATAAACCATCTAGGAAAAATTTCGCATCGAATGGTGGTAGTTTCATGTCGATACGATCAGTGGTTTAAGCGTGATTGAGCCTCAAACGAACACCATTTTCATTATATATATATAGATTACAATTAAAATATGATAGATAAGATAAGGCAGATATCATTGTTTAAAGTTACATTAAAATCTAAATAACAAGGTATATTACGTCTACGAATGTACCATGAAAATTTCCGTGATGGTTACAAAGTACCTAATAACAATACCTACTGTCATACATAATACAATTAAACTGCAGCTACTTTACATCTATCATTTTTACATCTTACACTACAACAATGCGACCTGTGTTGAAACACTGGCCCCGTCACACCTTCCAATGACCGAGACCGCTGGCAACGCTGCCGCTTTAGCTGAAGACGTCAAACGGCACAAATATGGAGTCTTAGGAAAAGGGTACATATTCATGCCGTTTGGGGTTGAAACATTAGGCCCGTGGGGTCCATCGGCAAAGAGTTTCTTTAAAGACATATGTAAGAAACTCTTTGACACTACCCGTGATCAGAAGGCTGGCTCGTGTTCAGCACAACAAATAAGTATTGCCATACGGCGCGGCAATGCAGCCAGCCTTCTGGGCACGCTATCCGTCGACGAAGATTTGCTACATAGTGTATTTTAGTTTCGATGTCTTTGTTATTTAAATATTTGTGATAATCTATAGACATAAAAAAATGAGCTACTTAATTCCAAAACCAGCCTTTTTCCTGCTATTATATGTAACTAGGGGCCTAAGGAGGTCGCTTTTGGAGAATTGTTTAGTGAAATTCACGCGTATTTAGACTCTGGTAATATGTAAGACATGATATAAAGTTTCTTTTATTTTGATACTCGTTACTCGTAATACGTATCTGCAAAAGCACCCTGGTGAGTAAAAGTAAAACAAATATACATAATTTAACATACTTAAAATTTATCAAGCATGTTTACCTTCCGCATGGCGGGCCCCGCGGTCGCCTTTAAAGGAAAATAAATAATTAATTTAACAAATTGTAATATTGTTATCAAAACCATTTTCCTTGTACATCAACTGTCATACTCATAGTAGGGGTAATCTATACCTACTATATAATATTATAAATGCGAAAGTATTGATGGATGTTAGCTACATTAATACATAACGCAAGCGAAGCGATAACAATGATTAAATGTAATTTAACTTGCTGGGTTCGGGCATCCACAATTTTATGGAAAAGTAGAGTATACAACCCCCCAGCCCGAGTACGTCAGCCAGAGCCACTGAGCTACCACGGCTTGACAAAATAAAGTAAATACATTAAAATAGTATGTAAAATAATGCTATGATTTTCAGATATTGTGCAAACACTAAAGTAAGAATATAATTGTTCTTCTTCTTTTCTTTTGCATGATTTGTGCATTTAGGCAATGAACATTCAAGTTTGAAAATATTCAAGCAAATAGGCAACACACGAAATCCAAACCTAGCTAATAGAAACTTAAATCAAAGTTCAGGTGCTTGACTGACGCCGAGGGAGCTCGAAAAGGCACATTTCACTCAACATACTATACTATATACCCGCTTCTCATAGAGTGGGAACTTGCTACGATATCATCATACACTTTTCCTCAACTTTCATCAATTTCTTCATACTACTCGTGCGCAGAAGATTTGCCGCTTGCCTTGTGATGTTACGGGTCGATGGTCAGTAGAGTTAACAAAAAAAGTTAAATAAATAGTTGTTGCAATAATTTTATTATTTTAATTTATAATTATATATACTTTACATAAGTATATACAATAATAGTAAGTAGTCATCGGCAAACCTTCTTTCTGCGCGCGGCTTATACGTGCAGTTTTAATAAACCTGGACCGCCGTCAGCCTGTCTGCTGTGCTTCAGCAATAAGAAAATATAAGGAAATAAAAGTATATAAATAAAATAAACCTTTCTCTCGGGACTATTATAGACTGCACTCTTCTTTCTGGCCGCGGGCTTGTTTGAGATTTGTAATCAGATTTCAATGCCGCGGGTGTGCTGTCGTCAAAATATTCAAAATGAACATGTGCTTTTCTTCAATAGATTAATTATGAGACAAATAATAATATGCTACTTAGAATTGTTAACGCAAAAACGATTTCTGTTACACCAACCATAATAATATATTGTTAGCTCTGTCCAAAATTTCGTAATAATATAATCAAATTTGGCCAAGAAAATTCGACCACAATTCAAAATATGTCCACAACAATTACAGGTTAGGACAATAGGTGGGCGGGCCTTTTATCACGTCTGGTAGGAAATTATCTGTTCATTTTTCTTTGAAACTGCTTAATCACATAAACTCATGTGAAATTTTATAACGCTTTAAGACTGACATGTTTTTGCATAGTATAAGTATGACAAATAACATGTCATATACGAGATGGTTTCTTCCAAATCGCAATTGACGGAATTAGCAGAACAGATACTAATGACATGGAAAAATACTAAGGGCGGTGGTCTGTTACAAACGCCATAGACTGCGAACGTTGTCCTGATATAAGAAGAATGCTTATTATAAAAATGCACTATGGTAGTTTCTCAAATGTCTGACGCGGTACGCGCGGAGTTGCCAGATGTTCGGTTTTCGAACGGACAGTCTAGTTTCTTTTATGTTCGTCCGGCGAAGAAAATCGGTAGCCGCACGAAAGATTTTCCGGTTTTAAAGCAAATACGTTAATTACCTGGCGAACTCTCTTATCTCGCCGTAAATACTGTAAACAGCGAATTGTGCGTTTTCTTTAGTATAACTACGAAATGCACTGAATTCGAAGATGCCATCTCAGGCAGTAATCTATACCGGGGGGGCCACCAAATAGCGGACCGCGAAACAAAGACATTTTTCTCATAATTACATTTGTTTAATAAATATTTTATTCTATAAAATGTTTTAGGGGCCGCGGTGGTCATTTCAGTTCTTAAGACGGACTCCGAGCGAAACTAATTGGTAACCCCTGATCTATACTAAAATTATTAAGAGAAAACATTTCTTGTTTGTATGAAACTACTAGACCGATTTGAAAAAGCATTTCACTGTTATTAAGCTATACCTATCCCCGGGTGACATATGCTATATTATATTTTCAAATAAATTAATTTTGAATTTTTTATTAAATACCCTTTGGGCCGCTAGTAATTTACTAAAACCAGTGACATCAAGTACTAATTATACGATAAGCAGATTGGCTCTTAGTTTAGCATTTGATGCAAATTTAATAACTAAAAAGATAGTTTTCAGTATATTTCTATGTTAAAGAAAAATTAAAGTTTGTCTAGTTTTTTTTTCGAAAACATCTGGCAGCCCTAGGTACTGCATACGCAGCGCGCAGCTTCCATGTGCCGTTCGGTCTCCCGTGCTTTCAATCAACTATACACTAAAACGCGCTCTACATTCTCATGAGACAACAGATTCAAATCACTTTACTCGTGGTTTCCTCTTATTCACGCAAGATTGTAGAACGTGTTTGGTAATTTCTACAAAAAAAAAATCAAAGAGTTAAACCTGCCCGACGACCCATCATAAGTCCGCCAAGACTTGGATTTGTCTACGTATCCAGATTTTGGTAGCACCGGACAACTGTGTAAAAAATATACAAAATCTATATAAACGCCAGAGTTGTAATCAATGAAATTAAAGATTTATACATTTAAATAACCTGGAAGCTGTACAATCTGCACACTCGTTTCCCGCTCTGTTAACATTAAAATAAAATAATAATATAAATATCTATTGTATTGGCAACTAAGTGATTGCGGATTTCAAGAAAGAAAACAAAATCAATTTAACTGGACGGTCAGATCAATAAACATTTTTTAATGAAAAATCACCAGAACTGGCTAATTAATTTCGACACTGCCTTTCTTTAAATGCTTTATTCCCATATATGTAACATAATTTCTTTTGTGCTTGCCTTTTTGGAAAAAATAAAAAAATATGTCCAAAGTACTTACATAAACCTGAAGAACTAATCGATAGGTATATTTTTGTTACTAAATGAAATGTAGAAGTCTAATCAATAAGAAAAAATATATGTTTGGTACTTCGAATATGTTAACGAAAAAAAAAAAAGATAGAAGAGACAAAATCCGCAATCCCTTATGGTCGGTTTCTATATCTTATACTATTCAATCACCTGCCTTACCATCGGTTGAATTTTGACATTACTTGTATGTGAAATTTGAACCAATAGTGAGGCAAATGAACGGTCAGTAAGATATAGGAACCGGCTGTTAGTTGCCAACCCAATATAAACAAATAATTAGAAACATTTCTTAATTTAATTACATAATATAATAATAAAACTAAGTTTTAACGGTTTTAAACACAGCAATTTATTTGATTTTTATTATTCCGACGTTTCGTTTTAAGATTAGGCTCCCATAGAGTAAATAATAACCATAAACAAAATTAAAACTAAATAATTAACATGAACAAGTTGGCGGTAGGCTAAATAAAACTTTAAGAATACTTATTGACACTTGACATCTTTGTGTTCCGTGATCACGGCAACTGAAAAGTGGCTGAAACGTCGGAATAATAAAAATGAAATAAATTGCCGCGCTTAAAACCATTTAAACGTAGTTTTATTATGAAAACTAGTACGAAAACGTAAAGAAAATATGAATTATGTAATATGTATTCCAGTTACTACTAATTATTGACTGTGTACACTAGACATACTTATAATTAGCACATATTATGTTAAATAAAATATTATTAAGTAATGAAATATAATCTAATAAAACAATTGCAATAAACACCCAATAATCACTGGTTTCAGACAATGTCATCCATTTGTTCTAAATTTTAAAATGGCTAAACAATTTTGCATTATGAATAGGTATAAAGTTATTCTAGTGTAAACTTATATTATCTGTACTTTATAAATGATAAAAAAGTTAAAAATAAAGACTTGTAACCTGACTTTCTTCTTTGGTCTAGTTTTACAACTGAAAGGAAAGGATGAAATTAGGAATGGCCAGGTTAACATGAAGATAGCGTATGGACAACATGTTTGTCTTTGGTAAAAAATTATTTATTTTATTTATTACATATGCAAAATGAAAAATTAACATCAACATTAACATCTTGTGAGAAGTCTGTTCCGGAAGTTTGCATAGATCAAGTATTAACCTAACATTGTATGATTGTAATGAAAAATACAGCACACTCGTTTCACAGCCCTGTATGTACCACATCACGATATCTATGAAATTCTAGGTCTGAACCGTGTAATAAATCTGTGTAAACATGTTTTATGCATGGTAGCTCGATGGTAATAAAGAATATGATTAGATGACTTTGAAATAGATCACTAGGCATAGATATGGCTGACGAGCCTCTGGTTTGTACTTGCTGTAATTCAGAGGCGCCAGGTTCGATTCTGCGAATGGTAAATTATGGAACCAAACTTTCTGTTATTTACTAAGGTCTAGGTGTCTTGGATGAGCCCCAGAGTGATTCATTATATATTACCCATAATACAAGTGTAACTTGCTTAATTTATTTTATAATTATATTTTTTTTATGTTTGATAGATAGATAACACTTTATCGCTCACCAAAACAAACAAATACAGAAACAAAATGCACAATTAGAATACTTCTTGGCTAAACAACAGGCGGCCTTATTGCTAAAAGCGATCTCTTCCAGGCAACCTAGCTTAAAAGAAATTCTTAACTAATCTGGCATTGTAGGTGGAGCAGAAAAAATAGGACTGTACAATTTGAATATATATACTTACTTAATTTATAAATTGAATACATTCATCATATGTATCATATGTTTGCTTATAGGCAAACTGGCAAATGAAGCACCTGGTGGTAGGTGGCTACTGTCGCCCATGGACATCTGGAACACTAACGGAGCCAATGTGTTGCCTATATTGTTGAGACGTTAGGTATCTGTTCACACCCTTTTTGAAGAGCCCCATATTGTAGCACTCTGGGAAATCCACAGGAATCTCATTCCACAACATGGACACATATGGTATGAAAGAGTGTCAGCCACGCCATGGGGATATACAATGTGTATGTGTTTGTCGATTATTATAGTTATTATTATACTGAAACTTATTCTATTGTTTGCAACAGCAATTAGGCAACATTGTTCCCGCTCTTTACATGTATTTGTTGTTAATATTAAAAGTTAATTAAATTAATTTAAACCACTCACCATGTTTCTATGAACTTAGTGCATTCTCCAGGTGGCAGTGTCCCAATCTTATATTTTTTCATCATTATCCTAGAAACACACAGATAATTACTATTATAAATTGTTTTAGCTTATTATATCAGTTTTATACATTACAAACTGGATTTTTGCAATGAATTACACTGTTTCATGATGTTTAATGTTAAGACAACTTAGACCTCATCTAAAGATAGTATTACAAGTGCAGGACTCGAATTAAAATGCTGTTAGAATTACTATAGAATTTATTATAACTATACAAACACATATAACACAGGCACAAATATAAATGGACGCAACCAGTACAAACGGCACGATTCAATAACACGCGCAAAGTCTGTCACTATATAGCTAATCGAAGGTATGTCTTGCTCATATCGTAATCGTTGCTTGACTGCCAATCTCTCCATGGGGCCATTGCTGCACCGATACAATATGGCTGCCAGCCCATAGATCGCATTTCTTAGAATCAGTTCAACACACCTTCCTAATGACTGTCATAAAACAAGTACAATAACAATAGAATGTTTTTATTAATTACAAATTTTAAACACAAAGTAAGCAAAAGAAGTCCAAATGCGGGGAAAGGTGATAAACTAGGTTTATGGCAGGCAGGTGTGGATTCATTTTTTGTCGGCATGGCACAATAGATACTACAGTAGAAAATGTTTTATACTAAACATCTAATGAGACAAGGTTTATTGGAATTACATTTGAAAAAATAAGAAGAGACATACATATTTCAGATTAATAAAATTGCTTTATTAGGTAGACGAAAGACTGCCAATTTTATATTTCTGCAATATTTTTCTAAGTTATATTGAGTTAAAAAAATCAGTAATCATTATTTTTATGAATATTTTTTTAAAGTTTATACCTTGCATCTTCACTGTGGCCCACATCTTCAAATGGTTGTGTTCCATCTTTACCTGCTACATCTAACAAGGAATCAGGACCACCAGGATGCTGTAACAATACAATAACCAGTCAAATAATAACATGAAGATTAGTGGGCACAGAGGTCGAAATAATAGTCATAACATAATCATAACCTATACTGACATTATCTGGGGCATTCAAAACTGAAGGTGGAAGGGTTCTCTATTCCCTATACTGGCCAGTATTTTGTAACTGTGTGGTCCATGAGGGTTTTACCCTAGTCAATTTTCTGTCATGGCACATTCTTATATTTTACCAACCATTTGTTTATTCCATTATATAATGTCAAAATTCAACGATGATTATGCAAGTGAAGGAAAACTTACCCCTTCTGCAATTCCTGTGTGGCGGAAATGTATAGTTCCTGAGTTATTAATGTTTTTGTCAATCTAACCTCACTTCTGTGTTTCACTAATATTTCACTTATATATAAGATAAATAGTGAATGGTTACAGTCGGTTCTGGCACGCTTTGGTATACACAAAACCTAACCGACTGTTTAAAACTCTACATATTTAAATTTTCGGATACATACAGTCTCCTATTTAAATAAATCCTGTCCTCTTCAAAATGTACACTATCCGGTGCACAAAAAAACGTCTCGGCGACAAAATCACCAGATCATTGTCGTGAATTTTAAACTTCGATAATTAATTGAATATGTATTTTTTCCACTCAAAACCAATTTCAGTTGTTATAAATAAGTCTTAAATATATTCCTAAATACATTAACCATTAAAATCATCCAGGAAATCATCCGGGGATATATATGTAAACCCAACCCCCATCACAGACTTTATATGGTATAAACATTAAAACTTCAAGAGGATCAACTGCATCGGTAACAAAATACAGGGGTTGGGTTTACGTATATGTCCCCAGATGATTTCCTGGATGATTTTAATGGTTAATGTGTTTAGGAATATATTTAAGACTTATTTATACCAACTGAAATTGGTTTTGAGTGGAAAAAATACATATTCAATTAATTATCGAAGTTTGAAATTCACAACAATGATCTGGTAATTTTGTCGCCGAGACGTTTTTTTACGTTTTTTGACGGGATTTATCGAAATAGGAGACTGTATGTATTTAAATAAGTGGAGTTTTAAACAGTTGGTTAGGTTAGGTTTTGTGTAGACCACGAGCCGAGCGAGCGAAGCGAGCGTGCCGCTGCAGCGGCCGGCGAGTGCCAGAACCGACTGTAACCATTCACTATTTATTTTATATATTATTAGTGAAAAACAGAAGTGAGGTTAGATTGACAAAAACATTAATAACTCAGGAACTATAAATTTCCGCCACATGGGAGTTGCAGAAGGGGTAAGTTTTCCTCCCTCCTCCCTCCCCCCTTCCCCCTCATTACTTATGATTCCGGGGACATATATGTAAACCACACCCATTTTTGGCAACAAAACTGACCTCATTTAGTTTTCTAAATGTTATAATATTTATAAAAAGATAACCTGCAATACCTCATTCAAGAATGTTGTAACGTCATAAACGTTGTTATGTATTATAATCCATGCACTTTTCTCATTTTTGTGTCTTTTAACTTCCTCAATTGTATACTGTTGACTCATTTTTCGGTATTTGCGAAGTCTATTTTGTTTAATAAATTAATATTATACTTTTTGTGAGGTGAAGATAAGTCGTTCACCTTTTTAAAGTTACGTCAAAGTCAAAAACCATAATAACTAAGGCTACGTTCCACAAGAAGCTCACAACTACCATGTTCTCTACCACAATTTTTCCTGTTCGACTTGCTTGCGGACATTAAAATCATAAACTCTAGTAGAACGGATTATGGAGCATTGATGTCACAAACACCGAAGTACACAAATGTTATTGGTTGATTTGAAAAACGCTCCTTTTTCAATCACCACAGAGCATTAATTCTCTCTATCGATTGAATTGAAAAAGGCGCGATTTTCAGATTAACCAATGACATTCGTGTATTTCCTCGTTCACGATATCAACACTATCAACATAATACGTTCCACTTAAAGTCGTGCGCAGAAGGGTTGCCGAATGCCGATAGTCGCCTCTCCCGCTTCTTACGATTGGAACCGGGGCTTGTCGAAGTAGTGGGTACTAAGAACTAGATGGCCGTCGCGGTTGTGGAAGGCAACAGGGGTTTTTATCGGCAAACCTTCTGCGCAAGACTTATAGAGTTTACCAGTTTATGATTGTAACATCCGCTAGGAAGTGAAACGGGATAAATCGCGGTCGTGAATATGGCCGTTGTGAGCGTCTTGTGGAACGTACCCCTAGTAATACCTATTATTTATTTCTGGCTTAAAGGCCTAGTTGCCAAGCCATAAATCACAGAGTACTTTATATATACTGGTATAGAGTCAGCAGTCATAATATATTAACTAACGCACTCTATCGGTATACGACACAATACAACGGCAAAAACCGTCCAGGGCATATAGTATTATTTTGATTATTATATTAGACTTTTGGAAATTGCGGGAGTTAATAGTTTAACTCCTGCAATTCCCAAAAGCCTTTTCAAAAAATGTTTATTTGTTAGTAAATAAAACAACAATTTAGCGGTAGTCTGATTTATTATGTTTCCTTTTATTAAAATATTGTGGCGAATGATGGTGGAACCATCTAGTTAGCTTTAGAACTTTTGGAAATATCCAGAACAATCTAGAAGGAAAAGACAAGGATGGATAGATGTTAGAAAGAGATAGACGACGAAAGAAAGAAAGAGATAGATAGATGTTAGAAAGGGATAGATGTATAAACGAAAGTTCCCGAACAGAAGGTTCGGTAAAGAAAAGACAGAGATAGATAGACGTTAGAAAGGGATAGATGTATAAACGAAAGTTCCCGAACAGAAGGTTCGGGAAGCAAGAGACGGAGATAGATAGATGGGTTCTAGAAAATTCTTCCGGGTATATAAACAGCGTAAGGCGCGCCTACCGGGCAGTTTAAAGTTGAGTTCAGTCCAAGACGGTGAAACGACAAGTGCGATACTAAAGAGTTATCAGAGAAGGTTAATAGAGTACAGAGACGGATTAAGTGGTGAATTTAGTGACAAGTTTGGTGGACAGATACGTGAAGGAGGTGTGTAGCGTGGTTCGAAAGAGGAACCAGAAGCGAGCTACCCGCGATAATATCGGAGGTGGTTCACGCAATATCGGCGACGGTATTGAGGGTTTGACAACTTATCATCGGGACTGTGCATCGTTGGTTATGCGTATAGGGGCAGCCCTGCAGTTAGGCACTACGTGCGGCTGAGTAAGTCAATAAAAGCTTTTAAATTAAAAACTGGTGTTTTCTTCCAATCCATAAGAGCGTACCCTCGCTCGTACGTAACAATATTCAAAGGCATACATATTCATAACATCATTTGTATCCACATCTAATCTGATGCCGTTAGGATGATTTACTTACAAATTTTACCGCAGAAGAATCCATAATCCAAGTCAACAGAGAACAAATCGTTAGGCAAATCGGTGTTCAGGGTACATGCGTAAGTCCAATGTGATCACAGAACACTAGTAAACGAGATAAGCGAAGTCTTCGGAGTCCAGGAATCAAACAGTTGTTGAAAAATAATCGAAACAAAAACAAAGTACATACGTGCACGAATGTGACTCTTATCGATCGGAATGTCGTTTTGGTTTTGACATAATTAACATCTTTGAAATAAGTTTTTGATTAATCGACAATTCATCAAAAATCCAGTAATTAAAGTTAAAAAAGCTATATAATTTGAAAAAGGTGAGGAATAGAACTTACACACTTTAAAATATATTTATTAGCTGATATGGCTTGCAAAAACATAAACACATATCAAATATTTCTTAAACAAGTATAAAAACAACTGCGTATAACGAAACATATTATTTTCTTTCATTTGGTGTTTAATTTGAAAACAGTGACATCTACTGCAATAAGTACCTACTAATAGAACGCAATAAATCTCTAAGAAAAAATAATTGTACTGACTGTTATGACACTGCCATAAATATTAAAAAAACATATTTTTTTTAAACCTAACCTATAATAATAAGGGATAAAAGTTTGTTTACATAAATAATACATTCCAAATATAGCAATAAAGGATAAATTACAGCTAATGGCTGAAGAACCAGATTTTAATGACATACTAGAAAACATATTTCTTACAGAGGAGAAAGCATATCAAGAGAGCTATAAAGAAGGTTTCAAGACTGGCAGTGAATCTGGTAATCCAGAAGGCTACCATTTAGGGTACCACAAAGGTGCAGAATTAGGCAGGGAATTAGGTAAGAAAATTTCATTTCAAACAAAGTCAGTAATATACTTCAAATTAATATCTAATTCTTAGTGTAATGAACAGCTCTTTATAACACGTCATCCCTGTTCCAACGAAAGAATTTTTATTTGTAAACTATATTGACTGCTTATTAATCATTCCATGTTTACCTGATTTGCTAAACAAGTTTTAGTACTGGTTTTAAGGCATCAGTGTCTCATGACCATGATGAGGACAACAGTACTAGTCAGGGACTTGCCACACTAACAATACCATACTTAAATTAACTATTGATTAAAATTTCTGGTCACAGCCCCACTAGTTTTGTGTTACTTTGTTGAAATAAATAGAAAGATAGATAACTCTTTATTGTACACTGTTACAGAAAACTTAGAACTTAAAAATATACTATATTAGCGGCCCCGGCAGACGTTGTCCTGCTCTGAAAAAAAAAATATCTAGGAACCGATCCCAGCACCACTTATCGGTTCCAATTGTGGATTTAAACCATCCACGGACCCACTCAAACACACAAAAACAAAATCACCAAAATCGGTCCATGTGATTAGAAAGATTCTAGAACCTGATCTCAGTGCCACCTACCAGTTTTAATTGTTAATCTAAACCAACCGAGAACCCACTGAAACACACAAAAACAATATTACCAAAATCGGTCTAGGTGATTAGGAGGATTCCTCGGTTCTAACAGGATAAAAAGTATGCTATGTCCGTATATATGCTCCTGGTTCCAAGCTACCTCCCCACCAATTTTAAGCCAAATCAGTACAGCCATTCTTGAGTTATAAATAGTGTAACTAACACAACTTTCTTTTATATATTGATGTGAACAATGGGTGTCTTATAGCTAAAAAGATATATCTTGATGTCGATGATGGTATAAACATGCAATGTGTAATTATTTTGTTTAACAGTATATATACTTCGTGCATTTATTATTTATCTTAATAAATGAGCTATCAAATGCAACATTTTCAATAATAATGTGTCTACTGGGAGCTCATTTAATTTTTTTTTTTTAATTTCAGGCTACTACATCGGTATAGTGACATACCACATAAAACTGAATGAAACACAAGATCCAAAATATCCAGACAAAGTAAGTAATCAGTTGACAAAAATAAAAGAACTGATAGATGTGTTTCCACGCAATAACTCTGAGGATCATGACTTATTGGGCATGACAGAAAACATAAGAGCTCAGTACAAAAAGACTTGTGCTCTGTTAAAAATACCATCTAACAATCCATATGAGGCAAATGTCTCATTTTGATGGTGAGTTATTTTGTTATTCTTCTAAATTTCACCAAGAATAATGAGCTACAGCATCTAAGGAAAGACATATACTTAGAATTGCTGAACCTTGGAGTTTTTATATTCTATTTTAGCCAAGCTTTAATCTATAGTAGCAAAGTCAGTATTAAAATTTATTATTTAAATCTTAAAATAAGTAATGCATGTATGTGTTTGTTTTTACTGGACTCTCTCAAAGGGCTACAAACAATTTTTTTTAAAATAAAGTGAATATTGGTGCTCATTGATTGTCTTTAGTTTCCGTTTCTTTTTTTTATTGCTGGAGTTCAGCAGACAGGCAGACAGGCCACTTGATGAAAAGCAGTTACCATCGCCTATGGACATTTGTAGCACCAAAAGTGATACAAATGAGCTGCTGCTCTCATAATGGAGACTGGAACCTGGTCACTAATGCTGGAACACAACATGAGATTGTTATGGCGACATACCTTAGACCAGGTGTGGTAGCTATCCAGTCGGGCAAATGCCTTACCACCACCTGGCTGTGGGTTCCTTACTACAGGCCACCCAGCCATAGGAAATTGTATTCTTTCTCCTCTCCTGCATGGATTAAAACTTTCTGGCAAAAGTGCTTTTTATGTTGGCTTTTAGATTATCTGATCAACCTACTGAAAAGGAGACCATGCTTACCTCATTAGGATTTTAAACTAGTTACCCCCTTTGATCTTAGTCATACCCTAGGAAAATTATGTGACAATCACAACTTGTACACATTCCATGATTATTGCTGGGTTCTACTACTATTATATTATTACAGTTTTCTTGTTAGTAGCTGTTAGAAACTATTGATAAAAATGCAATTCTATCTGAAATTAATGCAATTATGGTACATAATAGAGTTTATACCCTATATAGAACATTTCCTAACTAGAGTACAGATCAATTCTAGATATATTGCTTGTATGTTTGTTTAAGTTTTACTCTTCCAATATATTTTTGATATACATTAAAAAATATATTAAAGGATGCATTAATTTTTCCTTATTATTTCTATATCCTAGATGTTTTGCAACACTCACATGTTGCAGAAATTTGTCTGTCTTTGAATGTTGTCTGGCAGAAATTGCTTTTAGTGATAAAACCACCTATTGTTTTCTGCACTCATACTTCTTGAACTAGAACTTGATACAATAATATATATACTATTATTATATTTGCAGAATCAAAACCAATGCTAAGTACAATCAGAAGGCTTCATAAACACCTGGATTCCATCACAAAGTTCCTTTTACCGCTCCTCCCTTTAGCCAACTGTCATATGGTAGAGTTTCTCACAGAAAAACATTGGGATAATCTTCTACCAGGCATGTTAAGAGGCTCTCTTGAAAAGATTGCATTTGAACAAGCTTTGGAAAATTTTTGGAGTATTACATCTGGAGAAAATGGTTTGTTTTATTTATTATACTTTTTACAAATTTCCCATACACCTCTTTTCAAGCAAGCTTCAGTTTCATGTCCTATGGGCAAGTTTATAATGTTTCTCCTGTCCAATGTCTGAAGTATTTATAAAAATTCCGGTAACCACTTTCTATGAGCTAGGCCGTCTGCCTGTTTGCCAGCTTCGCAATAAAAAAAGGAAGGGAAATAATATATTTATATTATTGTATTAAATAAAAAATCAAACTCATTTCATGTATATTAATATAGAAGAAATAGATTTTTAATATTTCCAGAAGTGAGATTTTAATTCGAGTCCCATAACTCGTAACAATAATATCAACATTTGTAGCTCAGTTATACATAAGAGATTGAATAAAATACTTCACTTATTTCCAGATGGTTCTGAATTAGCCAATTGGATCACAAACGCCAAAGGCCATTGCATATCTGTGAACAATGACTACTGTCTGTCACCAGAAATGCTTCAAACACGAATTGAATCTTGGCATGGCGAGATTTTGCCAGAAATTAAAGTCAAAGAGTTCATGACTAGCAAGAAGAGTTATGAGGTAAGTAGATATATATAATGTAAGGTTTTTCCATATATATACATACATACATTACGCCCCGGTCCCTTGCGGGGTAGGCGCAAACAACAGAGCGCCATTCAGGCTTATTCTTACAAACCTCACTAGCTTCTTTGACATTCAGAGCTCTTGTCATGCACGCTCGTCTGTTCTTAAGGCTCCTGACATATATATGTAATGTTTTTATTCTTCTAGTAGCAATTTTGTGGTCCTAAACCTTGAATATAGTACAAAAGGTTTTCTAGTACAGTTTTACACAACTAATAATTTGTCCATATATACCTGCGCAGTAGTCTAGTAGTTATTTTAGTAGTCTGCGACAGTGTAGGCGCGACATAACTAAGAATGCATAGCAAGCAACACTGCTATTTCCGCTTGCGTAGAAAGTTCAATACAGATCATTCACAACATTTACATTGATAAAATTTCTTAGACGCCGGCAACTTGTTGGCAACGCCCCTGGTGTTGCCAACGTTCATAGGCGACGGTAACCACCTTTCATCAAGTGGGCCGTCCGCCTGTTTGCCTGCTTCAGGCAATAAAATAATAAAAATACTAGAGACTAGACATAGGGCTTATGCAAATATCCTGTGCGTATGAACATGGTTTAATTTCAGGTCCAAACAATGTCACGTCTAGTGGCTTCGCTTCATAAAGCGATTAGAGCAACATGCTGTATTGAAGCAGGCGGTGGTCGAGGCTATTTACCAGTAGCACTGTGCTTGGGGTACAATATACCCAGTTTGACGGTTGATTGTGATGAGAAAACTCTCAATTCTGCTATGGAAAGAGTTAAAATTATTCAGGTAATCATAAAATATACATACTGGAATCGTAATAGACTTTAAATTTAATATATTAACAAAACATCCGGCTCGAAGGACCAAATGTTCGTCTTACGATAAGTCATACGATTCTAGTATTTATGTATTTTTATGATTTCACACGTTTTATGTGGTTTTAGATTTTATAGAGCTATATTAAGTATTTAGTATTATATGTAAGGCGAGTGACATGTGTGATTTATAATAATATTATGAAGTAATGAAATGAGGTTGTAATGAATGCAAAGGTTCTGTTAGTCGCAGACATCTGTGATAGATGTGTTGTACAGTTGCGGCATGAAAAGTTTTGTAACCTTAAAGTCGACTTTTGCTTGTACGAGTACAAGAAACGGTCCTGCCAACATTTTAATTAAGGTTACGTTTATAAAATATAGAAAATTGCAATGTTGACAATGCACTGTTATTTGGTTTAGTAATACAGTATTTTTTTGTAGTCAGTCTATACGATTCCCCATGAGCGGGATTGAGTGAATTGACTTTTCAAAAATCTAACGCTACCATTTTAATTTTCATCAAAATTTGTTCAAGAATATTTCGTTATATGTCAGTTTCCGATTTCGCCACGAAACTCGGACTTGAAAACCTCATCTGTATATTGATATATAAATGAAAATGTCATTATGGTCTAATTACATATTAGTATCTTGAATAAATTAACAAGGCGTCAATCACTTTGTGCCAACAATCATATATATAACTAGGATATGCCAGCGACTTCGTCCATGCTGGACTCGAAATCCCCGCAGGATTGCCGGGACACAAAAAAACACAGCATTTAAAGAACGATGTAAGATATCGTTTTAGTGAAAACTATGTCGTTAAAACCGCATCGACATCGGGCCAGTAGTTTTTATGTGAAATCCGAAGAAACAGACAAAAAATTAAAAAATATGTTTGTGTTTTCCATTGTTTATATACTGTATTCCAATTGTTTGTATTTTTTATAGATACAATGCACAGATTCGGCATGTTTAGAATTTTATAATATTACTAGCTGATGCCCGCGACTTCGTCCGCGTGGTGCGGTTTTTTAACCATCCCACGGGAACTCTTTAATTTTTCCGGATCAAAAGTATCCTATATGTTGACCAAGGATATAAGCTACCACCATATAAAATTTCATTTAAATCGGCCCAGTCGTTTCGGAGATTAGCCGGTACAAACAGAGAAACAAAAAATTGGAAAAAAATCTAAATTAGTTCTATTTCACTTCTTACATCCCCCTGACTCGGTTTTTAGCATTTTTTTACATTGTACAGAAATTCTACAGTTTTATTATATGTATAGATATATTGATAATTTTTAGAAACAGTGGCATGCAATCGCGAAGAGGGTCAAAGATGGCAATGAAGAGAGGATTTCTGAAGGTATAAACAGGAATCTGCATCGATTCGCCAAATCTTTCATCACAAAAGATACCAAACTATCCACTCTTGTGCGGGAGAAGTTTCCTGAATACTCTAATGAAGATGTTAAGATCCTGTTGACAGGTAAGTGCAGCTCTTTGCAATATTACAAGTGAACACGTGAGTGGATGAAGGATAGAATAGAATATACTTTGTTGCATAACATTAAGATACAATTCAAGAAGAAGTACACAAGACAATAGGCGGTCATATCATTAAAAGCAATAGAAATTGCTGGAAGAATCCAGACAACCTTAGGATGGATTAGAAAAACTGTGTAACATGTGGGTTTTGCAATGTAACTAGAATAATATATATATATATATATATATATATATATATATAATTTTGAAATGGTAAGTATAATAGACCGAATTAACCAATATTATATAGAATTACGTTTATATGGAATATATATATGTGTGTGTCTGTGTGTGTGTGTGTGCGTGTGTGTGTGTGTGTCGGAGAAGCATTGTTCTCATTGATATCGAAGTTAGTGGTTTCGGGTTTAGTGGTCGTCATCAGGGTACAATGTGAGCACAAAACAATAGTCATGGTTTATACACTTTTAATTTAGATTTAAACAATATTTCGTCACAGTTAAGAGCGTGCAGCAAGTTCCGGGCACCGATTTTACTTTACCTTTCCTTTTAAATTCTCAACGATCCAACTCGATCCGTTGCTACCGCTCAAATGTGTGGCAAAAACTCGTCCGCATCGCTTAAGTACAGATGGCGCCTCGACCTCGCTCTGCTCTGATTGGTGGCCTGTTAAATTACAATATTCATAATTTCTATTAGGTTAGGAAGATTTTTCAGTTATAGAAAGATTTAAAAAATCAAATCATAATAAAATTAAGAATTTTAAAAGATATTAAAATGTAAACAAATAATATTGTACGTTGTACATGCAAACAACAATCGACCCCACTCATAGCTTCCTCTGACATAATTATATACAAAAATATCTTTTATATAAGGAATTATTTAACAAAATATATTTTTGTTTTTTACGTCACATGAAGGTGTCATGTACCTACAACCATATTCAATTTTTATCCAGGCATTATTCGCCCCCCGGGAAAACTTACTTAATCGTATCCCGGAAACTATCCGATTTTCCAGTATTAAAAGTATCCTATTTCCAATCTCGGGATTGAGACTGTACAGACTTGATTTCTCAAGTGCCTTCAGGACTAAATTGTGAAATATACGAAATAGCAAATAAAGGCTTCAGGAATCTCGATTTTGACGAAAACTAAAGTGGTGTCATTAGTTTTTTGAAAAATCCCGTGTCAGAATTCTCGGTTGATTTTGACGAAATAAAAACACCTGTAATATAATAAATACCAAATCATTATGTACCTAGCTTGTAAGGACCAATTTCTGTAAAGGAATGTCTAACCCACCAAGTACCAGTTTATATTATTAACCTACCACATTTCAAAGGAATCGGTAATGTGGTTTTTCGGCGAAAACGTAACAGACAGTGTTACTTTCCCGTTTATAATATTAATAAGATTGTATCTGTCAGGTCTTCACACTTGCGGCAACTTGGGTCCGGACTCCCTCCGCATTTTCGCTCACCAGCCTTGGACAGCTGGTGTTTTCAACGTGCCCTGTTGTTACCATCTCCTTACCGAGGAGATAGATGCTAATATGTTTGATGTATTCGAGAAGAATTATGGTAGTGGAGGTTCAGGTCAGGGATTTCCAATGTCGGAGTATTTGAGAGGTAATAAAACAGCTTAATTCTGTCATAATCTATGTACGGTTGACCAAATGGCTCCTTGATCAGTTTTCAAACATTTTATACTTTGAACGTAACGCACACTACAATTGGACCTACTTATGCAAAATGGAACCAACAGTTTTGAGAAAAAGCCGTTTTTATTAAAATTTTGAAAAAAAAAAATTTAGAATATTGTATATTCTAATGTACAATTTTCTTAGTAAAGTAGCTCCAATTTTCATATATACCAAGACGTTTTTGAAGTGTTTAAAGTAAACGAAACAATTACTCGTGTTTAATTGCAATATGCACTTTGCCGATTGACGCCCTTTTTCTTTTGTATTCTGCTCAACGCTTTGTTACGTACTTCGATTTTATTGCCTCCTTGTAAACCCCAAAACATGTAACAATAAAACCCTGCCCCTTAAAATGGATGTTTTAGTTGTGCGCATGTCATTGCACTGTTAGCGAAAAAATTTACTAGGCGAATTTAGCCTTATTGGTGGTTCAACGTCACTTTGGTCCATTGAACAGTGAAGGGTTCCGTAGAAACAACGAATGACGACTGTTTGTCATTTCAACAGAAAACCAAATAATTATGACATTCTATGCTCTTATGCCAATTATAATATTCTTTTGTAATTTATAATTATTAATAAGGTTTTGATTTTTGATTACGTTGAGAAACATAATTAATTATAACATTAAACACACACACCACAGCTCTTATTCTAACCAATTTTTAAAAGTATTCTTGAGCTCTATACTTTAGGGTTTTTTTAACAGTATTCTTAGCACACTGCTATCCGATGAAGCCAGAGTACTGTTTTAAATGATTTCTCTAAGATTCAATCTTAGTGACTAGTTAATGTTAGGTTTCACTTACTTTTGTGAGCGATAACGGGGATTACATTTTCATCTTGAAAAAACTTCCTAAAAAATTATATTATCCCATAATGGGGTCTGTTCGCCGCGCTTTTCCGATACGTATCGGCGGGTTTCACACATCGGTTATCTCGATGTGCAGGCTTCATCACGATGTTTTCCTTCACCGTCACCGTGTTGTAATTGTAAAAATACGCACATTAGATTCGAAAAGCACATGTGGTTCAGGCTTTCCAAACAGGATGCGATCTCACGACATTTGAGACACTCTTGTTTAAAAAGCTTATCTAGCTAAAGGTTGTGTAGCTGATTGACAAAATTACCAGATATACATAACTTCTAACCCTTCACTGTGTATGATTCATACGATTTTGGCCGATTTGTATACTTCCACATCAACATCTGTTTTAGGTTATAATCTAGGTAGAAATGCTCGAATGCTGGCAGCACAGTCAATAGACCGCGTTGTCAGTCAACGCCAATTGCCTTCAGAAAGTCTTCTGTACAGAGCACTATTGCAGGTATAATAGTTCTATATTATAATTGCTTCTATCTTCATAAAACGTATATAAATGTCCTAAATTTAGTAGTCTGTTAAGTCTAGATTAACGATAGAGAGCGACGAAGTAACTTGTAAATATAAATTTGTAAGTATACCCTCGATAACTTGGCGCGCAGTATTACCAACAATCAAAAAGATTGACAACTAATGCTTGAGTAAAAAAAACACCTAAAATCGCAATATTACTATATATATAATAATATATTACTATAAAACCCCAAACCAACAAATAATCAATCTCCGGTTTCTAATCTTATATATATAAAAATCTTGTGTCACGATGTATGTTGCCAATAAACTCCAAAACTACTGAACCGATTTCAATCAAATTTGCACACCGTGTGGAGTTTGATCCAACTTGAAAGATAGGATAGCTTACATCTTAATGGACCCTGTAGATGGCGCTGCAATCGGGTTCTAAATTTTATTTCTTCAGGGCAGGACAACGTCTGCCGGGACAGCTAGTATTCTTTAATTATAACAATTTTTGTTACGTGATTTATAAATACTTAATGTTATTTTAGGAAATTGGTGATCCTGGGTGTCAAATTATCTTGAATGAGGAATAGTAACGTATAACTACATACAATGTTCATATAAAGAGGGAACGTTAAAATAATCTGTTATCATTATATTTTTGAAATATTATGACTGGCTTAAAGGCCTAGTTGCCAAGCCATAAATGCATTAAAATGAAATATTATGACAAAAATAAATCGAGTATCTGAGTTAATGTGACTGTTGAATATTCTACTTTTTACAGGTTATTATCAAAGATCACGTACCGGATCACAAAGTAACAGAAGGCAAATTGAAACGCGTGGCGTCTAAATGTAACAACTTCGAACAATACTTCAAGATGGCGGATGATATTCTAAATTTGAATTTATTTGACAGCTTGCCGGCCAATTACTTTAGAGATATAAAAACAAAGATGGCGGAGGAATGGAAAAGACTTGTACTATTTTATTTAATTAGATTATGCTTAGCGCAAGTTATTGAAGCTGTTATTTTGTTGGATAGATTATTGTATTTGTATGAGAATGGATTTGAAAAAGTATATTTGGTTAAATTA
The DNA here is from genome assembly GCA_949752895.1 of Dendrolimus pini. NCBI lineage: Eukaryota > Metazoa > Arthropoda > Insecta > Lepidoptera > Lasiocampidae > Dendrolimus > Dendrolimus pini. Next base: position 19,382,480 of record OX457135.1, read on the forward strand.
TTCGACCCTGTATTGTCTCCGCGTTGTCATAGTATTGTAGCAATTAGGTGACAAAAATAAAATATAATAATTTAATGAAGTCTTTATTTTTGTTAATGCGTTACGATCTAAATAGAGTTACGATGGAAATATCGTTTAATAATATGGACGGAGAATACTACATAGGAGTGATAATCCTCCATTAAAAATATAACCCGTCTCTATTTCTTCGAGTCTTTTTCTCTTCTTCCAATTCTGAAAAAGCCTTTAAAAGCTATACTTCAAGAGTCGCCACAAGGAATTCTCTTGTTCATGGATACAGAAAAATAATGACGACCAACATTTTATTATTTAAACTTTGCTTCACTTTTTGAGGATCAGGTCATGCAGACCTTTGGGGAGTGAAACTGCTTATCGTCGCCTTTTTTCATGATACTTTTAATATGGCTGCCTACAAGTCACGTGTGATATGCACTTATCTATACAGGTACCGATAAAGAATACTAAGTCCTGCTGGGTGGCCTATTGTACAATGCTAGAAAGCCACCTACTGCCAGGTAGAATGAAAGAAAGATATCACTGGTCTAGCACTCTAGAGTATATGGTCATGATAACCTCCACCAGTACTGGCCAGGGTCCAGACTTTTCTCCCTTTCAAGAGTGGCAAGGCTTTGGTAGTACCTTTGGTGGTTTAAATGTTTCGAGACGACGATAACTACTTTCGATCGGGTGGGTGGCAGCCTGTCTGCTGTAGTGCAGCAGTAATAAACTAGTTCTAGTAACCTAACAAAACATAATGCTAGAGATCTACAATCATTACGGAGGTGTTGTCATGGCATATATACAGTTACCAGGAATTCTTAAAAACACTCCAAAAGACATTCGATATGACTTACGATTCAATCAACTTAAAATCAAGTTTTGATTATTTCCATGAATGAATACTTGTAAATGTAAACTTCGAAGGAATGGTTAAAACTTTTGATTACAAATCAAATCATCGAGTTATATTAAGGTGGGAAGCAAGCTAAGGGCTAGTGATGCGCGATTCCGAGATATAATAATTGAATAAATCGCGATAAACCCAAAATTATTATCAAGTGCAGTTTGGCCCCCTGGCTACGATTTGAATCAGATCTTAGTCCGAATCCGTTATTTATTTAGCCAGCAAAGGTTTTTATTTTTGAAGTGAAACTTCTTTATCGGCGTTGGAAAAAAATTAGATTTTTCGGTTACGCGTCAGTCACATTTTGACGACGACGACGATGACGATTTTGAGACGAGCATTGTAATATTTCTTTATTGTATTTTAATTAATATACGAGTTTGATGATTTATAAATCATTTATTTTGTATCCTATATATATATATATATATATATATATATATATATATATATATATATATATATATATATATAGTATATTAAAGTGATCAGCAAAATCAAAATTTGACTTTATTTAACAAATTTCTGTAAAGTTGCATATAGTAGATCATTTTTCGAAAAATAAGGTCATAAAGAAGTTTCACTTCTTACGAGTGTACACTAGAACACGCACACATGTTATTTTATTGCATGAGTTTAGCAGACAGGCGGACGACCCACCTAATAAAAAGAGGTTGCCATCGCCTATGGACATTTGTAACCAAAAGTGCTATAATACCAATGTGCTGCCGCTCTCTAAAGGGAGCCTGGAACCTGACCACTAATGCCGTCAAGGTTGCTATGGCGGCATACTCTAGACCAGGGGTGGTAGCCATCCAGACGGGCAAATGCGCTACCACCTGGCTTTAGGTTGGCTTTACGACAGGCCGCCCGGCCGCAAGAAATTGTATTCTTTCTCCGTTCCTGCACGGATAATAAATAAATATATATACAGATTACCAATATGCATTGTAATAAAATATTATTTTTTCTACTTACAAAAAAATCAAGCGTGGTTTAGGAGGAGTTAGCGGAAATACAGTCAGACAGACGCGCAATGCGAGTTTGTTGTAGAGTCCGCGCCACGTAAGAAGTCCCACAAAAAATAAAGGAACTAAAAGTGGCAACTCCGTTATTATTAGAATTTTGTTCGTAGTCGTGAAATAAATGTACAGCTTTAATTGTGGAATATTGTGTATTTATTATTCCATAAGTACCTACATCGATTTATGGATTAACAAAGAATTCCTCTGGCAGGATTAAGTACGGAGATCGTAGCGCCGCATTTGTGGCGCATCTGGCGCGAATTCCTCTAAGTACAGAAACAACAATCGACTCGCTCAGCCGAACAATCGAGATGTTTCCGATTATTTCAAGTCAATTTATTCGGCTCAATCAATGGTTGGCCGGTGGCATACGTATTCGGAAATTGCCAAGTCTGACTCGAAACCATCGACATCGATTGATATTCATCGAGATGTTTGACGAAATCGAAACAATCGACATGAACATCAAGTCATAGGTCAGCGATACTATGGGCTTGATTGAATATTAGCATATGCCCACGACATCGCTCACATTAAAAAAAAATGTCATGAAGTGGATGTATGTTATCATTCTTAAAATATCGACCTTAATTTTCAATTCAAAGTACCTAATCATAAATACCCTTAAGGCAACTAGCGAAGGTGGAACTAACTAACCATGAGAGCTTATTAGAATTGTCGTTGGTTCGCCATTTTTTGGTTTATATTCGTCTATCCCTCGGAACAGTACTTTATGCCTGGGTGGAAAGTACTCTATTTCATGCCGTTTCTACATAGACTAGGAAGTAAAATTAAATTTTAATTTATATTTATGACCTTCAAAAAGTGTTCTCCTTTGGAACTTTTTTAGAATTTGAATGCACCCCTGAAAACGTGTAGAATGCAAAATTTCGTTTCGTTCTTTGGGTAGTTAAAGCATGAAACACAAATTCACATTCGAATTTATAATATTAGTTAAGAAGTTGGGATAGAAGGTATTATTATTTTATCGTCACTGATTTAGTTTTACATAACACTCCTTATCGCACAGTAAATTGTTAAGAAATGTGTAAATAAAATACGGAAAGAATCAAATTGAAAGTTAGTGTTTTACAAAACAATTTGGTAACGTGTTCTTTCAGACCTTCCGATCGTCAAAGAAAATGTATGTTTGAACTTACTTCCACCGAGTTTTGAGAAATAATGAAGCCGTACTAGCTTAGAGCATGCATTCCCAAATTCAAAGAGCGCAGATTTGTATCCAGCCGTATCATAATTATACACCACATATATTTTTGTTCAGATGCTTGTGATTATTATTATTATTTTTTAAATCTCAAAGCCAAAGCTCAAATGCCTGCAGATTTAACGTAGTAATATATACACATAGGAAATGAAATAAATAAAATATATAATAAATAATGAAAAATAAATGCAGGAACGGAGAAAGAATACAATTTCCTGCGGCCGGGCCGCCTGTCGTAAGAGGCGACAAAGCAGTGAGGTGGTAGGGTATAGGCCCGACTAAATGGCTACCACCCCGCGTCTAGGGTATGCTGCCATAACAACCTTGAGTTGTGTTCCGGCATTAGTGACCAGGTTCCAGTCTACCTTAAGAGAGCAGCAGCGCATTTGTAGCACCTTTAGTGTTGTAAATATTTATAGGCGATGGTAACCGCTTTCCGTAAAGTGGACCGTCTGCCTGTCCTGCACACCTGCAATAAAGACAAATTATAATAATAAAAAATCACCTAAACCCAAAGGTTTTTACAGCCTAAAAACAACAGCCTATACCTTCTTCGAAAAAAGGTGGCAACCCTAAGTGGAACGTGTATGGGCTGATATTGTGAGCAAATATTACTTACATAATTTGGTTACAGGGTTACGTAGCGATTTAAGCCCAGACTTGAAATTTTCATATCCAATCCGACTCGCAAAGGACATTTTTTTTTTAATTTTTCACGTCTCAGTATTTCATCACAATAATAACATAACGCATATGCACTTCGTCAAACTTCATGCATACAATAATCGTAAAAATATGATAGGGAATGAATTATTAATAACTGTTTGTGACATCTTTATGAGCTTACCGTTGAAGCGCTATATTTCATAAATGTTGCAAAATACGTTACTAAAGTTGTTATCTATTTACGAATATAAATGGTGTTAGTGACTGTGGCCAAATGCGCTTGTTTATTGCGTTAAAAATAATACCGTTAATGAATGTATGAATGTATTATGGAGGGTAGAGGTAAGGAGAACCATCTACTATGGGGGATCAGTTGAAAAAGTGGCCACCTGTAAACAGAAAATTATGGTTCGAAAACTCTTCAAAATAGCGCTAGTGTAGGAAAAGGAAATGATACGAATTTAGCAGTTATAAACGAAATGAAGTATGATGGGTTGAAAAATTTGAAAATTATAATTTGGAAAAGTATTGAGACTTTCTCGTATTGAGATGTATGTACTTATATAAATGCAATGGTTACATTTTCGTAAAATGCGTGGTGACAAAGAGGAAGTCTTTCTTTCCTTCTTTAATCTAGTATCCTACTCTAATTATTTGTGGCGCTATTTTTAAATACTTTCCACTTGCTATTATGGCGCCATCTTATTTTGCTGCCCTTCAGTGGACACTTTTTAATATACTGAGATGGTTCTCCTTACCTCTACCCTCCATGGCACGTATGCACAATGTCGGATCACAATCGCATTAAACTCTTAGATACATCTGCGTGACAGACTAAAACTAATATTCCCAGACTAAGCAGGAACATGACTAGGCAGCGTTTCTTGAGCCTGTCCCTTATATAACGACCACGCGGAATAGAAGAGCGAATAGCAAATAAATTGCGATAACTTTTAGAAACTTACAAAATGTCTTAGCCATGGGAGTTCTCTTGGCTCAGGGGAGTGCAATTGAGAAATTTCTTAAGCCGTGCCCCCGTGCTTGTTTTGACCTACACACAATACGAAACAGCTGTTCTACATGGAGCATTATATATAGAACGTAGTGGGTAGGGGCAACACCCACAGAAGATCCTGCTTTATAGGTAATCAAATAAATAAACATAAATATACATTTATTTAATTTAATACGTATCGTAGACAATCAAGGGCTCAGCCTCATACATTTTGTAAGGGTGTACATACAAATTACGTCATAATTAGGTACGCTCTTACCAAATGTGTAAGGCCGCAGCGCACGTTTTTTAAGACAAAAAACAGTAGATATTTCTCATGTAAGGGGACATTTAGGCACTCGAACTATTAGCGCCTTCGCTACGCTTGAGTGCTAAATCGTCTCGTGCCTAAATAGGTCACATATCGTGTAACAATCTACTATTTTTAACTAAAATTGTCTCAAATTTTCTTTATAAAATTTGTCAATAGCAAGTTTGCCAGTTAGAATATTGTCAAAAACTGCCATTAGGTGCCCATTTTCTACAATAGAGACGCCAGCGGCAACGATACGAGGTGGCATAATTGACATTCATGAAGATCACATCGAAATCTATAAAATTACCCATTTTCAAAATTCCCGGACAATTTGCCAATGCCAAGTAACTTTTTTCGAAGCAAATGACTGGGCTAGAAAGCTATTTATCCATATTTGCCTTATGTTATACATAATTATGATCCATGCGTAACATATGGTAAAACTTATACATAGTAGGTAATATTGTATAGGTATCATACTTAAGCCTGTAAGACGTCTAGATATTCCGCTTAAGATCTTTCGGGAAATGAATTCAATCATATTGTTACGAGCTAAAGGGCTCGAATAAAAATAATTGAATGCCGTTGGAATTACTATAGAGTTTATTAGAACAAATACAAATAAAAACTGTATGCAACCAGTTCACACTGCACGATTCAATGCAATTCAACACGCGCAAAGTCCGTCACTATATCGCTAATCGAGAGTACTACAAATGTCTTACTCGTATCGTAGTCGCCGGTTGACTGCCTCACACCTCCGTTCGGGCATTGTTTTATACTAACTATACAGTACAAAAAAAAATCGACCCCGTGCCAGTGCACCGCTCGGCACTCGGAAACACCAGTGAATTTCCGAGAAATAGTAATTTGCACACCTGGCTGATAATTCCTGCGAACGGCCAACAAAGTCGAAAACAATAACAATAGGGTATGGTCTAATTGCAAATTTTAATTACGACGACCATAAAAGAACTCCGAATGCGGGGAGGGGCAATAAACTAAGTGCGCGGTATTTGTATATCAGTATGTAACAATAGGTATGCAGGTGGCCCAACTTGTAGCACTATCATTATATAATCCGTGCGCAGAAGGTTTGCCGATAACTACTTACTATTATTGTATACACTTATGTAAAATATATACAATAATAAATTAATTGTAACTATTTATGTTAACTATTTTGTCAACCCTACTGACCATCGACGCATGACATTGTGAGGCTATCGCTACATAAACTATAATAAACTTTGTGCATGGGTAGTAATTAAACCTAACAATTAAGTGAAAATTCCAATTGGAATTCTTCAAAAACTTTAAGTTTGCGAGTTGGTGTGACAACTAATAATAACAATGTTACTAATAAATTGGTTCGTTACTGGAAATATGTACTCGTATTACATCATCCAACGATGGATTAGCAAGAATTCCCTCCAAAACAATACGGGGAATTAGTGGTTAGTTTTCAATGATTTGCTGGTTTCGGTACTTATGTTGTAGCGTTAGTGTTAAAGACGCCTTTTCACGCAGATATGGCGATGGATTTTATGTGTAATCTCAGATGCGACATTGTTAATGACGTTAAATATTGACAGATAACGTATTGTTCCACGCTACAGGACTCGAATTAAAATGACGTTGGAATTACTATAGAATTTATTAGAACTATACAAACACGTATAACACAGGTAGGTACAAATATAACTGGATACAACCAGTACAAACTGCACGATTTAATAACACGCGCAAATTCCGTCACTATATAGCTTTTCGAATGTACACACGTCTTGCTAGTATCGTAATCGTTGCTTGACTGCCTGACCCCTCCGTTCGGGTATTGTTTTATACTAACTATACAATACAACACTCGACCGCGTGGACTGGATTTTTCCAAGAAAGCGTAATCTGCACACGTGCGGCCGTAAACGAGTACAATAACAATAGGCTATTGTCTAATTACAAATTTTAAACACAATGGAACCAAAAGAAGTCAAATTGCAGGAAAGTTAATAAACCAGGTTTATGACAGGTAGGTGTGCGTTCACTTTTTGTCGGCATGTAACTGTATGTATTTATGGCAGTTGCTTCTTTCAAATAAAACTCGATGTGGACTGTATGACTTATTTTTGGCATTATTTACAATTAAACTGTACATAGAAGAAATACAGAGAGTGCGTATTGGTGCTGTTGTATGTGAGCAATGTGAAGCGAAAGAGCAAGTTAGTAAGTATATACTTACATAGTAGGCCTCCAAGGCCGTTTCTATATTCACGTTCCGTCCGACTCCTAGCTGCTAACTGTGCGAGCTATGAGCGTCGACGGTATGCGGGGCGTGGAGAGGTGTGCTCCATCGGGCGGGTTAGGGGGGTGCTCTAAGTCCGAAACAGTATGTATGTATATTTTTACAGTAATTTGGCTATGCGTTAACGGCGTTATTCTATAACGCTCATTCGGCCAAAGCCATAATCTATAACACTAACTGAGATGAAGCCCCACTTCTATACATATACTAACCATGTCAGCGAAACTGGTCTTACTGTCAAACGTCATACGTCGTTCGTTTTCGAACTTATTTTGCTTGTTTTTTTTTATATTTAAGGGCATTTTCCATTGTGTGTTCTATTTTTTTAGTGTTTTATACACTTTGACATTGTAGTTTTGTAAAATTTCATTGCCTTTTTCGGGTTAATCGGACGAAACTGAATGACGAAAAATGTTTGAGAGTAAGTTCTCTGTTCACGTTGTAATAAAGACGTGTTTGTTATTAAATTTCAAAGGCTGCACCGAAGAACGCGACCACGGAGCGATCTCCAGGTGCCAGGAGTTTTTGTGGATATTCCGGCCCTTCTGGGCGGCGAGTCCCACACTCCCCCGCCGAAGTCTCCGCAGCAGGGGGTCCGCAAATATAATTCCACTTGTTAAAAAAAGCATCGGTAGGGGCGGCATTTTTCGATTTTGCTTACGACGGTAAAAAAGCTAGGGCCGGCCCTGGATCCGTATCGAGTTTCATTTAAATCCGTTCAGTAGTTTTCACGTGATACTCTAACGCATAGATACTCAAAGTTGCCCATATCGAACTCCAAGGGATCCACGTCAGTGAAACAAAATCTGAGGGTCCACGAGCTGCAAAAAGAAGTCCATAATAACGAATTCCATTTAAGCAAGTCGTGACGAAATTTAAACTTTTTATAAATAAAATACGATAATATGTATGGGACCAACTAGAAAGTATACTAAATCCAGGAACGGAAAAAAAAAATAATTTCCTGCAGCCGGGCGGCCTGTCGTAAGAGGTAACAAAACAACCCACAACCAGTTTTTAGGGTATTTGCTCGACTGGATGGCTACCACCCCTGGTCTAGAGTATGTCGCCATAACAACCTTGTATTGTGTTCCGGCATTAGTGACCAGGTTCCAGTCTCCCTTAAGAGAGCAGCAACGCATTTGTAGCACCTTTAGTGTTGCAAATGTCCATAAGCGATGGTAACCGTTTTCCATCAAGTGGGCCGTCTGCCCGTCTGCTGAACTCCGGCAATAAAAAAAAATCCAACGAAAAAATAATTATCAAAGAACACATATAAAAGGTGTATATTTACACGATTAATTGAGAAACTCCCTTTTTGAAGTCGGTAAAAAGATATGAATGAATTGCCCATTGAATGCAATAAGAAATAGTACCTAAGGAGTCTACGAGACAAAATATTTTGGGGACCTTTGCTCTAGCACAAACTAAAATTATGAAGTTTTGCTTTCAACATCTATTGGTCCGAATTAGCACTCTTGATTTCCTTCGCCACTTTAAATTCATTGTGCGATCCTTTACGACTTTACTTATCTTGTTATTGTAATTTTAGACAAGATTAAAGGTATTTTATGCATCTATTTCATAATCTGCTAATTCCACTAAGTGTTCTCAAATCTCCCGTCTAGATTTGTAACGAGATAAGATCGTGGATTATCATAGTTATAATCGAAGGCCATTATTTTAACGGCAATATTTTAGTTGAATTTCATACAAACTTGAAATAGTCCATTGTCTCTTTGTACGTTATATGGAAAATAGGCGTGCTAAGAACGTTAGTTGAGACGTTAAAGCGTAACAATACAAACCCACATTCGCCTTTTCTGTCGACTACAAAGTCGCGAACAGTGTGGTGTGGAGCATGAATCACGAGAAATAAATACTATTGCAGATAAAAAGCAGCGTAGTATATTTTCTTAAGTTATCGCGACTAGTCTAGGCACATAATCGGTTTCCAGTGCGGCATTTTATTTCACGGAGGTACATGGGACGTCAGCTAAATAATACATTTAATTTTATATATATATACGAGGGTGAAACTGAAAGTTCTTAGAAAATTAAAAACTGATCAAACTAGCAAGTTATTATTTTTATTACATCTTTTTAAACTAGTTTCCATTCACATCAATACATCGCTGCATTCGATAGAATTACCGAGAAAAGCACTTTGCCCACTCGTCCTTAGGGGTCTCTTCGATGGCCTTCTGGAACGCAGCCACTGCTTCCTTGGCGTCCATAAAATGTTTTCCTCGAAGTTTTTCTTTTATTTTCGGGAATAAATAAAAATCGCAAGGTGCGAAGTCGGGGCTAAATGGGGGGTGACCCAGCAATTCCACGTCTGACGACGCCAAATAGTCGAACGTTCGCCCGGCGGTGTGCGAGGAGGCATTGTCGTGGTGAAGGAGGATCCTACTGCGAGGTCGTTTCTCTCGAACGTTTTTCAAGACAAGTGGCAAACATTTATTAGTATACCACTCTGCAGTAACTGACTTTTGATCTTCTAAAACACACAATGACCGGTCCTTCCGAAGAATGAGGCCACCATCTTTTTTACACTACACTTCGACCTCTCTTCAATTTAGTTGGCAACTCCTCGGAAGGAAACACCCACTGAGCAGATTGTCTTTTGGTTTCCGGATCATAGCAATAAATCCAGCTTTCGTCACTCGTAAGTATGTCGAACACAGCTTTTGAGTCACCTCCGTTAAATCTTTGTATCATTTCACGGCACCAATCAACACGTCGGAGTTTTTGGCCCTCGGTCAAATAATGAGGTATACCCCGGGACAAAGCTTCCTAACGGCTAAATGTTTGTGGAGGATTTTGTGCATTTGTGTCATACCGATGCCTAAGCTTGTCCGAATCTGCTGATAGGTTACTCTTGGATCAGTCTCTATTATACACCGCAAACACTGATGTTATCTTCAGTCGTCGCCGTAGAAGGCCGTCCCTCATGCAGAGCATCGTTGATGTTGGAGAAATACATTATGTGGTAGTACTCAAATGCATAAAAAATTAAATTAAAGGTTATATTATTTTTAGATTGGTCACACTGTCTTCTTCTCATAAAATAAAATGTCTGTTCTAAATGTTAGTCGTATGAAAACTTGATAAATTATTGGGATAAGCGATTTAAACAAAGCGTGCTCTTTTCATGGTTTCTTTATTGCAGCAATGTCAAGTCAGTGTCAACATTAGAAGTAAATATAAATAATACAAAGAGGTTCTAATGCCTAACACCCCCCTTCAATATTAAATTCCTTTTAAGATTGCACTTATAAACATAACATAATAGCTTTCCCTTGTAACAAGAAATATTTAAAACATAACACTCTATACTTTCTTTTAACATATTTAAAGTAATTATTTATTCTATAATTAATTATTAAAGTATATATTAATATTTACACGAGTCCCAAACTTTTAACAAAATAACTGTGTTTTACAGTTGGTAAAGACTTTGTTAGAATATCTGCAATATTCTCGTTTGTCGAAACATAACTTATTTGTATTAATTTCTTTCTGACGCAGTCTTTAATGTAGTGATACTTTATATCTATGTGTTTAGTGCGCTTACTATTTTCATTGTTCTCCACCATTTTTATAGCACTAAGGTTATCCGTTAATAAAAGATATTTGTTCTCAGTATTGCAGTTGAAATGCAACAAAATGCCTCTCAAATAAATTAATTCTGCAGTTGCCATTGCCGCAGCAACATACTCCGCCTCGGCTGTGGACAACGCAACTGTGGATTGCTTCTTAGAGAACCATGACACTAAATTATTATTGTGAAAAATAGCGCATCCACTCACACTTTTCCTATCATCTTTAGCGCTTCCCCAGTCAGCATCTGTGTATGCTATCAGCTGTTGTCCTGATTTAGATTTAGTATATGTAAGACACATATTCATTGTTTGTTTTAAGTATCTGAGAACTCTTTTAGCCGAAATCCATAATTCTTTTGTAGGCTTATCTAAATATCTGCTCAAAAAAGATGTTGTGTATGTTATGTCAGGTCGTGATATAGTGGAAATATATGTTAAACATCCGATCAATTCTCTATATGGTACATTATTAATCACTTCTTCAGTTTCATTTAAAAATCTTTGTTCCATTGGTGTCTGTATTCCTTTACATTCGCTCATCTGAAATTTCTCCAATACTTTGTTTATTAACTTTGTTTGACATATTTTTAACTCTTCTTTTTCTCTTATTATTTCCATACCTAAATACTCTTTTATCTCGCCTAAATCTCGAACTTTAAATTCTTTTCTTAGTTCTTCCATTATTACTTTGCTATTTCCCATTAATAGAATATCATCTACCCATATCAAAATCCATACATCTTTATTGACATATAAACAGTAATCGTAATACGACTGTTCAAAACCTTGCTTGACAATAAAATCATTAAATCTTTCGTTCCAACACTTTGGAGCTTCACGCAGACCATATAAAGATCTCCTTAGTTTCAGTACATAACCTTCTTTAACTCTTATACCCTCAGGGGGTTCTATATATACTGCTTCGCTTAAATAACCATTTAAAAATGCCGTTGGTACATCTAGTTGCCTAATAGGTAAATTTTCTTGTACAGCTTGACTTAGCATCATTCTGATAGTTGACACTCTAGCAACAGGTGAGTAAACATTATATTTAGAATCTGTTGTTCTGTCTTTCTATTTTGATATTCTTCTTTTTCTTCCTCTTCAAAGTATCTCCGTTGAGTTTCTTCTTGTTTGTTTTCTATGTATTTTATATCATTTTCGTCAAATTTTAAATCTCTTGAAATTACTATTTTGTTATTACTCGCATCCCACAAGCGGTAGCCGTTTGGAGCATATCCTGTCATTCTCATTTCTTTAGCTCTTTCGTCTAACTTATCCCCTTTCGGCATTGTTAATACCCACACTTTACTTCCGAAAGCTCTCAGTTTTGATAAATCTCTATCTCCAAACATAATCTCTGCTGGTGTTTTGAATTGGACTGCTGAAGATGGGCATCTATTCAGCTGGTAAGTTGCACACGTAATCGCTTCAGTCCATAAGTTCTTTGGTAGTCCAGTTTCTATCAACAAAGTTCTCGCTCGATTGTATAAGGTTCTATTCATTCTCTCTGACACACCATTTTGCTGAGGAGAATACGGTCGTGTATATTGAATTTCAATTCCTTTCTCATAACAAAATTTTTGGAAAAATCGGTTTTTAAATTCTCCACCATTGTCGCATCTAACTTTATTTACTCTGGTCTGTTTGTTATTCTCTAATCTTTTAATATAATTAATCAAATTTGTAGCAGCTTCACTTTTATGTTTTAAAAGATATGTGTTGCAAAAATGTGAAAAATCATCAATTATTACCTGGTAATAAATTTCTCCATTTATTCCAGCAGTTCTCATCGGACCTGCTATGTCAGAATAAATTATCTCGCCGATGTTTCGAGATCTTGGCCTGGGAACAGAATTAAAAGGAAGTCTGGTTGCCTTACCCATCATACATGGACCACATGGTTTCTCACTCGTAGGCAAATTCATCAAGCGGAGGCTTCTTCTGTTAAGATGTCCCAATCGTCTATGCCACAGATCATCAGAGCTTGCTGCATTACACACGTTTGCATTGACATTAGTATTTAAAATATATAACTTTCCTACACAAGTGCCTTTTATTGATCTATTTGTGCGACAGCAGAATATTCTAACATAATCTTTATTAAAATTGACCTCAAAGTTGTTTTGAACAATTTTCTTTACTGACAAAAGATTAAAATTGATATTATCTATTAATAGCGCTTCTAATTTTATATTCCTACCTTGACAAATTACATCTATGGTACCCTTCTTTATAGCTATAAGAGAATCCCCATTAGCAATATAAATTTTTATTGGTTCAGATAAAATATTTACGTTAGTCATATATTGTTCAAAATTTGAATTAATTAAATGTTCCGTACATCCTGAATCTATGACCCATTCAATTTTCTGGCTTATTTTATAGTTTACATTATTACAATAGCCCGTACTTAAAAATAAAAAGCTACTAGGATCTTCTGCATAATTTACAGTATTGTTATACTGATTTTGGTATTCATATCTACCATTGAAATACTGTCGTCCTGCTCCTCTACCTCTTCTTGGGTAAGTCCTACCTCGTCCTTGAAATGCTCGACCTCGTCCTGATGAGCCACTTCCTCGGTTACAATTTCTCGCAATATGTCCCTTCTTGTGACATTTAAAGCACGTAATAAATGCTGTTTCAGGTTCATGATATTCAACATTGTTCTTTATTTTTAATTCCGTATCTAATAGTCTCGCCTTCACGAAGTTCATTGAAATATTTAAATCATTCATAGTTTCTATTGCCGTTATCACATTCTCGTATTGTTTGGGTAATGCGGTTAAAAGATTACAAACTTTGTCTATTTCCGTAAATTTACATCCTACTGCCTCTAATTCATTTATAATTTGTTCGAATCTCATAAAAAAATCTTGTAATTTTTCGTTCGGCTGACATTTTATAGTTAGTAATTTCTTCTTTAGATGCATTTTATTTTGTATGCTACTTCTCTGAAAAGTTTCTTGTAGTACGTTTATCATTTCTTCCGATGTCTGACATTTTGATATGATATCGAGATATTTATCTTCTAAACATTGAACAATAATAGCACGAGCTTTTGTATCTAATATACGTTTTTGCTTATCATCTTTGATCTCCTCTTTTAAATTAATACCTTTTTCTTCTAATAATAGGTCTATTCGATACTTCCAATGGGCGAAATTACCATTTTCTTTTAGTAGGGGAAATTTTCCTTCCGACATTTTCTTTTGTTTTTTTTTTATTCGTATTTCAGAATTTTTATATATATTACTATAGTTTTCTAATAATATTGCTCTCTACATTTTACTTATTCATTTCCCTACAACCTATAGGGCGTCTGGGCCCATAACCTATGAAAACTTGATAAATTATTGGGATAAGCGATTTAAACAAAGCGTGCTCTTTTCATGGTTTCTTTATTGCAGCAATGTCAAGTCAGTGTCAACATTAGAAGTAAATATAAATAATACAAAGAGGTTCTAATGCCTAACAAGTCGAAATGAACTTGATTATAATATTAATATTTTTCAATTCAAAGGCCTATAACCTTAACAGGTTATGGGCCCAGGAGTGTTTCCACTACGTTGAAATTGTAAGTAAATACAATTTGAGTGTTAATAATGGACAAAGATTCACATTCCTCAAATTCGAGCTCTGGCGGCGATGTTAATGTAAATGCGCACAACATGGCGGAAAACAAAGTTTGTTTGTTAAAAAAGGGTATATATGGTTTGAAACAAGCCAGTAGGTCTTGGAATAAAAAAGTAGATGAAGTATTAACTTCAATTGGTTTTATGAGGTCAAAATGTGAGAACTGTATTTATGTAAAACAATCTGACAGTAAATTTATAATTATAGCTCTATATGTAGATGATTTTTTTATCTTCAGTGAAAATAGCATAGAGAAACTAAAACTAATTGCAAAATTAAAAACAGAATTTGATATTAAAGAATTAGGAGAAGTGAAAAATTGTCTTGGTATAAAAGTAGAAAGACATAAAGATAATGGTGTTCTCAAGTTATCTCAACCAGAATACATAGAAGAGTTATTAGATAAATATGGGATGTTGCAATGTAAACCCTCTGCTACTCCCATGGAAGTAAATTTAAATTTAACAAAGGCAGAATCATGTGATACAAAGTATCCTTATCAGGAATTAATAGGTGGTTTAATGTATTTATGTGTTTGTAGCAGACCTGACATAGCTTTTGCTTGTAGTAAACTGGAACAGTATAACAATTGTTATAATGAAACGCATTGGCAAGCAGCGAAAAGAGTACTTAGGTACTTAGCAGGGACAATAAATCAGGGCTTAATTTACAAGAAAAGTGATATTAAAATAGAAATTTTTGCTGATGCTGATTGGGCAAATGATCCAATAGATCGCAGATCGTACAGTGGTTTTTCTGTTATTTATTCTAATTGTTTAGTTAATTGGGAAGCACGTAAGCAACATACAGTTGCCTATTCAAGTACAGAAGCTGAGTATTATAGTTTAGCAGAAGCTGTTAAAGAAAGTAAATATTTGATTAATTTCTTTTTAGATGTTTTTAGTTTTAAGCTTCCAGAAATAATTGTTTATAATGATAATTTGAGCACACATAAAATTGTGGAAAATCATAGACGCACTAAGCACATAGATGTTCGACATCATTTTATTAAAGATGCTTTTAATGAAAAATTAATATCTCTCAGATATCAACCAACAGAAGAAATGATGGCGGACATTTTCACTAGACCTTTAGGTAGGATCAAACATGAAAAATTTGTAAAAAAAATTAATATTAACTAAATTAGATTTTGTTTTGTAACTTGAATACTTTATTGTTTTTTGTATACATTTGAGTAAGGGCAAGTGTTGGAGAAATACATTATGTGGTAGTACTCAATTGCATAAAAAATAAAATTAAAGGTTATATTATTTTTAGATTGGTCACACTGTCTTCTTCTCATAAAATAAAATGTCTGTTCTAAATGTTAGTCGAAATAAACTTGATTATAATATTAATATTTTTCAATTCAAAGGCCTATAACCTTAACAGTTGAGGTTGGTGCGACCACGTTTAAACTCATTAAACCAGTTATAAACAGTGGCCCGAGAAGGGGCTTCATCGTGAAAGGCCAATCGAAGTCTGTCATAACATTCTTGTTGACTTAAATGACAACGAAAGTCATAAAAAAATCATAGTACGAAAATTATAAATTTATACTGGCGTGACACAGACAAATTTCATTTTGCCGCCAAATCGTAAAACAAATGACAAATGAATGAAATTAGTACTGAATAACATTAGCAAAGAGTTCTATTTTCAAAATTTAAACTTTTTTATTATTATATTCTTTAAGTGGCCAGTTCTAAAAACTTTCAGTGTCGCCCTTGTAGTATTTTTTTAAATCATGTTGTTCGGTGATTTATACGCGTTTTTGCGAATCTGTGGACAACGCAAACATAAAGTTACTAACTACATTACACATATATATTATTAAGCATTAAAATTTACAAAGGACATTCACAAAATTACTATGCACTAATGTTAGTAGGAAATTTTCTATTGATGGGACGGGGATAATCTACAGAAAGGATATCATACAGGGGACAGAAATTTTCGGACAGTAGTCAAACATGTGATGATATAGTATTATCTATGACTTTAACATTGCTTATTTCTTCTTGACATTGACTTAATTAAACGTAATTTTAATTATAAACAGTAACTTAAATGAATCGGTTTAAACTAAAACAAATTAAATTCTGTAGTATAATGAATCAAGCTATCGAACTAAGGTTCCCGTCTTCAGCGGACAACCAACTTAAACGCTATCAAATCAAGTTAACTTGGATTACATTGTTTTAACCGTCCTAATCCAACAGTACTACTTATTAATTCACGACACTCGGGTGAAACTCAAAAATTAATGAAAATTTGAAACTATCCAACGACCTTACAAACGTCGTTATTGTGGGCGTGTTGACACAGCGAAAAATCTCTATTGCCTAAAGTCAAATGTTTTGTTGACGAGTATAGCCCGTCCACCCCCAACATAAGTTAAATAATGATGTGTCCTTCATAAATATTGTTAGGAAAGGGTTGGCTTAGATAGCACGCAATAAGGCGTTTTCTTTTTATCTTTGTTGAGGGCCATCTTTGCGTGTAAGGGGTGCGTGGTACCCGGACGCAAGGACCTCTAGGTGCCGCAAGCCTATTAACCTCAAATTTTTTTAAAGAACATCTTCATGTTTTTCAAGATCTGACTAATGATACCCTACGCAACTATGTAAATATATTACAAAGAATTTTAAATTACACCAATGTAATGTAGCGCCATATTGACTACACCGTTCCGTCAAATTTCATCGTTCATATAAACCCAATAGTTTCTGAGAAAAATAACTGTCACTTACAAAAAAGACGGACAGACGGACGGGCGGACATGACGAATAAGAGTCGTTGCCAAAATGGCTAAACAGCCTTAAAATGGGACATAAGAATTAAATGCAATTTTCTGTCACATACAAAAAGAGACGGGCGGGCGGACATGACGAATGCATAAGGGTCATTGCCAAAATGACTAAAGAGCCTTCAAAATAGAACAAATAAATTCAATTCAATTTTCTGTCACATAGAAAAAGAGACGGGCGAGCGGACATGATGAATGCATAAGGGTCATTGCCAAAATGGCTAGAGAGCCTTAGGATCTTAACAATTAAATGCAATTTTCCGTTACATACAAAAAGAGACTGATTCTTAACGTGCTACAGTAAAAGAGTGGCTACTCTAGTTAACCTAGCTCCAGGAAATCCAGCTTAAAGTTGCTAAAGAATTCCTAAAGGTTACCTGATGTATCCAGGCACTTCGATCTATAGACTGTCACCGCTCCGCATTCCGACAGCAGGTTAACGGTTGTTTTTTCTATGATAAAAATAAAATAAAAATAGATTTCATATTTTGTGTATATTCATTTATGAATTTTAATATTACTGAACTCAGTTAATTCTGCCATGACCAGGAGATGCTGGTGTTAATTTAGATTGTAGGTTACTTACACATGAATTTTTCATAAATATTTTGATTTAATGATCACTAAAAAAGACCAAGTGTTCGACTCTCCCCATTTTACGAGAAGCAACGGTAAACACTTACCCAAGGCATATCGTCCAAGTCCATCCATAGTTAAATTTCGATGATACATAACGCAAACAGGCCCTCTAACGTCAATGTTTGGTTACTGTAATAGTATACTTCTAGTAGCAATAGTATACTAGATAAAAATACTAGAATGAGAGAAAAGCGTATTAAACTAAGAAAACTATAAAGAAATAGATTAATATAATTGTCTGCAAATTTCACTGAATTCTTGTTTTACTTCCCAAGAGATTAAAGAAAAGAACTAATTTAAATTCAAGAACTAGTTTCCAACCAACAGGCACTACTCACGTGCAAAGTTTTTGAACTTTTAAAACGTTATGGGATTCGCTACTGAGATATGCTCGTTGGAAAAAAGGTAAATATTGTAGATTTTTATACCAAAGTTCACCAAACGGTGATAAATATGCCGCATCAAGAGCCCGTTTAAAATAGATCGAGCTTGTAAATCAAAACTAAGAAAATAAAATGTAACAATAGACATTCAAATTTAACATAAAAGAAAAAAAGCTTTAATAAAAACCTAAGCTATTTTGCTGATGTTGTTATATTCGCCACAATGGCAAAGAAAGCTAGTTCGTAAAATCTTGTCAGATGTTTTAATCTTCAGTAGGTATTAGGTTCACCAAATTGTAGATCTTGAAGCAACCCGAAAAATCCCATTTTATTAAACATTTTCGACATAAACTCACAATTATTGCTAAAAATAACAACATCCTGCAACTATTTTAATGTTTATAACAAATATTACAGTATCAGTCAATCTACTTTCCACCAAAAGCTTCCTTCTAGAATCCTTATATTCTTTCTGTTAGTCAGCAATGCAATTATCTTCAATCTTACCGGTCTTTGCAATTAGAAAAGCTATAAATATAATGCATATATAAATATTACTACATCCAAACCAATTATGAACATCCAATTTTTTCTACAAATACGAAAACCACTACAACATCCATCAATATTTTACAAAATTAGTGCTATCGCCGATAATTATAATTATTTATTTTTACCTTAAACATCACCATGCGAGTGTATTCGAACCGAGTATAGTCGGACCAAGTACACTCGGACAACTACTCGGACGCTACTCATCCCGCGGCAGCTAGCAATCCGAATGCATTTGAACGACGTCTGATCTGAGTATACTCTAAACGTACCCTACTCGTTCATAAAAGAACACCTAAGCAAAAAGAGCTCTTACCTTAAGTCTCTGACCATATCGCTTCTTTGCTTCAATAACGTGACATATCCCAATATTCACTTATTTCACTGACTCACTATATTTTGCTAAATGTATCATATTATCACAACTTTCTCATATATTTCAAAAAGCTTAGTAAATTGACAATAAATTTACAAAAAAACATACTAAAAAAGTGTAAAATATGTTTGGGTAAAATCTTTTTTTGAAATTTTAAAAGTGGCGTACTGTAAATTTGGGTTTTTCAAGATACCACGTTATTGAAGCAAAGAAGCGATATCAAGAAGAAGAGGAAGAAGTAAGGCCCAATAAGGCCTTATAAAACTGTACCCTACTTTCACGAGACTACTTGGATGCCTTTGTAGAACGAAATTACGTTAACTCATCTGACACAATTGTCTACTGAAAATCTACTTGTAAATTAATATAATGATACGAATAAACTGGTATAAGTGTAATCCGCCATCCCAGTTTAATTGCAAGTCATTCGAGTGTACTCGAATACTCTGATCATGTCAACGCGGTGTTATGAAACGCTCTGCCAAATTATATAAAATTAGAGAAGATAATAAAACATTTTTTTTAATATGACATAAAGTGGCGCCATAAAAATTCTAAGAAATGAAATATCGCTATAACGTATTGCGAAAGAATTGCAATATTCCATTGGAAACGATATCCTGTGCGTATGTAATATATCACAATATATCACAGTGGTAAAAAAATGAGCATTATCACTCATAAATAAAGGTCATTTACGTTTTGTTGTCTTCTAACGTATAGTGGGCGAAGTACTCCGGACATAGAAGGTAACAAATCTGCGGTTTTAAAAATAATTTTTATGTATAAAATGTATCTCTTCTGCCTTTGTGTAAACCACTCCAATTATGGTGCCTTAAGACTATCTGCAGTTTCCGCGATAATTGATTTCGCAAAACGTTTTCGTTATCATATAAAATCATTTTATTGAAAATACCCTACATCTCAAAATCGTTGAGTACTCAATTTAAAAAAATATTATCTTGAGATTTTTTCAGTTTTTTTTCCTTTAAAGTTTAAAAATAGAGGACAGAATTGGAGGCACAATTTTCCCTGTTTTAGGAGACAATTTCTAATAATCACCTTCGTGAAAAAAGTAATTAACGGACATTGTTATTTTTGAAGTGATAACTTCTTATGGGAAGGTAAACCGCTTCGTTACGTAACGCGTTATGACGCCAGTCTGGTTCCCTTTCGCTCACGTTAGATTAGTTCAAGTTATCACTTCGGTCGGGCGTTCCGAGACGCACACCGTCTTTTTTTTAATCTATACTATATCCCACATAATTATGATTACAATAAAAAAATCTCAACTCTTAGTTACATGTGTGATGGTAATCATAATCTTTGTTTTTTGGCGATTTCACTACATAACTACGTTGCCATACAGACTACACTTTGTCAAATTTCATTTTTTTTATGGCATCAGTCTAGTATGCAGGCTGACTGACGGTCCACCTGATGGAAAGCAGTTACTGTCGCCTATGGACGTTTGTAACATCAAAATGCTACCAATGTGCTGCTGCTCTCTAACTAAAGGGATCCTGGAAGCTGGCCACTAATCTCGGAACACGACTGAAGAATGTTTTATGGCGGCATACTCTAGACCAGGGATGGTAGCCATCCAGACGGGCCAATACCCTACCACCTGGCTATTGGTTGTTTTGTCGCTCTTTATGACAGGCCACCCGATCGCAGAAAAGTGTATTCTATTTCCGTTCCTACACGGATAGGCCATCTATAGGTAATTTAATAAACCATCTATAGGTAAACAAATTAATTTGTTTCAAAAGGTTTTACGGTAATAAAGATAGCAGTAAAACACACTGACAACATGATGACTTCGTAAGGATTCTTATAAGAAAAGAGAATGAAACCTACTTCATACGGTCGAGGGGCCTGTCGTAGGCCACAAAACAATCCACAGCCATGTGGAGCACTTACCTCTCTGTATGGCCAGCACAGTTGAGTTGTCTTCCGGGTCCATTGGCCAGGTTCTAATCCGCCCTTTCGAGTACAAACACGTTAGTAGCCAGGGCCGCGCCGACCCCCCACAGCGCCTGTGTGCGAAAACTATGAAGCGCCTCTGTTTTCCCGAAGCTGCATGTTTCAACTTATTTTTTTATATTATTTGTTAATTTTGACCGAAATAAATGGGCTTCAGTTATATATGTTATATTTTGAGGTCCTTGGTGGATCAATGAAAGAATTAACTCAATTATTACTATTTATTACTTAAATACTTATATGAACACAGTTTTGTAGAGGAAGCCATTTGTGCAAGAGAGCTAGTGATGTCGACACACATTAGTGATGTGCATTGTAACATAAAATATCGACTGGATTCGATTTCCAACAATATATACTTAGATAACATTTTCCTAAATAGGTATAACCAGTTCGATTCCGCTTGCCAATTACTGCAAAAATCCACTACAAAGAATAATTATGCCGTTGTGTAAGTGTAACAAAAATAATTTCGACGGCGGCGCCCCTATTGTCTTGGCGCCTGTGTGCGCCGCACACTTCGCACATAGGGGCGGCGCGGCCCTGCTAGCAGCTGCCATGGTGTTGCAGATGTCAATAGGCGACTGTAACCACTTTCCATCAAATGGATCGCCAGACTGTCTGCTGTACTCCATCAATAAAAAAGGGATTACGGTTTTCAAATGTTAGGGGGGGGGGGGGGGGGTTGTTTTTGTTTTGTTGGTTGGTTGTGTTTGAGTGTGACATCGTGTGACAAGTGGTGATAGGGGTCCTAAATTTCGTGACAATACAATTCAAAATCTAATGTAGTTTAAAATTTAAAACACGAAATTTGAAATACTAACGAAAATCTTCAAAATATTTCCGACTATCTATATGAACAGTGTTTAAATAATCAAAAATAACTGCTGTTTTAATTTTAATTAACTAGCGGCCCCGGCAGACGTTGTCCTGCTCTGAAAAAATAAAAATCTAGGACCCTATCCCAGCGCCACCTACCGGTTCCAATTGTGGATTTAAACCATCCGAGGACCCACTCAAACACACAAAAACAAAATCACCAAAATCTGTCCAGGTGATTAGGAGGATTCTAGAACCTGATATCAGCGCCACCTATCGGCTCCAACGTGATCCTATGTCCGTCTCCTGGTTCTAACCTCCCCACCAATTTTCAGCCAAATCGGTACAGCCGTTCTTGAGTTATAAATAGTGTAACTAACACGACTTTCTTTTATATATATAGATAATATTTTTTCTTAATATAAAATTTGAAAAATATTTAATGTCACAGTAGGGATGGAGGAGTCTCACGAATGTGACCAACTGTGACAAGGATGGGGGAGAGTTCAAAAAGTCATGAAATTCGTATTACGTGATATGAAGATGGCTTCATAGAACAGATATTTAATCAAGGCAAGCCGGAGGAGGAGATTGTGGAAATACTCGCCTAGTTCTGCATCTAATATCACACATTCCGTGACGAATGTTACGTGTGGTGCTGTCATACGTTTACAAAACAAGATGAATTATTGCAGGTGCTAAACACACGTGTATTAATATATTATTCCTATATTGAAGAGATCCTAGATTTCTATGAAAGCTGTCTTAAGATGAAATAATTCAACCCAAATGAATTTATTTTAGGATTCGGATAAATAATTAATATAATATTTATATCTACTATAATAAATCTGTAAATGTTTTGAGCTTGTACCAGGAGATTTCGAAAATGGAATATTTAGAATTTTTGTCTGACTAACTTTCGGTCTATCTGTTAGAGCAGTGCTTTTCAATCTTTTTGAATACGCGACCCCTTTACCGGTTGAAAAATTTTGGCGACCCCCTTGGGATATATACAAACAAAAAGTTAGTAATTTAAAAGATTACGTTTATGTTTTTCTCTATATTGTCACCTACATTCATGATTAGAACCTATAGGTACTCTACAAAAAACTACTGAGCGTAGAAAGTCCATAAGTACGAGGTATAAATTTAAATGTCCTTTTCCCTTTTGCCGGCGACCCCCCGAGCAAGGCACTGCGACCGCCCTAGGAGTCGCGACCGCCGTAGGAGTCGCGACCCACAGGTTAAAAAACACTGTGTTAGAGCATCACGTGAAAGCTACTGAACGTATTTAAACGAAACTCGACATACAGCTATCTTATACCGTAGGGCGTAATTTAAGATACATTTTATCCCGGTAAATGACGTCGATTACGTGGGATAGACGAAAATAGTAAAAAAGGTTTTTTTAATTGCCTGAAACAGGCGGATGGCCCACTTGATGGAAGGTGGTTACCGTCACCTAGGGACGTTTGCAACACCAGGGGCGTTGCCAACGCGTTGCCGCCCTCTAAGAAATTTTATAACGCCCTTCTTAAACGACCCCATGTCGTAGCGCAGAGGGAAAACCTCGGCGGGTGGAGGTGGCGCGAAGATCTCATCTTTTTAACCCACTTTAAAAAGGAGGAGGTTCTCAATTCGTCTGTATGTTGTTTTTTTAAACTACTGAACGTATATAAACGAAACTCGATATAGTGCTGACTTATAAGCCGAGTTAACACTTAAGATGCATTTTATCCCAATAAATTAAATCGTTTCCTTAGAATAGATGGCACTGCAATCGCGTTTTTCAATTCACTAACAAATACCTGCGTTGTCATAAACAACATGTCATTCATTATATTACTTCAAATCAGGTTAGCTTAGACCCGCCTATATGTTTTGCTAAGCAGTTGTGTTGACTATTTGTATTATTAAGTTTCTTTGTTAATATAGTGAATTTAACAAGAAACAGCTAATTAAGTTTTTATGTATGTAACATACAGCTACTGACTAGGGTTGCGCCGCGGAGAAAACTCTAGTCTATCATAAACATTATAATCCATTTACCGTAGAAAAAAATAAGTTGTGAACTTTTTAAGTTACAAATACAATTAAATACAATTTAATAAAAAAATGTTATTAAATTTGAAGAGGAAGCTGGAAGATTGACGGATACAAATAGAAGTAAAGGTAGACCAAAAAAGAAATAGATGGATTATGTGAAGGATGATATAATGATTTATGGTGTGACAGAGGACGTATGTCAGAATAGAGGAGTATTGAAGGAAAAGACATAATGCGCCGACGCGAAATCATTGAGAGAAGGTGAAAAAAAAAGAGCTAGAAAAAAAAGTTCGTAATGACATCCTAGGTCTTCAATATAAATAAGAGAGACTTTACCGATTTTGATGAAATTTTTGGTGTGTTTGAGTGGGTCCCCGGATGCTTACACTCACAATTGGAACCGTTAGATGGCCTTGGGATCAGGTCCTACATTTTTATTTTTTCAGGACAGGACATCGTCTGCCGGGACCTCTAATAAACTTATGATTTGACATTAGATTAAATATGTACGATACAAACTAATGAGGAAAACATAACAATACCTTCCAGCAATCGAGAACGCAGAGTCAAATAGTGAAATCGAAATTTTAAGTAATATTATTAACAAAGAGTAGTAGTAGTAGTTGAATTCGCCACAAAGGCAGGCAAAGGAATCTTAGACCATACAACCAAGTTTCATGTATAAGCCTTTGTATTAGCTCAGTTGTATTGTAGGCTACAACCGACGCCATTCAACGGAGTTCTTGTGAATACTCGAAAGGCTGCATTTGACTATACAGTTCACATGGCTCACAAAAACAGATAATTACTACTAAAAAACTATCAATATCCTACAAATAAGTTTAGTTCATTTTAGAGTAAATTTACACATTTTTAGAAAATTTCTGATCCCGCCAAAAACTCCCATTAACAAAGAGCATATACCGATACCTCCTACGTCCACGGTGACTAGGGCGGTTCACCCCTAATATTAAAAAGCTGGAGCGCACATCTCTCCCGTCATTCCGAACGCAACTATGAGACACGCAGCGCGCACTACCGCCGTGCTTGCACTGCTAATGGCCGGTTAGTTCGAACTTCAAATTTTAAATTTCGAAACTTGTAGATTACAATTTTTTATTTTTAAACATATAGATGTTGCCCGATAGTGATAAATTATTCGATTTTCGGCAAAAAGTTGTAAATCATAAGTTTTATGGCAATATAATCTCATTTTTAATCAAACCTATTTTTTGGAGTAGTGAATAAATTTTCTCATTTTCTTTTTTCAACTTGTGTGATCTTTGCCTGTTCTTCAAATATAGAAAAAGGAAAATACTAGTACCTCTTATAAAACCTTTTTCGATAAAAGTTTATGACCTTGTTCAGATAATTTTTGTATCCAAAATTTCGTCTATAATATTTTTATACCAACTTATATACTTTTGTGCATAAAGAAACTGCGTAGAGGTAAGTTATTTATATATATTGTTTTTTTTTTGTAGTGCTGAGGTAATTTAACAATCCTCTGGACCCATAAAAGACCAGGACTGGACTTAGTTTTCTATTTATAATATTAAAGTATAAGCGGTGGTAAATAGATTAGGCTCTCATAGAGTAAATAATAACCATAAACAAAATAATTTAAATGAACAAGTTGGTGGTAGGGTGAATAAAATTTTAACAATACTCCAATGAGTATTGTTAAAATAAAAGTTTCAATACACTTGACATCTTTGTCTTCCGTGATCACGGCTACTGAATAGTGGTCGAAACGTAGGAAAAATAAAAATTACCGCGCTTAAAGCCGTTAAAACGTATTTTTAAAACAATTCAGACACAATTAAGCTTGAATTATTACAATTTAATATTCTACCGCTTGCAGAGTTACATCTTCATTGTTAATTTCTCCTATACGAAAATCTTCACTGTTTATTCTTGTAACATATTAGAAACTAGGTGATTCTGCCTGTGACTTCGTCCGCGTGAAAAGTTTTTTAACTATCCCACGGGAACTCTTTAATTTTGCGGGATCAAAAGTTAAAAATAGAATAGTTCTATTTCAGTTATTACATCCCCTGAATCAGTTTATAGCATTTTTTTCATTGTACAGAAATTCGACCTCTACAGTTTTATTATATGTATAGATTATGGGAAAATTATTAATGAAAAAGGTCAAGTGAGAAATAAATTTCAAGCCATGTCGCCTACAGAGCAGGTCTCGGTCAAAAGGGTAGGCCTAAGACATGCTAGCTTGACGTTTTAACGGATCATATGCGTACCAACAGTCGCCGTATGATTTAGGAACGCTGAACACTGCGGGAAGTGAAGAAGAAAAAAAGGTTTTTAAATACAAGCTTTTGAGATTCTGGATATCATGTAACAGCAGAGTGCTAGCCAAGACAAGTAAAACGAGCCCAAACACGACGGGTCTATCTTGTTTAGTACAGGAGTTCCTATGGCCGCCTTCCGACTCCATCATCGGATGGTACCATGGTACCATATTATTGCATTGTCACGCGATATACATATGCGTGCAAAATTTCAGCTCAATCGGAAACCGGGAAGTTTATCAAATTTAACTTGCCAGATTCCGCCCGAACTTACATACATATGTACATCCATTGCAAGTTAAATAAAAGCTTGTAAAAAATAGAAAAGCGCACCCCTGGTTTTGAGACAGATGCTCCGAATGCAACCGGGATTTAGCGCCAGAATGATGATGATATATTATGGAAAACGGCACAAATCCTCGTGAAGTTGTTATTATCATTCAACTCACTGACCAAACCTTAAAACGCTCACCTTCAAACAATATTTAGGAAATTATCGCAAATTAATTGGAAACAATGATATTAATTCAATTAATTACTTAATAACGCGCCACATGTGTCTAAACGGTATTAAGTTGCTTTGCGGCGCAAATGACACGCTCGTAATTTTCAAAAATTACCATTTCTTGCAATTGTTTGGTCTGTAGGTGTATTACTCACCTTGTGCACCTTAATATAGTTCGGGGAATGCACCTACGCATCTCTTCGGACTCCGGGAGTGGTCAATCAAGGGTATATAGGGATTCTGAGGGCCGGCTCTGCACGCATCTTTCTTACAGAGTGAGTTTTGAGATACAAACTATACACTAAACCAGAGATTCCCAAAGTGATCTTTATCGACCCCCAGGGCTCGAAATCGGTTTCTCAGGGGTTATATAGTTCCCAATTAATTAACACAAGTTCTTATTTGAAACTTTCAAGATACTCTACAATTTGTGTTACGTGTACAGATATGTTTTATTTTTCAAAAAATAATTACTTAAGTATTTTTACGTAATTTGTATTAATTACATTTGTTATTTACAGAATATTATATAAAATTATTTTGTTAAATTTTGAAGAGAATATTGTCATGTCAAGTTTATTCACTTAACTAACCGCAACGTTTTTAAATTTGTAATGATTTTGTATTAATAGGAAAAAAAGTACAGATAGTACTTTTAAAGTAGTTTGGCTATGGGTCTGCGGTATCAGTTCATTTTGGAAAAGAGGTATCTTGGCTAAAATAGTTTGGGGGATCCCTGCCCTAGGCCTACCGGGTCTCTCCGGGTCTGTTAATACGCAGTGGAGCACTTGGCTTGCTCCATGTCTGCCCATAAATCTCTCATGGGTTTGAACTTCCTAATTGCAGATAAAAGGATTGTTTATCAGCAACAATAATTGTTGATATATCCATTAAATTGCTACTGGCGCTTTAGACAATCCTCCAAGGAAGTTCCACGAGTTTCAATTCACTTGATTTTAATACGTGAATAATTGCAGAATTTATAGTGACCGAAGTCCATATCCTTTTTAGAAAAAGACTTGAAGATTATTAAAAAAAATATTGATGGATAATTCACACTGGATAGTGGCATCTATATCCATTATATCCGTGCAGGAACGGAGAAAGAATACAATTTCCTGCGGTCAGTCAGGCGGCCTGTCGTAAAAGGCGACAAAATAACCCACAGCCAGGTGTCAGTATTTTCCCGTCTGGATGTCTACAAATCCTGGTCTAGAGCATGCCACCATAACAACCTTGTGTTACGTACCGGCATAATTGGCCAGGTTCCAGTTCTCCTTTAGAGAGCGGCAGCACATTTGTAGAACCTTTTGTGTTTGCCTAGGGCCGTTTGTCTGTCTGCTGAACTCATGCAATAAAAAAACATATCGTGCAAAAGATGAAGCTACGATAGATAAATACTAAGCCAATATTGAATGGTTCATTTCTGTCTTTCAATGCGGATGAATCGACAATAATCGAATCATTTACTACTGTCGTGGCCTTTCGGTTACGTGTCTTCTAATTAAATTGAATCACTTTGGTTGCCCGTCTGATATCAGCATTAGTTAGATATCAAGTTTCCTACGTTGTTTACGCTTTAAGGCTATAGTTGAGTATTTTTTACGCATAATGATGAATAATCTGAATACACTTGACGTCCTAAGATCGTATTATGTCTGTATTCGGGTAACTTTACTAATTTCATATGCTGACTCAGCTTTTTCAATTTCTGTAGATAGATTTGAGCGCAATGAAATTAGTTATACTATGACTTAATTTTACGTATATAGACGATATCGACTTTAAACTAGTAGGTCTACTTAAACTACTGACGGAGAAAAAATACAATTTCCTCGGCCTGTCGTAAGAGGCGAAAAATAATCCACACCCAGGTGGTAGGGCATTTTCCCGATTGGATGGCTACCATTTCTGGTCTAAAGTATGTCGCCATAACAACCTTGAGTTGTGTTCCGGCATTAGTGACCAGGTTCCAATCTCCCTTAAGAGAGCAGCAGCGCATTTGTAGCACCTTTGGTGTTGCTGTGTTTTGTTGTGGCTGGGGGTTGTTTTGTCGCCTCTTACGACGTTCCTGCACGGATAAAACTAGTCTAGTATAATATATAATTATGTACGCTTACACATTTAAAAGTACCCAAACAAGATTGAACAGGCCGAGCTTATAATTAATTGTGTAAATATTCTAAAAGATATTGGTAATTCTTATTACTTTTGCCATTCCAGTTGATATTGAGGTCTGAATCCTTATAATTACAGTTGAAATGAAAAATTAGATATATCAAGAACTTAATATTAGTCAAAAATTAAATAGACACGAGTAATATTATAATAACACAAAATGTGGGCGCGTACGTAAATTAAAGCGATTCGCAACATATTTCAATGATAAAATGTTTATTACATTAAAATGTTGTCGTGGAGAATTATATTTTGTCCAATAATAATTTAATAGAGCAGCCATAATTCGATAGAACATTTTAATAAGGCGGCAAATAATTTAATACAAATTAATTTCAGTAACGTGGGATCAAAATCAACCAGAGGTTAACCTACCTAAGTTGTTTATCTGACCAAGTGTTTACTTATAGTGGCCTAGTTGTTGAAGACAGTCTCTTTATGTTACTCTATATTATTTTTTTTAATATCCCTATTAGTATTATAAATGCGAAAAAAACTCTGTCTGTCTGTCTGTTCCGTTTTCACGAAAACTACTGGACCGATTTGGCTGAAATGTGGTCGATTTGGTCAATTTGCCCGATTTGGTCGACGTGGTCGGTCATTCTAGTGTACATATGTAATTTTAATACCGAAAATAGGTATAGATAGACTCTTCATCCGAAAGATGGAATAGTTTGCGAAATAAAATGAAGTGAATCTTCCGAGGCAAATTTAATACAATGTATCCTATGTTGTAACCTCTATAAACAAGAGGCGCGTATTATCCCCGCAAATTGCTATTGCGCCTGGCCGCCATTTTGGTGACGTAACCGTAGCCGAACACTTAGTACTGTTAGCATCACTGGCCGGCGAGAAAGCGTACGTATCGAGTTGCGGATGACGTCACGGGAATGTTAATTTGACAAGGTTCCAGCGCATTACCAATTTGCAGGGATAATAGCAGGGGTTGACTCGCGGCGCAGCCGCGTTTTAAACTCTAGTATAGGTATAATAAATTTTAAAATAATACAATAAAGGAAACTTAGTTATGTTGCTTTTCTACCTATAATCCCATAAAACTATAAGTAGAATATTGTTGAAGTTAATGAATAAAGTGCCCAGAAGGCTGGCTACGTTACCTCGCTGGGTTGCCATACTAATCCATTTTCCACGGTAGGAACCAACCTTCTGATCACTTGAAGAGTCGATCGATTAGGCCTTTTGGGAGTTGTTTCTAGAGGATGACCTCAAGACCCTACGGTCCAAGCATCTCAACATCAAGCGACACTTTTCAGTTGGTTGTAATATTTTTAAATTTGCAAATAATTGCTATGTTAAAATAACAATATTAGACACAATATTGCGAGGAAAACCAATAAAGTATGAGGTACATCGCAAATTCGAGATTTGCTCTTTCTAGTCTAGTTTAGCTTTATTATCATTTTTTTCGGTCTTCAAAACTGAGCTCATTCAGAAACATGTTTAAATTCATTAGTAATATAATATTTGTACTCTGTAGAATGTGATCTTTTATATCAAATAAGAAATAAACACCTTCGCCTTTGCTCCTATTTTTGATATAACATTTTACGTAAATTCGTGCCACTATGCCACTATGCATCACAACCTAACGTATTCTACACGACTCTCTGCGGCACAAATAAACCTCATGAGGTTTCTGTACCACAATCGAATGTGTTTTTATTTACAGAATGTAAGCATACTGGAAAATAAATTTAATAAAAACTTGTAACTAAAGTATGCTCGGCTATTCCACCAGTACTCAACCAACCAACTCAACCAGTATTACTCAAAATTCTTTTTCGCGATTCCACTATAGCAATGTGTAGCGGCAAATACACATTTCTCCTAGAAGAAATATCAGTCTCCTTAACTCTAGAGTTCATCCATATAAACCTAATGGTATCCGAGATAAATGACTGGGTCATAGAAAGTCGGACAGAAGGATGGACGTGATGTTTTCAGAACAGTTCCGTTTTTGCTAGCATCGTAACAGAACCCCAATAAATTACTCAGATATAGACAAGAAAATATGAATACATTTTCCAAGGTTACAAAATTATTTTACCAAAATATACAAACACTTGATTGGCATATACTTGTTGGAGCTGCGAACAACCTGTTGCTTGCTTTACTTCATATTCACGTCTCCTAATATTCCTTGCGTACCTACTAATAGCCGTCCGGAATTACGTCTGCATATTATGTCCTGGATTTTCAGACTTTTTTTGAGCTACATATTTATTATACGATCGTCATTTTAAATTAACAAGTGCAGCATAATTAATATTTATTTATATACAATATTCTATTCTATTAAAAGCCTTACAAGAGATCTTTCAGCGCGCGTGTACAAAACACCGCCACCTCGCCTGTCAACTGTGTAGACTAGCAGGGCGTTCCATTAGTAGCTCACAAAACCCAAAATGCTCAGTTAGCCGTTCGACAAGGCGATCGCGGTCGTTGTGTTCGTAGCGAAAACGTCACTAATGACGTCATTATTTTCGATCACACAACGCTCACAACGACCCATATCAAGAGGTTGGTCGAATAGCCGTTCCACTTGGGTTTACGATTGTAACGCCGGCAAGGAAGAACATAGCCTAAGGGCGCGTTCCCACTTTGTCGTGACGACAGATAATCGTGTAGTTTTAAGTGTCGTATATATATGTCGGCTTATATGTTTAAATGGAGGTGTTCACATATAGAACGACACGATTAACTGTCGTCTACGACATTTTTTGCAGTGACGACAGATTGTCATGAGAGTGGGAACGGCTAGCAGTAAGGCTAGTCGTAAATCGATAAAAAATCGTGACGGCAAATCTATCGTAGCCACGGTAAAAATATCGTTTCGTCGTTTACACGTATTTTCCTTTCCCCCTTGCGACTGTAATAGCATGCTAATGATGTGTAATAAACAAAGCGACTGCCGTAAAACGATAAAATTTCGTCGCGATCAAATGGGAACAGCTAGATACGATAGTCGCTAAACGATAACAAATTTTGACAACAAACAATCGTTATAATAGGAACAGCTAGAGACGACAGTCGTCCAACGATAAATTAATCGTTACGACATAGTGGGATCGCGCCATCGCCCCGCTGCCGCAATTTCGCTGTCGAGCGATATAATAGCAGCACGGTAGTGGCGCAGCGGCAGCACGTCGTATACAATAGTGCTTAAGCTACGAAAAGATATAAATATATAAGATATAAATACATTTTAAATAAGATTCAGTAAGCGTCTGGTTTCAGTTGTATTAAAAACAAAGTGAAATGGGAGAAGTTGTTTGTAAATCAAAATAATCTGAATACGAGAATTTGATTCTCTAGGGTCTTTTCTAGAATGAATCTAGTTTAAACTTTGAGCTAAATTAAGACCAAAATAACTTTTTAAATGCGTATTGGGTTCTTTATTTTTAGAGATACGTAGTCATTTTAGCAAAAACGGAACCGTCCGACCGTCTGCCCGGATCTCCTTCTGCCTTTGTACGTCTTAATCTTTGTCTCCGAAACGTCTAGACTTATTTATATGAAAGAGAGAAAGTTGTCATGTAATGGTGCTCTACGTGCAACATTTTTTTCAATTTATATTATATAATATATTTTTATATCTATATATTTGTTGTGCTGATTAATATTTTGAAGTGATAACTTCTTATGGGAGCGTAAACCGCTTCGTTACGTAACGTGTTACGGCGCCAGTCTCTCTGGCTTCCCTTTCTTTCACGCATACGGCAGCGATAGGCAGGCTTTCGGTAATTATTAAATAATGATACCAATAATGTACATACACAAAATTCTAATATACATATTCAAGAATTGTAACTAACAATAAAATATATTTTATAATCAATAAAAGATTTTATTAATAAATAACCTTTCCTTATCATGTTGATATACATAAAAATTAAGTAATAACCTAAGCTTTTCTCAAATTAAATAATTTCAATAATAAATAGTTCAACTTTGATTTTTAAGTTATCACTTGTCGGGCGTCCCAAGACGCACACGTTTGTTTTATTTTTAAAGTGCATCAATCTTTTTAATAAGATCTTACCTATCCAAAGGTATCCTGGAAGAGATTGCTTTAAACACTAAGAAAAATAATTTCAAGGAAAACTGTTTCAACTTGTTTATTTTTAATTCAATACTTTGTATGACTCAGTAATCAAATTATGAAAGCTGTGTACTAGTTAATCTCTAAGGAACACTTAATTCGTGAACAGGCACACCTTTGCTCTAGAACTGCCATTTTAGCAATAAAACTGGCGCTTTTCTACGTCAAACTAAATCAGTATTAAATATTACAATTTCCTTAGGCAGTCAAACAAACTAGGTGCAAATAATTTTAGAGTACACAACAATAAGACCCCGGCATCCCACGGTAGGTACCTGAGACGCTAATATTTACAATGTTCCTCGGCAAGATCCTGTTCAAATGTTTAATTCATAAACTCAGATATTTTAACAAACGGTTACTTAACTCATCGTTACAAATTACAATTTCTAAAAATAAAATTCCAATACTAATATATACATCTATACTAACTAGTGGTCGCCTGTGGTCGAAATTCGACCATAATAATTAATGTCAAAGATCATACTTTTATAATCACAGATTTAGCCAAGGCTACACTGTTAATTTGACTTGGACAACAAATAAAAGAGTATATATGCGTGTGTGTGTCAAATACACGGTAGTTAGAAGTAAACTTATACAAACACTCAAACCAACGCGCACTACCACCGCATTGCATTATACTTCAGAAACAAACCAAGACACACAAAGAGCCTAAAAATTAATAACCCAGAGACAGAAAGGAAAAACAACACACATGGCACTAGATACGATAATATATAAGTATAGACATAAGGCCCACACTGCACATGCACTTCCTCACAACACCAGCATGTAACAGATACACTCTACACTAGTATAAATTTAGTATTAAAATTAGGATAAATAAATATAATAAGTCACTTATAAAATACATAAACTTCAACACAAATTAATTAATGTCACACACACAAGAACTAAAATAATAAGCGTGTTAAATTTTAAAATTAAATCTAGAAATGAACCTTTAAAAAAGGGTACGGAACTTGAGTCCGTAGAGTAGTTAAAAAAATACATGGTAGTGTGTGTGATGTTTTTTTTATTGTTTTAACGTATTTTTAAGCATAATTTTTAAAAACCAGATCGAGTCAATTTAATTGATAAGCACAAAACTGGACGTACATGACGGTATTCAATGACATTGAATTTTTAATTATTGCATGAGTTCAGCAGACAGGCAGACGGCCCATTTGATGGAAAGCGGTTACCATCGCCTATGGACATTTGCAACATCAAAGGAGCTGTAAATGCGCTGCTGCTCTTTTAAGGGAATGATTTGAGTGTATGTTTGTATGTATCACTTTGGTTGATTCATCTAAATTGAATAACAGAAATTAACCGTCTAATATCGGCTTAACTACATCATTAACTGGGACTTTGTAAATAAAACTATGTTTTTATAGGTAATTTGACAACAGTCAGCGAATACGTCTTTTATGTTGAAGAATGTTTAAAGAATGGCTACTTTTCTTCCCTCATAAAAGTATTACGACTCCATTTTGCTACCAGGTGGTTTCATAACATTACTGTTGTTACGTAGGTGATGTATTGAACATTGAAATTAAATTGATTTGCTTATAACATGATATGGTAGATCACTCAAATTCAAAGAGGTAATAAAACATCTGCAAAGACCGGTTTGCATCATTTGTCAGGTGGTAGGGCATTTGCCCGACTGGATGGCTACCACCCCTGGTCTAAAGTATATCGCCATAACAACCTTGATTTGTGTTCCGGCATTAGTGACCAGGTTCCAGTCTCCCTTAAGAGAGCAGCAGCGCATTTATAGCAGCTTTGGTGTTGCAAATGTCTATAGGCGATGGTAACCGATTTCCATAAAGTGGGCCGTCTGCCTGTTCGCTGAACTCGTGCAATAATTTTTTTTTATTGATATTGATTTTTTCAGTAGTTTTTAAGATTAAATTATGTTTTTTGTTCCGTAGTTAAATAACGGAAGTACTTAGTCGATGTTTATCACCTGTACGAAACACTTTGTCGTGCGCGGATTCTCAAGCAATATTAATTAATTAAATTTCCTAAGTTATTAGTTTGTTAAATTTCCTAGGTAAACAAATAACAAAAAGTCAACTTAATAAAGTGTTTGTGTTTATTAAAACGTCTAATAGTTAGGTGTCAAGTCTTAATAAGCACAATAATCTCAAGCTAAATTATGTCTGGAATATTAAATAGGCAAGGGCTTTTATTTAGAATGCTCAAAACACAAACAACACTTAATTGTCATTCAACCTCACGAAATCGCTGGAAACATTTTTTTTTATTTAGTCTTATAATAACACTTGACTTTCAAATAGGGGAGCGGATAGTCAAAAATAAAAACTGATAAAATAACTCATGTTACTTTTAAAGTATCACAATGGACATAATTTTAATTACTTTTTAAATAGTCATTAATAGGCAATATAGCTCCTTATACTTAGACAAAATTGTGACGTCATAACTTTGCATATACAAAATCTAGAAAGAAAATAATTTTATTGAGGCCAGTTAAACTAATATAAAAAGTAAGTGTAAACAAAAATAGACTTAAAAACAAAACTTGTCCTAAAAGAAGCATCAGTCTCAACATAATGCTAGTCTTTTGACCACCGATGATCTTCCACTGAGCCCATAACTGTAAAGTATCTATGAGCCTATGACATTTTGTAAGATACTAAAAAGTACCTATATCAGTTGATTTGACTGTCCGCTTAACTATTTATTGAAGATTATGCTAGAACTTAAATATTGTATAGATACTTAACACTGGCTACTTTCAAAATCGTGCGGAAGCCATACTTGAAAAGAAAAAGCTATCCCTAAGTTCCTTAAAGTGCCTGGCAAAATGTAGTTTACTTTTTACTTAATTGTACACTCGCGTAAAGGCATAATTATAACACGGAAAACTAATGGCAACACTAGAACAATTTCCCAAAAGACTTGACGCTTTTAAGTTAATTTCATTTAGTGAATTGTTTAAAAAGAAAAAATCTTTAGTTGAGTGGCTATTAATTAACGCCTCCACGGTTTCCTGACCATTTTTTTACCTAAAACATTTATTTTTTGGTGTAACTAAAAACGTCATCTCATCTCAAAGACTATCAGTTGTCGTAAAAGCATAAAGTAACTATCCACAAAATAATTTGTATAAATGCTATTACGAAACGTGTTATGATGATGACGAATATAAGATGGAACAATATTAATTTTATCAGATATATCATAAAACATTGCTCAAGAACATATCTTCCCGCAATTCATAATGTTAGCTGCATTAGTTCTTCAATGAGTCAATATTATGATATACCTACACATAACATAATCTACAAATGTTACTACCCTATTTTGTAGTTAAGTACTAAAATTAAAATCAAATTCAGTAATAAATATAACCTAAACCAAATCAATTGTTTTCTACTTAACTTGAATTATTGCGTCACCTGTCACCTGACACTGATTAAAGGAACAAATTGTTTTTTTTCTTTCCAGTAGTAGAAAAAATTGGCTCCAACAATCAGACAGACGTTGATACGTTTTGTTATTGAATTATGTATAGTACTAACCCATAAGTATTCTTATGGTGCGTAGATGGGTAATCAGATACCTATATAAGATAAATTACTGTGTCTCTGAATATGCCTCCTTGGAAGGGTCAGGTACTTGACTCGCCAGTATTAAATATCGCTATGATAACTCAGATTCGACTGAAATGTGATGCAGAACGAGTTTATACTGATAGGAGGGCATGAAATTTTAGTATTGGAGACCTTACGTTGTGGTGATTTATTAATCATTTGTTT
Organism: Dendrolimus pini; assembly: GCA_949752895.1. Classification (NCBI taxonomy): domain Eukaryota; kingdom Metazoa; phylum Arthropoda; class Insecta; order Lepidoptera; family Lasiocampidae; genus Dendrolimus; species Dendrolimus pini. Next base: position 19,419,705 of record OX457135.1, read on the forward strand.
CAGTGTAACAATTTATATTTGCTATAACTTCAATTAAGCAGCGAAAAGGTTATTCATCCACAGAATGAAAAGTTCTATTTTACTGCGAAAGAGTACTAATATTATGCTGAAACTGTAAAATTTATTTTGGAAATATTTTACGGTCCTGACTACAATGGCTTTTGTATATCAGTATTATTAATACTTCCTTTATATTTGTTTGTTTAACCGAGCCTCGGCCAAATAGTAGTTCTTTAACTGACGTGAAAAAGCGAAGATATTACGGTAACTCAAAAAATCACATTGCATTAACAATAAGCAGTTGAGATTTCACAAAAGTTTTGTTTAAAACAATTGTTCATTTTTAATCAACATTATATTTCTTTTCAATTAAACTGCATAGTAATATCTACATCACCAGGAGATGAGATCAGAGGAACGGAGAAAGAATACAATTTTCTTGGGCCGGGCGGCCTGTCGAACGAGGCAACAAAACAACCCACTGCCAAGTGATAGGGCATTTACCCGACTGGATGGCTACAATCCCTAGTCTAGAGCTTGCCGCCATAACATTCTTGACTTGTTGTTACAGTGGACAGGTTCCAGTCTCCATTTAGAGAGCGGCAGCTCAATGGCAGCACCTTTGGTGTTATAAATGTCCATAGGCGAAGTAGCGTAGGAAGTCTTCAATGAAGCACCTTTTGCTCTAAAAATGCGTATATTTTGATATTTTGCGATTTTACAATATTTTTTGTTGCGCGTACAATTGTTCGTAGTCGTTCCGTACTTGATTTTCGAATATTGGCGGTTGGCCGTAGATAATGAGCGTTTGTCATCGTAAATGTTTGATATGGCGTGTACACACCGGCGCGAGTGTACTGATTTCCTATTCCGCTGGACCGGTGTGTAGGTTCCTTTCGTAAATCGTGCCGCAACATGATAACCGCGTTTACTGAACGCCAACGAATAGCCAACAAAGTTGTAGACGAAGCCAACGCAAAGCCCGCAAAGTCCATCGCATGCCGCAGACTGCCCAATGAAAGACCACTGTTAGGAAGGCTCCGATGGCTCCAAACCTCGCCAAAGACAGGTAGTTGTCCGTCGAGTAGAAACCGAGACCCTTGAGGCCCCAACCTCCTCGCCGCCTCAAATTATAAAGAGGAAGAAGACCACCGACAGAACCGCTTTCCATCAGGTGGACCGTCTGACTGTCTGCGGAACTCATGCGATAAAAAAACGGATCAAATGCCTGATTCCGTACTGTCGCCCTTTTAAATATTTAAAAATCAATGAGATGCCATTGTGGAAAACCCGAAAGCGAAAGTGTGTAGGAAGAGTTCAAATTGGAGAATCAATAGAGATGCGAAAGACCTCAACATGGGACACGCAGGTCACTGAATATTCTTTGATATTCTGTTTTTAGATTCTTTACATAATATTGAATAATTATTTACGAGACCGCAACGGTTCGAGTACTGTATGAAACAAGGTTAATTCAAGGTTGAGCCGATCTTTTATAAGAGTGATGACTCATCACAACTTAATTAGTTGTTAGCTTGTTCTTTAGTATAAAATTACATTTATTTTGAACGTCTTTGAATGTATCAATTTTAAAATTAATTAAAAGATTTTATCCTACTCATGTGGATCTATGAAAGAGGCTTTAGAAGTCAAAGGGCATGGTTTGGCATGAAATAAATTAATATTTTATAATATACTATTTTCACTTAATTAAGTTGTTATTAAGTTAACCAGTACGGCTAAGGACTTCTTGTCAATACCTCTGCATAGGAAAGCTCTCTTCAAAGGACTGGTCTTTAAATAAACTGCTTTACATGTGCATTTTTAGGTTTAAATGATAAGATGGTTATTATGAATACACTCTATTTACGTTATAAAGATGACGCTTAGAACCCTCTAAGGCTTAGAAACCTTACAAATGTATTTAACATTTAATAAGTAAGTAGTAGGTTACGAATTAATGTTACGAATGCGGGACTCGAATTAAAATGCCGTTGGAATTAGTATAGAATTTATTAGAACTATACAAACACGTATAACACAGGTACAAAAATATAACTGGACGCAATAAGTCCAAATGTATGCACAATTCAATAACACGCGCAAAGCCCATCACTAAAATGTACACACGTCTTGCCTCGTTTGTGTTATCGCTTTGACTCGCGTGTTGCTTGTATCGTTATACTCGCTTGACTGGCCCACCCCTCCGTTCGGCCATTGTTTTATACTAACCATACAATACAACAATCGACTGCGTGGACTGAGTTTTTCAAAAAAAACGTAATCTGCACACCTGGTTAATTATTCTTGCGAACGGCCAACAAAGTTGAAAACAATAGCAATAGCATGTTTGTCTTAATTACAAATTCTAAACACGAAATAAACAAAAGAACTCCGAATGCGAGAAGGGTAATAAACCAGGTGCGCATTTCTTTGTCGGTATGTAACAATATATCATTAAAAAATATTTATTTATCGATTACTTTTACGATGCGCATGACTGTCGTCATAATTAGTAAAAACTCGATTTTTTTAAATAGTAGTAAATAGGCGGACTTCCTCGGATATTGGGGAAAATTCCGTCATAAGCACTGAAATCATGGAATATAAAAGACTAGATGACGCGTGCCCACTTCGCTGGGCATCAGAAAAAAAACTTATTATTAATCACAATCAAATAAATCAAAATATTTCTCCTCCCTTATTGCCCGTACCCCAGTGACGCCTACATCGCATAAGTCCATCTAGCCGATTAGGGTGCGCGGCGACCACACATTTTCACCACACAACTCGTGATATCGTTCGAATGGAATGTCCGAATTGAATAATTCAAAAAGTTTTATAAAGGTATTGAAGCCGCCTTGAATATGAACTAATTTATTTTGATAAGGATAATACCAAGATACAAATAAAGAGCCTTTTCCAGCGGCGGCATTTTAATTATTATTTTTTTAAATAAAATACACTTATTGTGGCATGAATATAATAGCTAGATATATGCTGCGACACTTTTTGTAAATAATTATGTGTTCTGCAAAGTTTCAGTACATTATTTTATTCTATCATCAATAGTTTTGGCAGCGCACGCTATTTTAGATATTTTTTACACCTTGGGTTACATTATTCGAGTTTTAGTAAGGATCCCTATTTTAAAAAAAATATGATATAGACTATATCAACCAGGGATAGTGTAGCTTGCCAACAGTGAAAGAATTTTTCAAATCGGTTCAGTAGTTTCAGATCCTATTCAATGCAAACAAACAATCACATTTTTCCTCTTTATAATAATAGTATAGATTTAAGCATAACCCGTGTATAATAACTGATAATTAATTAAATTTAATTATCCGTATGTTATAAGTATGATATTGTACAATGCAACAGCTACAATTTATTGTGATAAAATCATAAAAGGGTAAAGTCATATTTGCTAAAGCAGGGGTTGTCAACATTAAAATCAATATGTTCAATGCTCATATTGTACAATTAAGATGAAAAACTTTGGTAAAGTGTATTTTTATAACACGCTTTTTTACAATTTCTATTTGCGTAATATAATAATAATTTATATCTTTATATATATATAAATTACGTGTCACACTGTTTGTACGCGATGGACTCCTAAACTACTTAACTTGAAAGATAGGATCCTTTTTGTACCGCTGGAACCGGTAGGTAGCGCTGAGATCGGGTTCTAGAATCCTCCTAACCACCGGGAGCGATTTTGGTGATTTTGTTTTTGTTTGAGTGGGTCCCCGGATGATTAAAATCCATAATTGGAACCGATAGGTGGCGCTAAGATCGGGTACTAGATTTTATTTTTTCAGAGCAGGACAACGTCTGCCGGGGCCGCTAGTTATTATATAAAATTTTAACATACCGTGCCTGTACATTGAAAGTATTAAAAAAAAAACTGGTTTACAATACCTGCTTTGAGGCAAGATGGGTAAGATCAGCTCATGACGAACTTTCCCTATACTACTTACCAGATAATCTTCCCCCAATTCGAGTTTGAAGATTTGGTACCTATTGTTGCAAATATTGAATTAATTCAATTTAAATATAATAAAACAAAAATAGATAATATAAACTATATACTTACTACATCAACAGCGCAGTGAAACATATTCTATTTTTTTAACTATAATTACAGCACCACTCACTCACTCGTGTTTCAACTTGTCAAATACTAAAAATGAAAAACCATTTTGTTCTTTACACAGAATTTGACGCCATAAAGAATTTGAAGATAGAACTATAGCGACTCAGCCTTACCGACTGATTTGGCATCGCTGTAGCTCTTTAAACGTGAACATATGTACGATGTTTCCCCATTGACGGACTTACCTGCATTGACCTTAAGGACATTTAAAACTGCAATTAAAATTTTGTTGCGATTCGTTTTTCCACTTGTCCGTTGAAATTTCAGTTCTACTGTGTCCCAGCACACATTTCAATTTTTCGCAGGTTTACTGCAAATTATGATCTGGTTGGATTAGGTACATTTTAATGAAAGCATTTTTTATTAAAACATATTTTATTTTATCAAACAAAAAAACTGAATTCGATCCGGAACAGAAAAAACCATTCACAGTCAATTTTAAAATTATGCCGCCTTTAACCACGCGATATAGCTTCTACCCTCTCCACGTGGCTGTAACGCTTTTTTGAGATCAATAATCCCCTCTCTTTATACAAGTTTCACTTCAAAAGCTATAAAAACTTGGGTTGTATAACGTTGCTTGTTTAATTTGTTCCAAGGTAACGCAATTTTAATAAGATAAATATATTATTTTCAACAGGTGTGGCCACTATCCATGCAAGAAGAATTGATATTGGGGACAGTATGGACCTCCTGCGATTAATGGCTCAGAAGCCATGGCGGAATGTCGATCAGGACCATTGGCACAGGACCTTAAGGGTCGACCCTGACCTGGACGATGACCAAGCGAGGATGGAGGACCAAAATGAAGAGGCGATATATTATTCGGATGAGGGGTATATCTAATTTTTATATTTTTTGCCGCCAGATAATATTTGACAAGAGCATTTCATAAACGTAGTGCTCCCAAATAACGGAATTTTCAGCCCAATTTCCTTGGGTTCCACGATCAACTACGCATCGGTTCTCTAGAAGGATTATCCTGCGTAAGATAATTATCTGAAGTGTTCCACCGAGGTTTATACCCTGTGCTATAGGTCGTGCGCAGATGGTTTGCCGATGGTCGCTCCTCCCGCTTCCTACGACTGGGATTGGGGCTTGTCTAAATAGTACGAAGAACTAGACCACCACGGGACACGGTTGTGTGTAGCTTCTGGGCACAACTTATACGTCTTGGGATTGTTACTATAAAACGCGCGCAGAAGGTTTGCCAATAACTACTTACTATTATTGTATTGTATTGCATACATACATAACTTCACGCCAGGTCCCTTGCGGGGTAGGCACGAACAACAGAGCGCCATACAGGTTTATTCTTACACACCTCACTTGCTTCTTTGCAATTCATAGTTTTTGTCATGCACGCTCGTCTGTTCTTAAGGCTCCTGACATCACCTTCTGTTAATACACGATCAATTTGATCATGGAAGGTGTGTCGTGGCCTTCCGCGACTTCTGCATCCATCCACTCTTGCATTGTATATCTGTTTAGTCATTCTTTCATCATACATTCTTTCCACATGCCCGAACCACCGGAGCATTCCTTTCCTTACCTTCACCCCGACACTCTCTTTCAGACCAACTCTCTTTCTTACTTCGGTATTACGAACGCGGTCCGCGAGTGTCACTCCGCAGTGTATTGTATTACTTACTATTATTGTATATACTTTGTAAGCGGACCCTGGGAGTCGGAGTGAACCCTCCGAACTCAACCGGGATTTAACCCTCGGATGATGATGATGATGATGATTGTATATACTTTGCAAAGTATATACAGTAATAAATTTATTGCAACAATTATTTATGTAACCTTTTTTTGTCAACCCTATAGGCGGTCGGCAAACCTTCTGCGCACGGATAATAAATTTTACTACTACTCATTAACAACGCCCCTAGAGGTGGTAGAGGTCGGGCCTCCTAATACTCCTCGTTCGTTTAGGGAAACGAACAGTATACCTGTCACGCTTGTCTAAAAGAGTGTGGCGGATTTGACACATCGGCTATCACGATATGCAGGGTTAATAACAATGTTTTCCTTCATAGTTGTTAGTACGTGGTAGTGGTAACAATTTTTCTTTTTACATGCATACTGAAGAATAACTAGCCTTTTGTCTTGTCAGGATTGCATCGCAGAAGCGGTCAGCGGTGGCGACGGCGTTGAACGCGAGCAGACGTCGTCGGGAGCCTTCGCCGGCTCTCGGTAAGGCTGTCACGTCGTATGTCGGCGTCGGTAAGCAACGCCGGGTAACACCACCATTCCTATCGATTGAATTGCACGAATTAATTTCTCCCTCACCTTATTATGATTGGACAAGTAGACGTACAAGATCACGCCACAGTAGTAGTAGTGTAGCAGCAATGGGTAGAGGTTATATAATACTTCAGATGGCAGAGAGTGTTGTTCACTGTCGAGTGCTGATGTGAACTGATTTATTCCTTTGAGGGTATTCGTCTCTGCCTTGATGTGGCAGAGCCGGTAAAGGGGCTAAATTTTGGAAACGATAACCTTAAGTACAAATATGATGGAGTCGTACTGCTAGTACAATGATAGCACAGTGTGTGAGCGGAACGGATGATGTGCGAGCTAGATAAAGCAACTATTAATATGTGCGCTCCCGCGTTGCGCTAGCCAGTAGTCTGTAGTCCGCCGCGATGACAAGACATATACAGCTCTCACAGTAGAAATACCAACAAAGCGGCCGAAGCGCCACTTTTACCATACGTACCGCTGAAGAGTAGAACTCTTTACCGTCGTCTGTTTTTCCATACAATTTAGGTTATAGATGGTAGATTCCAGAATACTCGTATAAAATTTTCGCGACTTGTACACATAATAAAACTACGTTTCGATTCGAGAATAGTTTAGATTATCAAATAGTCCCGGCAGATGAGGCAGCAATTGGTTTTCAGGATTTTGACAATTTTTTTGCATGTTTGAGTGAGTCTCGGGATGGATTTAAACCACGTAGGTGGCGCTGCAATCAGATACCAGGAATTAGGTGGATTTAGGTGATCTAGGGATGGCCTAGATTCACGATTGGACCCGGTAAGTGGCGCGACTACACTCCTCCTAAACGGGGACGATTTTGACAAAAAAATGTTTGATCAAGTGGGTTCTAATTAACATTTGGTCCCGGTAGATGGCGCTGCAATCGGGTTTTGGATTTGTATTTTTTAAGGACAGGAAAACGTCTGACAGGTACAGCTAGTATTCCAAAAACAACGATACATTTCACTCGCGTTACACCAACATCCTCATTACAGTATCGAGGTTGCGTTATCTTTGGCAATTTACCTCTAAATTTCGCAATACCCGAACATGATTTCCATTTTATATGGTTTTGTTATTAAAGAAAATATTTCCACATTCACTTAACAGACCGGAAAGCTATCTCCCCTTTCTATTCTGATAAGCGTCAGAATAAAAACAATCGAAACATTACCGACGAGTTTCATTTCAGGAAAATGATTTTCTGCGCCATTGCTTTCAAAATTCTGTAGGCGTTACTAGTTTTTGCTTAGATTTCTACGGGCTTAACAAACCGAATCTAATCCAAGCCTTTTTCTCCCATTTTTCGGCACAGAAAGTATTTCCGTGTCTATACATTGATTGAAGCTATTAAAAATGGAATAGTCTATATAAAGGATGAAGAACACAATGCAATTTTTTAGATTATTTTTTGTCCGTTCGTTCGGGATTAATGTAAAACTACTGAGCCGATTTTAATGCGATTTTCGCTGCTCGACAGCAAATTCTTAGACTTAATATCTTTGCTTCTATTTACGGTCGTGCTGCATGGTCTGCCACTTCGTGTGGAATTTGAAGTTTAGATCCAGGGATGCAAGGGCTGCCAGGCGCCCGGGCGCAGGGAGCTAAGGGCCTTATAATCAATAAAAAAGTTGTTATAAAACATCATGATTTATCAAGTTCTGACACTAATATACTACACAATGTATTAATATAAGTGTTAGTAGTAGGTAATATAGTAGAATAATGTACTTAATAATAAAATTAAAAAACTTCGTTTAAAAAAACCGACTTCAAAAACTAAAAAACTAAAAAGTATAAAATAACTTATTTCTAAAGCTATGTATTATTATTAATATATATTATCTAAAACATCTTAAAGTCGGTGCTTAGTAATTTTCAAAATATAGTCATTTTTATGTTTTCTTTGCACCGACTTCGAGATATTTAAACGAAGTTTTTTATTTTATTTGTTACTTTTTAGTGCCTTACTATGTATGGGTAGACCTACAAAAGGTGCCGCCGCGCTTATTAAAAAACATAGGTCCCAAGAAACGGGAACATAAAAATGTTCGTAAAATGTAAACTACTGGGCCAAACTATGTTAAATTTTTAGGGGACCAAATGGCAACTATTCTGCATCAAACTAAACAAGAATCACGTAAATCGGATTATAAATCTTAGCGTAATCGGTGTACATATGGAACGGAATGGAATTTTTTTCATAAAAAAATGATCATAATATGAAAACTACTCAGCCAAACTATGTCAAATTTTTAGGGGACTAAATGGCAACTATTCCGCGTCGAACAAAAAAAGAATCACGTAAATCGGATCATAAATCTCAGAGTAATCGGTGTACATATGGAACGGAATGGAATTTTTTTCATAAAAAAATGATCATAAAATGAAAACTACTGGGCCAAACTATGTCAAATTTTTAGGGGACTAAATGGAAACTATTCCGCGTCGAACAAAAAAGAATCACGTAAATCGGATCATAAATCTGGGAGTAATCGGTGAACATATAAAAAAATTTTTTAAAAAAAGATTCCGACGAATTGAGAACCTCCTCCTTGTTTGAAGTCGGTTAAAAAAGAGCGTAACCTAGTAGGTATAAGACAAAATGTTACATAGAATAAGCAAAACTGTAATATCTTTGGCAAAAATAAATTGTGCTTTTAACTAATTGGGATGTTCGTCAAAATGTCGTTTAAATATAAATATATATATATATATATATATATATATATATATATATATATATATATATGTATATATACATATTATATACGACACCTGTGTATACCGTCATCTTCATCCAGCAGTTTTTGAGTAAAATCACTGTGACATAAAGACAGACAAATGCATAAGTTTCCCTTTTTTTCCAAATGACTAAGGATCCTTAAAAACGAAGCATAAAATTTAAATACTTTTTTTATTGGGGAACAGATTTCCGACCCTCGGCGCTCAATACGTTTAAGACGGCCCTGTTTACATTCATATCTTTTAAACCCTCTATATATACAATATCGAAATTAAATATATTCAAATAACAACAGCCCACTAACGTCCCACTGCTGGGTCCGGCCCCCCATTTACGGGGGGAACGGATAGTACCTTCGCCACGCTTGTCCAGCTAGGATCGACTTGTTTAACACATCAATTATCTCGATGTACAAATTTCATAAAATGTTTTCCTTCGCCGTAAATACGTGATTATTGTAATAATATACAAATTTACTGTATTTATCTAAATCTTATACATAAATCATAAAGAAATGTATAAATAATCGAATACAATGTAAGAAAACTTAACTTATTTGTATTGTATTCTACCCATAGTCCCTCAAGACTATAAGTAGAATACTGAGCCTAGGTTGCCGTCTTCTATGGGTCCTTAGGTGCCCAGAAGGCTAGCTACGTTTCCTCGCTGAATCGCCATACTGATCCATTACCCGAGGTAAGCACCAGCCTTCTGATCACCTGAAAAGTCAATGCGTCATTTTCATCAATTTTGGTAGCGGCTCATGGCCTCAGGACCCCACGGTCCAAGCGTCTCGACAGCAAACGGCACAAACATATAACACTTACTGAGGGTTGCATATTTGCGCCGCTTGATTGATTCAGCTGTATCCGCCGCCGAACCGGCTGATCTAGAGGTGTTGGTAAATGGGATGCCGCCAACGTGTCTACGCAGGTCGCATCCTACACCAAAGGCTTGCCACGCTGCCAGGAAATTCGCGTCATTCCGTCAGGACGATATACAATTTAGACCAGAAAATGAAGATAATTTAATAAATGATGGTGCCTTTTTCCAGCCAAGATTCTTAACCCATACCCTTAGAGATTGGGATGCGAGTGCGCTAAAAATCACGGCTCAGTGATAAGTCACTACATTCTTCCAAAAGTGTTGACGGTCTATGAGAAATACCTAGCAGGGCTTGTACCTTTGTAATTCCAGATGTATATTATATATCACTTGAAGATTGTTCTGACAATCTTGCAGCCTTAAAAAAGTACTTCCTTTTTTCCGTCGCAAAATTTGATTATAACAAACCCACGTGTTATATCTTGCCCAAATAAATTTCCATGCATGTTTTATGATCTCGCAATTTCTTAAGTAAGGAGTGTCGTATCTAGTAAAGCCAATGAATATGAATTGCGAGCACATAAAAATTGGCCATGAACTTTTTGAAGCCATTGGTAAAAAAAATTCTTATTCATGCGCGAATTATGTTTGGTTATAAGAAGGCTACTCTATTCTTTATTTTTGTTGTACACAAAAAGTTACATACAAAAGAGTTTAACCTAAAAGAGTTTTCTTCCAGCAAACCTATCAGTCTAGCGAGAAGGGGAGAATCGAAAGGCAGGATTGTGTACACTGAGATATTTTACGATTTAACTACATACATAAAATCACGCCTGTTCCCATGGGGGTAGGCAGAGACTATGGATCTCCACTTGCGACGATCCTGACAAACAACTTTCGCTTCACCTACTTTCATTAACCTCTTCATACAAGCGCGTTTATTTGAAATGCTTTTTACCTGACCTTTTTTTAACAGTTCTGATATTTGTTCATGGTATGTTCGTCTCGGTCTACCGGCAACAGCTCTACCATTGACAATACTGTCATATACCTGTTTTGTGATTCTATTTTCATCCATCCTCTCTACATGCCCAAACCACCTTAACATTCCTTTTTCAACTCTTGTTATTACATCTTCTTTCAAACCACAACGTACGTACGATTTAACTATGTAACAAATATAAACAGATTAACAAAAACAAATTATATACAAGATATAAAATATATAAAAACTAACATTTTTTCACACGAGACTCAAAAACAAAAAAAGTATTTTTTTTGCGCCACCCTAATATACTCGTATATATTAAGCGCCTGTTGAAACTATTCTACTAGCACGCGTCTACAACTTTGTCATCTCACTCTTTGGTATAGACACTCTTCAACAAGGTCTTGGACGTGACAATGGGACCACCTTGGGAGTATATTCTTTCGATTACAAAACATAAAACGGTCCACAATTGAGGGACGTATCACGTAACAAAGAAGTCGGTTAACAATTTTCGAGGGTAATATCGAATTCGCTGGAATCACTAATCAAATTCTGACTTGGTGACCATGGAACCACCACGAGAGCATAATCTTAAAAAAATTGACAATCGGTCCACAATTGATGGAGAAATCGCGTAACAAATATACAAAAAAAAAACACAACATCCAGGCGAATTGAGAACCTCCTGCTTTTTGAAGTCGGTTAATTTTTTTTTTAAATCTATTTATTTGAATCATCTAGCGGTTTGTAGGGTATTTTCCAAATTGCCCTGCCTCTGCTGTTGCTTAGTTCCATAGGCGATGGTAACCACTTTACATGCGATGAAAATGAATGTATTGTAATAATAATGATAATAATGAATAACATTTTACAGTAGACATAGAATTGTTCGTAGAATTTTTATTTATTTATAAATGCGAAAGTAACTCTGTCGGTTACGTTACCACGGAAAAACGATTGGATCGTTTTTGCTGAAATGTGTAGTCTTAATATCGAAAATAGACATAAGATACTTTTCCTTACGGAAAATGGGCTAATTTCTAATATAAAATGAAGTAAATCTTCCGGGGTTGAATAGCGCCTGTTATAAAATTTAATTCAATGTACCCCGTGTGCAAATTTGCCCTATGAACAAGAGTGGAAAACTCTAGACAATAATAATATATCTTTTTGTAGGCATACTAAGCGACGTGGAAACTTTCCTAGATGCTTTACGTGACAATCTGAACAACCTGGCTGCCCTGTCTCCGCAACAGCGATCAGGCATCTTCCAGGAACCACCTACAGTTGTACGAGCACCGAGCAGTGGTGAGTCTCATTGTAAAGAACTTTCTTAGGTGACGTCGCCATGTACAGAATGAAACGTGGGTTACGATCCCATTCTTTTAACAGACATATGCAGGAGCGCTATCTAACTGTATAACGTGTTTATACACGGGATTTTTTTGGGAATGATTTAAAATGGCCACATTGAAAAAAAAATTGAATTTCAATGTGATCTTTTTTAATGATCGATAGCAAAATTTATGTAATAAAAGGTGGCATATTTTTTATTCCGGGAATTCCGCGAGAATTTCAAGTCGATCGTGACGGAAGTCGCGGTCATATCCTAGTATTTTATACAATAACACTACATTTGCATACAGTCAATAATGGAATATTTATAACAATTTAATTAATCATTTTATAATTAACTTGTTCCACTAAATTAACTTTAAACAAATACAATTAACTATTAATAATCTTTAAATTCTTAATAAATAAATCCTATAAATAAAACTAACTTAAAAATATATATAGGTACTAAAAGAAAACCAATACTAAAGCTCGTCCAGCCACACCAGACAACTGTCGCTGGGCATTGTACCTGGAAGGCTGGCATGCCATGCCATTTTGAAATAATTTGTGGGCCCTTGGCCCTCATTCGCCCAGTTTCCAAACGGCTCAAATACCTGTTCCAAGTTTGAGGTTTCCGGAAAAATCTATCCATTATTAATACGTGAAGTAAAAACTTTGTAGCCCTTTTGAAAATTGCGCGGACGGAAGAGTATGAAATTTCGCACACTTGTTTAGCAGAGTTTTATTATTGTCCTGAGTCCAAGGCATTGACGTGAATTCTAAAACTGGATTCAAATCATTACATATGCAGAGGAATGACATGAAAAATTGTCCAGCCCTACATTCTAAACAAATAACAAATTAAACTTTGCACCGTACGTACGAAGGATGTTTTAGAAACGCAATTTGTAAATTCCATCTCCAGAGAACAATGTGCGAATATGTTTTAATATTAATTGTATTGTTGTTTTGAAGTTTACTTATTTAACATGTATGTTTAAATTATAATTATATCCATGACAATTTATCCTGTTGAGCAGAAGTAGAATTTTCCTTGCTTATACATCTTTTTAGTAATTAAAGTTAGTAGACAGTATCATGAGAAACACAGAGTATAAAATTGAATACTAAAAATAAACATAATTAAAGTACACTACAAACTGTTTAAAAAATTACAAAATAAGCTATATCAAAAACTAGAATTAAATAAAAAGGGTATAATTATAGATAAAATATTGCCCCCAAACCACTGTAACCTTCCCAAAAGACTGGCGGCGTTTCACATTCTATAGTAACGCTTAATCCAAAGATTATTAAGCGAAATGGACGCTATATAATTACCGAAAGGGAGGTTTAGTTATTTGACTATCAGACGCGGAAAATAATCATATCTCCAAAACTCTCAACGTTCTTATCGCACTAGTTTCTGTTCAACTGTTTTTGCCAGGTGGTAAGGTATCTTGGCAAGGTGGCCTAGAGTATGCCGCCATAACAAGCTCGAGTTGTGTTCCGGCATTAGTGGCCAAGTTCCAGACTCCCTCAAGAGAGCAGCAGCGGATTTGGTGTTGCAAATGTCCAAAAGGTATAGGAACCGGCCAATAATAAACTTACCATAGTAAAAGAAGCGATAGTTACAATACACAAAGAAAACGGGCTTAAGTAATGCGTTCCGCAGAAATGGAATCCATATTGGCTGAAAATTACTTGTGAAATATTAGCAATCTTAATAATAACATAACGTGAATAAAATAAACAATTGCAGGACCTCAATGCGGATCTTACGTGACTGCATTTAAAAATTTACTTTAGATCAATTTAAATTACAAACATGCTTGAGGAAAGGTCAGAAATTTGCAAAATGAAACGAATATCATCGACGTGGTTACGGAAGTGGGTGAAGTTGATTGTCATATGATATTACCTTCATCGTAATAAGTGGATCAATGGTCCCGTGCTGCCTCTTTGGCTACCTTCCACGACGAACTCACGACCGCAATTTTTCCCCTTTAACTTGCTTGTGGACGTTACAATCATAAACTCTAGTGGAACGGATAATGGGGCGTTGATTTCATAAAGGACGAAATGCACGAATGTTGACTTGAAAATCGCGCCTATTTCGATGTCAATCGCTAGAGAGAATTATTGCTCTGTGGTCAACGTCCACTTCGACCCACTTCTTGACATGGGTCGTTGTGAGCGCTATGTTGAAAAGATCGAAAATGATGACGTCATTAGTGACGTTTTCGCCATGACCGTGGTCGCCATGTGGAACGGCTGATGGATCACTTTGAGCGTCGTGAGCAACTAAACGAACGCGTCCTTTGTGCAATGTGTGCATGGAACTCGACACTCTCGTTGTTCTTTTAATTATATAAACCTCCTTTGTTTCAAACTTGTTCCAAACTCGTTATAGTTCGACCGTTCTATAGTCGTATTTGGCATCAATCAAACAGACTTTGGTAGTTACGTGAACTACCGATGATGATTCAATGACAATTTGGAATCTATACGAGAAGGTTACGTTCCATTAGAGACTCACAACGACCACGTTCACGACCGCGATTTTTCCCGTTCCGATTGCTTGCCGTAAACCCAAGTGATACCAGAAATCGAACCCGGAGCCTGTGTTTCAATGAACTCGACCGGCAAATGCTTAGCCTGCTCATCAACAGATACCGTCATTTTATTATTATATTTATAAAAAGTGGAGATTTTCGTCACGATTCGCTTAAACGGCATTCACTATTTTCGACCCCCATTTGCAGCTGGCGAATCCCCAGATTTAGCTTTCATTGATATGTACCCCTTGAAGTCCGACTGCCAGGCGTCCATATGGACTACATTGGGGACCTATGCTCTAGTATATAATAAGACGCATACAAGTATGTATTGTACGATCTCTTATAGCTTCAAGTGCAGGCAGCGGAGGTGGGAGCGGGTTCAGGAAACTGCATGCACTTCGTCCGCTAAGACCCAACGGCAACATCAGGTGAGCGTCGTCACTTTTATAGTTCAATACTAAAAAAAATATGTAAAAGTGACTGTATAATTGCATAATTGCTTTCTGATCTATTTTCAAGACATTTTTTAGATACTGTATGTTGGTTACCATGTTTTTTTTTAATAATTTATTCATGACCATAGAATCGAAGTCTTTCAGTTGGAAACATGTTAATTAATAGGTCTTCGTATAGTAGCGCAGTTGTATTGCAGGCTACAACCGACGCCATTCAATGGAGTTCTTGTGAAAACTCGAAAGGCCACATTTGACTACACAGTTCACATTTCTCTCAAAAACACATAATTATTACTCAAAAACTATCAATATCCTACAACTATTGATCATTTTAGAGTATTTTTACACATTTTTAGAAAATAAAACTGCACAGCACAACGTCCCCTTTCAGTTCCCGCCAAAAACTCCTCGGTTACCATGAATCATCAGAGTGTCGCCTACTTTAATACGTCTACGTTTTACGGAAACGGACTACATACGTGGGGAACAAATGTCTAGCCATGGCGCCTCCGCCAATGGTAGGCCCAAGGAATGCAGGCTTGACGTCGTTAAGTATGACATTCGTACCAATGGTCTCACAAATAGGTATGCCGAGACCGCGCGTAGTGTAGAAGTAAAAGTAGGAAAGCGGGCTTTGAGACAGACGCCTCGAACACAACAGGGATTTACGGCTAGGATGATAATAATGGTTATGGTTACCATGAATCATCATCAAATTTTAAATTCCCAGAATAGTAGTAATACATTTTACCCTAAAAAATATATATTTTGGTACAGTTTTCTTATAATTTATTATACTTAATTATACATTTAAATCTGTGTTACTTTAAAAAATGTGATGTGATAACTATAGTTTAAAATATCGTTGTACGTAGATCTTACAACCGCAGATCATTCGTGGAGGCGGATGGTATCTATCCCGGCGCGAACCATCATGATCCCGGACTGCTGTGGACAGGCCTTGGCCGGTAGACATTCCCCAACACCGATATTAATTTCCTATATCACACCACACCTGTATTTATAGATGCAATTCCAAAATCAAAAAATGAAAACAATTTTAAATTTTCAAATAAAGAAGAAACCCATACTCGATTCCCAGCGTTCCGAGGCGATAAGCTAAAACGTATTCCCGAAAATTTAAAGTACATATTGGATTTCAATGACATATCGATGGCAGACTTATCATTAGCTTTACAAGAGTATTGTCTTTTCTAAACATAGATAGATAAATGGAATCTTATATATTAATGATATATTACTGAACTTTCTTTCAAATTTACAAGTGTTATCTTATAAGAATGTCTCATGATGTTATTTATTTTTAATAAATCGATTATAATTATTCAATAATATTGTTTTTGTTTTATATAAAATAATAATATGAATATACTTATACCAGCAAAAGTTTTTGTTCGTTAATTTTAATAAAAAAAATGATTTAAACACGTTTACTTACCGCTTTTCAGCGCGATTTTTATGTTACCTAGAAGTGGTTAAAATGTCAGATTAAATATGGAATAAATACATACCATATCAATTCGTATATATAATTGCGATGAAAACCATTAAAACGTAAATAGTTAAGCTACATTCTGAATTTTGAAGTCGTCTTAATTTTAACTTTGCTGCATTTCAATTTAATTTCATATGTTAACTAACACAACTTTGCAACCTATACTCCGCAAGAGTTAACTTGAGACCTGAGCGGAATGCGCGCTCCCCTCCCGACCCCCGCTTTCTTGCCGCTCTCGCCACGACGCGTCAGAACCTGCGCTTTGCTCATCCGTGGGAAGTCTCAAGTTAACTCTTGCGGGTTGTACGCCTGTAAGCTGTAAATTAAGATAACATGTGCTGAATTAGAAATAAATGCCTAAATAAGTACCTCCTTAGGAGAGACTGCTCTATCTGCGTACTACCGACTGTATAATGGGGAATGTTCCGAAGAACTGTTTAGAATGATGCCTTCGTCCTCTTTCTACCATCGCACCGTTCGCCATCGGTTGGGAGTTCACCCCCACTTCCTTGAGCCGCTTCGCTCAAGTACGCAACGGTTCTGTAGAACGTTTCTCTTGCGTACCGTGGGGATTTGGAATGAGCTCCGAATGAGTCGAGGTTTTCCCACAGCGCTACGATATGGAGTTTTTCAAAAAGGGTGTCATGAAATTTCTTCGAGGCCGGCAGCGCGTTGGTCACATCTCTAATGTTGCCAACGTCCATAGGCAACGGTAACCGCTTTCCACCGAGTGGGCCGTCAGCCTGTTAACTGTACTCCAGCTATAAAAAAAAATATGTGCTAAACTGCTATTAATTTCCAATAACCAATTATGTTATCTATTTAAAATAATGTTTTACTATTATTAATAAGATCTGTTAATGCCAAATTACATATTTTAATTTTGTTATTGCAATAAGAAATAATTTTAAACCATAATAAGTTGTATATACATATTCAATAAAAATAAGTTTGTTTTTAATGTATTGTAATTATTAAGACATATTTGTTTTTTTAGATAATGTTTTTACTGAATTCGTAATGATTGAATTGAAATTATTTACAATTAATAATTGTGAATGAATGTAAATATAATTTACTTTATATTGTATATATAAAGTAGATTACACTTTTTGCCTTTTACTTTGGTTTAGAGAGTATAAATACCTATTCTTTGTTTATTTTATTCAGGTACCTTGTGAGTGTTCTAATTTTTGCTCACTACTTTCACTTAGATTTGGTATTTGACAAATATCGCTCATGACATATATTCAATGTACTCTGTGCTCATGACAATCCACTAGTTGAATGTGAACTAATCAATTAGACACAGCCTTCAGTATTGACTTTGTCCATTCACTGATTGCTCTAGTTGTTAAAAAATAAATAAGTACTTATATAGAAAATGATTTCACACGAAATTACGTGGAAAGCCTTAAAATATACTAAGGCTGGTGTGCATAGACATTTAATCGACGGTTAAAATAAAATAATCACTGTTTAGCCATATATATTTGGCGATTATTTTATTATGTCTATGCACACCAGCTTAAGTGTTCGATAGTTTGATAACTGGCAGTTTAGGGGCCCAATTCTGCTATTTCAAGGTCTTGCTGTTGCGAAAATATTCAAAGTACGATTCCATTGCGATAGTGTCAAAAATTCTACTAAATCCAGAATATCTTTTCGATAGCGCGCCGCAGAATAATAGTGGAAAAAATGGTTACCATTAGCAGAAATGGCATTAGCCAAAATTAATATTGAAAAGCTACTAACATTTTAAACATTTATTTCGCGAGCTTGCACTTATACATAGGTATTTATAAAGGTAAAGTGGCTTGCCACGGGCACGCTATTAGAATTAACAGAATAACGAAATAAGGCAAATCTATGATTGAGTGTTCGACGATTTTGACGAGTACTTAATAGCAGAGGACTGTAATATGGTGCTCTTCAAAAAAGACGTAAACAGATTTTCTAACCCAATAAGTTCGGCGACGCATCGACTTTAATATTACAGATCTCCATGAACGGCGGTGACCATATACCATCACTTACCACCAGACCGTCTCACAGGTTGCTTATTTGCACACATAAAAACTAATAATGTATTTGATATTAGTAGGGTAAACTATACTGTCGTTGGCAACCCACCCAATGATTGACTTCCAGTCAACTGGCTTAAAGGCCTAGTTGCCAAACCATAAATACTTTTAAAAAAACACCCAGTCAATGTATTCAAGATATTAAAACTAGAGTTTGTCCCGCGGCTACGACACGTATCAAATGTAGATTCGAGATATAAGCCATCTCTATAATGAGTTTTATTCATATACGTTCAGCAGTTTTCAAAAAAAGGGCGACTGCAGCGCCATCTTTTTCACTATATTCGTCTATCCCACGGAAACGACCCCATTTATAGGTAGATAAAGTATCCTGAGTTACACCCTTGCATATTAGCTAGCCCTGTGTTCAGGTTCATTTCAATGCGATCCGTAATTTTCACGTGATGCTCTAACAGACAGATAAACAAAAATTCTATAAATAGCATTTTCCAATTTCCATTCATACAATCATTGTATAGCTAAAAACTAACACTAATATTAAAATGTCCTAATGTTTTGAATAAAATAATAGGGTGGGTAGCCAATCATTGTAGTGAGTTGCCAACAACAAAAAAAATCCCTACTTCAGCTCTAATTAAGCTCTGCTACATAATATTATACATAAACAACCTATATGATGTTCATACCAAGACCATAAAATTAATGAGCCGCAGAAACACTATATCCTTCGTATCTTTATGTATATTCATTGTCTTTTTATACTCAGTTCGGTGTATATCAATGGTTCAAATCGAGATGTAAACATCTCGAAGTAGCTTAATGTCAGTTAAAAGAAATTTCGTCTTAGTCACTATTATTGGATTTTTCTTATACAAATGTATGCAGTGTGACTCTCTTGTTATCATAATTAATGCTAATTTTGGAATTAATACATCATATCACTAATAGTATGAACATTTTAAAAGTTTAGTGCAGAGTCAGGTTTGCGTACCTAAAATCAAACTTAGTTTAGTTGAAACTCCCAGAAAGAAGATTAAATTCATTTCATTAAATATTTTCGATATTTTCGATTGACTACGTACTGAGTGGTTTCTTGATACTGTAAAGAATAAATAAAATAATAAGATTTTCACTAATAATACATTGATAAAATTGCACGAATTCTTGGATGAAACTTTTATCTAGATAAGGCACGATTTCCGATAGAATATAAAAAATGCATTAGAAGAAACGTCGCCTCAAGAATATTCCGTTTGGAGTAGAAAAGTGCATTCTAGTGACGATCGACGTAGCTCGAGACATTCGATATTCTACGACGGCGACGACGACGATTGCATGACATTTACAACAAGTGCTAATTGTCGATCGACGGTTGCGGTCGTTACGGGCACAGAGACACAGACTTGTGTATCGAGTGTACTTTTGTCGTTGATTTCTCTTGTCTGCATTTGACTTACCCGATGCAACTTTCGCTTTGGGCACGATCTCGTCTAACGACCTTACCGTACCTTCGATTCCTGTTTTAGTTCTATTTTTATCACTATTGTTACTTTGTTTTGATCTTGGATATATATTGGCGCACTAATAGGGGCGTAAAAACGCGTCTATTAGTGCGCCAGATGTTTCATAACTCTTGGCGCGATTAAAGACGCGTGATATCACGAATCCATGAACTACTAAAAGCATGTGGAAATTTTGGGAAAATGTGCTTGAAATCTTTTGATTCCTTTAATGTACAAACGATTCAATTTATTTTTGTTAAAGAAACGTCAAAGACTCTCAAAATGTTATTTCTATTGATGTTTTTCCCCTTCGGTGTTTTATACATGTGTAAGCTTCTTATAGACATCAAACGCGTTAAACCTTTACAAGTAAATGACTGACAAACAATTCATTCAAGGTGCTACTGAAATTCATTCAATATCATTTCAAAAAAATTATGATTCACATACATTTGACATTTTCATCAGACCATTCAGCATTCCACTGCTGCCTTGCTTGGCGAGATACAGCAATAATTTATTTATTACTCCAGAATAATATCAATTGTAATTTCAATTGTTGTAAGAGACAAACCATCACATTTTCGAAAAACGAATGAAACTACATTTTTCTTCATTTTAAAGGTGACAGACAAGGTTAACACTTTTTTTCAATATTGGATGCATTGCCATTTATGCATTGATTTTGCCAAAGAAGAAAGAAGCCAGGTAATTAAATAAATAAAAAATAAAGGTTTAACACTTCTAGGATCCGAGTTACAAATTTAAAAAGTCACAACGATTGCAAAAAGTGTTTATTTTTTAAATGATGTTTTGTTTCTTATAATAATTGGTCTGTTAATAAAATTTTTGAAAACAAGATGTATTAGTTACCTATTGTTAAGAGACACTTTTTAAACTTTAAATTAATAGTTATAAAGACTTAAAAGTCATGATTCCCCTACTTCTCTCAAATTTATGATTTAACTTTAGATATAATACGGCCGGCGTAACTTGGCGAATGTGAACATAGGCTCTGCGAACTTTAGCGCATGTAAACTCGTGAAGAAAATACAGTGACCAACTAGTACAAAGCAATGAAAAAATACAGGGATGAAGGGCGACCAATTGTATTCACTGACGAGTCGTATGCCTACTCATCACACGAGTGTACATGCTCTAAAGTTCGCAGAGCCTATGTTCACGTTTGCCAAGTTACGCCGGCCGTACTATAGTATACGTTATTTTTGTTACGTATACTTAATAATGAATAATTAAAATCAAATTTTACATAATATTGTTCTCTAATATTACTTAATTTTTGTATTAAACATAACTAAGAAATGTAAATATGCGGTCTTAAAAAATGTTTTATGGTTTTTACTTAAAGTTCGTGATTACGTATACTTTGAATTAGTATTATAAGGACTTAAATAAGTGTATGTTAAATATATTTCATGTTTATGGAATTAAACATTATTACAATTGCTGATGGGTTTTATTTTATGTCTTATCGTTTATTACTTTGCGGACTTGTTATCGTGTGTGCATCACAGAGGTGTGTCGTATAAATTTCATGAAAATCGGTTCATATCCCGAACCATGAACAATACAGATATGAAAATAAACTCCCTTTTGCATGTACTTCTCGTTTAAGCCCACTTCCACGGTTGTGAGCCGGGAAATGAACAGCACAAGTATCAAATATTCAAATAATTTTAGTTTGGGGCCATCAACAAATGACGTCACACGAATTTTATGATTTCTTGACCTCTCCCCATCCTTGTCACAGCTGGTCACATTCGTGAGACTCCCCCCCTCCCTAATGTGGTACGTCAAGAAATTATTGCATTGAAACAGCAGTGGCATATAAATAAATAAATTGAGAATAATTAAGAATCTCGTGGCCGAGCCTAACATAATAGGAGAAACAAAAGCTCACCGCCTCCGCTGGCTCGGTCACGTAGAACGGATGGGAGAGGATCGCAGCGTGGGGAAAGCACATTTCGAACGGCCGGTAAGTCGGCGTCCGGTCGGCCGTCCTAAATATCGCTGGAAGGACAGAGTAGAGGCTGACCTGTCGGAGATAGGAGCAAGTAATTGGCCAGAAACCGCACAGGATCGAGAAAAGTGGCATGCTCTCGTTTCGGAGGCCAAGACCCACTTTGGGTCGCTGAGCCAACGGAGTAAGTAAGTATGTAAGAAACAGCAGTACCGTAATTATTTCCATTTAAATTATTCTTTTAACATTTATCTACTATGCTTATAAAGATAGAATTGGAAATATTTAGAAGTTTTTCATTAAAAGTTCAAATTTCCTATTTTAAAGGTATTACTCATCCGATGATTCGACTCTTAAATTAATCTAACCAGCACATGATACATAAAGGAATAGTACAATGACTTTTTAAATGAATACAGTAAAGAAAACTTACCTTATTTATATTAATTGTATTCTACGCATAGTCCCTCAAGACCATAAGTATCACCATGATCACCATCTTCTAAGGGTAAGGTGCCCAGAAGGCTGGCTGTGTTTTCTCACTGGATTGTCATACTGATCTGTTGTCCGAGATAGACACCAGCCCTCTGATCACCTGAAGATTCAATGAAACGTTTTGATACTTTTTGGTAGAGGCTCACGGCCTCAGGATCCCACGATTTTAAAGCTTAAATATATTAGGTTAAGGCTTATTAGGTTTGATATGTGACGTCACGAAATTTAGGATCCCACCCACCTACTCCTCTTAACGTGTGACGTAATTTTTGTATGGCCCCTTGGGAAGGGATAGAGAAGATGAGATGGGAATATCAGACAGAAAGAAGATGTGGAATAGATAGGGATAGGGGGAAGACGAAGTGGGTCATAAGAACTCTCAATCAGCTCACGAAATACGATTAGCTCAAAGCCAGGGTTGACGAACAAATTGCAAGCGTACCATTAAGGGCATACGATACGATATTTGGACATGCCACCGATCACAAAGTTCATTGTGAAGTTATATTACGAACAAACGCCGAAGTTGACAGATGACTCCAGTTCAACATGCATGCCTTCTGTTAAAAGTCCCATCCTACAATCCTAAAATAAGATATTTGTCATCCTATCTGCAACAAGAGAAGCCAGACTTACTTTAATTTTAATTACGCATATAACCGAAACATTCGTTATTATACATTAAAATATGTATTTTTTGGGAGTGAACAAAAACAAATATTTCCAGTAAAATACAGCTCCGTAACAAAAACATTTTTATTTTATTTAGTACAGACTAAATACATTTGTGACTAAAATCTAATCTAAGCAAAATCTTGTATCTTCGGGCTCAGCACCTTCCCGTTAAATTTGACAATACTTTAATGAACAGCTACTCAAATAGTTTTATACAAAGATGAAGAAAAACAAAGTTATCTAAATTTAAAAGAAATAATAATAAACAACAAAAAGGTTCAACAAAACAAAAGGAAGTGTAAGTTTAAAAAAAAAGTGTTTTATGTGTCCTCTGTGTGTATATGGTGAGAGGGAGTGAGTGAGAGTATTTAAAATTATTACTTTTCCAATAATCATGAAATCAAAATTATTTGACGGCACGTCAATTGCCTCATTAAACATTTATTTGGATAATATTTAAAAACTTCGTTTAAAAAAACCGACTTCAAAAACTAAAAAACTAAAATGTATAAAATAACTTATTTCTAAAGCTATTATTATTAATTATATTATCTAAAACATCTTGAAGTCGATGCAAAGTAAAACATAAAAATTACTATATTTTGAAAATTACTAAGCACCGACTTTAAGATGTTTTAGATAATATATATTAATAATAATAGCTTTAGAAATTAGTTTTTGAAGTCGGTTTTTTTAAACGAAGTTTTTAAATTTTATTTGTAACTTTTTAGTGTCTAGCTATGTATAGGGGACCTATGAATGGTGCCGCGCTTCTTAAAAAATATAGGTCCCAAGAACCGGGAACAAAAAAATGTTCGTAAAATGAAAACTACTGGGCCAAACTATGTCAAATTTTTAGGGCTTTAAATTTTTAGGCTACATGGCAGCTATTCCGCGTCGAACAAAAAAAGAATCACGTAAATCGAATCATAAATTTCAGAGTAATTGGTCTACATATGGAATGGAGTGAAAATTATTTCCATGAAAAATGTTCATAAAATGAAAACTACTGAGCCAAACTATGTAAAATTTTTAGGGGACCAATTGGAAGCTATTCCGCGTCGAACAAAAAAAGAATCACGTAAATCGGATCATAAATGAGGGAGTAATCGGCGAACATACATAAAAAAAAGCAACAAAAAAAAAAGATCCCGACGAATTGAGAACCTCCTCCTTTTTTCGAAGTCGGTTAATAAAATCATAAAATGGCAAGTTGATACATAAAGGTTCGCCACCCCTGATCTAGGCTAGCCTTTTCTCGCCGATATTCTGCGAGACGTGTAACGTATAAAAAAATACCAAATTCACTATATTTATCAGCGGCTTTGGTATTCCTGTTGATTAGAAATCATTCTCTATTCAAAAGAAAGACGCTTTCAGAAAATTGGGCAATCGCCTTGGTGTTTATCTATTTGGATTGAAACAACAGAACTATAATGGGACATACACAATACACAGTAATAGATGGTTGTAGGCGACAAAATTATACTGTAAAAATAATTGCCAAAGTAAATAATATAATATATATTATCTAAAACATCTTAAAGTCGGTGCTTAGTAATTTTCAAAATATAGTAATTTTTATGTTTTGCTTTGCACCGACTTCAAGATGTGTTAGATAATATATATTAATAATAATAGCTTTAGAAATAAGTTATTTTATACATTTTAGTTTTTTAGTTTTTGAAGTCGGTTTTTTTAAACGAAGTTTTTAAATTTTATTTGTTACTTTTTAGTGTCTAGCTATGTATGGGTGGACCTACAAATGGTGCCGCGCTTCTTAAAAAATATAGGTCCTAAGAACCCGGAACAAAAAAAATTTCGTAAAATGAAAACTACTGGGCCAAACTATGTCAAATTTTTAGGGGACCACATGGCAGCTATTCCGCGTCGAACAAAAAAAGAATCACGTAAATCGAATCATAAATCTCAGAGTAATTGGTGTACATATGGAACGGAGTGAAAATTATTTTCATGAAAAATGTTCATAAAATGAAAACTACTAGGCCAAACTATGTCAAATTTTTAGGGGACCACATGGCAGCTATTCTGCGTCGAACAAAAAAAGAATCACGTAAATCGGATCATAAATGACGGAGTAATCGGCGAACATATGGAACGGAGTGAAAATTATTTCCATGAAAAATGTCCATAAAATGAAAACTACTGGGCCAAACTATGTAAAATTTTTAGGGGACCAATTGGAAGCTATTCCGCGTCGAACAAAAAAAGAATCACGTAAATCGGATCATAAATGACGGAGTAATCGGCGAACATACATAAAAAAAAAGGAAAAAAAAAAAAAAAAAAAAAAAAAAAAAAGATTCCGACGAATTGAGAACCTCCTCCTTTTTTCGAAGTCGGTTAAAAATGTGTTCAAACACTGAACAACAAAAACAAAATTGTTAGATCCCTAAAATAAATGTTCGTTTGTAAGAGAATTATCATCTTATACATAGTTCTTGTATGTAAGTATTCTCATTTATTATATTAAATAGTTCAACAAAACACTTCTAATATATTTTTATAGATCTCCTTTATATGTAAAAATGAATGTTTGTCTGTATGTCCTTTATAGAATCGTAAACTATACATTTGATCGTGTGATGATCTTTTGCAAAGTTGTTATGCATGAGCCAAAGAAGGTTTCTGAGTTGGTTCACAATTGGACCCGGTAGGAGGCGCTGCTGTCGGTATATAGATTGAAGCGTTTCTGGGCAGGACGACGTCTGCCGGGACAGCTAGTTGTAAATAAAATTTTATTATATACACAATATAGATCTAATCTTGACTTTCCTAGTAAAACTAAATTATAAATTAAACTACGCATAATTTAAAGTTTTCTGTATTTATTTCATAATAAAAAACTATTTAAATAAAATAAAACTACTTGTTGCGGCGGCGCTGGGTTTAGCAATATGCGAACTGTGTCAATATTACAGGAGCAAAAGTAGTTTGGGACAGTTGGGTGGGAATTTGAGAATGAGCACGCATGTCTCTGGAATGCAGCTGCTCCTCTGCTCCTCAGACCACTTCAGTTTGTTTGTATAATATGGTTTACAGCATTAATTTTATGTGTATATATTTGTTTGATATTTATTTACAATGAAACGTTGAACTGTATTTATTTAATTTAAGGCCGTGCGTGTGCGATTTATATCATTTTACATGTTTTTGATTAAGTTAGTAAGTTAGTTGTTAGTGCCGAAAGGAGGTTTATATGGCGGTACCACTACTTTTATTATAAAGTAGCCTCCTGAAAAGACCTAGGTAGTAGAAACTCTGTTACTTACATAAAAACTTATTTAGGACTAGCTGACCCGGCGAACTTCGTACCGCCATATTTTCTGAATTCCTAAAAGACTTTGTTTCATGACACAAAAACAAAATCACCAAAATTGCTCCCGGTGATTAGGAGGATTCTAGAACCCGATTTCAGCGCCACCTACCGGCTCCAATTATGGATTTAAACCATCCCGGGACTCAATCAAACACACACACAAAATTTCATCAAAATCGATAAAGTCGTTCTCAAGTTATACACTTACCAACACATTTTGTGATTCATTTTTATATATAATCAATTTTCCATTGTTTACGCCCCCGCAATCCCCTTTGGGGGTGGAATTCCGTAATACCCGTTCTTAGCTGATCTCTACTTGGCAAAAGAAATATTCATACCAAATTTCAAGTCAATCGGCCTTATAGCTTCAGAGATATCGTGATCAGTGATAGTCTAGTCGACAAGTTGAAAATGGTACAAAATAGAGATACTGCTCTTAAAATTATGTGCGATAGCTCATTGGATCCGGAATGACGTCTAGAAAAATGTGCCAAAAGCGTGTATTAGCACATAAAAAATTGCAAAAGTTATAAACAATTAAAGATGAAAAAAAAATGGCATTTCGTTTTTTGCCAATATTTAATAAACTATTTATATTTAAGAAATTTCAAAAAAAGATTCTGAAAGAGGAGGAAATTTCCAATGAAAAACTTCTAACTCCCGGAACTCTATCTCCATTATTTATAATTTTAATTTAACGCTGAAAATAGGTCTGCGCGTGACATTTTTAGGATGCGCGCGTGGCGTCAAAAGCGAGTACGGCACATTAATTAATTTATTTAAGGTATTGAATATATTTTTTTAAATTTGTAAAAATTATGGTGTGTTCTGAACACTATAATTAATTTATTCCCGTTGAAAATTTTACTTAAAGTTAATTTTTCAACAAGTTAAACAATTGTTAACTAACGAAATTTTCTCGAACTACCGTCTTAATTGCAAGTGAAAAAAAAAGTTTAAATAATGGTCGTAAAAAATTTTCGCTTCGTAGAGCCTTTCTTACATACATACTTAACAAGATCGTGCCATAAAAGTTAAAAAAATATTTATACTTTGTTTATAACAATTTTTTTACTTAAACTTAGTTAGTTACTTTACTTAGTTTTTGTTTAAGTAAAAAAATTGTTATAAATCTTTTTTTGAAATTTCTTAAATATTAATAGTTTATTAAATATTGGCAAAAAACGAAATGCCATTTTTTTTTCATCTTTAATTGTTTATAACTTTTGCAATTTTTTATGTGCTAATACACGCTTTTGGCACATTTTTCTAGACGTCATTCCGGATCCTATGAGCTATCGCACATAATTTTAAGAGCAGTATCTCTATTTTGTACCATTTTCAACTTGTCGACTAGACTATGAGTTCAAAAACGGGATATCCTATATACTTATATATATAGATTGTAGTATAGGTTCGCGTTTGACCACTCTCGCCCTATGTGGAGCGAAGATGTGGTCTAGGATGGAGCACGCTTCCCTAAAAGGTACCTATTCAGACGGGACTTGAAGACACCCAGGTTATAAGTATGGGGAAGGACAGACTCCGGCAATGAGTTCCACTCCTTTGCAGTGCGCATTATGAAGCCAGATGCAAACCGCTTCGTTTTTAACCGACTTAAAAAAGGAGGAGGTTGTTAACTTGATCGCTATTTTTTCTTTTACTTTTATGTATGTACACCGATTACTCTGAGATTTACGATCCGATTTACGTGATTATTCTTTATTAGATGCGGAATAGTTGCCATTTAGTCCCTTAAAAATTTAACATAGTTTGGCCCAGTAGTTTTCATTTTATGAACATTTTTTTATGAAAAATTTCCATTTCCGTTTTTGGGACCTATATTTTTTAAGGAGCGCGGCACCTTTCGTAGGCCTACCCATAGCTAGACACTAAAAAATATTTTCCAACATTTTGTTGTTATAACAATGTATAATGTAAATGTAATGTAAATGTAATTTTTATGGTTTTCTCGGCATCGACTTCAAGATGAGGAAAATTTTATATTATTTTGTCTCTTAATAAACTAAATAAATTCTTAGTCAAAAATCTTTATTAAATTATTGAAGTTATACTTCTTTTGGCGCGTTAGGGAAAAATAATGTGAGTAATTTTATATGATGCGCGCGCACACCGTCACGAAAAACCGACACTCTGAAGTCAGCTATAGTCAACATTTTAGTTTTTCTATTGTTAGTGTCGTTTTTTCTACAAACGTAGAATAAGGCGAAAGATAAAAGTAAGTTGAAAATATCCCGTGATTTTGAAACATTCTTCATTGGTGCTCCGCTCCTATTGCTCTTAGCGTGATGGTTTATAACCTATAACCTTCCTCGATAAATGGGCTATCTAATACTGACAAAAGTTTTCAAATCAGACCAGTAGTTCCTGAGATTAGTGCGTTCAAGCAAACAAACAAATAAACAAACTTATCAGCTTATATATTATATATACGTAAGATAAAACTCTCTCACCGACACCACACCCTGTCAAAATCTCCGCTTCTACTATGTACGATAGATTACATTCAGTCTTTTATAAGCTGTTCAAGTAATTAAAGGTTTTTAACTATCCCACGGGAACTCTTTAATTTTTCGGGATCAAAAGTATCCTATATGTTGACCAGAGATATAAGCTATTACCATACAAAATTTCATGTAAATCGGTCGAGTCGTTTCTGAGATTAGCCGGTACAAACAGACAGACAAAAACAGAGAAACAAAAAATTTGAAAAATATCTAAATTAGTTCTATTTCGCTTCTTACATCATTCTTACAAGTTGAGTTGCAATAAATAAATCATATATTTAAGGAATGATGATTTTTTTCTTTTTTTTATAATTGGCAGACAAACACACATATTGTATATCCCCCAAATTTAGCAAGTTACGCTTGTGTTATAGGTAATATACAACGGATTACTCTGGGATGACAATTCATCAAGATATTTCAAATGATGGTTGTAGGGCTTTTTCTCATTTAATGGGCGAAATTGACTTCCCTATCCACAAATTTTGGAGGTCGATAACTTTAAAGTAGTAAATTGCTGTCAATTCACCCAATCGACTTCCTCATTGGCGGCCGTTCGTTGTTAATCGTAGACAATTTGTTCGATTTCGGCTGTTCCGGTGATTGACACAAGTTATTCAAGTCGATGACTTCATATACCATACCATACCATGGCACAAGAATATGAGAAA
This sequence comes from Dendrolimus pini, assembly GCA_949752895.1. NCBI lineage: Eukaryota > Metazoa > Arthropoda > Insecta > Lepidoptera > Lasiocampidae > Dendrolimus > Dendrolimus pini. The sequence goes on from OX457135.1 coordinate 19,449,807, forward strand.
GTGACAATTGACCAGTAAACACAGTGCAATCACAGTTCGCGACTCCAGGCCGTCCTCGTTTTATATAAAATCTCAATTATAGGATAAACCAAACCATTGTTGGCACCCCAGCCCGTGATTGGCACCCAGGGAATTCATTCAATTTATTAAAAAATCTATATATATTTTATTTTGTAGTCATACAATGTATATTAAGTATATATCTACGAAATATATAAAATTTATACATATAGATAGATAACTCTTTATTGTACACCAATACAAACATGAACTTAAGATATATATGTGTATATATATATATATATATATATATATATATATATATATATATATATATGTGTGTGTGTGTGTGTGTCGGAGAAGGCCTCGTTCTCGTGATAATTCTTTAGAGGTTGCAAGTTTAGTGGGCGTCATCAGGATAAAATGCGAGCATAAAACACAATGGCCACGGTTTAGACACTTAATTTAGATTTAAGAACATTTTGACATAGTTTACACCGAGCAGCGGGTTCAGGGCACCGCTCATACTTCCAACTTCAATACTTTCTTTAAAATTCTCAATGGTCCAACTCGACCTGTAGCCACCAACCAAATGTGCCACAAAAACTCCTCCGTCTACCGAAGTAGATACTACTAAAGTATAGAGGGCGTGTGACCCCGCTCCGCGCCATATGCTCTGCTCTGATTGGTCGTTTATTAAATTACAATATTCATAACTTTTATTAGGTTAGAACGATCTTTACGTTATAGAAACATTTGACAAATCAAATTAAATTAAATTAAGAATTTTAGAAGTAATTAAAATGTAAACAAATGATATTGTGCGTTATACATCCAAACAACAATCCATCCAATTATAGCTCCGACACATATATATATATATATATATATATATATATATGTGTGTGTGTAGTCGTCTGTCTGTCTGTTTGTTCCGGATTACTGTGCCGATATTGATGCGATTGCCGCTGATCGTTAGTAAATTTTCGGACTTCAAATATGCGGTATTTTATATCCCGAGAATCCTACGGCAGAGATTTTTGGCCAAGTCGCAAAAGTAATTGAATGCGGTGCGAATTTTCACTGATTGATAAAATCTTTAGTAAAACAATTGTAGTTCTGTATCCCTTTAGCAACATTATATCTGTGCAGGAACGGCGAAAGATACAATTTCCTGCGGCCTGAAAAAAGCGATAAAACAACCCACAGCCAGATGGTAGAGTATTTACCCATGTGGATGGCTACCACCCCTGGCCTAGTGTATGCAGCCATAACAACCTTGAGTTGTGCTCCGGCATTAGTGGCCAGGTTCCAATTTCCCTTAAGTGAGCGGCAGCGCATTTGTAACGCCTTGGTGTTGCAAATGTCCATACGTGACGGTAACCGCTTTCTACCAGGTGCACAATCTGCCTGTCTGCTGAAATGATACAATAAAAAAAAGGATGCGTCTCGGGACGCCCGACAGAAGTGATAACTTAAACTAATCTAAGTTGAACTATTTAATATTGAAATTGTTTAACTTGAGAAAAGCTTAGGTTATTACTTAAATTTTACGTGTTTTAATATGATAATGTAAGGAAAGGTTATTTATTAATAAAATATTTTATTGATTATAATTTATTCTTAGTTACAATGCTTGAATATGTACATTAGAATTTTGTGTATGTACATTAGTAGTATCATTATTTAATCTAATTACCGAAATACGGCTAGCGCTGTGGGTTAGAGTGAGAGAGGAGGAGCCTGCCTACCGCTGTCGTATGCGTGAGAGAAAGGGAAGCCAGACAGACTGGCGCCGTAACGCGTTGCGTAACTCTAAGTGGTTTACCCTCCCATAAGATTATCACTTCAAAAACTTATCTTAAGTTTTTACGGGAATTTTTGGGATTCTTGTATTTTCATATCAATTCAATCCTTTACCCCGCTGAAAATAACCCTTGATTACATATTTACCAAACAAACTGTAATCTTTGTTACCTGTCCAACGCGGACAAAGTGGCGGTCAAATGCAAGTGATAGATATAACTCTATTTTCAAGACTCCCGCGTGGCAATAAGGCTCTCCCAGGAGCAATTTAGTTAATCCCAGTCTCCAGAGTGGCAGTGTATTATTAACATCGTACGGACAAACATAAGAAATTTATGCTCATCGTAATAATGTAGTGAGATGACGAGAGGTGTGAGGCGATCGGGTGGCTACAATTTCACTCGTGGGCAGGACTGTATATTACTAACTTTTGGAATTTACTCCATGAGAATCCATTTTCATATATGGCCTCCGGTGTGGTAATTTTGTGAGGAGTGAAATTATACAATTGTAACTCAAGACGTTATGTTTTTTTTCTTTCTTTTAAAGTTTTAAAGAAATGAACAAAAAACCAGCCTGTATTAGAGCCAAGTAAAACAAAAAACAACAACAATTTTGCAAAACAATAATTTTTATATTTTACTTCACTTTGACTTCAAAGTATAAAGATTTAACACCTAATTAAACTTACCTGTTATTTTCCCTGAGGTATTTGGAATCCAGGTCCCGTGCTCATTTTTTTTATTGCAGGAGTTAGTTAAGCGGTTACCATCGCCTATGGACATTTGCAACATCAAAGGAGCTACAAATGCGCTGCTGCTCTCTTAAGGGAGACTGGGACCTGGTCACTAATGCCAAAACACAAATCAAGTTTGTTATGGCGACATACTTTAGACCAGGGGTGGTAGCCATCCAGTCGGGCAAATGCCCTACCACCTCTAGAGCGCTGTTACATATACTGTAACAGCGCTCTAGAGGGCGCCACTTTCTATCGGAAAGACACCTGGCGAACGTGATAAGGTGGAAACAGAGGTGCTTCTCTCAAAATGGATTGCAAAAATCGAAAAAAAAAATCGAATCGGAACAAATAGTATTTTTATTTGGTTTTTAGTTTTGAAGTCGTTTTTTATTTTTGTAGTATTGTTTTAGGAAATATAATGCACACTTCTATGACTTCCCAAGAATTATGAAATGTTTTGTTACGATCCAGACACCGACAGAGACAAATTAACACCTGCATACATGTAGAAACACATTTTATTACCTTTCGGTGTTTGGACTTCTTTTGTTTACTTTGTGTTTAGAAAACAGCCCATTGTGTATTGTAATCTTTTATGGCAGTCATTAGCCAGGTGTGTCGGATTTAAAGAACGAACTAATTATAGGAAATTCGGTCCGCGTGGCCGGACAGACATATTGGATCTGTGCAGTATAAAGCAATGCCTCGATAGAGAGGAGGCATCTGAGCGATAACCACGAGCGAAGCGACACGTATGTACTACAATCGGGTATCTTTTAGTGACGGACTTTGCTCGTCCTACGGAATTACGACCTTCTACATTACGTTAGGACTTGTTGTGTTCGGTTATATTTGTATCTGTGTTGTGTGTTTGTGTAGTTCTAATAAACTCTATAGTAATTCCGTGAGTCCCGCAAGTCGTAACAGTATGGTCGTACCCATGTCCGAAATATCACAGCGCTATAATAAGCCTAGTCAGCCATAAACAGGAGCTTGTTGTCTCAGGCCACCTTCGCATTATACCCTCTGGCAATCGTTTAAGAAACACAGGCGCTTCGTTGTATTTTGTACTTTTTGTTCATATTGTAATAGACAACAGGAAATTCTTGCGAATGTATACAAAAAAGAAACGCTGAGTTTGTAATATTGTTTTGACAGTCCAGCTGTGCTATTTTGAAACCTAGCAATGGATTATTTTTTAGCTTCTTCTCCCACGTCCCTTTGCCTTTTACCGGACATCACATCGCGCCCGCATATACCTAATAATTTCACCCTGTCTGTGCTGAAAATATCAGATCCTGCTCTTCATAAAACTCATAACGCGTGTATTTTTACCAGAATATCAATATTAATGTTATTCACATTTGTATAACGCTTCATTTAATATAATTAATATTGAAGTACATTGATATTAACCACTGGTGTAATTAAGGGCCATTATATTTTATTCATTTCAGTATGAATGGGAAAATGAAATGAGTCTTCTCTATTAAATAGAAAATATTTTTGTTAATAATTTACGTAGGAATCCTATCAAAAGATTCGGGAATAAAGAGACTGCTTACGTGATTTTTTATGATTGCAGGTTTTGCACGTAAACAAACTGTCAGACGGCCGACCATTACGAGTATGATAAACTAGCTGTGCCGTGCTATGCTATGTGCTTTTTTTAACTCAGGGGGAATGTCTTTTCTTGTGACACACACACGGGTCTTGGATACAGGGCAAGACCAAAAGCGCCGCCTAGTGCCGCGCGCACCAAACGGCAAACGGGATCTCCTCTATTAAAGGAGGAGGCCTATCAAACTGCCCACTAAACCTACGTGGATCTCTATGAGAGCATACATCTAGAATGCCAGGGATGTATAACGTAGCTAAACTTTTCTAACATCCTAGTGCGCCGATTTGGTACTAAGCCCCGGGACGCAGGGCCGTACCACTTGGTACAGTAGAGGTGATTCCACCGATATCCCCGTAAACAGTGGCCCTCTACCACGGATATGCTATGCTATGTGCTGTGATAACAAGGAGCAACCGGTTCAAGTTGAAAAACATTCCCGGATGTAAGTGCGATCTTGAAATCGTACAGTCGGTGTGGCATCTCATTCTGGAGTGCCCACGCTACGCTTCTCGGCAAGGAGAATGGACTGTGAATTCCAAATTGGCGAAAGATTAGCCAAGGACAAATTACACACCGTCCTAGCTAACACTGAGGCAAGACCACAGTTTTTGGCCTTTGCTGACCACATAATGGGAGTAGTTTTTTCAAGAAACAGCACTCTAAACAAAAAAGACTGTAAGCACTGCCACCTAATGAAAAGTGGTTATTGTTGCCTATACAGCTTTGCAACACCAGAAGCGAAGCCCACTCGTTATCAGCTTTAAGATGAAATGGAGGAGATGAGGAAGTGAATCTTAGGAACTCTGACTCATCGTAGCTCAAGGCTATCCGTTTCACGCCGATATCCTGCGAGAGCGTGGTTACTTTTTTTTAATAAAAATAAAGTTACAAGATTATACATACAGTTACATTGCCAAACTGCAGCGCAGTTTTTCGGCATCGCATTACATTATACCTTATAACTTCTATTTCGTGTAGTGAACTTTTTTTATGTAAATAATAATATAAATTAATTTAAATGAATGGATTACGCAATTTTATTATCACCGTTATCTAAAGTACATATACACCAAATATCTTGTAAAATCGTTTAAAACGTTTCCATTGATTCCTTAATGATAGTACCATATCCCACCTCGTACATGTATCATTACTATTCATACATATGTATATACATGTATACATATACATAAATATATATGTATACATATATATATATATATACACATATAAAACAATCAATCGTACATATACGCAACGAGACATGGCACCATCATCAAGGACACAATGCTAAATAATACTTACGTAATATACATTTTAAACTTTGTTTGGACACATTTTTCGTTAGTATATCTTGGGGTATCTCATTATATATCTTAGGACATACCCATCTCCTGGTCCGTAGCCCGTAGGAACTCAACGATTGAGCCACCCCAAGCTGTAATCAAGGTAATGGATTCCAGCATGGCTCTGCCACCATAAAAGCATTTCAGTGTAAATACGTCACGTTCATAAAGTCAAGTATTCTGTAAAAAAATATAACCAACTTTACGAATCTGAGGAAAATATGTATAAAAACGAAGAAGATTATTCATTGTAGTTCCTTGATCAGGCCATTTGTCATCTAAGAAGATGGTATCCCGGCACGATTTCTCAAGAACACGATACAAATTGTCGTGTAGCCGGACGAACGTTAAACGCTCACTTCCTTCTAATGTTTGGTACAAGTCACGAGAAGTATCAAAATTATAACATTTGATACAGAGGATAATCTTTTTAAACGTGGTAAAGCCAAAGGATTCGTTATCTTTATTTCAGCACTTTGGGTGAGATACCACGCTCGCACAGAATAACGGCGTGAAATGGATAATCTTAAGCTAGCCGTGTTTCGTACGATGAATGAGAGTTCCGATGGCCCACTACCCCTTCCCCTTATCTAATTTTCCCTATTCCACCCCCATTCCAATCCTATACAAAATATAATAATATAAAATTTTACATGGTCGTATTGATTCACCCTATAAAATGTCTACGAATTCTAGATGTACAAAAACCAGCACTCTTTCCCTTCAAGTGTATCATAAATCTTAATTATACTTCTTATTTCAATCCATTAATTCGAATGTGTCGCCTTTGTAATGAACTCACCAAATTAAACGCGCCCATTGATATTTTTAACTGTCGACAATTTTAGTTCATTAATAAAACTAAAAAAAACTTCTGTCACACAAGTAATCGTTACTAATATCTATAGTCGACTCATAGATTCATTTACTCACTTTTTTTATAATATTTGTAAAATGAAATATAATACCCATTTTGTCGTTTTTCTCATTAGCACATAGTTTGGATTATAATCTGGCCCTGCACATTGTTATTGTTTAATTGTAACAGCTGAATCACTCAAGCGGCGCAAATATGTAACCCTCGGTGAAAGTTATATGTTTGTGGCAGTTTTCTTATGTGTATATTGTTATAATTACCACGTGCTAACAACGGTGAAGGAAAACATCGTGACGCAACCGACAAATGGACTTGGACAAGCGTGGCGCGTGTACTGTCCGTTCCCCTATAACGGGAGGCCCGAGCCCAGCCGTGGGACATTTATGGGCTGTTATTGTTGTTTGTTTATGGTTATTGTTTACTCTATGCTAGACTTGTCTAATTTACCATCGGTTTGCAACATGTTGTGGCTTGAAGAGAAGAAGTGATGCAAGAAACATTCTAGCGCCGCTTCTTCTCTTTAAGCCGCGCTTACCGCGCTTAAAACGTAGTTTTATTATGTGTTCACGCTAGCAGGAGTGTGGCGTGCGGGCGGAGAGACGAAAGGAGGAAGGAGGGCTTACAAGAAGAGATCAGCGAGCACGGTCGTCTCAAAATCTACGTTATAATTGTATCTATATTAAATTTTTCATACAATAAAAGGTTCTAAATCACGAAGACTACATCACTAACATTATGTATACTATTATATACATATTTAAATAAAAAAACGGATTCCAGGTCGGTGGAGTGTTTCTAAAATGCCGGCCGCATTTCCACGCCGTATGGCAATGCTAATGCGTTGACTAAAATACAGGCCAGTCTTTTGGTCACTCAAGACTTCTTCAATGTCATTGGAAGGTCTTAATACAGTTGATTATGTATAAATTTTATTATTGATTTAATTTTACTTGAAAACATTTATATTCTACTTAATTAACTCCCGTTCGATCTTTTACTTTGCACCAATCATTTCTGACTACGACTCACTCTACCCACGTTGCTTATGTTTGAAAAAACTTTTTTCATCCATTTAAGTTTTAATAATTTCCCTCCCGACTGCTATTTAAGACAATTAGCTGTGTCACGCAAAAAAGGGGGGCCTAATAAGAATTTAATATCTGAAGCCTCTTTAGCTACCAGAATTCTCCCTGCGGCTTTGACTGAATAAACTTTGGATCACAAGGGAAATCTTGCATTTTCTAAGAGAGTTCTTATGTGCATTGAATATTAGCGATACTCAACATCACTATATTAATACGTGAAGCAAAAACTATGTACCCCTTTTTACGAAAATTGCGCGTACAGAGGAGAGAATATATTTACACAACAATTATATAGAGAAGAATTATGCATTACACATTATACACACTACCATGTATTTGACACACGCATATATACTCTTTTGTTTATTATCAAAGTCAAATTAACAGTGTACCCTTGGCGAAATCTGTGATTATAGAAGTATAGTATTTGACAACAGAACCTTATTGCTCAAACTTATAATTTAAATTAATTATGGTTGAATTTCAACCTCTGGGCGGCCACTAGTTTCATTAAAGTTATTAGAGTTTAAAAAAAAATCTCCGTATCTAAAGGTATAATGACTGGGTATTATGGAGCAACATGCTGACAGTGGAGGACGTTGATAATCGTGCAATAGATTGAATAAGACGACAAACTCCAGTGTCGAGACTAGAAATCGCCAGCTAATAAGAAAGGAGTGGGAAGAAGAAACAGAACAGAAGAGGGTCACAGATTATTAGAGCCATCCGGCGTCTGGAAAGCACCGCCGTCCGCGAATTACTGAGTATGTCACCGATTGGTATTAGGTCTATACCTGCGTGAATCACACTGAACCTTCGCCGAATATCCATAAAACGTTGCAACTCGTTACTGGTCACATGTGGCGCGATCATGGATAAAATTCAACAATAGCATGCAGATATTTACATCCTCTTAAGCTCAAGGGCATGAAGTCATGGTTTTTGTTATATGTTGTAAATAATAAATACATACAATTATACATAATATAGTAATAAAGATATTACGACAGGTGTATCGTTATAATGCCGACTTGTAATTCATAATAAACAAAACACTAATCCACATTGAGTATGTAGTTTTCCTGAAACATGCGCAGGAATCGTCCGATGCTCTTCCGGTCGCAGCAATATAGATGATAAAAGTGCAGACATGTCAAATGGCAACAAACGCAATATTGCTATTAAAAGAATCAACCGTATTGAATTAATTTTCTTCAAAGGCAAAGAACTAAAAAGACGCGACGGTATTCAATGATGTTGAATGATACAAGTTTATGTTTAGATATATGGATCACTATGTCTGATCCCCAAATTGAAAAACAGAAAGGAACTGTCTAATAATAACTTAGAGAGATTTTTAAGAAAATCAGCGAATAAATGGCGTGGTTACGATCTATAAACCATAGCAATATCAGTAGCAAACTTCTCAGCCGCTGTAAATATGTATATAAATATCTAATTTAACCTTCAGGGTTTCTTACTACAGGGAATTCTTATTGCACAACCAGTCTATTTCATGTCTCTACTTATAATTGTATTGTTGTGTAATAATTATTCGCAGACAAATATATATAAATCCCCAAACCATGCAATTTACGCTTGTTTTATAGGTAACCTACAAGGGTATACTCTGGGGCCGGTACCAAATACTATAGTATTCGGTACTGGCCAATATAAGTAATGAGTATTTAAATTTTTTATCATTTGACCCTAACGACAATAAATAATAATTAACTGTATCGTCATTTATTCTCGTCTTTTATTGTAGAAAAACAGCAAATAGCTAACCACAGAGCAAAGAGAATCGCAGCGCGTCCCTAGATATAGATATTTTTACTGCTCGTTACTTACAAATGGTATCTGATCGAAATTAGTTTTCATCACCAAGGATTTTTTCGAGTCAGCATTTGAGTCCCTGGCGAATATGTCATTCCATGACCAAAACAAAGGTCACTTCACTGCACAACACATTTACAAAGTTCACTTTTCCTTAATACTAGATTTGTCAAGGGACATTTGCAACAACATTAGTACATTATCAACGTGCTACCCGGCTTCTAATGAACTTTGTGACACTAAAACATCCATATCGCACTACCATGGCAAACGGGCGTTCAAACAAAGGCGGTTTCGTATCTACTAAATTAATAAATAATCTTTGACCGGCGCTTGCGCATTTATAAACGAATAAAGGTCAGCACACAATAACACGTCCGTTCATTGGTCAATCCAGTTGCCAGTTCGCCAGAAACCCGCGAGTCGTTCACACGCACGTTAGCGCGGGGTTTTGTTTTAAAACAACTTCTCTACTAGTTCCTTTTTCAAAATGCTGTTCATAGTTTCCGTTGCTGTCCTATTGGCGAGTGTCCAGGCCAAGTTTTATACGGATTGCGGTAATTATATCACACTTATTAATGTCAGTATAACACATTGATTAATTAATCCAGATTTATTTCATCAATCTATAACATCATACAGTGAAAACTTGCTTTTACTCTGAAGCAACCTGTCAGTAGGTGTTTGGTCTTTGCCCTCAGTTGTAGTTTGACATTATGTTAAATTGTAACTGATAGTGAAGCAAATGAACGGTTAGTGATATATAGGAACGGGCCATAAGTCTATATATGTCAAAAAATGGTAATGCGTAGTTTAATCCTACATTTGGATCGTTAATTCCTGGAAGCTCTAATCGACTGTTTCTATATTAGTAAGCTATATATTTGATTAATATCAATTTATCCTTCTGGCTCTTTGACTCTTCAGGTGATCAGAAGGCTGGTGCCTACCTCGGCCAACGGATCAGTATGGCGATCCAGCGAGGAAACGTAGCCAGCCTTCTGGGCACCTTACCCATAGAAGACGGTGATCTGGGCTCAGTATTCTACTTATAGTCTTGAGGGACTATGGGTAGTATACAACACAAATAAGTTAAGTTTTCTTACATTGTATTCAATAATATGTAGTATTTCTGAAGTTATAACTAAAGATTGTTAAAAAAAATCCTTATTTGTTATCTATTTCTCTTTGAAGTTTAAAATTAATTTATTCAAATAAACACGCATATCGATCTAAGAAAATGATTGATTAGTCATCCATTATATAGTCGAAATTAATATGTATAATAATTTGAAATACAATATATTTCGCATAGAATAGGGGTATAGATATGTGCCAGTTCTTATGAGTTTAATGTTGATATATATTTAGAAATATATTTATAAACACTAAAACTATGAGGGAGAAAGAAGATAGAGAAGCGTGCTCAGAAGGCTGGCTGCATTGCCTCATTAGATGGCAATGCTGATTCGGAGTATGATCCAGACATGATCTAAGTATATGTTGATTAATTAAAGCAGATGCAATATAAAGTATGTGCGAATATGGTAACAAAGGGGGATTCATTGTCTCTATCTGTCCTCATGTGAAACAGGCGTAGTAATATGTATGAATAATCCAGTGGTGTAGTTAGACATTTGTAAAACGTGACCTTTGGCTTAAAATATTGTAGTGAAAAATGTATCTATTATTTTTATATACCATCTGAATGCTAGATCAAGGCACGTATTGAATGTATTAAATAAAAAAAATACACATAGATACATACGCATTTTATTGTAATATATAATAATTATTGTCTACTCACCAATTTCTAAAAAATGTACCTCGGAATTTCCTAAAAAAACTATTTTGCATATTTCTGATGTTTTCAATTTTTCGTTTAGGAAACTTTGGAGTTAAAAAGAAGCGGTCACTTTTTATTATTGATTACTAGTATATGTCCACGTATGACGTGAAATAGCCGCGAGATTCCCGGGACACAGAGTACCACAGCATTTAAAAAAGAATCTAAGCTATCGTTTTAGTGAAAACTGTACGAGAATAAGCCAATTTTTATGTACCCGAACAACTACAAACCGCTCCCGGGAAAATTCCCGGATTGGAGATTACGTCGCGGTAAACGTAGTGTAGAATGCCCTCCAGCCCGAACAGGGTTCATGTTATCATAAAAAAACGATTATGAGGGGGGTTAATTATAAACTATAATCAGTCACACCATGGAAGAAGAATAAATACTACTTTCTTCATGATCACACATAATTCATATAATGGAACTAGAGTTTGACCAGCGAGTCATGTCTTAATCTATTCCCCGTTCAAGATAACTTAATGCGCAGGGTTACAAACAATAAAAAATATTAACTCCTAAAGCTAGAGACAAAAACACGTAGAATAGCGATTTTTGCTATAAAATTCTAACAAAATTGAAAATAATTTACTTTTTGTAATAATTTCTATTTATAACATGATATTAGGTGATATGATTTTTATAGTTTGGTAACCCTGCCTGTCAATTTTTTTATTATTATTGCAGGAGTTCAGCAGACAGGCAGACGGCCCACTTGATGGAAAGCGGTTACCATCGCCTATGGACACTTGCAACACCAAAGGTGCTACAAATGTGCTGCTGCTCTCTTAAGGGAGACTGGAACCTGGTTACTAATGCCGGAACACAACTCAAGGTTGTTATGGCGACATACTTTTCAAGTTGTCGTAAACGGGGAATTAATATTCAGATTAAGAATCTGAATATTATTCAGATTCTTCCTCTATCAAATGAATAGTTCGATTGTTGCATTCGGGTTGTTTTGTTGGAAAACATTCGATGAGAAATGACGAAACCGTCACGGAGTAAATAAATTACATTAAAAACACAAAAGTACCTAATTTTTCATGTTATATTTAATGTTGCCAGTTGAAGATATTTTGAATTTGGCACCATTTAGTTATGTCACGATTAATAGTACATATAAACATAGAAAAAATCTACAAATATATAAGTATAATGACTTCACTTCACTAAACTGAAATGTGAACGCACAGTCCAACCTACTGGGGCTAGAGGACAGTGAAAATCACCATGCGGGTTCTTTCTATATAGTTAGGCGCACTAAGAAGGGATTTGTGCAAATTCAACCCCTAAGGGGGGGGGGGGGCATAAAAGTTTGTACGAAAATCCGTAATTTTCAAATTACGAAGCATCAAATTCAAATATACATTTGCTTCTGTTTAGAAATAAATATACCCTGTGTACCCACGTATCGGTGTTTTTGGAAATTCAACCCCTAAGGTGGTTAAAAGTGTAGAAAGTTTAGTCGAACTATGACTATTCTTAATCTATGCGAACGAAGCCCGGTCTGCAGCTAGTCTGTTGTAAACAAATATGTAGAAGGGTCGAATTTATGCAATGAAAAAAAGACAAAATAAAAGATGCTAATTCGGACCAATAGTTCCTAATACTAATTCCAAATTCAAATTTCTTTGTCTATTAAAGCATCACGTGAAATAATATCATGTCATTATGTTGGCATTTATAAATTAATGGTGTATAACAACGACATAATAATATACAAACAATGACTTTTAAACTCTGTCTGTATTTAAATAATCATTATGTATAACTCACGATAATGATAACATAGTTATTAAACTCAATAATAGTTTATCAAATATCATTATATTTGTACCAATATAGTTATGGTAAACGATATAAATATTTATAAACTAGCTTCTGCCCGAGACTTCGTGCGCGTGGTGCGGTTTATTAACTATCCCACGGGAACTCTTTAATTTTTCGGGATCAAAAGTATCCTATATGTTGACCAGGGTTATAAGCTACCACCATACAAAATTTCATTTAAATCGGTCCAGTCGTTTCGTAGATTAGCCGGTACAAGCAGAGAAACAAAAAAATTGAAAAAATCTAAATTAGTTCTATATTACTTCTTACACCCCCCTGACTCGGTTTTTAGCATTTTTTCATTGTACAGAAATTCGACCTCTACAGTTTTATTATATGTATAGATATGTAATGTTTTCGTTTTAATAAAAAAAAATGTTATCCAATAAGACCTGTAGTTTAGTTTTTAAAAAAGGCAGACTGACGGTCACGACCTAAACATAATATCTTTGATACTCGCAGTTCTAAAACATGCTGCCCATTCTATATATAGTACGATATATCTTATGTTCGTATAGTATATAAGTATATTATTATCTATTTTATTTCTTTTCTACTTATTCTTGGAATGTTTCATAATATTTATTGTCTTCACCGCCACTGTCGTCTTAATATTTTCCTTAGTTTATTTAGAGGGTTACCTGGAAGAAATCGCTTTAGCCGATAAGGCTGTCCTTTGTTCAACATTTACTGTAGCTAGTTTTAAGAACGTATTTTAATTTTTGATGAACAATAAAGTGTTTTCATTCATTCATATTTTCCTATCATTAAATTATTCAAAAATATGAAAATATATCCCATGTAATGATTGAATACTTTCCAGTGTAATTCAGTCCCATGTGTTTTCCATATTTATAGTAAATTCAATTATTCTGTAGGTATTATCTGACCACATGACTAAACTGATACAGGACACAGTTGTCAAATTATTTTGTTCAACAATGACCGGTCAGAGTGAATGCGCACAATAACTTGCACTTGCATACAATACTAGAATCAGGTACTTTATTAACACACATTACATTAATGAGAAAACAAATAATTCCACATTAAATTGCCTAAAAGTAGTAAAAATCTACATTGATCGAATTCATGGTATACTATACTCTACGCGCGCGGGTTCGAATCCTGGCCGGACGCACGGAACACTTAGCAGTTTTCTGACTTTAGCTGCGTGTTGTTACAACATCGTGATGAAACCTGCACATCGAGATAAGCAATGTGTCAAACCCGCCAAGACGCCTTGCACAAGCGTGGCGGGTATACTGTCTGTTTCCCTATAGTGGGAGGCCCGAGTTCAGCAGGGGGACATTTATGGGCTGTTATTGTATGTAATATAATTTAATAAATTTAAAATTTAATATTAAATAATGGTATATTATACGGGTGTCAAATTGATATGTGTAGATTAAGAAGAGGGCACTGTAAATCAGTGCTGTGGCGGAGTATCTCCCGACACAGCAATATACTGAGTGCCAACCTCCTTTGTCCAATAGCGGCATCTACATCCATATTCTCGTCTATTTTATAATGGGTACAATTTAAATGCTCACCAAAAATAACTTTTGTCCCTTAGACTAAGCACCAAATAAAATATATTACTTCATATAAATTTAATCCACTCTATACCGAGGTGCCTAAAAAACAACGTTTTACGTTCCAAAATAAATATACACTCATCAGAATAATTGTACGTTTTGTATTTAAATTCTTTTTGCTTATCAAAATGGATAAATGCCCACCAAATATTGTTTTACTAAAACACTAACATTCAAACCGAAAATTACAGTTCTAAATAGTTTAAGTGTAATCAAATTATCCAACCTGAATCCAAAATATATTATTGTTAAACTAAGATTACAGTCGTTTCCCTTTACTTATTTACCCTGCAACCAGCACAGCCGCCACCGGCAAGTGACGCACAGTCCGCAGGACGCAATCCCGTCACGCAAGCGTCACACATTGTCACGCTGAAGTACATGGAATTACCTCTTGAAGCTAGGAATATCCCTATTGGTGAGAAGAGAAAGAGTGCGCCCAGCTAAATCTAAAAAACCTCTGTTGATTCAATAATTATTTTCTTTTGTTAGTTTTTTAAAAAGTTTATGTGATTCATCATCATCCGAGCGTTAAATTCCGGTTGCGTTCGGAGCATTCACTCCGACGCCCAGGGAGATTGACTGCTTTTAACTATTGTGTTCCTTAAAGTGCCATTGATAAATCTTAAGTACAAATTAACCTTAGAAGTACCTATAAATATAATAAAACATAACTTCGTTTAACTTTTGTTTCTTTTTTTATTTTCCTACTAGTGATTCATTTTTTACCTACCTTAATCATTTGTGTTGCAGTAATATTGAGACTGAAGTATTTATTTGGCTATATTATCATATTTTAATCAAATTCATAAAACAATAAACAAGCAACATGTGTTTGGAATACGCAATGTTATATTTGGTATTAAAAATAATTGTACGTCCGACTGTTTGCTTTTTTGCCTCAGCAAAAATGACTAAATTGAAAGTGGTGAAAGAAAATATTGGTAATATCTATTTAGCGATAATATAAAATATTAGGTCTGAAATTAGCTTTAAAGACGTTTGTATATTTTTATGGCATAGCATAAAAAGGAAAATAGCTTCATTTCTACAACACTTCTTGAAACACAATTTGGTGGGCATTTATCCATTCTGGCAGGCTTTTCGAATTTATTGGTAGTAAAATAGGTGCATTTCTGGTAGGCGTTTAAACACAAGCCTTTTATAATTTGTCAGTGCCGCATTTAGGGTTGCTTACTATTTTTTAAGAAAAATAACGTGTTACATTTTTTAAGTATAATAATAAGTATATAAGTATAATAATAATAAATAAAGTTTAGCAAGAAAAAAAAGGATTTTCCACATTTTTTTTTCTTTTAGAGACAGTACTTTTGTGCGCTTGTAGCATACACTAACAACTTTTCATTATCCTTAAATTTTTGGAAGCTTTTTTTACATTCCCAATTTAAATTTAAATAAACAAACAATTCATTTTTATTAAACTTATACATGTTCTGTTCCTTTCTTCTCGCCATTTTAGATTCATTACTAAATAAACTCTTTCAGTGAAAGGTGAGCCTCTAATAGTTCAGTAATTAATGCATATAAACATTTCGTTTTACGCATCAGAGTAATTATTGAAAATAGAGTATTTTCACATACTTTATTTTTATGCAAAAGTATAAAGTATATTTACCAAAAATAAAGTAGGATGCGTTATTATAAAGTATGGTTGGCAACCCTAGTCGAATTTGGCAAATAAACTTTCTTTCTTTTATAATCCATGAACTTGACTGACTTGTCATGTGGACTTATATGGACTGTAACAGCCATAATTTTGTACGTGTGGCTCTCTATCCATGTTGGAATCGTAATGTACATTTTTACTGGACGATTAGACACTGCGATCAAATTAAGAGAACGATAACTATGCTTAGGGGTTAAATAGTTATTGCGCTGGATTCAGCAAAGCTTGAAAATAGTCCCATATTTATATTGCTATTTGGTTTCCAGCAGAAAAATCATTCAATCAGACAGAAAATGTGTAGTTATTGCGGTTTTTTGCATTTTTTTTCTGAACCGATTTTGATAATTTTATATTTATTTTATTTATACTAGATTATACTTACATCTTGAAGTTGGTCCCAAAAACAAACAAATTTGCAAAATAAAGTCATTTGAATATTTTACTTGACACCGCCTTTTCTTTTTAGTTACCTCCTGCTTACTCTTGAAGTTGGTTTCTTTCTTGCTACATTTTTTTTATAGACCACTTTTCAAAATAGTTACCCATCTCTAGGCGTTTGTGATCCCGTGTTTATAGTCAATCATTTTAGGAGTTTTATTATCTTAGATTTTTTTATTACTGGAGTAGAGCCTGACGCTGGCTGACGGCCAACTGTAGTGGAAAGTGATTACCGTCGCAATGTGCTACCGGGCTTGTAGATGGGACTGGAACCTGGCCACTAATGCCGGAACACAACTCAAGGTTGTTATGGTACCATACTCCAGGCCAGGGGTGGTAGCCATCAAGTCGTTCGAATGCTCTACCACTTGATTGTGGGTTGTATTGTCGCCTCTTACGACAGGTCACCCGGCCGCAGGAATTAGTATTCTTTCTCCATTCCTGCACAGATAACTGAATGAATGAAATTAAATTAAAAACGGGTATTTTTTTTATTATTCTGGTAAATTATGTAACATAAAATCCATTGATATATTAAAAATAAAATTGGCTCAAAATGTTAAGTACAAAAAAAAAATACAATTATTCTGATGTTGTAATATTTATTATTTCCAGGTTCTAAGCTAGCTACCGTCCAAGCCGTAGGTGTGAGCAATTGCGCCGAGACTGCCAGGGACTGTATACTCAAAAGAAACACAAATGTGACCATATCTCTCGAATTTACACCAAGTAAGATTAGTTACATTATTATCAATACTTTTTCTTCTTAGTTGTATTTGCAAAATTTGGTTTGGAGATATACTCCAAAGCAGACCAGTTTCAAGTACCAATGATTATATTATAAACTTTTATTAATAAATGAGAATATTAGCTACGTTTTGTTAGCTGTACTTTTTCTTTGCTGATGACGTCACAAGGGGGTTAATTTGACAAGGTTCATCATTCATTACAGCGCATTACCAATTTGCGTGGCTTATATAGAACAATTTTCAAGCAATAAAAAGCGTTAGCCAATTCCTAGGTGTGTCTGTGACCATACGGAGTTTTTGGAGAACTTCGAAAACGCATATTTCACAAAACACTTAAAAAGTTAAAATTTTCGAAACAAACCCCACAATGCTTTCACAATATCAATAATGAAATATCATTCAGCCAAAGACCATTAAAACCTTGAGTTGGGTTCCGGCATTAGCGGCCAGGTTCCAAACTTTGTTTAAAGAGTGGCAGCAAATTGGTAGCGCCTTTGGTGTAACAAATGTCCATAGGCAATGGTAACCGCTTTCCATCATGCAATAAAAAAAGGTGAAAGTTAGATGAATAGGTTTCGTAATATTGATCGTAATGTATCCATATGTAAATTTTTTTAAACAAGACTTATTACAATATATTCTAAAATACAATTAAATACTTAAATTAAAGTATAGTATGGAAAATAAACCTAAAATTAAAAACTAGAACTAAATAACATTTATAGATAAAATATTGGTCCCAAACCATTGTCACTTGCCGGGAACGTTCCCAAAAGGCTGGCGGCTTTACTACGTTGAATAGCAATGTTTAACCTTTGAGCAAAAAAGACGCCAGCCTTTTGGTCGCGTAAGAGGTCTACTTTAGGGAGCGTTAGGACCCCACGGACCCAGAGTTTCCACCCCAAACGTCGCAAATGTATAACTATTTCCGATGGCGGCGTACTTGCGGCGCTTCAGGGCCTCCTGTTCTGTATCTATATTATATAGGTGAAGCTAATAAAAGCATGTTATAAAGGAAAATCGTAAAATAACTTTCGTTCAAATCAAATGTTGTACTAAAAGCATGCAATAAAAAAGTCATTGTATTAAAATTTCTTTGCCTTCAGCTCATCTATAACCATTGAATTACTTGATATATTAAATAATACTTGAAAACTTTTATGTGTTTTATGTTAAAAATATGAAATCGCAAACATGAGATCGATATTTTTCATATCATGGTATATTTCAGAGGAAGATGTATCAAGTTTAATGACAGACGTGCATGGAATCATCATGAACTTGCCGGTGCCATTCCCACTGCCACAGCCTGATGCCTGTAAGGGAAATGGACTTACGTGCCCCCTTAAGGTGAGTTCTTACTTATAATAATACAACCGTGAGAAATACACCACTAAAGTAGGGGTGAGAGATGAAGTGCGCTAACCATCACAGTACCGGTCAGGGTATTTTCTTATTACAAAGCAGATATGAATGAATGAACATACTGTTCTATTATTAATGTTCACAAAAAATTAAAACTACGTTCTTAATAACTAGGTACAATAAATCTGGAATAAAGGGCGGCCCTGTCGCTTAAAGCGATCTCTTCCAAGCAACCTACATTGTGGCTGATGGCTAAAGTGTAGTAAAACGCTCTTCGAGATTGCTTGATCAAGATCGATGGGCGGAAAGTAAATACTTTCATAGGGACGCCTAGCCAAATGTTAAAAAAGTGACCGGTCGCCCCCCCCCCCCCTTATTTTGTCTACGTTAGGGAAATGATTTGAACATATTGCGCCTAGGAAGAGGTCACCAAGGAGTGTGTAAGTCTTGCGACAGCTGATGCTACACACAAACTTCTGATGATATGATGATAGAAGAAGTTGCAAACATCGACCGCCAGACTACCCACTGAACCTTCCAGCGTCCCTCCGCATCAAAGTGAGGCACCACAAGACCGTAATCATAGGTATGACTGCCATACCTATGATTACGTTCCTCAATGCAAGGCAACCAGGAGGAGGGTCCTGGACCAGTACACCCTACGGCACTGAATGTGGTAATCTGGAAGGGTGGCCATTGATGCCCTGCAAGGAACCCTTCAATGTGCGTGAGATGACACGCACGTAGCCGATTTGAAAAATAGCTACATCATTCATTTAAATGTTTACCAACTTCCTAACTTTCATGTCATAAGGTTTTCCCTGTTTTAAAACAATGGCCTTTGACTTAAAAGGTCTGCTTACTTCAATGAATCTCATCTTTATTTATGTTTGGTTTGTAAACATCGAAAAAGATTAAGAAGTCGATTCATGTTTTAATCACTGTCATTTATAATTGATTAATAATGTATTTATGATATGAAGGACGTTTCTATATCTATACTAATATTATAAAGCTGAAGAGTTTGTTTGTTTGTTTGTTTAAACGCGCTAATCTCAAAAACCGGTGGTCCGATTTGAAAAATTCTTTCAGTGTTGGATAGTACATTTATCGAGGAAGGCTATAGGCTATATTATATTTTCAAATTAGGGATCCTTACTAAAAGTCCAATAATGTAACCCAAGGTGAAAAAAAAAATGACCCGACAAAATCCTTACACGGCGTGCGCTGCGAAAACTATTGATTATAGAACAAAACAATGTACTACCACTTTGCAGAACATATAATTGTCTACAAAAAATATCGCGTAACCATATGTCTAACTATTGTAGTTATCTCACAATAAGTGTTCTCTTTTATTTTTAAAATAATTAAAATGCCGTAGCTTCAAAAACTCTTTCTTTTGTACATACCTTGGTATTAATCCTTATCAAAATAAATTACTCCATATTCAAGACGAATTCAATATCTTTCTAGAACTTTTTAAATTATTCAATTCGGACGTTTAATTCAAAAGATATCGCGATATTCAAAATGTAACACTAATACTAGTTAGTGTTAGTGTTGTAGCCAAATAAGTATTAAGTATTGCGCGCGCATGTATTATGTGGTGGGCGGCCATGAGGGGCGATACCAGGAGACGGACATAGGATACTTTTTATCCCGTTGGAAACGGTAGGTGGCGCTGAGATCGGGTCCTAGATATTTATTTTTTCATAGCAGGACAACGTCTGCCGGGGCCGCTAGTTTAGTATATATGTAGATACTTACACTTGGACTGATCAACTTATTCTAGGCTCTCCATAGTTCTCCATTGGCGAGCGGGTCATGCTCGTCAAGGAGAAGGCGAAGCGGGAGTGTGAACGCACCAGTCAGCTCGGCTTCCGCCAAAGGATTACACGTCGGCGTCTTATAACCGTGGTTATTTACGGTCTTATTCATAGAGAGTTAGAATAAGTTAAACTTACTCTAACTCTCTATGAATAAGACCGTTAGTGTCTAAAGAGCGCATGCACTACTTAAGCAGTTTTCCGATTTAAATAGATATTGTTAGATGTGAGGATAGTGAAGGAATATAAGGTGATGAAAGCTACACATCAATTCAGACGATATTATATGAAACCAGCCCAGTCCACAGTGAACAAACGCAACGGGTATGATATCAGTTACCCTAAAAAAATGTCACGAGCATTGATATTGTTACGAGTGCGGGACTCGAATTAAAAAGCCGTTGGAATTACTATAGAATTTATTAGAACTATACAAACACAGGTACAAATATAATTGGACACAACCAGTATAAACTGCACGATTCAATAACACGCGCAAAGTCCATCACTATATTTATCGAAGGTACACGTCTTGCTCGTATCGTAATCATCGCTTTACTGCTTGCCCCCCCCCCCCCCCTCCCTCGTTCGGGTATCGTTTTATACTATACTGTACAATACTACAATCGACCGCGTGGACTGAAGTTTCCAAGAAAACGTAATCTGCACACTTGCGGCCATAAACAAGTACAATAACAGTAAAATGTTTTTCTTAATTACAAATTTTAAGCACAAAGTAAGCAAACGAATTCCAACTGCGGGAAAGGTGCATAAACTCTTTATAAGCGTGTAACAATATTATTATTTATATGATATTTTTTTTGACAGGCGGGCCAGAAAGCAAGTTACGAAGCCACGTTACAAGTATTGAAGTCATACCCGAAAGTCAACGTCGATGTCAAATGGGAGCTGAAGAATGAAGACGACGACGATCTCGTCTGTGTGTTGATTCGCGCCAAATTGCAGTGATTTGTGTACTTTTAGCATCATAATTATGTTCCTTATGCTGGTGTGCACCGACATTTAACCGGCGGTTAAAATAAAATAATCACTGTTTATGCATACATTTTTAGCGATTAAATTATTTTAACCATCGGTTAAAAGTCGGTGCACACCAACCTTAATCGATAACACTTCTGTTCAAAATAGCTCCTTTGAATTCACTACTAGTTTTAAGCCCACTAAACAAAGGATTTATAAATTAAAATAAAACAACACAAAAAAAAACACAGAGCTGTGGCAGAACAAAGTCTATATTGGCTACGTTTCATTAGTAGCTCACAACGAACACGTTCACGATCGTGATTTTTCCCGATCCACTTGCTTGCGGGCGTCAAAATCATAAACTCTAGTGGAACGGTTATTCGAACCACCTCTAGACATGGGTCGTTATGAGCGTTGTGTGATCGGAAATGATGACGTTATTAGTGACGTTTTCGCCGCGACCATAACGACCGCAGTCGCCAGGTGGAACGGCTGACGGAGCATTTTGGACGTTGTCAGCTACTAAAGGAACGCACTGATTATCGAACTGTCAAGTAGGTATGTAGTTTCAAATATTTAAAATCTATCAGAATTAGGGCCGATTTTTCAAATACCAGATAAAACTTATTTATAGAATAAAATACAATATGGGAAGATTAAAAATGACAGTTGCATGAATAAAATAGTTGAATTGTTTTAATGTTGTATTCAGTCAGGTTATTATTTATTCCACTGATAACTTTTATCTCATGATTGTAAAATCAGCCAAAGTCAACTTTATGCTAATTTAAAAACGTGTAGCGCCATCTAGTTACATTTTGAACACAACTAATCAAAGGCACAAATTCAAAATTATAGTTTTGATATGTATTAGATGTTGTGATTGAACAACTTCCAAAGATTTATTAACGATAAAGTCTTAATTTTAGGGAAGTGATTTAGCACTCCAGGTTTTTGGAGGTAGTAATTACCGGACAATAGAATAGATGAATATTAATGACAACCGCCCAGGATAAAACGTAACCCTAGTCCCTAGAAACATACCTTTCTATTCCTACATGGCTATTTAGCTATCTGACATTCCATGCCATTCGTCCTTCACCTTTTGAAAAAGTTTTATTACTTAAAACATTTTTATAAACAAAATCAGTCCAGAATTGAAATCGTTTTGGACGGTGCGGTAGTGAAACGTGGCCCGTACTTGAGCGACACAAGCGAGAGCTGCGTGTCACGGATATGAATATGCCGCAGTGGATGTATGGAATCACGCAAGAACGTGGTAAGAACTCCCGCATCCACGGCAGCCTTCATATCCGTGACATAGCGGACAAATGGCTTGCCATGTCGCCTCCTCCACGTCCCGGTCGAAGGGAAAGACCCAAGAAATGCTGGCTTGGAGTGGCAAGAAATTGCGTCGTGAAGAATGCATACCAATATTCTCATAATTAGGGACGCCGAAGACCGCGCGAAGTGCTGAACAAAAAGTAGTAAAGCGCACCCCGGGGCTTCGAGGCTGACGCTACAAACAGAACCGGGATTTGACGTTAGGATAATGATGATAGAGCTAATAATTGAAAACCATCTCAAAACTTTAAATTTTAGACTAATTTGATATATTTCTTTAATTAAATATTTCTTTTGGATAATATAACAACACAAATCGTTACATATGGCGCCATCTATCAAATGAGATTTCGGAGCCATTCTGAATTACTTTTTTACCAGGACAATGTCATTGTCATTCTTTCCATGAGAACAGATTAAAAATATAATTGTCTGTAATTACGATGCGACTTTTATTTTGTTTTTATTAGCATCTTAACCAAAGCTAATTTAAGAAATAATTTCTGGTTTTGTACAATGTTACGTAATATATGCTAAGAATATGAATTGTTTTTCATTTTTATTTATATAAATAGCAGTTATATTGAGTATGATTATAACTTGACACTTCTGTAAAACGTGGAGCATTAATGGTCGGCCATGTTTCAACTGCTTTCAAAAATATGGAGAGTAGACGTAATAGTCTTGATCCATCTAGGACAGTGTTTTTTAACCTGTGGATCGCGAGCCCTACGGGGGTCGCAGAGTCTTGCTCGGGGGGTCGCTTGCATAAGAGAAAAGTCTATTTAAGTTTATACCTTAAACTTAGGTACTTTCTAAGCTCAGCAGCTTTTCGCAGAGTATAGGCCGTAATAGTGAATATGAATATAGGTAACAAAATAGGGAAATACATAAACGTAGTCATTGAAATTTCTAACTTTTTGTCTGTCTATATCCCAAGGGGGTCGCCAAATTTTTTCAACCTGTAAAGGGGTCGCGTATTCAAAAAGATTGAAAAGCACTGATCTAGGATAATGTTAGTTATAGTGAGAGGATGAAGATTAAGTTGGAATGGGCATATAATGAGGAGGGATGAAAGTCACGTGACAAAAAGAATGTTAAACTACAAGATGATTGGGTACAAATGTAAAGGTAGACCAAAAAGGAGATGGATGGATTGTGTGAAGGATGATATGATTTGTGGTGTGACAGAAGATGTATGTCAGAATGGAGGAGTATGGAAGAAAAAGACATTGTGCCGACCCCAATTAATTGGGATATGTTGAAAGAAAAGAGAGTGACTGACCAAATGAGTCTTGTTTATAGCATTAAAATAACGTCGTTAACGATTAGCTACATTAACGAATATACATATACGTTATCTGTCAGTGTTTAACGTCATTAACAACGTCGCATTAAGCCCTTAGCCACATCTGTCTGACAGTCACTAATACTTACATTATTCCAAACCGAACTGGGACATAAAACAGAAGGGCTATAACAAATGTCGTTCAAAAGGCATTAGGGTGGTGTTTCCTCTAGCTAGAGGATAAATCATTTATTTTTGTATTAATCTACGAATATTCTTTACGAAAATGTGAAAAAGTTCAGACGCCTAATTCGGACTAGAAGATTCCAAAAGAAGAACTTTTAGAATTTTTGTCTTTCCATCTATCTGTTGAAACATAAAAACTATTGAACGGAATTAAATAAAACTACACAAAGCTAGCCCGGATCATCACTTAGAATACTTTTCATGCCGGCTAACGACGTTCCCGTTGGATAGATGTAGAAATTGGAAAAGATGGCGCTGCAGTAGCGGTTTTTGAGATTGACACCATTCTGGTCGGTTCTTGAACTATTGTTAATTCCCTCTGCAAGATGATCTTCCTTATTATACGTCTACATTCCATAACAGGTATAACAAATGTTTTGCTACGCTACCTCTGCCAACTATGGATAGTACCTACCCTCTAAGACACAGCCAGGATTGAACTTATACCTATTATATTGGTTTGCTTAGCGAATTGTCTCACTTAGTTTTCTGTAATAAAAACTACTAAATGTATATAGGTAATATTTATTATACAAATATAATCTACAATAAATTTTAGACAAAATATAAAAATTATTATGCAAACATCATCAAAAATCTTGACTAACTTGTATTACTATAATTTAAGAATATGCTATTATATTAGACTACCGGTCCGCCCCGGCTTCGCACGGGTAACTAAAAAGAACTTTTTGTTAAGTTTAATTACCTACTAAGCGAATTCAAATTATTTCCCATCCCGTACCCCAGTGACGCCTACATCGCATAAGATGCTGCCTAGCTAGCCAAGCAGGGTGAGCGGCGACCACGCAACTTTTTTCTAATACGAGTACTTACATTCTTAAACTCGTGATATCTTTCGAATGGAATTTCCGAATTGAATAATACAAAAAGTTATATAAAGGTATTGAAGCAGTCTTGAATATGAAGTAATTTATTTTGATAAGGATGAATACCAAGATACAAATAAAGTACCTTTTCTACGGGGGGCATTACAATTAAAATTTTAAAATAAAGAACACTTATTGTGCCATAACCATAATAGTCAGACATTGCCATCGCGACACTTTTTGTAAATAATGATGTGTTCTACAAAGTCGTAGTACATTATATTATTCTATTATTAATAGCTTTTCCAGCGCACGCGATATTCGATATTTTTTTTACGCCGTGGGTTACATTATTGGAGTTTTAGTAAGGTTCCCTAACTTTTTGAAAATATAATATAGCCTATTTCACCCAGGGGTAGTGTAGCATGCCAATAGTGAAAGAATTTTTCAAATCGGTTCAGTAGTTTCGGAGACTATTCAATGCAAACAAAAAATCAAATCTTTCCTCTTTATAATATTAGTATAGATAAGTGTATGCATATACTCCGGGAAACAAAATAATAAAACCGGGATTTAATGGCTAAAAATGATTATGATGCACATACATCTGAACCATGACAGATTATAGACATCATCATACAGATGGAAATTAATCCTTTATAGCACATTTACACTTAGCACATAACGTTTCTTTCTTCACTTTAACAAAATGCAGATTAAACTCTTGCTTAAGTATCTTCCTGTACATGGACTCTTTAACTGGAACTACGTCATCTGTACTGCAAGCATTCAAATACATTGTGTACATTTGTTTTATATTCAAATTGGACTGTAAATATTGTTTCTTCTTTGAAAATTGTTTAACAGGTTTATCTTCAACAGTTTTGAAAGATGTTATGTGTTTTCGAACTCTGTCCTTACTTTCCGAAGGCAATGAGTGAGTGCTCGCTTCAGAGAGTCCTCTTCCATCAGGCTTAGGTATATTCATATCAGATTTGCCCATATGTACATTATATACTGGTTTTTGTGATATCGACAATGTGCCTAAATAAAAATTCTTACAAACAGTATATTTAACTGCTCTTACCAAAAAGAAATATTTAAAAGAGTATTTTCTCGTGTGATTTGATGTTACTGGTGTAATTGAATTTCTTTCTGTTGTGTTAAGCAGGAAATGCTTTTTCTCATTAGTACTAAGGGAATAGAAGGCCTTAAATAGATGTTCTCTATCAGAATCTGTAATATGTTTGTTACATTTATATTTACATGTGTTTAAACAGTCTTTTGTAGTCTTTACTTTGCGTTCAGGTACATATTTGCCTCGTCTACTGATATAGGCTTCGCCTTTTTGGTGTTTTTGTTTGCGTACATTGCAAGCCCACATACTAGGGTTGGTTATGTGACTTCTTGGATCCTTTTTTCTTGAATCACTTGCTGATTCAGGTTTTTCTATTTTTTGGAAGTCAGATCTATAAAAAAGGTTAAACAAGAAATTGAGTATTATTTTTTTCTGAATTATTCTTTTTTTTTTTATTTTTTATTGAGAACAACCAACAAGACTTACACTAATACATACATTTGTTTATATTATTACTTAGAGTTATTTGTCTCAGTGCAAACTTAATTATAGGTTGTCACATCATGTTGAGAGGAACATACATTTTTTTTTTTTTTAAATATTTATTTATTTATTCTTGAGGTTCTAATAGTTATAACATTATCAACTGTTTATTAATGTTTTTTTTATTAACATTTCTACGGACTCGAGGTTCGTAGACTGGTAAACAAGTGCCTTTTGGACCAACTTTTTTCAACAGTCTCCGAAAATTATAAATGAGGTGTCATTCAATTCGGAATGGCATCTAGATGATTTTTGAAAAAAATGAAGTTCTGCTTGCAAAAATTGTAAAAGTTATTAACAATTAACTAAAAAAAAGGGGGTTTAGTTTTTTTGCAAATATCTCAAAAAGTAATAAAGATTTTTCAAATTTGAAAAAGATTCGAAAACAGGAGGAAATTTCCTAAAAAAGTCTAGACTCCCGAAACTGTAAGATCAATATTTATAATTTTCCCAGAGGGATGAAAATACGGCCGAAAACGGGTACTCTGTCTTACGCAAGCCACACCCACATCGGCCCTTTAATGAATAAATATTATTTAAACATACTAAATATGAAAATAAAAAAATGAAAAAAATCAGGCACTAACTGAATAGATGAATGAACAATAATCTGCTTGAAATTTTTTTATAACAATTTTTCATTTAGTTATTCAATAGTTAATTAATACAATTTTTTTGCTTGAACATGAACATTGCAAGTGTGATAATTGTTAAACTATAGATTTAAGATTTTTTTCCTTTCTTGGAGCAATTCTTGAAAGGCTTTAGAATAGAACCCTGTTGGAAAAATTAGGAAATGTTTATTTTTCATTTTTTTATTAATAATTTTCGTTGTTTTAAACTTTTAATTTTGTAAACTTTTTGTGTGTTTGGGCTAAACAAATCTTTTTATAAAATGAATTTTTGGAGTCAAACTGAATGTCAGTAACATCACTGCTGCTGTTGAGAATTCTACACATTCTAAAGATAGGGGAGTTAGCACCTAGTGCTGTTGTTCTTAATGGGGGGAAGAGGGGATAGGTTGTTGCGGGGGTTTCGAAGGGACTCTTAAGCGGAATTGGCTTAACAATTGAGGGCAATCAATGTTATTATAAAATGACTTATAAGCAAACATGGCATCTAAAATAATTCTATGAGTCTCCAGGGAATCAATTTTGAAATAAATCAATAATGATGATAAAATACTTACTGTTCCACTGTTTCAGTAACAACAGGTTTAACTTCATCAAGCTTAGTAATGACACAAGGCTCCTTTGCAAACCCACAATGCCGGTAATATTGATGCTGAAATCCATTCACAATCATGTGTTGTTTAAAAACAGGGCACTGTGGCAAAAACACTTGTAATGGCTGTGAGATTTCTGAACTCTGCAGAACTTGGCCTTGTATTGGGTGAAGTGTTTGCAAGTTAGGTTGACAAGACATTACTATTTGGTTCTGTGGAATTATTTGACTTTCAATAGTGTTTGATGTCACAGGCATCTGTAATGACTCTGTGGCAATACTTTGCTGGTAAGTAACTTTTCCTTGCGCTGTTGGTAATGATGAATGGGATATATGGATTATCTGTGGATTCTGCATTTTTATTTTGCAAATCAAAACCGCTTTTAAGAATTTTTCTATCTCATTTGTTGATGTTACCTGTAAAGTATCAAACTTTTAACATTTAAATTATTATGCAAGAATATGATAATTTATGTTATTATACATTAATCAATACTTGTTTTTCTAAAATATCCCTAATCTCAAGTCTCAATACTGTTATTGTAGTTTCTGGAATCCAAGAAGATGAGAGGGCTTTACTCTTGGTTGACCATATACATGCACACTGCCATAGTGTGCATAAATGAGGGAACAATCAGTTGTGAGCATGATGTCCAATGATGCCTGTTTTTGGTTTCATGCACACAGGTACATGTTTACCACAAGTAAAGTTCACCCATCTTCATGAATTGCAAGAAATATACAAAAACAAACAAAATTTCAGGGCAGCTCATAATGTTTATAAAACTTTAATTAAATTTTCTTAAACTTACCAAATTTGGCATAACATGTGTTAGAATATAGGAGTATGGAAGAAAGACAAACTGCCAATCCCAGAGGTTAAAAGAGAGAGGGACACGGACAGTATTGATATGATGTAGGTAAGAAATTACGAATACATTTATATAGCTATGTATTTACATACTTACTAAGCCATAACCGTAAAGTGTTGGAAAAAGAATGGCATATACTTAAAAGAGATTGTAGGCAAACGTAAGTGTTCTAAAACTGCAAATTTATTATTGAAGTTTCAAATCATACCTTTCCTTTTTAAAGAAACCTGCATTAAGAACAAATGAAGTACAGGAGAAACTATTTAAATGTAGGCTCAGTATAATTTAGTTCGAAGTATTTTTCATTTTCAAAGTTTATTTTTCATTCTAATATCTTTGTTTTGTTATTTACAATTCTTGAATCTATTAGAAAAAAAAATGACAAGTGTCAAGTTTGTTAATGTCAGACTCTTATTTTTTATTGTTTTATGGCTCTCGGTTACGAAGACCTTTAAGACGTAAAATTTTGTTGGATGTTATATACAAACTAGCCCGCGACTTCGTCCCCGTGGTGCGGTTTTTTAACTATCCCATAGGATCGCTTTAATTTTTCGGGATCAAAAGTATGATACTTTATATATGTTGACCAGGGATATAAGCTACCACCAAAGAAAATTTCATTTAAACGGTCCAGTCGTTTCGGAGATTAGCCGGTACAAACAGACAAACAAATAGAGAAACCAAAAATTTGAAAAAAACCTAAATTAGTTCTATTTCACTTCTTACATTTCCCTGACTCGGTTTTTAGCATTGTACAGAAATTCGACCTCAACAATTTTATTTTATTATATGTATAGATTAAAACCACAGAAGCGAATAAAATAGAAAAGCAATTCATCTACATTTTACACCTTAAAAACGTTTATTCGAACTTTCAATTCATTAAACTTATTAACACTATAATACTATGTTGTTTTATTGCGAAACTCTGGTCTATATTTTTATAAGCTAAGATATTGCTTATCTATTATATATATATATATAATGAAAATGGTGTTCGTTTGAGGCTCAATCACGCTTAAACCACTGATCGTATCGACATGAAACTACCACCATTCGATGCGAAATTTTTCCTAGAGGTTTATGGCTATCTATATATATATATATATATATAATGAAAATGGTGTTCGTTTGAGGCTCAATCACGCTTAAACCACTGATCGTATCGACATGAAACTACCACCATTCGATGCGAAATTTTTCCTAGATGGTTTATGGCTATTTATCTATATATATATATCTATATACTCGAAAACTACTGGACCGATCATCATGAAACCACAACCAGTCGACGCGGAATTAATCGTAGATGGTTATAGGCTATATATTTTTCAAATTCTATGAGCCCTTTCCCATGTTTTCTCAATTTGTTTGTTTATTAATTTATTTGAATAAGGCGGTACGAAGTTCGCCGGGTCAGCTAGTATTTTCATATTTCAAATTCTATAAAACTAGATCTACGTAACCTGAGATAAAATAAGGAACACAAAAGATAAAAAAATAGGCGAAGTAAAACTAAATAAACAATATAAACAATTTATTTTTGATCAATTCAACAAAAATATATATTGAAATATGTATAACATACATAGATACCTACACTTATTATAAAACTATTATTGGATTTATAAATGCAGATATTACCTTAAAGTACTATTGCACAATATTTGCCTACGTTTTAAAACTAAACACAGAAACACCCGTTATTCTTTGGCCATAACAATGTATTTTCTATAAAGGCACTCTTATCACATTTCATTATTAAATCAGACTTAATTA
Source organism: Dendrolimus pini (assembly GCA_949752895.1). Classification (NCBI taxonomy): domain Eukaryota; kingdom Metazoa; phylum Arthropoda; class Insecta; order Lepidoptera; family Lasiocampidae; genus Dendrolimus; species Dendrolimus pini. The sequence goes on from OX457135.1 coordinate 19,480,653, forward strand.
TTTTTTGTATGTAATGGAATAATATGAAACAATTTTATCATATTCCAAAACAAGTCATCTTCAACGGAGAGTCAAGGCTTGGAGTCTGTTTAAAATTAATTGTTTCAACAATTTCATTCGAAGTGTTAACATAAAAAAGAATGTCATGTACACCTCCATTGACCTGTTTATTGCGCGAATATTACTTACTGTATACAACAATAACAACCAAGGCTTGGAACAATAAAATAGAATGTTGTGTAATGTGTATACAATCCTTTATATAACACCCTTTTTTAATGTTTACACTACGAACGATGATCAGGAGAATTAACCGGTTTATTCTGCGAGAATTAATCGGTTTATTCCGGGAGAATTATTTTATCATTCTATCTCTCTCAAACATTCTTTATGTGCGACTAAAAACTTGCTAAATTACATTATGTTCGAGACCGGTTTATTCAACAAAACCTATTTAATGAACTTTTATTGCTAAAAACCGTTTAATAGACCTTAAAATTACAACAAAACCAAAAAAGTTCCCATGTACTTAGGCTGTAACCGGTTCGACTTTTTTACCGGTTTCCAAGTCGGGATGAGAACTGTTCCTAAAACGAATATGTGTTAATGTGCGATTGAAAATTTTCTGCGGTTTGAAATTGTGCGACAAAAAACTTTTGATGCTAAAAACCGTTTAATTGACATTCAAGTAAGAAGAAAATCGAAAAGAATACCTTTTGTGTAGTTAGGCTGTAACCGGTTCGACTATTTTCCGGTTTTCAAGTCCTGCATTGTCTAAAATAAGTCACTATTCATGAAATCCTTAGAAATATTAATCGAAGATTCTTTATACATTCGTATTTGTTTTGGTACCTACACGTGAAGATTAAAGTTGTACATTATATTCTTACCTCTACATTTTTATAATAAAAATATAAGCTCGTTTTGTACGTTATTATTTGGCATAAAGGTACAAGTCACTAACCTTATAAAATATAATTACAAGAAGCTGGTGGCAAATATCTCAGAATAAAAAGTAAAGCTATGGAAACCGTAATAAAATATAAGCTGAACAGCTCTTTTACTCATATAGAGTAAGTAATACAGTATCACATGAGTGCGAGTGAAACAAAAAAAAAATAGATTTATGCAGAATTAGTATTTTCTAACTGATAAAATGTTACTTTATTCAAGTTAAAACTTGTACTGTCCATAAAAAAAGCTTTGTAAAGCAAAACATTGACGTATTATTCTACTTTAAACTAGAGACAAGCTTTATAAGTAATAAATGAACAGATATACAAGCCTTTCCCGACACGCTTTTAATGCTATACGAAAATAATTCAAATGTAAACATTCTTAAGCTATTCAGCTCCTACAGCTTTACTTACAGTTCTGAGCAGTATACATATTACAGTAAAACCTCTGTAAGTCGAACCTGTAGTGAGACGTCAGAAAAATCGAGTTAGTGTTCAACTTTGGAGGATTTCAACTTAAATGAATTTTGCAAGGATGCATTTGACTTTTAGAGGTTCATATATTCATAGAGGTTGTAAAAACAAATATTGCTATGTTCGAGATACAGAGGTTCAATTAATTTTTTCGAGTTATAAAGGGAAAATAAGTACTGAATTTTCTAATAGAGACCCACTAAATATTACGACTTATAGAGGGTTCAGATTTCGAGCATCAGAGGTTTAGGGGGTTAAGGGAAAAGGAACACAGTGTTTTTCCAGTTTGTGGGGTTTCCGATTTATCGAGGTTCTATTGTATTAAGAAAATTGTAAAATAATTTACCTATATCAAATAGTAGTCTTAGAAAATTGGTGAAAATATTTTTCTACCAAAATAAAAGTATTGAAGTTGCTGCATAACACAAATGACTCACCTTTTTGCCGGATCTTAAATGTTACCGACCCTTCATTTGCTTTACTATAGAATATAGATTAAAAATTGACGGCAGGAGTACACTGTCTCGGGATGTCAATGTGGTTTTCGTCCTGGGCATGGAACCATGGACCCTGTTTTTGCCCTAAGGATCATCATGGAGAAATACAGGACGAAGAATACGCCTCTGCATTTCCTGTTTTTGGATCTGCAGAAGGCCTTCGACTGTGTTCCTCGCGTGATGACCTGGTGCGCACTGAGGTCCAAAGGGGTGCCAGAAACCTATATTGACATTGTCCGGGATATGTACCGTGATTCCGATTCCATAGTTCGGACCGCTGTTGGCGACACCACACCCTTCCCCATTACCGTAGGCGTGCACCAGGGATCGGTCCTTAGTCCGTTTCTGTTCAGCGTGATATTAGACGAAGTGTCGAACAGCATCAGAGATGCGCATGAGCAATCTCCATGGTTGCTCATGTATGCTGACGATATCGCGCTGGCAGATTCGGACAGGGGGCGCCTGGTGCGACGCGTAAATGCGTGGAAGAGGTCGCTAGAGAACGGCGGTTTGAAACTAAATGTGGCGAAGACTGAGTACTTGGCCTGCAACACTACAGATCCCACATCCGTGAGCATTGGCGAAGATACGGTCGAGCGCACGGATCAGTTTAAGTACTTGGGATCTGTCCTTAGTGCGTCCAGGGATATCGACCTCGACGTCAAGGCCCGTATCACAGCAGCTTGGGCCAAGTAGCGTGAGGTGACAGGTGTCATTTGTGACCCCAAAATGCCTGTCAAATAAAAAGGACAGGTCTATAAATCCATCATTAGACCTGACCTTTTGTATGGTAGTGAAGCGTGGCCAGTACTTGAGCGACACCAGCAAGAACTGCGTGTCACGGAGATGATATGCTGCGATGGATGTGTGGAGTGACGCGGAAAGACCGGGTCAGGAACTCCCGCATCCGCGGCAGTCTTCATGTCCGTGACATAGCAGACAAACTGCAAGAGTGTCGCTTACGCTGGTGCGGCCACGTTTTACGCAGACCGGCTAATTACGTGGGGAACAAATGTCTAGCCATGCTGCCTCCGCCAGGTCCCGGTCGAAGGGGAAGGCCCAAGAAATGCTGGCTTGACGTCGTGAAGGATGACATGCGTGCCAATGGTCTCAAAACGGGGGATGCTGAAGACCGCGCGAAGTAGAGTAGAAAAAGTAGGAAAGCGGACCCTGGGCGTCGGAGTGAACGCTCCGAACGCAACCGGGATTTAACGCTCGGATGATGATAGATTAAAAATTGACACAAGTCATATCAAAATTCAACCGATGGTAAGGCAAGCAAATGAGTAGTAAGAATATAGGAACCGGTCATTAAAGGACCGTCTATATCAACGCTAGAAATAGTGAAACAGATTCTTGTACTCCTTTCTTGCATTCTTGCCGAGAATTTGAATATTCAGCGGATAAAGTATTCACGTAGGCTTATAATCCAATTATTTTTTCTACCAACTTGTTATAACTCGAATTTTGATAATATTCGTTGCTTTAGTGTCTGGTTTCAAACTTGCTCTCTAAGAAATGGTACACATAATCATAGACTACCAGCATTATAGCACCTCCGGGGCCTAACCGGAGCACCTTCGGCAACAGTCCTTTGTAGAGGGCACGGAATCTGAAATAGAGAAATAATAAAGTGCTTTTAACCTCAATATAATATTTCCTGCTTTGGGGCGGCCTGTCGTAAGAGGCGACAAAACAACTCACGGCCAGGTGGTAGGCATTTGCCCGAATGGATGGCTACCACCCCTGATCTAAAATACGTCGCCATAACAGCCTTGAGTTGTGTTCCGGCATTAGTGACCAGGTTCCAGTCTCCCTTAAGAAAGCAGCAGCGCATTTGTAGCCCCTTGGAATTGCAAATGTCCATAGGCGATGCTAACCGCTTTCCATCAAGTGGGCCGTCTGCTATCTGCTGAACTCCTGCAATAATATAAAATAAAATATATCTTTTTTTTAAGATGCTCCTGCTGATATCACATTTGACACTATAAAATCAGCCAATCGCATTCCACAGCTGGACGCAGGCCTCCCTAAGTTTCTGCTTTCCTCATCAGCGGTCCGCTCTCCAAATTTCCACTCGATCCTACTCTCTTCTCATCAGCCGACGACGAGCTCAAAGGCCGTCCTAAACTTCGATTCTCTGTTAACTCTTGTAGATGGTACATAAAGAACCCACTAGGTTAAAAATGTTCAAAATATTCTTAGAAAATTATTACAATTTTGCATAATACCTCCTCAAGCCACAACAGTTGGATGATGTCCAATGAATAGTTGTGAAATCAGCGCAAAATTTACGTTAGAACATTCTCAAAGTTGAATACGGGGGCCCCTTGGCGCACGGCAGTAGATCGTACGGAGTACACGACCCAATTTACGTAATGGAATGATCAACTCACTAAATTGCTCCTAGAATCGACTAAAGTTGCGATAAAAATTACATTCTATGTAATAAAATATTCTATAGAATAAACGCGTCTAAGAGATTAATGAACGTAGTTGAAGCAAAATATGTATGTCAAGATCGTAGTTAGTGGAAATCTATTGTCTCTATCTACCCGTAACAGGCGTAATATGTATATGTCTATCTAATAAGACATGGTACCATATAAGACGTAGTAGGACATAGCTTCGAATCTTGTCCGGGAAGCACTTAGACAGTTTTTTAACCTACTGATCAGTAGTGCGCGCCAAATCAATTGGCATCGAAGTCCATTACTTATAGTAGTCGAAAATATATAACTATAATCAAAATTTTGTAATAAAAAAAAAACTTGAGACGTGTCAAGGGACACTCGGATGGAATGGAACGAAGTTCCATATTTATTATTTACAAAAAACCTGTATACACTCAACAAAATAGTAAATGAGTAAGTTTGAATCCTATTCACTTAAATATAAGAAACAATTTAAATTTAAAAATTTAAAATTTAAAAATCGAATCACTTCCTGCAATTCGACTCTTGAAACAAATTTAACTTTAAACCAGATTCGCGATATTGCTCCTTATTTTAATGACATTAAGACTCTATATGTCCGCAAATGCTTTTTTTTTTTTATTAATTTATTCATGACCATAGAATCAAAGTCTTTCAGTCGGAAACATGTTAATTAATAGGTCTTCGTATAGTAGCGCAGTTGTATTGCAGGCTACAACCGACGCCATTCAATGGAGTTCTTGTGAAAACTCGAAAGATCACATCTGACTATACAGTTCACATTTCTCACAAAAACAAATAATTTCTACTCAAAAACTATCAATATCCTGCAACTATTGTTCATTTTAGAGTAATTATACACATTTATAGAAAATAAAACTGCACAGCACAACGTCTCCTTTCAGTTCCCGCCAAAAACTCCCGCAAATGCTATCTGTACGTCAGCAACCCATGACATTTAAATAATAATGTACTCCAAATTAGACTCTAACTGCGTGGGCATAAAGCTGCATTTTATCTTGGCAAGTTCAAAAAGTGTCGTGACAACTTTTTTCGTAAGAATTTTTCCGTCTAGCCCTCATTCGTACCGCGCGATAAGGAACTACGTTCCAAAAATTAAACTTCATTGTTTACGTACCCAAGTAAATGCAATATTAAAGATTTGTCATTTCTAATGTAACGACGGAAAAAGACCGGACTTTTGTGCCAACTCGATGGAATTGTCACGTACCATATTTACAACTACCATTTTCGGGTCGTAAAGGCAAACATTGTGATGAAACCTACACATTGAGATAACCTATGTATGGATAGATTAGACAAGCGTGACAGGTACACTTACCGCACTTTGTATTATAAAAATGTGGAGACCCAAACCCAGTAGTGTGATGTTTAAGAACTGATGTTATATGTAATCTATTGCTCTTTGTGACTGTATTTCTATTATAATAAAACACATTTGTATAAAGTTCTATCTGTAGCCAGTTATTGAAAGGCATTGTCTTGAAACTCTAATAGGGTATCGTAAAAGTAACTTTGAGAAATGCTGACTTAGAGCTAAATGCATTTGTAGTGCGTTATTCTGAGGCATTCATAAAAAAAATCTAGATATATTTACGATGTTATTTTCTGGCGCTATTGCTATGCACTTTAGAAATGTGACTTTCAACGAAGTATTTAACTTTGAGAAAACTTTATGTATTAATAATATTATATATACATATCAAATACAAGTTTCCTACTGGAAATAATTTTTATAGAATTTTATTTATAAACAGTTTTAGTGTTTCGAGTAGCTGTGTGAATACGTTTCAATTTCGTAAATTTCATGAACTTCATGACATCGTAAAGGAGCTAATTTTGAATTTAAATTAACGAATGATTTAAAAAAAAATTAAGTTTTATATAATAACGGTCTTATTCATAGAGAGTTAAGGTAAGTTTAAACGCTTCTTTATGATTCTTAAAGAAGCGTTCAAACTTACACTAACTTTCTATGAATAAGACCGTAAGACGTTAATTGAAAGTTTAAGTTTTCTATAAAAACAAGGAGGCCTGGTGGCACCAACTGTGAGTGCAGAGCGAGAATACGAGGTTCGTTTTTTAATTAGGCAATGGACCGTGGTATTTTATTCCTGCCATTTTTTTATTTTATTTTTATTGCAGAGGAAAGCGGTTACCATCGCCTATAGACATTTGTAACACCAAAGGTGCTACAAACGCGCAGCTGCTCTCTTAGGGAGACTGGAATCTGGCCACTGATTCCGGAACACAACTCAAGGTCGTTATGAAGGCAAACTCTAGACCAGGGGTGGTAGCCATCCAGTCGGGCAAACACCCTCCCACCTAGCTGTGGGTTGTTTTGTTGCCTCTTACGACAGGCCGCCTGGCCGCAGGAAATTGTACTCTTTCTCCGTTCCTGCACGAATTGACGTCATTTCTTCCACGCTACGACTAATCCGGAAGTCATACAATTTAACACGAACTATATTGTTACATCCCCCTTAAAGGAAGGGTGTTTACCGTCGTCTATAGGCGTCGGCAACACCAGGAACTTTAGGGTGGGATATCGAAAGGGATGAGAAAGAAGGAATCAGAGAGAGAGGGTCCATCGGAACACAAAGTTGTATATAGCCTAATTCAAATCAAATAATTGTCACCATGTTCACTGTGGAAATTAACTCCCATCGTCTAAAATTATAAAAGAAATATATAAATATTTTTCTATTCCTATAAATACCTATTGCCCACTGAATTGACGCAGCGACTCAACACTATGAAGGCCACTGAACTAAACTGTTCAGATAATAATGGAAAACATGGGCGTTGTTACAAAACCTTTCAAATTCTATACATTTTTCTTGATGCGACCGATGAGTCTTAGGCGTATGAAAATACTGTACGAGTGGCAAAGTTCGCGCGGGATATGGACTTTATATAATTATGAAAGATGCAAGATATAAAAATTAACAAAACATGAAAAAATTATTTATAATATCTCACTGTTTTAACCTATTCTATAAATGGACGAACTCGTGAGCCGCGTCAGTGTCCACGACCACACTTTTTAAACCAGTGCTAGATCATTCATTTATGACAGCAATATCACTGATTAGTGGCTCATTATTGCTATCAACAAAGCATTTGAAACGGAAACATTCTTAAGGTATAAGATTTTAAAAGAACCGATCATCAATTTTTTTATAATTAGGTGAATATACTCGTAAAGAGCAGCTTTCACTTAAAAATGTTGGCATTTATTTTGTAAAGATAGGCAACAACTTCAGTTTTAATTCACAATGAGAGTAAGTCTCGGACTCTCAAACTGAGGCCGGCTAATGGAAGCCGTTCATAGAATAGGATGCCGGTCACTCCGCAATGCGTTGCGGTAGCTCCGTATTTAAACAATTCAATTAGAAAGTACGAAAAAACGTGGAATAGTTTCCAACGGATACATTAGGCACACAGACGCAACCCACGTGTATATTATATATACTAATATTATAAAGAGGAATTTGTATTTTTTAATTTTTGTATATTATAAACTCAAAAACTACTGAACCGGTTTCAAAAACACTTTCAACATTCGAATGTTCCCTGAATGAATTATCCCTGAATAATATAGGCTATATAAAATTAAGGGAACCCTACTAAAACTTCAATAATGTAGGGTTCTACGATTTTGATGAAGTACGCGTGTTTAAGTGGGTCCCGGAGTGGTTTAGATTCACAAGGAGACGAGATAAGTGCCACGAGAATCAGGTTCTAGATTTTTATTTTGTCAGGGACAAAATAAAAATCTAGATTTACAACAACTGTACAACAACTGTATTCTTAGGCATTAACCTAGATCAGAAACTCCAGTGGGGCGCTCATATATCTAGTCTCTCAGGAAAGCTTAGTTCTGCTGCATATGCGGTCAGAAGAGTTAGGCAGTTCACTGACGAAGAGACTGCTAGACTAGTTTATTTTAGTTATTTTCATAGTGTCATGTCCTATGGTATTTTACTTTGGGGCAACGCTGCTGACTTGGAGACTATATTTGTTTTACAAAAAAGAGCCGTAAGGTCAATTTACAACCTCGGCCCTCGGGTGTCTCTTAGGGAACGCTTTAAGGAAATCGGTATTATGACGGTCGCCTGCCAATATATTTTCAATAATATAATTTATATTCGTAATAATTTGAGTGCCTACAAGCGGTATAAGGATGTTCACGATTTCAACACCAGGCATTGTAATAAACTGATATTGCCATCTTTTAGATTACAAAAAGTATTGTCTTCTTTCTTGGGGGTTGGTATACGCTTCTTCAATAAGATTCCGAGTGAAATGTTAGATCTGCCCTTCACTAAATTCAAATTTAAAATAAAAAGTATTTTGCTTAAAAAGGGATACTACACTATTGAAGAATATTTAAATGACAAAACTTCATTTACATAACAGCTCGCTCCAACCTCTTATACTGTGTTATACTGTGTTTTGTACGAGTATAACGTTTTTATCTTGCCGTACTTGTAAGGAATATATGGAGATATGTTGCAAAAAAAAAATACGTTACGTCTTTATATTTATAACTATAATTATTTTCTATCCTTTTATTGCGCTTTTGTCTTATTGAATATGCACTGTTTGCTACAACTCCATTAATTCTTCAAAAGTTATTCTGTAACATAATTCTGTAAAAAATCTTTTTAAAAAAAAGTACTTAAATATAAAAAATAGAACAACAAATATAAAGAAAATTTTTTTTTTAGCTAGACGTGTTGCTGGGGAGTTTCTTGCCGCTTCTTCTCCTTAACAGCAATAACACGTTGCGAAGCGGTGTACATAGACTAGGAAGTAAAATTAAATTTTAACCTATATGTATGACCTTCAAAAAGTGTTCTCCAGTGGAACTTATTTTGAATAAAAACATTTGAATTTGGATTTGAATATGCAACACCAAATAAATAAAAACTGTTTGTTGGAGATTCCATCCAACAATAATCTATCAGCAAGATGCGTAATTGCATTCTCATTCAATTTCCGAATAAATGAAAACTCATTCAGTGAGTGACAAACATCTTTGGCAGTTCTCCAAGAATACCAGTAAACCAGTAACCAGGTACGCTACTAACAAAGTCTGAATATTATATTTGGACGATTCTGGAAAAGAAGGGTGACGGGGTCAACGACTCATCTGCCCTTCCTTATTGTTTCAACTTGGTCATACATGCTAAATTTTAAGAGTCATACAAACAATCGTCTTTGTTCTAGAATTCGGAGATGATAATCTTATTTATGTTAAAACATTTCATAACAATCGATCTTGCACGTAATGTAATTTAAATTATATTAATACATACATAGTATGTATATTGCCTTGGACTAGATTGTGACCCAACGAATACACAACATTAAACAGTCTTTATTTGCAAAAACATAGGTACATGAATAGGTGTTACATAATATAAAGTTTCCAGTATGTTGTTTGTTTGTTTTTTTTTTTGCTTTTTTTATGTATGTTCGCCGATTACTCTGAGATTTAAGATTCGATTTACGTGATTCTTTTTTTGTTCGACGCGGAATAGCTGCCATGTGGTCCCCAAAAAAATTGACATAGTTAGGCCCAGTAGTTTTCATTTTACGATCATTTTTTTGTTCCCGGTTCTTGGGACCTATATTTTTTAAGAAGCTCGACACCATTCGTAGGTGCACCCATACATAGCTAGACACTAAAAAGTAACAAATAAAAAATAAAAACTTCGTTTAAAAAAACCGACTTCAAAAACTAAAATGTATAAAATAACTTATTTCTAAAGCTATTATTATTAATATATATTATCTAAAACATCTTGAAGTCGGTGCAAAGCAAAACATAAAAATTACTATATTTTGAAAATTACTAAGCACCAACTTTAAGATGTTTTAGATAATATATATTAATAATAATAGCTTTAGAAATAAGTTTTTTATACATTTTAGTTTTTTAGTTTTTGAAGTCGGTTTTTTTAAACGAAGTTTTTATTTTTGTTATTTACATGACGTGCAAATACTTACACTCACACAACCCTACACTAATGTTTCCAAATTAATTTAACTAAATATACAAGTCGAAAAATTTAAATACGTGTGTGTGTGCGTGCGTGCGTGCGTGCGAGCGAGCGAGCGTGCGTGCGTGCGTGCGTGCGTGCGTGCGTGCGTGCGTGCGTGCGTGCGTGCGTGCGTGCGTGCGAGCGAGCGTGCGTGCGTGCGTGCGTGCGTGCGTGCGTGCGTGCGTGCGTGCGTGTGTGTGTGTGTGTGTGTGTGTGTGTGTGTGTGTGTGTGTGTGTGTGTGTGTGTGTGTGTGTGTGTGTGTAAACACCGTATTAATTAAGCATAACAAAAATATAAAATTCAGCCATTACGATATTAATGTGTAACATAGCTTTTCTTTTTTTTATCGAATGAGTTTGAAGCACGGAGAAAGAATACAATTTCCTACGGCCGGGCGGCCTTGTCGCAAGGGGCGACAAAAGAACAAAATCACCCACAGTCAGATGGTAGGGTATTTACCCGACTGGATGACTGCCACCCCTGTTCTAGAGTATGCCGCCATAACAACTTTAAGTTGTGTTCCGGCATTAGTTTCTCCTTCAAGGCTGGCAGTGATGACTGATGTCCATAGGCGACGGTAACCAGTTTCTATCACAGTCGGGCCGTCGGCCTGTGTGCTCTACTTCAGCAATAAAAAAACTTATTTTGAATAAAAACTTTTGAATTACGATTTAATTTGACAAGCCGTGAGGCATGTGGGATTCGCCACACCACGGTCGAGGATACCCACTATAACCCGTGGCCGTCCCGCTAGCCCTTGCACCCCCTTTAGTGACGGCCCTGATCAGCCCCAAAGAAAGCAAATATTATTAACTCACCCTTCTTCCCTGTAAACTAAAATGATAGCACCAGTGGTGGACCGGTACTTGATGACTCCCGGCGTCGGCTGTGGACCCTGAATCCGACTCTTCGCCACGTCGAACGGTATGTTCACACAGGAACCCAACACGCCCGATGTGAAACCTATTAGAACTTTTCGACCAAATTCTAATAGAGGATCCTGGAAATTTCGACAGTATTACCCATTTATTGTACACATAGTTACATAATATATAGTTATAAGCCGCACGCAGAAGGTATGCCGATGACTACTTACTATTATTGTATTGTATTACTTACTATTATTGTATATACTTATGTAAAGAATATACAACAAAAAATTTAAATAATAAATTTATTGCAACAACCATTTATGTAACCTCTTTTGTCAACCCTATTGACCATCGACGCGTGACATCATGAGGCTAAAGGCAAATCTTCGCACGGATAATACAATCATAAAGTAGTGTTTCTTTATGATAAAATAGCTTCTGCCCGCGACAGCGTCCGCGTGGAATAGTAAAAAAAAGTCAGTTAAAAAGAAACCCCCCGATTTTGAAACATTCTTCATTGGTGCTCCGCTCCTATTTGTCTTAGCGAGATGATACCTATATAGCCTATAGCCTTCCTCGATAAATGGACTATCTAACACTAAAATAATTTTTCAAATTAGACCAGTAGTTCCTGAGATTAGCGCGTTCAAGCAAACAAACAAACACTTCAGCTTTATATATTTATTAGTATACTAGCTTCTTCCCGCGACTTCGTTCGCGTAGAATAGTTTAAAAAAGTAAGTTAAAAACCCCCGCGATTTTGAAACATTATTCATTGGTGGTGTTCCGCTCCTTTTGCTCTTAGCGTGATGGTATATAGCCTATAACCTTCTTCGATAAATGGGCTATCTAACACTGAAAAAAAAATTCAAATCAGACCAGTAGTTCCTGAGATTAGCGCGTTCAAGCAAACAAACAAAGAAACAAACTTATCAGCTTTATATATTATTTATATAAGATAAAACTCTCTCAGCGACACCACACCCTGTCAAAATCTCCGCTTCTATTATGTTACGTTCCAGAGAAATTACTTTCAGTCTGTTATAAGCTGTTTAAGTAATTAAAGCTTTTTTAACTATCCCACGGGAACTCTTTAATTTTTCGGGATCAAAAGTATCCTATATGTTGATCAGGGATATAAGCTACCACCATACAACATTTCATGTAAATCGGTCCAGTCGTTTCGGCGATTAGCCGGTACAAACAGACAGACAAAAACAGAGAAACAAAAAATTTTAAAAATATCTAAATTACTTCTATTTGACTTCTTACATCCCCTGACTCGGTTATTAGCATTTTTTTTCATTGTACAGAAATTTGACCTCTATAATTTTATTATATACATAGCACCTATCTTCTATGTATAGAAGATAGGTGCTTGTTTAGCCACGATGACGCCTAATGGTAGAAAATGATGCGGTCGAAGATGGAGCACGCTTATCGAGAAAATATTTACACGAAACTCTGAATGTATTTTTCGGGAAACACGGACACGGTGATGTACAACGGCGAGCTTAACCCTAAAAAGAGTTTTCTTCCAGCAAACCCAGGCATCTAGCGAGAGGGGGGAAACAAAAGATCAAAGTTTGTTTTTGTAAGTATATACAGTCGAACCTCGATAAGTCGAAAACCTCGCAAACTCGAAAAAGCTTTGTGTTCTCTTCCCTTCAACCCCCAAAACTTCCGATGCTCGAAATCTGAACCCTCTATAAATCGAAATAATTAGTGCGTGCCTATAAGCAAATTCAGTACTTATGTTCCCTCAATAACCCGAAAAATAAATTGGACCTCAGTATCTCGAACATAGCAATATTTGATTTTAAAACCTCTATAAATATAACTAGTTAACCCCGCGGCGCAGCCGCGGGTTAACCTCTACTGGGTGTCTCTTGTTTATAGAGCAAGCACTACAGGTTATATTATATTAATTTTGTATGTATTTGCCCACGGCAGATTCACTTCATTTTATATCGCTAATTATACCATCCCCCGTCTATCTGTAAACAACATAAATGACAAAACTTGACCAAAAAGGCCACAGAGACCGACATGGCCAAAATGACGGAATAGGCAAAAACGACCAAATAGGCCAAAATAATCAAAATGGTCAAAATGACCAAAAAGGTCAAAATGATCAAAAAGGCCAAAATGACCAAATAGGCCAAAATGACCAAATAGGCCAAAATGACCAAAAAGGAAAAATGACCAAATAGGTCAAAATGATCAAAAAGGCCAAAATGACCAAATAGGCCAAAATGACCAAATAGGCCAAAATGATCAAAAAGGCCAAAATGACCAAATAGGCCAAAATGACCAAATAGGAGAAAGTCACCAAAAAGGTCAAAATGATCAAAAAGGCCAAAATGACCAAATAGGCCAAAATGACCAAATAGGCCAAAATGACCAAATAGGCCAAAATGACCAAATAGGCCAAAATGACCAAAAAGGTCAAAATGATCAAAAAGGCCAAAATGACCAAATAGGCCAAAATAACCAAATGGCCAAAATGACCAAATAGGCCAAAATGACCAAATAGGCCAAAATGACCAAAAAGGCCAAAATGACCAAATAGGCCAAAATTACCAAAAAGGTAAAATTACCAAATAGGCCAAAATGACCAAAAAGGCCAAAATGACCAAAAAGGCCAAAATGACCAAATAGGACAAAATTACCAAAAAGGCCGAAATGAAAATTATCCCTTGTCCATCCTCAGTATTTAATTTACATACGTACCGAATTTCAGCCAAATCGGTCCAGTAGTTTTTCCGTGAAAGCATAACAAACAAACAGACAAATATCCTGTTATCCCGGAAACTATCCCATTTTTCGGGATAAAAAGTATCCTATGTTCATCCTCGGTATCGAAAATATATATACTGAGTTTCAGCCAAATCGGTCCAGTAGTTTTTACGTGAAAACGGAACAGACAGACAGACAGACAGAGTTACTTTCGCATTTATAATATTAATAGGGATTATAAGTATTAACCTTTACAAGTCGAATTTTTTCTTAGGAAATTGCGACGTACTACGCGCGGACGCAGCTAGTTTTTACATTTTTACTTTGCACAATCTATTATCTCAAAAATGGACTTAAAGTACAAAGTTAAAAATTACGACACATCTCATTCCTCTCTTGTACTAGATGGGTTGGTTCCAGTATTAGATACCATATTAAAAGCAAGCCAGCAAGACAGTAGACAAAAATCTAAAAATATTTGATCTATATCAGCACTTATCAACAACTCCTGTGGTGTCTCTTATCATGATAACATTGTAAACAAAAGCGAAAAGATAGTGATAAACTGATGATATTTTATCTGTATTTGTACATACGATAATTTCGACACTATTCCATACTTAAAATCCAAATATAGACATTTGAATCAATGTGTAAAAAGTGATAAATTAATCTAAGTTGAACTACCTATTTAATATTGAAATTGTTTAACTTGAGAAAAGCTTAGGTTATTACTTAAATTTTATGTATATTAATATGATAATGCAAGGAAAGGTTATTGATTAATAAAATCTTTTATTGATTATAAAATATATTTTAGTCTTAGTTACAATTTTTGACTATGTAGGACGTAGGTAGGTACGATCGGCACAACTGATTTATGACCCACTTTGCTAATAATTCCTTTAAAACCGTCAAAATAGTAAGGTTTATTGTGTGTGTTGCACTTAGGACGTTATAAACATTAATAAAAATGCGTCACTAGCCTCAGAACTACGTAATTTTAAACTTTGTTATCATTGTACTAGATATGTTTTAGATAAAACAGTAATGATTTGAAATAATTTGAATCTCGAACTGAAATCTGCCTTATAATTCTAACTCTTTTCATTACAGAAAAATTATTATAATTTTAAAAATAAAATGTCATTCTGAAAGTATATCAGAAGTCAAGTAAAGTCAATGAGAAAAAAATTAGAACTCAATATCTAAAAATTAAATTGTATAATGGGTAGTCTCGCAGAACAAAGAGCTCGGATTGTAGTGCTCAGTGAGGAAGGCTATGGCATTCGAGAAATATCACGAGTGTTAAATATAAGTCGGAACACAGTGAGAACGTGGATCAGACGGCACGCTGAAGAGGGCATTCTTGAAGATAGACGAAAACATAATCATGGCGTTCGTCGAATAACAAACCAACAAAGTACAGATATGCAGCACCATTATGAAGAACATCCTTTTTCTCGTACCCAAGATTTCGCGGCACGTTACGACGTTTGTTTACAAACCATAAGAAATCATTTACACCGTATTGTACTGCATTACCGGCATTATGCTAAGAAAGTACACTTAACGAATGCACACAAAACTGGAAGATTAAATTTTGCACGTAATTATTTAGACTTTGACTGGACTAATACCATATTTTCAGATGAAAAATCATTTAGATCTTCTCAACATGGTCGCTTAACTTTGTGGCGTTATAAAAATACGCGATACACAGAGGATCACGTAGTACCCAATCAATTATCTGGTCGAATTTCAGCTAACATGTGGGCCTGGATGGGTACCGGGGGTATAGGTGAACTTGTCCAAATTTCTCCTCGTCAAAACGCATTAAACTATGTCGATTTGTTGGAAGAATCAATGTTACCGACAGTGCGAATAGTGTACCCACTTGAAGAAGTCCCTGTATTCTCCTACGTTCACGACAATTGTCGAGTACATACCGCCAGAATTGTCTCGAACTGGTTTACCCAACATGAAGATGAAATTACTCTAATTCCATGGCCATCTAGGTCACCAGACCTCAACCCAATAGAAAATTTATGGGGTTTGATGGTTCAAATGTGGGATAACAGAAACGAGAGGACAAAGGAAGCAATTGAGCAGCACTGTAATGAAATTTGGAATTACATGAGGGGAACCGACATCTGCAATCGTCTAATCGGGTCGATGCGTAATCGACTATTAGACGTCATTGAAAACAATGGTGCTTATACCCGGTTTTAGGTTTAAGTAAAGTAAAATGAGTGCCATTTCTAACTTTGAAATACTACAACCAATTAATAAAATTGTTGACGACGGAATTGTATCATAGAAACTCGCCGACCCGTCTACACAGGTGATAAGAGCATAGGTGTAATTTGCTAAGCCTCGTAGATAACATGTATACGACCGTTGACCGCGAGAAAGAGACGGGTCGGACAGAGACGCATATAGTGGTATATTTCGTATAATCTTATATTGTTTTTGTATTTGTTTAACATAATTTAATTGATTCATTTTAGAAGCCTAATATTTATAATAGTATATGCGTATTGTCATAATAGCCTAAGTTGCTGAAAATAAAATGTTTAATGTTTTGAGTTTCATTTAAGACCCATATAGATCCTGGTAAATGAGACCGGGCTGCGGGCGTGCAGAACGCCGTCCGTAGCCCGGGACTCAAATTGAAAAGGGAACCGGGTTACAGGCGTGCAGAACGCCGCCTGGAACCCGGGACCCAAAAGGGTAGCGGAAACCGGGCTTCGGGAATGCAGAACGCAACCGAAGCCCGGGATCCGTGAGGTATGCCTGCACTACTGCCTACTCCATAGCGAGTAGGCCATAATGTTAGAGCAGGCAGAGGTCCGCGCGCGACTGCGCCCGTTTTGGTATTGAGGTAATCGACCTTTTTTTTTTTTTATTTGACTTGACTATGTTGTTGGTCCGAAGACCTCACAACTTTACCGGGGTCTTTGGGGCGAGCGCCTTCGCTAGGCGAAGGCACTCGAGCCCGGGGGCAACTTGCTTGAGGGAGCTCCCTAGGGAGTTTTACCTCGGCTGGACTGTTGCCATGAGAGGGGGATGAATCTGATGATGCCCGCCAATGGGCGACACAATGAACTAATTGAGAACGGGCGTCGGGTAATATAAAGCCCGAGAAGAAGGATCCCGGCGGAGCGGGATCGGCGGTTCGCGGCGGCCTACGCTATCTTACTGCCGTTTCGCGACGTGTTATGGCTGGGAAAGAAGAAACGGCGAAAGAAACTTCCCAGCAACACGCCTAGTCTATCCTGTGGGGGGGCTATGTCTCCTGGCGTCCCTCTCGAGGACGTGGAGAGATCGTGATTGGCGTTGTCTGCGACGCCGCCGTCTATGTCTGTCTGTCGGTGCCTGCCAGCCTGCCGTCCTAACCGCGGGCGGGCTGATCCGGGCCAGCCGTTTTGTAATAGCGTCAACCTTGTCCGTAAGGACATTACGCGGTCGTCGCACGAGAGCCTTTCGCCGAGGCTTGTAGCCTGCGTTCAGACATGCGGGAATCGTGCGTTTACGAATCGCGCGGTTTCAAACCGCAAAATTGTGAAGCTATTCAGACACGCGCGGTTAGTATGCGATTTCGTG
This sequence comes from Dendrolimus pini, assembly GCA_949752895.1. Classification (NCBI taxonomy): domain Eukaryota; kingdom Metazoa; phylum Arthropoda; class Insecta; order Lepidoptera; family Lasiocampidae; genus Dendrolimus; species Dendrolimus pini. The sequence goes on from OX457135.1 coordinate 19,498,307, forward strand.
CGGGTTAGCGTCAGTTTCAAAATGGAGGTCGACGAAGAAGTGTGTTTACTGTGGTTGCTCCTTAAAAAAAAGAAAAGAAAAAGGCGGTATTGGGTGCATCCAATATTACGTGACCGACTAGTACATGGTCAGTTCGTAACATTATATCCCAAATTAAGAATGTATGATAACAAATTTTTTGACTATTTGAGAATGTCAATAAAATCTTTTGATGAACTAATTGAACTGATCAGGCAAGATATTTCATGCTCTGAAACGCATTTGAGGCCAAGCGTGTCACCGGAAGAGAAACTCGTAATAACTTTAAGGTAAGATTTATTTATTGTTCTTCAAAATCAGCATAAATATTTTCTATAACTGTAGAGGACTGAGAGCCAGAACTAAATTGCGATGGTGACGGTGACGGTGCCGGAACAGGAGGAGATGATCCAGATGTAGTAAAATATCCTTGCGGGCTTGTATACTGTTGTCCTTGCCAATACGTAGGTGTGATCTGCTGAGTATTGTAGCGAACAGGGGGTGGTAAGCTTTGTCCTTTTTGTATCACTTGAAGTAATTCAATTTTGGTTGCTAAACGCCTATTTTCTGGTACTTTTCTGAGTTCTTTATATAACGACAAACAAAAGAGTTTGTCGTCATCTTGCTTGGTAATACTATTTTCTTGAAGTTCATTCTGAAAATGTTTTCGTGACTCGATACTTTTTTCTATTAAAACAGCTATTTTTTCTTCTGGCACTTGTGTTTTCTTACGTTTAGGGGGACGTATTTCAGTGGCTTCGGTTGCATTGGCGTTTAGTTCACTTGTCTCCTCACTTTGCCTTTCATTCTGTTCTTCAATATTAGTTGTAGTGTCTTTATTACTTACACTATTCTGCAGGAAAGATAATCTTGAAAAATACATATATCGGGCTCCTTTACGAGCACCTGAACCAGAAGGAGTTGTTTTTTCTTTTTTGCATTCTTTATTGTAGCAATCTCGTATGTTTTTCCATTTTTTTTGGAGTTGTGTACCTAAAAATAATAACATTATTAATAATATTCTTGTTTCAGATATCTTGGTACGGGTTGTTCATTTGGAGAACTAAGCTACAATTATCGCCTAGGAAAATCGACGATTACTGGAATTGTCCGCGAAGTATGTAAATCATTGTGGAATAAGTTGGTAAACATAGTCATGCCCGAAGCGACTGAAGATATCTGGAAGACAATAGCAAGAGACTTTGAGAGATATGCAAATTTTCCAAATTGCATTGGTGCTATAGACGGCAAGCATATCCGAGTTATAAAGCCTGTTGATTCGGGTTCTTTGTATCATAACTATAAACATTACTTTTCCATAGTGCTCTTAGCACTTTGCGACGCCAACTATTGCTTTACTTATGTTGATATTGGGGCTTATGGCAAAAGCAGTGATTCTGCTATATTTAAAAATTCGGTTTTTTATAAACGCCTGACAGAAAAATCATTAAACATACCAACACCTAAACCAATATCTAATGTAGACCTAACACCAATGCCTTATGTTATAGTTGGAGATGAAGCCTTCGGCTTAGCAGAAAATTTAATGCGCCCATATTCAGGCAAATGTTTACCATATGAAAAAAGGATTTTTAACTATAGGTTATCGAGAGCCCGACGTAATATTGAGTGCACTTTTGGTATTTTGGCGAACAAATGGCGCATCTTTCATAGGCCTATAAATGTAAACATAGATTTTGCCGAAGATATAATAAAAGCTTCTTGTGTTCTACATAACTATGTGCGGACTAGAGATGGTCTAAAATTTAAAGATACTTTATATAATGCACCCATGACTAATCTCAATACCTTGCATGCGGGAAGAGGGACACCGTCATCTTTGAATATCAGAGATAAATTCGCTCATTACTTTGTGAACGATGGGCGTGTTCCATGGCAAGACACAAAGATATAGCTGCAACTAACATACCGTACTTGTAATGTTTAGGTACATAACTAAATGTAAACAAACGAAATATGGTAATACCGTTGTGACCTTCATTTAAAAAATGCTCGAAATGTCTGCATAAAGCAGCCGAAGTTTGTTTATATTTATTTAAGTACCTAAAGTATACGGAGAGTATAATATACGCTTCATAACAATAATTATAACATAATTCTGTCAATTATTTTTTGGTGAATAAACCTACTTACTTAAAATATTCTTTTTTTCCACCGTGTCTTCGCAATTTCCAAATATCTCCACCAACTCTTGCCAAGCTCGGTTCTTGATAATTTTATTTGAGTAATCATCACACTGAATGTCCCATATTGCAGGTCTCTTCTCCACCTCATCAATAAATAGTTCAGTGTCGAAACGATCCATGGCGAACTCACGAACAGTGACGTGCTCACCGCGCGGTATCCGCAACGCAACTGAACGCGAAGTAAAGACTCCATTGTAATAGAAACGCGCGGTAGCAGCGCGATTCTATTTTCTGGCGGTTGGGTTGCGGTAACCGCGCGGCTTGATTAACCGCGCGGTTATGTCTGAACGATTACTAAGCGCTAATGTAAATAAGATCCGCGCGGTCCAACCGCGCAATTTGCATCCGCACGGATTCCGCCATGTCTGAACTAGCTCGTAATCGGACGCGGACACGACGAGCGGATTTCGATGGTGCGGCGCGAGATCGAAATACTTACGCGAGAGCGACGTAATGTAGTTTTTGATGGAGGGAAGCTCCAGATCGCGGTGGAGGTCGACGTTACGCATATAGAGGGGAGCACCGACGGCTCTGCGCATGAATTTATTCTGCACGATTTGCAGTTTATTTAAATGGGTAGGCTTGGCATGGCCGAATACCACACTCGCATATGTCATGATCGGGCGGATGCATGTTATATATAGAGTAAGCTTGTGTCTGAGGGACATTTTGCTTCGGTTATCTATCATGGGTGCTAGACGACCCATCACAAATCGCGCTCTATTTCGGACTATAGTGATATGCTCGTTGAAGCGCAAGTTCTGATCTAGGGTGACACCCAGGTATTTGGTGTGCTTTGCCCAGGGAATTTCTTGGTCATAGAGCGAGATGGCTTTTAGGCGAAGGGAAGCGCGTTTGGGGGAGCGAAGCGTGCCCGGGGAAAAGAACATTGCTGCGCTCTTCTCCGGGTTCACCTCTATCCTCCATTTACGAAACCATTTGCCTAGCTCTGTGACAGCTACCTGCAGCCGGACGCAGGCCATTTGTCTGTTCTTATCTGATGTATAGAGTGCGGTGTCATCCGCGAAGAGGGCCAGCTCCACATCTGGAGTTTTTGGGATGTCGCTGGTAAACAACGTGAAGAGTAGTGGGGACAGGGCCGAGCCCTGTGGTACACCGGCTGTGAGTGGGTGAGGAGACGAGCGCGTTCCCTCCACTCGAAAACGGAAGCTACGACCTAGGAGGATGTCTCGCAAGATGAGCACGAGTCTGTCTGGCACACCGAACTGGTACAGCTTGTAAATCAAGCCGTTGTGCCAGACCTTGTCGAAGGCCTTAGCTACGTCTAGAAACAGGGCGGCTGTTCCTATAGAGCGGGGGCGATGGGCAAAGTGAGCGCGCTCGGCGCTTTATATTTATACTAATGAAGCGGGGGGCGAGGAATGTGCCCGTAAGAATGTCCCGCATTTCAAGACTATGGGTCGTATGAATGTAAGAACCCACAGGATAGGCTAGGATCTATAATGTTGCAAATATTGTAATAGCGATAAAGTAAAATAAGGCTTATGTAACGTAAAAATTAAAGAAATAAATCAAAGGGGGTGTTACAACGAAGTGGGGGTGGGCGGAGGCAGCTTGTGTATATATATGGGGCGCCTTGCAAGGCCCAATCGTAGTTCGTGACAAGCAGCAGTTCGCGCTAAGCAACAACAAGAAAGAAGCTCCCTCCCGCCGACCACGCCAACGAAGTTGGAAGCCGCCCGTAGCAAATATTTCATCGTTTTATTTCGGCATCCTTCAGCGACCAAACCCAGCAAACCCAACAGTCCACTGCATCACCAACAAAAATTTAAAAAAAAAATATTTTTTTTCCACATTAATGTTTTTAATGTTTTATTTTCTTGTGTATTTCTGCTACCTAACGTATAACGATAACACTAATATCTAATGTAGTATATACAAAAGGTTTGGCCTGTGCCACCTTTGGCTTGTCGATTTATGACCGGTTCCGATATCTCACTATTCACTTACTATTACCGTAGGTTGAATTTTGACATTGCTTGTATAGAGATTACTTCAAATTTTAATAGTTAGTAAGGCAAATAAACGGTCGGTAAGATATAGGAAACGGCACTTAATCCAACATGCTTAATGACAGAGATAGTTAGCACGTAATAGCATTTGTCAGATGTTACACGAGTATAGACGAGTCTCTCCGATATGTTTAATACAACGTAGTCAGTAACTGTCAATGTCTAATAACATGATAACAAGTTCGTTACCAAGGTACAAAGGAAATGTATGTTCAGGCGAATTTCAACCTAATTGTATTTCACGACTGTAAGAAAATGACCTTATGGTGGGTCATGTTTCAATTTGTTTGATTGTACGATTTGTGTATGTACATTATTAGTGTCATTATTTCATCTAATTAGCGAAATACGGCTAGCGACGTGGGTTAGGGTGAGAGAGGAGGAGCCTGCCTACCTTTGCCGTATGCGCGAGAGAAAGGGAAGCCAGACAGACACCGCCGTAACGCGTTACGTAACACAGCGGCTTACCCTCCCATAAGAAGTTATTATCCAAAAAACTAACTCAGGATTTTCAGTTTTTTTTTTAATGCATATAGAGATAAGATGAGATGATTTATGTTAGACCGTGCGGGCGTGAGCATTGCCTTGTACTAAGCTGGGGCCCAGGAGACGCCTGCCCAGAGGAGCGAGCCCATGCCAGTGGGGACCGCGGCGCCCACCGACGTCTTTTTAACAAGCATAGTATTGATTCAATGTTGACAAATCTAAAAAATTCACTTAAACTTATTTTATAAAACAAGTAAAAAGAAAGTCCGGCCCCTACACACCTATATATAGCCTCTTTTTAATTCAACACAACAAGAACAATGAATGCATGATCGCAGGGCTCACACCCATCACGTCATCAGCCAACCACACTCCACTGCTGGACATAGGCCTCCCCAAGTCATCATCCCTATCCTACAACTACCTCATTCAGCACCTACCGGCGACCTTACGCGGGTCATCAGGCTGGAAGGCATTCGACACTGTTTACCAAGACGAGGTCTTCACTGCCACTTCAACTTGCATATTTTGTGAGCTATTTCGGTTACCTCATTATTCTTATGGATATCATCATTTCTAATTTTAGCCACAACAGAAACACCCATCACAGTCTAGCACAAATCATCTATTAGTCCATGATGCTGTAACATTCATAACTTACTTGATGTTCTGGAACAATTCCCTTCACACTGTGATAGAAACCGAAGTAGACCATATTAAATATGCCATTTCTGGCTATAGTTGCTGTCAACCCTTTATTTAACCCTCGAAACCCTAAGCCTTGTTCTCTCACTATCTGCCTTGTAACCGTCCATGTGCTTGGCAATTCGGCTGCCAATGCTTTGTTTGACTGCAAAGTCACTTTCACCACTTCAAAAGGGTTAACAAGTATTGCCTCTGTTACACCAGCACCCAGACCAGCTAAGGAGAATGTCTGTAATAGAAGTTCTATATTAGCAAAACATGTATATTGGTATGAGTTGCAGGACTCAAATATAAATGCCATTAGAATTACTATAGAGTTTATTAGAACTATACAAACACATAACACAGGTACAAATATAAGTGAACACAACAAGTCCAAACGTACAGTTCAATATCACACACAAAGTCCGTCACTAAATAGATTACCGAATGTACACAGGTCTTGCTTCGTTCGTGGTTATCACTCGACTGCTTCATCTCTCCATTGGGGCATTGCTTTATACTGCACACATGCAATATGTCTGCCCAGCCGTCTGGACCGAATTTCATAGAATTAGTTTGTGATTTTAAATCCGAGACCCCTGGCAGTGATCACAATACAACAATAGGCCATAAAAGATTACAATATACAATGGGCTGTTTTTTTAATCACAAATTTTAAACACAAAGTAAACAACAACAAAAGAAGTCCAAATGCCGAAAACATAATAAAATGTGTTTCTACTAGATATGCAGGTGTGAATTTGTCTTTGTAGGCACTTAGGTCGTAACAATAAAAAGTATACAAAAACTTTGAATTTTAATTTATTGCAATTTTGTAGTACTGTTATCCCTCAGCACTATGGGGTCTTATAAAAACATAAAATATCTTCAACACCCCACCCAACAACTGCATTGCATTCTTTATTCTGCAAAAGTATGCTTGTAGAAAAAAGTATGGAAACAACAATGATGTTGCAGTAATATAATTAGGTCTTTTATATATATTTTTTGCTGTAAACAATATTTATTATCTGTATTGTTTATTGTGGTGTAATGTAGGAGTACATGTACACTAAAATTTATGCAAATTATAACTCAGTAATATTTAGTTAGATCAACTTTATCATTAAGTAATATTTACTTTTGAACAATCTATATACATATTATTTCATTATTGTTGAGAATTTTAACAAAATATAGTAATACAGATAACTTTATTACACACAAAGCATAGATAAAAAGAATAGTATATGATATAACATTGAGGTCATACATATCAATAAAAAAATTATACTCATTATATTCTGACCTCAACACCGATTCAAAATTAAACAAGTCACAAAAAAGTCCAAGTGAGCAGTATAGATATCTTCTTCTTCTTCTTCTTTGTCCAATAATGGCTTGGCACGAATATAGATATCAGACACTTTTATCTGTTATTTGAGATTATTTTATTATATTTATGGCTTGGCAACTAGGCCTTTAAGCCAGATCTTAGTTTATAATATACATTTGGTTTCTTCATTTTCTTAAGCCTATGTGTAGCACAGCTGAACTGTAGGTAATCAGCTAGTGCCATTCAACGGAGTCCTTGTGACAACTCAAAAGGCCACATTTGACTATGCAGTTCACATTTCTCACAAAACACATAATCACTACTCAAAAACTATCAATATCCTACTATTGTTCATTTTAGAGTAATTTTACACATTTCTAGAAAATAAAACTGCACAGCACAACATCACCTTTCAGTTCCCGCCAAAAACTCCTGTTATTTGAGATATAAAATGCATTGTGCACATTATAAAAAAAACGATTATATATCGCACCCTTAGAATTATATAGGCATAATTAAAGATAACAAATTCTTCAATTTTATGTCTTATTAGGTCTGTATAATTTTAAGGGTGTGATATAAATATATATTCTAAACTATATTAAAAAAGTTCAAATCTGTTCATAATAAATAATCGGTGTCCCATAACTATACTCCACCCAAGTCCAGTATTATAAAAATAACTCACAAGAGGGGTTGGTGTACTTGATCCAAACATAAATATCTTTTTGTACTGTTCAAAAGTTGCGAATTTTACTGCTCGTTTCGGCGTTTCCGCTAATATAGGAGGCAGGATCCCCTTCCAGAAGGAAGTAAATCCTTCATATCGGTACATTTTTTTCATACAATCAATTATACCATTGTAGTAGTGAGGATCTGAACTTCTCAGGGTCGATTTCGTCGCTTGAAGTTGTAATCTCGTCTTAACTAAGTCTAGAGGATGCATTATACACACTTCTATGAAACCAGCACTTCCACCGGCTCCTATCTGCATAGCAGCTTGCTTCAAAAGCCTCTCAATGTCAGACATTATAAAAATATAAATATAAATGTCGCAACCAAAATAATAATAGAATGTCTCACAATTTTCACGAAAACAACAAGTTGTATTAGACGACGTAAAATCCACAAACTAATATAGATACTACGGTAAAATCTAATAACCCACACCACTACCTACTTAGCATGAATCACAGAGTACTTTATATATACTGATTACTGGTATAGAGTCAACAGTCATAATATATATACTAACGCACTCTATCGGTATACGACGCAATACAACGGCAAAAACCGTCCAGGGCGTCTAGTATTAATTTGATTATTATATTAGACATTTGGAAATGCGGGAGTTAATAATTTAACTCCTGCAATTCCCAAAAGCCTTTTCAAAAAATGTTTATTTGTTATTAAATAAAACAACAATTTAGCGGTAGCGTGATTTATTTTGTTTCCTGTTATTAAAATATTCAAAGGCACACATTTTCATAACATCATTTGTATCCACATCTAATCTGGTGCCGTTAGGATGATTTACTTACAAGTTTTACTGCATATGGGCACACAACAACCTCTTTCAGAAGAAGCCATAATCCAAGTCAACAGAGAACAAATCGTTAGGCACGTCGGTGTTCAGGGTACATGCGTAAGTCCAACGTGATCACAGAACACTAGTAAACGTGATAAGCGAAGTCTTCGGAGTCCAGGAAGCAAAGAAAGTTGTCGAAAAATAATCAAAACACAAACAAAGTACATACGTTCACGAGTGTGAGTCGTATCGATCGGAATGTCGTTTTGGTTTTGACATAATTGACATCTTTGAAATAAGTTTTTTGTAAATCGACAATTCATCAAAAATCCAGTAATTAAAGTTAAAAAGAGCTTTATAATTTGAAAAAGTGAGGAATAGAATTTACGTACTTTAAAATATATTTATTAACTGATATGGCTTGCAAAAACATAATAACATATCAAATATTTCTTAAACAAGTATTAAAACAACTGCGTATAACGAAACATATTATTTTCATTCATTTGCAGGGCGTTCCACTAGGGACTCACAACGACCACGTTCACGACCGCGATTTGTCCCGTTCCACTTGCTTGCGGACGTTATAATCATAAAAGCTAGTGGAACGGGTTATGGGGCGTTGATGTCATTAATGTCATACGCAAATGTCATTGGTTGATATGAATATCGCGCCTTTTTCAATGTGTAGGGTTGACTAATTTATGTTAAAAGAAATATAGCTATTTATACAAAATGTCCTTAATGGGGTCAATTGGGTATCAGCTACTTCATCGCGGTAATAATTCAGAAGAAAGCAAATTCGCCTAGCTCAGATGAAGAGTGGACGTTAAGATTATAAAACGTAATACTAAAAAACGTGATCTCAGGCCACGTATTACACAATATAAAAATATAGACGATCGTTATGCGAATGAAGAATTTAGAAGCCACTTTAGACTTTCAAGAAAAACATTGAATTATCTATTAGCTAACTATCTATAATTCTGAATTCTGAGTTGTGGGTTATAACTCTTTCGTATAATTCTGCAGCAAAAGCTATGTCTACAAACAATGAATTTCTCAATATAATTATATTCAAGTCAACGATAATGAAAACTGATTAGAAATAAATTATGTAAATAAATGTTAATAACAAATAAAGGAAAATGATAGATAGCTGTTCAAAATACATTAAAATTAATTTTACAAAATTAATAATATTCTCTCTTGTCAATATATTGACAAGAGAGAATTAATGCTCTGTGATCAACGCCCACTTCGACCCACCTTTTGACATGGGTTGTTGCGGGCGTTGTGTGATCGAAAATGATGACGTCATTAGTGACGTTTTCGCCACGACCGCAACGCTCGCGGTCGCCTTGTGGAACGGCTAACTGAGCATTTTGGGCGTTATGCGTTGCTAGTGGAACGCCCTACTGGTGTTTAATTTGAGAACAGTGACATCTACTGCAATACATACCTACTAATAGAACGCAAAAAATCTCTAAGAAAAATAATTGTACTGACTGTTATGACACTGGCATGAATGATACGTAGTATTCATATTAATTTGTGCATGAATGACTGATCAAGTGATCACTATGAATATAAATGAGACAATGACACAAACAGACACTAACAGCTGACAAGTTATTGACAAGGCCCATTCACGATCCTGCATGAGTCTTGCCTTGGGCGGAAGTTGCTTGATCAGTAGGGATTTTTTTTGCTCGGCGTTGCCGGGCGCAGTACGGACAGCAATTTTGCATTCAACAATACAATCTTGAAACACTCATCCTATCACTGCTGCTGGTCTGTGCTCTCCTTGTTGTGATTTATCGGCATACAAGTTGACCTACGGATGGTTATCATAATATCGAAATATTTATAAATTAAAACAAACTAAGCGTGGAAGTTGCAGTCGAGCGCGGGGTATAGCACAAACTAATATGGATTATGGATACTAGGTATGGGTATAGGGGCCTAATGTACTCTTTGTGGACAATGTGAAGTTGATGACACTCTTCTGCTGGCGTTACTGTCACAAATGTATTTTTTTAAATTATTATCGAAAACGCAGCAACAGTGGTAGCGTCTCAAATAATTATAAACGTGGTATAATATTATGATATAATATTATGGTTTGAATAAATTTACGTAATCATTTTGGTCGAAATACATTGTATGAAAATTCCAATTGATTATGATTATTTGTAATTATAGGAAGCAGCTGAGTTCTGACTTCAAAATTGGAAAAATTCGTGCCAACTGACTCTGTGCTAGTGGCTATTTGTAAATTTTTAGGATAACAATAGCAGTACTTCTGAATCCGAATCCTACGAAAATGATGATGTGGTCAGCTCTAACCAAGACATGGATGTAGCAGCTGTTAGCGAGATAGAGTATTTAAATGAAGATTTATTGAAATAAAGTATAATTGAATAATTATTACCGGGAACTTTGAATGAATAGTAAAATAAACGTACTCTTAAACGTCAAGTTACATTCAAATAAAGGTCTTTGGATAGTATTTTGTAAAAAAATTGTATAACCTTACTATAACGTCGAGAACATCCACGTTATTTTAATTTTGACACTAAACCAAGTCTGAAATCCATTAAAAGTAGCAGTAAAAGTAGTCGTAGGAAAGCGAGAAGTCATTTTATAGTTTACCAAGGATATCTTGCGGAATTTAGAGCAAAAATCTTTTCCTTATATTTTCAGGATATTTATCAAAAAACAGCTGATATGGCGGATTAGTAAGAGTCCGCTTAGTTTCTTTTAAGAAAATAATTGTGCTGGTAAATTCGCAAGGTATTAAAGCTCTTGTTTACAAACTCATATTCATTATTATTAAAATAAGCATCATAGGTTATGTTTAAAAATTGCACGTAGATGTATGTCGTAAATGAAGCAACCTGATCCTTGCACGATGTTTGTCGTACTTCCTCTGGGATAATGTTACAGATATAGCCCGTTTCGCGCATATGTGGCGATGGATGTAAAACGTTATTTGTGTTCTAATTGGGACACAATCACTATATCTTTGAAATTATCGCAGCCCCCATACATAAAAATTGGAGTTGCTAGAGTTTACTGAAATTTGCGAAAATGGCGCCCCGATTATTACCTACTTTAATTTTCAACACTCCAGCTTGCAGTGCTCAGAGACATTCTGCTCGGTGTTGCAGGACGCAAAGCATCTGCAGTTAAACATTCACTTTCCTGCAATACGTGGCGGACTGTCATGCAGAAAAGTGAAACTCCTGATAGCTCAATGTCTTTGGGTATTATAATTATTTAGATTGTTGTAACACCATTATTTAGTTGTCATTTGTCAGTTGTCAAAGTTAGTTATGTGTAGTGTGATGTGACGGCTTGACCTTGACACAGAAAATGTTATTTCTTCTTCTCAAACTGTTGGCAAACATTTTGCTAATCTCCAACCCCTTATCCCCTCGTCTCCCTGGTTTTTCCGCTTCCGCAATATCCCTAAAAAAATTTCATCTATCATAATTCGTTTACGACTTGGCCATGTTTGTTCCCCTGTTTTCTTAGCAAAACTCAGGATTCGTGATAGTTCTTTGTGTGAGTGTGGCCTGGGCGAAGGTTCTATAGAACATATCTTTTTCCACTGCCGTAAAATTGTTACTCCCCTTTATGACATTCTTCCTGTTAATTGCCCTCGTCCTGTTAATAGTAGTGCTCTCTTAACTTTATCGCATAAGTCATTTGTATATATTCTTTGTAAATTCTTGACTGTGAATAATATTATTTTATAATAGTTTGTATATTATATATGCATGTATATATTTATATATATATATATATTCGTATAATTATATGGATTGTATAGTATATATATGTTGTTGTTATAGTATATATATATATTATACTTAGTTTGTTTTGAAGTTAGTTAATAAGTTAAGTTAATTTGTTTTTTATATTATATTAGATTTGCAGAATTTTCTTTTTAATTTACCGGTCAAATTGCTTTTTATTTAGCCATTTTTTTTTCACCTGGCTTTTCTTTACTCTCGACATTGGCAAAATCAATGCATAAACGGCATTGCAGCCAGAAGTTAAAAAAAAAAAAAAAAAAAAAAATGTTATTTCGCTAATGTCGTTTTACGTAAATTGACTAGACTTTCCACAATTTGTAATTAATTTTTCTCATTAGAATGTCGAAACTACTGTACCTAAAGTTATTTTCCGATAGAAACTGTGATTAGCATTAGATTAAGCTCATATTTACCAAATAATTGATGTAAATAGAGTCTATTTTCGTTTGTAGTTTGTCATCCAAAATGGCAGGAAGACCAACAATCTGTAGTTACGAAAAATGATTATGATAAGTTATTCCTGTGTGAAAGAAGAAATGTGGACATAGTGCTGTAAAATGGGTTCACAGACTTTGGAAATACTGCGCCAAGGAGTTTGGGCGTCTCTCACAGGAGGATGGTTTTACGACCCACATCAAAATTTGTTTTGTAACACAGTGCACCTTTATATTTGGTTATTTCTACTATGTTTGCCGTTCTCTGTCTATTTGGTAAGCGTTATATTCATGCGTCTATATTATCTTTCTCCAGTTTTAGGTTATATTGAATGTTACACCAAACTGTAACCAGGTCATATTGTTTTTTCCTTGATCCCTGATTTGAATGGCTTATAACTTGAGTCATTATGGTCATTCCGAAATTTTACAAAATACCTTAAGTATTATTAATTGGCGGCAAATGTAGCTTTAAGTGCCTTTTATGATATCAATATATTATTCCTTGAAAATGGGGACATTGGGGTAACAGTCAAGTATGGTATTACTATAGTACTGAGATATTGAATTTTATTATTCGGGTTATCAGGTGACTTACTGTTAAAAAAATAAATAAAAATAACTGAAATTGACTATATAAGCGAGGGAGAGCACAATGCATTTTTTTAGATTTCTTGTCTATTTTTTGTTTTGTCTATTTGTTTGGTCTTCACATAAAAATGACTAGGCCAATTTTGATCTGGTTTTCGTTGATCGACAACTAATTCTTAACTTAACGTCTGCACTACTTTTTATCCTGGGAATCCTGTGGGATTTTTTTTGGGTCATATTTAAAGTGGCCAGATTAAAACAAAAACCAATTCCAATGTGATTTTTATACTAATGAATAGCAAATTTAATGTAACAAAATGTGTGATTAATTTTGATCCCAGGAATCCTGTGGGAATTTTTCATTTTGAAGTTGTTCAGGTGCAAAAAATTTAGCCCATATAGACACAGTTTTCACCAAAATGACAGCTTACAATCTTTTTTCAAATGCTGAAATATTTTGTGTCCTGGGTATTACAAGTCAAGTGTGGAGGAAGTTGGGAGCATATCCCAATTGAATATATTATGATACTCTCTCCTCACTACACCCAGTAGGTTTACTATAAGAATATTTTTAGTATAGCTTTCTTAGAGCAACACTACTATTTTACATTTTCATAAATATTTGTGTATAAAAAAATATATAATTGTTTTAACTATTGTTGTTATTGTGAACTTCCAAATTACGGCTGCACTTTGACCCAGAGTGGCATAAGATTAAGGACAAAAAAGGGTAATCTGATTGAAATTTTATTAAGATGACTGAAATATTTCCTTGTAATTTTTTAAAACATTAGATCTCCCTCTACAGAATCAATTACATGTACTAAATTACTACATTCTTGCAAATAAAGATATTGATTGATATAAATATGTCAAGAATTTTATTATGTGTAAGAATAATTTTATTGAAAAACTCCACTTAATGTTATTTAACATTGCTATGGATATGTTAATAATACAATGAGCATGAAAGTAGTGGAATTATAAGACTATGTCATAAGGGTTCCAACTTTACCAAAAAAAACCTCTTTTTTTTCACCTTCTCATAATTATTTGGCACCCTACCAAAGTCTATGGAACCTTAAAAATATTTTTTTAAATGTACTTAGATATATATGCTCTTTCATTTGATATCTCACTCAATCATATTGTTCAATATTTATATTGCAACTTTTCTTTGGGGCACCCCTTCTCTTCTTCTTATGCAAGTGAGTGGTTACTCCAATTCAACAAGACATAGCACCTATTTTGCATGTGAAGGTGGATGAGGGATTATCTCCTCCAGCCCAGGTCCTGCAGCATCTTTATGTCGCTAAAGACTTCTCACAGGCTACATGGGGTGAATAGATACTTCGCCTTGTATTGGGTTACCTCTGTGCATTCAACCAGGACTTCTTTTAGAAAAATAAAACTATGTTTTAAATAAAATAAATTATTAGTCAAGTTGGTTTGTGTTCCATTGCACACAGAAAGAGCTCACAGTATCTTGAGGTCTGGCAGTTGGACAATTGTCATCCGTGACCACGGCCACTGAAAAGCGGCCGAACCATCAGAATAACCAAAATCAAATAAATTACTGAGCTTAAAATGGTTAAAACATCGTTTTATTAGGACTTCTTTTTTTTCTTTCACCATTTCCCAATTATTTGGGGTCGGGATAATATGTCTTTTCCTTCCACCCTCCTCTTTTCTGACATACATCTTCTGTCACTACAAATCATAATATCATCCTTCACACAATCTATCCATCACTTTTTTTGTCTACCTTTACATTTGTACCCATCCCATCCCATCTTCTAGTTTATCATTCTTTGTGTCATGTGACTTTCATCCCTCCTTGTTATATGCACATACCACCTTAATCTTCTTCTTAATTTTTCAGTCATAGGTGCAAATTTCAAAGATCCCCTTATGTACTTGTTTCTCTACTTATCCATTCTTGCAATACCACACATCCATCTCAACATTCTCATCACACCCGTGTGGAGACATTTGTAGTTTATCACTTTAGTGGCCCAACATTCGTACATGGGCAGGTATTTCTTCTGCCTCCGGGCAAGCTCTGCACCAGGGGCTATTGGTGACACCTATATAGTCGGGCTGTCTGTTAAGTTGCCACCCTAAACAAATTGTATGTTGGAATTGGGGCAGCCTTTACAGTACTTAAAAAAATATTTTTGCATATATGACATAATAGTTTTGTTAAATGCTCTAGATTTGTGTCAACTTTAATACCTTTCCGTTTACTAGTTTCTGAGAAAATGAGCTGCAATAAATGGTCACCAGAGACCTTTGGTGTGGGAGTGCTTCTGTTTTTACATTGAAGTATAAGAAATCCTAAAGACAACTTGTAATTATGGACATTTATAATTATTTCCATCACCTAAAATTAGATAAAGTACTGTATCAACATAATTGCTATGAATCACCTGGAAGAGATGCTTTTTAGTGTAAAGACTACCCTTTGTGTACAAAAAAAGTAATGCTAGTCTGTATGTTTTCTGTAATAATGTACAATAAAGAGTTATTTATCTATCTGTAAGGTTTCAGATGTTGGGTTCACCACTGTGGTGTTTTAGAAGATAAGGTAGTGGCACATGGCTGGAGACTGTATCATATGGTGTGAGAGAAAGTAAAGAATGAAATTATGCAATACATAATTTGACTTGCATAATTATATTGAAACTAGTATTTTTATTATCATTTGTGCGAAAGTTGTTATTTGATTCTAGACCTTATTTTGTGTAGTAATAAATTATAAATAACTGGTCATGTACCTATATTTGTTCAACTTTCCTTTTTTTTAAAGTATTATTTTGGCTCGGACACTGAATTCTGAGGTTCCTCAAGTGCGGGCAAACCCTAGATAAACCTCTGTAATGGGGTTCTCGACATTTATTCTTTATCTGTATACTACTGAAATTGCCCCGAATAACATATCACCCCATAAATAAAATAAATTTAACTCATAAATAATGTGTCTTTCGTAGTTTAGATATGTATGTACAGTGTGTGTGCTTGTTTGTTGAATATTGTCTTTGTAATATAAAAAGCTTCTTTTTAGTATTTCCCACCAGCAAGTCTCGGTTGGATTATCTACTGTGTCTTGGTAGCGGTTCTCTTCACTGGCCTTAAGCTGCTAAATCACGGGTTGCATCACATGTACGATACAAGTGAATGCATCGTTGTGCAGCCTAGCAGTAACCCTGCAACTTCCAACGAGAATAACGCGTAAGTATATATTACCATTGGGTGATTTCCTATTACTGGTTGGAAGACTATTCTATGAGGACAGCAAATGACACATAAAAGTTAAAAAAAGAACTTATAATTGCATATATTTTTCCCTGTATCCTTACAGTGCTGATATTTTTGTAAATCTGTGACAAATGAGGAAGCCACCCAACTTACATGGCTGGTCTTTTTGTGTAGTTAATAGTTATATTTCATAAAGGTTTTTCTGTAAAACAAATTAATGATGTTTTTCTGCACTATTTTATCATAGACCAGAAGAAGGGATGGAAATGCAGATGTTACGGGTGGGTGGTGCAGCGGCCACCGGAAGTGACAATGAGTCAGTCACTTCGTTGGAGTACCATAAACCTAATAACAGCACCATAGGTAGGAATTACTACATCTTAAACAATTTTTAGCATTTATTTATAATCATTTACTACAGTGCTATAAATTCGAAAAATATTGATAGTAGGAAAATATTAATAAAGTCATAATTGTTTTTCAATTTAAAACAATTATCACTTTATTAATAACTTACATTTTATATTTCAATTGAATTAATTCTCTAACTGGTAGAAACTCTGCTGAACAAGAAATTATACTAATAGAATGTTTAATTTATTTATTATTATTATTTAATTTATTAGGTCTTCATCCGAAATTGCTTTAGTGTTTTTCCATTTCTTTACAGACCTAAAGGTTGATGTCCATCGTAAAAATAGCTCAGAATCAAGCATAGAGGATAGCGCAATATCTGCCAAACCAGTAGAACCAGTTGCTACAACCAAATCAGATTTATGTGTTGCCCAAACAACAGAAACATCTGGCCCTTTAAAAACCCGTCCACCAAATCGTAATAGATCGAAATCTTGCCACAGAAGGGACCATAGAACATCTAAAAAACGTACACATGGTACCAGAATCGACGAACTTATTGTCGAAGCTTCCAGAAATCCTAGAGGAGATAATCTTCCTGTACACATGGTGGTTGATGAAGGTCCATTTGCAAAAGTTAGTAGACGTTACCATGAATGTCCAAGACGACGTGGATCTAGAAGTAAAGACTTTTTCAAAGAATGGTTGTATTTGGATGGTACTGAAGCGGCTGGCGAACCTTATCAATCGAAATTTGCACGACAGTTGAGTTCCGACTCGAGAGACAATTCTGAGACAAATGTCGGGCCGCCGTCTCCTAAAAAAAAAACAGCACATAGACGACGTTACATAAATTATCCAGATGAAAGTTGTACAAAGTCAGCAATGGCTTTAGCCACTGCACAGTCGTCAAATATGAGGAGGAATTCAAACTCAACTATGTCTACAATTCAGTTACCACTTCTTAATTCTACGGCGCAGCTCGTTTCGCATATGCGCCGGCATTCCAATAATGCAGACACTGGTTTTTTTGCGAGTGTTGAACTGGGTGAATACATGATGGTTAAAGCAGAGGCACCTACAAATGAAACTGATAAAAGTAAGGGTAAGAGTCCTGGAGTTAGAAGAATTAAGAGTGCAGCATTGGAAATTGGATGTCCACCTCCGAGCGTTTCAAACCTTTCTCCACATCCAAATAGTGCAGAGACTATTGGTGGTCAAATGCTAAAGAACCCAAAAAGTGCCGTCATTCCTCCGCCAAGCAAGTGTCTAACACGAGGTCCACATTTAAACCTTTATCCTAAAAATGAGTCTGGTGAAGGGTGCAGTTATCCATATTTGACATATGGGTCAGAAATAGTTTATCCAATAGCTGAAATATCAGATGAAATGCAAACATCTCAGAAAGAAACAGATTTAGACTCAAGCGGTGAAAGTTATAGCGACTATGATGATGAAAAGCAGTTTCGTGGTTTTGATTGGGATGCGGAACAATCACCTGCAATGCGATCTAGTGACTCTGACTATGAGAATAATGGATCCAGATCACCGCTGTTAGACAGGCCTTCTGAGGTAAGAGTGGTTCGTACAAAAAATCATGGGGATAAGAAACACTGTTGTGAAAGATATTTACCGAAACATAATCCGGATTGCCCCAATGACAGAAAGCCTGTAAGACTGAAAAAATTGTCAAAACATGAGTGCTACGAGAAACGCTCTGAAAGACAACCTCCTCCCTGTGAATATAAACCCCCAAATGATTATTTTGACAAGGCTAGTGCTAGTTCCAAAGATTTGCTTATAGAGAAATCTAGTTTGGAATCAAATGAAACTCCTGAAGAGAAAAAAACGGATGATAAAAAAATTGTAGAGAAGAAACTCTGGGACCATAATATATCGAATTCTAGCAGTAGCAGTGATGTGGATCGGCCACCGGAAGAGGTTAATATAAAAAATAACGCACCAGAAACTGAAGAGTCTCAGCTAACTGGCGATAGTAAAAGTGCTGATGAAAAAAGTGTATATAGTTTAGATTGGTTGTTTGAGGAAGTTCAAACACCGAAGAGAGCGTGTTGTAAAGAAGCAAATGAAACTGTGGTGCAGGAAGAACTATGTCATAAATTAGCTTGTGCATTAGGTGAATCGTCTTCCAATGTCCCAAAAAACTTAGGGGCCATACCAAAGCAGATAAAAAACTTAGCGCGTTCAAGAGCTTCGTCTCAGAAGGAAAATAAGAAGAGAGATTCTAGAAAAGAAAAGGACGAGAATCAGAATGAAGAAAGAATACTTATGGATGCAGTTGAAGCTCAAGCTGCTTTGGTACAAGGCCTAGAGTGTCTTTTTGCTGCCACAAATGCAAATACTGTTGTTATGCCACAACCTAATAGAGACGAACGATCTCGAAGTCATAGACAGAGTATACGGGGCGATAGAGAAAATTCACATAAAACTAGAAAAAGGTCTATTGAAGAAGTAGCCCAAACATCTACAAATACCCTCTTGCCAACTTCAATGCCGCTTTTAGCGGCTTTTCTAAATTCTAGAGTAGAATTTGGCCCTTGTTGCTTAGCATCATACGTAGTACCTGACGATGGCGCACCTGAGCCGTCACAAGTGGCAGATGAAGGACCAAGATTAAGACCGTTAATGGATAGAAATCATAGAAATCGAGTGCGTAAAATAAAGCGTTCAACACGCCAAAGAAATAATCCCACATCCCAAAACAGTTTTGATAAAAAAGACAAACCTCCAAACACAGATAGCTCAAATAATTCCAGTAATGTTCACTTTGCAACTTCATTTGATGATACGACTGATGGGGCAATACACTGTTTTATGGATGAGTATGGTAATTGGATGTCGTACACGTTTGACAAGAACAGTTCAGGTCGCGCACAAGTTCAGGCTATTCCTTTACCTGAAAAAGAAGATGGTGTGCGAATAAATAGATTGAAACCGATTGAGAACGCGGATAATTCACAAGAAACTGCAGGTGAAGGTAGTTGTGGCTCTCTAGAATCTGAGGCTGGAAACAGTGAAAGTATATTGAAACCAAAACGCGGTGACAGTATTGATCACAGTTCGTCCAATCAGGGTAGTCATAATCCATTACTGTCTAGCAATAATAATGTATCCACAGTAGTTCCTATTAATACTAATAGTGCAAATAAAAGGTTTTATGTGTTTGACGGTGGAACTGGGAGTCATGCTGATCAGCCAAGGTCTCCGGTAGCGTATGTGACTGATAGTTTATTAGAACAAATAGAAGCTGAAAGGCAATCAAGAATGGGATTGCCGAGCATGCATATCAATTTTCTTATGAATCAACAACGGGCGCAACAACAAGCCCAACAACAGGCGGAAACTACATCAGCAAATATTCCTAGCCTAATGCCTTCTATAGGTCAAGAAAGTGTAGATACTAATAATAGAGGTAAATTTATGGAAGATCTGGTAAAAGCGAGTCAGACGAAACCAAAGAGTTATTACAAGTTGAAACTTTCAAAGTGCTTTGAACTAAAAGTATCCATGGATAGACTGAAATTGATGGCGTTGTTTGACAGGAATGCGACATTCTTTGAGACTTTTATAACAATTATATTGGCAATAATGGTAGCAGTCTTAGGATCTATGGTATTGAACCTTGGGTTCTATAGAGACATTTACGCATTTTGGTTCTGTTTTATAATGGCTGGAAGCCAATATTCGTTGCTTAAAAGTGTGCAGCCAGATTCAGCATCTCCAGTGCATGGATTCAATAAAATGGTTTTATTTTCTCGTCCAGTATACTTTTGCTTATGCTCGGCAATTCTATGTGGAGTACGCAACTATTTGGAACAGACAGTACCAATAGACGAAGTACACCCAAGAAGTACAAGAAGTTACGAGGAGATCAAACCACTAACAATATATGGGCTGGAAATGAATGAACGAGACTTTTTATATATAATCCAAGAAATACTTTCCAAATTTCTTTTATTTTTTCCATTGGCTTTCAGTCTGGGTCTTTTCCCTCAAGTGAACACCTTTCTTATGTACCTTTTAGAACAGATAGACATGCATGTATTTGGCGGCAATGCAACAAGTAGCCTAAGCGCTGCGGTATATTGCTTAGTTCGTTCTTTTGCTGCAATCGGAGTGCTATACGGGTTCGCGTATAGCGGATTAGTCGAAGGGAAGAAATCCCAACATCAAAAACATAATATACTGTTTAGTATATTTTGCGGCCTACTCGTGCCTATTGCATATCATTTGAGTAGAAGCGCAAGTGATTATACTTTAATATGGAATTTGATCAAAAAGCATCTCTTACCGCCAGAGTTATATGTGATTCATAATCCAGAATGTACGCCAGAAACAGAAAAAACTGACCCACCGACTCTAAGTGATGAGAAGAAGAATAATTCAGAAAGTAACATATCTAAACAGAACTCTATAGGTAGCTCTGTGTCTAAAATTAATTTCAGCTCTGAGACTAATATTGCAAGGAATCAGAAAAAATCTCAAACCTCAAGTGTTAGTTCTTTGAAAATGGATCCAAGAGGGGATACATTAAATTCAACCACATCACTAAAAGATGGACAAACGGAAGAAGATAAAGTTCAGGATAAAACGAAAGACTCAAACAAAGAAGCAAATGAGAAACCTGACGAAGACATGGAAGACCCACTTCCAAAGAAACTGCAGGCTACAGTGAACGCGAGATTGAAGAATGATCTAATAGTTTGCACATTTTTGAGTTTGTTCGTTTTTGGACTGCATTGTACGACTGTCTTTACCACTTTGAGACCACAATTAAATACGGTAAGTAATCGTCGGTAATTATCATTCTCTATTAAATAAGTAAAAGCGTGTAAGAAAAGTACTTAGTCCTACATTTCTACAGGACTAAGTCATTGTTCAGTTGCATTTTAATATAGAAACACCACCAGAATTACAGCTAACGTTTTTTTATATATTAGAAACAAATATGTATGTTGTAGATCAAATCAGACCAAATTTTAATAAAACTAAATAAGAAAAGCCTTAATATTATTACATTTTTAAGTTTATATAAATGGTAGTACTTTGTAGAAGTATACAACTGGAGTTTTTCACAGTTACATTTTTACTGGCAGTTCGTATTGTGCTTCCGTGGAAATAAATGGATTAACTGATTGATGGCGAGAGTATCTTATATTAAAGATATTCCCAAGGTTCTCTTAACATTTCACTGTACTTTACTTCGTTTAAAAATATT
Source organism: Dendrolimus pini (assembly GCA_949752895.1). Lineage (NCBI taxonomy): Eukaryota > Metazoa > Arthropoda > Insecta > Lepidoptera > Lasiocampidae > Dendrolimus > Dendrolimus pini. The sequence continues at coordinate 19,520,302 of OX457135.1, forward strand.
TTGATTTATCAATCGATTTTTATTCGTACGAATGTCGCAAGACTTTGTTTGTAAACATACAAACAAGGTCTTCGAAATTCGCCATTAGTCATCCTCAGCCAACCGTTGTTCACTGCTGAACGTAGACCTGCTAGTAGCGTGGACTTTGTACAACTCGATTTCCCATAGCCTACGTCTAAGAAACTAGCGACTAGCGACCAACAGATCGAAAGTACGTACGTACGCCCTGACATATTTTATTCGTGCATATATGATTACTATCTGTCACGCTCGGCGGCTTTCCACACCTTTGATGAAATAGCAACCCGATCGGACACCGGCTTTTGTTTGAAAATATGTGGTAAGACTACAAAATTAAAAATACAAATCGAGTTAGACGTTTTTTCAAAAGCGGTACAGTCAGTGCCTGAATCATACGGTATGTTTTTTCAAACGACTTACCATAGCCGAATTTCCACCCCGCACCACTGAGACCTACTCAAGTATAAGCCACCTATCCCGGTCCACCGCTGTCCTCATCCACCACCTAGTCAGTCACCCATATGCGGCCCAGGGCGGCGACTAGGGCAAATCACCTTATATGAAAAATCCCAAAAAACGAATTGTATATTTCACTTTGTAGGTGTTATGGATTATTGCCGGAATTCTCGGTTGGATCCTCCATTACTTGACACCACAACTACGCAAGCAGCAGCCATGGCTGTGTCTTGCTGGACCCGTATTAAGACAGCATGAGCATGCACAATTCGAAGTCACGGAACCGGCTAAGCTTATGTTGTTTGAAAAGGTACTTTATCTTTATTATGTATAGTTAACGCAAAACTTAAATGTGAATCGAGAGAAATTAGTTCTATGAGTTTGTTTGTCCAGTATTTTTTTTATTAACTGAATATTATTGACAGTAGATGGGCAGATGGTCCTGATGGAAAGCGGTTTCCGTCGCTTATAAACATTTGCAACATCAAAAGTGCTACCAAAGCCCAACTCAAGTCTCAAAGGCGAGATGGTGACCTGGCCATTATCTCGGCTCGTAAATGCTTTAACACCGGGCTCTGGGTTGTTTTCTTACTTCTAACGACAGGTCTTTACTTTCTCAAAACAATGCTCAGTAAATCGGATTTCATGTGGATGTTCCAACAATTTAAAAACCTAACGGCTGCTTAGCTAACCATACTCGCAAATAACTTAAGACTAAGGAGTCTTGTATGTATATAATATGTAAAGTGGCTGTCCAAACTAATTTTATTTTTTTAAAGTCCTATCATCTCTAAATTTACTCTGTTAAGAAAAAAAAAATCTTGCTCAAAGCAAAGTTCGATATCTCTACACTACCATATAAATTGCAGGAGGATTTTGTTTTTTCGTTTTACCCCATAAAAGTTCAAAAAAGTTTTTTCACATTTCCGATTGAACCTATTCTTGTAGGAGATTTAGTTTTTTAACAAAAGTTCTGATGTGTTTGTCTCGTAATCCTTACAGAGATAAAGTTTTCAATCTTTAATCTGTAGCGATCATGTTCATCTCAACTAGGAATAATTTCAGTGCTCAATTAGTTTTACTATTAATATGGTTAGGTTAAAACTGTAGTTTAACCTAACCATAACCATAGTTTAGTTTTAGTTTAGCTTAGCTTTTTCTCTGTAATGGAGCTTTTTTATAGAGAATTAAATTTCCTACAAGAACATCCTCCTTCAGAAAAGAAATTTTCGAGGTGATATCGAAAAAAAACCATACATTTTTATGGACCACCTTAAAATGTTTTTATACCATTAAAACCTATGTTCTCCTTTATTTCTGATATATGCATTGTTTAATTATGTATTCCAGATGTTTGTGTACTTTTGCTTTGTGGAACGGAACGTGCTGTATCCGGCGGTGGTAGTAGCCGCGACCACTCAGGATGCGCCCGCACTCGCTGCTAAGTACGGCGACGCGCTCGGCGCACTCATCATATGCGTGTGCGCACTCAAATGTGAGTTTTATGATCAATAATAAAATCTTTATATTATATCAGGCATAAAAGTCCTAAAATCGCAATATAAATACAATAGAATATTATTTATTGCGTAAATATTATTATATTAATATGTGAAGCAAAAACTTTTTACCCCTTTTTACGAAAATTGCGCGGACAGAAGAGTAAGAAATTATTATTATCGTGTTAAAACATTATTCTATGACATACTGTAAAACATCACATTTATTTATAAAAATAACATTAGTCACTTGTCAAAGATTAAATTTATCGTTTTTGTGCTTGTGTATATTTTTCCTCCGCATATGCTAGTGGAGTACAAGTCTGCTATTGAATAATCAATTGTCCTTTCTCAATTTGCAGGTCTTAGAAATGCATATTCTGAAACAGATACTCAATACCTGATATTAGTATTTGCCGTCCTGCTCTTTCAAAGGGATTTGAGCAGTCAGAAGATATCAGAAACGTTCCTAGTGGATTACTTCGTCACTGCTATCATTTTCAACAAAGTGTACGAGTTTCTACTGAAGGTTAACATTATTCTTACTTCTTTTTAAGTTATATGCCGCTCTTTAAAATTGTCTTTGTTTATATCCACTGAAAAAAATTAAAAAGTTGTGAAAAAGTAGAGGAAATATTTTTATAGTATTTCCTTAGATTTTTGCGACTATTACACATAATTAGAACTCGATAAGATTAATACTTGACATATTTGTATTGCGTGATCACGGCTACTGATAAGTGGCTGAGATATCGAAATATTGTTGAAATAAAATGCCGGGCTTAAAACCGTTAAAACTTAGCTTTAATACATATTTTCAAATAATATTCTATGATTGACTACTATACATTTTTTTTTGTTCTGCAGTGAAATGACAGAATTGAGATCTTAATAATATAATAAAACTACGTTTTAACGGTTTTAAGCGCGGTAATTTATTTGATTTAGGTTTATCCGACGTTTCGGCCGCTTTTCAGTGGCCGTGGTCACGGAAGACAAAGATGACATTTGTCAAACGTGTATTGTCAAAGTTTTTATTCAGCCTACCGCCAACTTGTTCATTTTAATTATTTAGTTTTAAATTTTAAAAAACTTTGACAATACACGTTTGACAAATGTCATCTTTGTCTTCCGTGACCACGGCCACTGAAAAGCGGCCGAAACGTCGGATAACCCTAAATCAAATAAATTACCGCGCTTAAAACCGTTAAAACGTAGTTTTACTATGTGTACAAGTCGCGAAAACTTAAGAAAATATTATCTTAATAATAGTCAATTTTATCTGTCTGTATGTCTCTTACACTTTTATTAGGTTATAAAATAAATAAATAAGGCCTTTATTCTACCGTTATATTACAAAATTAATTAAATTCATAAATATTTTAAAAATATATCAAATTAATAAAATCTCACAAAAAATTAATACATTATTGTTTTTCTACGGAAGTCGCCTCAGCGGCTATAACTTGGCTAGTTATAGTTATTAGGTTATAAACATAAAAAAATAGTAAACATATGTCGTGCATAGTCTGACAAACACTTGAATGGTTTTCAGATCCAATTCGTGGTTACGTACATAGCCCCATGGCAGATCACATGGGGCAGCGCGTTCCATGCGTTCGCGCAGCCCTTCTCCGTTCCACATTCTGCGATGCTCTTCCTCCAGGCGGCTGTGTCGGCCCTACTCTCTTCACCACTGACACCTGCTTTGGGTAAGTTTAAAAGTTGATTGACAAATACCATTTCGTGCCCTTTTTTCGAAGCTCAAGCTTCTTATTATGGCAACAATTCGCAGCTAACAAAGATTTTTAAATAAAATACTTAAATTGTTTTTTTAAACAATGCCCGACATAATATGCGGAGCAATAAACATTATATTCAAACGTTTTAGATATCATTTTTTGTAGGCGGCAACACTACATTTTAAAATTGGAATATTCTTAAATATTTTACACTGGCTGGTGACACAAACCGTGCCAAAAGATATTTAAAAAAAGAACAGTTGAGAAATTATAAGCATAGTATTTTTAATATTATAGTAATATTCAAAGAGTATATTGAATATATGGAGATAGAGTCTTCAGTCGGGAGAATCGTACTACTAGCACATCTAGCGAGTATCAATGGCGCTAACTCGTGTATGAACGTACCTAGTATATGCATGTGTGTGTGTGTTCATGTGTATATGTACGTATAGCGACTTTGTGTATACACTTTGTCTTATTCATAGAGAGAGTAAGTTTGAACGCTTATGGTGCCTAAAGAAGCGTTCAAACTTACTCTGTCTATGAATAAGACCGATATTCTATATATTGTATGCTTAGGTATGGAGATTTCTTCCACCATGAATTCCAACTGTATTTAAAATAAAATTTCATATTATTTATAAATTGTATATAATTTTCATTAATACATATCACTGCAAATCAAATTTTGTGTTGATATAAAAATCCAATAGTGTGTTTGGTCGGTCGAATTAAACAGAGTCACAGGTCACATAATATAAATCAGTAACTTCGATATCCAAAAGCAGTTTTCCTTAATAGATTCGCCAGAGTCCAAAACTACATATAGATCGTTAATAATAATTCACTTAGTAAAACAAACAGAAAACTATCCCAGAAGTTAAATAAGTTGCAAATATGACGAAAGTCGGCACTTGATTTGAATATGCATGTTTATTTAGAAATATTAAATAATATTATATTCGATTAAATAAAAATGGTTTTCATTTGAGTTTTTTTGATAATGTCATTAATAACAAAATGATGCTAAGCAACGAGCTGCAGTCTATGGCAGGTACAATGAGTTTATTATCGACCATGTAAATACTGCATAATGTAGAACCCATTTCAGTATCGAATAATCGATAATTAATCCTGTCAGATATTTGTAAATTTTAAGGATGATTCTAGGCATAGGTGTCTTATGACTAACAACAGGTAGATGGAATCTCCCATAATAAAATCTAAAGGAAGGCGATTTTGGAATATGAAACCATATTAAGATTTACCATCGCAAGGATGAGATGCAGAAGTCTCCGAAGTAGCGGACCCATGTCCCACGTCCGCTACTTTCTACAAAACGGCTAATTTCTGCAAAACGTCTTAATTAAATGTATTCAAAAATATATTAAAAAATATTTATTTATTATAAATATTTATGTTTTTATAAATATTTACTTATATATAAATAACTTAGAAAACAAATATATGTGAAGCAAAAACTTAAGGATGCTAGCAGTGCTATCTGTCATGTAAAAGTTTTGTTCATTCTACGAATAACCTGACTAAATTAAAAGGACCGAAAGATCTAAGCACTAACAGGAAATTGAAAACATTCATAAATCTATAAGTTAATAGCGATTTTTTTTTTTAAATTTTTCACACTCATTTGTTTTAAGTTTAAACCGCATGGTAATATTGTACTCAATGCGTCATAATGAATGCTGTAACTTTTAAAATCATTTTACAACGAGGTGCGAGGTGGTACTGAGTTGAGAGAGTAGTGTTATGCTCTTACTCGGCCGCTATCCAGGCTGGCATGCCGTCTCTTTCGCACCACACCTTTATGTTAATAAGGGTACATTCCACAAGAGGCTTACGTTCACGATCGCGATCTTTCCCGTTCCACTTGCTTACGGGTGTGACAATCATAAACTCTAGTGGAAATGAACGAAATACACAAATGTCATTGGTTGATTTGAAAATCGCGCCTTTTTCAATGTCAATCGATAGAGAGAATTATGCTCTGTGTTCAACGCCCAATGCGAACCACCTCCTGATACGGTTCGTTGCGAGCGCTGTGTGAGCGAAATTAATTATGTCATTAGTGACGTTTTCGCCACGACCATAACGACCGTGGTTGGCGACCACGGTCGTTATGGTGTAGAACGGCAGACAGAGCATTTTGGGCCTTGTGAGACACTAGAAGAACAAGCCCTAAATGTTTACATTTAACTGGACCCTGAAGCGTAGTTAGGTTTTGTGCATACTACACAGTTGGATCTATTATTTGCAGGTAGTGCTATTTTTATGACATCATACGTGCGGCCCGTGAAGTTCTGGGAAAGGGACTATAATACGAAGCGAGTGGACCAAAGCAACACGAGGCTGTCTTCGCAGCTGGAAAGAAATTTGGGGGCTGGTGAGTTTCTTTACTGAATTACTACCACATCTGTTCATAAGTGTTGAAAGCTTTTATACTTAATTGTTCATTCTTCTATTTTATTATTGACTAGCGGCCCGCACCGGCTTTGCACGGGTATTAAAAAAAATATCGAAATAGTTATTATTTTTAAATAAAATATAGGCCATGTCACCCGTGGATATTATAGCTTGCCATCAGTGAAAGAATTTTTGAAATCGATTCAGTAGTTTCGGAGCCTATTCAATGCAAGCTAAAAAACAAAAAAACAAATTTTTCCCCTTTATAATATTAATATATACAGAAAACAGATATCACTATGGGGTTTATGTCAAATGGGAACCAGCAGTATACTTTACCAACCGTTCATTTGCCTATCGTTAAAATTTGAAATAAACTCCATACGAGTAATGTCCGAATTCAACCAATGGTACAGCACACAAATGAATATTAAGATATAGAAACCGGCCATTACTGGATAATAATGTAAATGAACCAACTGTATGGGACAGATGCACAAAATAAAAATATAGCACAGTCTAGTTGATTAATGAACGAATATTACTCGCTGCATATAAAACATACACTTTAAAGAATTAATATTAATTACTTCCAGACAAGTTTTGTAGGGCAATTATAAATTTTTATAAAGAAATAATTTTTATTTTTATTCAAGTATTTTCTGAAGTCTCATTCGTCACTATCTTGTTCTAAAATGAGAGCCTTAGTTCTGTAGTTTTTACAGTACACACAACTTTATTCTCCAGTGGAAATGACAATGTTGCTTTCTGTGCATTCTTAGCTCTATTTTGCTTACACGATTCGTACACAGTCGCGCGCTACAAAACAATTGGTCAACAGCGCAATTACATCGAGAGGAATAAGTACTTTGTAATCTCTATCTTTTCAGACGACAACAACTTGAACTCGATATTCTATGAGCACCTGACCCGGTCTCTGCAGCATTACCTTTGCGGAGATCTCATGTTGGGTAGATGGGGGCAAGTGCAGCAGGGTGATTGTTTTGGTATGTCATTTAGTTTTCTTACAATTTTTCCCATGACAAATGCTCTCGGAATATAATCTCTCAAATGTCGTCGATTGCCAAACACGCGACGTCGAGTGTCTGCGCTTCAGTAAATCAAATTAGAATTTCGCTTTTTGAGAAACATTGCGAGTAATAGGCTCGTCATTTCTTCCTAATTATAATGACAATAATATTCTGACATTTTCTTATATTTTGGAAGAAATGGGATGTGTCTGACATTCGTTTGATTTTTAATGATGCCAGCACACATTAAAATACAAAAAGATTTTCCCTATGTTGATATGTGACAAAAATCACTTTGGATTACTTATACACAAAAAATTGCTTTAAATTTATTTTCAATCTTTTGAATATGAATAAACATTAGTATGTTTATCATTAAACTAAAAGTGGCATGTTATTAGCTTACTTGTCGAACATCGGCTAAAAAATATAAATTTGTATACAAAATAAGTAGAGGTATATAGTAGATATTCACATAAGACTTCTATAATTTCTTATTTAAGTTAATAACTATTAAAAATTGGGAACATTTTATTGGGCAATGTCTATGACTCGTCACGCGATGTCGCGCGATAATATTATTTTTGACAATATTCAATTTTAGGGTAGATTACGTGTGTGGAATTGGATGGTGCAGAACATTGTGTGCTGCTATAGAATCTGAAAAAAGCCTATCATTTTAGTAAAATGTAGATTCACATTTATGAAGTATCATAGTTTCAGGCTCTCCAATAATTTTGATTTTGCCATGAAATAGCCAGTTATATTTTTGAAATTATTATTTAGTTTTGTACTATTTTTCAGTACTAGCATCAGACTATTTAAACTGCCTGGTGCACATAGTGGAAATGGGCAATGGTCTAGTCTCCTTCCAACTTCGAGGACTTGAGTTCAGGGGGACCTATTGCCAGCAGAGAGAGGTGGAAGCCATCTCAGAAGGACCTGAGGAAAGTAGCGGTGAGTTTGAGTTTGTTTTGTCCAGGTTTCGATTTATTGTAATCGTCGGTAACAAAAACGATTCGTTTTTGCAATATAGAAAATGGACATAAGTAAATATTATATGTAGATAAGTTAAATTAATAAGTTTCCTTATTTTTATTATTAAATTTAATTTAAACATTGTATCTATGGTCATGAAATTTAAAAAATAATACTATTATCCTGCCGCGACGACATCGAGAAGATATTGTGGATTTAGTGGAATACAAATTTTTAGAAAGAAAGAAAATATATTTATTTAGGACAAGATACAAAAAGTCTCACATGATAATTCATTATAATATATATATATATATATATATATATATATATATATATATAATAATAATGAATTGTGATGTCCTAAAAAGGCTCGTGCTCAGCATAATGCTAGTTTCACAACCAGCGCTGATCTTCCGCAAGTACCTCTCAGTGATGCCACGGCTTAGTGCCACAAAGCAAATTAAAACAAGAAACATTCGTTATAAAATTATGCAAAATAATTACTAGTGTATATGAGCACTGTTATAATAAGAAATAAAATAATACAAACAAAAAATAAAATGAAAAATACAACGGACAGAAGTGACAAACAAGACAAAAATGATAAATTGGTAAAGGTTTGATATGGGGTACTAATCGAGATAGGAGTATTATAATACTATAGAATACTTGTGTCGTATTTAAGCTCTCTCTGGCGAAATTGCTGGTCAAATAGGATTTTTTTAAGTTTCTTCGGAACCCAAAGACAGACTGCAGGTTCCTTATCGGCGGCTTATTGTTCGATGTTACGCGATGGAATCATGGTTTGAATATCGTCGCGAAGCCAATATATTGATATAGCAGAATTAGGCACCTGTTTTGGCCAAAGTGGCCCCTGGACCCTGACAGTGGGCTTGTATTCGAAGAGGGCGTGTGCACCGGCGTGTGGTGGATGGGCGGGCGGCTGCTGTCCCCCGGGTCCTGGTGGGCGCTGCGCTGGCTGGCCTGGCAGCTGGTCAGCGCCCGGTACGTCCTCGAGGGGTACTCGGTCACCGACAACAGCGCCGTCTCCATGCTCCAGGTCTTCGACTTCAGGAAGGTGCTGCTCACGTATTATGTCAAGGTTAGTACTAGATCGGCTAGACTGGGTGGTGGTTATTTGATTATCCTGTTATGTTTCATTATATTAATACGTGAAGCAAAAGTTTGTACCCCTTTTTACGAAAATTGCGCAGACGGAGGAGTGTGAAATTTCGCACACTTATAGTTTAGATAGAGAAAGAGTGCACAATGTTAATATTTAAAAAAATATGCATAAAAATACATTAAATCAATAAAAAAAAACATTATCATGTTATGTTATCCGTGCAGGAACGGAGAAAGAATACAATTTCCTGCGGCCGGGCGGCCTGTCGTAAGAGGCGACAAAACAACCCACAGCCAGGTGGTAGGGTATTTGCCCGACTGGATGGCTAACACCTCTGGTCTAGAGTATGCCACCATAATAACCTTGAGTTGTGTTCCGGCATTAGTGACCAGGTTCCAGTCTCCCTTAAGAGAGCAGCAGCGCATTTGTAGCACCTTTCATGTTGCAAATGTCCATAGGCGATGGTAACCGCTTTCCATCAAGTGGGCCGTCTGCCTGTCTGCTGACTTCCTGCAATAAATAAAAAATTGACACATGCATATATTCTGTTTTGTTTATTGTTAAAGTCAAATTAACAGTGTAGCCTTGGTGAAATCTGTGATTATAGAAGTATAGCCTTGGACAACAGATCCTTAATAATATTCAATATGTATGTCACTGAACTCCGATCGACCGGTTGGACCGATTTAGATGAAATTTTTTGTGTGTTTGAGTATCACCAATGTGCAGCCGCTCTCTATTTTTTTTTATAGCACGAGTTCAGCAAACAGGCAGACGGCCCACCTGATGGAAAGTGGTTACCATCGCCTATAGCCATTTGCAACACCAAAGGTGCTACAAATAAAAAAGGTGCGCAGCTGCTCTCTTAAGGGACACTGGTTCGTGGCTACTGATGCCTGAAAACAACTCAAAGTTCTTATGGCGGCATACTCCAGACCATGGGAGGTAGTCATCCAGATGGGCAAATACTCATAATTGTCAATTTTTTGTCAAATAGTAATTTACCTATTTTCAGAGCATAATATACTACACGATTCAGTCAAGCAAGCTCGAGGAGTGGCTTTCATCGCCCACACTCGCCGAAGCCCTGAAGCCGATGAGCGAAAGAAACTTCATAGACTTGGATCCCATTTTCAATGTCAACCTCGACGAGGACTACGATTTTAGAGCTTCCGGAATAACGAGGTAGAAACACTTTTCTAATATTCAATCAAAATAATGCAGTTCTCTTGTTCTTTTCACATTTTACAAACGCATTGTACAAACTTGAACAGTTTACAGGATTATTGTCTTTAAAAGTTGCATCCGTGACTGAAAAATTGAGAGGAAATAGACTAAGTTGGTATGGGCATATAATGAGGAGGGATGAAAGTCACGTGACAAAAAGAATGTTAAACTACAAGATGGATGGGTACAGATGTAAAGGTAGACCAAAAAGGAGATGGATGGATTGTGTGCAGGATTGTATGATGATGTGTGGTGTGACAAAAGATGTATATCAGAATGGAGCAGTGTGGAAGTAAAAGACATATTCTGCTGACCCCAAATTATTGGGATATGGTGAAAGCAAAAAAAAAGAAATTCTGCTTGTATGCGGAGAGGTGACCCAATACAAGGCGAAGTATCTGTTCACCCCATGTAGCATGTCAGAAGTCTTTAGTGACATAAAGATACTGAGGGACTCGCTGGAAGAGCTGGGCTGGATGATAACTCCTTGTCCACCCTAACACGCAAAATAAGTGCTATGTCGTCGAATTGCAGTATCCATTCGATTGCGAAAGAAGAAGAAAAGGGATGCCCCAAAGGAAAATTGCAATTTAAAAATTAATCCATATCATTGAGTGACAGAAGATGTATGTCAGAATAGAGGAGTGTGGGAAGAAAAGACATATTGTGCCGACCACAATCATTTGGTATATGGTGAAAGAAAAAAGAGAGAGATTACAACTGGGGGTGTGCATATATCGTTGGAATCGAATCGAATCGAATATCAATATTCGATTTGAAACTTGGATCGAATTCGAATAATTCGAAATTGAAATTTTCGAATTATTCGAAATTCGACGAATAATTCGAAAAATTCACTAGATTTTCTATTGTTTCCAATTTGAATTCCATTACATCGTGTATCAAAATATTGTACTCACGAATAATATACTTTTTGATCAAAAACTAATTACCCGGAGAAAATAATTGCTCAATTTCAATAAATGTTCATTTCTGTTAGTAACATAGAAAATCTAAATACTAACATTGGCAGGAGATATTTTCATTATTAATTGTTAATTTCATATTTGAATATCGAACATAACAAACTCTGAATTCGAATCATTCGGGAACTTTCGAATTATTCGATTCGAATTTCGAATCGAGTATTAATGTTCGATTCGGAATGAATAATTACAACACGATGTTGTCGTTTCTGCGGTCAGGAGTAGGTTCTGTGCGATCTACCAGGAGTGGATCGTGCACTGCTCCGTGCGGCGCGGCGGCGGGTGGCGGCGGCGCGCGGCCGCCAAGGACTCGCCGCTCGTCACGCTCTGCTTCGCGCTCAGCCTGCTCGGCAGGAGGGCGCTGGCGGCCGCGCAGCACCTCTCCGCCTCCAGGTACGCCTTCAAAATCCATATACAGGTGATTCTATCAAGAGAAAACCAAATATAAAAAAAGAGTGCGTGTAACGTTCACACGCGATTGAAGTGAAACTTTTTTACTTATTTTTTTTTTCAAAATTTTTTGATTGATTTCTTTATAAACTATCTATTGACAAAAAATATATTTGAAAACCAGATGATACGTCCAGTTACCTCCTATTCGCGCCTAAAGAAGTTTTACTTTAACTTTCTAATTTGAACAAATGATTTTGTAAAAATAAACTCTTCCGATATTATTATACCAAAACATAGTATAGCTTTTCAGGATCGATTTCTGTAAAGAAATGTTAAACGCCAAACCAAGGGAAGGAGTTTTTTGGACAAAATTTTCTTACCACTTAATTTACTTACCAATATAAGTATTTTGTATCAACACGAGAAAGGCTAAGAGATACGATTTTTCTTTTTTTTCGTTATTTTCATTTTGGAGAGCCCCTTCTCTTGCCCCAAATAGTTTGGGAATCTCTGGTTAAGACAAAGCGAAAGCGGCTCCCCTATTATTTTCCACTTAATTTTGGCCTGCCTGTATGTATTTTTTTTTACAATTTCAGTGTGGAATTCTTCCTGTACGGCCTCCATTCGTTGTTCAAAGGCGACTTCCGCATAACGTGCGCACGCGACGAATGGGTGTTCACGGACATGTCGCTCCTGCACTCGGTACTCGCGCCAGCTATCAGGATGGCCTTGAAACTGCATCAGGTGAACTCCTTGTGTTTTTGTAACGGGTTCATTCTTCTGTCTTTGTCTCGCAGCAACTAGACACATTTAAAACCTTAGTACAGTTTTACGCAACTAATAGTACCTGTGCAGTAGACCAATTTTAGTAGTGCGCGATAGTGTACGAATCGTGTAAGCGGTACAGAACTAAGAATACATAGCGAGCAATACGGCCATTTCCGTTTGCTAATAAAGTTTAAAGTAGATTATTTACATGTCGGAAACCGGTCTGTAAATCCGGAAATTTACCTATCGGAATATAAGCTGTGTACAAATCTCCGTGCGGGAATGGACCATGAATATTAATTCCTGCATTGGGGAGGCCGTGGTAAGAGGCGACAAAACAACCCGTAGCCAGATGGTAGGGTATTTACCCGTCTGGATGGCTACCACCTTAGATGTAGACAACGCCGCCACAAAAATCTTGGGCTGTGTACCGACATTAGAGGCCAGGTTCCAGTCTCCCATTAGAGAGCAGCAGTGCATAGCGATGTCCGAGTCGAGCTATTTGAGTCGAGTTGCCCGAATCAAACCACGAACGAGTCAACTCGAGTTCAGTTATTAGTAACTCGAATCACTACAATATAGAAAGAAAGAAGAAGAAAGAAAGAAAATATTTATTTAGAACAATAAAACAAAGTTAATATAAATAGAGAAAGAAACAAAATAAGTCCTAAATTGGACCCAGCCTCAGCATAATGCTAGCCAACAAGGACTAGCGCTGTTCTTCCGTCTGGGACCATAAAGTGAAGTTACGGTGAACAATACAACACATAATAACAAAATATATAGTGTAATGCAGTTTCATTAAGTTTAATAAAATTCACACTAAAAAAATATATATGTATATAAAAAGCAATAATTTAAAATCGTAACACAAACATAATATATAAAATAACTGCAGCTGCAACGAAACAAATAACATATATCTATTTATAAATTGACCATATTATAATAAATTAAAATAAATAAATTCATAAAATCATATAGTAAGAGAATTCTCTGTCTACGGTCGCGAAATGAAATGAATCCGTTACTCGTAACTCCTGCACGTCGTTCAACTCGCTTTGTAATATTTGGATTCGTCCGTTCGTCGGGCCATTTCGGGTTCGGGTCGGCTATGATCGGAACTCGGCGGCGGCGGGAATCACAGAGTCGAGTCAACTCGAGTCGTGATTCGAGTCAATGGCCATAATATATCGAGTTACTCGAGTCAGAAAAAATCCAACTGGTCACATCGCTAGCAGTGCATTTGTAGCACCCCTGGTGTTGCAAATGTCTATAGGCGATGGTAACCGCTTTCCATCAGTGGGTCTTTTGCAGAGGTATCCAAGCCAAGGTTTGTAAGTAAAACACCCTAAATGTCGTTGACCATTTATTCGTTATATGTTAGAAATATCATTATGTATACCATTGCGAACCATATCGTAATGCAATTCGACGGTGGTGCCATCTAGTCCCATGCAATTAAAACTCGCAATTAACGCATGTATAGTAGAATTATTTTGTCCGTTCAGTTTGGGTCGTAAATAATCGGAACGGTGAAGCGAGTATTTCCCTCTCTCTTCCACTCACGGGCCTTAGTGGGCGGGCATAGTGATGCGCATTATTGTTGTCGATAAGCGTTATCGATAATGTATTTAGTTTTGTCATTTTGTGGGTTAGTGATAAAAATGAAAGAAAAAAATAGATAAAACAACGTATTTATTAAAATAAGATTAATAATGATTTAAAATAAATTATTAATTAGGTATCTATGTATTAAAAAACTATATGTACAACTTATATCTCAAGTTTAAAATTATCAGCAAAAAAGATAATAATTATTTTTATATGAATGAGTTTTTATCGATAATGGCGTTGCGCCCGCGCAACATGCTCACCGCCTCAGCCGGGCTGAGGCCGAGCTATGATTTATGACCCAAACTGCACGGACAAAATAATTGTACTATAGTTTGGAAGTGGACAGGGCCGTCCGCCTGTCTGCTGGACTCGTGCAATGAAAGATGTGTGTGGTGGTGGTGTGTGGCGCAGGACCACTTCATGTTCCCAGAGGAGTACTGCAGCAGCGCGGCGCTGTTCGCGGCGATCCTGTCGCACTCGCAGCGGCTGGTGATCTGCCACGAGGCGGCGCCCGCGTGGCGCCACAACGTGCTCAGGGGCGCGCCGCATCTGCTCGCGCTCAGGTACACTATCATCACACTAATTCAATTATAATAACAGCCCATATTTTTGAAGTTATACTTCTTTAGGCGCGTTAGGGAAAAATGATGAGAGTAAACTTTTACGATGCGCGCTGTTACAGCCCTACTCTCTCTAGGCAATTATTGCAGAGTCGGCAGGCCACTGACATCAATAGGCTAAGCATCGATCAGCAGTAATTGCCTATAAATACTAAATCTTTTGTAAATTTGTCAGAGTCTTCTGGTAATTAGCTAAAGCTATTCAACTACGGACCTGGTTTCTGCCTGCCGGTTGAATAGCCCTAAACTACATTACCAAACCCGGATCCGGTAGACCTTTTAGGTCCCGTAGATTGAGGCTCCAGTACTGCGTAGTACATAATAAATCTGAGCTCTAGTACTATAGTGTTTTTTTTTTTAAAAACACCCTAAGTATCCGGGTCTAACAGCACGCACACCGTCACACGATAAACCTACACCATGAAGTTAGCTATAGTCAATCAACACCCTGAAGTTAGCTGTAGTCAACATTTTAGTTTTGAAGTTATACTTTTACTATGCGCGCGCACATACATACATAACTTCACGCCAGGTCCCTTGCGGGGTAGCACGAACAACAGAGCGCCATACGGGCTTATTCTTACACACCTCACTTGCTTCTTTGGCATTCATAGTTCTTGTCATGCACGCTCGTCTGTTCTTAAGGCTCCTGACATCACGTTCTGCTAGTACACGATCAATTTGATCATGGAAGGTGTGTCGTGGCCTTCCGCGACTTCTGCATCCATCCACTTTTGCATTGTATGTCTGTTTAGTCATTCTTTCCACATGCCCGAACCATGGGAGCATTCCTTGCGCGCGCACACTGTCACTAAAAACCGACACCTTGAAGTTAGCTATAGTCAACATTTTAGTTTTTCTATTGTTAGTGTCGTTTTTTCTACATACGTAGAATAAGGCGAAAAATAAAATTTTGAAAACATTTTTATCTTGATACGCCAAAGAAGTATAACTTCTAACGCTTGTACATAAGTACACACACACATACATTTTTTTTTTCAGGAGTTCAGCTGGCAGGCAGAGAGCCCACTTGATGGAAAGTTGTTACCGTCGCCTATGAACATTTGCAACACCAAAGGTGCTACAAAACCTGCTACGGAACCTGGTCTCTAATGCTGGAACACAATCCAAGGTTGTTATGGCGACATACTTTAGACCAGGGCTGGTCGCCATCCAGTCGGGCAAATGTCCTACCACCTGGCTGTGGGTTGTTTTGTCGCCTCTTGTAACAAGCCGCCCGGCCGCAGGAAATTGTATTACATCTCTAACGTAATAAACGTCCCACTGCTGGGCTCGGGCCTCCCGCTATAGGGGAACGGACAGTTTACCCGCAACGCTTGTCCAACGCGGCTTGGCAGATTTAACACATCGATTTCGATGTGCAGATTGCATCATGATGTTTTCCTCCACCCTTGTTAGCACGTGGCAATTGTAACAATATGTACATAAGGTCAGAAAACTGCCTAAGTTGTGCATGCGTTCCGGCCAGGGTTTGATATAGAAACTGGCCAATAGAGAATAAGCATTCGCACATGTTACGTTTTATTAAATTTTTATTTACACTCTGTTAGTCCCCCGGAACATTAATTTTATTTTGCTTCTAGACACGTAATGGACGAAGGCAACGACGATTACAAGATAATAATGCTGAACAAGCGCCATCTAGGGTTCAGGGTGATAAAGCTGAACAGGGAGTGCGTACGCGGCCTGTGGGCCGGCCAGCAGCAGGAGCTGGTCTACCTGAGGAACAGGAACCCCGAAAGAGGCTCCATACAAAACGCCAAACAGGTATTTATTTTAAAATTATATATATATATATATATCCAAGGAACCATACATAAATGACGCCACACGTTAGGTGGGGTCCTAAATAGCGTGATGTCACATTGCGAATTCTTATACATTTACGCTACTTACGGAACTGCTAGATTTAATCTAATCTTATACTAATATATAAACTGAAGATGTTTGTTTGCTTGAACGCGCTAATCTCAGGAACTACTGGTCTGATTTGAAAAATTCTTTCAGTGTTAGATAGCCCATTTATCGAGGAAGGCTATAGGCTATATATCATCACGCTAAGACCAATAGGAGCGGAGCACGAATGAAGAATGTTTCAAAATCGGGGTTTTTCTTTAACTAATCCACGCGGACGTAGTCGCGGGCAGAAGATAGTAATTAATAAAACTACGATATAACTGTTTCAGGCGTTGTAATTTATTTAATTATTATTATTCCGATGTGACGGCCACTTTTCAGTAGCTGTGATCACGGAAGACAAAGATAGAGAAGGAGATATTGTTTTAACACAACTATCCAGTCAATTAGATTAGACTCCCATAGAGTAAACAGAAAGTAAGTCCCCAATTTGTTAGGTTAGATAATAACTATAACATTACAAATTCACACTTGACATTTTTGTTTTTTGCGATCACGCCTACTGAAAAGTGGTAATAAATATCGTCGAAATAAATATCAAATAAATTATATTCTTCGCTTAAAACCGTTAAAACGTATAATATTTTCTTAAGTTTTGTGTATAGACAATAATACTACGTTTTAACGGTTTTAAGCGCGGTAATTTATTTGATTTTGGATATTCCGACTTTTCGGCCGCTTTTCAGTGGCCATGGTCACGGACGACAAAGATGGCATTTGTCCAACGAATATCGTCAAAGTTTTATTTAGCCTACCGCCATCTTGTTCGTTTTAATTATTTAGTTTTAATTTTGTTTATGGTTATTATTTTCTCTATGGGAGCCTAATCTAATTTACCACCGCTTCATAACACGGTGTGGCTTGAAGAGAAGAAGCGGCACAAGAAACTCATCAGCAAAGATGCCTAGCTTTATTTTTTTTTATATAATATTAAAAATGGGTGGAAGGAAAAATAAAAGAAAAAATAACCTAACTCAAATAAATAACCGCGCTTAAAACTGTTAAAACGTAGTTTTAATCATCTGTATCAGCAGATCAGTTTTCGATATGTAAATAATCTGTATTGAACTTTATTCGCAAGCTCAAAAGGCAGAGTGTTGCTTGCTATGCATGCATAGCTCTGTCCCGCTTACACGATTCGTACAATGCGGTTCACTATGTGGGTGATCGATCGATTGTTTCGATTGCAGGCACTCCGTAATATAATAAACTCGTCGTGCGACCAGCCGATCGGGTATCCGATCTACGTGTCCCCGCTTACGACTTCGTACGCGGACACGTCGCCGCAGCTGCGCTCGCTGGTTGGGGGCCCGGTCACGGTCACGGCCATCAAGGACCGGCTCACGGCACTGTGGAGACGGTGAATATGTTCATTGTTATGTACATAGATTTAAAAAAAAAAAGTTTCTTATCACACGTTACTCAGTGCATAGGGGATAAATGAAAAAAAGTGTAAGCGAAACAAAAAATTACTGAGCACTGTGTATTATTGTTACATACCGACAAAGAAATGCGCACCTGGTTTATTACCCTTTCCGCATTCGGAGTTCTTTTGTTTACTTCGTGTTTTAAATTTGCAATAAGACAATAGCCCATTGTTATTGTTTTCGACTTTGTGGGACGTTTGCAGGAATAATTAACCAGGTGTGCAGTTTACGGTTTCTGGGAAACCCCAGTCCACGCGATCGATTTTTGTACTGTATAGTTAGTATAAAACAATGCCCGAACGGAGGGGTGGGGTGGTCTAGCGAGGATTACGATACGAGCAAGACGGACATTCGATGAGCGATATATTTATTACAGTTTGTACTAGTAGTGTCTAGTTATATTTGTACCTATTTTATACGTGTTTGCATGGTTCTGATAAATTCTATATTCAAACGGCATTTTAATTTGAGTCCTGTAGCTCGTAACATTATTATACAATTTCGAACTGTAATAAGTTTTAAAATATTAACCATGAATGTAGTATACGCTGTTTTGAATAAAAGGTCTTGTTACCACAGTTGTTATTCGGCCGCATTAGGGCGCTGTCCCCGCTCACGTGCACATATTTTTATGGAATTTAATATTTTTAATCGACTTTGAATCAAAGTAGTTAGTATTATACTTTTCTATACTTGTCTTCGAAACTTCATTTCGACCATATGTTTCGTACACACCTTAATTTTTTTGAAGTGAAACTTCTTTATCGTCGTTGGAAAAAAATTTACCGTCACATTTTTCGGTTACGCACCACGCATCACGCCATCTATCAACAACTCGTGAGACGAAAAGTTGCATATAGTAAAGTTTAAAGTTTCACTTCTTACGTGTGTACAATAGTACACGCACTTATTTTTTACTTATTTTCTACTTTGCTATTAGCGATGGATTCTCATATTATCATATATTTATTTTTAACTTATTTGTGTTGTATCTTACCCATAGTCACTCAAAACTAAGTAGAATACTGAACGTAGTTCAGTCTTCTATGAATACTGAACCTAGCAGTCTTCTATGGGTAAGGTGCCCAGAAGGCTGGCTTCGTTTCTTCGCTTGATCTCCATACTGATCCCTTATATTACAACACCTTGAATATGCATTTTCGTTACTTTACAGGACAAACCAAGAACTATGCAATTTTATTTTTAAGAAACTAGTTCTTTTTTCAGACATCATTTATTAGACATTATACGGGTCATAAAATTAAATGACGACTGAATAAAGAGCTGGTTTTTTATTTAGTTTTTATTTTATAATATTATATTGTTTTTTGTTCGTGTTGTAAAGTTAGGAACATGCGAATATGTTAGACTTGTACGATTTTACACGCTTTTATTTAACTTTCAATGGATGTATGAATGTAAGTTCGGGTGGAATCTTGCAAGTTAAATTTGACCAACTTCCCGGTGTCCGAATGAGCTGAAATTTTGCACGCATGTGTATATCGCGTGACTATGTAATAATATGGTATCATGGAGCTGATCTGATGATGGAGTCGGAAGGTGGCCATAGGAACTTCTGTACTAAACAACATAGACCCGTCGTGTTTGTGCTCGTTTTACTTGTCTTGGCTAGCACTCTGCTGCTACATGATATACAGGATATCGAAAGATTGTATTTAAAAAAATGTGTGAGCCGTCACGGGACGCCTGGCAGATGTGAAACATTGAAATTGTTTTGTATAAGTTATATGCATAAAAGAACAGATTACGACAGGAATCAGATATGGCATAATGAAAATATAAAACATTACAAATTCGTTCCATAAAATGATGACTGTTTATTACATTAATGTTTATTTTTTATTAAATACAAAAAATGCAAATTTATTAAATTTATTTGAAATCTCGACAACTCAATTATTTTCATCAGTGACTTCGGTTATAGTAATACGTGTAGATTGCGTCACTGCGTCGCCACG
The DNA here is from genome assembly GCA_949752895.1 of Dendrolimus pini. Taxonomy (NCBI): domain Eukaryota; kingdom Metazoa; phylum Arthropoda; class Insecta; order Lepidoptera; family Lasiocampidae; genus Dendrolimus; species Dendrolimus pini. Next base: position 19,540,537 of record OX457135.1, read on the forward strand.
GCTCAATCTCGCTCCGGCAGCAATCAGGTTTACCCTCGCCTATAGATGTTTCACATGAAAAACAAGTGATTTGTTAACACGTGTGTGTGTGTGTCGGGGCGGGGCAGGGTGCGCCGGCGCTGCGGCGAGGGCTGCTCGAGCGGCGCGTGCGACGCGCCCAGCGCCGAGGCGGGCGTGGCGCGCGCCGCCGCCACGCCGCGCCACAACGCGCTGCACCTCTCCAGGACCTCGCTCGGTCGGTGTCTCTCTTTACATACCGTAAAATGGGGGGACTCGGGACACTTTTTAAGTTCGACATTGATTTTTATCGTTTTTTTTTTTGTACTTATAGTAATAAAACGGAGATCATAATGGTTCCGGTAGTTTAAATTTTCATTTCTAATGCATTAAGATATAGTTTATTAAATAATAATCATAAACATACATACATACATAACTTCACGCCAGGTCCCTTGCGGGGTAGGCACGAACAACAGAGCGCCATACAGGCTTTTTCTTAAACACCTCACATGCTTCTTTGACATTCATAGCTCTTGTCATGCACGCTCGTCTGTTCTTATGGCTCCTGACATCACCTTCTGCTAGTACACGATCAATTTGATCATGGAAAGTGTGTCGTGGCCTTCCGCGACTTCTGCATCCATCCACTTTTGCATTGTATATCTGTTTAGTCATTCTTTCCACATGCCCGAACCACCGGAGCATTCCTTTCCTTACCTTCACCCCGACACTCTCTTTCAGACCAACTCTCTTTCTTACTTCGGTGTTACGAACGCGGTCCGCGAGCGTCACTCCGCAGATTTTGCGCAGTGCTCGCATAATCATAAAAAGTTACAAAAACTCACTTGTCCCTATTCACCCAGGCTTTGGGGTGAATCGGGTCGCTTAAGGGGTTAATAGAGTTTTTTGCTAGGGCTGACACTTTCATACTATTGGTCCAGGAGCCAGGTACAATTTTGGTCAATTATTTCATCTCGAGCGAAACTTCGTAAAATGCATTAGGCACTTATACTATGAATACTCGTGACCGTCAGCTGCGACTCCGTGGGTGGGGCGGGCAGTGGCAGCCTCCCACGCATGGAGAAAAAAAAAATTCAGTCATTTCCTCCCATTTGAAAATTTGTCAGATTATAGTTTACCTAGTATTTTAAAGAAAAAACAAAGTCAGCTGACCATAACATGGTGGATTATATGTCAGCTGGCTGCTTGAACATGAAAAAAAAAATCAATGATTTCCTCTCAACTAAAAATTTACCTGATGGTCGTTTATATGCTACTATGAATGAAAATTAATGTCAGCTTGCTGTATCTAAGTGGAAAGTTTGTCAGCTGGTACCTTCAACGGTGTAACGCAGCAACATCGATCACCTACTAGTCACCTACTATACCACCTTAGGTACCAGCTGACAAACTTTCCACTCAGATAGAGCAAGCTGACATTAATTTTCATTCATAGTAGCATATAAACGACTACCAGGTAAATTTTTAGTTGAGAGGAAATCATTGAATTGTTTTTTCATGTTCAAGCAGCCAGCTGACATATAATCCACCATGTTATGGTCAGCTGACTTTGTTTTTTCTTTAAAATACTAGGTAAACTATAATCTGACAAATTTTCAAATGGGAGGAAATGACTGAAAAAAAAAATTTTTTCTCCATGCGTGGGAGGCTGCCACTGCCCGCCCCACCCACGGAGTCGCAGCTGACGGTCGCGAGTATTCATGGTATAAATCCCTAATGCATTTCACAAATTTTTGATTGGGAGGGACTTGGTCATGAAAATCTGTCACTGGCTCCTGGTCCATATAGGCAGGTACCTACAATACAAATTTCACACAATTTTGACCCAAGGTTTTGAAGTACGTTTTTTTAAAAATACTTATGACAGGGTGACTGAGTGTTGCCAGATTATAGAAAAAATATTGCAAGCTTCAAATTTAAATCCTACCACAAAGTGTAACACGTAACATAAATGTGTATATAAGGTCGCAAATAAAACTTGAGGTTTGTCCCAATTCACCCCTTAGACCCTATTCCCCCCATTTTACGGTACATACATACATACACTCTATTGTACACCATTACAGAAAACACAGAAAACTTACAGCCTAAATATATTCTAAATTTGCTCAATGGGTGGTCTTGTCGCTATGAAGCGATCTCTTCCAGACAACCCGTGGCAGGAATAAAACATATTATATTTGTTAGCACTGCACAATAGAGGTGTGTAACTCCTGAGTGATTAACTCAAAAGATATATATCCGACGCGAAGAGTGATTAGATCTGTATATCACTTGCGTTCAAAATGTGTCTTTATATCTTTAACTCTTTCGTTCATTCCTGTTCCACGCGATGAGAAAGAATGATTAGCCCGCGCACTGCGCATGCGTAGTGAGTGAACGAGGAAACCGAATATAATAGCAAGCCAAAATAAATCGTAACACTATATAGTTTTATGGTGTAATTTTGTAATATTTACTAAAAGTCAAAGGCCATCTAAATGGCGTGTATGTTATTTAAATGTCAGATATTTTGCGTTGCCACAGGTACGCGTGTCGGCTCTGCTAGTATATCACTCACAGATAATAACTCATCTTGTCTGCAATTGACACTATTCACTGTAAAGATAAAGAGGTAAAGATATAAAAGAGTGATATATATCTTTGTATCAAAAAGATATATATCACTCTTTTCTTCTTGGTGAGTGATATTTCCCATGACTACTGCACAATTCACTATACACAGGGATAAAAAACTCAAACACTCGCACTTGAAATGCAAACACGTAAGAACGTTTTATTGACAAAATGCAATAATACAAGTGGCTACACGATACATAAACCATACCGCGATGCAAAACGACGGTGGCGTCATCTCTTAGTAAATTAACAAAACTAAACACATTGATCTTGCCATATATATTGATAAAACAGAAGTGAAATATTGATAGATAAATACAATTTAGACAATATTGGTCAAACGTGGTGTACATAACTATTATAGGTTATGCAGTTACTTACATTATATTTTATTCATTAATAAACATGTAAATATGTAAAATATTCTTGTCTTTGGCGCGGCAACTTTGAAGGCAGCTGGCAGCTTTTGGAAAAAAATAATACTAAATTTGGCCCCTTTTTCAAGCTAACCAGATTAAGATATGGATTTAACGCCTGATTTCATTAGAGAAATAGTTGTTTGTTGAAGTAATCAGTTTTATTTACTTTCCTAATAACCGCGGGTGTAAGGCCTATTTAGGCACTCGAACTATTACAATCTATTGTACAAAGTATGTTTAATTATATTTCTTTAGCTGGGACACGTGGCAGCCTGGCGAGTGCTGGGAAGCCCACCTCATCGACGTTGGCGTCTCTGGCGGGGCTGTTGAGGGAGCACTCGTACGAGAGGAGTCAAGAAGAGAGTATGAAATTTTATATTATGTGGCTCTCATAGGCATACTGTCAAAATCGCAATTGCAAAAAATATATATTTGGCAGACATTTTGCTTCAAGATTATTGATTATAGCTGTGGTTTTTATATACATATATCTACAGACTTGTAACTAAGTTATCAAAAAGGGATATCGAATATACATTAGTATTGTACGGTTCAACGTACAGCGTTTTGCTGACGCTGCGGCCTACTTTAGGCTATTTTAATATAATAACATTGGTATAAATAACGCTCACAAATACATTGTGGGTGAGTCGCTACCGAGTCGCTATTGAGCTGCGAACAGGTATCAGCATACAAGCCAAACTAATACAAGAATAAATCCCTGAAAACGACAAGGTGTATTTTCTTCATCCTACTACAAGAAAGCACCAGCACTCCACCAACAACTGCCAGTATCCACCACCACAAGCAAGAACAATCACAATGATTCTAAGCAACTATTTATTTAAGTCGATTGATGGCGTAAATATTTGTTTTCAAGTAAAAAAAAAAATTAAATCATTTTGTTCGGTTATCGTTATAGCGTCGTACACGACGGCGACGGAGGGGGCCGAGCCGCGGCGCCGGAGCGAGGAGCGCGCGGCGGCGGGGGGCGCGGGGGTAGTGGGGGGCGGGGGTGGGGGAGGGGGCGCCGCGCCCCCCCGCCTCGACAGGACGCTGCGCGCGCGCACCGCCAAGGAGCCCGGCCGGCAGGTGATTAGCTTCTCTCTCTCTCTCTCATTCTTTTTAACCGACTTCAAAAAAAGGAGGAGGGTCTCAATTCGTCGGGATCTTTTTTTTTGATGCTTTTTTTATGTATGTTCGCCGATTACTCCGTGATTTATGATCCGAGTTACGTGATTCTGTTCGACGCGGAATAGCTGCCATGTAGTCCCCTAAAAATTTGACATAGTTTGGCTCAGTAGTTTTCATTTTACGAACATTTTCATATAGAGCGTCATGGGGTGTATAGATGTGGGGTTTGTGAGTATTTCCCAACATGTTTTTTTCACTTGATTAGAACCATTTACAGATTGACTAGCTGCGCCCCGCGGTTTCACCCGAGTGGTGATGACAAATCGTTATTTTTTTTTTAAGAAAGAAAATAATTTTATTTAGGACAAATTATATAAATAGAGTATAACTGCTTAAAAATTAAAACTAGAATAATATAATTTTGTCTTAAAAGGGGCATCAGACTCCGGATATTGCCGGTCGGTTAAAACCAGCACTGATCTTACGCTGTACCCTTTAAGGTATTGTCACGGTAGACATTACATCATTGTAATGCATAAAACTAGAATATTAAACTATATATATACATAATAGGGGAACTCATTATTGGGAATATATATAATAGTGTTATAGATACGTTCTTAAAAAATACAATAACAAACAAAATTAAAATACAATTCATCTAGATTAACTATAAAAAATTGATAATTCACACTACATCTTTATTAATTATAGCCTATGTGTTATTCCGATGTGTAAGCTATATTATTGTAAATTTTCATCAAAATCTATTTAGTAGTTTTTGCGTGAAAGAGTAACAAACATACTTAGTCTAGTACTTATTACTAAAAATTTTCAAATACTGGCTAGGTGAACTTCACCAATATTAAAAATAGAACGTTTGCGCTTGCCGAAAATAAAATCAGTGTTGCCAGATGGGGGGGATTCCCTGCAAATTCGGGGATTTTTTTGACGTCTGCGGGGAGATTCGGGCGTAAAGATTCTTTGGGGGGACTTTCGGGGGGAAATATTTTGTTGTGAGAAATTTTGGAGAGATATTTTAAGTATCAATAATTCACCTACAAACACAATTCTCATCACTTTAATTATTATATCTAAGTCACAATACGGTATTATTACTACATCTTAGAATTATACTCTACTAGTGAATCATACTTCAATTCAATAGTTCATTTTAATAATCCAATTCATTCGTTCGTTCATTTACGTTATTTATTTATTATGCCGTCTCTACTCGTATGCGTCGTATCCCATAGGCTACTTTCCGTTAGAGACTGACAATGATCACGTTCACAACTGCGGTTTTTCCCGTTTCACTTATTTGCTGGCGTCACAATCTTAAACTCAAGTGGAATGGTTATTTAACGCACCTATTGACACGGGTCGTTGTGAGCGCCCTGTGAGGGAAAATGATGACGTCATTGGTGACTTTTCGCTACGACGGTGGTTTTGATTTTTTCTTTCTCCTTTAAAATAAGTAAAAACTATTTTGGGGTTTTTTTTTCAAAATGCTAATTTTTGGGGTTTTTCAAAAAAAATTGGGGGTTAATTGTCATGGTCATCTGGCAACGCTGAATAAAATAGACATTCATTTTCAAATATGGAGTGGTCGAAGAAAGAAGATAGAGTTGCGGTTATCGCGTTGCACCGCTGCGGTTACGCGCCAAAAGAGATTTTCAATATTCTACAAAAATTGAAAATAACCCTACTATTTGTTTATCGCACTATCAAACGATTCACTGAAGATTCAAGCTTCGAAGACCGGCCGACCTCGTACAGTTGGACACCCGCGAGCATCAAAGAAGTGAAGGCGCGAATCCAACGAAATCCTTTTCGCAAACAAAAAATCTTAGCTCTTCACATGGGCCTAAGCAGAACCACGGTCAAAAGAGTGATAAATGAAGACCTGGGACTACGAGCTTATCGTCAAAAGACCGGTCATTTTTTGAATTAGCGTTTTAAAAACAGTAGGTTGGATAGATCCCGCGCTTTGTTACGGCGGTACGCGGGAAAAAAATACCGCGAAATTTTGTTTTCGGATGAAAAAATTTTTAACATCGAAGAAAGTTACAATAAACAAAATGATAAGGTGTATGCCCACAGCAGTGAAGAAGCCAGCACGCGTATTCCGAGGGTTCGCCGAGGACATGATCCTTCATCACTCATGGTTTGGCTTGGAGTCTCATATTCAGGCTTAACTGAGGTGTCTTTCTGTGAAAAAGGTGTAAAAACCAGTGCCGAGGTATACCAAAATACCGTCCTAAAAACATAGTGGAACCTCTTTCTCAAACAATATTCAAAAACAGACATTGGATATTCCAACAGGACTCTGCTCATAGGGCACGAAGCACGCAAAACTGGTTGACCGCCCGTGGAATTGAATTTATCGGACATGAGGACTGGCCCTCCTCTAGTCCAGATTTAAGCCCACTGGATTACAAGATGTGGCAACATTTGGAGGAGAAAGTCTGCGCTAAACCTCATCAGAATTTGGAATCTCTCCGAGCATCTTTGGCTAAAGCAACGGCAGAAATAGATGTGAATGTGGTGCGTGCTGCGATTGATGATTGGCCGCGTCGATTAAGGGCATGTATTCAAAATAGGGGAGGGCATTTTGAATAATGTAAATAAAATTCTATTGCATATTAAATTACCTTTCATTTCATATATAATTTCTATATAATTATCAAGAAAGTGTATCATTAATTTTATAAAAAGTTTTTGACAGAACTTATGACCTGACTAAGTATATACATTCTTACAAACTTTCGCATTTATATTATACTAGCTGACTCGGCGAACTTCGTACCGCCTTATTCAAATAAATTAATAAACAAACAAATTGAGAAAACATGGCAAAGGGCTCATAGAATATGAAAAATATATATAGCCTATAACCATCTACGATTAATTCCACGTCGAATGGTTGTGGTTTCATGCTGATCGGTCCAGTAGTTTTCGAGTTTACCTCGGACAAAGAAAACAAACTTTGCTTATATATATATATATATATATATATATATATATATATATGTCGGAGGGAAGCTTTAATTGGACGTATCGTTGACTGGATGCATAACGCACAATATCATTTGTTTACATTTTAATTACTTCTAAAATTCTTAATGTAATTTAATTTGATTTGTTGAATGTTTCTATAACTTAAAGATCGTTCTAACCTAATAAAAGTTATGAATATTGTAATTTAATAAACGACCAATCAGAGCAGAGCATATGGCGGAGCGGGGTCAGCGCCCTCTATACTTTGAGTAATATCTACTTGGGTAGACTGAGGAGTTTTTGTGACGCATTTTGGTTGGTGGCTACAGGTCGAGTTGGACCTTTGAGAGTTTTAAAGAAAGTATTGAAGCTGAAAGTATGAGCGGGTGCCCTGAACCCGCTGCTCGGTCTAAACTATGTCATAATGTTGATCAAATCTAAATTAAAAGTGTATAAACCGTGGCTATTGTGTTTTATGCTCGCATTTTATCCTGATGACGCCCACTAAACCTGCAATAACTAAAGATGATGTGAGAACGAGGCCGTTCTGCGACATATATATATATTATAAGTAGGATTATAGTATTACTGGTATTTGAAACATAGTCGACACTCGTGTAAACTGCTTTGTTGTGTGTACGATGGCAGTCGGGCGGCCGGCGCTTGCGGCGCGAGCGCGCGCTGCCGCCCTCCTTCCGGCTGCTCGCCGCCTCGGAGAGCATGCGCCTGGAGGCCGGCCACGGCGACGACGCGGTCAGTGCAATGCTAAATTGATTTTTTATGATATTTCTAGAGTTCACCCTGCAACTCTTGTGTAAAGAGGTTATACAACACAGGTTACATTGTATTAAAATTTTTATATTACTGCTATTTGCCCCAAAAGATTCACTTCATTGTATATCGCAAACTATCCCATCTCCCGAATGAAAAATATCGATGCCAATTTTCGGTATTAAAACTAGATATGTACATCAAAATGACCAAATCGTCGACCAGTTCAAGCAAATCGACCAAATCGATCACATCAACAGAATCGACCACATCGATCACATCAACCAAAATGACCAAATTAACCAAATGCAAAATCACAAAATAAAATCCTGTCCTACTTTCTGGGTCAATCTTTACATAAATCTATCCCCAAACTTATCCCATTATCCGGGATAAAAAGTATCCCTCGTCCACTTTCGGTGTTAATATTACATATATACCGAATTTCAGTCAAATCGGTTCAGTAGTTTTTTCGTAAAAACATAACAAACAGAGAGACAAATATATTTCTATCCCGGAAACTATCCAATTTTTGGGATAAAAAGTATCCTATGTTCATTCTCGTCATCGAAAAAAAAGTACATTACAAAAGTACAGTATTATCCCCGCAAATTGCTAATGCGCTGGAACCTTGTAAAATTAAAATTCACGTGACGTCATCCGCAACTCGATACGTACGCGTACTCGCCGGCCAGTGATGCCAACAGTACTGAGCGTTCGGCTACGGTTACGTCACCAAAATGGCGGCCAGCCGCAATAGCAATTTGCGGGGATAATATATACTGAGTTTCAACCAAATCGGTCCATTAGTTTTTGCGTGAAAACTGAACAGATAGACAGACAGAGTTACTTTCGCATTTATAATATTCATAGGAAATTAAATACCCACATTGCTCATAACTAGTATGTAGTTCGTTTTTAGCCATGCAGTGGAGCACTGGTGACCTGTAGAACAGATCTAAAAAATAGGCACCAGTGTTACATAACAGGTATTATATTATTCATAAACTAGCTGACCCGGCGAACTTCGTACCGCCATATTTTCTGAATTCCTAAAAGACTTTGTGTCATGACACAAAAACAAAATCACCATAATCGGTCCAGGTGATTAGGAGGATTCTAGAACCCGATCTCAGCGCCACCTTCCGGTTCTAATTGCGAATCTAAATCATCCGGGAACCCACTCAAACACACAAAAACAAAATCACCAAAATCGCTCCCGCTGATTAAGAGGATTCAAGAACCCGATATCAGCGCCATCTACCGGTTCCAATTGTGGATTTAAACCATCCCGGGACCCACTCAAACACACACACAATATTTCATCAAAATCGGTCAAGTCGTTCTCAAGTTATGCGCTTGCCATCACATTTTGCGATTCGTTTTTATATATAAGATTAGCTTCTGCCCGTGACTTCGTACGCGTGGAAAGGAAGTTAAAATACACCCGCGATTTTGAAATATTTTTCATTGGTGCTCCGCTCCTATTGCTCTTAGCGTGATGGTTTATAGCCTGTAACCTTCATCAATAAATGGGCTAACTAACACTGAAAATGTTTTTTCAAATCAGACCAGTAGTTCCTGAGATTAGCGCGTTCAAGCAAACAAACAAAGAAACAAACTTATCTGCTTTATATATATAAGATAAAACTCTCTCACTGACACCTCACCCTGTCAAATTATCCGCTTCTATTATGTTACGTTGTAGAGAAATTACTTTTAGTCATTTATAAGCTGTTTAAGTAATTAAAGATTTTTAACTATCCCACGGGAACTATTTAATTTTTCGGGATCAAAAGTATCCTATATGTTGACCAGGGATATAAGCTATCACCATACAAAATTTCATGTAAATCGGTCCAGTCGTTTCTGAGATTAGCCGGTACAAACAGACAAACAGAGAAACAAAAAAATCTAAATTAGTTCTATTTCACTCCTTACCCCCTGACTAGGTTTTTATCATTTTTTTTAATTGTACCGAAATTCGACCTCTACAAATTTATTATAAGTATAGATTGTTGTGTTAGAAAATAAGTAAAATTAATATTCTATTCTGTGTGATCACTCTATGCCCCTTATCCCATCAGGCTGGCAACTTGTGAAGCTGTAAAATATGTATTGATAATAATAAAGGGTTTCTCGTTGTTATTTTAGAGTTCTGGTATTAACTGGGAATGTGGAGTACGTGATCAGCCACGACGAGCTGTAAGCGCCAAGGTGAATATTATGACCTTTCTCTAGATTACCTGCATTTCACTTGACTGGGCATCATTAAAAAATTAATTGAGCTTTTTAACCTTCAATTTAAAAAAAACCTTTATAAAAGAGCCTGAGATAATATATAAATAATAATTATGATGAAAAAATATTTTTTTGCTAGATGTGTTACTGGGGAGTTTCTTGGCGCTTTTTCCCCTTAACAGCGAAACCACATTGCGAACTGGTGCACATAGAATACGCAGTAAATTTAAATTTTGACTTACATGTATAACCGTCAAAAAATGTTTTCCAGTCGAATTAATTTTGAATAAATAAATTTTGAATTAGAATTAATTTATAATCGCAGAGAGCACGCGCAGTGCCTCGTACGAGGATGTGTTCAATTATTGCGTGGAACGTTATTGCTGTAACATTTTTAACAGGCGTTCCCGTGCCCACTTCGTTAGTCGTAAAACATTTTCTTACTTTTTTGATTTATTAATCACAATCAACAATCCAATATAGGTCTTTGTCACTCTCGAATAATGTAGATTATTACTGTTGAAAGAATTTTCAACATAAGATCAATAGTACCAGAGATTACCCCGTACATCCAAACTCATAAATTTTACAAGTAAATTTGCTTTGAAATGTTTTTGCGTTTGGAGTACTATTTGAAATTTAGACTTTGACATTTAGTATCAAACATTATGTTTAATATTAATATTTATTATTTTAATATTATTACTTTAATAATTTTTATGTGCTGAAAGTACACTACTACAAAAGTAAAAACGTCTCCAAGCTAATTTATCTGAAAGAAATAAAGAAAAAAATATTTGAAGAAATAGCAAAGTACTTACATTGTTAACATGTATTAAAAATAACATATTTTGAGAATATGTACACCGCATTTTCCGCAAACAAGCTTTGCACTCGGCTTGTTGCTGTGCCGGCATAATATCCGACACAACGTTGATTTTCAGTGCAAACCTTCCTTTGGCTTAATACTAATACGACCCGAATATTTTAATGAGTTTAACTTAAAAACTATTTACTTTGTAAATTATAACATATACGTACTACATACAATGAATAGTATAAATATTTATAGTATATAGATATAAACTAGCTGACTCGGCGAACTTCGTACCGCCTTATTCAAATAAATTAATAAACAAACAAATCGAGAAAACATGGCAAAGGGCTCATAGAATTTGAAAAATATATATAGCCTATAACCATCTACGATTAATTCCACGTCGAATAGTTGTGGTTTCATGCTGATCGGTCCAGTAGTTTTCGAGTTTACCTCGGACAAAGAAAACAAACTTTGCTTATATATATATATAGATAGATAAATAGCCATAAACCATCTAGGAAAAATTTCGCATCGAATGGTGGTAGTTTCATGTCGATACGATCAGTGGTTTAAGCGTGATTGAGCCTCAAACGAACACCATTTTCATTATATATATATAGATAATAAAAAAACAAATACCTATACCTCTTTATAATATTATTATTATATCGAATATCGATATGTAATACTAGAACTCCATTTATTTTGGATAATTCACACTTTATCGGCTCCCCTTGAGTTGCAGATGTCCATGGGCGACGGTAGCCACCTATCACCAGGTGGTCCGTTTGCCAGTTTGCCTACTAGCAAACATAAAAAAAAACAAAATAACTTTATCTTTATAAATTATAGCCTATGTGTTATTCTGATGTGTAAGCTATATTATTGTAAAGTTTCATCCAAATCCATTCATTCGTTTTTGCATGAAAGTGTAACAATTCTTACAAACTTTCGCGCTTATAATATTTATAGGACACTTTACTGGTGGTTATAAACTTGCGAACCTTATCAAGTGAGTGAGTAAACATGTTCAACGTCAACAAATCTACACATTTTGAGAAGGAGCAAAAATATATTCTAATGTCAACATGTCGCGTGTTTCACGAGTGAGTGAGGTTTTAACGTTTCACTCGGTGTCGCTCACTCAGATGCCGACCGTCGGCTGCAACAGCGCCGACTCGTCCCTCGAGGACTTGGCGCTGTCGGCGAGCGGCCTGGACGTCTCCCTGCCGGACTGCAAGATCATCGCCAACAGGAACGCCAGGCAAGAGAGAGATTTCAAAAGGTACCCCCGCCCCCGCATCTCACCCCCATCTCACCCTCATCACCCCTTTTTTTTCATATGATTCATTTAATATTATATAATTTAATCAAATTTATTATAAATATTTGAATGCTCCTATGGGAGCTAAACATGTGAACACTGTGACATATATAGCAACTGTTTAACCATGTTTTGAACAAATAAATTTGATTTGATTTGATCAACGTTCATTCCAGGGCATCCGATTGACCGTTTGCTTCAACATAATTGTCGTCAAATCGTTTTATAATCATGCTAACACACTTATTATAATCTTATATATAAAATTCTCGTGTCACAATATTACATCACTCTTCTGAAACGGCTCGACCGATTTTCATGAAATTTTGTGTGCATATTGGGTAGGTCTGAGAATCGGAGAACATCTATTTTTCATCCCCCTAAATGTTAAGGGTAGTCCACCCCTAATTTTTATTTAATTTTTAGATTTAAAAAAAATAGTTTTTTTATACAACATTAAAAATTCATACAACCCTAAATTTTCTACCCTCTACGATCAACCCCTATTTTTTATTTGTTAAATATCGATTGAAGCTTTTCCGGGCAGGACGACATCTGCCGGGACAGCTAGTAACTTATAGAGTTTGAAATACATTATTGTATATTTAGAAAGAAAGAAAAACTTTATTTGCAGAAATAGAGACGTAATTACATTCTTTATAAATTTTTAGCTTTATAAATTACTGAGACTGGGTCCCAATTTAGGACTTATTTTGTCTCTATTGTTTTTCTATTTATTTTAACCTACTTTTTGTCCTGAATAAAATATTTTTTCTTTCTGTCTTTTTGTTGTGAGTGTTGTTTAGGTCCTAGCGAGAACGTGGACATCGATTCCTTATATTGTTGTTATTTTAGTTTAATTAATTATTTTAGTTAGCTTCGTCACGTCCTGTCAACTTTTTTGTATTGCATGAGTTCAACAGGCAGCCAGATGAACCTGATGGAAAGCGGTTGCAAATGCGCTTCTGCTCTCTTAAGGGTCTCCCTTAAGCGGCATACTCTAGACCAGGAGTGGTAGTCATTCAGACGGACAAATGCTTCACCGCTAGGCAAAACTTTTAACTTTAGTTATAGCCGACTGACATTGAGAAGAGTGAAAGAGACGCAATAGGAATCCGGGTAACGGACGAGCGAGACCGCAATACTGTCCTTCCACAATGCAATGTCTTGTACAAACTTCAAGGATGTATTTAAATATTGCACGATCTACACGAAGATTGCGTTTCGCTATATTTTATGCTGGAGCCACAGCTGCGACAATGTTAAAGATAATGGACTGTGGCCGAATGAGTCTTGTTTATTGCATTAGAAATAATAAGAAGAATAATATAATAAATATTTAACGTCATTATCACTTAAAACAATATCGCATCACAAATAAAGGATTGTACCCATCGCCATACCTGCGTGAAACGGCCTATATCTGTAATATTATCCCAGAAGAGGCCCCACCACGAGAGGAAACATTTCGTTCTTAAAAATGATTTCTCGTCAAAGATGAACATTAAAGTAAGACTCATTTGTTCTTGCTTTGATATTCGATTTTTCCGATATCTATTTTTAGCAAGTTTCACCTAAGTTTTTTTTATAATAAAATAACGTTTTAACGGTTTTAAGCGCGGTAATTTATTTGATTTTTGTTATTACGACGTTTCGGCCACTTTTCAGTAGCCGTGATCACGGACGACAAAGGTGTCAAGTGTCAACGAGTATTGTTAAAGTTTTGTTTAGCCTACCGCCAACTTGTTCATTTTAATCATTTAGTTTTAATTTTTGTTAATGGTAATTATTTACTCTATGGGAGTCTAATCTAATAAACGCTTAAATCCGTCAAAACGTAGTTTTATTATGTATACAGCTCGCGAAAACTTAAGTTTTTTTTAATGTTACAAATGGTTTAATCTTTGGCCCCCTAATAATTTAATTAATTAATGTAAGTGAAATAACAATTGTTTAACAGCATGACAACTTCGAACATGTAATTTCCCTTCATTTATCATTGTTAACGCATCCATGAAAACTAAATGTCTTATGGCATTCATTTTACGTACAATACTCATGCGAAAACCGAAGTTTGGAATGATATTTGCCTTGCTAATGGCTAAAATTTAATATAAAATACATATAAATCATGTCAAATTTCTACCTATAGTAATAAAACTGAATGAATAGTAAGATATAGCACAGGTTTTACAAACAAACAACACAAAAGTTATTTTCAGCAATGGATGGGTAATGGATTTTTTTTGTATGAAAATACATGATTCCCGGAAATTCCCGTAAAAACTCTGGATCAATAATATTACTAAATACACAACTATACTAGGGCCAAAGAGACCAGATACAAAAGGTCATTCACCTAAAAACTACTGTGGAGGTGACAATCTATTATCTATCTCTTTCCATCTCGTGTATTTGTCGTAATTTGTCTGTCTTTGTCGTAAGGTCAAGACGGGTTCGCCAACATTCGGGCGCCATTTTATAGTAAGAGTTACTGTTTTTAGTTCATTCCGTTTCGGAACGCGCTCGTGGTGATTCTTGTTATTTGTAGAAGTTTTGTTATTTTTCGTTGTTTATTTAATTATTGTTAGATTGTTGTTGTTGAATATTGTTTGTTGTTATTAAGAGTGGTTAATGATGGAGCCACAACCAAGTACTTCGAGAGATAAATCAACAGATTTTAGTTCTCCAAAAAAGAAACGCCCAAAGGTATGTACAGGAAATATTTTACCATTGCATTGATATTTGGATTTTAGCTGATAGATATTAAATACAGTATACTTTAAAGTTATTTAAAAAACAACAACTGTAATAATAAAACTTTTTTAATTTATTAAAAATGCACGTGAATAAAGTATATCATTTTAATTTAATTTTCAATTTCAGGTAACTAGTTTTACGGTAAATGAAAAAAATATGGTTATTAACACCTATAAATATGTTAAAGAAACTGGGCCTAAGGATAAATACCCCTACAAAAAAGAGATGGCGCAGAAAACAGCTAGTATTTTAGGTATCGGCGTTGCATCAGTATATAGAATCCTCAAGGACTATAAAGAACACAGCGAAATTTCTCCTCCTGTCACCACCAAACTTAGACCAACGTTTAGTGACAAAATCGATGATTTTACTAAATCAGCCATACGCAAAAAAGTACATGCTTTCTTTATTAAAGGCGAACTACCTACAGTGGAAAAAGTATATTCAGATATTAATGAAGACGATACACTACCAAATTTCAAAAGGACTACTTTCCAAAAAATATTAAAACATTTAAAGTTTAAGTATATCAAGAGGCAAAGAAATAATGCACTGATTGATAGAGATGATATTGTATTGTGGCGACGAAAATATTTACATAAAATAAAGAAGTACAGAGAGGAGAATCGGCGTATTTTTTATATGGATGAAACATGGGTGAACGCAGGTTAGTAATTTTAAGTTTAAAAAAAAAAATATACTTGAGCGCACAGAGTTTCTATCTTCAGTAGGGGAGGGGGGTGGGGGGGTTATTATCCTTTAACGCATAATCAAAACTAAGTATTTCTGCCTGAAAGATTGTGTAAGATTATTATTTGTAGTATTGCCTATGTTTTATTGTATCCTGTATGTTATTTTCAGGTCACACTGTTAATAAAACCTGGGTTGACACCGAAATAAAATCAAAACGGCGAGCGTTTTTAGAAGGTCTTAGTACAGGTGCGAAGAATCCTACCTCAAAAGGCCGGCGACTAATCGTAGTGCACATTGGAAACGAGGATGGTTTTGTGCAAGACGGTAGCTGGGTGTTTGAATCCAAAGGCACCGGTGATTATCACGAATCAATAGATGCTGCACATTTTGAAAACTGGTTTGAGAAGATATTGCCCAAGTTAGGCGAGAATGCAGTTGTCGTCATGGATAACGCGCCTTACCACTCTAGGCGACAGGAAAAAACACCCAGCTCAACATGGTTGAAGGCTAACATTCAGCAGTGGCTTCGTAACAAAAATATCAGTTTCGATGAAAAGGAACTAAAAATACAATTATTAAATAGAGTAAAAATGGTGAAGAACCAATATCAATTATATGTCGTAGACGAATTGACAAAGAAATATGGCGTCGAAGTACTAAGACTCCCTCCCTATCATTGTGAATTAAACCCAATTGAGTTGATTTGGGCTGATGTAAAGGGGCACGTGGCTAGAAACAATACTACGTTTCAATTTGCAAAAGTAAAGGCACTATTAAGTGAGGGTATGGCGAAAGTCACGCCTGATCGGTGGAAGAAATGCGTGGAGCACGTTCATAAAGAAGAAGAGAAGTTTTTCAAACTTGATTTTATTGTAGATGACGTGATGGATAAATTTATTATACATGTTACAGATTCTGATACTACAGACTCAGAACAATCGGCGTCAGACTGAATAAACAATGATTTCTTTAAAAAAATGTTTCACTTTTATCCTCATTTCCATAAACATTATTATTATTCTCATTTCAACTCAATTTCTTTATATTAATTGTTACCTTTTTAGAATAACATATTAATAAATAAATTGTCTACTAAAATATATAATACAACTTTCAAAAAGTTACGCACCCCTGTATTTTCTAATGACCTTGCATTGGTTTTGTTTACATTTGGTATCGCTTCTCGTTGGCCCTACTATAGTTGTTTTATTAAAGATTTTGTCGATCATTGATAATTTCCATCCAATTTTTTTGTTGTCTTTTTTACTTGGCCACTTTAATCCTCTCCCAAGACAATTGACGAAAGATTCTCCGAATATAAAGTGACGCAGATTTTAAGTCCGGGAATTTCCTATCGATCAGCGAAAACCGCATCAAAATAGACCAAGTAGTTTTTACCTGCAACCCGAACAAACAAACACAAAACATGTAAGAAATAAAAGGCTACACTTTTTTTTATATTATTATAGATATCATTTCAAACCTTATTTTACGTTTGAGTATTGTTTTATAAATATATCTAGTTTAAGTAACTCAAGTATATATAAGTGCTCTTCTTTCGACAGGTTCTTCATAAATGAAGGCACATCTAAAGACTTGTCTAAATTGAGCAAGGAGATACGCCATGAACGCGAAAGCTATCGCGAATTAACCGGACGGTACATAGAGAAGTCGGAAGCGATTCCCCTCAAAGAGACCCATTATTCCGACCTCTCAAACAAGGAATCGATATTACGAAAAGAGAAGAAAGACTCTAAGCCCAAAGAGATAAAGACTAAAATCAAACATTCGGACTCTGGGAGGAGCGAGATGAAGATCAACGTCAGCGTGGGGAGTAAAGTGTTGATAGTCGAGCCCCTGGGGGTGTACGATTGCATCAATTTGGGGAGGAGGATCGACGTGCAGTGGCCTTCGGAGTGCCAGAGGGAGAGGGGCGGCAGGAACTTCTGGGGAAGCTGGGTGCCCCTCGCCGGCATGGATGGACTGGTGAGTTAATGGATTTTATAAAATGTCAACTTAATGCTTTATTTTACTTCCACAAAACTTTTTTAAGCTATAGCTCTTATCGCGGGCTTTGGATCGCGGCGACCGAATCAAGAAATTCCGTAACGAAAATAAAACCTAACACCCCGCACTCCGCCTATCGCGTAGCTCGGCTAAGCGTTCGCTTAACGTGTATATGGTACGACTGTACGAAGCTCGCACGGATCGAGACGAGCTGCTCCGAAATCGGACGAATACGTAAGCAGCTGTTTGTGAGAAAGTATATAGGTGTATAGGTATCTAGCATATCTTCATAATGCCATACTCACCGCATGTGCGCCCCGTAAGTATACATGGAGGTATATATGTATACATAGGTGATTTTTTATCGGTCACCACGCTCAAAAAGTGTAACTTGAATTAATATAAAAAAATACTGCATAAATAAAAAAATAAATAAATAATTATAATTGCATAAGTTGATAAAAAATGCTATGCAATAGCTATACCGCGGCAGTCCCCGGGTGCCACAAGGAGTTTTTTATGGTAGTGTAGGTTTGCGTTTGACCATCGTCTCACCTGATGTAGAGTGATGACACAGCAGCAAGCTTACCTAGAAGATACCTATTCACTCGTGACTTGAAGATTTCAAGATTGTATTTGTCAGGAAAAACAGACTCCGGCTAATTATGCCACTTTTCGGCAGTGCGCATTAGAAAAGATGAAGCGAAACGCTTGGTTCTGACTGGTGATGTTTCCACCAAATTCCTTTTAGTATATTGTTACGAGGTACGCAGGACTCGAATTAAAATCACGTTGGAATTACTATAGAGTTTATTAGAACTATACAAACATTTATAACATAGGTACAAATATAACTAGACACTACTAGTACAAACTGCACGATTCAATAACGCGCAAAGTCCGTCACTGTACCGCTTATCGAATGCATGTCTTATACGAGCAAGATACGTAATCCTCGCTTGACTGCCCCACCCCTCCAACAATCGACTGCGTGGACTGAGTTTTTTCCAAGTAAACGTAATCTGCACACCTGGTTAATTATTCCTGCGAACGCTCATAAACGCAAACGATAACAATAGGCTATTGTCTAATAGCAAATTTTAAACACAAGTAAACAAAAGAAGTCCAAATGCGGGAAGGGTAATAAACCAGGTGCGCATTTCTTTGTCGGTATTATTACATATAGTAATAACAAAGAAACTATGTCCATATATTATAGTCTACACAACTGGCCAGCAAATTATAGAGGCGAGTCGAAGCCAACCTAATTTGAAGTAATACAATGAATGATTTGTTGTTTATGAGAACGTAGGTTAGTTAACTGAAAAAATGCGAAGATCAACGCCATCTATTTTGCTAATCCGTCTATTGTAAGGAAACGACTTTATTCATCGGAATAAAATGTATCCAAAGTGTTAATTGGGGTTATGAGTCAGCACTATGTCGAGTTTAGTCATATACGTTCAGTAGTTTCCAAAAAAGATGCGCGATCGCAGCGCCGTCTTTTTCGCTATCTTCGTCTATCCCACGGAAACGACGTTATTTATCGGGATACAAAGTATCCTGAATTTCGCTCAGGGATATTCTAAAACGTGTATTTTTAGAATATGCTAGTCCGAATTAGAACCCCGGATTTTTTTCACATTTTTTAAACACATTGTACAAACTTGAACCATTTGACATGTGCTGGCCAGGGTTGGGCAGTATTTAATTCACTTGTAATTAAAATACGTAATTGAAATACAAATACCTATTTTGTATTTCAAATACCTGACATTGAGGTATTTTGTAGTTAGTATTTGGTTTCAAAATACATTTGAACATTAAGCTATCGTATTGATGGGTGTATTCTTCAGGAAAAAGCGCTTGATAGCTTACGGAAGCAAATTTTTTTCCCTATATTTTCCTTACGATTACTCTGGAACTATGTATCTTAAAAAAATTCACAGTCAGGTCCGCAACTATACACTTAAAGCTGCATTTAGTTTTTTTTATACTGTACGGCCATAGTATTTTTTAATATCTTTTAATTTTGTTAGTAGTGTATTTATAGATCCTAATACCGAACTGTATTTTGTATTTTAAATACATGCGAGATAGTATGTTTTAATTAGTATTTCAATTAAAGCAAAGCATGTATTTTGCCAGTCGTGGTAGCGTGATGGCTAGCACACGCGTCCCCAAATGCAAAGGGCGCGGGTTCGATCTTGGCCGGAACGCATGCTCCACTTAGGCACTTTTCTGACCTAATGTGCATATTTTTATAATTACCACGTGCTAATAGCTGTGAAGGAAAACATCGTGATGCAACCTACACATCGAGATAACCGATGTATCAAACCTGCCAATCCGCCTTGGACAAGGCCCGCGCCCAGCAGTGTGACATCTATGGGCTG
Source organism: Dendrolimus pini (assembly GCA_949752895.1). NCBI lineage: Eukaryota > Metazoa > Arthropoda > Insecta > Lepidoptera > Lasiocampidae > Dendrolimus > Dendrolimus pini. The sequence goes on from OX457135.1 coordinate 19,560,742, forward strand.
TTATTACTACTATTACTATGTATTTTGCCCAGCTCTGGTGCTTGCTTATAACCCGAGTACATACATTCAACGATGTTAAGTACCGCAAAATGGGGGGAATCGGGACACTTTTAAGTTCGACATTGATTTTTATCGTTTTTTTTTGTAGTTATAGTAATAAAACGGAGATCATAATGGTTCCGGTAGTTAACATTTTCATTTCTAATGCATTAAGATATAGTTTATTAAAGAATAATCATAAAAAGTTACAAAAACTCACTTGAACCTTTCACCCAGGCATTGGGGTGAATCGGGTCATTTAAGGGGTTAATAGAGTTTTTCGCTAGGGTTGACATTTTCATACTATACCTTCAATACAAATTTCACCCAACCTTGACCCAATATTTTGAAGTACGTTTTTTTAAAATACTTATGACAGGATGACTGAGTGTTGCCAGATTATAGAAAAAATATTGCAAGCTTCAAATTTAAATCCTACCACAAAGTTTAACACGTAACATAAATGTGTATATAAGGTCGCAAATAAAACTTGAGGTTTGTCCCAATTCACCCCCTAGACCCTATTCCCCCCATTTTACGGTAATTATCCTTTCCAGGTCGTACACAAATGGACGCCCAACCACAGGGACCCGAAGCTGCGTTCGCACGTCGACAAGAGCATACTCCTGATACAGATCGACGATAAGTTCGTTCCGATCGCCGAGAGCTGCGTGCAGGACCTCGGCGACGAAGTTTGAGCCTCACTGCTACGGTAAATACGGTTCAAAATCGCATACACGTGACTTGTAGATAGTGAATTATAATACAGTATGTTAATAATGTTGATCTGAAGAAGAACCTTTGATGAGGCATCGTTAGGACTTACTCTGACGGTATCGAGCCAGAAGATCTCGGGTCTACCCGATCTGCTGGAGTAGTTTTCAGTCGGAATTCTTTTCAGGTTAATTTTCATTATGCTTACTGCCTATGAGTAGAAAGAATGATTTGTTTGTGTGATTTGGTTACGGAACCCAAAAATGCGTTGAATCGAGAGTATGAGAATTTCGTAAACTACTGCGCAGAGGTTATTGAAACTATACTAACGGCACGCTATGATGGCCGTTTTGACACATTAGTGACGCTGACGTCAGAAAAGCTAAATAAATAAATAAATAATCGGCAGACAAACACACACATTGCATATCCCCCAAATTAAGCAAGTTACGCTTGTGTTATAACGGACTACTCTGGGGCTGATCCCAGACACCCAGACCATAGTGGATAACGGAGAAAATACGTTTCCGAAATTTGCTATACCAGGAATCGAACCCGGAACCTCTGCGTTGCAGTGAGGTAGGCCGGCAAAGCCTTAGCCCTCTCAACCACAGAGGCGGTCAAAAGGTTTTAACATATTTAAAAATTCACTTAGGAATCATGTTCGTCTTACGCAATAATATATGTTACTTTACAATACTTTAGACTGTGATCCGCTGTCCATGTATGACATTTTTATTTATTTTTTCCTCTTCGTTTGTTGCATAATAATTTAAGAATTTCCTTTGAGTCAGTTTGCCTGGAAGAGATCGCTTTTACCAAGTAACTATTGTCTTTTTGTGCATTTTTGTAATTTTTATTTTGGTGAACAATATAATGCTGTCTATGTCTACGAGTCGTATCTGTTATACATTCGATATTTTTTATGACTTATTTGCACATCATCACTGTTAATAATAAGGAACAACAATTTGTACCTTTTTTGAAGGTAGTTCGTTATTTATATAAAACTGGGTATACGTCCAAATGGCCATCATAACGTGCTGCTAGTATAATTTTGGTTGAAAGTATCTTTCGGAGCCACCTTCACGTTATTGGTTGAAAACCCTCCAAGACGGAACCAGCAAAAATTTGTTGCCAAAGTGTCACACACGCCTCATTGGGAATTACCACAAACAGGGCGTTCCATTAGTAGCACAAAATGCTCAGTTAGCCGTTCCACAAGGCGACCGCGGTCGTTGTGGTCGTGGCGAAAACGACACTAATGACGTCATCATTTTCAAGACCCATGTCAAGAGGTGGGTCGAATAGCCGTTCCACTTGGATTTACGATTGTAACGCCGGCAAGCAAGTGGCACAGGATAAATCGCTATCGTGAACGTGGTCGTTGCGAGTCCCTAATGGAACGTACACGAAGTGGTCAAACACAGATAATTGAAACGAACGTTAAACTGATGTTTTCTCCCTCTAACTACCTAGAATTTGTATTTGATTAAAAGAGACGGTATAATTCTCTTGGTAATAGCGCAACAATTTTGATGACAGCTGGCAGATTGTGGACATGACTAATATGGACCCTGAAAGGGGTTAAAGCTACCACTACTAGTTTTAACTAGCTAACTAAGGGTTCCGTATTTTGTTTTGCGTGTTTTAAAAGTTTGATCTAAACCGCGACTTTATGACTAGCAAAATGTAAATATATTGTAAATAATGTAAAGAAATTTATAAATAAATGTATCTATACATAATAAATGTATGTCCCATCTCTAATTAATATTTATAAAAAAAGTAATTGATAAGCTAGAAATTATCTGTTTTTTATTTTTGTTAATATATTTTTTTAAATAAAAATTGATCGCTCCCAAAAACAACGTTGTAGTCCCATCACGACACCAAATGTGTATATTGTATATTTAAATTATTTATTTTGGCAAATCTATAATTATATTATTATTGTATGTAAATTGAGTTGTATGCATAATTTTAAAAATTGTCTGATGTCTAATGTCTTTTTATTACAAGACAAGTTTTGATAAAGAACATTAAACAAATCTTCAATATAAAAAACACCTCAAAAAACCCCTGTAAATTCTTCTTTATAAGAGGGAACCACATGTCTTATCTTGCATATTGATGTAGAAAAACCACTGGACTGTCAAGAGTATTAAATTGAAAAGAATCTTATTAAGACATTAGAAAAAGGAAAATACATTTTAGCGCTCGCGTAGACATTACGCCGCCGCGCTACTATTCTGTGAGTGTTGTGTGTGTCGTATACACGCGCGCTTAAATAATAAAATGTCGATTAAAAGTTCAGTAGTGTTTTGCTATAGCAAAATGTAGGACTAAGACTTGGGGGTTTTTAATTGTATAATTCGATGAAGAAACGTATGTATATCACTGTTTTATTTTGTTAATAATACAATATCATTATTGCTGCTTCGATCAAAAATGTGAAATTTAACATAAAATCGGCTTTAAAACATGCATACAATACAATTACGTAGATATTTGTTCACTGTTGTTAAATATATCTACCTATATATAGCGAAAAAACCTTAATTGTGATGTGTATTTAATATTATTATCGTGTATGATATTTATTGATAACTTTGTATTGTTTAACATACAGATGAATAGAAATGTATAAACATTTACGGCGCGTTGTGTTTTATGAATTTAAAATTCGATATAAATTGAAGACAAAATAATAATAATGTTAGTGATTGTTCTTTATGTGACAGTTGGGATACTGTTCTTGTGTTAGCCTGCGACGTTAATCACAGAACACACGCATGACGTTTTTAAAACTGACCAATCATCGGTGTGCTTCGATTCAGATTCGACCAATGAGAAACGTGATGTATTATGAACGGACCAATCAGCTTGCATCACGCCAACCTACTTTCAGAGCCATTAAGTGTTATACAAATCTTCTTCTTTGTTCAATAATGGAAAATCTTCTTTAATATAATAAGTTGGAGGTGTTGCGTAAGTACAGTCGCGGAATGAATGTATTCGTCACCTAGAGTCGACTTTTGCTTGCACGAGTACAAGAAACACAATGCACTCAACCGAACTATGAAAGATCTGCCTACTAAATTATCACAACATTTATTGATTCTGAGGCGATACAAAATTCGCCGTGTCAGCTACTTATGTAATAAAACATATTAATAAGTATAGTACAAGTAAAAACATTTTTATATTTACATTTTATTCACATACTGTATAGTAAAATTGCAATAGTGTGAGTACTGTGAACTTGTTTAGTTTTAGTTAGTTTTGTTAGTAACTAGCTTTAGTTAATCAACGTGTATGTATATTTTCTTTCGTAATATACATAGTAAAATATAGTTATGATGCAAGTTTTAATTTTTTATATAGCTAACACGAAAACAGTATCCCATGTTCATTAGAAATTATTTGAAATTATCGATCTAGACAATTTGAACTTTCATGCTAAATCCTCAATTTGATCATATCTGCTATGAATCGTTATTAAAATGTTTAATGAGGAATATGTAAAAGTTATTTGGAATTCTATCGCACTCGTAGCCATTGGGTGATGCAGTCTGTCAATTGCGATTTTGTTTAATTATGACAAATAAATGTTAGAAAACTCGACACATACTTCTCTCTATTTGTGTCTATCTCTGTTTTCTTTTTCGTGGCTTGCTACATGCATGCATAAACGAAAATCGTTGTTCCAAAAAAGTTTGTACACAGCGTTACAATGGCAAGATATAATGAAAATATTGTCCAAGTAAAACTAAACTTTGACAAGCCACAACATGTTGTGAAGCGGTGGTAAATTAGATTAGGCTCCCATAGAGTAAATAATAACCATAAACAAAATTAAAACTATAAATCATTGATATGAACAATTTGACGGTAGGGCAAATAAAAACTTTAACAATACTCATTGACAATTGACATCATTGTCTTCCATGATCACGGCTACTGAAAAGTGGCCGAAACGTCGGATGAATAAAAAACAAATAAATTACCGCGCTTAAAACCGTTAAAACGTAGTTTTATTATGTACACTAGTCGCGAAAACTTAAGAAAATATTATGTAAACTTTGATAGTTTTAAAAGCCCTAAAAGATAAAAGTTCCGATATATATATGATGTATGTATGTATATGTTCTATCAATCTTAACACGGTTTCTATAGCTTCAGTTATTAATCTGAGGTGTTTTCATATCTAGTTTTACGTATTTACCATTTTCACTATGTCACAGTAACGAGAACTTCAGTATTCTAGAACTTATTTTGAAAAAATAATTATTGACAGTTGTGCATTCCCCAATGGCAATAAGCACTTCGCGCGCTCACTTCGACACTACTGTGTCTGGAATAATGTCCGCTGGCGTTTCCATTGGGTAACTTGAAACTAAGACCACGAATCCGTAACAAATTGTACGTTATCACTTACTTATGGCTGTTATGAAAATGAATGAATCTAATAGATTACTCTTTGTAAGTCAAATTTCTACAGCTTCCAAAGCAATTTTACTGATAAAAAAGAGAGAAGCGATGCAAAATTAACCCCAGCTAAATATTCCTAGTCTTTTTAAAAGACTTTCCTTCCCTTCCATTCTGTATGACCGCTCTTGGTAAGACACAGCAGCTACATAACGCTTTTTCTGATCTAAAATCAGTTACGTCAGCCTTCTGTGGCTGATGTGAAAAACCCATAACTGGACGCGAACTAGCTAATGTTGGAATTGTGAAACTTGAAAAATGTTTATATGTTTTAAACTTGAGATTCCCAAACTGGGCGATATTGATCCCCTGGGGTTGAAATCATCGGTTCCCCAGAGGTCGATATGAAAACCGATTTTGAGTGTCGACAAGGTCTAAATATCGACCCCTATTCTTAAACACAAGTTCTTATTTGAAACTATCCAGATACTGAATGACTATTTAGTATTTTAGAAGGAAGTATCATTGTGGTACTTTAAAAAAACACACGTCGATAAAAGCGTGCAAAAATTAGTACAATATGAAATGCTCGGCAAGTCAATTGAAATGAAATGAAATTTATTTACATAACGAGTACAGGGAACATAAAATAATTAAACAATACGATGACAATTCTGTAGGAGCGTCCAAAGTTAGCTCTGGTGCCCGCACTAGGTCTCAACAGAGCCTGTGTGGCGGGCCTCAGTGGAGTTCGCTTCGGTTTCGAATACCTATCTTTTTCTTTTATTGCCTGGTATTATTAGAACTAAAGAACAATTAAAAAGGAAAAAAAAATTAATGAAAATAAAATAAAATCTACATAACTACGTGCCTAGATGCGTTGGTGAGTGAGTATAGATTAATGGTGTGTGTGTGTGTGTGAGTGGATGCGTGTGCGTGCATGCGTGCGTATATGTTATGAGTGTATGCTTGTGAGTAATTGGACATGTTTGTGCAAGATAATTTGGCTGTGGGAGTTGGAGGTATCAGTTCATTTTGGAAAAGGGGTCTCTTGCCCAAAGTAGTTTGGGAATCCCTGTTTAAACAGTATTATATCGTAAGTATAGTTCACATGAATATTGCTTAACGCAAGTTTTCATAACCAGTGCTTACAACTATACGAATTTACGCCATTAATGTGAATATATAATTGGACAATACTTTTAAAATTGTAGTTTCTGTTTAAAAAATCTGGAAACGCCGAATGGACATCATATAAAAAAAATGAGTATATATTCTCAAGTTGCCTTAATATATTTTAGACTGATTTTTATAATCGTGAGCGTATCTAAGCCGATATTATAAATATAATATTATGTAAATGAAATATAATTAAGGTTATATCAGTATAGTACTGGGTTCTTGAAAATAAACTGTTTTAATGTAAGAACAAAACGCAGTGTACTTATAACATTCTCCACTTAAGGCGGTTTCACACTATTAGTATATCGTATCGTATGTAATTGATGTGAGTAATAAAATATTTCATACTTTTGCCTCTATTTAAAAAACAGTTGTTAAAAATAAAAATGGAACTCTGTGTTCGAAATTTAAATCAACATATCTTTTTTGTTTACGAGTTTAGTTAATTCTGTTATAGTTTGATACAATTCTGCGACAATCACTTATGTTTTATATTATTAAATCAATGTTCTTGAATAATATGAATATGAAATTAATTTGCACAAATGGAATAAATGTAAAAAGTTCGTATTAGGAAGGCATAATCCGTCCACGTAAATGCGATTCCGCGTGCATAATTATGCATGTATAGTTAATTTGTCATATGTTTGCATATGCATAATTATTATGGGGTACTGGGAACATGTGTATCTATGTTAAGCTCGTAATTTAAAACCATGCTCATGCTCAAACCAATAGTATAATCAATAAAATCGAAATGTCGTTCTGCCCTTTCGATTCTCGTGCATTCAAAAATAATTTTAAATTCAGACTGGTTGCCATCTTAAATGTCGGTTTGCATGAGCAATGGTCTAATACGGCCCTAAAAGTGTAAGCCGCCGTTAAATGTTCCAATGTTACATTATATCAATATCAGAATAAATCCACAAATAAAATGGTACATGGAATTTATTTATTTTATTTACTCCCATCCAAGGATTCTGGTGCCCTACCTGTATTTGTTTATCGACTTTCCAAATGCGTCTTACTTATAGCGTTAAAATAACGCCTTAACGATTAGTTACAAAAGTGTTAATAAGTACATGAGTTGTCTGTCAATTACTAAGATAATTAACAATACACATTAAACACTTGGCTATAACTACGTGATACAGCCGCTAACACTGGTATTATTCCAAATATAGCAGAGCAAGCAGAGCATTATAGCAATATGGGTTCTTCCAAAAAAGCGTTAACAGACATTTAGTCTCTATGTGGTAGACTTCCTTAGCGCTCGTGTACACGCAGTGGCGTAGCGTAGTGGGGGCGGCAGGGGAGGCCCGCCCCGGGCGTTACTTTTTAGGGGGCGGCAATATTTCACAATAAATAATATAAATATTTGCACCATGTCATATTTTTATCGCTACTACAAATTCTGACCGATTGAAAAGAGCACGGAATTTTTCATTACTTATTCTGTGAATCTCCTTTCTTTGAATTATGTTTTGTAGCGACTGCTGGCAACACAATAGAAGTAGAATTTTCAAAGAGAGTTTTTGGCGGGAACTGAAAGGAGACGTTGTGCTGTGCAGTTTTATTTTCTAAAAATGTGTATAATTACTCTAAAATGAACAATAGTTGCAGGATATTGATAGTTTTTGAGTAGAAATTATGTGTTTTTGTGAGAAATGTGAACTGTATAGTCAGATGTGATCTTTCGAGTTTTCACAAGAACTCCATTGAATGGCGTCGGTTGTAGCCTGCAATACAACTGCGCTACTATACGAAGACCTATTAATTAACATGTTTCCGACTGAAAGACTTTGATTCTATGGTCATGAATAAATTAAAAAAAAAAGAATTTTCAAAGGAGTTTTTGGCGGGAACTGAAAGGAGACGTTGTACTGTGCAGTTTTATTTTCTAAAAATGTGTATAATTACTCTAAAATGAACAATAATTGCAGGATATTGATAGTTTTTGAGTAGAAATTATGTATTTTTGTGAGAAATGTGAACTGTATAGTCAGATGTGATCTTTCGAGTTTTCACAAGGACTCCATTGAATGGCGTCGGTTGTAGCCTGCAATACAACTGCACTACTATACGAAGACCTATTAATTAACATGTTTCCGACTGAAAGACTTTGATTCTATGGTCATGAATAAAAAAAAAAATCGGTTCAGTAGGTCCAGAGGTTATCCCCCTACAACGTCACAAACACACAAACTTTTTTTATAATATTAGTATAGATTAGTATTAAATTGAAATACTTAAATAAAAAGAATTAAATAAAAAAAAATTAAAAGCTACACCGGCTTGCGTAAGCCAGAGTACCCATTTTCGGCCGTATTTTCATCCCTCCGGGAAAATTATGAATATTGATCTTACAGTTTCGGGAGTCAAGACTTTTTTTTAGGAAATTTCCTCCTCTTTTCGAATCTGTTTTCAAATTTGAAAAATCTTTATTACTTTTTGAGATATTTGCAAAAAAAACTAAACCCCCCCTTTTTTTTAAGTTAATTGTTAATAACTTTTACAGTTTTTGCAAGCGGACCTTCATATTTTTCAAAAATCATCTAGATGCCATTCCGAATCGAATGACACCTCATTTATAATTTTCGGAGACTGCTGAAAAAAGTTGGTCCAAAAGGCACTTGTTTACTAGTCTATGATGGCCGCTTGAGAGTGCCAGTACAGTAACGACAGCGCGCTAACGGTGTCATATTGTATACGCATGCATTAATAGAGTTTGTCCATGGGCGACGGTAGCCACTCGCTATCAGGTGGTTCATTTGCCTGTTTACCTAGAAACAAACATAAAAAATGATTATTTACCAACGGCCAGCTTCTTTTTAACTTGTATTCTGAAAATATAACTTAAAATTGATACAAACTACCATATCACGTATTTTTAAATTTTATACGTTAAAAAAGTTTTAGAACTAAATAAGTTTACAGATTTATACAAAAATATGGAGAATCGATACTAAGGAATACTAGCGAACAAGGAGAAATGAACTATCAAGGCAACGCACTAATACTGGAATTGTTGTTCCTTGTACAATATATCTATGAAATGTCCTTAAACTTAATTAGTATGTAACTAATAATTATAAGCAACTTACATTGTATAAGCAGTATTCGCATAATATAAAATGAAACATTCTATTTTCATTAAAATAAAATTTATTCAATTTTAATAAATATTTTTTAAAACAATTCCTTGCTATTCGTAAATATTGTAACTATAGTTTTTTTTAATTAAATATATCTATAATCAGGTATTTAGACAGTGAGCCTTGCAGGTTGATATCAAACGTGAATAACAATAATTATGACTCGTCTGAAACAAGGGGCCATCCATAAAATACGTTTAGAGGGGGGGGGGGGGGGGGTAGTCCTAAATTTTAAACATTAAATAAAAAATTAAATAGAAAGCCTTTTTATTTGGTCCATAACAAACATATTACAGTATTCAATAATTGTAAAATGTCATATTTTTTTATTATACGTCAAATTGTTGTTATTATTTATTTTTTATTATTCTATTTTTGGACCCTCCGTCCGTTGTTTTGAGACATTACATTTCAAAATCTAATATGTTAAGGTAATTACGGAGCTACTGTTTTAATTTAATAATTTAAAAAAATAGTGAAATTGCCAAATATGTGATGTCACACAAGGAAGGGAGGGGGCCCCTCCCCGTCCTTGTCACAGCTGGTGTCATCATTCAAAAATTCGTGTAACGTGATTTGTGGATGGCTCCCAATAGAAATCTGAGATTTTTTGTTTCACTCACACACATGAGCTGAGCTTCTATTTTAACACGGTTTCTATAGTGTTAATAATTGTTCTGGTGTCCCTGCTCCATTTGGGATATTAATGTTAGTGACCGTTTCACGAAGATGTGGCGATGGGCTTAATGTTTTATTCCTAATACGACTCATTGTTAACACTTGACTGTATTGTATTTAATTAATTAAACTTAAATGAAGGGCTGATTACAAATAAAAAAGGCACGGAGCGAACTGTAAATTGCGTGTATTGCTCTCAACGGTTGGAGGCGGAAGAGAAGGTGGGATACAAAGGGGATGCAACAACGGATGGGGATTTTAGTGTTGCTTGTGCAGAATCAGTGTTGCAAGTAAACTAAATATTGTGAATGTTGGGTAATCCAACATGCTGCCTGTCTAAGAAAAAAAAAATTAAGTTTTTTATTTATTAAAAATTAATTATCAATGCTAACTTTATATCTTTATAAGAAGGCAACATTTATTCTGCATGGAAGGAAGGAACACATTACAAGTACAAGTCTTAATTTAACAAAGAACATTAAAAAACTTAATTGTATACATTATTATATATATATATATTTTTTTTTTAACAAAGCTGAATTACAGACATAAGCTACAAAGTGTACCATTATTATTATTATATATATTTTTTACAAAGCTGAATCACACACATTAGCTACAAAGTAGCTTGGAACAGAGTAGTTAGTATACAATGAAACATACAAAAAATAGAACACTTAGTTTAAATCACATCTTAATCTAATCTTATAGGCTTACATCTACAAAGATATATAATAAACAATGAAAATGAACCATAAAATATCTAGTCAATAAGATGAAAGTACAATTTTGTTACATTGTAGTTTAATTTGTGTCTATGGGTAGCACACAGATTTTGCCAATAGAGCGATATGCCTTTGTTTCTAGAGCCTTTCTAATTCTAGATTGTTTAATCAAAATCGGTCCCGCAAAATCTAAACCTATTCTTTGGAATGATCTGCTTGGGTTCACTCTTTCAGATGGGAGCGTGCCCATGAGTTGCTTGGCTGTATTAGCCTTTAGTTTAAAACAAATAATACATTTATGTATGACCCTTTTGACTTCTCGCATACCGTGTATGATCCAGAATCTTTGATTAGTTGAGGACAAAACTAGCCTAGGACCTGCATGAAGGTTTTTCAAATGTTCATTATGAATTATCAAATGTGTGATGTACGAGTCTCTAGGTAAAATAACAGGGTGTTTCTGTGAATAGGCAATCGCCGCATTTTCTAAACGACCACCTGCTCTTAGTAGGCCTTTGTTGTCAATGAATGGACAAAGAGCCTTTAGATTACCCTTTAAAATTTGATTTTTACCTTGTAATTCAAGTATATCAGATTTGAAATGTTTTTGTTGTTCAAATTTTATTATCAATGATAAGGAGTCATTTAATTCACTACTGGAAATGTAACTTAATTTATTTTTAAAAGAATTTGCTTTTATATTCTTAATAAATCTTAAAATATATGCTAATACACGTTGCATTTTATTAATACTAGAAAATTTGTTTAAAAAATCTAAATCTAAATTATTGTTTGAAGTAGTACAGACCATAGCCTTTATAGACATTGAGGCACTATTAATTTCTGGAAGCTGACAGGGCATAGGTGTATTATTAAAACTAACTGGTTTATAGTAACTACTTCGTAAATTATCTGGACCATTCCACCACAGATGGTGTTCCTGAAGTTTATGGGGTAAAATACCTCTGCTAAGACTGTCTGCTGCATTTTCATCAGAACTAATGTAGGACCAAATATAATTGTCTGTCAGTTCTGTAATTAACTTAACTCTATTCGCTACGTATGTATTTAAAGTATTAATATTGGTTCTCAACCATGCTAGAACAATTTGAGAATCACTGTACAAAATGACGTCATCAATAATAAGTTTTAATTTTAGAGTAGAGTGTACTCTAGCTACAAGTTTGGCAAGCAAGACCGCCGCATTGAGTTCGAGTCTGGGCATGGTAAGCTTTTGTTTGAGTGGGTTCACACGTGACTTTGAACAAAGCAAAGAAACCTTTACGTTGTGTAAATCGTCAAGGACACGTAAGTACACACAACAACCATATGCTGAATTCGATGCGTCAGCGAAACCTACTATCTGAATAGAGCGTGCCTTGCAAAAACCAGTATAGCGTGGTGTAGTGATTGGTGACATACTTTGTAAACCATCATAGAACTCAGACCAAGCTTTAAGTAAGTCATGAGGAGGATGCTCGTCCCAGCCTACCTGTGCCTTCCATAACCTTTGCATTATAACTTTAGCTGAAACAATAATCGGTCCAGCGAGCCCAAGCGGATCATAGAACTTTCCAATGAAGCTTAAAATATCACGCTTAGTTGAAGGCATATTGGCATTGGATTGAGGCGATGAAATGAGAAATGAGTCTGTGACTGTATCATATTTTACACCTAATGTTTTGATATAATTGTCTTTTTCTATATCTATGCTGTCTAAGTGATGTTGTGATATTGGAATTTCTTTTAACAACTGTGGACAATTGGAAAACCACTTATGTAATTGAAAACCACCTCGATTAAGGAGACTGCAAAGTTGTCTTTTAGCTTCAGTTAATATTTCAGGTGTTTTCTGTGATACAAGTGCATCATCAACATACATAGAATTTTCAATAATGAAGGCGGCTAGGGGAAATTCCTTCTTATATTTATCAGCTAACTCTTTTAGACAACGAGTTGCCAAATACGAAGAACTTTTTAGACCATATGTGACGGTGTTTAACTGTAAGCATTGAATGTTATTTTTAGGGCTATCCCTCCAAAGGATATTTTGTAATGACTTATATTTTGGATCGAGCGATATCATTCTGAACATACTTTTGATGTCAGCATTGAAAATATATTCATCAACCCGGAATAGTAATAATATATCTAATAATTCATTTTGAACAACAGGACCATTCATCAATATATCATTCAGTGATACTTTGTTACTAGTTTTCATTGATCCATCAAAGACGACACGACACTTTGTGGTCTTTTTATCCAACCTGAGAACAGGGTGATGTGGTAAAAAGTATACAGGATCGTTGTAAAGATCATATTGACTAATATCTATAATTGTGGCATGGCCTTGTTGAATATATTCTTCAATGAATTCTTTGTACAAGTTATATAAATTGTAGTCTTTTAAAAACCTATTTTCTAAATTTTTGAATCTTTTTAAAGCTAAGTCAAATGAATATCCTAAAGTTTGGTTAATTGTAGGTAAGGCTAATTTAAGTGGTAAAGCTACTTGAAATTGATTAGTTTCGGAATTTAATTGAACTGTTTTACTGAATATCTTCTCACATTCTTCATGTTCTGGTAACTTTTCAGGGAAAGTTTCAGGAATACTTTCAGTTTTCCAGAATGAAGTGAGGGTGTCATTAAGTGAATTTTCACATGTTTGGCAAAACAGAGAAGTCACCTGGTGTGTGGAACCGATGTTGAGAAACGGATCTTTAGCAAGTGACCCTGCCAGGATGCAACCAAACTGCGTGTCCAGGACAGGGACATAAAGTCCGCTGCCATCGGCTTCCATCTGCTCTACCATCTGTTTGTTAGGCAATAAAACCTGGAAAAATATGTCTGCACCTAACAAAATGTGAATCACACTCGGTTTGTGGATGGAATTGTCCGCTAATATGGTACCTGGAGGCAGCTTTAAGTTTTCTCTGGGCATCTCAGTTTGGGGCATCATTGTAGTGATGTTGTCCATTATGTATGCCATTACTCTTATACAAAATTCTTTATTATTATTAGAGTATATTGGTACATTTACATACTGGCTTACACTACATGTACTGTTACCAATCCCGATGACAGGAATATTTATAGCCTTTGGTTGTATATTTAATAAATGGACAAGCTCGCTTGTAATAAATGATACTTGAGATCCACTATCGAGAAGAGCTTTAACATGCAATTCTGTACCATCAGTGGCTATGAGTTTTACTTTTGCAGTTGGTAGCAGCACTTGTTTTGAATTGGACTCTAATAGCAATGTGACAGGAGATACTTCATCTTGATGAAGTAGAGAATTATGTTTCTCATTGCATATGCCACATTTAAAAAAGTATCTACATTTGCCTTTATGGTCATTTAAACAAATTTTACATAAGTGCTTGTTGAGGACAAACTTTAAGCGGTCAGCGGCTGACATTAACTTAAACTTAGGACAATTAAATAGTTTATGATGTAACTTACATAATGCACAAACCATTGGTGGCGGTACAGACTCTTTCGGAGCTGCTCCTGCAGCACTTTTGGCAATTGCAATGTGTGAAGCCCTAACGCTGAATGGTGATACAGAGTTTACCTTCTCAGCATTTTCAAGGGCTAAAGCTCTATTATCTAAAAACTCAAGTAAAGTTTGTACTGTTGGCTCTGCACTTTTTGATAATTGAAATTCTTTGTTGCACAATATATCTAATTTTCTAGTCAATATACAAAGTACAATTGCATCCCATTGTTCAACATTATGATTTAGATTTCTTAGTGCTGCAAGCTGTTGCTTCACTAATGATACAAAGGATCTAATACATAATGCGGTAGACTTTGTAATGGGAGCTATGTCTAAAAGAATGTTAATGTGTTCATTGGTTATTTTATACCTGTTATTATATCTATTGTGAAGCAAGGTTTTTGCTTCTAAATAGCTATTCCCTACAAGTGGCAAATTTTTAATTAAATCTAATGGTTCTCCTTGTAAAGAATTGCGCAGGTAGAACAGTCTTTGTACATTTTCTATGTTGGTGTTGTTATGGATAAGGGCGTCAAATAAGTCTATGAAGGGATTATAGTCAGAGTAATTGCCTGTAAATGTAGGTATGTCTATGTGTGGCAGCTTACTAAATGTATTATTATTTGATGATTTTTGTGGGATACGTGTAGTCTGTTGGTCAAGCTCTTTAATTTTACTTTCGATGGTGGTTAACGTCTGTAAGTAAACGTCTTCCATGTCTGAGTCGCTCTTAGAGGGGTCGATGGCACATATGTCTAAATTAATGTTTTCGAATTTTTCAAACACTACCTTAAGTCGATCTTTCTTTACAAGGAGCGCTTGAAGATCGAATGTTGTGCCTGTCTCTGTTACTGAATTATGAGCCTTTGTAATGGAGGCTTTTAGAGCAGCCCGCTGCCGAATTAAAGCGTTTGACTGCTGGACAATAGCTTCTGTATTATCCCTTGCCATTCTAGCTATCACACAATTTACTTTAGAATCGAATAGTATGCCACTTAAATATAAACAATAAAATTTTACAAATACGTGCTAACTTAAATTCACAACACAGCTTATGAATAATAACTACAGTCCAAAATCCAAAACACAATTGAAAAATGACAATATAAACAATGTCAAACTTGATTTGACAGTAATAAAACACTGTAATGGCGGCAAAGTTAATGGCCACGTGAAAGGGCAGGTTTGCTACGCTGTATGTTGTTGCGACGCTGGCGCCAATTGACCGTGTACGCGTTGCGTTGAAAACGGGATACCTTTAATGGCGCGCTTTATTTCGACACTAGCGCCGAATTCGTGGCGTCGCAAGCGGCGAGCAAGTGAAACACCCTGGCTTGGCTTGGCTCCTTTGTTTCGAGTTGCAACGCATAGGCGGACTCCAAAGTGCCCTGTTGAAGCGTCGTAGAAAACTCGAAACGCTCTCCTTTGTGACACTAGCACCACTAGTATAATAATCACAAATTTTTACAACTGTTAATTTTCGATGCACTTATTTGATGCTGGCGTCAACACACAAATCTTGATAAAATTACACAAAACACGCGCGGTAATACTGCTCAGCATGTACATACAGTTTGTAAATCGAGAACATTTATCAAATGTTAGAATATTGTGTGACTCTCTTAATGGCGGAACACTCTTATTAAATAGCACGCTGGGAAGCGTGGGTTTACCGCGAGAAGTATCGACACGAACACTTGATATCGCAAATTTACTAATTATCACTCGCGGGCCCTCGTGCGAAGGACCATGTTAACACTTGACTGTATTGTATTTAATTAATTAAACTTAAATGAAGGGCTGATTACAAATAAAAAAGGCACGGAGCGAACTGTAAATTGCGTGTATTGCTCTCAACGGTTGGAGGCGGAAGAGAAGGTGGGATACAAAGGGGATGCAACAACGGATGGGGATTTTAGTGTTGCTTGTGCAGAATCAGTGTTGCAAGTAAACTAAATATTGTGAATGTTGGGTAATCCAACACTCATGATTTTGTTTTTAAATGTTAATTACGGTAAACATTGACATAAAGTACACTAATTTAGCTGATCATTAACGACCTTATTTTTAAAGCTATTAACAAGACTCATTTCGTTACAGTCACTAACACTAACATTATTCTAAATGGAGCAGGAACAGGGCAACACTATTTTAATCGAGACACGTCTCAAAACTCTGAATAAACATATTTTATAATTATCATAGTGAAGTATATTGGTCAATTACGAAATGTCACTTGAGTATGTAAATAATGCAATAAGATGATATAAATTAGTAGTTCAATTCCAGCAAAACTACAGGATTTTCTTAATGCTGGTCACAATGGACGCAGTCAAGCTTGCCTAACACATATATTACGTATTGGTTATCTATGTAAACACAATACAAGGAACTAATTTTAAAATACTGTATAAATGTTTGGTGCTTAAAACATATTACTCTAAAAATAATTAACAAAGATAGACTGGCTTTTTTTACTTACGTCGAAATTGAAGGTTAGCCAGTGTGTACTCAAATAAATGATTTAACATCTATAAATGGACCCAAATAATGGTCTACGAGTTTTACAGTTTTACTAAGCTCGTCGTCTAATTCATCGTTTCTCAATCTGGTCGCGACCCTTATGGGGGTCTCGTTTGTCATTAAAGGGGGTCGCAGCCTGTTAAAAAATAAAAGCTATGTTAGAGATTAAACGTATAATAAACTATGAAATATTATTATAATTTTGTAGTGAAGATGTCGCAAGACTTTTACTTAAGTTTTTGGTATTTTCGTGGGTCGCGACATAAAAACCGTTGAGAAACAATGGTCTAATTCTAATTCGTATAGTTAAGAAGCTCTATGCACAGCGAACAAGTCGTCTGTTACTACTATCGAATTTAAAATTACACACAAACAGAACTGTGTGCACACACAAGCGTATGCACACATACACATTTACTATATATCCAAAATAGCGAACTTGCAGGACGTATCGTGTACAACATGTAACAGGATGGAATTGCCAAGCACCTATAAAGACATGGTGTGAAAAGAGCGTTACCAAAGCCGAAATCTACATAATTACCGTATATCAAACGAGGGCTCTTTGTGAAAAAATATTGTGGCGACCGAGGGTAGAACTGTCCAGCACCGTAAATCAGTTTTAGAACTTTTAGAAAAAAACTAAAACATTCTGGAAGGAAAAGACAAGGACGGATATAGTTTAGAAAGGGATAGACGAAAAACTAAAGACAGAGATAGATAGATGTTAGAAAGGGATAGACGATGAAAGAAAGACAGAGATAGATAGATGTTAGAAAGCGATAGATGTATAAACGAAAGTTCCTGAACAGAAGGTTCGGGAAGGGAGAGACAGAGATAGATAGATGGGTTCCAGAAAATTCTTTCAGGTATATAAAAAGCGTAAGGCGCGCCTACCGGGAAGTTTAGAGTTGAGTTCAGTTCAAGACAGTGAAGCGACAAGTGCGATACGAAAGAGTTGGAAGAAGAGATTAAAAGAAGACACTGACGAGTATAGTGGTGAATTTAGTGACAAGTTTGGTGGACAGTTACGTGAAGGAGGTGTGTAGCGTAGTTCGAGAGAGGAACCAGAAGCGAGCGACACGCGATAATATCGAAGGTGGTCTACGCAATATCCGCGACGGTATTGAGACTGGGACAACTTATCGTCGGGACTGTGCATCGTTGGTCGTGCGTATGGGGGCAACCCTGCAGAGAGGTACTTCGTGCGGCTGTGAAAGTCAATAAAAGCTCTTAGTCAAAAACTGGTCTTTTCTTCCAACCCATAAGTGCAAACCCCCGCTCGCACGTAACAATATTCTTTGGGGAACGATTTTATTTTTAGGTATAAAAAATAGGTTATCTGAAGCCCACAATGTAAAGTGCGCGGGCGCAAGCAGATTATGTCCAAGGTGTATGCGTGCGATTTTTTCTTATTGCTTGAGCTCAGCAGAGAGCCCACCTGATGGGAAGTGCTTACCATCGCCTATGGACATTTGTAATTTGTAACACCGAAGACTACAAATGTGCTGCCCGCTCTCTAGAGGGAAACTTTGGGAGGGAGAGAAATGAATGAGCTTTAATTTTGACGGCCTCTGTAGATGAGCTAAGCCTTTGTCGGCCTACCTTCCTGCAACGCAGAAGCTCCGAGTTCGATTCCTGAGTAGGTATATTTCGGAAACGAATTTTCTCTGCTATTTACTATGGTCTAGGAATCAGCCCCATAGGAATTTGTTGTATGTTACCCATAAAAAAAGCATAACTTGTTTAATTTGGGGGTATACAATATGTCGTGTGTTTGTCTGTGACTATGTCTATGGCTCAATAAAAAAAATACCTTAATAGTGTGAAGAATACAGGCCTCACGGCTTCGGTAAGTGCTGTTACACCTGCTATGCTGCTAAGCAAGCATGTAAAAGGCCTATCTTAATAGAAGGAAATGGAACAATTCCGTTATAAACTTCTTAATTCTTATTAATAATAATTACTTTCGTCTGCTCTTTGTTAATAACTAGTTCTGCAGATTTCAGAAGTAGAAAAGAGATGTTCATAATACATATCAAAGGTGTATAGTAGTAGTAAAATTACAAAGACGTACTAACGTTCTCATAGTGAGTACAGTTTTTAGAATGATGTATGAAATATAATGTACAAATTAATATAATATTAATAATATTTTGCTGTGGTAAATAGTATCTACTAACGTTTTAATATTGTCAAATATTTCTCGTATCATTTATCTAAATACAACACTACATTTTCGTATTGATAGATATAGATAGACATGTAACGTAGCTGTAGAAAATGGATTTAAAAACATATGTTTCTATAGATTATCTATTATAATTTTAAGTGTAGGCGGGCTAATAGTAGCCAAGATATGTGTGCAGTCAGAGTTAGTTAAAGATATTAAATTTGTTAATTATTTACAAGTATTATAAGGGCGATTTTTCAATCATCGGATAAAATTTATCAGTCGAATAAATTATAACCTGAATGAATTTAAAAGTGAGACCATTCTACTGTTTTATTCATGCAAATGACATTTTTAATTTTTTCATGCTATATTGTATTCTATGAATAACTTTATCTGGTTGAAAAATCGGGCCTTAATCGTCCATTATTTCACAGTTTTTGTTTACCTTAAGCTGATTCCATATTTATATCATAATCAATTAGATTATCGCGATGCGTCTTATCGTATGGACGGAAAGGGTCGTATATTTATATAGTTGGAAATGACCTGGTGAATTTTGTATCCAAGCTAGGCATCACGTTAGAAGGTTGCAACGCAATTTTGAATGGTTCAACCAAATGATACATGTTTGAACAGGCTTATGTTTTTATGTTTATTTCTTCGTTCTACCAAATAAGAATTTCCGATTATTTTTACGTAATATTACTTAATAAAATTGTTTTGGAGATTTATATGCGGCAACAAAATAAGTAGTCCACATAACCCCATTTCAATTATTTAATTTTTTGCTATTTAGGCTAAAACGGAATCTATATATATCATATCCATACATATATATGTACCAAACGTAACGTAATGTCTCTCTTGTATGACAGGGGAGTCTCAATCTACTGGCTTTATATGAATGTTTAACACTAACAGGCAAATGACTTGCAATGTTACTTCATAATTGTATAGTGTAACCGCTTTGAAACCTAATATTAGAGGATGACCTCACACATTTAGCCACGAGATGTACATTTTTAGTATATTACATAGATAGATACATCCATCGTCTCTGCCTGACTCAATGGGAAATAGGCGTGATAAAATGCATGTACGTTGTACGTACATAAGTTTGTCAGTTTTGAAAAACTCAATGTTGAATAATGACTTTTTTATATAAAAAATTGTCTATAGATTTCGCTTCAGTTCATTTAAGTTCAAAAACTTAGAGGTGACGCTCAAGTTTTAAACTTAGAGGAAAATGACGACATTACAATTTTGATTGACGAAATTGAAAATCCTGAAAGTCAAGATTTAAAAAAACTTTGAATAAAATTATTGGTTACGACAAAATGCGTTACATGGTTTTTTAAATACGGGGTATTTGTGGAAAATGGTCACATCTCATCCACAGATAATCACACTTGGCCAATTTTTGTATTTGTCTGTCTAAAATACTTCTTTACTTCACTTTAATTCTTGTTTTTTATATTCATTTTATTTTTTTCTTAATTGGTAGATAAACTGTTATCTGATGAACTGAAGATCGAAAAATTAGCTATGCGATAAAAACATTAAAATTATCAAACAACTATAATAGAAAAAAACTAATAGGATAGAAAGTAAAATCAAGAAATATAATTTACTTGCACAGAGTAAAAAAGAGAAACCAAAACATAGTTGTCTTGAAAAAATATATATTTTCATAAAAACAAAAATCAGACATTCTATAGACTAGGCTTATTTGTCGACAGAACACGTTCAGAACAAATACACTGCGTACAACATATTGCTGTGTTCAATAATTAACATATAAAATGTAATATTAATCATAAAATTTTACTAACAATTCATTAATTTCTATTTACAATTTATGACATGCTTAATGGACATGTTTTTATATCATTTAGTAAATATTTTTTTTAATGAGTTCAAGATTAGAAAATTGGTTGGTCATAAATTACGTCACGTACTTGCGGTACGTACATACGTTGACATGACAATGATATATGCAGCGCGTTCCACTAGTATCTCACAACGCCCAAATGCTTCGTTAGCCGTTCCACAAGGTGACCGCGTTTGCTCGCGTCTTTTAAAAAGTCAAAACGACAAATCGAAGTTTAACTTCACGCCCTGAAGGAAAGTGGCATTAGCGCTACATGAATAGACTAGAAAAATGTATGGGAATGGCAGATCGTTACGCTAAGTATTGTGTCATTGCTCTTCCATTCGTAGAGACGGTCTCTGTGTTTGAGCGGGCTAAGCTTTTGCCGGCTTACCTCACTGCAACGCAGAGGCTCCGGGTTCGATTCCTAGTACGATAAATTTCGGAAACGATTTTTCAGTTATTTACTATAGTCTGGGTGTCTAAGATCGGCCCCATAGTAGTCCGTTGTATATTACCCATAACACAAGCGTAACTTGCTTAGTTTGGAGATATACAATATGTGTTTGTCTGGTTTTTTTTTAAATTCTGATACATTCTCATTATATTTGTTTAGTGTTAATGCCACTTGTCTACAGAGCCAGTACTAGTTACATTGGCAGAATCACATTAAGAGCAAAAATATGAAAGAACAAACTTAAAAATCGTTAGTCTAGAATAATATAGTTTTAAATGTACATAGTTATGCAGATCGGAAGTAACTCACAGAATGACAGTTTTGACATAATTAAGAAAGTCATGAAAAACTAAGGATTAAAATTATTCTCTAATAATTTTTGTTCTCTTAAGTGAGATATACAAACAAATTCACTTTCAAATTTAATATATTCATATCCATTTATTATTGTACATATTCTTTCTTAGATCATGTCCACATTGACTGTGTAGTAAAGAAATAGTTCAAGTAGAATAAACTACAAAAAACATACCAAACCAATGTTATCCATCTTGAAAATCACATATGGCAAAAAGCCTCAAAACATGTCCATAAACAATTCACATACAACTTTATCTATTAAAATATTGTCTATGATCAAGTTAATTTTTACGCGCCCTCCTTCTTCTTACCGGACATCCGGTCTATGAGGCCAGTTATCATATCAGCGTCCACCAATCCGATGAACTTGTCAACTATTAAACCATTTTTGATTGCTATAACTGCAGGAACTGCTTTCACCTGAAATTGTTGAACATTTTAGTAGAATGTGAATTTGATCCATATATGATATTGATATGTTCAAGACATAGAATAACTTGCTAATTTTAAGGTTTTGTCTGACAACACTAGTTTTTTTTATGTGACAGCATTTTTCATAATAATCTCCAACCCAAAATGGCTTATTTTCATTATGTTCTCAAATTTGTTTACTGTATTTTATTATTAACACTACATGTAGGTAAATATGCTTGTGGGTTATTTACCTGATGTTAATATCTGTTAGTGTGGTACATGATATTTTATGATATTGTATGATGATTATTTATTATTTAAATGAAACCACTTTATTTTAGGGAAGCTCAATTTTTATTGGATTCCACAGGCAAGTGAAAATTACTGTAATGCCATTAATTCCCATTAATGGCATATAATCTAATTTACCGTTAAGTAAATAAGGTCATTGGAAAAATTTAAACTAAATAATTAAAACGAACAAATTGGCGGTAGTTGTTGACAAAAGGCTAAACAAAAACTTTAATATTACACATCGACACATGGCCACGACATGGATGACATTTGTGACCACAGCTACTGAAAAATGGCTGAAACGTCAGAATAATAAAAATCAAATCAAATAGGTACCGCGCTTAAAACCGTTAAAACTAGTTTTTTATCTGTAATAGTCGTGAAATCTTAAGAAAAGGGGCTGGAACCTGGCCACTAATGCCGGAACACAACTTACGCTTGTTACGGCGGCATACCCTAGACCAGAGGTGGTAGCCATCCCGACGAGCAATTGCCCTACCGACGACAGACCAATAAACTATAGGAATTAGGATTCTATCTCTGTTCCAGTATGAATAGAGCTCCATTGTTACAGTTTTGTAAAAAAATATTCATAATCTTTTACTGTCATAATTAGCACTATATTTGATATGTTTATTGTGTATATTATATGACAGATTAAGATGATGTGACACGAGTAGAAAAGGGAATGTTAAGGTGGTTTGGCCATGTAGAGAGAATGAATGATAGCAGAATCACAAAACAAGTATTCAACAGCAATGTGACTGGTAGAGTCGGTGACGGTAGACCGAGACATACTCACCATGGTCAAATTGAAGATATTTTAAAGAAAGGTCAGATAAAAAAGTAGTTTAAATAAGCGTGTATGTATGAGAAGATTAATGAAAGTTGATGAAGCGAAGTGTTTGTCAGGATCGTAACAAGTGGAGATCCATCGTCTCTGCCTACCCCAATGGGAAACGGGGGTGACAGTATGTATGTATGTATTGTGAATACTGTCATGTTGGTGTACAATAAAGAGTATTGTATTGTATAAATATAGAAACTCGTGTGAATTGTAATTTAAGTACAGAAACGGAGATATGTAGTCAAGGTTGGTAATTCTGTCATGGGGTAAGTTCAAACATCACTTGTTTTTTAACTTTTTTTAAACGGAACTTAACACCAACTGCAATTCGAAGACCGAATTCATTAGTGTCCTTAGCTTCACTGACTGATTTGTTCTCGTCTTAACTATTCAAACACGGAAATAATGAGAGGTGTGTGGAATTCTCCCACTGACGAACTTCGCCACCTTGACTATATATGTCTATCTGCTAATTGTTTCAGTAAATACCTCAAATGTGTGGACTAAATCAGCATTGTCTTCAACATCCACAACTGCTAGGTCCAAATTATGTAATGGCTCGATTAGTTCTTTCAACTTGGGGGTCAATATTTTACAGGGTTCACACCACTCCGCGTGGAAATTCACTATTACAGGCTTATCACTGTTCATTACCTGAAAAGGGCCAACAAAAGTTATTTCCTTGTTTGGAAGTTCATCTGTTAATTCTATTCTTGATCTTTCGAACATTTTTATAATATACAGGAGACTGGGATTTTTGGGCCAAAGTTGAGATATGGCTTAAAAAAAACCCATTATTTTTTATTACAGAATGGAATAATCAGCCCTAAATTCTATCTTGAAGACGAGAAATCTTTAAAATAAGCTCACATTTTTATAATATATTATTTACTCCTAGTAGTCCTTAAGGAACGTCTTGAATTCCTTCGCCTTTCTACTTCCCACAATTTGCACACTCATATGTATCGTAAACTCACTACACCTGCACACTTCATCCTTCTATGATAACTCTTTTACAGTGCAGGCTGTCAAACTTTGGTATGCACTGCCTCTTACTGTCAGAGGCCAAAACTTGCCTACATTTAAGAACACACTCAGAAAACACTACATTTCCTTAAATAATAATGCCTTATTCTTATATTATAGACTATTTAATATATATATGCATGTATGTATTTAATTTACAAAGTACTTTAAGTATGTTTTTTTATGATATATTTAATGATCTGCACCACCGACATCGCCAGATTAGATTAAATTATTCCTTAAGTTAGGTTGCCTGGAAGAGATTGCTTTCAGTGATAAGGCCGCCTATTGTTTCTACCATGACAATATTGTAATTGTGTATTTTAAAATTGTATATTTGGTGAGCAATAAAGTGTTATCTATCTATCTATCTATAAGGTCACAAATAAAATAAGTTGTCAATTACCATACCATATATGTATGTGATTGAATTTCAACAATTTATAATATGAAAACACATACACCACACTATTAATTCATTCCAAATAAATAAACTGATAACAATTATAAAATATATCAACATCAATAAAGAAAATCTTAAATCACTGTAATCTTTTTACAATCTGAGCCCAAGAATCTTTGAGGTATTTATTAATAAGCAATAAAATCATAACAATTATAGATTACTAATTTACTTCTTGAAAAGATCAACTATAGATATAGGTTGTTGAAGTAGGAAATAATACCTAAAAAAAAAATTAACTATGTACGTCAAAATAACATATATGGAACTTGGGAGTTTTACATATGATTTCACCAGCATAAATTAAAGATTCCAAAATGGAATCTGTCTTATTTTCAGTTCATATAATTATAGTACACCCCTGTATTGTATTAGAATGAAGTGCATATAGGTTCATTTTCAAGGCTTTTATGAATAAAGAAATGAATTTTTAGTTATAATATTCTCATGTAAAAATCAATTGCTGTTCTTTAGTCTGGTAAAACTCAGCAACAGCTTGACGGATTTGAATGAATTTTGTGTGTGCAAAATGTAGAACAAGAAAATTACATTACAGTATATTAGCTTAGGAAGACGTTTGTTTAAATGAATTTTACGTCAACAATGTTTCATTACCGTTTTAGTTTACAAATTGGCTAACTGCCAACTCTGTAGTTAAAATCGACAGTCTGTTCATTAAAACAGTACTTTGCATAATTCTTGTTTCCTGGGGGTGTTATAATAGAGGTAGAAGGTACATCTAAATTACTTGCAGGTAATAACACTATGTGCCAAGTGCATGGCCTCTTTAATAGCATCTGATAACTCCAAGTTTGCCCTCAATTATAAATACTTTTCTTTCCTCTAATAAGATTCACTTCCTCTCATTATCACAGGAAATAAGTCATTAACTTCATATTTAATCTATAATTTTTATTCACATACATACAGTTATATGCATATTTCTAGTTGCCTCTAACATTAAATTATTTCAATAGAACTCAGAATAACACTGAAAGTTATGACCTAAGGTGATATGACCATTGACTGTTGATATAACAAAGTCAACTGTAACTTACAGGTTGAATCCTGGCTTGGGACTAATAATGTTTTTTTCTATATGAATATTTTTGAACTTAAATGAAGCTTTCTTGATAAATATGTAGTTACTTTTGGAGTCATGTAAGATTTGTTAGAGACATCTTGGTTTAGTACCCTAGTATTTAATGTGTGTTCTCTACAATCTCTGTAAACATTATAAATGCAAAAGTTTATGAGAATGGATATCTGGATGTATGTTTGTTACTCAATCACGCAAAAACACATTCAGTAGGAATGGATTTTGATGAAACTTTCCAATAATATATATCTTACACATCAGAATGACACAGGCTATAACTTATAAAGGTATAGTGTGAATTATCCAAAATACAATGATTTTACATCACCATGCGGGTGAAACCGCGGGCACAGGGAGTTAAAAATATTTTATTCTAATTTACATTTTCTACATAGTGCTCTTACCTTATTAACAAATTCCTCATTATTTTTTACTAATATGGTCTCATTGTGCACTATTGATGTGGATATAGCCTTGGCTCGCTTCAGGGTTGCTAGACTCCTGATTGGAGACCTTAAACTTGAACACAAAGCATTGGACATGTTTATCTGAAACAAATATGTTAAGGGATTAGAAGAATGAAAATAAATAAATGAAATTTTAGAGCAAATGAAAGAAATATCATAAACTTTGGCATTTCATTTAGTGGTGTACCAGGTTACATGAACAGGGTATAGATTTATGGCAAATTTATTTATTACTTGAGAAATAAAATTTTGGGTGGTTATAAAAAAAATAACCATGAAGCACCACCTTCTAACCTATATTAATAAAGTTCAGATTTGTTCATAATAAATAAATGTGCCGTGTATCTATACCCCACCCCAAGCACATATGCCTAACAAGGTAATCAATACACAAACACTGATTTAAAATTATATCAGTTGTTCAGTTTTGGAATGGCACAAATCAGATTACAATAATCATATCATGATTTTTATAGCATGAAGAATGGCCACATGGAATAATATACCATAGCTATTGATAACCATGTGATATAACTGGTTATTAATCCCGATTGACCTGTGTAGCACCAGATGATACACTCGTAGACATAAACATTTGGTTAACCTACACAGGTTTAGAGATACAGGAGAAAGTATCTGGAATAAAACAAAAGGGATTGAGGAAAGATATGAGGACAGGTAAGTGGGTCTCTTGTAATCTCTCAAGGTTCATCTCTATTACCTTAGTACTTATTCACTTGCCTTGCCATCCCTTGAATTCTGACATTACTTGTATAGAGCTAGGAGTTTTTGGCGGGAACTGAAAGGAGATGTTGTGCTGTGCAGTTTTATTTTCTAAAAATGTGTAAAATTACTCTAAAATGAACAATAGTTGTAGGATATTGATAGTTTCTGAGTAGTGATTATGTGTTTTGTGAGAAATGTGAACTGTATAGTCAAAGTAGCCTTTTGAGTTGTCACAAGAACTCCGTTGAATGGCACTAGCTGATTACCTACTGTTCAGCTGTGCTACACATAGGCTTAAGAAAATGAAGAAACTAAATGTATATTATAAACTAAGATCTGGCTCAAAGGCCTAGCTGCCAAGCCATAAGTATAGTAAAATGTATAGAGCTAGATACATCATCTATGAACATATGCAACACCAAGATGTCACCATCAAACCGCTAGCTTATAACCAATTTTATGACTATAATTTACTTTCGAGACACTATCAAATTAACAATAATATATAATTGGTTGCTTTAAATCAAGAAATGTGTGCAAAAATTCAAGTATTTTGTAAATCAGAAGATCTCCTTATATGGTGTGAATCAAAGACCTAAAGTTTCACCAAGGCCTGCTTTAATAAGTCATGGAAAGTATATCAAATAAGACTTAGCTTAATAGTACATTATGGTACTAGTGTGTAATATTGGTGATTACCGCCGAGGCGCCTTTGAGACTCGAGCCGTAGGCGAGGGTCTTAAGAGAGCCGAGGACGGTAATCATCAATACACACGTGTATCATACGACGTTTTTCAACACACTTGTGAATAAAATAACAACAAAAACTCATTTTGTTCTATAGAACACAATCTTTTTTTTTAAATAAAAACTTTTTTAAGAACAAAGCAACAACCAATAAAATTAAAAAAAATCTATAACTCACTAGTGAGTTATAATTTTTTTTTATTCACAGTTTGATTATGGGTGTCATTCTGTGACCATAGAGCCACTTTATGAGCAAGTGTGCTGAAAAAACTTTTTTAAGAACAAAGCAACTCAACCAATAAAATTTAAAAAAAAATCTATAACTCACTAGTGAGTTATAATTTTTTTTAGTCACAGTTTGATTATGGGTGTCATTCTGTGACCATAGAGCCACTTTATGAGCAAGTGTGCTGAAAAAACTTTTTTAAGAACAAAGCAACTCAACCAATAAAATTTAAAAAAAAATCTATAACTCACTAGTGAGTTATAATTTTTTTTAGTCACAGTTTGATTATGGGTGTCATTCTGTGCCTAATTGCGGTGACCATAGAGCCACTTTATGAGCAAGTGTGTTGAAAAGGTCTATTATGTTACAATTGCAATGAATAAAAATATTCTTAAGAAAATAACATACTTTAGACAACCTTGGCAGCAATAATGAAAATAGATTTTAAAAGAAGCTATATAAAAGATCTTTACAAGTGTACATATTTGTTTTAAGATAAGTCCATATTGTGATGCAGATGGTAGCTCTCTAGAATTATATTATATGTGAACTAAAGATAACAAGATACATACTAAATTGATGTGATTTATTTGCTTTTGTATTATTACACTTACTTTAATATGATAAAAAAGTAGACAATTGTAAATAATTATATAGTTACATGGCTAGGCTCAACTTTACAATAATGGACACTGAGTTTTACGAAAATCAAGTTTAGGGGTATACATACGCCTTATATATAGACACTAGACCTCTTATTTGGGCTAGGAAACAAGTTTTTAGGGTCCACCAACAAGTTTTGAATGAATAATGGGAAAAACAAAAATATGTTTGATAAACAAGGTTATGTCACTTTTGTTGAAAAAAACTTTGATTTGTCTTTAGGAATACACTTGATATATAAACACTAAAACCGTTTTTTAGTTTAGTAAACAAGTTTTGAATTAGTTATTATAATTTTAAAGTACATAATAATAAATCACAGTATTGTCACTTTTTTTCACTTTACGACGATAAATAAATGTTACCAAATCAGTATGTCAATAATATCGTTTTTTTATTCGAATATCATTCGATATTCCAATAATATCCATTTTGAAATATGAAAATTATTGTTCTTGCTTATAATTACGAGTTTGAATGAGAAGTATTTGTAATCGATTTATTTTTATTACAAACATCAATGCATTAGGTGGCACTATGAATATTTTGCCGCCGTTTTATTTTTTAATAATGAGCGACTACGAACTGGTGCAAGGACAGTGTCTCTCGCGACCAGTGACTTAAATGGTGAGTTGGTTGGGTTGGGTTAGTGTTTAGACCAAAGCGCCAGAACCGACTGGTCACCATTTATTTATTGATAACTATTTAAATGGTGGTTACAAATCGGTTGTGACATTTGTTGACCGCTGTCATGGCACACTTGCTTTGCTCGCTAGGCTTGTGGGCTTTAGTCCGCGTTTTTAGACTGTATTAAATGTTTTTTACATTGACCACTAACTTTTCTTCTGCATTTCTCGTATTTAGACTCAAGAAATAAGTACACCATTTTGAAAAAAATTAGTAAAGTTATGTTTACAAAAAAAATCATATCTCCAAAACTACATGTCTCCTAGACATGGGGGTTGCAGGAGGGAGAAGTACTCTTCCCCCCCTTCCCCCTTCCAGCCTCCACTACTTAAAATTCAGTGTCCATTATTGTAAAGTTGAACCCATGGCTATAACTCTATGTAGCACAAAACTATTACCTCGCAAAACATAAACGATAACAAATTTTAATATGCAGCACCCAACCGATGCACTTTGATTGTTTCATGAGGCGCCAAGCACACATACACAAATGAATATACTAAACCAATGGCAAAACTTAGAATTAAGAATGAAAGTATCAAATAACGAGCCACAAATAGTCTATCATAAAAAAGGGCACTAGAATGCTCTCCTTTTGTGGGTAGAAATATTAAAGTCAATGTAATTATGACCGAAATTAATATTGATATTTTTCCAATACTATGGCCCGTGCGAACCGATACCCAGCACAACATTAACGTTATAAACCAAAGAATTACTAAAAAATATACACCGACGCCAAAACTCATCTCAAGCAATGATAGTGAAAAAAAATAGTTCAATAGTCATGCAGCAGTTGAAGTATTTAGAGCTATCACAGAAGTCTCCACACAAATATTATAAACTAACAGTGTCCTAAAAACGGTTAATTCTCTTTTTAACTGTATTTTACTTGATAAAGACCTTTTAGGTATTTCGTAAAGATTCATAAACTCACTTCCACGATCACTGACCCGACGTTGATTGACAATTTGACATTTGGTGATGTTGTTGTTGTTTTTCAAATTTGCCACAAAGGCAGGCAAAGGACGTAGTCCATACAGCCTTGTCAGTTGTATTCATTATAAAGAAGTCATGGTTATTATAAAAGGCCTAAGCCAAGTCAAATGTAATTTTATCCAATATATCTATAATGTATTGTACTCTGTGTCCATTTCCATTTTTACAAGTCCAATCCAGTCATAGTCAAAAATTTATAAATAATTTTATAAGTATCCTGGTTTCTTAATAAGTCCTGGGAGGAGCGCGGGATCTCTCCAGGGTCGTTATAAATCTTGAGGAGTGAATCGATCATCACAAGTCTAGCCATTGAGAAATGAATACAATTAAAGAAGATATGATCAATTGTCTGATCTTCTGCATTGCAATAATTACATGTGGGTGATGAAACAATTTTCATTCTAGCCAAAAATGCATTGACTTTACAGTGTCCAATTCTTAGCCTGCAGACAGTTGTATAAAACTTTCGTCCCAAGTATACATTAGACTTCGAAAACCACGGAGTAATTGGCTTAGTAGAATTAATAATGTAGGAATGCCACAATCCTTTTCCATTATTGATTTGATCCATTTTAACGCTTTCCCAATTTTCATTAATTTTGGTCTTCAAAATGTTATAAAAATCTGTATAAGGGATGGCAATACCATCAGAAACGTTCTTGTTGTCACTGTTAGCATTAGCAATGACATCTGTATTACTGCTTACAATGGCCCTGGCTAAGAAATCCGCGTGCTCATTTCCTTGTACACCAATGTGAGAAGGAGTCCACATAAATATAGTTTTAATGTTATTTTCTAAAAGGTTCAACCATGTTCTTTTGATTTCATAAATAATATAATTAACACTAGTGCTCAATTTACAGTTATTAATCGCCGATAAAACGCTCATGGAGTCCGAGATAATCAACCAATGTGAAGAAATTTCTTTATGTTGTTGTACATACTGGAGTGCAAATAGAACTGCTAAACATTCGGCTGTAAAAATTGAAATGGCCGCTGGTAGCTTAATTCCATGTCCAATTTTTATATGAGGTATGTAAAAAGCACAAGATACATTGTTTCCTTTCTTCGAACCATCCGTATATATGGAAGTATAATTGCTATATTGATTAATCTGTTCAAGAACTTCTTCTTTACATTTTAGATGATTCTGAATTACGACATTTATTTTGGAAAGTTTACTTTCAAATGAGCCTCTATAGCAAGGCCAGTTAGTATTTGCTCTATGTATATTATAATTCTGACCAAACTGTATTATTTCAGAGAAATCTTGAAGTATAAAGGGACTAGAATCATTCAAAGGAGAGAAGCTATTATAAAAATGAAGAATTTTTTTAAACAAAGGATGGCCCATTAAAGAAAATATCTTGATTATAAAACGATACTTAAGATATTTAAATCTTAGAGATAAAGGAAGAATATTGCATTCTGCTTGCAATGAAATAATAGGAGATGTTCTCATGGCACCAGTGATAAGTCTCAAATTATTATTCTGTAAGACTTCAAGTTTATTACATAGTCTTTTGTTGGATCCAAAACACAAAAATGCATATTCAAAATGACTACGAACAAGAGATTTATACAGCATGAGTAATATTTTTGGATCAGCACCCCAGTATGTCCTAGCTATAGCTTTTAAAATATTAAAAGCTTTGGATGCTTTGCAAACAATGGAATCCACATAATTTGTCCAAGAAAGATTATTAGAAAAAATAACACCAAGAAATTTAACATTACTATCTATAGGCAAGCGATTTTGGTCATAATATAATTTTACATTAAACGGTCTATGTTTATTAAAAATTACAACCTTGCTCTTATCTATGCTAATATCAAGATTTAAGTAAGAAAAATAAGAATGAAGCTTAATTAAACAGTTATTAAGAGTAACAACTAGAGAGTTAACATTTTCCCCCGAAATGTAAATAACTAAGTCATCAGCATACTGTAGATTGGAGACAGATGGACTCAATATTGAATTAAGCTTATAAATATACAAAATAAAAATCAAAGGACTAAGAATCCCACCCTGACAGACACCCTTGTGAGACAATCTAGGCCCAATTAACTCACCACTCTGATTTATTTTAACAAAAACTTGTCTTTGATGTAAGAAATTAAAAATCCAATTTATTAATTTTATAGGTATACCAATAGAACCTAACTCTGATGCAAGAATATGATGGTTAACATTGTTAAAAGCTCCAACAATATCAAAAAATATGCCAATTAAAACTTCCTTATTTCTAAAAGCATTGTAAATATCTAAATGCAGATGCGTAATACTTTCTTGTGCTGATTTCCCACGTCTAAATCCGAATTGATTGGAAGGCAATAAGTTATTACTCTCTATATAAAATTCTAGACGTGATTTTAAAAGCTGTTCAAAAATCTTACCCAAACATGAAGTGAGTGTAATAGGCCTGTAAGAATCTGGAAACCCAGATTCTTTCCCAGGTTTTAGAACAGGGATAATAATGTCAATCTTCCAGTCACTTGGAATAAGGGATTTGTCCCATAATAAATTTAAGATGCTTAAAACAACATTCCTGCAGCAAAGTTTGAGCTTTTTCAAAACTTTATAAGAAAGACCATCAAATCCACAAGTAGTATCTTTCCTTGAGTCACAAGCAGCATTGAATTCATTTATAGAAAAAGGTTTAATGAGATAGTCTAGGTCTGCAACATAAGCTGTGGAAGATGTTGTCAGAGGTAATTCAACTGTATCTGCAGTATACTTATTTAAAATTTCATAAGCCCAGTTGAGATCAGTACAAGAAGAGTTCACACGGGGAATGTAAGTTTTATTAAATTTCCTAATTTTATTCCAAATGAAAGTCAGTGGAGTCTGTCTGTTTATGGATTCACAAAAAGTTCTCCAGCTTAGAGTTCTCTCTGTTTTTAGTACTAATTTCTTAAAAGCCTGTAACCTTTTGAAATTTATATAATTAGATTCAGTAGGGTCATTTTTGAATTTAACATAAGCAGACTTTGAGTTTAATACTGCTTCAGAGCATTTGTGATTCCACCAGGGAAGAGTAAGTTTCCTATGTTTTTTGTTAGACTTGGAAGAATTGCAGGAATGTTGTTGTAAGGGCATAGACTGCTGAATAGCCACTTTAAATAGTTGTGTAAGAGTGTTATAAGTATTTTGGGGATCACTATTATCAAAATTGCAATCATGTAATAGTTTGTGGGCATGTTTCGAATAATCAGACCAATTAATCAGAGGACTGTTTGAGGAAAATTTTAGACTGGTATTAGAGTTATTAAATCTTACACTGTTAAAGAAAAAACTGGAAAATACAGGGAAGTGGTAGCTCCCTGAGGGGTCATCACCAACATACCATTCTGAGGAAAGATATAAAGATGGTGAAACTATAGTTAAATCAAGAGCATTTTGACGCCATCTATGAGAGCCTACAGTTGTTTTATCTCCATTATTAAGAATAACAAGGCCAAAATCATCAACACTTTGCAAAACATCAATTCCTCTTGCGTCTGTAAAATCACAACCCCACGCAGTATTTAATGCATTAAAGTCACCAGCAACAATCATTGGTTCAGGGAGACTGTTAAATAAATTATCTAATTTTACTTTACTAAAGGAAGGGGAGCATTGCTTAGGACTATAAAAAGTAACTAAAGTAATAAGTTTATTGCAAAAACTTAACTGTATGGCAATATTTTGTAAAGAATCATCGTAAAAAGTGTCAAGTTTTTTAAAAATTAATGAATCATGAATTAAAATAGCAACACCATTATGACTATTACCAGAATCCAGACGGACAATATTGTAACCACGGATAGAAAAGTTATGATGAGATAGTAACCAAGTCTCACAAATAAGAGCAACATGTATTTGATTCTCATATAAAAGCTGTGTAAACAAGTAGCGATTACTAATTAAACTCTGTGCATTCCATTGTATGATTTTTAAACAATCCATAAAGATATTTATTTAGTATTTTTAAAAATATCCATGAGAACATCTTTAATAAACTGAGATGAGATTGATTTGTTACTAGTTTTATTTTCCGTTATTATTTTGACTATTGACTTTGTCATGAGGTCCATTACATCCACAGAATTAATTAACGAAAGAAACTGTTCAGATTTGGATTTAGGGGGTAATGAGGGAAAAGATTTCTCATTGAAGAGGTCATTAAACTTTCTTTTCTCAGCCTGCTCTTTATTTTCTACAATCATTTTCTTTTTGATTGGGCAACTACCAGACACACTAACATGTGGTCCCTTACAGTGTACACATACTGCTTTATCAGTGGAAATTGAGCACTCTTTGTAAGTGTGTGGTCCAGAGCAAATCGAGCACCTGATGGCGTTCTTGCAAAACTTAGCCATATGACCATATCTTAAACATTGAAAGCATTGTTTGACTGGAGGTATATAAGTAAACAATGAAAAACGCCAACCGTGAATATCCACAAATTCTGGTAATACAGATGATGCAAAGGTAATTACTACAGTACCTGTAGGCTCCAGAGAAAATCCTGAGTCCGTAGTAATTTTTCTCATAATTCGGCGTACACATATGATCTTCCTGTGGCTGGACAACAGAGTAAAGATTTTTAAATTGGATAAATTCAAGGGAACATTTCTAATAACACCTGAGACTTCTGTGCTGACTGCTGGGATACTAGCTTTAAATTTATAATCCATAAGAAAAGTCTTGTTGTTTAGAAATGCATTTGCTAAATTAGATTTTTCAAAATGAATTCCAATCTTGTATTTGTTCATTGATTGGAGGTATTTAATACCCTTAATGAATCGCTTTAGGTGGCTAGCTAAAGAAATCATGTCTCTAGTTCCGATGGGTTTACCCTGATCTGCAGACTCCAGGAAAACAACAAAATCAATCAGAGGTGAATCCTCGGGGTACCGTCGCGTGTAGTCAGTAACATAGTAGGGTTTAAACTTATCCTTTTCCGAAATTTCAATTTCTTCAGATACGCTGCTACTATCTGAAACCTCGTCCGGCCAATCATTGGAATTCCCAGTTAAGGGACGTTTTTTCTTTTTGGGCATTATGCCCTAAAGTAATAACGAACTTTTTATTTGTAAGTTAAGGTAAAAAGATACGAAAAATTAATAAATAATTAAGAGTTTTGAAAAAAAGCGCCTTCACAAATTAGCAGTTCCCGCCTTTTTCCTGACATTTGGTGAATGCTGAAAACTGCTGAAGCGTTTTTTTTTTTCGTTATGGCAATTGGTCACGCTTTAGATACAGCGACCATTTACTGCCAGTGTCAGGTGAAATAAATAATAGTTTAAAAAAACTAAAAAAAACACGCTTTTATAAAAAATCCAACTAAAAAAACAAAAAATAAAATTTAATATAATATAAAAAAGCGTGGGGTGTATTCAATTAATAATATAATATCTTAAAAAGCGCTTTGAATACACCCCACGCTTTTTTATATTATATTAAATTTTATTTTTTGTTTTTTTAGTTGGATTTTTTATAAAAGCGTGTTTTTTTTAGTTTTTTTAAACTATTATTTATTTTTCATTTTTTAGTTGATTTTTGTTTAAATGTTTTTAAATACAAGCTTTTGAGATCCTGCATATCATGTAGCAGCAGAGTGCTAGCCAAGACAAGTAAAACGAGCCCAAACACGACGGGTCTATCTTGTTTAGTACAGGAGTTCCTATGGCCACCTTCCGACTCCATCATCAGATCAGCTCCATGGTACCATATTATTGCATTGTCACGCGATATAAACATACGGGCCCAAACACGAAGGGTCTATCTTGTTTAGTACAGGAGTTCCTATGGCCACCTTCCGTCTCCATCATCAGATCAGCTCCATGGTACCATATTATTGCATTGTCACGCGATATAAACATACGGGCCCAAACACGAAGGGTCTATCTTGTTTAGTACAGGAGTTCCTATGGCCACCTTCCGACTCCATCATCAGATCAGCTCCATGGTACCATATTATTGCATTGTCACGCGATATAAACATACGGGCCCAAACACGAAGGGTCTATCTTGTTTAGTACAGGAGTTCCTATGGCCACCTTCCGTCTCCATCATCAGATCAGCTCCATGGTACCATATTATTGCATTGTCACGCGATATAAACATACGGGCCCAAACACGAAGGGTCTATCTTGTTTAGTACAGGAGTTCCTATGGCCACCTTCCGACTCCATCATCAGATCAGCTCCATGGTACCATATTATTGCATTGTCACGCGATATAAACATACGGGCCCAAACACGAAGGGTCTATCTTGTTTAGTACAGGAGTTCCTATGGCCACCTTCCGACTCCATCATCAGATCAGCTCCATGGTACCATATTATTGCATTGTCACGCGATATAAACATACGGGCCCAAACACGAAGGGTCTATCTTGTTTAGTACAGGAGTTCCTATGGCCACCTTCCGTCTCCATCATCAGATCAGCTCCATGGTACCATATTATTGCATTGTCACGCGATATAAACATACGGGCCCAAACACGAAGGGTCTATCTTGTTTAGTACAGGAGTTCCTATGGCCACCTTCCCACTCCATCATCAGATCAGCTCCATGATACTATATTATTGCATTGTCATCGACCTTTGACAGGTGTGCAAAGTATGAATTAAATCTGATCGTTCAAAGTAGGACAAAATCGAGCTCAAAGGGGTCGGTTACAGACATACTGACATACAAGTGAAGCTAATATAAAGCGTGTAAAAAAGGCAAGTTAAAAGTCGAATTTTGAATAACAATATCATTGAGTACATTTTTTTTTATTCAAAGTGAAATAACTTTCTGTCTACGGTTTTGCGGCTAGGAAATAGACATTGACATTTAACACGTTTTGACATGAAATTTTTTAAAAGTGCACTACACTCGCATAGAGATCCACGAATCAAAGAAATATTTTTATATAAAAATGTGAAGAGTGATTTAATTTTGTGAACTTTGAATAATAGGCTTAGTGATTTTAAAAACTAGAATACTTTATGGGATGAGTGGTACCGATTGGGGGGCCTACATCAATAAGTTACCACGATTGGCTCACGTACTTTATAATACTTTACTACTCTAATAACTTTTGGCGCTTAGGGACCACGATCCTTTATTTATGGCATTCAGAGTTTAGAACAAAGTTTTAAATCGCTCACTATGTTTATATAGATGCCCAGAATTCTTTTTTTGCGAATAATTTGATTTGTTCTTATAGCAATTATAAATAAGCCGGGAAGCCATTTTAAACATTTTTAGATATGCTAAATTATTACTTATCTATGTACTAGCAAATGACAGTAATTTTAGCTGTTAACTTGTCAAAACCACACGTGCAACTGCAAATACACGAGATGGCCGTCTCACCAACAGGCGGTAAGTTGACCTTAGTTTATTTATTTAATCTGTTTGTGTTTTTAATATGTTTATTAAGTAGAGCGTGGAGGAAGTCATGGTCATATCCTTGTTATAAATATTTATACTTGCGACTATTGGTTTTTAATATTCCTGCGAGATTCCCGCGAAACAAAGTACCGCAACATATAAAAAAACAATGAAGCTATCGTTTTAATGAAAACTGTGTCGGAATAAGTTAATTTTTATGCACCTATACAACTTCAAACCGCTCCAGGGAAAACTCCCGTGGGATTCCCGGTATAAAAAAATTACACATTTTATTACATAAAATTTGCTATCGATCAGTGAAAAAAATCACATTGGAAGTCGATTTTTTTATTCTGACCATTTTAAATTATGAGAAAATTCCCTCGGGTTTCCCAGGATAAAAGTAGCGTAGATTTTAAGTCAAAAATTTGCTGTCGTTCTGCGAAAACCGTATCGAAATCAGCCCGGTAGTTTTTACGTTAATCCCAAACAAACAGACAAGAAATCTAAAAAAATTGTATCTTGTTCTTCAGCTTCAATGTACAAACGCAATGCATTATTCGAATTGTATAATATTATAGATATTATCTTTCCCATAACTTAAGTCGTTGCTGAAAAAAAATGTGTGAAAATATTTAGTCGTAAATTTAGGTAATTGGGTCGCAACTTCATATCATGCACTGTTACTACAAATCACATTCTGTGTAAGCTATATTTGTTAATGCTAATTTAGATTTCTATTTTAGAAATGAATGATTTCATGGAGGAAGAATGGCTAAACGAATCAGATTTAGAACCAGATGTGTTTGCTGATGAAGATGACCTTAATGATTACTTCGCAGATGATTTGGTACATGCACGTTATAATTCTTCTTCATCATCCGATGAAGAAAATATATTATTACCATCCTTAAAAGGAAATGCTCAAGGGTCGGTTCCTGGTGGAACAAATGAAGGCGCATTAGGTAGCCGAAGTCGTGATCGCCAATTAGACTTCAGCAGTATGTCTTCCTTTACTGAGGACGTTTCTCCATGGGTTGAAAAAGAATTTACACCAGCCATAACTCCTTTTATTGAACCATCATATTTGTCAGAAATTACCGTTGGTTTTAAAAAATATGATTATTTCAAACAGTATATCGATTACGACATTCTTGATTTAATTGTAAGCGCAACCAATCAAATGTCGGCTTTCAAATCTGGAAAAAGTATTAATTTAACTTTAGCTGAACTAAATATTTTCATAGGCGTAATGATGGTCATGAGTGCCATAGGTTATCCATCTATGAAAATGTACTGGGAAAAAAAATACAAAGTGAATATAATTGCAGAAAATATTTCACGAAATCGATTCTTTCTTTTAAAAAATAATTTAAAAGTGGTATTTGATCCTGAAATTTCTTGCGAAGATAGAATTGATGATAAGTTGTGGAAAGTACGGCCATTATTAAACAGAGTTTTAAATGGATGCAAAAAACAGAAAACAGGGAAATGTTTTTGCATAGGTAAAATGATCATACCTTTTACAGGCAAGTGTAGTATAAAAAAATATTGCCCAAATAAACCAAATCCAATGGGCTTAGAAGCTTTCGTTGTAGCGGATCCTAGAGGAATAGTATCTGATTTCCACATTTATGAAGGATCAACCACATACCCTGAATACAAAGATACTACTTTTATGTTGGGTGAAAAAGCTGTTCTTAGACTAGCAGCAGACTTGTTACCTGGGCATATAATTTACTTTGACAAATATTTCACCACGGAAAAGCTAGCTCTCAAATTAAAAAACCTAGGTATAATGTGTACAGGTATCATAGCCAAAAACAGAATTCCTACATCAGCTAAAACATTATTAAAATCTGAAAACCAGTTAAAACAAATTGGACGTGGCAGCAGTCATGTCCTTGTAAATGAAATGTCTAATATTGCAATAACTTCATGGTTTGATAATAAAACGGTTACATTTCTATCAACAATTCATGCTAATGCTTCGTCTGACCAGTGCCAAAGATGGTGTAAGAAGGAAAAGAAATATGTAACAATAAATCAGCCAGAAGTAGTAAAAGCTTACAATGCTTGCATGGGAGGAGTCGAATTGGCAGACAGATTGTTAGCCGTCTGTCCTTTTAGATATAAGACTCGAAAATGGACACAAAGACTTTTTGCTCATATGATTGATCTTTCAGTTTCTAATGCCTGGTTACAATATAGACATGACGAAGTATCTGCGCATGTTCCTTTAAAAAAAATTCAACAACTGCGTAAGTACAAGCTGGACCTGGGAGAACATATGATTGAAGAAGCAGTGAAGACTGATTCAAGTGCCACGGAAATAGAATCTGAAATTAGCATATCGTCAAATTCACCAAAGAGAAGAGGAAGAAATTGTGTTGTACCTTTTCCTACCGACAGTAAACGTAAACGGGGCACGAAGCATATGCCAGTTCTTAGCAGCAATCAAAATAAATGCCGTCGTCGAGGTTGCGCCAAAAAAACTAAAATGACATGCTCTGGCTGTAAAATTCATTTATGCGTAACGAAACAAAGAAATTGTTTTACACAATTTCATTTATAATATGTAACAATAACATTTGTAAATATTTGAATTTTTATATTAAGTTTAATTACTTCAAGGTAACTGTTTTGAGTTTAAACAGAATTAGATGCTGTCGACACTCAATAATATAACAGTCGTTAATTTGTCATTTTTTCCCGGTCCTTTGGATAATATTGGGTAAATCATCAAATCAAAAATCAATAAGGCCTAGAACGCAAAAGCGGCTGGCCGCGATGTGGCGTCCCGTTGCGGCAGGCCGCACATTAATTTTTACATAAAACCGCATGATAACAGCGCCTGATTTGCGGCCAGTCGTCAACCGCTCCGGTTGTTCTGGGGCTGCGGCCAGCCGCACCGGTTAAAGATGCGGCGCGCCGCATCCCCTCCACGCGCGGCGTGGTTAACCGCAAACGTCTCAGTCGTTGCCAAAGAGTACATTGAATAATATAAAGATAGTCAGTTCAGTCGCGAAAATGGTGCTACTAGCAATATCAAGTGGATAAAAAGACGATACGGTTATCCGGAATACGGCGTGCCGTTACGGCAGACCGTATATACTACGGCCTGCCGCAACGGCACGCCGCATCGCGGCCAGCCGCTAGTGCGTTCTAGCCCTAATAATTGGTCCCGTTGGTGTAATTTGAAATGAAGGAATAGTATAGTCTGCTAACTTGCAATAATTTGAAGTCCGGGGTCCCTACGCTCTGTAATTGTATACAAACCTGTATAAATTTAGATTATTTAGGTGATTTTTTAGATATTTTTTAAATACGTATGAGTGTGTTTGCAGTTCACACGAAATTATTATAAAACGAATTTGTAAGAGTATCATGACTTTTGTACTGTACCACCTCAAATGAGACGAGGAGATTTGTACGGTTTGTACCGCGACAGTACATTTGAAGCCATGAGGGCAGTGACGCGGTGACTGTCATTCCCTCATTTGTCCTGTAGTACCTCACAATTTGTACTTACGCGGCACAATCAAACTTCTCAATATGGAATGTTCGTTATGAATCAGATGTGATCAGCCTCAGTCATCTGTTACAAATTTTTTAAATTATCAATCACGAATTACGATCAAACTCTTGTTTACTTGATTTGTTTCCTTCCTTCCTCTTGATTATAAACTCGTTATTTTGAACTCTTAGTAATTTTAAAGTATTCTCTGATTCCTTAAGTTTCAAATTATCGAGAGTGTGCTATAGTTGTTTTAGATCTCATTTAATTTTTTAAAGAAATAACATCTGTATAACCAATGTTAATTACTATATAATATTGTAAAGACTTTAGAACTTCCACTACTATCGAGGGTCATCGTCTCTACCTTGTGGAGGCAGAGCCGGTATGGTGTCTCGAGCTACTGCTCGTTGCCCCGAAAAAGACAATGTATCATGCCAGGCACACAATTAATCCACCAATTAGGGCTGCCAGGAACTAGTTATGTACGCTACTAGAACATCCTCCCTCTTAACTCTTATTACATAAATAACTACTATTAGTTGAAACATAAAAGATAAAAGAAGAATAAAAAGAAACTGTTAGTGTAAGTGAAACTTATAAAATTATAATCATACTCTTCTCAACACCTAGGTTTTATTCTAATCCTTTTTGATCCATCTTCTCTTGCTCTATCCCCTTTTCACAGGTATTTTGAATATTATCCCTTAATATAATGTGGCGACCAAGGGTAGAACTGCCCAACAGCGTAAATCAGTTCTAGAACTTTCAGAAAATACTAGACATTTCTGGAAAGAAAAGACAAGGACGGATAATGTTAGAAAGAGATAGACTATAAACGAAAGAAAGAGATAGATAGATGTTAAAAAGAGATAGACGATGACCGAAAGAAAGAGATAGATAGATGTTACAAAGGGATAGATGTATAAACGAAAGTTCCCGAACAGAAGGTTCGGGAAGGAAGAGTGAAGTGTTTATGTGTATGAATAAAACGACCGTATACAAAGAGAGCACGTTTATTACTGGCTCGCGGGGGGAAGGCGGCCACTGTACACTACACTCCTCCCATGTTATTCAGAAGACCTATAAAAATACAAATATTAACTTAAATATAAAAACTTCTTATAATTAATGACCTTTCTCGGTCTTAGGGTCATAGGTTCATACCCTTGCCTCCTACCAGTGGTTGCTGTTGGCAAATTAGAGTCAGCAGCCGCATTGGCAGGACTGCCGCCTATGTCGGCAACGTTTTCCGACTGCTCAGTCGCTCCGTCTCCTCCCTCTACAATTTCAGGACCGGAATGGGTGGTTTCTACATTTTGATCATCAATAATCTCCGCGTCGGCATACGGTTCAAGTGTATCGGGGGGCGCTAGAATCTGGGGACTTGGCGGCCGCGACGAGGAGACGGATATCGAAGGAGAAGTGGAACATGGTGCCGTCATAGGTTGCCTCAGTACTGAAGTACTTGTGTTATCGGTTCCACTTCTAACACTTTCGTTAATGTTATATTCTGAATTAGTTCCAATATATTTTCTGATTTGATTTAAATGCCTTATACAAGTAGTATGCAAATCATCGAAATATATTTTAAACATTCTTCTGCCTATTTTGTTTACAATTTTCCCCATCATCCACTTAGCTTTTCTAGCAGAAAACCACCGCGCCCATACTTTTTCACCAATCTCAAATTTCCTACATTTACTTATTTCATAATTATTAGAATTATTGTTCTGTAGTGTCTCAGTTTCATCCGGAAGAATCAAATCTATTCTGGACCTTAAATTACGTCCGAACAGCAACTTAGCTGGAGTGGAACCGGTTGAACTGTGTGTGGTATTACGGTATTCAAATAAAAATCCTAATAATTTCTCTTGGATTTGGCGTTGTGATAAAGTATTATTTTCATTAAGAATACATTTAATCATCTTTTTGCATGTCTTAACCGAGTTTTCTGCTTGTCCGTTGCTAGATGGGTGATATATAGGAGAATTTAAATATTTAATACCATTATTTTTGCAAAAATTTTGAAATTCTGCTGAACAAATTTTTATATCGTTATCTGACACAATTAAATATGGAATTCCAAATCTAGAAAAAATATCTTTTAATTTAACTATAAGAGCGGCAGTGGAGGTGCCACAGTTCATTTGAATGCATTCTAACCACTTACTGAATGCGTCTATGACTACGAGATATACCGTTTGCCCTATCTCCATATAGTCTATATGTATTCGATGCCAAGGCGCGGGGGGTCGCGGCCAAGGGGCGGGTGGCGCGCGCGGCGGAGCAGCGAGCACAGCGGAACACACCGTGCAGCCCTTCACTTGAAGCTCGATCTCGGCGTCGATGCCCGGCCACCACATTCCACTACGCGCTGCACTTTTCGTTTTCACTATCCCGAAGTGAGCCGAATGTAATTCATCCAACAATCTTTTACGAAATATTGCCGGAACAACGATCTTATGACCGCGGAATAAACACTTACCTACGACCTCTAAATCGTTTTTACATTTAAAATAGGGATTTATAAGTTTACATTTTATTTTACGCGGCCATCCGTGATTCATATATTTAATAACTGTTTGTAACGTTTTATCCTTAGCAGTAGCTCGCTCCATTTGTTTGAATGAAACCGGTTCTAGGGTGGAGTTCATAAATAATAGTGGTATTGGCAGTGATTCCTCTTCTCCTTCAAGGGCTTCAGTAACGCTGTATGGAATAGAAGCGCGGGAAAAATAATCTGCCACGATGTTATTTTTGTTGCTTATGTACTGTACGGTATAATTATAAGCCGATAACATAACAGCATAACGTTGTAAACGTAGGGCGGCCGTTACTGCAATACCATTTTTCTTTCCAAAAATGGATAATAACGGTCTATAATCTGTTCGTAGAATGAAGGGTTCACTCCGTCCATATAGGTACTGATGGAATCTCTTGACACCAAAAATTATAGCCGTCGCTTCCTTTTGAATTTGACTATAATTTCTTTCACTTTGAGTTAGGGATCTTGAACCAAATGCAGTTGGTCTCTCAATACCTCTGTCATCTATATGAGCAAGAACCGCGCCGAGGCCGGTTGGCCCTGCGTCCACCGTTAGGATCAGCGGCAGTCGCGGATCAAAGTGCGCCAGTACGCGTACCGAGCATAGTTCACGCCGGACAGCATGGAGCGCCCGATCGTGGCGTTCTTCCCATCGCCACGGAACCCCTTCTTTTAACAGTTCATGCAATGCACTTAGCATCGAGGATGCATTCGGAATGAAATTCCTATAATAATTAACTATGCCTAAAAATCTCTTCAACTCTGTTGTATTAGTAGGCGCCGGGGCATTTAATATAGCTTCTACCTTTTTTGG
Organism: Dendrolimus pini; assembly: GCA_949752895.1. Classification (NCBI taxonomy): domain Eukaryota; kingdom Metazoa; phylum Arthropoda; class Insecta; order Lepidoptera; family Lasiocampidae; genus Dendrolimus; species Dendrolimus pini. Next base: position 19,605,465 of record OX457135.1, read on the forward strand.
GCACGTTCGCAGGCCTTCCTTATCTATCACATAACCTAAATATGTTACGTTTTCTTGAAAAAATGAACATTTGTCTTTTTGCAACTTTAATCCAGCATTCTGTAACCTACTCAATAGCTCTAAGTCGGGCGAGATGGAGCTCTCGGGTCGGAGCCGCTAAACAAATATCATCGTACCAGCAAACCACGCCTTCAATGCCGGCAATTAGTGTTTCAATTGAACGCTGAAAAATAGCTGGAGCATTAGCAAGTCCGTATACTAAACGTGTATATTTAAACAGGCCTTTAGGCGTATTAATGGTAGTTAAGCTTTGAGACGAATCTTTGATTTTAAATTGATTATAAGCGTTACTTAAATCAAGCTTTGTGTAATGCTGTCCGCCTCCAATTTTAGCAAAAACTTCCTCTATATGAGGCAATGGGTATCTGTCAATCTTTAAAACCTTATTTAAAGTGCAAGAAAAATCTCCAGCTATTTTTACTTTTCCGTTGTCTTTTAAAACTGGGACAATGGGAGTTGCGTACTCAGAAAATTGTACAGGCAGTAAAATACCTAACTTGACTAATCGGTCTAATTCTTCTTCTACTTTTTCTTTCAGGGCAAACGGTATGCGTCGCGGTTTAAAAAATTTTGGTACAGAATTTTCCTTAATATATAATTCTACTTCGAATTTATTAAAACACCCAAGTTCTTCTTTCCAAAGCTCAGGAAATTCGTTTAAAATCTGTTGCACCTCCCTATTTCCGGACAATTCTATCAAATTATTGTTATCAGAAACTAACTTAATATTAAATTGAGCCATAAAGTCACGTCCAAGGAGAGGTGGCCCTCCTCCTTTAATTACATGAAATTGTATTTGACGTTGAATATTATTATAAGAAACATAACAATTGAAATGACCAATAGGAGTGACTTTATGTTTCGTGTACAAGCAAAATACAAGATTCGATTTCAATAATTCGTATTGTTTAAAATACTTCAAGTAAAAATTCTCGGATATAACACTGCGACCTCCACCACAATCAAGTTCCATGGTCATAAGCACACCATCTATCATTACATCTACTTTAATAGGTTCAAAGTTCGCATACCTTAAATTGTTGAGGTCGCATTCGTTGCAAACATGATCAGTTGGTTCGATATTATTTATCGACATCTTCCCGCACTTTTTGACACTCATTTTTTTAAGGTGACCTTTATCACCGCACACCAAACACTTGTAATTACGAAAACGACACTTTTCCGCCACATGGTTGCGTAAACCGCACACAAAACAGCGCCCGTCCGCCGCCGCTCCAGTGGCGGCAGCTCGCGCCACAGCGCCCTGCGCCCGCGGACGTGGTACATTGCTTCTTCCTGTTTGATTCGATGCTCCCCGGCGGCGTCGACGAAGGAACGTGCCGCGCGAGCGCATGCAGCTTGTTGTGCTATTTCTATGGCCTTAGGCAGGGTGAGAGACGCTAATTCTTGTTCAAATAAGCGATCTCTTTCCGGTCCTGCCCTGAGCCCCAACACAAATCTGTCTCTGAGCACCGTATCTAATTCAGCAGCACTAAAGTTGCAATATATCGCCAATCCTCTGAGTCGTGCCGCCCAATCTTCTATGCTCTCGCCGTCGATTCTCACAGCATCATAGAATTTTGCTCTGTCGGCAAAAGTCGAGCGTTTTGGTTCAAAATGGTTATTTAAAACGTCAATTAGTTCCGACCAGGTGACGTCGTCCAAACTCCGTGGATGCACTAAATTTTTAGCAAGACGGTAAGATTCGTCTGAGAAATGCGTTAATAGTACTGCACACCAGTTATTCGGCGGTATCACATTCAATTTTATGAAATTAATTAATTTTCCGTAAAATATCTGCCATTCTTGGCTTTTGTGATCGAAAATATTTAAGTTGCCGATTATGGCAGCCATCTTGCAACGCGCGCGAGGGCAAGTATTATACTCGTCGCCTGTGAAGTGTTTATGTGTATGAATAAATCGACCGTATACAAAGAGAGCACGTTTATTACTGGCTCGCGGGGGGAAGGCGGCCACTGTACACTACAAAGAGACAGAGATAGACAGAGGGGTTCTAGAAAATTCTTCCGGGTATATAAACAGCGTAAGGCGCGCCTACCGGGCAGTCTAGAGTACAGAGACGAATCAAGTGGTGAATTTAGTGACAAGTTTGGTGGATAGATACGTGAAGGAAGTGTGTAGCGTAGTTCGAGAGAGGAACCAGAGGCGAGCTATACGCGATAATATCGGAGGTGGTCTACGCAATATCGGCGACAGTATTGAGGGTGTGACAACTTATCGTCGGGACTGTGCATCGTTGGTCGTGTGTTTAAGGACAGCAACCCTACAGGGAGGTACTGCGCGCGGCTGTGTAAGTCAATAAAAGCTTCTAAATTAAAAACTGGTGTTTTCTTCCAATCCATAAGTGCGTACCCCCGCTCGCACGTAACAATAATATCACTATTAGTCCTTGACACTGCCTCTTCAATATTTTAGTATTAATACTTTCACCAGAACCTTCCATTCCTACTCTATTGTTAACATGCATTTCTTCTTATTACAATATTCAATTATCTGCTTTTCTTTTTCCTTCTTCCTATTTCATAGAACCTTATATTAAATCCTCTAAATTAACATCATATCTCTGTTCCGTTTTATTACCTACTCTCAGGTAAGGCACTGGAACTAAATGCCATGCTGTTTCTATGATAATTTACTCCATTAACTTGTACATAATTTGACCTTGGTTCCTTCGCCTTCACCTATACTTGATCATTAATCTCTAAATCCTTTAAATATATAGCTTTGTGACTTTTATTATAATTGTTAGACATTTTTTCATGAGCTTCCATCGCTTAGCCTTAAAATCGATTTGCATTTTATTAGTTCTCATATTTATCTGGAAAAACAAGCAATATTTCTCATATTTTTCTATTGAACATGAGCTTGCTAGGTCTGTACCCTGTCTCTAAAGGAGTGTATTCCTATAACTCTACAATGCTAAATAAATATCCGTTGCCTTTTTGAGTAAACCTTTAGCAATTTCAACACCAGCTTCAGCACATTCATTGCTCTGTGGAAAATAAGGACTGCTTGTTACATGTACAAAGTTATACTCTTTAGAAAATTCATTAAATTTACTTTTACATTGTGTCCCAGAATCTGTTCACAATATTTAATATTTCTTTCAGTTAATTCTGAACAATTTTCTATTAAAACTTTTATTTGTGAAGATAAATCATACTGGCTTTTTTGCTTTTTCTCAACAATTTGTAATGCCTAAATGTCTGAACTGAAAAATTATGTCTAAGTTGATAATAATCCAACAATCCTTATGAAATTTTACTTATCTCTGGTCAGACAATTACACAATTCACAGCTTTGTTGCTCTTGTTTAATCTTCTTTAATTTACCATCTTGTTACAGTTATCAGTTATGTGTTGATATACATATCTTTTGCCTCATGAGCATTACTGGACAAAGGAGCCCGGGAAAGAGCATCCGCCACAACTATTTTTTTCCTGGAACATAAATAACCTCATATGAATATTTCATTAACTGTAACTGGAATCTTAACAACCTGGGAGTCAAATCATCTATTGGTTTTGTTTGTAAAATTTGAAACAAAGGTTTGTTATCTGTTTCCAAAGTTACTTTAACCCCTGCAAGATAATCTCGAAATTGATAACATACCCATGACAAAGCTAAACATTCTTTTTCTATTTGTGCATAGTTTTTTTGCTGTGTTATTTAATGTCCTACTAGCAAATTAAATTACCTACCTTTCCCCTGACTGACTTTCTTGCATTAAAACTGCACCCAATCCATATGAGCTACTATCTCTGAAATAATTACTTTTCTACATGGATTATAATGTTAAAGTTGGGGAATTAGAGATTAAATATTTCATTTCTTGAAAAGCTTTTTCTTGATAATTATCTCAGTGAAAAGGCACTCCCAATCTTAATAAATCATTCTATGGTTGCAATATATTAGTTTTATTTGGTATGAATCACCCTATATAATTTACTAACCCCAAAAATTGCATCAGCTCTTTTTTGTTATTTGGAACTCTAAATAGTTGTATCTTTCTACTCTATTTCAAAGAAACCCCTTCATCATTTATTGCTTGCCCCAAATATGTTATTTCTTCCACTCCAAACACACACTTGTTTTTACTTATCATTAATCCCTCTTTGCTTAATCTGCATAGTATTTCTTTCAATATTATGACTTTTTCCGTGCCCCATAAATAGTAAAATATCATCAACATGCATTACCACCCAGTCTATATTTTGAATGAATTATTAATTCCATTGAGAAATTGTTGGTGCGAAATTCAATTCAATTGGTAAATGATTTTAAATGAATCTTCTGAATGGTGTTAAAATTCTAGGTTTCTTAGACTCTTCATTAAAATTAATTGGGTGGGTCCAGATATAGCACATATTTTTAACAGACTTCGAAAAAAGGAGGAGGTTCTCAATTCGTCGGGATCTTTTTTTTTGCTTTTTTTATGTATGTTCGCCGATTACTCCGTGATTTATGATCCAATTTACGTGATTCTTTTTTTGTTCGACGCGGAATAGCTTCCAATTGGTCCCCTAAAATTTTTACATAGTTTGGCCCAGTAGTTTTCATTTTACGATCATTTTTTTGTTCCTGGTTCTTAGGACCTATATTTTTAAAGACGCGCGGTACCATTCGTAGGTCCACCCATACATAGCTAGACACTAAAAAGTAACAAATAAAATTTAAAAACTTCGTTTAAAAAAACCGACTTCAAAAACTAAAATGTATAAAATAACTTACTATATATCATATTTTTACATACTATTGAATACAATGTAAGAAAACTTAACTTATTTGTATTGTATTCTACCCATAGTCCCTCAAGACTATAAGTAGAATACTGAGCCCAGATCACCGTCTTCTATGGGTAAGGTGCCCAGAAGGCTGGCTACGTTTCCTCGCTGGATCGCCATACTGATCCGTTGGCCGAGGTAGGCACCAGCCCTCTGATCACCTGAAGAGTCGATGAGTATGATGAAGTCGGTGCAAAGTAAAACATAAAAATTACTTTATTTTGAAAATTACTAAGCACCGACTTTAAGATGTTTTAGATAATATATATTAATAATAATAGCTTTAGAAATAAGTTATTTTATACATTTTAGTTTTTTTTTAAATACTCTAGTACCCTTTTGACCTAATGTGGTTTCTACTTGAGGAGTAGGAAAAATGGGTCTTATAATATTTTTATTAACTTAGGTGTAATCTCCACAAATCCTAACAGTTCCATTCTCCTTAGGTACTATACTATAGTAGAAACCAACATTGTTGGTTCTTCTGCTCGAATGACACCTAAACTCTCTGACCTATTCAGTTCCTGTTCGACTTTATCTAGTAAAGGTATGGGTACCCCATGTGGAGTGGTTTGTACAAAAGGTTTAGAATTCTCAATTAATTATTACAAAGCTTTAAATGTGCCTAAATTGTCAAATATTTATGGAAATTCTTTTTCTACTACTTCACTAGTAATTACTTACTACTAATTTTCTGATTTATAGTACACAACATCTTTTTATTGCAGTCTTTTCTAATATTGGGCACTGTAAATTATTTATGACATAAGCTTAAATCTAAAATACTAAACTAAAATACTAATTAACACAGCCTTATACATTCAATGGATGACCATCAGTTCCCCTAATGACATCTTAGCACTTTATTATTCTAGATTTCCTATCCATTAGTCTACCCGGAACTGCTACAATATCTGCACCTGTATCTATCAAAATATTTATTACCTGATTGTTATCTCCAATCTCTGTTTGCAACTATATCTTAAAGTCCTCTCCTGTGAATTCCATCACATTAACTTTTTTCCAAGCCTTACAGCACTCTGCTTAGTGTCCTGTTTTATTGCATTTGTAGCATTCCTGGTTCGATGCTGGGCATTTGTCATTTGAATGAAGGGTGTGGTTTACATATATGTCCCCGGAATCATAAGTAATGAGGGGGAAGGGGGGAGGGGGAGAGAGGAAAACGTACCCCTTCTGCAACTCCCATGTGCCGGAAATGTATAGTTCCTGAGTTATTAATGTTTTTGTCAATCTAACCTCACTTTGTTGTCCCACTACCCTGGCTTTGAGTGACGAGACCACTGATTGGTATATGATATTCGGTCGATAAATGACGGAGAAAACGCGTAACAAACATACAAAATAAAATACAGTCGAATTGAGAACAACCTCCTTCTTAAAGTCGCTGTTTTTCACTAATATATAAAATAAATAGTGAATGGTTACAGTCGGTTCTGGCACTCGCCGGCCGCTATCGCGGCACGCTCGCTTCGCTCGCTCGGCTCGTGCGCTTTGGTCTACACCTAACCTAACCAACTGTTTAAAACTCCACATATTTAAATTTTCGGATACATACAGTCTCCTATTTCGATAAATCCCGTCAAAAAACAACTTACAAAATTACCAGATCATTGTTGTGAATTTCAAACTTCGATAATTAATTGAATATGTATTTTTTCCACTCAAAACCAATTTCAGTTGTTATAAATAAGTCTTAAATATATTCCTAAACACATTAACCATTAAAATCATCCAGGAAATCATCCGGGGACATATATGTAAACCCAACCCTGAATGAATATTCCATCTTCCTCACCACCAATCCTTTTTCCTTGATCTATTTAATTTACCTCAAGTTCACTTTGTTGTCTTTCTCCTTCACTTGTTCACTTGTTTTTTTGTCCAAAATTCCAATTATTATTCAGTCTCTGATTAGCTCTTCTTTTAACTCTCCATATGCACAACTCTCGGCCAAACATGCAGTCTTTATGTATTCTGTAATCTTTTGACCTTCCCTCTGGCATCTCGAATTGAACTTCCATCTTTCATACACCACATTTTTATTTGATCAATTGTTCAGCGTTATCTCCCGCAGCGTAAACGAGGAGATTTATTTAATTTTTTTCTTATCCGTTTTTTTTGTTTCCAGACAACAACAAATACCTGTTAAATCTTGTCAACCATTTTCCCAATTTTCTGCGTCAAAGTTAAATTCTTCCGGCACTTTGATGTGAAATTGTGAATTGTGTGTAAGCTTCTTGACAGTGTCATAACAGTCAGTACAATTATATTTCTTAGAGATTTTTTGCGTTCTATTAGTAGGTACGTATTGCAGTAGATGTCACTGTTCTCAAATTAAACACCAAATGAAAGAAAATAATATGTTTCGTTATACGCAGTTGTTTTAATACTTGTTTAAGAAATATTTGATATGTTATTGTTTTTGCAAGCCATGTCAGATAATAAATATATTTTAAAGTATGTAAATTCTTTTCCTCACTTTCTTCAAATTATAAAGCTCTTTTTAACTTAATTACTGGATTTTTGATGAAATGTCGATTTATCAAAAACATATTTCAAAGATGTCAATTATGTCAAAACCAAAACGACTAGACATGGGCGTTATCAGTAATTTTTGGCAACGGGTATCTAGCCGATATTTGGTTTCAATACCGGTATTGATAACCGTTGCCGAATATCGGTATAAAAGCAGGTTTTTAACTAATACGCCACATGCGAGCGCATGTTAAAAAAAAAAATATCTATATGACATGAATATCGTAAACTTCGTAAAGTAATCACGACCTTATGTCTCTTGATGCAAAGTTTAACTATACTAACCTTTCATAGGTCAAACTATAATGAACGCTATTCGTCGAAATTCTAGCAACCATAAACCACCGTCACTGTTACAGTTTGATCTATCAAAGGTTTTTTTTTTAGTAGAATTCGCCACAAAGGCAGGCAAAGGAATTTTAGTCCATACAGCCAAGTCTGATGTATTAAATCTTCGTATAGTTAGCGCAGTTGTATTGCAGGCTACAACCGACACCATTCAACGGAGTTTTTGTGAAAACTCGAAAGGTCACATTTGACTATACAGTTCACATTTCTTACAAAAACACATAATTTCTACTCAAAAACTATCAATATCCTACAACTATTGTTCATTTTAGAGTATTTTTACACATCATTAGAAAATAAAACTGCACAGCACAACGTCCCCTTTCAGTTCCCGCCAAAAACTCCGCAAAGGTTATTATAGTTAAGCCATAGTTATATAGAAATAAGGTTGTCTTTGGTTCATAACAATATTCGTGAATGTTGCTAATCACTCTTTAGTCTGTGAGTTGCTGGATAATTGTGATTAAGTTAGTTGCCAAACCATAAATGCATTTAAAAAAAAAATGGTGATTAAGTTGCTAGCCAATATTCGCGCTTTCTCTGTTTTGCAAGTTAAGAATCATTTAGAAAGAGAGAGAAGGCATAATTATTTTGGTCATTATCATTCGATCGGTTGCCAACGTAGCGAAAACGGAATCACTGAAATCACTGAATAGCTACGGTGATTGTCAGTTGGTTTGGTTGGCAACGTAGCGTTATCGTCAGTTGTTTGTACCTAGATAGATATTAGATAACTGATAGCCGTTGCTAGCTGCATCAATACCGATACGGTACGTTAGAGGCATGACAACCGTTTTCAGTTACGTTTTGCTATAGCGGACACATGCTTAAAAACGACATTCCGATCGATACGAGTCACACTCGTGAACGTATGTACTTTGTTTGTGTTTTGATTATTTTTCGACAACTTTGTTTGATTCCTGGAATCCTAAGACTTCGCTTATCACGTTTACTAGTGTTCTGTGATCACGTTGAACTTACGCATGTACCCTGAACACCGATTTGCCTAACGATTTGTTCTCTGCTGGAGACTTGGATTATGGCTTCTTCTGAAAGAGGTTGTTGTGTGCCCAGATGCGGTAAAACTTGTGAGTAAATCATCCTAACGGCACCAGATTAGATGTGGATACAAATGATGTTATGAAAATGTATGCCTTTGAATATTTAAATAAAAGGAAACATAATAAATCACGCTACCGCTAAATTGTTGTTTTATTTACTAACAAATAAACATTTTTTGAAAAGGCTTTTGGGAATTGCAGGAGTTAAATTATTAACTCCCGCAATTTCCAAAAGTCTGATATAAAAATCAAAATAATACTAGACGCCCTGGACGGTTTTCGCCGTTGAATAGTGTCGTATACCGATAGAGTGCGTTAGTATATATATTATGACTGTTGACTCTATACCAGTATATATAAAGTACTCTGTGCTTCTTGATGTGAATGCCTCCCTCTGCCATAATCATGCGGTATAAACTTAAAACAAATGAGTGTGAAAAAAAATCGGTATTAACTTATAGATTTATGAATGTTTTCAATTTCCTGTTAGTGCTTAGATCTTTCGGTCCTTTTAATTTAGTCAGGTTATTTGTAGAATGATCAAAACTTTTACATGACAGATAGCACTGCTAGCATCCTTAAGTTTTTGCTTCAGCTTCACATATATTTGTTTTCTAAGTTATTTATTTATAAGTAAATATTTATAAAAACATAAATATTTATAATAAATAAATATTTTTTTAATATATATTTAATATATTTTTGAATACATTTAATTAAGACTCTTTATAACTAACCAAAGTAAATGGAGTCATTGAAAAAATAAGTGCCAAATTACGACAGTGTCAATACTTATTAATGTAGTTAGGGATGATTAATAACATCTTATTAAATTGAGTTAATCGATACCTTGACGATTAATGTATCGACAAACCCTACGTAAATAAAATTGTTAAATGGAGTAAAGCATTCTTTACAATGATATGTGCGCTAACTTATGTAGTATATGCGTCTGCATGGGTAACAACTGTTCCCAATGCAAACTATTTCAATGTTATTACATATTTATGTGCTATATTTTACGGACTAAGATGTATTAAAAAAACAATCTATTTGTTATATTAAGACATACAACATTGTATAATGGATTTTTTTTAACAACAACAACAAATCATAATGCACAAATATTCTTACCAATTTAAACATTGAAAGCTGTGCAACTTTTTTAAATTGTACTGTAGTTTTAATTATTACTTACAATATCTAAGAAGTTAATCAAATATCAAAACATAATTTAAAACAATAAGTTATTGGCAAGTTTACTGTTTGGGTCCAACAAACAGAGCAAACAAACAGAAACAACTACTATCTCGTTGAAGGGTCCAAACCAACTCCGACATAGAAAACCTCGTGGCCAAGCCTAGAATAATTGAAGAGAGAAAGGCTCAATATCTCCGCTGGCTTGGTCACGTAGAACGGATGGAGAAGGATTGGAATGTGAAGAAAGCATACTTGGGGCGACCAGTCAGTATCACTAGAAAGACAAGAGTGGATCACCTAAACGAACTTCACAACTGAGAAGACTAGACTAGACTTAAGCATATATTTGTATATGATGACATTCTTTTTATTGATAAAAAACGTTAATAAATATTACATCTTTCATTCTTTCAAAATAGATCAAAAATATTATGTTTACGCCAGTGATATTATGATCTAGAATTTTGTCGTACCTACGTCTCACAACACGACTCGCTTTAGCTCTATAGGCTCTTGAATGGGCTATAGTGAGAGTTGTCGGCTCAATTCCTATTACGTGTCGCTGCTGAGCTAAAGGAGTAGTACGGTTCCTTAGAGCGAATGAGCTGTATCCGTCTTTACTTTTTAATCAGCCGTTTTGCAGAAATTAGCCGTTTTGTAGAAAGTAGCGGACGTGGGACATGGGTCCGCTACTTCGGAGACTTCTGCATCTCATCCTTGTGATGGTAAATCTTAATATGGTTTCATATTCCAAAATCGCCTTCCTTTAGATTTTATTATGGGAGATTCCGTCTATCTGTTGTTAGTCATAAGATACCTATGCCTAGAATTATCCTTAAAATTTACAAATATCTGACAAGATTTATTTATCGATTATTCGATACTGAAATGGGTTCTATATTATGCAGTATTTACATGGTCGATAATAAACTCATTGTACCTGCCATAGACTGCAGCTCGTTGCTTAGCATTATTTTGTTATTAAATAAGTTGCAAATATGACGAAACTCGGCACTTGATTTGAATACCTATGCATGTTTATTTAGAAATATTAAATATTATTATATTTGATTAAATAAAAATGGTTTTCATTTGAGTTTTTTTGATAATGTCATTAAGCGTTCAAACTTACTCTCTGTGAATAAGACAAAGTGTATACACAAACCCGCTATACGTACACATACACACGCAAACACATGAACACACACACACATGCATATATTAGGTACGTTCATACACGAGTTAGCGCCATTGATACTCGCTAGATGTGGTAGTAGTACGATTCTCCCGACTGAAGACTCTATCTCCATATATTCAATATACTCTATGGCCATAATGATAATATTCCAACCACTGTGTGTGACCAGATTTTATTTGAAATCTACTGCTTGTGGAGGTTAAAAAGTACTGAATTCTACCAAAAGAGAACAAGAAAATACTAAAAATCTACTAGATTTTTTTGCTGTCGTGTTACAACGTAAAACATGAATGTTTTCTTGATTAAACGATAAAATAATAAAAACAACGAAGAAACTACCATTAATTAAAGAAACCAATGGTTTTTAAAATTAAATTTTACAATTTAATTAAAAAAAAAACTTTGGTTTCTTTAATTATTTAGATAAAAATATAATTAAAAATTACATTACATTCCACATTTTAACGTAAGTAACTTGCATACCTGAGAAGTGTGTTCGGTATTTTTTTGAAAGATGGAGTAACAGTGGTGTAACAGGTGATGCTAGTGAAAGGAAGAATTAAGAAAGGTTTGCTAAAGTCAAAGTAGTTTGGGCGATACATTGATGTTAAAAAAAACGATGTTTCATTTGCATCGCAGGCAGTGGTGGATTTACACTAGGGGCAGTCGGGGCTAGTGCCCAGGGCGGCAAATTTTCTAGGGCGGCAAAATTTGGAAAGTGAGAAAAAAATTCTATACAATATATAATTAACTAATTCTTTTTAATAAACATTTTATCTTTCAAGAAATATAATTTAAGTATTATGTATCAAATAAAATTTTTGTATATTATAATATAGGAAATTTAAGTAAAAACTATTCAAATAGTTTTATTTATTTATTTCCATAAAGATTTGAAAAAATTAAAGTTGATATTTTTATTTTCTGGAATTGCTAAATTTATGTAGTTTTTTTGAAATATTAAAAATATTTTCAAATTATGTGTCTTTTTGATAACAAAAACTTTAATTGATTAATGAATTTTTCTAAATTTGGAGAATTATCCAATAATATATAATATGTTATTATAAATATAATATATATTAATAATATATATTTATTTATTATGTATTGTATATAATATATAATACATAATAAATTTCCTGCAATCAATTTAAGTTATTCTAATTCTTAAAAAATAAGATATCAAAACTATTAAAATAAAATTTAAATCATAGGGCGGCATTTTCTTCAGTGCCCCAGAGCGGCACAAATTTAAATCCGGCTCTGATCGCAGGAACAAGCGTTTATGTAAATGGTGATAAAAAAAACTACGTTTAATAAAACCGACTTCAAAAGCTAAAAAGTATAAAATAACTTATTTCTAAAGCTATTATTATTAATATATAATATCTTAAACATCTTAAAGTCGGTGCTTAGTTATTTTCAAAATATAGTCCATTTTTATGTTTTACTTTGCACCGCCTTCAAGATGTTTTAGATATTATATATTAATAATAATAGCTTTAGAAATAAGTTATTTTATACATTTTAGTTTTTTTATTTCATTTGTTACTTTTTAGTGTCTAGATATGTATATGTATTGGCAGACCTACGAAAGGTGCAGCGCTCCTTAAAAAATATAGGTCCCAAGAAATGGGAACAAAAAATGTTCGTAAAATGAATACTACTGAGCCAAACTATGTTAAATTTTTAGGGGACCAAATGGCAACTATTCCGCGTCGAATAAAAAAGAATCACGTAAATCGGATCATAAACCTCGGAGTAATCGGTGAACATACATAAAAAAAAGATCCCGACGAATTGAGAACCTCCTCCTTTTTTTGAAGTCGGTTAAAAACATCGTTCATAAACATCAATATATCGTTCATAAACATCGATATTTTTAACATCGATGTTTCACTTTTGAAAACATAGATATCCTAACATCGATGTTTTTTTATGAGCGATGTTGCATCCCTAGATATGCCAAAAAAGAACTAGAATAACTGAAATGCGTGAATTCTACTAAAATCTACCAAATAATTTTTACATACTAAATTCTGTTGCCAGTACCTCAAAATCTACCAAAAAAGTAGAAATCTACTAAATCTAGTCACGCTGATTCCAACACTGCTGTCACCACAAACTTAAAAAAAAACTATGGACATACTATGGATACGCTGTCACCAAAGAGTATATTGAGAGATATACTCTTTGGTGACAGCGTATATAAAGAGCTGTCACCATATATATAAGCCGTCCGTATATTAAAACCATTACTATTTACCAATGTCCAATAGAGACTTTTATTAGAACTCTTCTTCTTCTTCTTTGTTCAATAATGGCTTGGCACGGTTTGTGCATTCAGCCGGAATCATGTGTAAATGGCTTTGCAAATTAGTTTTATAAAACGAGGGAAACGTAACGCGAAAAAAATAGAAAATTTTAACGAAAATTTAGAAAAAACGTGTCAAAATAATTACTAAATATGTACAAACTACTAAAATTAAAGTTTAATTTGATTATTTACAATAAATGAATTTAATACACTATTTACATCAAATTTACAATCCTTAAGTAATAAAGACATAGAAGTAGGAAGAGGAACGGAAAGAGAAATTAAAAAGTCGTAAAGAGAAGTGTGATCATAGATAGGACAGGACAAGAAAACATGGTTCAGGTCACAATAATCTTCACCGCATTCGCAGGCTGGACTCGAGACAATTCCAAGTCTATGTAAATGCACTGGAATACAGAGATGTCCAAGGCGCATACTGTAGAGGGGCATTTTGGTGTGCAAGAAATGAAAACCAGATAATAAACTGTAAACAATATACTTCGTCATAATTTAAGTACATGGAAAATAGAGCAGTGCGCACAGGCATTGCTTACCGACATACTTAAACGACTAAACGACGGGGCGGCCGGCGATTCCTAAGAGGACGAGAGGGGCGGGAGGCCGTACCATCGGTACCATCTCGGCCAGGTGGCTGGCAGGGCCTGCGAGGAGGAAGGGCGCGGGAGGCCGTACCATCGGTATCAGGCGACCGAGCAGGTGGCCGTAACACGTGAGGCTCGACTGGGATAACGTCGCGCGCTATAACCTCCCCCTCCAAGTCACAAGTACGACCCGTTTGTGACTTGGGTTTAGGCGGTCGTCCACGACGACGTGGGTGAATGACGGCATCGGATGAACCGGTATAACGCGTTAAATCACTAGAATGATACTTCCCCTTAGGAACACCGGCACTATCAACAATCATATAAGAAGTTGGACTGATGACTTGCGAGACACGATACGGGCCTTCCCGTCTAGGAGCAAATTTACTTGTAAAACCCTTAGATGCGCTGCTCGCCATATGAGTCTTAACGAGCACTAAATCTCCTTCAGTAAAAGGTAAAGATTCACGTCGGTGCTTATCACCTTCGGACTTGCGCTTATCCTGTTGCTCCTCCATACGTTGCTGTACATCTTGCAAGGCACGAACAAAGTCCTTCAGATAGGGTGTGATCTGCGGCACGAAGTTCTGCTTCGAAACGATTGCACGTAGATCAGTGCTCACTGAGAGCGGAGAACGCATCTCTCGCGCGTAGGTCAGGTAGGCAGCTGAATGTCCGGTTCCCTGATTGTACGCACTGTTAAGTGAAAAACGCACCATCGGTAGAACAGCTGGCCATTTACGGTGTTCAGGACCTACGAGTATAGCAAGTCGCGTTTTTAATTCACGATTTTTACGCTCAGCTGGATTAGCTTCGGGGTGGTAGACTGGAATCAGAGATTGCTGCACCCCTAATACAAACAAAGCTTTTTGCATAACAGCCGAAACAAACTGCGTTCCATTGTCGGAAATAATCCGACGAGGAAAACCATAACGCAGAAAAACCTCCTCCAAAAGAACTCTCGCACACGATTCAGCAGTCGCGTCACACAAAGCGAATAGCTCTACCCAGCGACTGGCGACATCTTCTATAAGAAGGATCCACTTCTCGCCACCATCGCCTTCAGGCAAGGGCCCAAAAAGGTCCATAGCTAAAACCTCAAATCTCTGCTGGGGCACTGGAGTTTGAAGCAACCCCGCAGGCTTCAAATTTGACGATTTGTATTTTTGACAAGGGTCACATGACTTTAAATACTGAGCTACATAAGAACGCATATTCTTGAAATAATAATTTTGTTTGATCTTCTGCAAGGTACGCTCTAAACCCCAGTGTCCAGCAGTAGGCGAATCATGGAGCTCCTTCATTAGCTCCGCCCTTAATGACTCTGGTACCACTAATTGAGGCTCTTCGGATTCTCCATCCGGATCGCAGCGATACAATATACCTTGTGAAAGATAATATCCTCTGTCCGTCCAGCGTAAAGATGCATCTGGATTATCAAATTGTGCTTCAAAATCTGCAATAATTTTACTAACGTCAGGATCCTTCAACTGAGCCTCTCTAAGATCCTCAGGCTTCTGACGTGGCAGATCTACAATTACAGGACAAATATCACACGAACTGGAACTCAATACTTCTGATTCGTGGCTTACCGGGCGGCTAAGCGTATCCGCAACCACGTTAACCTTTCCAGGAGTATAATCAATATCCAAATCACCTTGCATGAGCACTGCTCCAATGGCGTACGCACTGGCATCTGTCCGTAGAACAAAAGGCAGGTCAAAATCTGGCTGACGAAGAATGGGACTGGTGGTGAGCCGGTACTTAAGCTCCTCAAATGCTCGTTGCTCGCTCTCCCCCCATTGCCAGCGTCTGTCCTTCTTGGTCAGATCCGTCAAACTACGCGCTACGTCGGAAAACTGCGGAATGAATTTCCGGAACCAGGAACAGGTCTGCAGAAACGTCTTTAACTGCTTCAAATTCGTCGGAGGTTTCATGCTGGTTACAGCTTCGACTTTCGTGGGATCTGGCTCGATTCCACGCGAAGACACAACATGTCCTAGGTAATTAATCCTATCCCTAGCAAAAATAGTTGGTTCTCCTCCTGGGAAAAAAATGTCCTCATGGGCATTCAGGAGTGTACCGAGCTGCTCACGTTCGTCCGACCCAAGATGGGAACCTTCATCCTCACGAAGACCCACAGACGAACAGCTGATCAGCGGCAAAGAACATGACTCAAATTCAATGGGTTGCGGCGTCCGATCGTGTCTCACAAACCATTTATTACAAGAAAAGTCCAATACCATACCTATTTCGTTAATGAAATTCATACCCAATAAACTATCCGTAGCGTTGGGTAACATAATGAAATCTACCACACATGTTACCCCTCGCACGGTAACATTGACACTAGCTATTTCTACATTTTGCGCACAAACGCGGCCATCGGCAAATTTTAACTCTGTAAAAACATAGTGAAACTTATGACTATTCTTAACTAAAAGTGTTCTTAAACTAACACTACCGATACTATGTTTCGCGCCAGTGTCCACTAACACTTTACCACTTGCGCCATAAATTTGAATATTGAGCACCGGGCGCATACGCGAATTAATATTAACGGAACTCACAGACACTGATTTGAATGAACTTTCAGATACTACTGTAGATTTTTGTTGTTTACATGTCGGACAATTTGTACGAATATACCCCGGTGTCCCACAACCGAAACACGTTATCGTACTCGCTCGCGGTTCAGCCTCCAAAATATCATCTTTTACTCTCTTCTGTTTGGTAAGTCTCTGACAGGCATCCCTCACGTGACCATACTGCTTGCAGTAATTACACTGTGGCCGTGAGTGGGGTTTCAAAACTGTATTAGACTCTGAGCGCTCCGTCCATGACTGCGCTAGCACGGTAGAAGAGGTGGAAGGCTTGGTTTCCAAAACCACTTGCGGCTGACATTCTTCTAGAATATCCTCGACACGGCGCGCCTGCGCCAACAATTCTCCAAACGTAACAAAAGAGGAACGCGGCACCTTTTCCCGGATACGACGGTGCAATAACCCGTAGGTCATATCCAATTGCACCACTTCGGTGAGTGTAAAAGGTGGAAGCTGCGCGATTAATGCACGAATATGGCATATAAATAAATCCGTTCCTTCGTTATTCTTTTGCTCTCTCTCAAATATAGCACGATAGATTTTGTGCGGCGGTAACCTGGGTCCAAATGTTTGTATCAAAGAGTCGACCGCTGCTTGCCATGTTAATGTGGTATCCTTAACTCCCTGCCACCACGTAGCAGCAAGTCCCGTCAGTAACATAGGCAATCCACGCAGCGCAACATTGTCGTCTATACCTACGCAGGCTTTATACGTCTCAACTGCGTCGACAAAGGCTCTAACATCGTTCGATTTACTGCCGTCGAATCGTGCCGTACATTTAGCAAAATGGCCTGTATTCTGCTGATTAGTAAAGTAAGATTGCGTACCTGAGCTGTTGTTATGCATACTACTTATCAGAAGCATCAGCTGATCATTCGTCAGAACAAACTGTGGCGTGGCAACACCGACGGGCGGGGCAGGCGGCGTGACCGGTCGCGTCACGTCCGCGGCCGCAGCGGCAGCGCCCTGCGAGGAAGACTCCCGCATCGGCACCGTAACAGACGCTGTGGCATGTACCGAATCAGACCCCGAAGCAAGTGCCATACCGGGCACCGGGGGCGGTACCATAATCCCCTCATCAACGATGACACCGGCTTCCGCCGGACTCGCAGCACGAGATCTCGTCATCCGTCGCGACATAATGAAAGCCACCCGAATGTTCCAGGATACGAATCACTATTACGTACACAACATTTACAGTTTATAACAAACAACACAAAACTGTCATTGCACACCAAACTTTTAAATATTATTTACGAAAAACGTTCATTATTTTTATAAAACACAACAGTTTATTCACGGGTATTGGCCGAACGTTGGGCGTCACTTTGTAGAGGGGCATTTTGGTGTGCAAGAAATGAAAACCAGATAATAAACTGTAAACAATATACTTCGTCATAATTTAAGTACATGGAAAATAGAGCAGTGCGCACAGGCATTGCTTACCGACATACTTAAACGACTAAACGACGGGGCGGCCGGCGATTCCTAAGAGGACGAGAGGGGCGGGAGGCCGTACCATCGGTACCATCTCGGCCAGGTGGCTGGCAGGGCCTGCGAGGAGGAAGGGCGCGGGAGGCCGTACCATCGGTATCAGGCGACCGAGCAGGTGGCCGTAACACGTGAGGCTCGACTGGGATAACGTCGCGCGCTATAATACGAATCAAAATGGAAGTAGCAGTTTTACCAAACGAGAGTTTAGCGAACCAGGGCTTCTTGGGATTATTAGAACTCACATAACCGGACAATTACTAATAGAGCTGCCAGTAACTAGTAGTGCTATGATGTATACTAATCTTTTAAGGTTATTCTAAAGTTTCATATACAGTTCGTAATTAAATATAGACCCTGTAATCTTACGTTAAATATGAAATTACACAATCAAAGTTTGGGTACTAACGACTATAAAGGGGAAATTCTATGTATTATGTATAATTTAGAATATTATATAAATTTTAGCCTTACAAGGATAGAGCAAAAAGCGAAGACTCGAGAAGCAAACCCTGAACAGTTATGCATGCGTCTGCTCTGCTCTGCATCCAGAACAATGCGTTCTAGAGGTGTAACTCTTTACTGAACCGACTCACTGATCCGAAACGTTTAGGTGTTCCAAAAGATTGGAACATCAACAATGTTTCAAATGCTTCATTTGGATCTGGAAGATCGCGATCTCTCTGACTTTCTATTCAGCGCGATCATGTCGCTTACGTGTGAGAGAGCATAATGAATCACAGAGCAACAAACGTAGCGAGAGACCAGGAATATGAAAACTTGATAAATTATTGGGATAAGAGATTTAAACAAAGCGTGCTCTTTCATGGTTTCTTTAATACAGCAATGTCAAGTCAGTGACAATATTAGAAGTAGGTAAATATAAATAATACAAAAGAGGTTCTAATGCCTAACACCCCCCTTCAATATTAAATTCCTTTTAATATTGCACTTATAAACATAACATAATAGCTTTCCCTTGTAACACGTAATATTTAAAACATAACTCTCTGTACTTTCTTTTAACATATTTACAGTAATTATTTATTCTATAATTAGGTATTAATTCATATATTAATATTTACACAAGTCCCAAACTTTTAACAAAACTGTGTTCTACCCATATCAAAATCCATACATCTTTATTGACATATAAACAGTAATCGTAATACGACTGTTCAAATCCTTGCTTGACAATAAAATCATTAAATCTTTCGTTCCAGCACTTTGGAGCTTCACGCAGACCATATAAAGATCTCCTTAGTTTCAATACATGGCCTTCTTTAACTGTTATACCCTCAGGAGGTTTTATATATATTGCTTCGCTTAAATAACCATTTAAAAATGCCGTTGGTACATCTAGTTGCCTAATAGGTAGATCTTCTTGTACAGCTTGACTTAGCATCATTCTGATAGTCATCACCACTCTAGCAACAGGTGAGTAAACATTATATTTACAATCTGTCTGAAAACCTTTCGCTACCAACCTAGCCTTCTTCTTACCGTTTTGCTTTGTTCTGAATATCCATTTAGTATCAATCGCCTTCTTGTCATCTGGTAATTTTGCTTCTTCCCACGTGTTCATCTCTTCTAATGAGCTTATTTCGCTATCAATCGCTGTTTTCCACTCTTCACCTTTGCTAATTGCTTCTTCAAATGTTTCGGGATCTTCACTATTGTTAAATAGACAAAATGCTATGTTAGCATCATAAGAATTATCTTGACCTTCATTCTCCATTTGATAATCTTTTAAATAATTAGGTAACCTTCTCTCTCTTACTGGTCTTTCATACATATGTGTTTCTCTCTGTTCTCTCGTTACTTCTTCCCTTTCTTCAAACTGTTGTTCTGTCTCTCTATTTTGATATTCTTCTTTTTCTTCCTCTTCAAAGTATCTCCGTTGAGTTTCTTCTTGTTTGTTTTCTATGTATTTTATATCATTTTCGTCAAATTTTAAGTCTCTTGAAATTACTATTTTATTATTACTCGGATCCCACAAGCGGTACCCGTTTGGAGCATATCCTGTCATTCTCATTTCTTTAGCTCTTTCGTCTAGCTTATCCCCTTTTGGCATTGTTAATACCCACACTTTACTTCCGAAAGCTCTCAGTTTTGATAAATCTCTATCTCCAAACATAATCTCTGCTGGTGTTTTGAATTGGATTGCTGAAGATGGGCATCTATTCAGCTGGTAAGTTGCACACGTAATCGCTTCAGTCCATAAGTTCTTTGGTAGTCCAGTTTCTATCAACAAAGTTCTCGCTCGATTGTATAAGGTTCTACTCATTCTCTCTGACACACCATTTTGCTGAGGAGAATACGGTCGTGTATATTGAATTTCAATTCCTTTCTCATAACAAAAATTTTGGAAAAATCGGTTCTTAAATTCTCCACCATTGTCGCATCTAACTTTATTTACTCTGGTCTGTTTGTTATTTTCTAATCTTTTAATATAATTAATCAAATTTGTAGCAGCTTCACTTTTATGTTTTAAAAGATATGTGTTACAAAAATGTGAAAAATCATCAATTATTACCTGGTAATAAATTTCTCCATTTATTCCAGCAGTTCTCATCGGACCTGCTATGTCAGAATAAATGATCTCGCCGATCTTTCGAGTTCTTGGCCTGGGAACAGAATTAAAAGGAAGTCTGGTTGCCTTACCCATCATACATGGACCACATGGTTTCTCACTTGTAGGCAAATTCATCAAGCGGAGGCTTCTTCTGTTAAGATGTCCCAGTCGCCTATGCCATAGATCATCACAGCTTGCTGCATTACACACGTTTGCATTGACATTAGTATTTAAAATATATAATTTTCCTACACAAGTGCCTTTTATTGATCTATTTGTACGACAGCAGAATATTCTAACATAATCTTTATTAAAATTGACCTCAAAGTTGTTTTGAACAATTTTCTTTACTGACAAAAGATTAAAATTGATATTATCTATTAATAGCGCTTCTAATTTTATATTCCTACCTTGGCAAATTACATCTATGGTACCCTTCTTTTTAGCTATAAGAGAATCCCCATTAGCAATATAAATTTTTATTGGTTCAGATAAATAGTCATATATTGTTCAAAATTTGAATTAATTAAATGTTCCGTACATCCTGAATCTATGACCCATTCAATTTTCTGGCTTATTTTATAGTTTACATTATTACAATAGCCTGTACTTAAAAACAAAAAACTACTAGGATCTTCTGCATAATTTACAGTATTGTTATACTGATTTTGGTATTCATATCTACCATTGAAATACTGTCGTCCTGCTCCTCTACCTCTTCTTGGGTAAGTCCTACCTCGTCCTCGAAATGCTCGACCTCGTCCTGATGAACCACTTCCTCGGTTACAATTTCTCGCAATATGTCCCTTCTTGTGACATTTAAAACACGTAATAAATGCTGTTTCAGGTTCATTATATTCATCATTGTTCTTTATTTTTAATTCAGTATCTAATAGTCTCGCCTTCACGAAGTTCATTGAAATATTTAAATCATTCATAGTTTCTATTGCCGTTATCACATTCTCGTATTGTTTGGGTAATGCGGTTAAAAGATTACAAACTTTGTCTATTTCCGTAAATTTACATCCTACTGCCTCTAATTCATTTATAATCTGTTCAAATCTCATAAAAAAATCTTGTAATTTTTCGTTCGGCTGACATTTTATGGTTAGTAATTTCTTCTTTAGATGCATTTTATTTTGTATGCTACTTCTCTGAAAAGTTTCTTGTAGTACGTTTATCATTTCTTCGGATGTCTGACATTTTGATATGATATCGAGATATTTATCTTCTAAACATTGAACAATAATAGCACGAGCTTTTGTATCTAATATACGTTTTTGCTTATCATCTTTGATCTCCACTTTTAAATTAATACCTTTTTCCTCTAATAATAGGTCTATTCGATATTTCCAATGGGCAAAATTACAGTTTTCTTTTAGTAGGGGAAATTTTCCTTCCGACATTTTCTTTTGTTTTTTTTTTTTCGTATTTCAGAATTTTTATATATATTATTATAGTTTTCTAATAATATTACTCTCTACATTTTACTTATTCATTTCCCTACAACCTATAGGGCGTCTGGGCCCATAACCTATGAAAACTTGATAAATTATTGGGATAAGAGATTTAAACAAAGCGTGCTCTTTCATGGTTTCTTTAATACAGCAATGTCAAGTCAGTGACAATATTAGAAGTAGGTAAATATAAATAATACAAAAGAGGTTCTAATGCCTAACAAGGAAAACACTAAAATGTATGCAAATGAGAATTAGATAACAAATGAGAAAATACACCAACTAGCCTAAGCGTCTGGCCAAAAGTATGAACGGAAATCGGTGTTATTAATAATCTCACAGTTTGTAATTTTTTCAAATATTACTATGAATATTCATCTTTGTTTCAACCTAACACCGTCTGCCTGAATATGCCTGCGTTTTTATCTTTGACAAGTTTGACACGATGTTTCAAATGAAACCGCAGCCCGTTTCTCAGCCTCAGTCCGTGACGTATCATAACAAGACAACCATGATTTTATATCTCTGACTCAATGTTCCAAATGTTCCAAATGAAACATATCAGTGATCCGGAACATTTTACTGTTCCAGATACAAATGTTCCAATCGCAAAAATGTGACATTTCTCCCACGCCTATAGCGTTCAATCTTGCAATGTTTTCAACAGGTCCTCACGAAAATGTGGATGTCTAACTAGCACAGATAAGAGTTACAGCCTTCAATGATTAGATTTATTGATAATTCAGTTCACTCTCGCAAACGTGAATATATTGTATATTAATTAGCTTGTTGTATTTTAAAGTTTATAAGTAAGGCCATATATTATATGCAACCATTTTCACATTCAATAAAATTATGAAACATAGACAAGCTTGCAACCTAACAAAGAGCGAAACTTCAAAAAGTTGACAGCATGTATTGTATTTTTTTGTATTGGTAGCATTGGAACAGTGAGTTTTCTTGTGGTTTGCTGCTGTCATTTAATTAGAAAGGTGAGTTATTTTCATCTATTTTATTTTTCAAACACTCATGTTTTCTCTAGAATAAATAGAATTTTTACGACATTTTCGTAGGTATGTAAATTATGTTGGTAAGCTCAAAATATTCATCAACTTAACAGTAAATTTGTAACGCCATTTTACGCTTCGCAGGATTGAACAATTTTGAAATATATTTTTATTTTATACCTCCTCCATCTATAATAATATATCTACGCCTGTTTCTTAATTATTGTACTTTACCAATTTACTTACTTTATGTTTATTATGGTGAGAACTTGTTCCTATTTTGACATTATATTTTTTTGCGGTTTGTTCATACTTGATGACTAATCATAGTTAACAAGGTCTAAATTTGATCTAAAATAACTAGTAATAATCGAACACAAGGTGTTTTGCGTGATATTATGTTATTATTGATTAAGTTAGCCACAATAATAACGAGAACTTCCTATTACAGATTTGAGAGAATGCATGTCTAACACCTGTACATAAATAATTATGACATGTCGGTCGACCAATTTATGCAAAGTCTCTCCCACTAAGTTCATTAGGAAACCGTACATTGGTGAATGTATGCTTTGTTTATGTATTAAGAATTACAACTTTTGCTAGCACAAGTACAAGAACAATAAAAAGAAATCAATGAAATCAAACAACTATGGTGTAAATAATTTAAAACATTATTGTCAAATAGATAAACATAATTTTCTGTGGAACAGTCTGTTCTGTGACTTAATTTGAATAACTAATGCTCATGGAACTTAAAATGAATCAATTTAATAAAACTATGTTTTAATTGTTTTAAAAGCGATAATTTATTTGATTTTGTCATTCCGACGTTTCAGCCGCTTTTCAGTTGAGGGGATCACGGAAGACAATGATTTAAAGAAATTACCACACTTAAAACCGTTAAAATATCGTGTTATTATGTATGCAGGTCGCGAAAACTTAAGAAAATATTATGAATCAATTTGATACTGATGAACATTTACATACCATGACTGTACATTAAGTAAATTTCCTTAAAAAACATTAAATACAGTATGTTATTATTTTGGTTAATAAAAAATACTTTACTGCTCCTGAAAATATATATATAGTCCTCCTTACCTCTTTCAGTAAGACCCCTTAAATGTAGTCAGTTTCCTACAAACACTACATTATGCAATTTGAGACAATTGCCATGCATCAGTCTTTTTGTAGATTGATGGGACTCGCCACTGCTACGTAAATGGGTGCAACTGCACACCCAGTTAAATGTATGAGTTTCTTTGTTGTCTTCCGCCTTGCGGCAGAGTCCATAATAGAAATCATTTGGTATACATGTCCCTTCATGCCATGGAGTAGGAACATTTATAATAATTATTGTGACGCAGGTGTAATGCCCTAGTATTTGTTTAATTAATTAAAAAATATTAATCATTGTGGACTAATTTGATGTTTTTAAAAATGTTAACAGTGACATAATTTATAATATAAAACTGTACAATATGGAAATATTCAATTTGTTCAACCACAATGTCTAACCAGTATTTCATTTAAATCTAGATGATCTAGACACATAGTAGTGATGTTATGGGGTGTGTCACATGAAGTGTATATTTGAACTATAAACATATTGTTGAAGACAGAGATGAAGTAATTTTATTATTTATTTAACTGTTTTAGTAGCAGCAATAATAATTATATGTTTTTAATTCTAATTGAATACACATCAAGGTCATAATAAACTACTTAACCTAGACTTTGCTTTCAACTTAGTTTTAAGGGATTTATCTGTATGAATAAGTATATAATATTGTTACGAGCTATGCAGGACTTGAATTAAAATGCCATTGGAATTACTATAGAGTTTATTAGGACTGTACAAACAAATTGTGTTACCGATGGTGAAAACCGGTATTAAAATTATTGTGTGGTTTAGGAAGAGTTGCAGACAAACAGACAGACAAGAGATTCGAAGCGACTTTGTTTTTTTATTATGTAAAGATCTTTTATTATTTATTTGGTTTACCAACAATTCATTAATTTTAAAAAATTCCGAAAGAAAAGCCTATTTTCAAGTACGGGAAAGTACTATCACTATATACTATGTAAAACACATTGCAATCATGCACATATTGACAAAATTACGACTTTCCCTTGTAGTCTAGTTTACATGAGTACCATTTTAGTGTAAGCAACATTTGGACCTAGGTATATTTTTTTGTTGCAAAAGGTATTTTATTTTTATTCCATTATTTTGTTTTAACTCTTTTAGTTTTAGTTACATTAGACCCTACTGAATCAAAAACTGACTATCTTAAAATTATGTAATAGTTTATAATAAATTTTTCAACAAAAGATATACTTAGGTCCAAATATCCCTTAGGATAAAATGGCACTAAAGGCTCTATATGCTTATTCTGCATTCAGTCCATAATGACATAGTATTTGAACTCCAGCCAATATTTTCAAACTTTGTTGTCTGAAACAAAATTCAAGAGATTGTATTTCCGAATAACAGTGGGGTTCTCTTTATCTTATTTATATTTGCCTTGACATTGAAGATACATTTTTATGTAATCTTACAAGTTTTTTTGAAAACAGGTTCTACTTGTTTCATATGTCAACCATAATGAATATGATCTTTATTTTTTAAATAACTAACATATTTTCGGTGGTATTTGGAATGACTAACATTCTTGAATCATAACCTATAAAATATAATTTGAAAATTTAGAATTTGTGACATGCATTTTCGTTGTAGAGTTGTGAGTTTAAGAAAACTTATTATAGATTATTATTGTTTTGTTTATTGTCATCAAATGTTCAATTAAAAGATTATGCATGTTAGCACAGAAAAACTGTCCTTAGGGGTCCATACTTGGTCGAAGGTCAAAATTACTGGAGTAATTTTGACCTTTTTGACAGTTTGTAGGGGAATTCCTTGGACACTATAACGACCTTCATTTTACATACATACATATTGTCACGTCTGTTTCCCGTAATGGTAGACGGGCATAATGGATTTCCATCTGCTACGATCGTGATAACATTTTTTGCTTCATCCACTTTCTTTAATCTCTTCATACATCGAGATTCATTATAGGTGTTTTTACCTGACCATTTTTTAAGGCATCCTTTCACTTTATAGGTTAAAAGTATGTTTATCCTCAAGAAAGTGGACATGACAGGAGGTGAAATCAGTTACTTTCGTAATCCTGCTCAAGATCAGTCGTATTTTGTTAATAAAAAATCTAGAATGTATATAAATCTAATTGTGCGTTGCAGATATGTGGGTTAATGTCTTAATAACACTCTTAGGCGGTACAGATCTGAATTTCATTACAATGTAGACACGGCGGAAATCATTTCAGCTCTCAATACTGTCACATGTATTTCTGCCGCGCTAGTAAAATTGACATAAAATTGCTTTTTAGTTCCATTTTCTTGTTACTCGCATAGATGGCCTAATACTATAGCAGACTATATATACATTAAGAAATACTACCCGGAATGGTGTAGCCGGTATTTGTTCAGACGTTTGAAGTCTTTCTGTTAAACTGGGTTTTCGATCTTTATAAAGCAGGTGTCTATGAGCATTAAGCGGGCAGGCGATTGCCACGTCTCGCGGCCCTGACTATAGGCGAATGGAAGTAACATGAGAAGTTTTATAGGATATTTTGGAAACATATCGGCGAGTCTTCACACGTCCTCACCGTAATCCCCAGGTGTGATAAGTCTGTAGCCAGCAGAAAAATCGCTGTTATATGCCAGCCTTCTTGCCAAGAAAGAGTAGAGAATGAGTCGTATGTAGTCTCGGTTAAGTTTATTTTTAATATAAGAAAATTTCATAGTTCCATTTACTGCGATAGTTCTAATATATTTTCGAATAAATTTTTGCACCTTTGTCATATCATCTATCGGAAATCGATCGTCTCCACTGAAGCGGGGAAGGCAAAACAATACGCTGGTCAAACGGCATGACGTAGCTGGTTGTTAGTATCTTTGTTGCTAACTGTTAAAATGTAAATATTTTAAAACTATCTATTTTTGGGCTTAACATGATTGGTGATAAAATGAGATTTTGTTAAAAAAGAATAAATGGGTTTTGCAATTCCTTATAAGATTAACAAAGGATCATTATCGTTTGTTGGTCTTTTTTAGTATACTTATACTAGCCGTTGCTTGCGGCTTCGCTCACGTAGATTAAAAATAGTCATGGTTTGAGAAATTTTCTACACCTTTTTAACCCCTTTGAGGGACCAATGTTAATATTATGTTTTACCACAAGCTGCCAGGTGCCATCAAAATTGCCGCGCCAAAACCAAGAGAATTATATGATCTTTTTTATTCTAATACAAATTCTATGTAGTTAGATGGAGAAATCATCAGTTCAACATTCATTTCAATTATCTGCATTTGACCATAAATTTGCGGTGCTTCCAAATTAGCAGTGTGACAGTTCGGGCAACAATTTTATTCTGTGTTGGTATTAAGGGTTAAACAGCCCTACCGGGTAGAATTTCAAAAAACATCGAAATACATGTACATTTGCTTCTAATCAGGAGCAAAAGCAGAAGCAGTGTATAAAATGTCATACTTCGTACTTGCAAATGACGGATTTTCATACTAAATTTCAGTCCTTTTTTTACCTCCTCAGATGTAAATTTTTTAAAAACCCTTTCATAGAGCGCACCTACAGTATAGAGAGAATGCATGCACATTTTCACGGTACTAGTCCCAGTATTTCAGGCAGTGGGTGTTGATATGTCAGTCAGTGAGGTCAAGTAAATATATATTTATGTATAAATAATTAATGCTGAAGTATCTCAAAATATTCTTGTATCGAGAAAGAAAATATAAAACTTGGTCCTAAATATAATATTCTTGACACATCGAATTTCAAGTGCGTATAAGACTTTTTATAAAAATGCCTACACTAGAACCGGTGTTGGCATGGGGACATCGCAAAAAGGTCCATCTCCAATGCCATATCTGCAAATAGTCAGGCATCCGGTCGTCGCAGCGTTGCAATTTATTAACTATGCCAATTACCATAGACACTTGATAGCTGCCATTTTGTGCAGCAAGTTTATTGTCGAGGTAACGCAAAGCAATGTTTTTAATGTGCACAGCTCTTATTGTGTTTAATAGTATACTAACATTCCTTTAGCGGTTGGATATACTGTCCTTTCCCCACATAATGGGAGGCCCGAGCCCAGCAGTGGGACATTTATGGGCTGTTATAATTTATAAGTTATAAATTATAACATTCCTTTAGCAGCTGAACTATCTATTCATATGTATCTGCCAAATACTAAACCCCTTATTCTGTTATTTCTGTCAATGTCTCTTAATTGTACCATTTCATATGCCATAAGTTTGTAAATTAGGACTAGAATAATAAATAAATAAAAAAGCCTTTATTTCCCTATTTCTAGATTGATTTATTTTCTTGCTAATTTGAAGTGACCATCCATTGTCGGATGACGGCCTCTTCCATCTTATGCCATGACTTTCGCTCTTTATCTCTCTTATACATAAATTTCCTGCTACTAATTTTATGTCGTCATTCTATCTTCTGAGGGGTCGGCCGAGTCCCCTTTTGCATTCCCTAGGGAACCAATGTAGTACTCGTTCGCTCCATCTTCCGTCCTCTATCCTAGCTACGTGGCCTGCCCACTTCCATTATAGTTTTGCTACTGTTCTTAAAGCTTTAATGATTTTTGTCTTTCTGCGAATTTTGTCGTTGTTTACTTTGTCTATTGGTCTGATGCCTAACATGCTCCTCTCTGCTGCTCTTTGTAATGATCTTATTTTTATTTTTTCTCTATGATAGGAGCCCACGTTTGACATCCATACGTCAGAGACTAGAATCCATCGATATCCATAAAATATGAACAACAGCAGAAGACTATATAAACCTCTTTTTTGTTTTTATTCGTTGTGCTATAATATTGTTACGAGCTACACTGGACTCGAATTAAAAAATGCCGTTGGAATTACTATAGAGTTTATTAGAACTGTACAAACACGTATAAAACAGGCACAAATATGACTGGACACAGCCAGTACAAACTGCACGATTCAATAACACGCGCAAAGTCCGTCACTATATCGCTCATCGAATGTACGTCTTATTCGTATCTTAGATTCTGATTCAATTTGATTGATGCGTCTAATATTAGCCTGAGAAACCTCAAACGAATACGGAAAGTAATTAATACCAGAGCTTCCTCAGATTTCAGAAGTTCGTATACATGTGTGAAATTGTACACCATTCCATACCAAAGCATTATTTGATAAATAAACGAATTGTATTCAAATAGATAATAATTTCGCGATTGCAAAGATAACAACAGATATTATAAATATTTTAAAACTTACTGTTTTTACTGTTCCTGACTTTTGCACCTGTTTAAGGTGTAATGATCCATCAACCAGTAGTTCGGTTAGCGCACGCGCGTCCGGCCATGAACCCAAGAGACAGTCTGCCCTATGGATCGCTTGTCGCGTTCCATTGGCATTGTTCACCTTATTTGGTAGGAGAATGTTTAAATTGAGTTACTAATCTAAAGGAAATGTTTCCGAAAGCAATAAATATGTACATTGTTTAATATTATTTCGGTACACTTCGCTTTTGTAGTATCAAAGGATATAAGTCGCTATGAATATGTATAGCGCTCAAAGTGATTAAAGGACGTTTCACTTAGCATAATTAAATTTAATAATAAACTTAATTTCCGTAAAATAATGTGATTATATAAAATTTTCATAAGCTTAGGTACTCTTTGGAGTAGTAATGCACGTCTTTCCGTACTCGTGCAAAATACAACCGAATAATAAAGAAGAAAAACTAAAGATTCAATCGCTCCTTGTCATTATGTTTATAATTACCCGACTTTGAGTACATGAAGATTACGAGTGGTC
This sequence comes from Dendrolimus pini, assembly GCA_949752895.1. NCBI lineage: Eukaryota > Metazoa > Arthropoda > Insecta > Lepidoptera > Lasiocampidae > Dendrolimus > Dendrolimus pini. The sequence continues at coordinate 19,635,657 of OX457135.1, forward strand.
TTCGCTTAAATTTAGGACGAAACCCCGTTCCTAAAAGGTAAAATGTGTTGGTTCGCATATACTTGCGCACCTTCTTTGTAATTGCTAAAATTCCTCGCCTTATGCTCCAATTGTACCTAATTTTCTGTTCTTTTAACTTGTATGACTTGAAGGACATACATGTATTTAGAATTATAACCAAATTTTTCGTAATTTACGTTTACATATTAGTCGTGGTAGCGTAATGACTAGCGCAGGCGTCCCAAACTCAAAGGGGGTTCGATCCTGGCTAGTACGCATGCGCCACTTAGGCAGTTTTCTGACCTAATGTGCATATTGTTACAATTACCACGTGCTAACAACGGTGAAGGATAACATCGTGATGAAACCTACACATCGAAATAATCAATGTGTCAAACCTGCCAAGCGTGGCTGGTATACTGTACGTTCCCCAATAATGGAAGCCCCGAGCCCAGCAGTGGGACATATATGGGCTGTTATTACATTACATTATTACATATTTGAATAAGCACGAGTAAATTGCAGCGACTCTATTATTGGACCGAATAACGAGCTCCAAGTTGACTTTTGCACTTCATTACACGCCTCCAATATCGGAAGTAGAATTTTCAAGTGTTTGCTTTTCAGAGTGGCTATGTCTCGAAACTTTCAGTATGAATTTTCCTTATTAAATTGCGAGAATTTCAAGCACGTCGTGGATGTCCATAAACACGAAATTCATATAAACGTAATGAAAGAAACATGTTTTTCCATGCGACATTCTGAAGCTATTTGCGTTAATTCGATTCGTGCCCTTGCTCGCTGGAGTGTAGCTCTTCTATTCTTTGGAATCCTTTTGTTTCATCTGGCGACCTTCACCTTTTGACCTTTGACTTTACACTAGTGTCTCTAGTTCAAGCTTAATGCCTTGAGATTTGCTGGGTTTTGATTTATCTTAGCTTCTTATTCCAACGTGATGGTCATACATTTGAGTTTTATTATTTTTTTTGGACCTAAAGATTGTGTTTTAGGGTTGCGACAGTTAAAAGCGAAGTGGAACCTTTGTACTTAGTCCGGTGTCATTCGGACTATCTGTGTATCGTAACTAATTATCTCGGATGGTATTAACGCTGGAGATATGAATGTTGATATTTATATAAAAGTATTGTTTGTCCACCTAGGTGTAATGTCATATTTTTTTAATATTTAAAAGGAGGACCTGAGTGATAAAGTTGAACAATTTCGTCATGAGAGGTTTCATATGAAAAAGGCTACATTTTTCAAAATCATTTTTAATTTTTCGGGTAATAATAAAAAATACGTCAAAAATTACCGACTTCCATTTTCTCTAAAATTAATCTGATTTGACAATACGGGAAGTTTTCTGTCTGGATATTAATTTTTAACATCATATAAAATTATTTTCGAAATGACTTTATTTTGTAAAAACTACATTCTACATGATAATTGGTGTTTAGTTTAATTTAATTGGCATTCCTTTCATTGGCCTTCTATTTGACTCAATCCTATATCTGGTTTGTTATTTGAAAAAATGACAAATTCATATTGTTTAATTACATTGTTTGTGAACGGTTTAATATATACCTTTGCTTGCTAAAACCAATACAGTTATTTTGAAAACTCGACGATTGCGTGAATAATAATATTGTATACTGTTGCTTATGAGCAACATGGCTTATACCATTGCACAAGAGTAACAATAAATGTTTTATTCCGAAGGTAGCAGACCAAATGTTACCACCACCCACCCAACAAGTCCTAAAAATATTTGACTGTACAATAAAGATTGTTTCTTTTCTTTCATTCTTTTATTATGAACCCCAGCTTATGTAATCTTAAATCTTCTCATCGTTGATTGGATTTACGGCTATCTCTAAATCAACGATGTAGACCTCCCAATTTAAAAGTCCAATGATTTCACGCTAGATAATGAAACCACAACGGAGTGAGTAGCAAAGCTCTCGCCAGCTTTTTAAAAACTTTGTATGTACCAAATTTCATTACAGTGCTGCTCAATTGCTTCCTTTGTCCTCTCGTTTCTGTTATCCCACATTTGAACCATCAAACCCCATAAATTTTCTATTGGGTTGAGGTCTGGTGACCTAGATGGCCATGGAATTAGAGTAATTTCATCTTCATGCTGGGTAAACCAGTTCGAGACAATTCTGGCGGTATGTACTCGACAATTGTCGTGAACGTAGGAGAATACAGGGATTTCTTCAAGTGGGTACACTATTTGCACTGTCGGTAACATTGATTCTTCCAACAAATCGACATAGTTTAATGCGTTTTGACGAGGAGAAATTTGGACAAGTTCACCTATACCCCCGGTACCCATCCAGGCCCACATGTTAGCTGAAATTCGACCAGATAATTGATTGGGTACTACGTGATCCTCTGTGTATCGCGTATTGTTATAACGCCACAAAGTTAAGCGACCATGTTGAGAAGATCTAAATGATTTTTCATCTGAAAATATGGTATTAGTCCAGTCAAAGTCTAAATAATTACGTGCAAAATTTAATCTTGCAGTTTTGTGTGCATTCGTTAAGTGTACTTTCTTAGCATAATGCCGGTAATGCAGTCCAATACGGTATAAATGATTTCTTATGGTCTGTAAACAAACGTCGTAACGTGCCGCGAAATCTTGGGTACGAGAAAAAGGATGTTCTTCATAATGGTGCTGCATATCTGTACTTTGTTTGTTTGTTATTCGACGAATGCCATGATTATGTTTTCGTCTATCTTCAAGAATGCCCTCTTCAGCGTGCCGTCTGATCCCTGTTCTCACTGTGTTCCGACTTATATTTAACACTCGTGATATTTCTCGAATGCCATAGCCTTCCTCACTGAGCACTACAATCCGAGCTCTTTGTTCTGCGAGACTACCCATTATACAATTTAATTTTTAGATATTGAGTTCTAATTTTTTCTCATTGACTTTACTTGACTTCTGATATACTTTCAGAATGACATTTTATTTTAAAATTATAATACTTTTTCTATAATGAAAAGAGTTAGAATTATAAGGCAGATTTCAGTTCGAGATTCAAATTATTTCAAATCATTACTGTTTTATCTAAAACAAATCTAGTACAATGATAACAAAGTTTAAAATTGCGTAGTTCTGAGGCTAGTGACGCATTTTTATTAATGTTTATAACGTCCTAAGTGCAACACACACAATAAACCTTACTATTTTGACGGTTTTAAAGGAATTATTAGCAAAGTGGGTCATAAATCAGTTGTGCCGATCGTACTTGCGGGAAATTCATGCTTTTATGCCGGTTATATTCAGTTCGGGATATTCGAATTTCGTAACGTTGTTAGAGAAATAGGTTTTTCTTCAGGATCTATTTTTAAATTTATCTCATTTTCACTTTTTCTTGACGTCACATTTCAATATATTATATATTAAAGCACAAAATTTAGGTGTTAACGAAAACTTTGAAAATATTTCCAACTATATCTGTATTAAATTATAGTATTTAAATTATCAAACATTAATTTAAATAGCAATAAAACTAATTACGGGACTGCTATTTTAATGTAATAATTTCTTGGTGTAAAATTGCAAAATATGTGATGCCACACGAGGGAGGAGTCTTACGGATGTGACCAGCTGAGACAAGGACGGGGAAGAGGTCAAAAAATCATGAAATTCGTATGACGTAATTTGTGGATGGCACTTTGGGTAGTGCCATATTTCCTGATTATACAAACATTGAACTGTGCCTAGTATTTAGTTGTTGTTTAACCTCCTTAGGCTTTCTACTAATCACACACTGCTTTGATTGGGGCGAACAAAAAGCATCTGCGGATAATATTGAAAGGAAAGTAATAGGCGTATAGATACATATGAAATAGAAAGGTCCTCAAAGGCTACGGCCTCAATTTCACCGCCTCAGGCTTCTAATTTAATTATTTCGTTATATTAAGGCTATATATTCTCTTGAGTCGGCGTGGTTTACGATGTGTTGGGGGAATGTGATATGGGAGAGTATGATGGTTCTAAAAACGTGTAGCTTCATGAAGCTTTTGTTAACTTGTGAGACAGATACCAACGTATTGTTATGTGAAGCACAATGTCTAGCCGTTCTAGGTCCCAGAAAAAAAAACCGCGGCATAACATTTTTAACTTGTAGTTAGAGGTGGCGACGTAATGTAAGATAGTTCCAAGAATCTATCTTTGTCGAGTTTTGGTTAACTTATAAGATAAATACAAACAAAACTTGGTTAATCATGTGGAGAAGGAATACCTAGTCCTTTCCAGGAAAAGGGCAGGAAACCTAAGAACTGACGGAGCAATGTTAGTAGGAGATAATGCGTGGTAAGCCTCACAATAACCCCTGTGCAGTTTGTCTGATGATTAGTTTCTTCTTCATAATTATGAAGACATGAACCGATTGTCATGAAGTTCAGGTAACTCCTTTAACGCGGGTAAACATGGGAAATTTATTATAGCGGAAAATACGACAAATATCGATCGTCAGGTTATACGCCAGAGGTCGTAAAGAAAATGTATGATTGTAATTTATGGCTCAAAAGGTTTATGTTTTTATCCATGCTGGAACGGGGAAAGAATACTAATCGCTGCCGAGGTGTAAATAAGAGGCGGCCAAACAACACACACAGTCAGGTGGTAGTGTATTTGCCCGTCTGGATAGCTACCATGTCTAGTGTAGATTATGCCACCATAACAAGCCTGAATTGAGTCCGGCGTTAGTGGTTTCCATTACTCTCTTTAAGGCCGGTAACAAATTGATAGCACCTTTGGTGTTGCAATGTCCATAGAAAACGGGGACTACCTTCCATCAGGTGCATCGTCAGCCTATCTGCTGTGTTCCAGAAATAAAAAAAATATACGTGTAAGAATAACTTTGTTTACTCTTCGTTGTTCTAACACCTGCAGGCTTATTATGAAAGTTTTAATCGTTATTGACCGATAGTTACTTTTGTCTTCTAGTAAGTAGCCTGTCTGTTATTATACAAATACAACCTAATTTTCTCTTTATTTGTGATCTTAATGGCTGGGTGGGGACCAAACGAGACGGCTCTGAGGCTGTCCTTGGACCCTATGGCGACAAGAGAGCGAACGAGGCTGGTAAGCCAATCATAGACGTATGCATGGAAAGAAACTTGCTTGTGTCGAACACCTTATTCCATCATAAGGATATTCACACGTATACATGGAGAATGAATGAACAGAAAAGTATGATTGATCTGATTTTAATAGATAGTCGCCTCCGAAACACAATAACGGATACAAGAGCCTACAGAGGCCCCACTCTTGGAACGGACCACTACCTGGTGATAAGCCGGTTTGTGGGCCTTTTCAAGAAGTGGAGGCACAGGCGAGAGCGTACCAATTTCGGGGAGCTTGAAAGAATAAAATGTGAAAAATTGGAAGATGTTAGTGTAAGGAGTATGTATGCGCACCTAGTCGAAGAAAGGCTTGCAAAGGCGGACTTCTCCGACTTAGATGTGGATAATGACTGGGATAGTATGAAGGAAAGTATAGTGGAAAGCGCAAAAGAAGCATGTGGATGCGCAAAGAGGCATATAACAACGAAAGGTGACGAATGGTGGGACGCAGATGTTAAATCTAGCGTAGAGAGAAAGAGAAAAGCCTGGCTGGATTATATTGCATCTTTGCATCAGAATGACAGTATGAAAGAGATGAAGAAAGAAATTTATCGCCTCTGCAAGAATGAAACCAAAGCTTTAGTGAAAGAGAAGCGTGAAAGAATAAAATTGAAAGAAGAAGAGAAGCTGACGGAGAACTTCGAGGCGAATACCAAACTCTTTTGGAGAGAGGTTAAGAAGTCTCGGGGTTGTTCGTCAGCTTCCAGAATGGAAAGAATAAAATCTAAAGCAGGGGACATTCTTGCTAACCCACAAGAGGTTTTAGCGCGATGGAGTGAATATTTTAGAGAAATGTATGATAATATCTCGGATGCTGGCACCACGACTGAGTCTGTGACCGACTTCGAGGAGTCAGCATCCGAGATCACTTTGGAAGAGATCGAATGGTCGATAAGAAGTCTGAAAAATGGAAAGGCAGCAGGAATCGATAGTGTGTCTGCTGAGATGATCAAATATGGTGGAACCTGCGTCCGGGACGCTTTCCTGTCCTTATGCAACTTGTGCTGGAGGACGGGAAAGGTTCCCAAGGACTGGAGGCGCGCTGTCATCGTGCCCTTGTATAAAGGCAAGGGGTCACGTATGGAGTGCGCCAGCTACAGGGCCATCAGTTTGATCAGCACAGCATCTAAAGTATATGCGAAGATTATTGAAAGGAGAATGAGAGTGGTATCCGATGGATTACTGTGGGATGCACAAGGGGGCTTCAGAAATGGAAGGGGATGTATGGATCAAGTTTTCTCGCTCCGCAATATCGTGGAGAAGCAGCTGGCATTGGGCCGGAAGGTTTTCTGCGGTTTTGTGGATCTAGAGAAAGCATTTGACAGGGTTGTGCGGAAGGACCTCTGGGACATATTGCCCGGATATGGGATCAATGGCCAATTGCTGCGTGCTGTGCAGTCCACTTACGAGGACTGTATGGCATGCGTGCGGGTGGACGGCAGCCTGTCGCCCTGGTTTGACGTCAATATTGGCGTCCGGCAGGGCTGCGTGCTGTCGGCTTTGCTGTTCATCCTATATCTGGACAACTGTCTCCAGAGATTAAGATTGATGGATGTTGGGGTGCGGATGGGTGATCTAGTTGTTAGCACTTTGCTTTATGCGGATGATGCCGTGCTTTTAGCCGAATCGCCATCAGAACTGCAAACACTAGTCACAATGATGAAAGATGACTGTCAGGCGAGAGGCTTACACTTGAATGCGAAGAAAACAAAGGTTATGGTGTTTGAAAGAGAAGAAACCAGAACGAATGCAAGGATAATGGTCGATGATGTTATGCTGGAACAAGTGAATGAGTTTGTATATCTTGGATGTGCTTTTAGCAGGGATGGAAGGTACACCGCTGACATAGAAAGAAGAGTAAATTTGGGGAATAGTGTGAATGGAGCGTTAGGTAAACTTCTAGGTGCTAAGAACCTCAGCCAGAAAGCCCAGCTTGTTATACACAACGCGGTGCTGGTACCTACGCTCACGTATGGAAGCGAGAGTTGGGTATGGAACAGAGAGCATGAAAGTAGAGTAAACGCAGTCGAGATGCGAGCACTGCGCAAAATCTGCGGAGTGACGCTCGCGGACCGCGTTCGTAATACCGAAGTAAGAAAGAGAGTTGGTCTGAAAGAGAGTGTCGGGGTGAAGGTAAGGAAAGGAATGCTCCGGTGGTTCGGGCATGTGGAAAGAATGTTTGATGAAAGAATGATTAAACAGATATACAATGCAAAAGTGGATGGATGCAGAAGTCGCGGAAGGCCACGACACACCTTCCATGATCAAATTGATCGTGTATTAGCAGAAGGTGATGTCAGGAGCCTTAAGAACAGACGAGCGTGCATGACAAGAGCTATGAATGTCAAAGAAGCAAGTGAGGTGTGTAAAAATAAGCCTGTATGGCGCTCTGTTGTTCGTGCCTACCCCGCAAGGGACCTGGCGTGAAGTTATGTATGTATGTATGTATAATTGTGTTTCAAATTTAAAATTGTCTTTAATATAGAAAGTAATCACGATTCTAAACGTCTTGAATTGAGCCGTAAAGCTCATCTGGCGCCCCCGTCGGGTCAGATTTAATGGATTTTCTCTAATAATTTGAACTCTGCCTTTCAATGTTATTAAGTTTTCTATTCTACTGTAGTGACTGGACGTGATTGCATGCATTGTAACATGATTTCGTGCTCAGGAGCGTTGTGGATTAGAATGGTATTAAATTGATCTTGGCATTGAGCATGCGGCATAATAGGCAATTGTTTTGAAGGTACGGTAGTATGTCTGGAGAATGAAAGTTGTCTATTGTTCTCTATCTTCATTGCTTTTCAGATCGTATAGAATTCGTTTCATTGTCCAATTGGAAAAAATAACTTTTCAATGATTGTATTATTAGCGACTGAGTATAGAATCAGATCGAGGGAAGATATTTGTGCCATTAGAATCCAAAGAAGTGTATAATGAAAAGTAAAAAGCGTAGCAATCGGGATTTTATATTAAGATGATGATGATCTTGATACAAAATCAGTAACACGTCGGATCTAAACAAATGTAAACTTTTTAAGACAACTAAATTTTTACACTATGTGTTGAAGACGCTGCCCTTTAAACAGTTATTATTACACAATTACTGTATCAGTTTTTGACGAAGTAGAGCCTTTTCATGCCATGTTGGAATCATCATCATGATTTTGACTCTTAGGTCCGTGTCAGTCGGTGTGACATCACGCTCTCGCTCAATGTCACCGTGATACAGCCTTAAGTTAATCATGTTTCGTGCGACACGTGAGAGTTCCTATGGCCGACTATCTATTCCATATCCCAGTCTGTCTGTTCCTCCAATCCCATCTCCTCTATCCCTTCCTAAATGGCTTCAATAACAATAGATTCAATTTAACACTAGGGTAATTCGTAAAACGATTTTAAGCGGCTATTAAACCCGCTGTTATATTTTTGGTCTTGAAAATAGAATGATTTATGTTAAATTGAATGATTTTAAAGGATGTTGTTGTTGCTTTCGGTGCATGAGAATCGACCGTACTGTTGCAAATTCCGCAGATGCAATCGATCGGTTCCACCGACCGCAGTAGAGCTATGTATGAGTCACCGTGCGGCAGCCGGGCGTTCGGCCGGTCATGGCCATTGTCTCGCTAAAACAGATTATTAAAACACTTTATTTATAAACTGCGTTAGAACGGACTGTGCTGAAATTGTGTTACTTGGTTATTTAATGTTATCTATACTCATATTATAAGGTGCAAAGATTTGAATGTTTGTAACGCATAAATTCAAAAACTACTCAACCAATTCCAAAAACTCTTTCACCATTTGTATGTTATATTATCCCTGATTAATGTAAAATATATAAAAATTAGGGATCCCTACTAATACTATCAATGTTGTAACCCATCAATCTAAACAAAATACTTGGCGCTGGAATCGGGATCTACGATTTTGATGAAGTGTTATGCGTCTTTAGATTTACAATTAGACCCGGCAGGTGGCGCTGTTAATAAAGGCGAAATTTTGTAAGAATACGTAATTTATATACGTATTTATATAGCCACTACACAAAACTGAAGTAAAATCGCGAAAATAATTATGCATGGACGCCTTACATATGTATGACCGATTTTTTTTATTTATCATTTACATAATCGTGTGGAGTTTTTATTTAAGTGAATATTAGGTGGCGAGATGTTTTCTTTCAAAATTGTGAGAACCGTGCTCCCTTTCTAACTTATGAATTATGAAGTCGGTCTCTGTTGTAGAGCAGGCTGTCTTAGTCGGGCTAACTCGCTGAAACGCAGAGGCTCCGGGTTCGATTCCTGGTATGGTAAATTTCGTAAACGAACTTTCTGCTGTTTGCTATGGTCTAGGTGTCTGGGAGAGCCCCAGAGTGGTCTGTTGTATAATTGTATATCATTCATAACATAAGCGTAACTTGCTTAACTTGGGGATATACATTTGTGTGTTTGTCTGCCGATTATTATTATATAACGAGTTATCAATGAAGTGGAAAATGTTGAAAAAACAAAGTTCGTACAGCTCAAAATACTTTCAACTTAATTGATTTACACAATTTCCGTTGAGTAATTTGGATTAATAAATAAGAAAGAAAAAGAAGAAAGAAAGAAAGTTTATTTTCCAAATACGACACAAACATAGTATAACTAAAACTAGTAAAAATAATGATATTAGAAGTTGTATGCCGCAATTCGACAAATGAGGTTGGCACTCAGTATATTGCTGTGTCGAAAGATACTCCGCCACACACCACATTTTCAGTGCCCACCACTTAGAATAAACGTATTATTTTGAGACCCGAATAAATAGTATAATAAGGAACAAAAGACATCTCGATATCCTCTACGGAATCCTTCATTATGCATGAACTGCCATGCTGATGCGAGATGGATTATTATTTGCAGTCGTTTCTAATAACAACAATATTATAACAGTCCCATTTTGGCACGACCGATCCAGCAGCCGTGGCGAGTAGGTCAATTCGCCAATTTCCGACTGGGTGCTGGCCGTCAAAGTCTGCAAACTTAATAAACATCCTTCTAATATTACATCACCGGGGTTATAGCTATCTGCTTCCAAAATTTTATGATATCAGCGAGTTTGTAGATTTGCATTGCAAATGTTCAGGCGCCATCTGGGATAATGTTATAGTTATTGATTGTGGCTAAACGTGTTTTGTTTAGAGTGTTAAAATAACGCCGTTAACTTTATTAAAAATTCAATATCGTATTATTACAAATAACACTAAACCCATTCAAGCTCCATCGGCGTGAATATCCCAAAAGGAGTAGACACATAAATTTGAAAAAGTTTAAAGGCTGGTTTACACGTATTAAGAGCCATTTCACAAAATGATTACGCTCGAGTTTAGGTAAAATACTGCATCATTGTTTATGTGTGCGTAGCTACCCACTCAAACGTAACACAAACAGTGTAACGCGAGCGCCGAGACGGACGAAGCAATCTTGAGCCGTAATGTGATTTTATATGAGATTAATAAAAAGTTACACATTTTATTTAGTCTAATGAAATTTTCAAGCTAGTTAAATAGAAAAACAAGAAGTTATAGTATGTAAAATAATACAATAACAATAAACATAAAAACAATCACATATTATTGTCGGTTAACAACTAAATGCTTACGCTATATGAATATTTGTCGTAAAGGCATTGATCTTGCCTTTCTTGGGTCTATGATTTCCCGTAATACGCATTCTTTGTAAAACCTAGTCAATTTGGGTAGCATTTTCTCCTGCTTAAAAACGTCATCTTTCTTTACTCTAAAAACGTCATCTTTCTTTACTCTTATTACTTTCAATGGAAAATCAGGCCCAGTCCATACAGCAAATACACATATTTCTTTTTTTGCTATGTGCAACTGGCCCTGAACCTGGTACTACCAGTCGGGATTTTTGTTCATCTCGATTTCAGTTTGGCTGGTCATTTTGAAACATTTCAGATTTTTAGCTTGCAAAGCGGTATCAGGATCTATTCCAAAAAGTGAGCTTGGACATTTCACTTCCACTAACCCTTCACTGCCATCCGGTGTTGCGTCTAAATAAAAATATTCTTCGTCTATAAAAATACCACATTTATCTATATTAGTATTTTCTTGGACACCGAGTTTTGCCAAAGCCTTTGGTTCACTGTCTCTACCATGTTTTATTGAGGTAATGTGGTCTAGTATAGAAAATTTATGGGGTTTGATGGTTCAAATGTGGGATAACAGAAAAGAGAGGACAAAGGAAGCAATTGAGCAGCACTGTAATGAAATTTGGAATTACATGAGGGGGGAACCGACATCTGCAATCGTCTAATCGGGTTGATGCGTAATCGACTATTAGACGTCATTGAAAACAATGGTGCTTATACCCGGTTTTAGGTTTAAGTAGAGTAAAATGAGTGCCATTTCTAACTTTGAAATAAAACCAATTAATAAAGTTAACAAAATTTTTTTTTTATATTCGTCCACATTAATGTTGTTAATGTTTTATTTTCTTGTGTATTTCTGCTACCTAGGCAGAAAGGCATTATAAAATTTCTTACAGGCCGGCAACGCGTTGGCAACGCCCCTGGTGTTGCAAACGTCCATAGGCGACGGTAACCACCTTTCATCAAGTGGGCCGTCCGCCTGTTTGCCTGCTTCAGGCAATAAAAAAAGAACCTAACGTATAACGATAACCCTAATATCTAATGTTGTCTATCTATATATATATAATGAAAATGGTGTTCGTTTGAGGCTCAATCACGCTTAAACCACTGATCGTATCGACATGAAACTACCACCATTCGATGCGAAATTTTTCCTAGATGGTTTATGGCTATCTATCTATATATATATAATGAAAATCTATATATCTTCTATCTTCTTCTATATATATATAATGAAAATAGTGTTCGTTTGAGGCTCAATCACGCTTAAACCGCTGATCGTATCGACATGAAACTACCACCATTCGATGCGAAATTTTTCCTAGATGGTTTATGGCTATCTATATATATATATATATATATATATATATATATATATATATATATATATATATATATATATATAAGCAAAGTTTGTTTTCTTTGTCCGAGGTAAACTCGAAAACTACTGGACCGATCAGCATGAAACCACAACCATTCGACGTGGAATTAATCGTAGATGGTTATAGGCTATATATATTTTTCAAATTCTATGAGCCCTTTGCCATGTTTTCTCGATTTGTTTGTTTATTAATTTATTTGAATAAGGCGGTACGAAGTTCGCCGAGTCAGCTAGTGTTGTATATACAAAAGTTTTGGCCTGTGTCACCTTTGGCTTGTCGATTTATGACCGGTTCCGATATCTCACTATTCATACCACTTCACTTCCCCTGCGTTACCGTAGGTTGAATTTTGACAATACTTGTATAGAGATTACTTCAAATTTTAATCGTTATTAAGGCAAATAAACGGTCGGTAAGATATAGGAACCGGCCCTTAATGCAACATACTTAATGACAGAGATAGTAATAACACGTAATAGCATTTGTCAGATGTTACACGAGTATAGACGAGTCTCTCCGATCTGTTTAATACAACGTAGTCAGTAACTGTCAATGTCTAATAACATGATAACAAGTTCGTTACCAAGGAAATGTATGTTCAGGCGAATTTCAACCTAATTGTATTTCACAACTGTAAGAAAATGACCTTATGGTGGGTCATGTTTCAATTTGTTTCATTGTACATTAGAATTTTGTGTATATAAATTTTTAGTTTCATTATTTAATCTAATACCGAAATACGGCTAGCGGGTTAGAGTGAGAGAGGAGGAGCCTGCCTACCTCTGCCATATGCGTGAGAGAAAGGGAAGCCAGACAGTGTGGCGCCTTAACGCGTTACGTAACGAAGCGGTTTACCCTCCCATAAGAAGTTATCACTTCAAGAATTTTAATTGCGGATGTTTTGCATCTAATAAGCTTTTCACTTTATGTACAAATATAGAGATTACTGGTAAATTCATGTCTTACAATACTGATGTGTAATACTGACATGACCGCTTGGAGATAATTCATGTAGTACTTATAAATTGATATCATTTATCTTTAGAACCTTGTCAATAAATAACCTTCTTACCAAATACAGCATTCCACTTTATCTGTTAAACATCTGTTTCACTTCAGTTCACACTAAACCAGTTGGTTTCCCTTTTTATGTACCATTCGTCATTAAGTACGACGTATTAACTGTATATTGTGTTACTCGCATTTAAATAGTTGCATTTACGTTGTGATGCGGATATTTTGTCTATTAAGCGTCACGTGAAAACTACTGAACAGATTTGAATGAAAATCGACAAAGAGCTAGCTTATATCCCGGGTCTACATTTGAACACTTTATTCTGATAAACGATGTCGTAGCATAGACTATATTAAGCAAAAATATGGCACTGCGATCGCGTTTTTGGTGTCACCGTTGCAATTCACTAACAAGCATGTCGTCATGGTAACGCGAACGAAGTTTCTTTTGCACTGCTGCTACAATATAGGTTATCTACAATATTATCAGAATATAAAATGCCGTGTCTGTACATTGCTATTTATAAAAAAACAACTGGAATTAGAGTATATAAATGATGGAGTTCACAATGCATTTTTTTATAGATTTCGTCATTGTCGTTTTGTCTGTTTGTTCGGGATTCACGTAAAAGCTACTTGGTCGATTTCGATGCGTTTTTCACTAATCGACACCGAATTCTAGGACTTAATATCTGCGCCATTTTATTATCCTGGGTATATCGCTGGAATTTTTCTGGCAATGATTTAAAATGGCCAGATTTAAAAAAAACGGATTCCAATGTAATTTTTTTTATCGATCAATAGCAAATTTTATGTAATAAAAATGTGTGATATTTTTTATCTCTGTAATCCCGCGCGAATATTTCCGGGAGCGGTTTGTAGTTAGTTGCTTGGGCGCATAAAAATTTGCTTATTCTAACACTGTTTTCACTAAAGCGATAACTTAAATTCTTTTTTAAGTGCTGTGGCATTTTGTGTCCCGAGAATCCTTCGGGAATTTCAAATCAAGCGTGGGTAAGTCGGGGGACGATCCCAATGATTTTTTTATACATACAATGTATAAAAAAATCATTATATTTAATTGTACTTTGTACACGCCTGTCTATATCAAACCAGTGAAAGCTATTGGTTTGAGAGTAAAAAGTTGCAGGTACATTATTAATACTTATTATATTTTCTCAAAGGCAACTTTTTGCTACAAATGTTATCTTGAAATTGAATTTCAATTTGATAATAAATAATTATTTCTACAGAGCTTTCTTTTTATTATAGTTTCTCAACTGGCTTTTACAACTTTCGTTTAATAAGGTTTGTTTAGACTGATTGAAGACACAGAGGTTGGGATTGGTCTATTTAAGTTGCTCAGCGGACTATAGAGCGTGTTATGTTGGGTGTTTTTCTTATGATATGGATTGATATCTGTGAGATAACTAGGGTAAGGCGGTGGGCGGTTACAAATGCTACAAGCCGCGTCCGGTATAACGCCGTACGCGACCGACGACTACTCATTAAGAAAATGTTATAGTGGACGTACATACGTAACTCTTAGACGCCCATGCATGGATGCCACGCACAGGCGTTTCAGACAAAATCACTATGGTGCATTTTTATAATGAGCATTAATCGGTCGGATTCATTTGTAACAGATCATCACCTTGCAGACATAGCTTGTAAATTAATGCTACATCAATGGCTGAAGTGGCAATGGGCAGGTTATGTCTAAGGCAGGACCCGTTGGTCGATAGAGCAAACGAGATCTGGAGTAAAGTCCGCATCGCAGCAGTGTAGAATGCGTTTCAGTCCGGTGACTAGATGAAGAAACCAAAAGAGCTGCTTATGTGGTGCAAACATGAGATGACTTATGTCAAGCAGGAGACTAAAAGTGGCCCATGACGGATAGTGTAATGTCCGGCACGATTCTTAAACGGTGATCTCGGTTTGCGTACAAATGGAATTTCGGATCTTTCGCGGTATAAGGTAGGTATTGTCCCTTTTGTGTAAAGAAACAAAATATTAATGATATATCGATAAATCTCATCACATTGGTTACGCCTTATGCTCAAAACGATCCCTATTATTTCGCTGATCGCTCAAAATCCGTGCCGGGAACTAGAAAAACTGTTTCTTGTGCTCATTTAAGAGTTTAGGCCTAGCTTATATTTTATACAGTTCTTCATTTTGGACGTTTTAATTCAAATATTTGGTCAGTTCGTCCTAAATGGCCAGTCAGGTGTGTTTTATAGTATTTTGTTTACAATTTTCTTTTAGTTTTAAGTAAATATATTATTTTGTTTGTGTAATTTGGTGAAATATTTCACAGTTTATAAAATTTGTAAAGACTTCGTCATTTTAGAGGACAACTTCCGCACTCAGAATGCTAAAAGGCTAATTAAATAAAAAAATAATACAATGTTTAATATATTTTTATTAAGTTTTATGATTAAAATCTCATCTGGAGGTGTTCCATGTTTGAAAGAAATCACTTGAAAATTAATATAACAAAATACTTTATTGACATTTTTAATGATTTGGTTTAAAATACCCAAAACCGCGTTTAACGTGTTTTGTACTACATTATTATAATGGCAAAAGTTCAACGCTTTATGGAGCAAAGTTTCTCAAAATTTCTCTCATTCTTGAACATTTCTTACAAGTTTAACCTAAATATTCTGTAACTTTAACAATGCTTATTTTGTGTTTACTTTGAAATGGTCCTTTTAGCCTAATTACATGTTAGAATTTTATAAACGTATAATACCATACAACGCAGTTAAATCCTTAATCTGATATTACACGGTTCACTCCAGTTTGTCACTTTTGATGAAGCAAACAAAGTGATTCACGTGAGCTTAACAATCATTCAATCTATCTGTGCAGGATCGGGGAAAGAATACCATTTCCTGCGGCCGGGCAGCCCGTCTTAAGAGGCGATAAAACAACCCATAGCCAGCTGGTGGGGTGGCTGGGTAACTTCCCGTTACATGACTACTCCCTGGTCTAGAGTATGCTGCCATAACAACCTTGAGTTGTGTTCCGGCATCAGTGGCCAGGTTCCAGACTCTCTCAAGAGAGCAGCAGCGTATTTGTAACGCCTTTGCTGTTACAAATGTCCGTAGGCGATGATAAACGCTTACTATTAGGTGGGCCGTCTGCCTGTCTGCTAAACTCATACAATAAAAAAATTAAGGCCCCCAGCCTACCTGTGAGTCATTTATAGCCTACATTCTGTTCGCGGCTTCACTCGCGTTAATGTAGATTTTGTCAATCCGTTCAGGTTTTTCTATCCTTTAGGAACACTGTTAATAATACCTGTAACGCCATCTAGTGAAGACGGAACTAACAATGAGAGCAACATATTGAAATTGCGGCATTGTCCTTCTCGTTGCCATGACGATTTTTTTGTTACCTTATCGTAACGTGACGCTAATAATACGCGAACGGAGCGCCATCTTTTCGGCTTTATTTGTCAATCTCGCGAAACAGTAGGTACTTTTTTCCGGACCTCTGACAACGTATATGCAAAATTTCGTGACGAACTGCTGTTGCGAGCGTAGTAAAGGCGTAAAAGCGTCACGAACAAACGAACTTAACATTCGCATTCATAATATTAATTAAGATAATGATAAATACAATAGAAAATAGAGCTTTTTGAGAAGTAAAAGTAAGTGACTTTCAGTTGAATTATATGATAAAGAACTGATAAGGGAATATTGTGGATTGAAAAAGAAAGGAAAAACGAGGAGGAAGGAGATGTTAAGAAAGGAATGTTAAGGTGGTTTGGACATGTAGAGAGAATGGGTAAAAAGAGACTGACAAAACAAGTGTATGACAAAGTGTAGTGGTAGAGTTGGTGCTGGCAGACCGCGTGACGTACTTAACACCATCAGTTATCCTAAAGAATGGCAAAGTAAAAAGCACATAATAAACGTGTATGTATTAAAAGATAATGAATGCAGATGAAGCAAAAATGTATGTCAAGATCGTAGCAAATCAACAATCATCGACTCTGCCTATCCCCGATGGGAATCAGACGTATTATAATATGTATGTATAGGTTCTGAACTTGTAACCGTGGTGCATGATACACTTAATACAATGTACTTAATTGGAGCTACGCGTAAACTGGATATGAAACCTTCAAGTAAGATTACATAAGGCCACAAGGTCAAGTGAATCAATACTACTCCCGGGACGCCAAATTGTCTGGCCACGTTTTACATTTTGAAATCTTTATTGATGCATTGGAAACTGGAAATCGTTTCAGAATTAGTTCTAGTTTTCTCATCTTAGTTTCATATTGTGTTTGGTTTGCTGGTTCTATAATATTTCTAATGTATTTTCTCTGTACCAATAAAATTGAAGTGTCAGTCTGTGATTTCAGAATGAATGTTAAAAAAGGAATAGATAAATACTATTTATTATTTATTTTTGTGCCGCCTAATTTTATTATAAATTACTCTTTTTAGATATATTGCCTGTCAGTCTGAACGTTCATCTCCAATTAACTCAAAATGTTTCAATGGTTTTCAGTAGGTTTTAAAATAGTAATTTTATGTTAAATATTCGTCTATGTTTTTTCGATATGTTGTAGGCTTCGTAATATAACTAATATAGAGTCGCCAGATTAGCTAAGAATTTCCTTAAACTTTTTTTTATTTTATTTTATCGAGACTTCGTCACTAGTGACGATATCAGCCTCATAGGTCGAGGCAAGTGATTATTTTTTTATATATTAAGTAAAATTATTTATAATTTTATACTTACCTATAACTACCTCCATTTTTAAATCCTTTAATTTAGGTTGCCCGGAAGAAACCGTTTTAAGCTATAAAGCCGCCTATTTGTATTGCCTATAAAGTATTGTAAATATGAATATTTTTGTAATTGTTTATTTTGGTGTGCAATGAAGTGTTATCTATCTATATATATAAAGTCCAAGTACTTCCACAAGGAAATTTCATGTAAAACTAGTACTTACCTCTTAGGTTAAATTAATATAATATTTTTCATACTGAAATGTGCATATACATATATCGCTCGAACGATGTTTCTAAATTACTTCTCCGCGAAAATTTTAACATAATATATTTTTTATGAGCGACCAATTTATATTGACTTTTTAGATCCCAATTAATTAAATTTAATAAATATTATTTTGTATTGAATGAATGAAAACTCTTTAGTGTTCACCATAACTTAAACCTGAACATTTAAATATAAAATACATTTCCATTAGAACAATGGGCGGCCTTATCGCTTATAGCGATCTCTTCCTGGCAACCCGGTGTCCAAGGAGACATTACAAAAAAAATATAATTGGTGGTTCAACTAAATTAAAACTAATTCAGTCGTAGTTAAATATAATTAAAGAAAAACAAAATAATAAACTAATATAGATGTACATAATTAAATAGATTATATTAATATAAATTACATATACTATTTGAATTATTACTATCGATTGAACTGTTTGGCTCTTAACTCAAGATTTGTTTTAATTTTATCAAAAATATGTTTTGTTTGAAATATATAAAATGTCAAAAGGTTGCGTTCTGTATTAATTTATTATATATCTTTTTTATAGAGCTAATGCACGCTCTCCCCTCATCCTTTTGTGTTGCTTATCAATTACTTTATTTCTATTATTTCCACACCCTTTCCAAAATACTCGAGTCGTAAACACGATGAATCATATCGACCCCGCAATGCGTCTGTGTTTCTGTATATGCAAGTCAAAGCTCCTAGTCTTATTGAGAAAACATTAGTTAGTTTTTTGTAAAATTTTGTACCTTTTTCTATTTTAGACTAGATGTTCGATATTTTATATTATAGTATGAGTATGATTGTAATCGTTTTAGATTTTATATTCTTACCTATATTTGCTAGACTTTAGCAAACGAAAATAGGCACATGAATTATTTACACGTTACATGGCATTGCTATACATATGTAAATGTCATTTTATGTATGAAAAGAATAATGGTGGTTGTTGTCATTTTAGTGTAATGGTGTTTTCGGATTTCCAAGGTTAAAACGTGAATAAAACTATTTAAAGTGATGTGCGGTGAAAGCAACAGAAGAAAGACGCTGAAGTCAAAGATAAGGAATTTAATTTTCGTATTTGTATGACGCTGTTTTAATATATTTCATTACTCTAAGATCATTTAGGTATTGCCGTACTATATTCTTTTCTCTACTTACCAAACTCTATCTATAATTGTCAACTTAACGATGCTACACAAAAATCTCGTTAAGTCAAATCACATAAACTGTTGTAGGTTTCGTAGGCAAATGGCAAAATAAGTGTATATTCCTCGCTATTACAGAACCCACTGTGTATACACGGCATATAGGACGACACGCATTTGACTGAATTTTAAATGCATATATAAATGCTGAATTAACATTTTTCTGCCGAGGACAACCAGCGAGATAGTGCGAAATACCCGTTAAACCACGCTGATGTTTCTTCATTCACTATGAGTCTGGGTACAGAAACTAGTGATGTACATTTCTCTAAAAAAGCTAAAGTACTTAGACGAAACGATGAACGAGCGAACTTATTTGTGTATAATTGAACCTTATTATTTAAAATTTGTTTGAGCTAACGCCGTGAAGTAGTATTGAGAGTAAAACGTGGTATTTCATTTCAACTGCAATTCTAGTCGTCACCATAAAACATCGCGGTACTGTTATTTTATCATCACTTCTAAAATATCGCGTAGTGATTTTACTCCGGTGAAATAGTAGTGACAAAATGAAATAACTTCACGGCATTAATCGATATAATAAAGTAGCTGTAATTTTACCATCACTCATAGAATGTAGAGCTCAGCGAACGCCGCCTTCAAGTCAAATATAATTCTGTAAAGTGGTTTTAAATCGCCCGTGTATAATACTCGTGTCAATATCACTTTTATAGAAACTGTAATTAAAACCTGAAGAATCTTTAGAAGTGAAAGAAATTGTTTGGAATAATTTTCTTTTACTGGCAACCCACAGCGAACTGCGTACGAACGTTTGCACAAAAATAGGGGTAGTAACATGGTTAGATGGCAGGGGTGTTACCCACCCCTATAACGCGATTGGAATACGTAGGGCGGTGCTATGGATCGCACGAGAACTATATTCTTCTATTTATTTTATGAGACATGATCTCAAATTGGAAAAAATAAGTACCGTCGGAAAAGTGTTTGAAAATTTTCTTGTGTAACTTTTACGGTATCTGTTTTTATTTATTTTACGTTTGGGAGTAACTATGAATTTATATTGCGATGCTCATTTGTTGGGCGAAATATGAGCCAGCCTTCTTGATCACAGGTGGCATCGGAGAGCTTCTTGCTTTCTTTGAAGAAACTCTGCCGATGGACCCCACAGACCTAATGATTCAACTCCAAACTGCACAAATATGTAACCCCTTCCTAAGGTTCCATATTGGCGCCGTTTGAGAGCTTCAGCTTTTAAAGCAGCGTTGCAAGCCTCTAACTCAGTCACTAGAAAATATGACGGCACTAGAGTGTTAAAATATTAAGTTAATTTATTTTAATTAAACTAAGGTCTTCGTGTGAATATCTTAGTTTATTTTGAGAGCAAGCAACAGGTTACGTTGAGTTAAATTTTTGCTTAGATGCTATTCGCTGTCAGAGAATTAACCTAATTTTATCACGAAGACTATCCTATTTTCCGGGATAAAAAATATCGATGTCTATAAATGTCCATTGTCGGTATTGTGACTATTATTATATCTATCGAATTTCAACAAAATCGGTACCGAGGTTTTTCTATGACACCTTAACAGACAGTCTTACTTTACTTCTTTAGGGTATGGATTATACATAAATATCGTAGGTTGTTTTTATAAATAAAATGTATTAAGAGTTGTATATTAGAGTAAGTTGTATAGATGCTACTTTAGTACGAGTATTTTAACTTTTCATTAAAAAACCAAGAACTTGTGAAATAAAAGCGATTTGTCTGTAATTCGTTTTAACGAATACAATATACAGTAAACTTTTTTGTCTAAATCCAAGTTGATTAGTGCCCAATTATAATTTTGAGATTAATTAAAAGTGTTACTAATAAACTTTGAATTAATTATTTTTAGCACACTGAATTCTAATACGTATTATTACACTAAATTTCATTTTATTAGTTTACAATAATAATTACTTATTAAAAGAACATGATCTTATGATCCTATCTTGAAATCTATCCGAGAAATATTGTTGTAAGTCGATCTTCTTGAATAGCATTTTTGAGGTGCTATTTCAATTTTTTATAAAATTTTCCACATCACATTCCAAAGTTTAGGGCTTACGCTTTAGGAAGCTAGTATTGCCCCATCTATTCACTTAGATGGCATTAATGAATGTTGTTATGGTTGGAAGATCTAATTACCAACATCTTCACGATCATGTCTGTCTCTTTTCTTTCACCTTCTACCAAATATTTGAGGACTGCACAATATTCCATGCTCCTCTATTCTGACATATGTTCTCTGTCACACCACAAATCAGCATATCATCCTTCACACAATCCACTCATCTCTTTTTCTCCCTTTTTTGTTCTACCAGCTATATTTGTATCCATCAATGTTGCAGTTTAACATTCTTTTTGTCACGTGACTTTCATCCCTTCTCATTACATGCTCATACCACCCTAGGCTTCTTCCTTTTCGTTTGCAGTTACAGATGCAACTTTCAAAGATCCCTCTTACACGACTTTGTACACTGAATTATTTTATTAAGAATATTTTTTGCGATATCGCTAAATAATTTTTATTTTGTACACAGATTAGTTTCTGTGAGGAAAAATAATTATGATTAAAAAACAGGCGGACGGACGGACATGACGGTTTCATACGAAATTATGATTTGCCAATATGGCTACGGAACCTTATAAATCCTGTTTGACATACGAGTGCCGTATTTAAATGGTTTTATCTAATGACCGATAGCGTGGCTTTAAATTAAGCCCATAATATTTTTAGTATCAGCGGTATTTATTGAATCTATATCGATAATGCTAATCTGCCGGCTGCGTGCGCCACACTAGTTCACTAGTCGATTCAGACATTTCAGTTCAGTACGCATTGGGCTACAGGAGTGGTCGGACTACGTTAACGTTGCACCCCTGCAAAACACGGCTTTCATTTAAAAATTTCTCTCAAATCTTTCGTGCGTCCAATACTAGACCGTCCCGCGTTTTTTACAGTATTTCTTTTAGTGTGTCAGTGCTCTAGTATCTCTGTTATCCTTGGAATTAAGTGTGTTTATTAAATCGATTACTTTATAGTCGGATTATCGTTGGTCACTTTTAAAATTTTCAGCATTTATATGTTGGGGTATGACGTAGGTATATTTATCTACATTTGACGACTTTGGAATCGCGTGTTTTGTAAACGAATCCTCTTACATTTATCGATTACGTTGCTTTGTTACGTTTTCATAAGCAACGAATCGTTTTATTAGCTCATGTATATTTTTCGTTGAATTGTTGTTCGTCACTTGTCCACATAACTTTCAACTTATTTAGTGGATATTTTTGTTGGATCAAGAAAATCAGTGAGAGTCACTGTTAAATTGAAATAATTTTCTAAATTCTCTTTTATTTACTTCTGTTCATAATTTTAGAAGTGTGTGCATGTATTCATAGGTCTGTGCTGGAGAATTTTTCCCAAGTCTTTACTTTGCAATCTAAGCCAGAAGACAACCCTATTTCAATACTATTTATTGCTGCATAATGTAAAGCTAACCAAAATGATACAATTTTAGAAAAAAACCCAATAACAAGGTGTATCATAATTTCATAATATGGATACCAATTAACAGACGCTTTTAGTATGCAAACCTCTGATTTTCAGATGGTCCCCACTAATTAAAAATAATTAAATGTAATTTGCACAAAACTAAAATTCAAGAAAGAAATGATTAAATTATGTTTCCAAATATTAAAATTATATATATTATATTAAACATTTACACTTGATGGAAAGCGATCAAACTTAGAAACTAGGCTAACGATTCAAATGATTAGATTCTCACAATTAAAATGGAAATATATTTCTGTCTAGTCTTTAAATAAATTCTGCTACAAATAAGTTATAAAGTGTCAATCAATATCTTTGATCATAATTCAGACTTTATCATAACGTAAATCTGATTTCCCTAGACATGTCCAATTAAAATACCTGGCTTCCAATTGTCTGCATAAATCGGATACAAATCATAATTGTTCATTAGTACGTTGCTTCTTTCACCAAAATAACTTTCTTTTCTGTCTAGATCTTAGAATCTTTCATTAGATGACTTGTTATTAATTTTTCTAACAAAAACAATTGAATCACGAATTATGATGTCTCGTAATGTTCAAGACTAAGGGCCGTTTGCATAAAGATTTCCTTTAAATAAAATTAGTTAATCATATTAAATTGCCTAAATACGTTTTACACAAAACGTATTGACAGTGCTTTATTGTGCAAGACGCTAATCGTATTTAAGAGTGTTAAATGCGTTTAGTGTTTTTAAATAAATTTAAGGAACGTTATGCAAGCGGCCCTAATTGTATTACAATAAACCATCCTGGTCAATAATCTAGTAGAAACAATTAAACAATTTGAGATAGTTAAAATCTAAATCACCTAAATGATATTTTTTCTATATAAATCTACAATTTATTTATTCATTTAATTGTTACTTTCCATTGCATACCAATTTCCACTATTAAAAAATCATATTTTTAATATTGCAGCCTGTAAATTGTCAAATTAAAATTTAATAACATTTCACTAAGAAGAATTTGCGTGAATTTTAATTTTAAAAGTCATATTAGAGACTGGTATAAGAAATTTAACATTTTTAGCCGAATAATAACTGTAAAATTATTTTTTATTTCTTTTGAATGGAAGCGTTGTATATTTATTAGATACGAGTATTAAAATAGCTTAAGTACCTTTCATTTTGAATTTCATCTTAATTTTTACGCTCATAATAACTTTAAAACCTTGATACAGAAGTAAATACAACTATCCAATAATATATACTCGCATTTATATTACAGTTTATTACTCTCCTGACGGTGCTTCAGGTCGATACGGAACATTCTACTAAAACTAATTTCAGATCGAAAATCAACTATAGCCACTAAATCACAAAGTTCAATATTAAATAGATCTGTAACAGGTGAATAAAAACCATTTCAACCTCCATCACGACTCCTTTTAAATGTGTTCCTTTATACTAAATGTTCAGTCGCTTTTTTTATGCTTTGTGTCTTTTTCTGTTTATTTTATCATGTCCTCCATCTTGAAAGGGTTCAGATGATACTTGCTCCTTTAATGGATGTAGCTATGGCGCTTTATGACTAGCATCATAAGTAAAGCACAAAAAGTATTACGAGGGTCCATTACATTAACAGCTTTTGATAATACTAGTATTTTTTTATGTTCTGTGGTCAAACATTCAGATACTTAAATCTGATGAATTTTGATGATTCAACATACGTTATGTTTTGTCGTTGGGAAATCGTTATTTTGAAACTGCTGTAGTACTTCCAGCCATTATTCTTAATCTACTCGCTCATCCGTTAAAGTCATTTGCTCTTGTTAGTTCGCAAATAAATTGTGCAATTTAACTCAACGGTCTGCTAGAAACGGTCGTGATATGTTTCGTTTAGTTCAAATGCAGCTTTAACAACGGTTTCATCCGAAATGGTACCGGCAATTAGGCGACTTAGAAATGAGATTAAACGATTCGCACTCGCAATCGGCACAATGGCTGACCCATTTCGTCTGGGAGATTATTTTCGTAATGTCAGTGACTGGTTGGATGAATTGATAGATTGATACAGATGTGACGGTTGTAATTTATTTATAAAAAGTAAGTTTTGTTTGTATGTTTGTCGCCTTCCCATAAGCTTTGGAACAAACTGATCATGTTGAAATTTGAATATGTTTGTACTTCTGATAACTTTGATGAACTGGATACATTTTTCCTGGTAAATTAAATACGATTCCTTGGGATGCGGTACCTAAATATCTGCGAGTGAAGCCGTGTGTGCGACGCTAAAATATAAGGGATTAAATAATTTGACATTAACTGGATCCACTATGCTACTACTATTAATGTTTTGTCTTCACTCATAACTATTATAATGAGTCCAAGGTTACATACTTTCTGATGTTTAACCGTAAACATTTTTTTTAGTTTCTTATATTATACTAATGTAATGTTAATGTCTCGACTTGAAAGGTACCGTTAATTGTATTCATAACATTTACAGCTTCATTTTTATATGTTATTATTTTCTCGAATCCAGCAATCACTCCTTGGCGGTACAATTTCTTTTTATTACCCTTGTTCCAGCCTTTATGACTGTCGATCCTCCCATTATCGATTCTGGAAGTACCATCGAACAATTGTATGCTCGATTAGAATTCATCGCATTTCTCATTCAGGCAGCACTTGAACGAGGTTTTCCCGCTTTTTAATATACCTCGGGGAACTACTCTTACATACTTGATTTTAATAGAGTTTCCACAGAAGATCTAGATTCAAACTCTTTGTTTATTTATCCCACTTAAACATTTGAACTATCGAAAGTTCAATTGATACGAAGATATAGGTACACATTTCACTGTACTATTATTTCCTCTATGTACTTAAAAATGGTTTTAGTAAATTAGGAATTTAATTTTATCTTTAACCATCTAGATTAATAATACACTGTAATTCAAACAACTTTATGTCCCAACTTTTCATAATGTTCGTGCGTAATAAAGCATTCCTTAGAGGTGATCAACTGTCGCTTCTTGTCATTTGCCTATGGAACTTTATAAAAAGCATTTAATTAAAAACCCCAGATCTCAAAAAGTACTCAATGGATGTTGTTCAAACCAAAACTCTTTCTTTTTGTTTAACTACATTTCTTTTTCGTAATTTTCATCGTGTACCTTAAAAAATTGCATGGGCGGACACAATCTTTGCGACTTAAAAACTCTGGCAAAATTGCCCATATAGACCTTTTAGTCTATAATATGAATGACTGAAATAAATACATACTTAGACAGACGGACGTTTTTGATGATTCTATTATCTATTATTAAATTTCCGTTTTCCCCAAAATGGCTGCGCCTTAAAAAGTGTCTTATCAGTTAAAAGATAACTTCAATTTCCTTAGGTGTTGGTGAATACTCTTACTTCACTGCTGTCCATACTAGTGTATCAAAATAATTCAACGAGTCACCGCGTGAACATGTAATTACACGCATTGCGTCCCGCTAGTCATGCGTTTGCCGTTTCGCAGTCTTCTAAATTCTTTACAAATGTCAGCAGAATTTGTGAAATTTATCTGAAATACTTACACCGTTAAATTCGTTTATGATGATTTTATTAATATAAAACTCATATTTGTTTGTTTAATCAATTATTATTTTATTTTGTTGCTAAGTTTTTCATTATCTAAGTTAACAAATATCTATTAGGTATGGAGAAAATGTTATTTATGTATCATTCAGTAGACAAACGTACACATTGTATATTTCAATGCTTTACGCTCTTTTGTTCTGAGTACAACGAGCAACTTATCCCAAACAACTAGAGCCTAACAATAGTAAATTAATGCTGCGGGCTATCAAACACAGAATATATGCGTTCTAGTGAGTAAATAAAGCCTATGCTTGACCACAGAGGTCGTCAGACATAACTAATGATTTGCCTTTTTCGGAGATCGTAAAGGTGTAACTATCGTCAAATGGTCGTCTTAAAAAATTGTTATGTTATACATATTTGCATAATATCAATAAAACATGAAATTTCTTTTACAGTACTAAATTTTGACTTTACAACAACTTAATAATCATATGGACCTATATTGAATATACCTATCCAAAACGTAGCAATTTAATTAGTTCACATAACTGAAAATGGATGATATCCCGCCACTATTATCATTTAACCTTGATAAGGGCGCCTTTGTCATGTTATCAAATAAAAACAATCATATTGTAAACAAAACAAAAAATCGGAATGCTCGTCCTAAGGGATCAACGACACTAAAGTTGCGAGTAATTGCGTAGGAGTTGTTCTATTTCTGACACTTCAGTTTATGTTTCGATCTCTCTTGTTCATATGTACTTACTACATCTATCTCGTTCTATTCAGGAATTGTGCAATAATTGGCAACAAATTTATTTTTCCAGTGTTCGTGCCAAAAACACACGTGTATGACCCGAGGCCTAGATAGATAACTGTCTTGAGATTACTTCATGTGTAAGAAAATTCGTACAATCGTTGATATGTTTATCTATCATATCTTTTATTCTAATCTATCTAATGATAATATTGTCTTTATATTAAGATTAGTGAGCAATTAAGTTCTTTTCGCCTTAGTCAATACTTCATTACTGAATGTTTTGTTTGGTTAGTCAATAATTTCTTTTTTACGATTTCCCGACATGGGTTAGTTATCAAACTGAATCCTTAAAATGATTATCCGTCTAGTCGAAATGTAACCATGCGGTGTGACCCATTGGCTTCGTTAAAAAACTAAATTGGTTGCTTTATAATAAAAAAATTGTTAGACAGTTTTCTATCTGTTATATCTTTAAAGGGAACGCTGAAACATTTGTTGAAGTGAAAATGTATCAGACTGTCCTACATAAGTTTTGATGGACAGTTAAATCAACAAACTATAGCTTTTAACCAATGAATGTTAGGCAATTCCGGAATATTTATTTCATATGGCCCGTTTTATGATCAAAACAATATTTATTGTATAAGTTACACCACGATTTCGTTCCTTTCAATGTATTGTGAATTTGAGAAGAAGCAGGGGCCGTAATTTCTTGTGGAAATTCTTTAATGCCTCGGCGGCTCTTTGGTGCAGAACTTTTAAGATGATTGTGATGTGTGTCACTACTATCGATGTCGATTTAGTGGACATCCTCTTTTTTCAATTGCTTACGGTTTTGCGTTTTTTATAGTCCGCTTTAGATAGTTATTATTATCCTTTAAACCTTCGTGACCAACGGTACGCCTATTAATTCCAAGGCCACCAACAAATAGATAGATGAATGAAATGAATAGATAATTGATAGCGTGTTAAAAACCTATTTTTCCATTTCAATAAACAATATTAAGATAGTTGTGTGTGTGGCTATTTATATTTTTGTATAAGTTTTAACGAGTGCTTGTAAATAATTGTGTAGTGAAATGGATTATAATTGTTAGTAAATCAGCTAACGTATCATGTCGAAGACTCTCAACGCCTACAGAATGTGAGTAGATTTTTGTCTATATATACTTGATCGCTTATTTTATTTTATTTTATTTATTTAGGACAATAAACAGATATACACTAAGATACACTTAGATTGCTAGATTGCCAGATTGCTTATTTTATTTTATTTATTTAGGAAAATAAACAGATATACACTAAGATACACTTAGATTGCTAGATTGCCAGATTGCTTAACTGAACTGTGTCAAAAGATTTTAAATTAATTAATTGTGGTTATTTAACGTTCCCTTTGTCATGAATTATTAAGTTAACTCTTTCGGTGCACGTTAAAGTCTGGTCTAACTGTTCCCTAATCTCCTATTGCCTAGATATTGTTGAAGTTTATTAAATTTACTATACAAACTCGATGATACGTCAATAAAACGTCATAAAGCGGGGACATCTAGTCTCCGTTCTAATTTATCTTCAACGACCACTCTGTCAGCTTAATTAATCACATTGGTGCCCGAACATGAATCTCTTTCATGCTTTATGATAACATTTACTGCTTTATTATGGCCCGTAGCAACTTTTGCCTCATTAGTTTGAAATGTTTCGTGTCATAATGACTTGTGAATTTGTCCTGTTACTTAAATTCTTCATCATCATAACCTCACTTCGTCGTTAGCTAATCGGGGTTCAGTGCTTGAGAGCTCCCCTAGTTTACGCCACCTATTAGTCCTTTACTTGCCTCATGCAGCCCGACTGTGGATCTTACGCAGCTTCTTTATACTTAGCCTGAATTACATTTGCTTATCATCGTTTGGACAGACATCAAATTAATCGACAACTTATTACTTAACTGGACATTTTCGCCCAAATTACGATAAGAGCTTACTTAACTCGCCAGTTTCACAAATTTACTATTTAACTAATGCAAATGTGAATTAGGATTTAGTGTCGTTAACATAAGCATCAAAATAATAAACATTTACCGATAATTAAACAACGTACGTCTTTCTGTCAAATTTTATTCTAGTAGATATTGAGAATTAAGAGAAAATAAAGAGTCCTACATAAACGGATAGACAAGTGGACATAACGACTGTATAAAGGTTCCATTTTTGCCAAAATTACGAAGAAATTCTGACGTAAAGCCACTATTTCTTCATATGTGCAAAGTTGTATAACGAATCTTTTTTCTTTGATTCTGTAGTTTCTTTGATTACAGACTTTAGTTAAAACCTCGCAGTTGCTGACCTTTCGGAATATTTATATAATGTGTTTGTGTTTTACGAGTAATTCTCCTCTTTGTAGAAATTTCAAATATTCATCATTCCGCCCGCAAAATCCCAGGATTTCCACAATGTCTTTACAGACATTTGGTGGAAACAAAAACATTGAGTTTGTGCCGTTACGAAACCGATAGTCTGTTAATTGTTGTATGCCTCTGTAATTTTAATTAAGGATTGTTATTGATTTTGCAATTTTGTTTACGTAATTATGTTTGTCAAATCTCATTATTTTATATTTATTAATCGAGACATTTAATCATGCCCTTATTTTATTAAAAAAGTAGACTATTTACACTATACTTAGGATTTAGAACTTACTTTATAAAAAAACATTACTGTATAACATATAAATGAATTTGCGACTTTATTGGATTATGTAAATTTGTTTTCTTCATGTTAAATTACCACTCTAAGAATGGTAACCCCCCAGTAAAAAACCTGATTCTGAAGTCTTCTTGACCAGATGGAGTCATAGGTTCTTAGATGGTTTCATCCACGAATCACCTTCATCTTCTATCACTTTTAGACGTTTTATTATTTAAACACAATAAAAGACCTGCAGTCTAATTTTGAAATAATATTTTTTTTTAAGTTTTACTATTTGCTTTAGAAATATTCGTAATAATAAAACGTCCAAAATCGAAAGAAGTACATGTGCTGCCATCTACTTATAAAGGATTTAGGAGGCTGTCAGAGCTACGAATTATTGATTGATTCACTCCTAGTTTTCTTCTTCCATAATATTAGGTTCGTAACATTGGGATTTTTTTTCCGAAAATGGGGTAGTGTCCATAAAATATGGATTCTAAATATACGAGTGAAAACGCGAGTAACGATTTAGTTTGTAATAGGAACAATATTTATATGAAAAAGGTCTTTTTATAAAAAGAACGAGTGAATATTTTATGAACAAGGTTTTATACAAAATATATTGACGAAAAATTGTTACATTATGAAATTTATGCGTCCCTCATACCACATAGTCCTTTAGCGCAGACATCCTTGACCTTTAAATGTTCGCCAGGCACTGAAGAATGAACTGGGGAACTATGGAATGAAGCCGGTCCGCCTACGCCGTTTTTCTTTCTATTTTACTTTATTGTACCTAGGTATAAAAATATTGGGAGTTCACATGAGAATAAACATCTTCAATTGATCGGCTGTCGTGTTGATTAATGGACGCGGAATAGTAGATTGTTACATGAGAGGTGAAATGACCTATTTAGGCACGAGATGATTTGACGCACGAGCTTATTAGTGAAGGCGCTAATAGTTCGAGTGCCTTTCACCCCAAGTTAACACTCTGCTTTTTATTTCGAATATAAGGCAACTAAATAAAAACTGATTAGTTTAACAAACAATTACTTCTCTAATGAAATCAGCTGTTAAATCTATAACTAAATCTGATGAACTCGTTTAATAAGGAACATATGAAACGGAAACTTTTCTTTTTCTGTGGCATTGTACGAGCCAGTATTTTTTCGTCACTGATTATAGGTAAATACTTAGTTCAAATTTATGTAAATTAAATAATAATTTGCTGAAAAGTAATTTATAAATATATTTTTTTTAATTTTTTTACAAATTTGTTATTATTTATTATTACAATTTATACATGTACAGATATAAATGTTACAGATGTGTAAAAAAAGTTGGGACATGAGTCACATATTTTATCTGTGTTTCGCAGTTTTTAAATTTTTTGGCACCAAGGAAAATCGTTTCTCAGGGACGAAATGTACTGTTTTCGTCGCTGTGATCAGCCAACTCCAAGCGTACTTTCCGAATTTGAGAAATGAAAAATAATAATAAGGAATAACAATTAACTAGTTAGAAACGTTACTCTTAACACACTTTTGCGAGGTGTCACCATTAGTTCGTCCTTGTTTTTATAGGAAATTAAGGAACCTAAAAAATATGTTTTGAAATTTAAATCTTAAATTAAGATACATTGATAATGAGTTACTTTTTAATTTCGTAAATTACATGATATTGAAAAGTAACGTATTAGGGCTTTTAATATACGATAAGGAAAAAAAAAGCCTTTGATTGAATATTTCAATTGGGTTTTCCTACAATAACGCGAACGGATTGGTGGTGCCACATGCCACGAGACTGTAAAAAAATAGTTTTTTCACTGGGCGATTGTCGTGAATGTTATTTATCCATGGCAAAACGACTGTGATATATGGACAGATGACAAAAAGAAAAAGAAATTATAAGCGTTCCGTTGTTTAAATGCAGTACTTCTTCATATAATTTCTTATGTCAATTAAAGCATCAATTTAAAACAAATAACCCATTTTGTTTTAAGGCGATATTACACGGTTCATTTCTGTCAATATGGATGAATAATCCAAAATGCTATGTCATCTGTATATTCTTTCTCTTGGTTTGCTATTTAACATTCCTGACGCAGAAATTGATTGAAGGCCCACTTGAAAAATTCATCATACAGATATCTATAATATTATAACATTCTATACATGCCATGTAAGTACATTGAAGTTATAAAAAAAACAACTGGAATAGACAATATAAATGATGAAGAACACGAATCATTTTTTTTAGATTTACGTAAAAACTATTGGGCCGATTTCGTGCGGTTTTCGCTAATCGACGCCCAATTCTTAAACCTTCTATCTTGTGAAATCCGCGTGGATTTTTCTGGCAATGGATTTGAGATGAACAGATAAACAAATCCAATTCCAATGTGATTTGTTTTTGATCGATAGCAAATTAAATGTAATAAAATGTGTTATATTTTTTATAGCGAGAATGTTCCCGGAAGTGGTTTCTAGTTGTTCGGATTACGTAAAATTTGCTTGTTCCGACACGGTTTTCACTAAAACGATACCTTCATTATTTTTCAAATGCTGCGTTATTTTGTGTCTCGGGAATCCCGCGGGAATTTCAAACCAAGCGTAAACGAAGTCGCGGACATATTCTAGTATATAATATAAAATAGAGTCGTTCAATGTCATTGAATACCGTCTTGTCCTTTCAGTTTTACACCTCTCAACCAAAGTGAATCTATTTGATTGATCCCTCTATCAACATTATATTTATTCTGTTTTGTAAGAAGAAGCACTGGAATGTAATAACACGACAGAAAGATGTAATTGCAATGATTTAGCCAGTTCTGTCTCATAGTTTATTGATCCTGCACACCAGACCGGACTGCCGATAAAATAACTCGATATCTATGCGGTTGGAAATTTTAATGTAGTGCCGTAGCTTTGTCCGAGGGCTCGTGTCTAGACAGATCGATTGGCCCTAGGCTTTGTTCTTTGTTT
Source organism: Dendrolimus pini (assembly GCA_949752895.1). Lineage (NCBI taxonomy): Eukaryota > Metazoa > Arthropoda > Insecta > Lepidoptera > Lasiocampidae > Dendrolimus > Dendrolimus pini. The sequence goes on from OX457135.1 coordinate 19,668,657, forward strand.
AGGTACGTGGTGTGATTGCATTAGCTTCTGCACACTAGTACCCTCTGTGTTTACACTGAAATGGAAACTGTAAAAAATCTTTCAAAAAAGTATATAATATATGTATATTTCGAGCCTTTACTGTCGTTTTATCGTAAGCGACATTTGAATCCAAGTATATCTTTTTGTTTCAATAGGTGTTTAAAACTGTTTTTTTGTCTTAAGACATTCAGTTAGATAGGGTCTAATCTAACTGAAATTGAGAATCTTAAAACAAAATAATAGTTTAAAATACCTTTTGTAATAAAAAATATACTTAGGTCCAAATGTCGCTTAGGATAAAATGGCGGTAAAGGCTCGATTTATTTTATTGGTTCCTATAACCTTGATCGTGGCTACTGAAAAGTGGCCGAAACGTCGATATAAAAATCAAATAAAATGCCTTGCAACCGTTATAACGTAGTTTTAATTAGGGTAAATCCACAAATTACGTCACGAGAATTTCATGATTTTTTGACCACTCCCCGTCCTTGTCTCAGCTGGTCACATTCGTATTAGTCCTCCCTAATGTTACATCACATATTTTGCAATAGTACCTACATCAAGAAATTGGTTACAAATGTCCATAGGCGGTGATAACCGCTTTCCATCAGGTGGGCCGTCTGCCTGTATGCTGAACTCACGCAATAAAAAAATATCTTTTCCTAATTAAAAATACCTCTCGCAGCAATTACTTAGCGGCCGAGTTCTAAGGGTCCCTCCCTCACACTTTTCAAGAGCCCTTTCAAACGAAGGGGTGGCGGTTTGCTTTTCCACTTAAACTGTGAAGATAAAACCATAATTTACATACCGCGCATTTCTTTTTTTTGTGGGAATGTAAATACTAGGGTATGCCAGGCTTTGTTTTGCTTTAGTGTGCAAGAGTTGTTAAGAACCTTAGACAAACATAATTAAATATGCTCTTAAGTACCTAATGTATTGTATGGAAATAATTGACAATCTAGTTTCAGATTCATCATCAAGATGATGCATCTTAGTTTTAAATCCTGGTTAATTCCGCGACCGATTCGGAGCTTGAAGTCCCCTATGCTATGTTTTCTCTTGAATATCGCGCGGTTTCTCGCATTTTTTGTCATATATCAGTAAAAACAAATATATAGTTTATTTTACATAATCTAAATATAATATATAATTGAAATGCACGTATATAGTGACTGATTACGATATCTCAGCACTAGAATACCTATAGACATGATTTTTTTTTTGGTATGGACCTTACTTTCGCCAAGTAGAGGTTAGCTAAGAACGGATTTTACGGCACGCGAAGCCGTAATCGAGTAAATAAGGGTTTTGGAGTTTCCCTTTAAGTAAGTGTACCAGACAAGCGTTAGTTTAATAAGAAACTAATTTTAAACCTGAGTCATATTAATTTGCCTTACTTAAATAGTTGGTTAACTTGCGAAACTGGCGAGTTCAGTAGGATCATGTCGTAGTTTGGCCAAAAATTTTCCAGTTAAATAAACTTGTCGATTAAGTAGATGAGTGTTTAAATGTTGTAATAAATTACTTGCAACTTTACTAAATGTAAATTGATGATCAGGTTCAGTGTTAGTATATAAAAAGTCGGATCTTATATTTATCTGAAGGTCGTTGAAAAAGTAGTTTTGGAAATTCGTATAACGTTTTACGTTACATTCGAGAAATATGATTGACGTTTTTGACATCCTAAATTCGTGTTCGTGAATGAATGAATGAATCTTTATTTGTTGAAATACAGGTAATAGTAAAACATGGTTTACATATCGATGGTCTCACTGTATTTGACCGAAATATGGTCATACAAATATATGGGTACTTACATGTCAATTTAAAAAATTATAATAATTCTAAATTTATAAACGTAGTTTGATTAACAATATATTAAATACAAAGATTAAAGAATGTCAAAAAAAAATAGAATAAAGTTAAAAAAAAATATCAGATGTCAGAGCTAAAAATATAAATTAAATATATTATTTACCTAATAAAATCCCTAATGACATAAAAACACTTTTCTATCAGCCATGAATGTAATTTTAGTTTAAATTTTCTTTGTGGCAATTCTCTTATTGATGTGGGTATTGAATTAAAGACTTTTATGATCATCACTTGGCAGTTTTTTTGTCTTATCGTGGTGTTGCAGTTTGGTGTTACTAATCTAGTGGGATCTCTAAATTTTACTCTAGAACTAACACTATCAGAATATTTATCAAACATTAATGGATTGTCTTTCACAAAACTTCCTATTTGAAATATATATAAACTAGTAACGTGAGTACCTTTAATTTTCTTAAAAGTGGTCTGCAAGATAAGAAGGGTCCAACTCCGCAGACTGCCCTTACGCATTTTTTCTGTACAATAAAAGCTCTTTTAATGTCTGTGGAATTTCCTCAAATAATCAATCCATAACGTAACACCGATTCAACATACCCATAATATGCGTGTGTTAATAGAATATTGTCACGAGAGGTGAGAGTAACCTAATTAGGCACAAGATGGTTTATACAGTTCGAGTACCTAAATAGGCCTTACACCTGAGGTTAACACTCTGCTTTAATTAAGAACTGATTAGTTAAACAAACAACTACTTCTCAAATTAAATCAGGCGTTAAATCCATGAACTCATTTAATACGTCACATATGAGACGTAAAGTTATTTTTTTTTGTCTGTGGCATTGTACCAGCCAGTATTTTTTTGTCACTGATGATATAGTAAATATTTAATATTTTCTTAAGTTTTAACGTCGGAATAACTAAAATCAAATAAATTACCGCGCTTAAAACCATTAAAACGTAGTTTTACTAAGTAAATATTTAGCTCAAACTTATGTAAATTAAATTATAATTTAGTGAAAAGTAATTGATAAGTCTAAAATGATGTTACAAAATTGATAGTTTTTTTTTATTACAATTTATCTCGCGATTTAACAGTGCCTGTAAAAAAAGTTGGTATATGAGTCGCATATGTTATCTATGATTCGCAGTTTTTAAATTTTTTGACAGCAGGGAAAATCGTTTCCCATGGATGAAACGTACTGTTTTCATCCCTGTGATAACTTTATAAGACAACTCCAAGCTTACTTTCAGCAAATGAGAACATGAAATATATTTTTTTGCATTTCATAAGAAATTCACATAAACAAATTTCATCCTGAAGCAGAACCTACCGTTAAAGATATATAATACCCTGGATTATACGACACGAGCGTGCTACTCTTGGCAGTTTTCCAAGGTAATGCTTTTTAACTTTTTTACTTTACAAGGTACACGTCTGGAACAACCCCGGTCCCTCGCCGGGCTCATGTCAGCTTTATAGCACCGTAACAAAATTTATTGCGTCTGCTCAAGTTTGAAATTAAACCATTCCCGTTAGATTAAGTCCTGTTATGTACGTGTTCCTATTCATATAAAACCTAGCTCTGGCTATATGGATATAAATATCATTATATTGATACGTGAAGCAAAAACTTTGTGTCCCTTTTTACGAAAATTGCGCGGACGGAGGATTAGGAAATTTCGCACACTTAAAGTTTATATAAATAAGGAATGCAGAACGGAAATATTAAAAAAAAAAATGCGTAAATGTTCAAAATGCCCATTGTTTAAATGCAAATGTACCCATATTAATTGTCTAGATTTAAGTTTATGGTGAACAATAAAGAGTATTCCTTAAAAAAACACATAAAATCAATAAAAAAATATACACACTACCATGTATTGGACACATACACGCATCTATACTCTTTTGTTTATTGTAAAGCGAAATCTGTAATTATAGAAGTATATCTAATCTTTGACAACAGAACCTTCATAACGTTGAAACTGTAAAAAAAAAGTTCAAACTTAAAATTTTGGTCTTCTTATCGGTCACGATATAAGCTTATTAACTAGTTTTGAAACGGTATGTCATTGAAGATCATTATATTTTTTTGCACTGTGGGGAAAAAATTCCAGGAATGCTAGCTTGCTAGGTTTAAAATTGCTTACTTGTTAATAACCTAGGACACCTGCTCATTATCATGTAAATGTCGAAGCAATGTAATTTCTCGGCTTCGATGTTATGGTAAGAAGGCTTATAAGTATAAAACCTTTTTTGCGTTATAAAGCACGATGAAGTGTTGTGTGGTATGCAAGTTAATAAATCTAGTCTTAATAGTTCAGAGATAAATCACCTTCGGACACAAGGACACATAGAAAGACGAGTGAGACCATAACTGTTGCTACGCACGGATTTAGGATGAATATTTCTTATTAATTTGTAATTAAATTTAAAGGATAATAAATCCTTGAAATTAGATGATAATTTATTAATGGGGTCAGTCAGTCAGTTCCTAATTTGAGCATTTAATTTACATATATTTTACAAGCGTTGAAACTTACTCTAACTACTTTGTGAAAAAGACCGATAAATTTTAAACTTTTCCGAGCTGTCAAATCGAACCTTGTACTCGATAGATTGACGTAACACCCCTATCTCACCCTCTAGACTAGATGAACCTCCTTAAAAATTGGACAAGAATAAACTCGTAACATCTTGTCAACCTCTTCAATCTTATTTAACCATCATATATGCTTTGAAAACCTAATTTGCTGTGCAAACAAGCTTTGACAGTAGGGTTGCTAGGCAAACAAAATATTATGTCATTCATTGTATACCGGATCTGTCCACACCTTCACTAAGGAAGGAGTTGTGTAACACCGGCTGCCAGACTACTCAGTAAACCTACCGGGGTCACTCCGCGTCTTTGTGAGGTGCTATGAGATTTGTCTTAGGTAGTTCGCCGTCACACTTTTTTTTTTTTTTGAGGCGAGGGAAAATGCTAACCGATTTACGCACTCTCTGGGCCGTCACTAGGAAACGGCGCGCATCCATCGGGGGCGATAACGCTAGCAATAGTATGCTTTGTTTGCGCTCCGTCCGCGATGGCTTGACACAGAGGAGTGTGGAGACTCCGAGCGATGCCGCACGGGCGAGCAACCTCAATACCCACTAAAAACCCCCTCCTCCCTGTCGACCCTGCGCTTGTTGTGAAGGAAAGACTGAGATATAGAACATAGTTACGCAACAGTCGATCCAGCGCAATAAAGTGCCTGGAGTGTGCCCTGGGAGAACACACCCCACTTCGAAACGGGGGCAGATGAATCCCTTGCGATGCCTAGTAGCAAGGGGCCCCTCGTACCGGAACCTAACTCGGGGAGGGAAGTAATGCGCGTACCTACCTCTCCAGGTGCCAGCTGAAGGCCGGCGACCTCGGGTGGAGACATTAGCACGCGCTGCAGGACTTCGCTCCCTGTCCCTTTCTGCGGCCTCTTTGAGAGACATTACTGCCTCACAGAAAGTAACCGCAGACTCCCAGCGGTCGTCGCTGTGCAACATGGCCGTTACCAAGTCGCCAAGCGATCGGACGGCTCCTACGTGCGTCTCGAGCTCGAAACGCTGAGGCGTCCATGCAGCGCACTCAACAAGCGTGTGAAACGCCGTATCGGGTGCGCCGCATTGGCGGCAGTCCGGAGAAGGCAAGCAGCCCACAATGCGAAACAGATACTGATCGAAACAACCGTGTCCGGTCAGTATCTGAGTCGTCCTGAAGGTCAGGGTTCCGCTGGTGCGGGTCACCCATCTCTCCAGCTGCGGCCTGATTGCATCCACCGTATAGCCGCCGGCCACAGGGTGTTCGAGGTCACGAGACCATTCGACGAGGCAGCAAGCGGTTTCCCGTTTCCTGACCGTCTCTAATTCGACTTGACAGAAGGTCAGTCCTCTAGCTAGGGCATCCTGCCGGGTACGACGAACCCTGGACAGGACGTCTGCCTGGAGATGCCAGGGCAGCTCGCCTGCCAAGAGAGTCGCCGCCGACCACGACACTGTGCGGTACCCTCGTATGGTCCTCACGGCCAGAACCCGCTGCGCGCGGTGCAGCAGGGTTCGGTTGTGGCGGTGAAGCGAATCGGACCAGACGGGCGCACCGTGGAGCGCCATACTCCTCAGGATGCCGGAATAAAGCTTCCGCGTCGCACCCCCCAGCCCCCCCACGTTAGGAAGAAGCCTGGAGAGTGCGCCCGCGGAATTCACGAGTTTGGGAACTAGCTGCTCAAAGTGCGCTTTGAACAGCCATTTCCCGTCTAGAACTAGCCCAAGATATTTCATCGTGGGCCCTACTCTAATCGCCACCCCCTGAACTGTAACGGACAAGTCCGGGGGAGGATTCCGGAATTTCCTATGGAACATGACGGCCTCCGTTTTCGCGGGGAAGACCTTCAAGCCCAGCCTAGCTATTCGATCTACGACGATCGCCAACCCGTCGTTGGCGACGTCCACGGATTCCGCAAAAGACGCAGCGCGTGCCGTGAGTAGGGTGTCGTCCGCAAAGCAGATCAGCCCTACCCCGGGCCGGACCGTCACCCGAAGGATCCAGTCATAGCCTACGTTCCAAAGGATCGGCCCGAGGATCGACCCCTGTGGAACGCCGCACGCGACACGTCGCCGACCACGTGATTGGCGGACTCACCGCCCTCCCAAAGGATATGCCGATCTCGCAGGTACTCGCCCAACAGCCTCGTGAGGTACGGGGGGACTCCGTGCGCGCGGAGCCCTTCCCTGATCGTCTCATGAGGGAGGCTGTTAAATCGCCGTTACACCTTGACGCAACCCGTCAAATTGTGGTGGCTCTGGGAACAGAGCATTCAACTTACCTGGGTGTTGTTTGCCGGGGTCCCCCGAACGCGACCAGTACCACTATGTCAAACGGAGAAGATGACCGTAACGGCGCTTCCGGCCCCGTATTCAGCGTCTGCGACGAGAGCGGGCTTGCTTTACCTCTGTCTGTCTTTTGGTCGCCTCCCTCCGAGACATGACGTCCTCGCAGATAGAAGGATATTGATATGACTTAACTGACCTGAAGTGTTATTTGAAGCCTAACTGGATTAATTACGAGTAGCAGACTTTGTTTTCTTGTAAAGGAGTCGGTATTTTTCTCGAATTTTAATTACGCGTACGTGACCATTTGATTCTCTATAGCTATATATAGCTAGCAATTTGTTATCTGTAGCAGTCGGTTTTGCCAGTTTCAGTGGTCAGGTTTTGATTCTTGAACAGTTATTATTAGGTTTGTACCTATAGCATGGTAATTTGATTTATCCTTCTACTTATTTTTGTTATTGTGTCAAGAGGTTTATAATAAAGGTATTGTAGAAATCTCACGTAGTCCATTGATGAGAAATACAAACAGTACGGGAAAAGTAACACAGGGGAGCCTAAAGCTGCCGCTTTAGGAAAATATTTAACTGGTATTGAGTCGACGCCGTCGTGTCTACTTTATTTTGATACTTGCCAGTGCGAAAGTGGCCTTACCTGCTTAGGGTATGGTAAGGTGCACTTGTCAGGTTTGTTTGTAAGGCAAAGAATTATGTTAACTATGAAGCATACTAACGTACTCAAATGCCCTGAACCACCACCACCTCACCTACTCCGCCCCTCTCTGTACCACATCAACACAGAGCGCGTCGTGTCCTAGCGCAGACAAGATTTTCTTGCTTAGCGCCCATGCAATTACATAGTTCGCAGACCCAGACCATAGACCCAGTAACTTTACTTTGCGTGTATAAAAGCCCTTAGGCTCTCAGTACTTGTATTATTGCATATATGTATAAAAAATCCAGTTTCTACTAAAGAAACTGGTGTAGGATATTGTTTTTGACAACCCTATCTGTGAAACATTGTTGGAGGGATGTTCGCCCTTGGTTTCCAAGGTAACGGATATTTTATGCGCCCCACGTCGCCAGTTACGCGCCCGAAGGTTGGTGAGGGTTGCCATGAATCCGATTAACTAACTATCCATTTTTTTGGTTAAAGACCACATATATTTCTTTATACATTAAAGAATTTACCAGAAATCCTATTTCAAAAATTGAACCTCGATTTGGTCACTCACAATGAAACGAGAAGTCAACAAGTTATATTCTTTGCATGATTATCATATCGTTCGTGATGTTCTTTTATATACAAACTAATTTTAGGGATTAAACTGGTAGATCTTCTGCTATTAAAAAAACAATCCTACTTGACCTGACATTGAATTGTATTTTAAATAATCATTTGTTGAAACAAATTGTTTACTGTTTTATTTTACGCTTTTTAAAGAATTTATCTGCGACAAAATATTTTAATACCATAGGAATATACAATAGCCCATTAACTTAAAATAATAACTTGTTTTGAAGATTAATCTAAATTTAACATCAGTTATGAGCCAAGCAAAGATAGCCACGAAAGTGCGTTGTACACGTAATATATCTAACTTCATTATAATCCTTAGATTGATACTTTTGTTCGTTACACTAGTTCGAGTAAGTATCCCACTGAAATTACTCCATTCTCTGACATAACAAGTATTCTATGTTCATCCCCGTCATCAAAGTACACATTTCCAGATAATTGGTTTTACATTAAGTTAAGGTTATTTAAGCTCTTTGAGTGCGGCCAATAGTCTCAATAAATATATGTTCGTAATAACTAAATGCAGTCATGTGTTACAGTCTCTTTATTATATATTTGTTAACTGTTTAGATACATACTTAGAGTGCAATAAAGAAACTTATAAAATCGCTATTTCCTTGTTTGCTTTATATTTGACCATGTGTGAAGGCTCTAACCAAGTTATGTAAAGGCGACCTTACTGTCATACACTACGCGTATTATGTTTACGATATACCGTGTTTGGATTGGAGTCATTAGGTGTGACCAACTTGATTAGAAACCAGTTCAAACAGTCAACTGCGTTGTACAGCATTTTTCTACTTCGAGAACTGTAGCACATATACTGATGATAGTTTTTCAACAGTTTCAAATTAAGATGGACCTAGATCAGCTTTCATAGACAACCTTGAAGCAATAAAAAGTAACAAACCTTAAGATGACTTACAGGTCATCTTTCTGACGTGTGTAATGATGATCCAAAAAGGTATTTAAGGCAATGTTCTTATGAACTTGATACTTATGTACTTAGGTGATTTGGTGTCTGAGTCGTAATTCTACCATCTCATCACTCTCTGGCATTTTCTCGAAACTAAGATGTCGTCCACTGTATGTGGTTGGACAAATATGAAACTCTTAAAAAGGGCATAAACTAATATTTAAAACCGTGATGGGGTAAGCAACGCGTCTGTTCCTTTAGGCGTTGTTCTGTTTACTGAATGTGAAGGTGTGTGTGCAGAGCTCGCCCCCTATTAGACCCATTTACCCCTCGATCTAAATCCAAGGCCCGAGAGTCGAGAGTATGCGTAAAAACATTCCCCCATCGTTACAAAAAAATAGGCGGTATTCTGTTACGAACGCTGTACGCGACTGACAAATGCTATTATGAAAATGCAATATAGTGGTCTCTGTAAGACGCAGCGTACGGCGTATGCACGACGCGTATTATGATTTGTAACAGCTCACTGCCTTAGTGTCGCAGATGTGCGTAAGCACTTATTATAGAATAGAATATATTTTATTGTACATTAATATTTATAAAACAATACACAATAGCAGTTTAGAATTAAGTACAAATGGCGGCCTTATCTCTGGCAGCGGTTTCTTCCAGGCAACCTTGGGATAGAGAGAGAAAATGTCACAAAAGCTAGGACAGGGTTTTGTTGCACAATATTGTAAAGAAATATTGAAAAAATGAAATATGAAAAATACATATGATAATAATCCTTAATTCGATTCGATTCTGAAGTCGATTGAAGCAGGATACTGAATTGGGCTTGTCTCACTTCTAGTGGAACCATGTTCCGTAATTGAACAGCTTGAACGTTCTATTGTAAAAATTGGTTTCTAGTTTCATGTTCATTGATGACTTATCATCAGGTGGAGAGCTTGCCTTCAAGTAAACATAAAGAAAATCATGTGCGAGTTCCACGCGTAGCAACATTTCCTTACGCAAGCTGTCCTACTTAACTAAGGTACTAACATCTCAAGGCCAATGTATTGGATTCTGTTAGATAACACAGTTTTACTCAGTAAACATATTTATTATATATATATATATATATATATATTTATTACACAGTGAATATTTAACTCTTTAATTATGTGTAAAATACAAGGATGTTATTGTGATAGATTTTAATTTATACTCGGCAAGGATATATGTATATAAAGTATATTATATTAGGGCGGGTCAAATTGTATGGAACGATTTTTTTTGATGAAGCGTATAGCAAAAACGTAATCTATAGGTGATTCTGAGAAATTTTGCTCAAGAGACCATAGCTCTAAGTCGGATTTGGAGCCCCCCAAAATTTCAAAATAGATATTTTTCCATATATACATAGAATAATTTAATTAAATTCGTCATAAAATCGGATAGCATTATAGTAGATTTCTCAATCTGGGCTTGTTTGAATCTGGGCTCTCTTATTGGGTCACATGATATTCACTCTTTATTGTTACATCCTATTTTGTTTTTTTCATAACGTCGTATTAGTTCCTAATTTCTTGAGTGCGAAATGATATTGTAGTGAGAATTTGTGCGTGAACGGTTTATGAAAGTTCTAAATAGAAAAGAGGTCAAAATCTTGCATAAGAACCAACGGCGTAGCTATGGCAACCATCGAACAAACAGCGAAGTAATGCAAACAAAGATTAATTAAACAGTTTTCGTGGATGTGGTCTACCGTCTAAAAAGTAATAAAAGTAAAAAAAAACGTGTGCGTCTCGGGACGCCCGACAGAAGTGATAACTTGATCTAAGTTGAACTATTTAACATTGAAATTGTTTAACTTGAGAAAAGCTTAGGTTATTACTTAAAGGTAGACCAAAAGAGATGGATAGATTGTGTGAAGGATAATATGATGATTTGTGGTGTGACATGTATGTTAGAATAGAATAGAGGAGAGTCGAAGGAAAAACATATTGTGCCGACCTCAAATAATTGAGAGATGGTGAAAGAGAAGAGAGGAACCGAAAAAGAATACTTAATTCTGTGGCCCGATGGCCTGTAGTAAGAGGCGACAAAACAAACCACAGCCAGGTGGTAGGGTGTTTGCCCAACTGCAGAGCTGACACCCCTTTTTTTTCTTTTTTTTTTCAGGCGGGGAAATGCATTTCGCACAATACCGGGTCCTATGTTAGTGATTAGACCAGAGTTGATTATGGAGGCAATCCCCTATGGGGCTGCCAAACACTAATCAACCGGCTTGTGTGGAGACTTGATACCAAACCTACCACCCAACTCAATACTCCACTAAAACCACCCTCCTCCCATGTGCCCCGCGCTTATGGCAGGAAGAGCGTGAGACTTAGAACGTAGTTACGCCCACGCTGATGCATAACTGCCACCCGTAGTCTAAGAGTATGCCGCCGTAACAACTTGGTAGTTGTGTTCCGGCATCAGTGGCCAGGTTCTAGTTTCACCTTCGAGGCCAGCAGCTCATAGGCAGCACCTCCGTTGTTCCTAATGTCAATAGGCGACGATAACCACCTTCCACCACAGTTGGCCGTCGTCAGCCTGTCTACTGTGCTTTAGCCACATAAAAAAAAGTTTATTATGTCTATAAAGAACGTACTAATAACCCATTTGTGTCATAATAATATGGCACCAGTAGAAATATTCATAGTTTACAGTTACATAACGGGACTAGAATTTTATTGTACTATCTATAAAAATGCAGTCCAAGGAAGTGCTCCAAAGCTGTTTCTATATTTGATTTCCTATTCTAATAATATGTATTTTAAAGTTTGAAATATCGTCACGTACTGAATTGAGCGGCATGGTTTTGAATATTAATTAATATTGTCATCACACGATAACTTAATAATTGGGGTTACCTTATTGCATTTTATATTCTAATATACTGTTACATACAAAGATATGCGCACCTAGTTTATTTCCCTTCCCGCATGCAATTAGAGTCTTAGCCTATTCTTATTGTTTTCGACTTTGTTGGCCGTTCGCAGGAATAATTACCCAGGTATGCAGATTACGGTTTCTCGGAAATCCCAGTGCACGCGGTTGATTTTTTGTATTGTATAGTTAGTATAAAACAATGCCCGAACGCAGGGGTGGTTCAGTCAAGCGAGGATTACGATACGAGCAAGACGTAGATTCGATGTGCGATAAAGTGACGGACTTTGCGCGTGTTATTGAATCGTGCGGTCTGTACTAGTAGTGTCTAGTTATATTTGTACCTGTTTTATATGTGTTTGTATAGTTCTAATAAATTCTATATAGTAATTCCAACGGCATTTTAATTCGAATCCTGCGTAACTTGTAACAATACTGTGAAAGTATATATTTACTATAGAATACAACGCCAAACTATGAGTATGCAGCTATTATAATGTATATCATTAAATTAAATGGAATATCATGTTAGTGTGGTTACCTGAAATTTTATCTACGAGGTAAATTAAACACAACATGTCTCTATACCGTACATAGCATAAGCCTAATATAAAATAATTCTTATGTATTCCCATACAAAGTTTCTTTTAATCTTCTTAAAGTGTTGCCGTCGAATTTGACATTTTGCGCTATATACTGCGTTGCTGTTGTACTTTTAATAAGATATTTAAGTCTTTCTATGAATGTCAAAATCGTTCAAGGATATTAGACAGATCAACCAAATTGAATCAATTTGATTGAAATGCATAGAACTGAAAGGACACGACGGTTTTCAATAACATCGAATGATGCAAGTTCATCAAAATGGATCATTTTCGTTGATTCATCCAAATTGAAAGACAAATGAACTGTTTAATGTCAATTTTAGAATAATTCAAACGTTGCTATTGAAGTTTAATAAACCATCGACCTCTAAGTATAGTAGATAATCTTCGTTTTCCGACGGACATAGGAGAAAAATAGCTTCAGGTAATTACTAATTACTTTTGTCTGAGCCCCTTGACTGGAACAAAACATTAAATTAACAGTAATTATATAAATAAGTTAACGGCGACTAACATGATTATTTCTGCTAGAATCATTATCAAATCATCGAATATTTATTAAACATATACCAGGCTTTCAAAAGCGATGGCTGTGATTATTACAGTAATCCGGTCATTGCACTACGGTCACTGCGGCTTCAATGCAAATAAATACACCATTCGCACAATGTCGTAGTGAAATGGGTTTCATCGTGGCTCTCACGGGAACACCGTGTCCCATATTGGCGCACCCCAGGCCTTTCGCAATAACTACTTCCAACTATTCTGTGCACATTAGCATACTGTTGGAAAACGAACCGGGAGTGCCGATGTTTACGCTCTTTATTATCCCTGGTACTTTTGAATATTGGAGGTTTCACATTCGTTACTTGTAATGGATTTTTGATAATCAACTTTTTATATTTTTGTTTTAAAAGCTTTGAGGTTTTTAGTGTATGTAACAAGTTATTTTATTGTTTATCGCTATTTTGCCTTGTGCTTTGTATAACTTTGATGAATCATGTACGTATTATATGTGATGTAATTCGAAGGTACATTTATCCTTGCTATGCTTCTGGTAATAAGAACATTGAACTTTCGAGGACCTTAACCCTTTAATAATGACCTTTATAAAGGCAAAAAAGCAATTGTTATTCGAATTAATGTCGTACAGATACTTATTTTAGTAAATAATGACGATCATTCATAATTTTTTTTGGCTGCTCTTCAGTAGCTTTATGGACTCGAGGTTCCTAATTTTAGAAGACCAAGCTAATTGTTGTAAGACCGCCAGGTTGCAATGATTAATAATTAGGAAACTTTCTACAGGATACATATCTGAAATTACATAGGTGAAAACACGTGGAATGTTCGAATAATTTGGGGTTTTTTTTGCTACAATTCTTATTGGAATATGGTAATTGTCACCCAAGTGAGACAATTTTTATCATATTTCAAAGCGCCTAAGCTTCCCTAGGTCTTGTACGAGAATACCGATTGATGACATCATAACTTAAACGAGTCAAATACCATATTAAATTATTGTTAGTTATAACTCTTATTACAATTATTTTTATCATCATATTTTAAAAGTAATAGGATACACATGTGGTAATGTAAAATAGTATTTTAGCTTAGCTGGTAATCATTTATAGTGACGTGTAATCTAGAAAACCCGGAGTGGGGCCCGCGTCTCGGTACGACGAGACGGCAGACGACCTCTAGCCTGATAGGACGACCTGCGTAAGGTCGTCTGTATGCGCTGGATGAGGAAGGTGGAGGACCGGGATGTGTGGGGGCGATTTGGGGAGGTCTACGTCCCAGCATTGGACTGTGATTGGCTGACGATGGTGTCACCTACCCGATTGTGTCAACTTTTCCATTATGCAACTCCCTAGCTTAACCTAAAAATCAAATTCATTGGTTACAGAAAGAAGATCGAATCCCTTGGCAGGATGACGGCGATGACGCAGGAGGAGATGGTCGCAGGCGCGCGTACCGTCGCCGCCGGACTGGAGGCCCTCAGGGCTGAGCACGCGCAGCTGCTGGCCGGCTTAGCCGCGAACACGGACCACGAACACGAGAAGGCCTCGCTGGTGCGCAAGAGCATCGACGCCATCGAACTGGGGCTTGGTGAAGCTCAGGTGAGTAAAGCGATATTTCCATACCTTAATTTTCAAACCAAAGCTGATTCTATTAATTTTTATTGCGGATGTGTCAAACAGGCAGACTAACGGCACACCTAATGCAAAGTGGGTTGCTGTCGCTTATAGACGTTTGCAACAGAAAAAGAGGTGTAAGGCCAACGCATTGCTAGCGTGTGGGATTTGAAGAGGAGGGATGGAGGGATCAGATAGGAAGAATGTATTATGGGGTGAGATGGGGGAAGCGGGAACTAAGCCATTGAAACTATCACTCGTCGTACAAAACACAATTAAGCTCAAGGCTAATGGCCCTTGTACACGCTAAGAATTATCACCGTGTCTGCGGTAGATAGGACCAATTAATTCATCATGTACACGATTAGACTTTAGTTGAATCTAGCCACAAAAATTTGTCGTGTCTGCTTCAAAAAAGATAAATAGTAACGCGTAAACGACGAGATTGTTTTCGGGCAGTCGGGCGTAGGATGCACTAGTCGAGTTTCACCTTCTCACTTCTTACCTTTTAGAGAAGGGGGGCCCTCTAACGCAAACAACAACACACAGCGCGTCGTACCTGGCGCAGACACGATTTTATACGTACTTGTACACAGCCTAAGGCTTGTACTGATAAAAGTAGGCAGGGTCGACGCAAATATATATGTTGTTTCTACACACAAACTTTGCCCGGGGCGCTAACCAAGATTTTTGTTGTCTGCGCTAGACACACGCGCTCTGTGTTGTTACGGGATAGGGAGGGGCGGAGCAGGTCAGATGGTTCAGGTAATTTGAGTACGTTTGTATACGTGGGCGTGTTTACGTTGTAGCTGCAAGTATCCAGTTAATAACGCGAGATAATCCATCTCGACGACTGCCCGAAAACAATTTCATCGTTTACTATTTATCTTGTCTGGAGCAGACACGACAAAATTTTCGTCTATGAATCGGTTCTATCTGCCGTAGGCTCGATATAATTTCTTAGCGTGTACAAGGGCCCTAACAGTTTTACGCCGTATGCAGGAAATATAGTTTTTATAGAAACAACATCCGTAGAAACGAGAAAGTTGAACTAAAAGAAGTGAATCACATCACTAGTTGCTAAACAACCTTTCGATACTAATCGAGAAAAGTACATGTTGCTCGATAATATAGAAGTTAATGTTCAAACCGCAGATATGTTTACTAAACTCGATCTGTCGATGTATATTCAATACAACGTGAGTGGCGTGGGAGGTTAGATTTCCTGGGTACATGTTTCAGAACACCGGGCACTGCACATGTTGATACTGTCGCGGTTTGCGGGTGCAGTCACATGGGTCCATCTGGCTTAGATTTCACAATCTTATATGTTTAATTTAATACTAAAGATTAACGACACAAAGATATCTTTCAGCTTTTTCCATGTAAGTCTTGTCGCACACTTTATTCGTACGGACAGCAATACTTACACGTAGTCGCCACGCGCTTATACATATGTACGTACAGTCGTGGTATGAAAAGGTGAACGCCACTTTTGAAATTGATTCATTTTACGTTAACTTAGTCACAGAACACACTGTTCCACTGAAAATTGTGTTTAACTGGTTGACAATAAATTTTAAAATTACTTAGATAACAGTTGTTTGACTTTCTATCTTATCCAAGAATATTGTTTAGAGATTAAAACATTTTTATTGGTTTTAATAATTTATGATAAGCGTAGTGATAATCACTTTGTTTCTAATTGTCAATCTGAGTGTTGTCATTGTCAAAATTCCATTTTCTTTTATCACGTTTCTATATTTTATAACCGTAATAAAACGTAACAATGATCTGGAGGAAACTTCCCGCCGAGGTTTTCCCTCTGCGCTACGACATGGGGTCGTTTAAGAAAGGCGTTATAAAATTTCGTAGAGGCCGGCTACGCGTTGGCAACGCCCCTTATGTTGCACACGTCCATAGGCGACGGTAACCATCTTCCATCAAGTGGTACGTACGCCTGTTTGCCTGCTTCAGGCAATAAAAAAAAAACAATATGTTGGCAGTACTGTTTCTTGTCCTCATGCAAGTAAAAGTCGACTTTAAGGTGACGAAACTTTTCATTCCGCAACTTTACTTAGAAATTCACAGAAAGCAGCGTAATGGTTGTAGGGTCGTCTACACGAGCATTAAAAATCCCGGGGGCGATTTTGATAAGAACTAACGATATTATTCATATTGAGGTGGAGTCATTTTAAAGGTTTCTTAAAGAAGCCTTCAAATTTCCTCTAACTGAATATGATTAAGACCGTAAGATGGCAATCTGAGATTTTTCAAATATAAATTATCTTAAACCGGAATCGAATCCACTGAATTTAGAAAAAAAATATTTTGTCATTACACTAGACTTCACTAGAGCATAGTGTAGCTTATAACAAATAAATTCTATGACGGCATCTCTATATGTCTATAAATAATATAAACGCGAAAGTTTGTAAGAATTTATACGTGTATGTTTGTTACTCTTTCACGCAGAACCTACTTGAATGGATTTTGATGAAACTTTACAAATAACTTACGCATTAAAATATCACATAGGCTATAATTTATAAAGATTTGGTGTGAATTATCCAAAATTAACGATATTCCCTCACCACGCGGATGAAACCGCGGGCGCAGCTAGTATTATATAAGTGAAAATATATCGAGGGCTTCATAACAAATGGCCGTATACGCAAAAATGCCATTTTTTTGTTGTTTACTAAAACCGCATGTTACAATTTAGAAAGTCTTACCAGTTTACAAGTGTACCTAAATAGGAGGGTATTTCGAATTTCAACCTTATACAATCAACTAGTTTTGTTTTATTCACAATTTTGTCCCTTTTGTAAAACTGCATTTTTGTCTTTACGCCCATTTGTTCTGAAGCTCTCGATAATATGTAGGATAATTTTTGTCCCAGAAAATAGTAATGTTGTCGCAGAAAAGCTCCGTGGAGAGTAAATAACTAGAAAAAAAAACCATACAATTTTCGCGAAGAAATAAAGCGAAGCAAGCTGTGACCAGACCGCAATATACAACTTCCTATACAGATAGTAATCACTTTTCGTATGAAGCCACCCGAAAAGCCGCACACGTGTTTTCATAGGCCAACAGCCTTAAGGGCGCTCTCTCACCGGCCTACTTCCCATCAATGCTTTAAGGACTCGAGGGCTGAGGCATCATTGAGGTCACACCTGCTGAGCAATCAGCCACGGGCGAGTTTTCTATAAAACTTGTGGGTTAAGCGTGAAAGGAAACATTGCTTGAATTGAGAACGCACTTATCCCGTGTCGGATCAAGCGAGAGTAATTTACAAACCAACAAAACTAACAATGTATCTATATAGTTAAGATATAGTATTTTTTAGGTTTTCACGACTAGTACCTATACATAATAAATCTACGTTTCAATGGTTTTAAGCGCGGTAATGTTTTTCTTTTTTATTCCGACGTTTCGGCCACTTTTCAGTAGTTGTGATCACAGATGAGATCACAGACAAAGATGTAAAATGTCAATGAGTAATGTTAAGCTAAATAAAAACTTTAACATTACTCATTGACACTTTACATCTTTGTCTGTGATCTCATCTGTGATCACGGCTACTGAAAAGTGGCCGAAACGTCGGAATAAAAATTAAATAAAATACCGCGCATAACACCGTTTAAAAGTAGTTTTATTAGTTAAGATATATTCTAACTACTTACTATATATTTATACACTAGCTGTGCCCGAGACGTCGTCCGGGTGGAATTTATTTTTAAAACCCCCGATTTTGAAACATTCTTCATTGGTGCTCCGCTCCTATTGGTCTTAGCGTGATGATATATAAGACTATAGCCTTCCTCGATAAATGGGCTATCTAACACTGAAAGATTTTTTTAAATCAGACTAGTAAGTTCCTGAGATTAGCGCGTTCAATCAAACAAACTTTTCACCTTTATATATTGGTATAAGATATGAGATGATAGAATTTTCATATCTTAAAGTATTCTAATCTATGTATGTATTTGTAATAGACATAATTATATTTGTGTAAATGTATACATTATGCATTGAATAAAACCGAGTCCCTCACGAACATAGACGCGGGAAATACCTATGTAAAAAGTGAACGACTTTACTATTTATTGTCTTCCCAACTCAACGTACCAAGCTAGGTACTTTGTATAACGGATGAACTTGATTAGGTTCTATGTATCGCCAAAAATCTCATAGTATCCCCACGACCTAAAATAAACTTGTTCGAATGAATATTGATCGATATATTCGACTTGTTTTTATTGCAAGAGTTTAGCATACAGGCAGACGGTCCACCTGATGGAAAGCGGTTACCATTGTCTATAGATATTTGTCACACCAAAGGTGCTACGCATGTGCTGCCGCTCTCTAAAGTCAGACTGGAACCTGGCCACTAATGCCGGAACACAATTCAAGGTTGTTATGGCGGCATACTCTAGACCAGGGGTGGTAGCCATCCAGACGGGCAAATACCTTATATTCCGCCCGGTATTCTTTCTCCTTTCCTGCACGGATAACTGGTCTTCATGTCCTTTTCTTTATATAAATTATCTCCTGCTTTCCAGGTAATGATGGCCTTGGCCTCCCACTTACAATCGGTGGAGGCCGAAAAGCAGAAGCTTCGCACCCAAGTGCGTAGGCTCTGTCAGGAGAACGCGTGGCTGAGGGACGAGCTCGCAGCCGCCCAGCAGCACCTGCAGGCGTCGGAGCAACGCGTCGCCCAACTCGAGGAGGAGAATAAGCACCTGGACTTTATGGCTTCTATACGGTAAGAGCCAATATTAGTCGAACACCTTACTTATAATAATCTCGTTAAGAAAGGATTAGCCATCTCTTAAATAAAAGACTCATAAGCCCCTAATCAATGGCTGTTTAAAATAAAACTTGCCATCTTGCCTCTTAGCAGTCACTTAACCTACCTCTCGATGTTGGTTATTTTTGACAGTTATTTATGAGTTACTTTACCACGACCTCTTATCCTTAAGAGGAGTTTTTTGGTAAAATTTTCGTTAATCAGTTGCTGAGCAGTTTCTTAAAATTTAACAAACGATTATAAGTAAGGCCACAGGTGTTAAAGCAGCAGTATTCCAGCATTGTTTTCAATTCATAGAAGTGACCACAAAACATAACTATTTGAAGTAAAAGAATAAACATACAAAACTTAAAATAGAAAAATGTTTGTTGTATTTTTCCCGAGAAGTTAGTTTTGCTTCAACTTCAACTTTTGCTTCAACTTCAATTTCAAAGCAGCAAGAAGTTTCAAAACTAAGTGAAGTAATAAGGGGCGATTTTTCAACCGTCTTATAAAAGTTATTCGTCGAATAAAATACAACCAGTGGATCCGATTCACTTATACATTCAGTCAGGTTATTATTAGATGAAATGGAATTCAAAAAGTAGCAAGTTTTTTGTACGTTTATGGCGCGTGTCTCCGACAGTTGTGGACCGATTTTTATATTTTTCTTATTCGAAAAAGTATACTACTGATGTGATCCCATTGTCACCAAGTCTGAATCTGACGAGTTTAACCCAGGGAAATCGAGAACCATCGTCGAATATTATAGGCACGTACAACGTGTTTCATATGTTTTTGTTTTCTAAAACTATTCAAGTATATGCGTAACCAAAGATTGGAAATTAAAAAAAGTAACAAGAAGCCGACAAAGAAAAACCGACTTCACGAGAACTAAAAGGCAAAAGATAAATATTTTCTATTCTACAACATCTTGAAGTCGGTGCCAAATCTTATACTATTATATAAAGCTGAACAGTTTGTTTGTTTGTTTAAACGCGCTAATCTCAGGAACTACTGGTCTGATTTGAAAAATTCTTTTAGTGTTGGATAGCCCATTTATCGAGGAAGGCTATATAGGCTATAATATATCATCACGCTAAGACCAATAGGAGCGGAGCAGCAATGAAAAATGTTTCAAAATCGGGGGGCTTTAAAAACAAATTCCACGCGGACGTCGTCGTGGGCACAGCTAGTAAAGGATATAATTTACTATGTTGTGAAATTAATATTTTTATGTTTTACTTCGCACCGACTTCAAAATGTAGAAAATAATTATTATTTGCTTTTTAGTTACTCTTTAAACTCGGTATCATTGTTGTTAATCTTCACTATTATACTATACTATATGACATTATAAAGAGGTGAAGTTGTAGGGGGTAATCTGTGGATCAACTAAACAGATTTTCACCATTGGAAAGCTACATTATTCCTGAGTGACACGTAGGGGGATATATTTGATTGTGATTAATAATAAGTATTTTTTATTTCTTCTCTGATGCCCAGCAAAGTGAGTACGGGCCAGTTAGTAGTATATACATTCTTTTGAAGTCGGATTCGCGTTTTGTTATTTTTTATGACTAATGTTTGAATTTGAATATAACATTTTTACAGCAAGTACGACAGCGATATAAACGAGGAATCGGAGAACAATCGCAGCGGGCAAAGTGAGAAGAAACGCGACGACCCAATGGTGGAGCTCTTTCCTGATGACGATCATGAGGATAACAGAAATAATAAGTGTAAGTCTCAAGTGTTGCTTGGGTTTTATACAATTTTGACTCTCATCCATACATGTTTCGTAAATAGTCATAGAGCCACTTTTGATAAAATAATTCAATTTCATCAGAAAAATGTGCAAGTTGAACACTTGATAAAGCGTCATGTGCTTTAGTTTGATTTAAAATAGTAGAAGCACCTACTGTTGCGCAGGCTTTTAGCACGATGTTGTCTTTAACCGATGTTAGCACGTGGTAATTGTAACTATATGCACATTATGTTACAACACTGCCTAAGTGGTGCATGAGTTCTGGCCAGGATTCGAACCCGCGCCCTTTTGAGATTGGAACGCGTGCGTTAGCCATTACGCTACCAAGACTGACGAATTTTTCATAAGATCATTAAAAATACGTATAAATAAATAAATATAGATTTGGAATGAATTCTTTTATAATAAGTATAGTATATATTAAGTAAGTTTAAGTTTTCTGTAAGGGTGTACAATAAAGTGTTATCTATCTATCTATCTATCTATCTATTAAATAAATAATTCATCAATCTTCAAACTAGCATTATAATTAAAACACAATAAAGAAACATTAAAATACTCGTCTGACAATCCATCTATCAACAACCCGTTGCTGGCCAACCACCCATCGTTTATAAATAATAAAACTACGGTTTTAAGCGCGGTGGTTTATTTCATTTTTATTATTCCGACGTTGCGAACACTTTTCCGGACCAAACGCAACGTCGGTATAATAATAATAAAAATTACCGCGTTCAAAATTACCGTTATGACAATACAGTGTATACTCTATATAACGACACTGAAAGGACTGTGCATTTTATGGCGTTATAGAGAGTTGTCGTCGTTGTCTGTTATTTTTGTCTCACGTCTTTTGCTGCACCAATAATTTTATTATACTTTTTTTATTTATTGATTCATATTTTGCGGTATTGAGGCATCTTGGTGATAGAGGAAGTACTTAGAAATTTCGGTATTCATGATGCTGACAGTCGAGTTTATTACGGGCTAGGATAATAAAACGATAAAACAACGTACACGGCTTTACAGGTTTTGGCCATGTAAAAGGTACTTTTTACTACTTAATTGTTGTCGTTATTGAGAGTGGGCGTAATGCTATATAGAGTGTATCATTGTATGGAAGCTTTTTTTTCTGTGGCGGGGGAAATGCATTTCGCACACTACCGACTCCTTTACTAGGGATTAGACCAAAGCGACGAGAGGTGACACCACGAATTGGCACCAGGATCAAACCGATGTGTGGAGACTCGACTTAATTAATACTCCACTAAAACCACCCTCCTCCCATGTGCGCCGCGCTTTTGAACTTAGAACGTAGTTTACGCCCAGTCCGATCCTAGCGCAAAAAGTGCCTGAATGTGCCCCGGGAATCAGAACATATCCACTTCGACGACAGGGGTGACGAATCCTCTGCTCCCTTGATAGCTAGAGGCCCCCTGAAGCGGTATTATTCAGGGAGGGGGGAAATCATGCATATCTACGCCTCCAAATGCCAGCTAAACGCCGGCGTCCGCGTGGAGGCGTATGAATACGCGCAATTATGTCGCCCTCCCTATCTCGTTCCGCGGACTCCTTGAGGGGCGTCACTGCCTCACAGAAGTTGACCGTAAAGGTGCACCAATCAAAGCCAAGTGATTTCGTCGCTTAAGGGAGTTGGTCGTTAAATCGAGTGACGTTACATGGAGTTGATTTGCACTGTACTATGAATTGTTGTAGTTGGAATTTTCATGAGATTCGAGTGTTGCGTTCGTGTTCCAGCAGCGATGTCTCCGACGCCGCAGCTGCAGTTCGCGCAGCAGGTGAACGCCGGCTACGAGATCCCGGCGCGGCTGCGCACGCTGCACAACCTGGTGATCCAGTACGCGTCGCAGGGCCGCTACGAGGTGGCCGTGCCGCTCTGCAAGCAGGCCCTCGAGGACCTGGAGAAGACCTCGGGCCACGACCACCCGGACGTCGCCACCATGCTCAACATTCTCGCCCTGGTTTACAGGTATTCTCCTACCGGTCTTCTCGAATGCGTATGCCCGCGACTTCGTACACGCTTGATTAGAAAAAATTCCGCGGGGGTAGAAATAAGCGCAGATTTTAAGTCTTAAGAATTTCCTGTCGTTCAGCGAAAATCGCATTGAAATCGGTCCAGTAGTTTCTGTAATAGAAATGGTATGGAATGTTTTTATACGTGCAGGAACGGAGGTAGAATACAATTTCCTGCGGCCGGGCGGCCTGTCGTGAGAGGCGACAAAACAACCCTACAACCAGGTGCTAGGGCATTTGCCCGACGGGATGGCTACCACCCCGGATCTAAAGTATGTCGCCATAACAACCTTGGGCATTAGTGACCAGGTTCCAGTCTCCCTTAAGAGAGCAGCAGCGCATTTGTAGCACCTTTGGTGTTGCAAATGTCCATAAGCGATGGTAATTGCTTTCCATCAAGTGGGATGTCTGCATATCTGCTGTACTTTTTTGTAAGTACAGCAGACATGCAAGATTGTAAGATTGCTAAAATAAGATACCTTTATCCTACTGTAAAATAAAATCACTGTTGACTTTAAAATATTTTTTATTAAAAATATTACAATTTTCACGTGAATACCGAACAAACAGACAAGACGTCTAAAACAATTGCATTCTCTTCTCCATCGTTAATTTAGTATATTCCACTTTATTTTAAATAGCTTCTATGTAGACACATTTTATATTATTATAGATTTTTACTAAGTTGCAAGAAAGTTTTTTAGGGATGACCAGACGGTTGTCCAAAATGTTGCTGGAAGCTAACTATTACAAGTTTCAACATTATTATTGGCAAGGGAAGTGACAAAATACACTTGGGTTGGTCATCCAAAGGTGATGGACATTTGCCCGTCTGGGTGGCTACCACTCCCTGGTCTAGAGTATGCCGCCATAACAACCTTGAATTGTGTTCCGGCATTAGTGGCCAGGCTCCAGTCTCCCTTTAGAGGCTTCAGCATATTGGTAGCACCTTTAGTGTTGCAAATGTTCAAAGGCGACGGTAACACTTCATCTCAGCTGGGCCGTCAGCCTGTCTGCTGTACTTCAGCAATAAAAAGATTAGGTCGATAACACTTTACTGTTTACATAAATAGCAGGGATGGAAGGTACACCGCTGACATAGAAAGATGAGTAAATTTGGGGAATAGTGTGAATGGAGCGTTAGGTGAACTTCTAGGCGCTAAGAACCTCAGCCAGAAGGCCCAGCTTGCCCATACACAACGCAGTGCTGGTACCTACACTCACGTATGGAAGCGAGAGTTGGGTATGGAATAGAGAGCATGAAAGTAGAGTAAACGCGGTCGGGATGCGAGCACTGCGCAAAATCTGCGGAGTGACGCTCGCGGACCGCGTTCGTAATACCGAAGTAAGAAAGAGAGTTGGTCTGAAAGAGAGTGTCGCGGTGAAGGTAAGGAAAGGAATGCTCCGGTGGTTCGGGCATGTGGAAAGAATGTATGATGAAAGAATGACTAAACAGATATACAATGCAAAAGTGGATGGATGCAGAAGTCGCGGAAGGCCACGACACACCTTCCATGATCAAATTGATCGTGTATTAGCAGAAGGTGATGTCAGGAGCCTTAAGAGCAGACGAGCGTGCATGACAAGAGCTATGAATGTAAAAGTAGCAAGTGAGGTGTGTATGAATAAGCCTGTATGGCGCTCTGTTGTTCGTACCTACCCCGCAAGGGACCTGGCGTGAAGTTATGTATGTATGTATGTTTACATAAATAATTATAGAAATGCATAGTTAAAATACTTTCATGATAAGATAAAAGGCGGCCTTATCGCTTAAAGCGTTCTCTTCCAGGCGACCTGACTTGAAATGGTGTATATTTCCTAAAAAAAAGATGATTGAAATTGATGAGATCATTGAAATGAATCGCGAATGACTTGGTCTTAATATTTTTAATCTATGTAATCTATGAGTTTTTACTGACGACGTCAAAACTAGCAAACAATGGATGTCATCATCAGTACAGATTTGTGGTCAATTTGGATGACACCTTCCCACAGAATGACAAAAGTTTTCGACTTTGTCCTTGAGCTAAGCATGAGTTGTTGGTACCTATGTCGGGCAATGGTTGCAGGGACCAGAACAAGTACAAGGAGGCCGCCAACCTGCTGAACGACGCGCTGTCCATCCGCGAGAAGACCCTCGGCGAGAACCACCCGGCCGTCGCGGCCACCCTCAACAACCTCGCCGTGCTCTACGGGAAACGAGGTAAATAGCAAACACTAGAGACGCCACGAGTATTCGGTATTCGGCCGAATACCGTATGGGAGCTACATACGTCTGGTCCTCGCAGTGGACAACGCACTACTGGCTAGCGCAGCGCGGGAGCGCACATATTAGTAGTTGCTCTATCTCGCACGCACATCATCCGTCTCGCTCACACATTGTGCTACATATTGTACAAGCTGTACGACTTGTTAATATTTGTACTTAGGTTACCGTTTCCAAAATAAATTAGTGCACTTGAGTTCAAATCAGCACTCGACAGTGAGTACTACTCTCTGCTATTTGAAGTATCATCTAACCTCTACCTCTCGCTGCTACAACCGAATACCAAATTGTGAAAAAAAAGCACACACACTGCCCAAAATATTTCCATGAAAAATTTACGGTTAACATGTTTTAACAGTGTTAAATACGATTTTAGTATTATGTGTTATGGTATATTTAATATTATGTCGATGGGGCTAAAGAAATTATATTTAATTTAATGAAATAACAATTATCTGAGTATATTCTCTGAAGTTTCACTTCTACTGCGTGTGAACTGCACACACTGTTATGAAGCCTGATAATTTTAATGAAGATACAGGGGCCTAAAAGATTGCCATAATATGACTGCAGGCGTTAATTATATTTTGTATTAAGCGAACACCGTTTAAAATGCAGCTATGCGACAAACTAATGCCACTGAAACTAAAAGTTCAATTATATAAATCTGTCATACGACCAGTCATGCTATATGGGTCGAAATGTTGGGTCACTAAAGTGACAAACCACAAACATCGCCACTCAGCTGAGATGAGAATGTTGAGATGGATGTGTGGTATTACGAGAATGGATAAGGTGAGAAATGAGTACATAAGAGGATCTTTGAAAGTTGCACCCGTGACTAAAAAAAATGAGAGGAAGATGATTAAGTTGGTATGGGCATATAATGAGGAAGGGTGAAAGTCACGTGACAAAAAGGATGTTAAACTACAAGATGGATGGGTACAAATGTAAACGTTAGACCAAAAAAAACTGGATAGTATGTCTGAAGGATGAATGATAATATGTGGTGTGATAGAAGATTTATGTTAGAATAGAAGAGTGTAGATAGTATAGGATCCCGCTATACAACGACCTTCTCCGAGATGTTTATTTGATGAAACGTATTTTATATTTAATTTAATGTGTCAATAAATATATTGCATATGCGTTGCCTAACAAATTTCAGTCCAAGATATAATTACTTAATAATTAATTTAAAAAAAATATATTTTTTGTCACATTTCACCAGTTTGTTTATTAAACAAATTATATACCAATCGAAAGTATGAAGCCCATAG